>CADWAE010000116.1:2400000-4800000 GCA_902982915.1 Phalloptychus januarius
AAGTGGTAAATAATAAATCTACCTAAAAATCTAAAAGTTGAATTTAAAATGAAGGCATATATTTTTTAGGCATATATCTGCTGAACAGATTCAGCCTACATCTTTTTAACTTATGCAACACACATAAATTATTGCTATTCTGCTTCATTTTGAATCTCGTCGATCGCACTTTGAGTGTTGATTGTAACAGCTATAACTATTTGTGTTTGTGTGTTTTAGATTGAATAAACAGTCTTAGCTCAGATTTAATATTTTTTTTTAAAATGCCTGAATCAAAATCTGCTCTTACTTTAGTGTTTTCTAAAGTCTAACGTCTCTCACCGATGTACTGAGCCAAGTCCAGGTTGTAGAGGAGCTCCAGCAGATGAGGAGCATGGTTCCCCACCACCATCTTCTTTAACTCCACCCAGATTCTTTCTCCCGATATCCCTGCCAGCCCTCGGCCATTTTCCCTGATGGCAGTCAGAGTCTCGGGCTCGTGCTCGTCGGCCTTTAACGCCACCCTGCCGTAAAACCTGCGACAAAACAACAAGTCTGTTTAACCGAACCGCCTGTTTAGAAATAACCACACACCAATTACGGTTTCCATAAGCGAGGCTGCCTACCTGAAATACCTCAGTATTCTGAGGTAGTCTTCTCGTATCCTCTGCTCAGCGTTGCCGACGAAGCGGACTTTGTGGTTCTGGAGGTCTTCGTAGCCTTTGAAGTAGTCGTACAGCGTTCCATCGAGCCCTGCAAGACGCACAGTGGGCCGCTTGGGATTAAGATACGATCGCCGTCCGTCAGTAAAGTTCCTTTTGGTTCGCGAGTGGAGTTACCCAGGTACATAGAGTTGATGGTGAGGTCCCTGCGCTCGGCGTCTTTCTGCCAGTCGGTGGTGAACTCCACCTCCGCATGCCGGCCGTCCGTCTCGACGTCCACTCGCAGTGTGGTCACCTCAAAGTTCTCGTTGTGCAGCTGAGGAGGACAGAAGTGCGACTTGAAAACTTCACGCCATCTCACGTGGAAAGTGTTCAATTTGTCATTCTTCTGTGAAATCACAGACTACAATTTTCTGAAAACGAAGCCCTTCCCAAGTATAAGGGGCCTGTCGCGCCAACGGCTTAATAAGACGCCAGTGTCTCCTGTCATGGCTGATAAGATGATGAGCATCATTAACTTAAACTATAATACATCTCATGTCGGTTGCTGCCGGGATTTTTAATGGCTTAAAGCATAAACAGCTGTATTCACGTGCGTTTTTAATTTAATTTCTTACTCAATGGAAACACAGCAATTCCGTGACTGTGTTTCCTTGACACCGGTAGAATATTAGCACGGCGACATCCTGATTTTCACACATTTTTAATAAAATCGCCGCTAGTGATGCGATGCGCTAGCAAAGCGCATTGCATCACACTCCTTGGTCCAAACAGTCTTCTCTACAGAAGCTGCGGTCAGCGCGCCACAAAAGGCCGTAGCTATTAGCCGTCCTTTCTTTTTTTTTTTTTTTTTTATTTCACATCCCATCATCATGACGCAGCAAACAAAACTCGTTCTCAAGTGCAATTTGAGAACGAGCGAATTTTATTCTACGTTGCAACAAACTTTTAACTGAGCTCAAAGCTGGACTATAAAGCAAGCACTTGTTCTGATTGCATTCACTTCGGCTGTCCCATAACTTCAAACTGATGCTCCATGTGATTCGTTAATCTGCCGTTTGGACAGGATGGGGAGAAGAATCAACTTCCTTAAGGGATGCGAGGCAGCGTACGCACTCCGTTATAGGCTCCGACGCTGCTGCTCAATATTTCTGAGAGCATCCGCTCAGCCAGGATGCTCAGCCTGCAGCTGAGAGGGGAGATGAAACCAACCGTCATAAACGGCAGTGGAAGAAATGAAGCTGCATCAGCAATGATCCAACCCCTGATTACTCGCAGGTTTTATTCCACCGGTACATCTTCTCATTTCTCCCCGTGACTTTATCTGGAGTCGGTTTAAAAAAGAGAGAGAGAGAGAGAGAGTAGCATGGCTGCCCAGGATGTTTAACATCTTTAAAATTAAACCTCATGTAAAGCCGAGCCTTTATTGTTATTGGCTAATATAGTTTGGGCTGTGTAAACAATATAATGACTCAGAGAAGGATTTGGTTTAAAAAAAATTTAAATTGGTTTTTTATACTTAATTGACTTTTGTAACCTTCTAAAAGCTGCATCTTCAAGATGTTAACGGGTTTATTAGTATGAGTCAGGAGATCCAGCAGGCTGACGCCAACAGTTAGCCTAGCAGGGATCAAGGACCAAAGTGGACGTTGATCTTGTTTCAACTTCAATCTCAAATACGTTTAATTCAAACGTCCCTTTACTGCATCTAAAGTTGATATTAAGTGACTATTTACACAGCAGATGGAGGTAGAAGATGGCGACCCGTGATTTCCCTCCTGTGGGGAAAAGTGCAGAGTATAGAACATGACGTGTTTCTGGGTTGTGTAACAATCTGAACGACTGCAAAGTCTCAGACTAGCCGTTAGCTTCAGCTCACGGGACAATCTTTAGTTTTGCCCCAGATGATTCATACCCCAGAGGTGGAGACGCTTCCGCTAGCGCGCTAATAGCGAAGCTAACCTTTTGTTTAGCGCTTTAGCTAATATTAGCAAAGCACTAAGTAACTTGGCTGCTTTTTATGCTTCCAGTTCACGTCTGAGTTGAAGTTTTGGTTGCAAACTCTTCTTAATTCTTCAGGTAGTTCGGTGTTTACATTCATGCTCTGATTTTGAACTGGGTGAACAAATAACGTCAAACAAGAAGCATGCAGGAGAAAATTAAAACACAAACATTGAGTGCAACATGAATATCTCAGAATATTATGCAACAGGTAAATTCTTGCAATTATTATTAAAGTTAGTGCGTTAGCAATAGCTTCTAAACTAATGTCTATGACTAGTGCTGTGCCATTAGCGCAACTAGCCTTTTAGCTAGCAGTGCCCACCACTTAAGGTTGTAAACAAAAGAAGGGAAATTTTTCATGTCCTTTCTGGAACAAACTTGTTGGGACAGCAATATGAATCATTTGGGGCATAACTGTAATCTGGGGAGAGGTAAACTAATCCTAACAGAACCGCTGTAATAAACATCCCTTTAAACTCCAGATCTACTTGGTACGTCTTGACTGATCAGACTGGTTGTGAGGATGGGCCAACAGCTCACACAGTTACAATTTCAATTACGGTAATCAAACTGGTTATTTAATCATTCATGGCCACATGCACGAAAAAAAAAAAAATCATTAAGTCCATTTTTCTTCACTCCACTTTTGGATTTCCTTCAAACTAAAACTTGAGGCAAAGAGCACAAGCCAACAACTGCAACTCTTATTTTAATAGCTATGTGATCAAGTTGCCAAGTGTTTTATTTCTCAAAAACACTCGTCTTAAACAACATATACAGAACCACGCTGTATGGACGCTTGAGGATTTTTTTTTGCGCTAAATGATAAAATAGATTGTGCATTCATTTTTAAAGAAAGAGAAGACAAGAAGTCAGAGACCAATTAGTTGAATAAAACTGTTGCACAGCCTGATATCTTTGGTCCAAAGACATCCGGCTGTGCAACATTCCTGCTGATCCTCTCATCTGCACACACTTTCAGCATTTTTGATCTCCTGCCCAAACAAACAGTAATTATTATCTGCCTCTGGAAACGAAAGCGATGCACGCGGCTCCGGTAGCAGAGGGATTTCATTGGAATCCAACTTTGGGAACAGGTTCTCCTTTATGCCAGATGACGGTTCAGTTTATGGAGATACTACTTTAACAAGCTTGTCGCCAATTGTAACACCGTTTACCTTTAAGCATCAAGACTTAATCTAACACTTCAGGTTGAAGAAAAAGAGCTGGTATGCAGACAGCTTTTCAAATAAAGGCGGATTTTTTTCGTATGTGTAGCCATTAAAGCTCTTCAGTGTCGTACCCGTGCGGTAATGGTGCCGTGCTTCTCTCCTTTATTGTTGATCAACCGGATCCCAGCGTCTTGGAACATGCGCTTCATCTCCTCCGGAGTGGCTGTGGTGGCAAAGTCCACGTCTTCGGGCCGCTTCCCGGAGAGCAGATCCCGCACAGCGCCGCCGGCAATCCGCAGCTCATACCGGTGCTTCTCAAACAGCTCTGGAGAAACCAGGTTCGGATTTATTCAAAACAGAGTCATGAACTACGAACACCAATTTTTTTACAAGTTGGATTCTCAAATAGCAGCGATTCCCATTTTGACCGATGGCGATTTTAAAACAATGTTATTGTTGTTTGTCAGATGTTACGAGGTTGAAAAACACTTGGCGGTGTACAGACTTACTTAACTGCAAAATAGGTGGCGCTCTTGAATATAAATATAAAGTTTAGAGCAGGGGTGTCAGACTCTAGTCCTCAAGGGGCGCTGTCCTGCAACTTTTACATGCGTCTCTGCTGCACCACACCTGAATGGAATAATTAGGTCATTAGCAAGACTCTGGAGGACTTATCAGTAATTAAGTCATTTCATTCCAGTGTTTTGTACCTGCGGCACATTTAAAAACTGTAGGACAGCGCCCCTTGAGGACTGGAGTTTGACACCTGTGGTTTCCAATCTACAATAAACTAAAAAGAAAAAGAACTGCTCTTTTTTTCCTAGCCTTTCATTTTTTTCCATATTTTACAAAACAAACAGAACCTGCACAACAAGTTAGACTACGGACCTGTTTTGAACCTATTACCAAAAATAAAGCGCGCAGCAGTATTTTTTGCTTTTGCAAAATCGCAAAGTTTGAGGTCAGCGGAGAACATTGCCAACAAAACATCTTACGGCCACCAATAAAGTGACCTGGGTTTTAGGTTTTTTTAGGTAAAAAGAAAACGCACAAACGTAGCAAAGTTTTATTTAAACCAAAATGACATAAGTAGAGTAAACAGCTGACTGATTTTTGAGGTAGAAAAAAAGGTGAATGTTTAGATTCTGCTTTAATGCACATAAAAAGGGTTTTAAAAAAATCTGTTATTTTTTATTTTTTTGTTAAAGCTCCATCTTACGTTAATTTGTCATCAAGGGCACTTGAAGTAAGCTCATTAAAAAATGAACTTAAACATGGAGACTCTATTGAACAGGTGACGAAGCCTGTCGCAATAATTAATCACATAATAAATTAAAATGAGAATGATCATTTTCATTCTGGTGATATTTTTAAAGGGTCCAATTCTGTTCACAGAGATGTCATGATTCATTTTATGCATGTGTTTTTTTTGTTTCTTTCCCTTATTTTATTGCTTTTGGTTGTTGTGTTTTATTTTAGATATTTAAAATGTCTTCCGGTTAAGCGTTCTCTACACAATTAAGTTTATTAGTCTTTCAGAGAAATCTTAATAATATTGCATTTTTATTAAGATTATTAAAAGTTTCAAAACGACAACATTATCATTTATTGCAAACATTTCTGGAGCAATTTATTGTCCAACAACATTTGTTATCGTGACAGGTGATTAATTTTTGTTAATTTAGGGGGAAAAATGTTTTTTTAAATCTAAATACCAGAATTAACAGAAAAAAGTGGTCAAGTCATACTTCAGCAGAAATATTAAACTTTAGCAAATTGATAAATATGCAAATGATTGCGTTAGATGAGCATATAATATATCGCATATCATCACAGACTTGTGAACTAAACTGAATCCACGCTGTATCTAGTTTTTTTTTTTCTTCTATCAGGTCGTGTGTGTTCACCTGCTATTCCTTTCAGCCCATCAGTGAAGAGAGACTTGAACTCGCTCGTCTTCAGCGGCATGGTGAACAGACTCCTCCATACACTATGACTGATCGCAGCAGGTCTGAAAAATCTGCTCCACATCTACACAGAGAGAGAGAGAACAAGTCAGGTCCCTCAGTTTTGGCTTCGCTTGCAGTAACTGAGGAGCTAGCTAACATGTCATTGGAGGACATGCTAGTAAAATAACGGTCTCAAAGCACCTGGTACACTGTCACAATATATCAGCACCGACCGCTTATGGAAAACAGAACAAAAAATCCGCCACGCTTTATAAGCAAACAACGTAGTTTTCACCGAAAATTATCTTTCTGTCATCTCTGGTCTCCTCATGAAGCGACGCCGGAAGAGTTTTAGTGCGCTCACCGACCAATGGCGTGAGAGTTTTTGGGTCACGTAAGGCGGAGTTTAAAACGTCTCTCGCGAGACTTGTAATCTTTTAAAGTTTGAGGCGCTGCTGCTCGTGCTGTCTGTCAGAGAAATAAGCTCCAGGATGCCGCCGTTCAGGCACTGGGGAGACTTCTTCCCCGGCTGGAAAATACCGTCTGGTAGCAACGACTTTCACGATAGACTAATCAGCAACCTCCTTTATTACCAGACTAATTATCTGGCACTCAGTACTGCTGTTTACATCATTGCAGGGTAAGAATTGTCGTACACTGCATCCTTTGTAATTTAATTTTTGTAATTTAAAAAAAAAAAAAAAACAATTAATAAAGTTTGTTATCCTGTCGTTTGTAAAACAGAATTAAATTAACCTGCTTTTCCTATTAAATAAATAACACTGGGATGTTTTTTCACAGCTTGTTTTGATGGACAACGTAAAACTAATTAAACCAGAAAGAAACGTCATTACATAGTTCCAATGAAATCCTTAAGCTTGAAGAACTGGTCTGTGGTCTAGGAGCAACGAACAAAATTGTATTCACACCTCTGGAACGCTTCTGCATTTTGTCACTTTTGCCTTTTTGGGTTCTTATTTCAATACAAAGAACGTGTGGTCTTTAAAAATGTTTACATAAAAAAAATATGAAAAGTGTTAAGTACATTCAATGGGCCTACGAAATATTGATGCAACTGTTAAAATTCAATATTTTCAATTGTAAAAATTGTAAGACTCGAATCTAATTTTTCGATTGCAAGATGATTGTAAGAAAGTAAATAATTTCTCAGCCTTCTAAAGGTTTTATGAACACATGGCCAAGACTGACAGCAGAGTAGACCGTAACATTCTAAACAAAGTTTCCAAAGTTTTATACTGTCATATAAAAGTGCATGTACAACCAGACTACTAAAATAAATGCAAAGCAAACTCTGATAAACATTTATATATATTTTAAAACATATATATAAATGTATATATAAGTGAAGCACAGCCAATTCAACTGAGTTCTTTTATACACTGCCAGCTCACTCAGTGCAAATGTCTCAGTGCAGCCTAAAAAAATATAATCCAAGCTGTAAAACAATGTCAAGTTCAGTTTATAATTAAATTGGTAGAAATAAAACTTCTCTTGGAGGAGACCAAACTGATTGCATTCAATCATTGACTTAGGAGTAATCACTTATGCGTATCAGTTACAACTTTAATTGTACTTTAAAATTTTTGCTCTATATACAGTGAAAAGATTTGACATAGATATGTGAACTTTGTTTATTTAAATAGACTGAATATCTAACGAGTTTCCGTCATTTTCTCATGATTTCGGGAAAACAAACTCCGGTACATCACCTTGAACTCACCATCCCCATGGCGACACAGAAATACGGAAGTGATTAGAAGATTGGTGAAGATAGTTGTGTGACAAAATGTGGAAGGGTTCGAGCAATACTTTTCCCTAGGCACACCCTAGGAGACATGTGGCTGCAGATAAAACATCTAGCCACTAGGTGAAGTAAGAGCTTATATAGGAACAAGACACTGACATTTCAGGAACACCGCCGCATTTTTAAACTGCGCTCACGTGCCTTGTCCGGCAGGTTCAAGGACCCGGTGGGAGTGGGAACCGGTACCGCCGTAATGCTGGCCGTTTTTCTGCTCTCAGCTTATGTCGGAGAACTACAACTTATTGCCGACTTTAAGAGAAGGAGTCCCTTAACGTTTCTGGTCATCGACATTATAGTCGCTTACTTTGTGGCTAAATCCTTTGTGGCTGTCAGGACGTTTGTGTCAGCTACCGCTATATCCCTGGCCGGTAAGTTCACCGCTTTGTCTTTGTCTCACTAAATAAATAAATCAATACAATAAAAATAAAAATTTAATAATCTGTGCATTGTAAAATATGTTTTAAATTTACACTTTAAGCTAAATTTAAGTGTAACCTTTATTAAGAAGTTGATTTTTTTTTTTTTACATATTTGTTAAAATTATTGTCACCATGTTGCAACAATATGTGATGAGACGGATAATCTGAAAAAAAAAAAAGAATCACCTCCAAAAACAACCAATCAAAGACAGGAGGCGTGTCTTAGTGCTGTCCATCAAGCTCATGTAATCACTGCTAAATGTGCTTATGGCTAATAGATGAGTAGCATGGCAAAAATTTGTGATATGCCTCCTGGCTCTGGTTGTTTGTTTTTAGTTAGCACTGGGAGAAGGCAGAGGAACAAAATTTTTTCTTAGATTATCTGTTTCAACAAATGTGTAAAATTATATATTACAAAAGTTGCATACAGAATCTTGAATTATGCCAGGTTTAAATTGATTAATAAAGGATCAATGAATTATATTTTTGCTAAACTGCAAACATTAGCATTTGCCTTTCCCTCTGCATTGCAGTGACTGTTTCACATGCTTCCTTTTGCAAACGCAACGTGAATGAGGTGGTGTGCGCTAAAGAAGCTCGGGAGCTGAAGGGGACACCGATGGGCTTTTTAATAAAGATTCGCGGGAAATAAATGGAAATGGACAACTAAAGGAGATGGAATGATTGATTCTTCCAAACGAAACAAAAAAATGCTTTCTCTATGCTTATTAACTTCTTTAAAGTTTCTCTTTTTATATTAAGGAGTTACTGTTTTGATTGTCTGCAACGCATATTATTTTATATGCTGGACAAAATGTTTACTTTCGGTCCCGTCTGACCAAAGCACCGTCTTGTTTGTATCAAGATCTCTTGACCAGACCTCGACTTTCCCTGCTGTGGTTTTGATGCCGTTTGCAACGGCATCAAATGTTACTGACAGAAAACGCAACATGCTATAAAGTTGGTAGAGGTGGAGCTAGTTTTTAAGAAAATGAACAAGATCTTTTCTTGTTTTCCTCTCCAGGATCTGCTTTAACATGTCCGTGAGTTCTTAAAAACTGTATTGTCCATAAATAAAGAACAACAAATCGGATCGTCTCATTGGATCATTGGTTCCACTGGTTTGCACCTAAAGTTCCTTTCAATAGAGATTGAAGTTTACACAACATATTTTGCTGCTAGTGTCCTACCATCTGGAAAAGTTGAAAAGGAAAGCCGTGACGCCCGTCACTAGTTCTCCGGACTCTCCTGTGTCTTATCTGAGCCGTGTCTCCCGGGTGGTGGATGGGGTAAATGTTATTTCAAAATTTTAATCAGTGACCTTGCAGTAGATTATAGATACTGTGTGAAGGTTCTTTTGACAGAGTGGGTTCATCTGCTGTCAATAAAGCTCTAAACTTAGACTACATACTTGTTTTGATGTTTGTTTGTTTTTTCAGTTCCATTTGAAACTGAAAATAACAATAACCCACTTAGCGAATAATGGTGGAAAAAGAGTGTAGGCCAAAGAGCAACTGTTAATTCTTAACTAAAGGGATTATTTCTCCAATCATAGAATGACCCATGCAGTATAATTTTCAGAAATATCATTCACCCTTTTTTCTCTCTCTTTTTTATTTTTTAGCTTTATTTTCAAATATGAATTATGGTTAGTTGAGGTAAGCTCCAAGCACAGTCATTCATATTAGTGGGCCTTATTTTAATTTGCAGACGTCCATATTCACAAAGATAACGACACTCACAATATGGCGGATGCGCTGACGCGTCGCGTCAATACGGCGCTTTCTCCTATGTTTTTAACAAAACAAGTAGTTCCGACAGAAATAACTTAGAAACCGATGCTAAAAGCACCTTAGAAACATAATGAGTCGGTTCACTTCGGAGCTCACGCGCCTCTGTGTGTCAAAAAAGCATGTGCGCTTCTCGTTCAATAGCGCGAGGTTTTCAAAGCCACATCATGAGCTGGCGAACTCACTCTCGCGAGATTGATCTTGAAGTTTCAGCTGTTTGTTTTTCCTCTTGGTGCTGCTGAGCTGCGCTGTCACAGGAAAAGAACCCGCAGGACTCCAATGGCTAAAGTGGAGCTGGCACCGCTGAGGTCGTGGGATGACTTCTTCCCCGGCTCGGAACGGTTCGCCAAACCGGATTTTGGAGATATGGCAAGATGGAACAACCGAGTAGTCAGCAACCTGCTTTATTATCAGTCTAATTACCTGGTGCTCGCCATTGCTGTTTTCCTCATTGTCGGGTAAGAAATGCCATAAAGTAAAAATGTTTTTTAGTCTGTTGTGTTTTTTTTTTATTCACTCAGCCTGGTCGCCGTGTTGGCATGATGGAGGGTTTAACCTACTTCTAGAAAGATCAGCGGAAGCAAAAGCAGGAAATCTGCTCTGCTGCTGTTTGGGAATAAAATGAATTTAAAAATAAATAATAAAAAATAGGGCAGGTTAGAAGTTGATCATTTTGTGAACTGGTCACGTGCTTAACACTAGCAGACAATTGATACATACATGTTAGTGAAATCCAGGAACAGACTGAACTAGTCTGGGCAGGTCCAGCTGGTAGTTGAGGAACTGATCTAACAATCTTACCTGATAGTGTCAAAAATCTTTTGTGTGTCATTAGTTGTTAATTTGTTCGAATTAAATTTTAGTGAACTATCTACCGATTATAGCAAGTTTGCAAACCGGGCTTTTTGTCGTGAAACCTGGGTCACGTGTTTAGCTTCTTCAGCCAATGAAAATGCCATGCTGATGACAAATCAGCTGCATTTGCGTGTTTGATTAGAGTCCAAATCCAGCATTGGAAAATTGCTCCAGTGACTTCATCTTGACTCATAATTTCCAAATCAGCAAATCTGAACTTTGACATGTTTTTGTTACTAGTTTGAGTAAACCATTTGATGTCATCCGTATGTAGTGAGAAAACATTTCCCTCAGTTAACGTTCAGCAAAAGTAACTGCATGTGGGTTTGTGGAAGATAAACAAGTCATTCTTCAAATACAAATGTTCAAACATGCAAATTCTGACAGAAAACTAAATACCATTTCATTAATCGACCACACAATTTTCCCTCGTCTTACTACAACCGAAAACTGTCAAGTTTGGAAAATTCAGATTGTTGCTTTCCTTCACCCATTGAATGCATCATAACTAAAAACTCTTTGTTTCAGTCTGTAAGCACTGCCAAAAAGCTGCAGCTTCTCCAGAGTCACCATCATTTGCTGAAAAAAGTTAAAATCTACCTTCCTTAAAACTCCTTTCGCTCTTTTCCACTATTTCCACTATCTGAATCTTTACATACATGTGTTGTCCTTCGTTTTGTTTGAGTGTTTTGTTGCTAGAATGCAGCATAAAGACGAAGAGCCCTGTTTCCACAGGGGTCATAAACTTGTCCAGAAGCCAGGGGTGGTGGTGTGTCAATGCTGCCGCTGTCACAAAGCACAAAGCTGGCTTTATCTGGACTTGTAAAGCAAATGCCAGTTAAATAAAAACTCACAATACACACAAGATACACAGAAATATATATTTTTTTTCAACAGACTTGTCCATTAATCAGTTACTCAATTGATTTTTACAGCTCCCAGCTTTCTTTTAAAATGGCCATTTCTCTGTCAAAACAGTCATAATATGTAGGGATAATGTTGTTTTTGTAATTCAAACATCGAACCGCTAGAGGGAGCCAGTGGATACATCATAACTTGCGCCGTTACTCTCTGGAGGGCATCGCAGCCGCCTTTAACCCTCTGATACTTAAATGGGTCCTTTTTGACCCGGAGAGGTAATCTTTTTGCAATATCTTTGTAATTAAAAGTTTTAATCACTTCATATTCCAGGTATTCCTCAAAAAATATGTTACTGATATCATGCATTTCAAATTTTTAGTTTACCTTTTATAAATGTCAAAAAACAGCATGTTTTATATTACTACCCCATTCATCCATGAGTGGGTCAGAAATGACCCACATTAACTTCCTATGGAATATAATGGGAATCTTTGTTTCTTACCAACTGTGACTGTCAGGAGCACATTTTTTGTGAACCATACACACTGAGTCCTAAGTGTTACCTGTGAATAATAATATTTCACACAGCAAGAGCTCTTACATATAATTATCTTAGTTTTTATCTCACAAATGTGTGTCTGTGTGTGTCAATAATGAGTACTATGACGGTGTTATTGTCACAAATCAACATATTAGCCTTCTTCAAAGTTAGCCAACACTAGTTATCTAACCAGCTAGCTAACATTACCGCCTATACTTTATTGTGCATGTGTATTATTTGTGTGTGTGTGTGTGTGTCTGACACCCTGGATAACAAAACCAAAAGAGAAAATGTGTTGAATGACATGCAAAAGCTGTTGACCAATGTGTTCAAGGTTCTTTCTTTTATCATCCCAATGAATAAAATAAAAATTCATAGCTGCATAAATAAAGAATAGAGTGCCTTCTCTGGGTCGGCGAGGATATCCTGCCCCAAGAGGAGGAGCTCAAGTATTTCGGGATCTTGTTCACCAAAGAGGGAAAAAATGGAGCAGGAGATCGACAGGCGGATTAGCACAGCGTCTGCAGCGATTATTGACATTTCATCATTGTTGTTGTAAAATTCCTGTTGTCATTCCGTTTCAAAAATGTTCTACAAAGTGTCACAAATGTTCCACAAATAGTTCTAAAAAAGTGAAAAATGAAAATATTTCATACATGAAACAATTCCTGGGTGACATAAAACACAGTAGAAATATTATACAAAACATTATTTTGAATCAAAAGGAGTAAAGTAGCATAAAAACACATTAATTGTTACCCGGGTCAATAAGGACCCAATCATGGAGTCGGTCACACATCAGAGGGTTAACCTGCCTTTTGTCGCCCTGCTTTGGTCCTGCAGGTTCCTCAACCCTGTGGGGATGCTCACCGCCATGGCCGTGGTGTCGGCCGTCTTCCTGGGCTCCGTCTGGGCCGGAGAGAACCGAAACGTGATCAAGAACTTCAAGACGCAGAACCCCACGGCGTTCGTGATCGCCGTCATGGTGGCCAGCTACATGCTGATTTCTCTGCTCGGCAGCGTCATGACGTTTATGACGGCAATCACTTTACCTCTCACTTGTAAGTTGACGGTTATTAACTTTTCTCAACTCAACGTCCAACAAATACCAGCAGTTCACAGGCAGCAGTCTCGTGTAAACACAGCCTCAATTCTTCCTGAATCAGATCACACTCTAGGTTTATTTATGAGTTTGTTTTTGCCAAATGTTAAATTTTAAAAATGTAATTCATTTATTCCCGTCTGCTCTGCAGTGATAGTCGCGCACGCTTCGTTTCGCCTCCGCAACATGAAGAACAAGATGGAGAACAAGATGGAAGGCGCGGGGCTCAAGAGATCTCCGATGGGCCTTTTGCTCGAGGCTCTTGGACAGCAGGAGGAAAACCTCCAGAAGATTCAGACTCTTCTGGAGGGAAAAATGAAGGAGTAGCTGCCACGTTTCTCCAAAACGCAACAACTTTTGAGTTTCTCTACTGTCTGGCGTGTTGACGATAAACGAAAGACTGCAAACCGACAAACGTCTCCTCAGGGTATCTCGTGACACTCCGGTTAGAACTTGTCAGGGATGCTTCTCCCGCTCCCCATCCTGTTCCCATCCCTCTCATTCCCCGCACCCCTCGCGCGGCTGCACAAATCGTGTCCCCTTGCAAGCTGCGAAGCTTCTTGTTTATAAAACCTGTGTTTAATCAGTCTCGCAAAGTCCTCCGTCTTGCACTCGAGCGGAATTGTGAAAGCAGCGCACAAGTGTTTCAGTTTCAGGCGAGGCTGAAAAGTTGCTAGCTCAACACGCGCCGCTGCCAAGGCAACGGAGCACTTCGAGTTCATGGAGGAAAGCTCTTCACATTTTCGAGCAGAACTGTTTACATCAGCCCGGAGTTGGACTGGAACCAGCAAGCTGCAGAGCAAAAGAGAATCACGCAAAAGAGCGAGCCCTGCTTCGACTCCAGTCTGATCACTTTTTCAATATTGGAAAGGGAAAGCTTGAAAGGAATCCTCCTGACCTCTTTCCTCGTTGGGTGATGGATGGGCTAAAGCTACGCTTTATCTGACATGCTAATCAATGACCGCGCAGCAGATTGTAGCCCATTTTTGACAGAGTGGAATCATGTGTTGTCAATAAGGCCCTGAACTCAGATCAGATACTTTGATGCTTCTGAAATGGAGTCCAGATAACGAGAAACACTTGTGGGGAAAAAAATGAAGAAATAAACCTGTCAAACCTGATGGCTAATTTCTTTTTTGATAGCCAATATAAAAAAAAAAAACTTTTAAAATCCTGAATGACTACAGTACCAGAACACTCCTCACTATGCCAAAATATTTTGTGGTACTATTATGTAAACGATACACTACAAAAATCTAGTGTATTTTTGATCTAATTTCTAGTGTAAATAACCAGTTCCACTCGACACGAGAAGGCTTGCACGTAACTTCTCAGCAAGACGTAGTAGCTTGTTTTAAGTCAGTAATTCCTTAATGTTTATGGAAAAGTACTAATTTCACTGGAAGTTTATTTCACTTTCACATGGGAAAAAACATGGGATTATGAATTTGTATTGAATATTACATCATTCATGACATATTTAAGCAAAAATAATAATAAGAAAAAAAAGTTTTATTTAGTGAATTGTGACTCTTTTGGACCTCCGTACATAAAAAGCATTATTTGCTTTTTGCTTATATTTAGGTATGGCTTAAAAGTGCAAATTAGGAAAAACAACTATGAAGTCCAGATTAATTGTAGCAAAGTTTAATGGAAGCTCCACTTATCTGGTCCTGAATGGTTCTTCACGCGTTGCATTCTGTTTTCTTTTCAAAAACATTTGTGTGTAAAATCCCTACGAAAAACAAAAACCCACACACACAGGCTTGTTTCTATACCTCCAGCGTTTCTGCTCAGTTTAATGGCCCGCTCCCTCCCCGATCGCTCCCTCTGGGCTACAGCTGTGATTTACGTCCTCTGCTGCCTCATCCCATCATCCATATTGGGGAAACTTGGAGTAAACACAAGCACCGCTGGCAACAGACTCAAGTAAAGTCATGTCTCAGAGGGCACAGTGGAGCCCCTTGTTCTTCCCGGAGCAGCAGCTGAACGTGTGTGTGTGTGTGTGTGCACCGCCCGCTGCTCGCGCAACAGGTGTGTGTCAATGTCGATTCAGCAGAGAGAAATAAGCCCCCCCCCCTCCGGAATCTGTATTCTGATATTCGTACTGTTCCCTACAGTAGGGGAAGTGAAGCTCCAAAAGTTGCTGCATGTAATGCCTCGCAAAAGTATCCCCCCCCCACAAGAATGAACTTGTTCACATTCTGATCAGCCTCAAAGTGTTTTAAATCAGTTTAAAGTGGCATAGTATTATTCTTTGAGCACAGTTATTTTTAAGTGTTAAGGTTCTCCCATTTGATCGAGATTGGGACTTTGACTAGACCATTTTAACCATTTTGCTTTGATCTAAAAACCATTGGATTCTGCTGGAAAGTGAATCTCTGCCACAGGCTTTTTTCTTTTTTTCCTAACTTCCCAACAGATTTGTGCCCACTTTTTTAGCTCCATTTATCTTCTCATCAACTGTGACAGTCTTTCCTGCAGAAACAAAAACACTCCCACAGGCTGACGCTGCCACTACCATGTTTAGCAATGAGAACTGTCATGCTAGTAAGTAAACAATGTTAAAAAGTTACTTGTAAGTTAATTTTGTCTCATTTATTGTGTTTTGGCTGTGATTTCACTTTAAATTGTGGTTTGAAAATGTTTTCTTTTTTTGTTTCTACATGTGAAATTTCCAGAAAGCTAACTAGCTCATCGAGCTAGCTTGAATGAAATATTCGCCCCCTTTTTGTGCTTATGAGCAAATAGCTGTTGAAGAGCATTTTAATAGCAAAGTGTCGGTTATAAGGTCGACTCAAACATTTAACCATAAGGTTAGTACAGAAAATCAGGGCCTAAATTGCAACCCAAAAGGTACCGGAGCAGCAAAGTTGAGTCACTTTCTTCGTCGTCCTCATACATGATTAAGCAGCAGATATGGCGTCAGGCATCTGTTGCCAGCTCTCCACTTCCTTCATTGAGCCTAAATTACTGCGGTTCACACCGGGCCTTATTCCACATCAGCGCAGTGTTCCTCTGGGCTGATAATGAAGGGTGAGGACAGACGTGGAGGTGGTGGTGCGTCAGCGGCAGCGTCTGGCTGCAGCCGGTTGGGAGGCAGACAGCTGCGCGAGGACGCGCTCGCGCCTCTTGTCACTGAAGTTGTGGAGGCACGAGACCTCCTCTGAGCTAGCTTAATGCGCTGCAGGAAAACACGAGGAAGGAAGGAAGGAAGGAAACCAGGGAGGGAAAGGAGGAGAAGACTTGTAAGCAGCGCAGTGTTGTTCATGAGGGTCTGTGGACATGTGTAGAGCAGCGGGGAGGGTTTTTGGCGCTGTAGACTCCGCAGTTTGTCATTCGCGGGGATGACAGGAGAGGTTATAGACCGAAGAGGGTGTGACGGCTTTTAAATACGGGTTTGGTTGGTTTACAGCCTTGGGACGGACAAAACCAGCCTGACAACTAAAGCAGAGCAGTGAGAAAACAGCTGAGCAGAAGATCTCAGGCTGTTTGGAAAAAAATCAACTCGTTCAGCCATACTTGCATTGCTTTGCAAACGCGTTGCACTTTTTCCACATTTAGCCACGTTGAAATCAAACTTTTAACGACTTTATGTATTGGACGATCACAATTCAAAGATCCCTGCACAAACAAAGTCTTACCAAGGATTTTGGGTCGCGTTTTTAGAGTGAATGTCTTATTACACTTTAAATGAGTCAGGAAATTCCATTTAAAATTTACAAGACATATAGGGGATAGATGAACTACTAATAAAAACGGCGCTGCGCATCACCCTGAACACACCATATCCATGGAGATGTTTCACACTATGTGGGGGAGTTTCTTCTACCTCTGGTTAGAAAACCTATGTGAAAAGGCTGCAGAGGTTTGAGGACAGCAGCCCTAAACATACAGCCCGAGTTTAAAACATTTGTTAGAATGGCCTAGTCAAATTCCAATTGAAAATTACGATCCAGACTTGAAAATCATCCATTTAGCAAAGAATGGGCAGAGAAGCTGGTGGAGACATGGTCATAAATGCAGAGACAGGTGAAACTGTGCCATGCTTTTTAGACTGATAGATGTAAAATTTCTTGCATTATTTTCCTTTGAATTCACGATTATGTACCACTTAGCTTTCTGTAAAATTCAACACAGAAAATGCACCAAATTTTGAGGTTGGAGTTTGAATTTTGCAACGCATTAGGTGCTTTTTGTACACATACTATTAATAAACAAAACTAGTGATTGTCTTTGAAAACACCTCACTTTTAAGTCATGGATTATCATCCAGATTACCTTCTGGAACTAAAAATCCCCTCCAAAAGTGACAAAAACATTGACTCAAATACTTTTTTTTTTATTGCAAACAAATGCACAATTATACAAATAACTAAGAACCAGCTTAACAATTATCGTTCACTATATATTACATGTGCTTCTTTTCGCCCCCCAAATATATAAAAAAATGCATTTAAAAAAAAAACAAAAACAGGAGAGAACCAGTGTATTTACAATAACAACACTTACATACAGGTTCATTCTCTAGAGAGAACGGACGAGCACCGGCCCATGATTTCCAGCATGGATCGAATAAACCAAGTTATAAAACAAACACAAAACAGGAAGTGGCAGTAATCTCAAAGTGGTGACCTATAATACTCACTCGGTGCTACAAAGGATTTGGCTCTCTTATTTCGCATTTGGTGATCAATTGAAAGTCTGTAAGAGGAAGTGGGGTTGGCTGTTTGAATCATTGCGGTCATAAAGTGTGTAAAATATTGTTTTTATAACTCATTTTAATGAGTTCAATCCTTCATGTTGATGTTTGGCTCCTCCTTCATGGTTCCAGTGTTCAATAACAACAACAACAACAACAAAAAACAAGTTAGTTGTTGAAGTTGTTCGCCTTCGCTCGGGTTCCTTTTTTTATTTTAGCGGGGACGATTGTGAGTCTGTGTGAAGGCGGCATCTCTGAAGGAAAACACTGTCAAAGTTTAGTCTGAATTCGCCGTCTGACCGAAGCGCTCGGTCCGCAGCAGGTTCGGTTTCAGTGCACAGGCGATAACCGCCGCAAACACGTTCAGGCGCTCCGTGAGGTTCCAGTTAGCTCCAGCGGAGAGAGAAAGAGAGAGAGAGGGAGAGAGAGAGAGAAGCCTTTTATCGGTTTGCAAACCGCATTTGGCAGAAAACTGAAACTCGGCACTTCATTCGGCTAGTTCCATTAGGTTCCTTCATTCTTCAAGTCCGTTTTAGACAAAAAACAAAACAAAAAAGAACTAGTAAGTGCAGTCTAAGGCACAATGACAGCTCGTCAACGCAAAGGAATCCTGCAGAACTAGACTATCGTTCCTGGTTTGGAGCCTTCGTGCCAGAAAATCTGCTCTTCCGGCTCCATGCCGTGTGTTTGGTTGTTCATTTGGGAGTCCATGTGGCTCACATCCACGGTGGATCTGGAAGAAACACACACACACACAAAAAGATTGGGAGACGTTTGGTGAGATCACGAATAAAAATCAATCCTGGTTACGTATTTTTGGATAGAGATGCACAGAAAAATCGGCCGATGAATGGAATCGGTTGATTTTTAAAAAAAACATTTTACCCTCGCCTGACCCTGATTGGCTGATCAGTGAAGACACCATGCCTAAACGCTAACAGGTGTTAGTAAAAAGAAAAAAGAAAAAGACATCCTGGGGAGGAAGTAGTGGAAGAAGAATATTTTCAGTATCAGGGATCTGATTGAGAGTAAAGTTAAAGAAGCACAAAAGCTACAACACTGAGCAACAGGAATGTTATATCCTCATGAAGAGAGTATTTCTATGATGCAGCTTTTATGATTATTAATAGAGGTGCACCAATTTCTTAATTTTCATTGATCGTCCGATGCTTGTATAAGAAACCGATCTTTTCTACATTTGCAAAAAAATCAGCCACTGTCCACCGGGTCACAGACAAAACACATAAATATCTAAAAAAAAAAAAAAAAATCAGAATGAGCAGGACAGGATCGGCGATCGGCCAGAAAGCTACAATCGGTGCAACCCTTAAAACAAATCATTTGCGATTAATTACAGAAACGCTGCAACAACACTTAAAATAAACAAACAAGTTGCTGCTAATTAGACCCGTTGTCTGACAAATGTTGAGCTGGATTCGCCTATTGTTTATTCTGAATGGATATGTAATTTTTTTGGACTACTGTACAACACGACACGCTTTTTGAGATGTACAAAAGACGCGTGGCGAGCTGCATCTTTTCTTGTGAAGGGAGAAATTAGATCTGCTGTTGTCCCTTTAAGTTGAGTTTTATAGATTAATCTGGAGGACGTCACTGTGGAATTGTTTTTTTTTAAAATAAAAATAGTAAATACAAACTTTATTAATACTTTAAAAAGTACAATTCTTTTTTCTGAATAAATTAAACACCTTAAACATCAACTGGGATCGGTGTCAGCCAGTCAGAGTCGCTACGAATCAGTCACAAGTGCATCCCTCATTCTGGGTTTGTTAATCCTAAAGTCTGTTTCAAACAAATCAAATGCCGTAACACAGGACGTTAAAAGACGCAGGCCGACATTACAGACATGCACAGATTTAAATGCCACGAAGTTCAGAGGTCACCCTCTGCCACACAGGTGCTCTCCCGCCACCACGAACACACCCGGCTGAACCAATCAGAAGAAGTGTTTGGAAGTGATTTGGAGCGCTCCGTTAGTCCCTGCTGCACATCACCGCCACCGTAATTCTGTTTCTTTCTCACCCTTCCTCGTCTGCCGAGACTGAAAATTATCGGGGTAAATTTTCCCGGTCAGTGGCACAGGCAAACCTCCCTAAAGGCCCCGCAGGGCCCGGCATCCTAGTTTCTGGGAGGCATCTGTGCGTGAGAGGGAGGAGGAGGGGGTGAGGAGGGCAAAGGTCACGATTGAAATGACAGAACGTTGGCAGGGAGCGTCTGTGTGCGCAGGACAGCAAGATGCAGACGAGAGCAAACAGGAAAAAAAAAAAATGGCTGAAGGTCGGCGACCCCCAGGTGAAAATATGCCATCTGATCTGACGGGCATATTTTTAATAAGCCATGCAGGAACCTTATTATTATTATTATTATTATTATACATGACAAACATGGAGTGCACATTTGAAAAATGCAAAGTTTGCTCAACAGGCAAAAATGAAATCAAATAAAAGCCGTGGGGACACAGCAACACAGGAGACTCAGGCCAGATTACTTACTATGAGCCACCTTCTGCAAAAGGCACCTGACTGAGCCTGTGGCCCCTGGAGAGCTGCTGCTGCTGCTGCTGCTGAGCGGGGCCAGGGACCACCTGTCTGACCCGACAGCCCGGGGAGTACGGAGGAGAGGGGAAGGAGGGATCGGAAGTGGGGCTGGAGGAGGAGGAAGGACTAGAGGGGAAAAGGCGCCTCTGGCCGTCGGGACTGAACCAAGAGCCTTTAAAAAGCTGGGAGGTGGCAGATCTACGAGAGAGCACGGCAATCCTGTAATCCCACTGAAACGCTCCGACACAGAGCAAACAGCCGCACGCTTCAGGGACGACAGCCATCAGTTATAGGAGAATCACAAGAGAATATTTACATATTGTGTTGCTTTGTGGGCAAAACACGACAGCAGCTTTCAAATTCGTTAGCAAAATGAACCAGGAACACTTGAGCCTCCGGGATCAGGGGGATCAGAGGGATCAGGGAGCGGCTTATTGGATCAGCAGGAAGTCTGAAGCACGGCTTTTTTTTTTTTCTTTTCTTTTTTTCCTTCTCCTTCCTTACCTGCTGTGGGTCGGGTGGCCGTAGGGAGCTGTGCTGTACGAGCAGGAGAACGACTCGTGCATGGGCATGTCGTAATCCGACATTCCGTGACTGCTCCTGTGCCAGTTTCCGCCGGAGGACGAGGCTGACGACACTGGAGGAAAATGGTGCAGGTTAACGGGTGAGCAGGCGAAACGTGAAGCCGAGAGGCAACGCAGCGCTGCGGTGGAGGAGAAGGACAACTGAGGAATAAATCATTTGGATTTTTTTTCTCAGAATTCGGACTTTTATCTTTTGAGGAAAAAAGGTCAGAACGCTGAGATTAAGGCCAGGATTTCAGGTTAAAATGTGAATTCTTTTTTTTTTTTTCGGTCAGTGGCCATGACCGTTCTTGCGTGCAGCGTGGCGGCACACCAACCTGAGGAGTAGTACATGTTCCTGTGGTTGTGAGGATGAGGCGCCGGCATGGTCTGGTAACTCAGGCTGTGCTGGGAGCCTCTGTCGTAGTCGCGGTGATGGGGCCCATGTTTCTGCGGCGCGTTGCGATGGTACCAGCCCTTCAGCTGCTCCACCATCAGCGCCTTCTGGATGCTCCTGCTGACCTGCTCGGTGCTGCGGGGCGCCGGCCGGTTCCTGGGCGGCCGTATCGTGGCGTAGACGTTGTGCGGGACGCCGTCGGGAACGTCCGAGCCGTAATGCGGGTGGACGTCGTGGCCGTAGTAGCCCTGCTGCGCGTGGTGGTGGTGGTACTGGTGGTGGTAGGAGGCGTTGACGTTGTAGTGACCCTCCATATCGTCCTCGTACATGTAAACTCTGCTGGTGTAAGGCTCTGGCTCCGGGTGGTGGGGGTAGCCGGTGATGTAATACGCCGTGGTGCTGGGTTTCCCTTGAGGCTGGTAGGCGTAGCAACGGGTGTCGGCCTGCGCAAGGTTGGGCATGCTGCCGGTGTTGGCGTACAGGTCCTTCCTGTGGCGGCCGCGCGTCCGCCGCCGATTCGGGTGGTTGCCGGGCACGCTGTACTCCACGCTGGATTGGCTGGTGTGCGACGAGCCGTCGTCGATGACCTCGGTGCTGTTGCAGCGGCGAGCGGCGGGGATGGTGATGCACGGTAGGGGCTGTTTGGCTTCCGTTATGAGCTGAGACAGAGACTCGAAGCTCCCACTTCTCTGGTGGAAATGCTGGGCGGCGTCCTCCGATCTGCAAAGCCAATCAAAACTCATTTAATGTCCTTGAGAAATGTTCTGCTGCAACAAGAAGCAAAATAAAAGACTTTTTTTTCAAAGAACTATGATGCACGACAGAAAAAAGATATATATATATATATAAATAAATAAAAGGCATCTTCCGACAGTGGAAGCAGTTTTGACTCCAACAGAAAATCAACGTCGCTTCAAAACGTTAGCTTGAAATTTATTTCAACTCAAAACTTCTTGCGGTTTCCTGGTGTGTTTAGAGGCCAAACATAACAGCAAGGTTTGAAGTTTTACATGAATTCAATGAGTAAGGAAGAAAAGAAAAAAAAAAGAAATCAGATTTTTTCTTTACCAAACTTTTTTTGGCCCAATTCCAAATTTTTGAAACATTATTTTGTTAGATTTATTTATTTATTTTTAAACCAATTTTCTACATTTAAACACATAAATCCATAAATTCACTAAAAAAAAAAAAAAGTAAAAAAGTAGGATGATATTAAGGTGAAATAGAGCAGTGCACCGATTGCAGTTTTTTTTGGCCGATCGCCGATCTTTAACCTGCCAATTCATACTTTCTGTCAGAAAAGTTGCTTAGTTGGCAATAGTGGGGTGACTATTGTTAACCGTGCAGACTCCCAACATTAAGGAAATCGGATCCTACTAAAATCAGCAAAAATACTTTGACCAATAATTCAGTCGTTTGAAAACAGAAACGGGTATTTTTTGTAGCATTTTGTTAAATTCTAATCTAAAACAATAAAACAATAAAAAGGATGCAAACAGTGAAACACATTTTATCGCTGCACTTTGTGAATCATCGCAAAGCCGCGTCCTTTTCCGGTCGGTGGAGCCCGGGCCGTACCTGAGCTGCGTGCTGCTGTAGGCGTTGCGGGTGAGGACGGGCGTGGGAGGCATGCTGCGGGCATCGCACGGCTGTCTGGAAGGCCGCCGGAGCGGACTGCTGCAGCTCGATAAGGCATTGAGGTGGCTGTAATGGAGCGATTCCTGGACTGGGTCATAATTTAACCTGGAACTGAGATAAGAACTTTGTTTTTAGGTCATTCAACTCGTTGGGACAAAGTCCTTCTTTTTACCTAATACAGGTAACGTCTACGTAAAAAAGATAAAGCTGACTGTGTTTGACACGGTACTAAAGTCATTCTTCACACTTGAGTGAGTCCCATTTAAGAGTGAAGCAATAATTCCTTTTTTTTCTAAAGGGCATGTTTTGCCAACAGTTTTGTGGTGTAAGTGTGGAGCTCCACGTTTTCCTGTTTTCCCCCCCTCTCTCTTTCTTCGTGCACAATGTGTTTTTTTTCTATCTATTTTTAAAGCGTTTTGGCTGATAAGAGGCAGGCAGTTGGCGAAACAGGAGGAGGAGACTGGCAGGAATTTAGCTCTTGATATGCTCTGCAGGTCTCGACTAGCTCTCTGCTTTGGTTTATCAAAGCTACAACGGTAACCATGCACACACACACACACACACACAAGAACAGCTTATCGGGTGTGTTTTCCCAATCATCCGTCTGACAAACTCTCTATTTGTCGTCAGCATAACGTTTGCAACATATTTGAAACATAGTTCATCAAAGCAAATGACTTTTTTTTTTATATATATATAATACGCAGCCTTGCACAGGACATTTTAAGCGTTGTGAGATTCTGAATGAACATGTTGATGTTTACCTTCCTGCTGAGAGCTGGTCGTTCGCAGAGGCTCGTCTGTCTTTGCTGTGAAAGATGTCCAGAGACACGGCGTGGTGCGGCCTTGGGGGGTACTGGACCGATCGAGACAGCTCCCTCTGGGAAGCCAGCTCGTCGTCTAGGAGACGAAAAGTAAACGCTGATCAGGATTAGGCGAAGGGACGGAGGAAACGGATGCGCACTCGTACGGCTGGGAGTTATATCGCGATATTTTGTGGTAAATATCGCGATAGGAGCTTGGCTCCTATCTGACGATGATAAAATGAGAACTAGCTGCTTCTTCATTTTTTAACCTAACACGGACTCACAAACACAAATTCCCGATTATAGTACAATCCCTTCAGGACAAAAGTTGCATAAAAAGGCGTGATATGCATCGCTAAACTGCATTTATTCATCATTTCTGATTTATTGATGCGCTCACTGAACAGAGGAAAAAAATTATTAAAAAATAAATTTTTTCCAAGCAAAATTGTTTAGAACTTATGGTGAACGACAAAGCGAAGTTAATGTGATAAACGGTGCGATATAAATGCCTGTAGCTGCGTCGCACGCACCATCATCCAGAGTGAGGCTGCCAGAAAGAGAGCTGAGCTCTGAACACTGAGCGTCATCTGAAAAGGAAAACACAGGAGTTTTCATCGAATGGCCAAAAACCAGGGCTGAAGCCATGTTGAGCCTGCTTCAGCTCCTCTACCTGCTGAGATCAGCGAGCCTCTCGGAGTGGCCTTGGCTCCTGCCTTGTAGTTACTGATCTCTCTCTCGATGTCCTCCAGCCTCCTCTTATGTTCCAGGTATTCTTTTCTTCTGGTCCTCTTCATCGTTTTCTCCAGGCCGTCCTCTTTGAGCAGCTTCTCGGCTGCTTCCACCATCTTCTGCCGCAGGGCACGCTTGCTCTCCAGGTCATTGAGTTGAGGGTCCTGCAGGACAAACACACGACGACAGCCACTCAGTTGGGGGAGATTTGAGGGAGGATTTTTTTGTTTTGTTTTTATCGCGTCAGCCTAAACCTTTCGATTTGTTTTCACGTCATTTGCTGATCTGGAAGCGGGACTGGTTCAGACCTGAACTTGAAGTGCTTTACTCAAAGGATTATTGTTCGTTTAAGACACAAAACGTCGTCTTAATCCCAGTTTCAACACTACATTACTGTAGCAAAAACGCACACACACACACACACGCTGCATCGACCGTAGAAGTGCACACTTTGACATTTCAAAAAAATTTATTTGCTTAAAGTAAACGTGGCAAATAATAATAATTTTTTAAAAAAAGCCTAAATTTTCAATAAGAAGTTGTTGGATGAGGCAGGTTTTCTGTTTGCGGAAACATTTTCGCATCAGTCGAGTCACATGATCAGCAACCAGATGTTGCCGATGATGTAACCCCAGAAGAAGAAGAAGAAGAAGAAGGGGGAGGAGGAGGAGGAGCAGAGTTACAAACCTTGTCGTTGAGGTTCAGGTCTTCCAGCTTGAACGTCGTCCCGACCCGCCGGCGCACAGGAGGGGCTTTCTCTCCCGTTGCCAAGGGATACTCTTTAGGCAGCTTCCCAGTGATCTCCTGCAAATCCAAACCCAAGTCAGTCTGGATCCTCCCGATTTGAATCCACACCAAAACTCCACGGATACTCACAGCTTCCCTCAGGCAGATCTTCCTTAGTTCTTCCAGCTTCTGCGTCAGCGTGTCTTGAAGGTCCTTCTCTTTCTTTTTCAACTCGGCGATCTTCTCCTTCTTCTGCTCCTCGCTGACTTCGGAGTCTGCAGAACCTGGAGGAAGCGCACGCTCAGTTAACCACAACGCGTCGCCGTCGCATCGTAACCATAGGAGCCGCGCGTACCGGTGGAGATGAGGCTGCCGCTGCTGGCCATGATGAGCGGGTCGCTGCGCTCGACGATGGAGAGCTTGCTGATCCGCGGGACGCCGAGCTCGGTGAGGTCCACGGCGATGTCGCTCGAGCTTCTGGTTGTGGTCATGCTGGACTGGGAGGACGAGAGACAAGAGGGGATGGAACGAGGCCGGAGTAGAAGACGTGCTAAACTGGGTTGTTTATGATAAAATTAGCCTAATTAACTGAGGCTAATTATGATATGATTAGCCTCAGCTATCGACCAAATCGGTTCAAATGAACTTCCTTGTAGAGGCCTTGACAAATCAAAAACGTAACAGTTGCATCGTTGCTCAAACACACACACCCTGGCCTCCAGGAAAATCCTTATTAGGTCATTCAGCGTCTTCCTCGTGGACATTTACACTCAAAGCTTATCCGTCATCTTCACTATAACCAGATAGCAGCAAACCCAGCTTGATGACTTTAACCCAAAACAACACAAACTCACTTTGGTTTGCTTCATGTCCAGGTAGAACTGGTGCTGACTAATGGCCATCGCCCAGATGGTTTTGATCAGAGAGTGGCTGGCATACCAGGAGTGGATAACCAGGCCGGCCTGACCGAAAGTCCTTTTGGTCACCGCTCTTCTGCACATGAAGAAAGAAATGTTTATCCTGCTGTTCAAACGTGTTCTCCCACTAAAATCAGAGCCGACAGAGGAAATGAGAGCACCTCTAACTAAAACCCGATAGAAGCAGCCTGAGAAGAATAAAATCACTTTTGAAAAGGAGGGGAGAAACAAACATACAGTGGGGGAAAAAAGTATTTAGTCAGTCACCGATTGTGCAAGTTCTCCCACTTAAAGAGATGAGAGAGGCTTGTAATTGACATCATAGGTCGACCTCAACTATGAGACAAAATGAGAAAAAAAATTGAGGAAAAATCCCATTGAATTTTAAAGAATTTTTTTGCAAATAAGGGTGAAAAATAAGTAAAAGTATCAGACAATGTGATTTTTTTGAATTTTTTTTCTCATTTTGTCTCTCGTAGTTGAGGTCGACCTATGATGTCAACTACAAGCCTCTCTCATCTTTTTAAGTGGGAGAATTGAGAACTTGCATAGTTGGTGACTGACAAATACTTTTTTCCCCCCGCTGTAGTAAAACATGCAAGCTATCAAGAGTGGGTTATAAACAGGCCGCCGGATGCAAGACGCCCTTCACAACGTCGGGAGATCTGCAACGAGGGCGGCGACTAAATAACAGGCGCTGGAAGGACACGCCACTTCGGATCAGAAAGGACGAGCGAAGCGGCCCCGTCTGCTGACCTGTGCGGGTCGTTCACTTCCACTGCGAATTTCTTCTCCCGGAAATACAAATTCTCCAACTGCTTCCACTGAAACAGCTGCAAAGAAACAGACGAAGAGAAGGAGAGAGAGAGCGATTGGCATTATGCACAAGCCAGGAGCATTGACTGAAAAGTGGGCCTGCAGAATGTAAACACTCAAAGTCATCTGATGCACATGAGGATGTTAAAACAAATATACTCTGCAGAGCTACAAGTCCTGTCACATGAGCGGCAAGAAGTTCCCAGACAAACACCAGAGGGACAAAGCAAATATCAAAGCAACGTGGATTATTTTGCAACAGTGGAGCAGACAGTCGGGTGTCATCCGTGCCATTTCCATGAGAGTGAAAAGCTGTGACAAACCAACTAGGTTTGACTGTGACCGCTTCTTTTATTTGATCGGTTTGGTCCACAGAATCTACTGAAAGTCGTTGGAGAATGTGGCGACGGCGAACCTCCCCCGGACCATAATTTGTCCCGCAGGTTATCGTGATGAACGATGATGTTGTTGTTTTGAGACCATTTAATGTGTTTGCAATGACACAGACCGATGAACGTTCATTTTGTAAAGCTCTGGAACTGGGAGATATTTTAAATATGAGAATAAAACGGAAATAAAAATCACTTGCGATTGAAACCACACATGAGACGGGTTTGTCTCTGAAAACACGAGCAAATATTAATCGCTAGATGTGAAATTACTGACCTCATTTTAATCTATCATAATTGCTTACTTGCATATGGTGACAGACTAGAGTTATTTAAGTAATGCTTATTTCCTCATCAGTTCTGTCTGTTGTCCCCCGTTTTGTTTTTTTCAAGATCGTGTTTTTTAAATTTTCAACTTGTGCATGGAAAGGTGAAAAGTGACTGAAATAAAAGAAGGAATCTGTAACTAAGGCGGGTCGGAGTCCCGGTTGGCCAGGTGAACGTCTGCAGCTCTGGGGAGCCGATCCTAGCCAGGCAGGGAGCCAGCTTCTCGTTTTATTTCACTCTTCTCTCTTTGTCCCGCAGAACCAGCTGTGCTCGCTGAAACAGATCAGGAAGCACTTGGAAGGAAAACATCTTGTCGGCCTGAAAACCTCAAACTGACTTCATACAAAGCGAGGAGGTCTAAACGTCCCAAGTCGTCTTTGGAGAGTCAGGCTATATTTAAACCACCAGCGACTCCAAACTTATCTCTGCGCTGCCGAGATAAAACTCCACATGTATCACAGCTCTCTACAGCCAGGATTTAAAAACAACAATCGGTGAACTTTTTAAAGTCTTACCACGGCGGGTGTTTGGTGTCGGATCCTGCTGTAACTCTCTTTGGTTTTATATTGAATCCTTTGACTGCGACTTTCCCACAGGGCTGGAGCTTCCTCGAACAATACTCTCTCTTGTCTGTTCTCAGGGATCCAGATAGGTGTTGCAAGTTTCAGCTGAGGTAACCACACCCCCCTTCCCCTCCCTCCTCCTCCTCCTGAACATCAGGCCCCTCCCACTGTGACATCACCAACACCTTACGCTGCCTCAGGCCTTGCTCCTCCTCTTCCTAGTTCTCAGTCGGACCTGCTGAGCAGGTTGTGTTCAGTTATTTACTAGAACGGGGACACTTCCTCCTTCTGAGGCATTTAAAATCATCTCTGCTTCTGGCCACCCGGGTTTTAAATACTTTAAAAGTAAAGGTGGGCAGTCAGTATGGACTTATCATGCTGATGATGATAATGCTATCGTGATATTTTGTGGCACTACTGTGACAACAATAAATATGACGATTAAAACCATTTATTACTTCGGTTTTAGACAATGCAAATGTAAACGCTGTTCTTGAAGAACGTTCGGATTTGAAATACCACGCGCTTCTTCAAGATTTAATCATGTCTTCAAATTTACTGATAGTTATTTATTGTGGAATAGTTGGGAAAAGAGTTCAAGTAACATTTTAAAACCTGATAATACCGTCAGGTTTTATCAAGTTTGTTTTTACCATCATTCCATTCAATTTATCAAGATGATATTAAATAAATTCTTATCAAAACTCATATTTCACAGTGAATAAATGCCCGCCCTTACATTGCATGTTAATAAATGACTAACGTCGGTCGATACCGATGCTCATGCCGATATATCGCGCTCGCCTCCTAAACACAGAGCAATTCTGTCAGGCTCCTTGAAAACGACTTGGGGCTGTGATGGAGGTTCACTAAATACTCAGCGGCAGCTACAAGGCGTATGTATTCCTGTGTTAAAATGGTGATACACCACGTAGACGTTCAATGAAATCAACTTGTTTACGGTAACAATGTGACAAAATGTGAACAAGTGAAAAGGTCTGAATACTTTATGAAGGCAGTGGTTACTATAATGTAGTCCAGGGGCCATTTGTCACCCTTAAAATTATTTTTAAGGGATTTTTAGACTCTGCTGGCCAAAAGTATAGAATAGCAAAACTTTGGCAAACAAAGCAGAAAACAGTTGATGACCTCAAATATTTAATTTTTCTTTAAATAAGAATGTAGTCTGAAGCCCTTTGTATGTTTTGGATCTGTAATGATATGCCAACTTAATTAAGAAACAGTTTTTTTTCTTGAGCAGGTGAAGAAAATAAATAAAGAAAAAAAAAACTAAACAAATTTTTACACTTTTAATTGAATGGATTTTGTGGCCTGCCTGTGGTTTAAATTAGCCAGTTTTGGTTCCCGGTGCAAAAAGATTGGACATCGGTCGATACCGATGTTGCTGCTGATATATTGCGCTCCTAATATATCGAGCTTCCTGTAGCGCCACAACCATTCACCAATAAGCAGAAAGGTAGGTTAAAGTGTGGATCGTCACACATTATGGTTCAAACTAAAGCTGCAATTCTCTGTCAACTGCTGTTGAAAAAATAATAATAATAATGATTAATCAAAAAAAGAGTCTAACTTAATGAATCACAGGAAGCAGGCAGCAGGATGCGCCTCATTGTGAAGGATTCTCACAGCAATTCACACGACCCGCTTAATACCACTATGAATCATTTACATAACACCAGCAGATAATAGAACAATAAACACTCCAGTGGATCTGCATATCATTAGAGAAACTCCACTCCTGTGAAACTAATGAGCTCCGGCGGCTGTGGAGAGAAAAGCCGGTGTTGCTAAGCGTCGGCGAAGAGACACACCTCAAACTCCTGAGTCACAAGACTTAATGTTGCGCAGCTGGAAACCGTCCAACAGGTCACTTGCTGACTCGACGTCACTTCTAAATAAATAACTTTCTTAAAACCTAAAAGCACGAGACAAGAGCAAACAAAATGGATCTTCCTGCTCTATTTACGTTTCTCTTGTAATCGCCGAACGTCTAATTACAGCAGTGTGGCCGTTTGCCAGAAATGCCTGTGGTTTTAGACGGGACCAGCCTGTTCGCATCCAGCTCACACCCAACAACCCAAAGGACCCCCGAGGGGAGCAACTAAACTACCAGAGAAAAATCAGATATAGATGTTTGATTTAAGACACTGATCAAGAATGCAATCTGTGTCAAAGGTCGTTGTGGAACTTGCTTGTGCAGAGTAGGGCCGGCCCCGCCCGTCGCGTCTCATACCAGCTCCGATGGAAACACTGTACATTTCCAGAGAATGATACACAACGAAGAGTTGTGAAATCCTGACGGCAAGAGGGAAACCGTCAGATAAAACACTGGAGAACACGTTGCCCTCATTACCCAAACTTTTGATAAGACTCAGACTCTCTATGACTCTTTACGTTCTCACAAAATCACAAGCTCCCTCCTAAGGTCATCCAGTTTAATGTTTTAGACACGCAGACTCTGTAGACGGGATGTTCACATCAGTAAAGGTGCAGCTTTAAGAAAACCAGGCCTCGCTGGTTTGGGCTTCATCTGATCATCAATCCCACAGAGGAGGAAGCGACTCTCTGCCGGTGAACATGATTTATTGGAGCTACACAACAACGTAAAACTATGGGCAGATTATAGAAAATGTATTTCAATCATCGGCTCCCGAAGCAGGTACAAAAAGCCCTCGAGGTGCATCCTAAATGATGAGTTCAAGATTCAATACACACCATCTGTGCCACCACCAGATGTGGATTTTCATGTAAATTGTAGCACAATGCTACTTTCTATGCATCTAAAAACAGGGCAATGTGAACCGTTAACCGACCTTACACCAGTAAGAACGGGACGATCCCAGCATCCCCAGCCACCGCAAATAACAGCTCCGTATTGTTTGATCAATTGTGTTCTCTCTGAGACCCAAACAGGCGGATTGCAACAATGAATGCAGCCTGCTGAGAGGGGCTGGTCAGAGGGCAAGAGGGAATGGCTTGGGTCAAACAGAGGGCTCCGTCTGTGCTGCCCAGGAAGCTCTAATTGAGCCGATACTGTGCTGAGGAGACGGAAACCGAACGGTCTGTTTCTCCAAACCGTTCCAGCACCCCGAGACTTCCACCGCTGTCCCACAACTCTTACCCCAACTTTACACCCCCTTTCCTCTACAGCTGGCAAAGGGCCAAACCTGCCCCAGTGCTCTACGGCTTCCCGTGGAGCGCCATAATTACACGTCCAGGAGGAGAGCGGAGGAGCAGCATGCTGTGCTTCTGCCCATTAATGACTCAGATTTCAGCATAAACAGCACTCCCTGCTACGTCAACGGGTTCCTGCCGTGCAGCGGCAGCGCTCAGTCTGACCAGGAAACCGGCTCAGGAGAAATTAACACAGAATTTCTGTGTTAATTCTGTGTTCCTTCCCTTCCTTGTGGCGGAAGGGAAGGAATACGTTTCTGGTTCATCAAATACTTCCGATCAATATAAGATTGTAGTCCCAGTAAACCCTGTGCTATTAATTTGGACTTTCCTCCTGCATTGCCTTTCTAAACCTGGCCAGCTGAGTTATTTCCCAATCATTTTGCGGGTGTTGACTCTCTGACACTTTACAGCCTTGAGTGCACCGAGGACACGGTGACTCACTAAACTATTTTTTTCCTCCATCTGGTTTCCTCTTCCTCCAACCCTGAGAGTCCAGAGACCCAGATTACGCCCGTTTAGCGTATTGATAAATCATTAACCTTCCTACAAAAAACAAGTGCGACAACGCCGGCGGTTCCAGCAGCAAACGTAGAGTTTCAGAGATGCTAAATGTCTTTCCTTTATCTGCTTCAATCTGTCGTGTCCAGAACTGAATGTGGTTTGTAAGCAAACAGCAAAAAGTTTGTTTTTAAAGTAATCACTGTAACACCAAATCTCAAATTGGTTTAGATCAAAAGAAAAATCAATGATGAAATGAAAGCGCTTAAGCAATGAAGTATGAAAGTTGGGAAACATGGGAAAAATACAACAGCTGTGAACGATTCTACCTTTCTTGGTTTCAGCTTATCCTGCAAATCGTACTGGCCGATGCCTTTATAGCTGACTCCCAGCCACCATGGTATTCCTTGTTTATCCTGTACGAAAAAAACACACACACATGCCCCCACACACACACACAGAGCATAAGAATCGTTAGAGCAAGCTTTATTGGTGGCGTCTGAAAAAGGAGGCCTATTACCGAAGCTATTATCTCATTAAGATCAGAGGAATGGTAACACGAGAAGAGATCAAATACATGAGAGGTCCAAAAAAAAAAAACCTGCAAAGCTGACAGAGACATTTTAACATCACTGTTTGATCTTTTCTAAACACCTTTAGTTAAAAAGGCCTGGTTGGGGAGAGGCAGATCACTTCGTTCCTACAACTCACTAAACCACGCTTGTACAGATGTTTCAGGATTGCAAATTCAGCTATCGAGACCAGATGAGTCGTTCCCTCTGCAATTCTGGTCTTTATGAAGGACTGGCAGGAGAAACAAGCCATAGTGTTTTTTTTTTCATTTTAAGGTTTGCTGCCAAATATAAAAAGACAAAACAAAAAAAAAAAACATGAAGAAGATGAAAAATGCAATTGGGGTTCATGCAAAATGCAGTCTGCTAAAACTGCATTCATCCCCACATTAAAGCACGGTGGTGTTAGCATCAGGCGGTGGGGATGCTTTCCTTTAGCAGGGACAGAAAGACGATGGGCACCACTTTTTTTAACCGATGAATTTTCTTCAACTGCCTGGAGCCGTGCAGATATTAATATCAGATTGGTGCATCTCTAATATGAATACTAGCACAGTCTAATGGTTCAAAGTTCGTGTTCGGGCAGTGCTGTTACCTTCACAGAGTAGTAATGAACTCCGTATGTGGGCAGAGATTCCACCAGGGCCAGATATCTGCAGCGAGAGAGGAACAGGTTAACAGAAATCCAGCCACTTACACTTCATCACTGTCACCCGATGTATGTACCACGACTGACAGACCGGGATTTAAGATCCAGCCGTCTAGAGGCCGCAGTCATTTACAGTGACAAGCTGATCGATTTGCGTTTGGGGGCTGTGGCAGAGGGAGGGGGAGAGTCCATTGATCAGATCAAGGGCAGAAATCATTCGGTCCCGGGGAAAGCACGATGGAGGACTTCCATCCTCCCCGGAGCTTGGCAGGCTGCCTACTAGAGAAGCAGCCTTTCTAATTAATGGCAGTCTGGCTCGCTGACAGCCACCTCTTCTGACTGCGGCCACCACAGTGCAGACATGAGGTTAAAGAGATACAAGCGCATGCAGACTCTGAGGAGAGGAAGACAGACCGATGCGGTCTTTTCTGCTTGTTTCCCAAAACTTACTTTACGATGGCTTGTCCTCTGGTCACTCCCTTGAGTTTCTTGTAATGTTCAATCACTCTCTCCTCACTGCGAATGAGAGGATAAAACGTTTAATGAATAATCCGTCGAGTGTAACAGATTGTGGCCACAGAGGGACTGTTACGCCAGGGCTCTTTCTTTGAAGCACATTCGGTCCGCTCATGCAGAAAATGCAGCTTGGCCCGTTGGCCTGCTGATAACTTTCGTCTACTAACCGCGTTAATGCCTCCCGACTACTTCTCACTGTAATCAGTTTTTATTAGCGCAGACAAAGAGACAAAGATAAAAGTAGATGTACGGTGATGTCTCCGCTCATTCCCAATGAGGATGTTGTGAGGATGCTTCTGCTCGGTATCAGCGAGAGAGAGCGGAGAGAGACGGGCTTGCAAGTCAACGGTGGCAGTGGATTGGAGAGTCGGAGGAATGCCTCAGGCTACCAGCAGCTCCCAGTCTAATGAATAAATGTAATTAAAGTTCAGAGTGCAGTGAGCCGCTTTACGACAAAAACATCCTCCTAGTAAGATGTTTGTAGACACAGACCTGATTCTCCGTCGACTTTAGAACCGGTGCCTGACCTAAAAGCTTCTATTTAAAAGGATGAGATCGTAATGATTTCACCTTTAAGTTATTGGTTATTTCTTATGTCTAAATCAGTTGAGTGGTAGTTTTGTGGTCAAAACAGCGTTAAGCTTTTTTTTGTGCTTCTGACTGATTGCAGTGTTACAGCCGATTCAGATTTTGGCTGATATATATCAATAATTTTTGACCATATTGTCAAAAAATAGTAGCACAATATATGTTTTGAATACCTCGAAAACAATATCATAGACGATATTCAACATTTTCAGCCTTTTTTAATTATTTTTTTTTATTGAGTTTGCCCAAACAGATATATAACTTCAACTAACTTCAGTTTCACCGTTCAACATGACGTCCACTGTGTAAAAAACTATTTCTATGGGTTGCTATGGCTCCCGGTCTGTGTCCTGTGATCATTTTTCAGCATTCAGAGCAGACATGTTTGAAGTATCAAACCTAAACTCAGTATTAGTTAGAAGGCTGTTCTTAAATGTATCAGGCGCAAAACATAACTTTAAGTTTTACAAAACAACAAAAACTATTTTGGCTTTACTTATCAAGGTGTGTGGACCACGTGTAAACCCGAAGCACCGTGCCTTACACGATGTAAGCATTAAAAATATCTGGTAGATATCAACAATCAACAATAATGCTTTATTGTGAGCATGTTGGAGAAAACATGCTCACATCTTTAGCGCACGTGTGGGGGTGTCTGTGTGTCTGTGTCTGCATGTGTTCAGAGCCGAGCTGATAACAGCTTGATGAAATAAAGGCTTTCAGATAGACCCAGTGAGCAGCAATCCCCGATCCCGTTTCCAGCATTTCATCAGCGTTCAAACGGTCCTGATTGGAAGCCGATGTGACCTTCCTCGTGTTACGTAACGACACGCCGCGGCACCGAATGAACTCAGTGTTGACGGGGTTTGCTCAGAAGCAACTCAGCCGTAACTCACCCCCGTCACATTTTGTTGCCAATTCAATTTTCTGTCATGACTAACCTTCCTGAGCGAGAGGTTTAGAGCTGCAGCTAGCAATTATTTTAGTAATCGATTATTCTGACGATTTATTGAGTAATCGGACAAAAATAACCTGGCGCATTCTGCAGATTTTTCATTTGACTTCTTAAACCTGTTTGGTACAATATTAAAAATACATGTTTTTTTTCGTCTTGAATGCAAAATGCATATATTTTTTGTACAGTTTTGGCTTAAATTCCTGCGCTGAGGTTGTACTATTAAATTAAATTAGTTGCTGATTATTTTTAGAATCAATTAATCGCGATTAATCCAATTAATCGTTTCAGCCCTACAGTGGTTGCTAATTATTTATGCTGTGGTCTTACTTTGAGTGCAAGAGAGCATGTCCTATTGAGGATTATGGTCTTAGTAACCGTTCTCCTGAAACAGTAGAGATCCTCTCCTTCTCTGTTAAAGCTCCAAAAGGCTGCTGAGTCAGTCTAAACGAACAGCCGAGCTGTTTTTGCCCTTAATAATGCCGTTTCCCTTTTAGCTTCTTGCACAGAAACACAGAAACTCAAACTAGCTAGCTTAGAGTCTAGTTAACTAACTTGCTTTGAAGTCGTCAGACATGTTGATTGGAAAAAGGTCGCATTTCTGAGTGATTGCCTGGCAGTCACCCGTCAGGGCTGATCAGAGAGCTTCCAAGCCTGTGACCAAAACTGCAGATAACAGCAACTGCCTCTTCAACACAATGACCCGAACTGCACTGCTATCAGCTGCTGTTTACTATAAACACGCGTCACACTTTATATGTCTCCTCCATTCATGAGGAGGAGCAGTCATGAAATATCTTAAAAGTCGATTATTTGGAGTTTTGAGACAAACCAAGTGAAATCTGTTTAGAAATGGTTTTTGCTTGTATCTTTTAGGGCTTTGTCTTGTCAGAAAATGTTAATTTTACTGTAAAAGTGTCATAATGTATTGCTGCCATATTGCCTTCCTTTATTTAACCTCGCTGATAATCATCTTTGTTCAAACACTCCACCGCTAGCACCTAATCAGTCAATCGTCAGCTTTAATACAGATAAATTGTAGTGCAAATTTATTTAATACATTATTTTATCTGCTTCAGATGTGAAAATTAAATATTTTCTCTATTAAAATTGAGTTGCTCTGTCATCTACAGAGAACCTTATAGGTTAGATCTAGATTCTGAATGCTGCTGTCAAAGAGAAACCAGCCTCAAGTATCTTACCAGTAGTTAAGCGATGGATGCTCCCTCAGTACTCTGGTGGGGAGAACTGGTAGCTGCTTCAGGTCCGATGCTGTCGTCTCAGAACTGGGGAAAAATATACAGAAACTTCACCATTCCTGTATGTTATTTCAAATCTTTCTTCTTAACATTGTATTATTCTATATCCCTGACTTGCAGGAAGAATCCCATTAACACAAATATAAAAACTTTTGCTCGACTGATCTTGGCCTGCCAGTAAGTGTTGGGTCCTCGCAGGAGGTTTTCCTTTGCTGTCAGAGGCATTTCACATCCTTTTATGAGCCTAAAATAAGAACCCATGCACATGTGGACAGCGAAAGGTGAACCTTTTACACAAAAAAGCTAGACCTTTTCTCCACATGTTCCATTTTCCGAGGGCTTTGATTTGCTATCTTAAGGAACGGCAGCAATAACTCTTTCTCGTGAACTTTTGTGGGCAGGTGGATCGACAGGATTTTGTTTTTTTCATCTTTTTATTACGATGTATAAAGAGAAGCACTGGCTGCCAAGACAAAACTTGACTCTTACTCATGTCTTGCCAGACTTCATTTACAAAGCCTCATGCAAAGGCTTTAACTCATCAGGAGCCCTTTCAAAGGATATGGAAAGAAGTGGATTTTTTTAATCCTGCAGACTCTCCACAGTAATAGTCTTCTTGTTGATCGTATGTGCTGTGAAAAAGTATTTAAGAGACAATAAAAATTTAATGACTAAAACATATCAATTCTCTTTCTGCTCTGACAGAGAACCATTACTAATGACGGCTACAATAGGTGCAGGTTCCGACACCTGGAAATACGCAAAGTTCCGGTTTTTGCTAACAAACGGAGCTAATCATCAAGGGTGTGGTACAACCTAAATGGTAAATGGTCTGAATCTATCTTTTCTCGTCAAATCGACCACTCAAAGCGCTTTAAACAACAGAACTGCATTTATCCAGCTGCACCCATAAACAAGTATTTATTAGTGAGAGACCTAAAAAACTTAAAATATTACCAAGAAATCATACTAGAGTATTTTTTACTCCTCTACAACAAGCTAAACATACAAAAAAAATTTATTAGTCAGGTTTAATAAATTAACAAAAATTTGGTTGCTTAAACTACCAGTGCTGGCGGGCCATACAAAATTAGTGGTGGGGCCTGCCAATTGGCCCCTGGTCCTCACTTTGGACATCCCTGGTGTAAAACAAACCAAAACACTTCAACACTTCAACCCGATTTGTATTTCTTTTGCCCTATAATGAATACATATTATGAACTGTGTTTTGTTTCTTCTTAAACAAAATTTAAATTACACAAAAAAAGAAAAAATATCAGTTGGTTATAGTATTTCAGTGGAATACTATATCCAAGACGTCTGGCACTGATCAGCATTGCAAAGGGACAAAACCAGAAGCATCAGTTTCTGTCATGATAAAAGGGAAACTAGTTGTACGACTGGGATTCTGATTTTTTGTCATTTAAACTATTTTTGCACCGTTTACTCAGCATCAATGAATGCAGTGTTGACATTTCTAAATATGATGGAGTGCAGTTATTGTGCGTTGCTCATGAGCTCCACAGCTGTGACATAATTGATGAGGTCAGCTGTGTTTTTAGTAACAGGTTTTATTTTTAGAGAGTCTGTCTAAGCCTCTGACTGTAAACAATAATGGATTTCAATCTCATAGACGAGAGCTGGTTATTGTTACGAGTACGGTTCAATTATTTAGGTGACAATTAGATTTAATCCTGTACCCTTTAAATACTTCACAACTTTGTATCCAGGTGTTTCATGTGTGACACAGAGATGATATAGCGAGATTCATGGGTTCACCCGAATTGAGATTGAATTGGGGAAAAAAAATGTATTGGAATGCATTGATGAATTGATATATTCATTAGGGATGCAATGATCCACTTTGTTTACTTACGATACCGATACAGATATTGGAGGTTCAGTATCTGCCGATATCGATCCAGTAAAGAAAAAACTGCACTGAATTGACTTAAAATGTTTCTGGTTTTTATAAACAGAAATAAATGTACCGAATTAAAAATGTTTTTGAAAACTGCACCAGTACAACACACTTAAATAAATCAATACCGTCACAAGCTTGGAAGGACAAGTTTGTGACAAAAATGTACAAACACAACTTTAATTGGTTCTGTCAGTGCAATTAGGAGTATAACAGCCAATGTTAAGTACATGTTGGTCAAGCGTGTAAAATTCGACTACAACAAACCTTTTTTCAGAAAGTGAAGTTAGGAATTCTGTACATATAAGATACATTTAGAGTTCTTTGTTGCTCAGAGCACAAACAACAGAATTAGCCTGAATAGATCTGAAGAATCATTTTCAATATCGGGACGGATACAGATATCGTCATGGGATCAATGCGTCTCTAATGTCTACTCACCCCTAAAGGTGACCGTCTTGAATCTTGTTTACATTTTATTGTTTTTAATCATAAATTGCACTAAATATGCAGCATAATGTGATCAAATTTTCCTACTAAGAGGAAACTGTGAAGCGGCATAACTTCCAACCGGCTCAAGCTCGTTCCCACCCACATGCTGCCTCCTCGCACCACCATGAAAAAAAAAGCCAGAGTGTTTTTCTAAAAGGTGAATGACCTGAAGCTCACTTTATGAGCCTCAATTGATCTCTCATTGGTGTAATTTAGCATCCCCCTCCAACATGGTCGACCAGAGATATAATGATCCAGTTATGTGAACCAGCTTACTAAACAAAAAGCAGTCTTGAGGCCACTCTCCCCTGCGGCTCCCTCTCCTTGGTTGGCTGAGTTTTGCTGCCACGGCACTTGGCTGCCTGTTTGACGGCGTGCGTTTTTTACGGGGCGCTCTGGCCCCGCCGTTGTTGGGGTGATCTACTCCGTGGCGGAGTTTGCCGTGTCAGCGGTCTGGAATTCATTACTACGTCTGTTATCTTCCAGCAGCATGGGGGCGATTGCTACGCCCGGTGCGGCGGGGCCCGGCCCGGCGCAGCCTGCCCAGGGTGGGAGAGATAGTACTCATGTGTCAGCTCTTCCACAGGGCTGAGACTTGGTGGGAGTAGCAGGGGGGGGACTCCAGAGGGAGCACAATGAGAGAGCTGGTTGATGTGAATGAGCCACTAATTACAGGCCACACCTGCAAATAGAACTGTGGACAAGAACTGGGTGGAATGCCAGTGCATGTGTGGGAAATTTTGAATTACTGAAGATAATTTCAAATCACAAGCAGTTAGTATATTCATATATATACAGTATACATATATTTTAAAGTTTAAAATAAAATGACACCTCCACCAATATCACAAACCTGTAAATAATAAATCACATTAAACAACCCAGAAACCACAACCCTATGCTAATCATATGCATTAGGGCCAAAGTAAGATTTATTTTTTCCATTTTAAATTAGGAGAATATATTTATATATGTGGACAAACGAACAACTGAAGCCTATATTTAGGAGTGAGTAGAATTATACATGAATAAGAAAAAAAAAATTCCCTGGTTGCTCTTAAGGCGTAATTAAAGGCATCAATCAGTCCTGTGTTTTCCTACAATTTCCCCGATCCCTTAAAGCAACCCCCACTGAAGGGACTGCAGCATGTTGCTGTGGATTACGGCGGCAGGTGGTGAAACCAATAGCAGTAAAGTGTAAATAAGTAAAGCACTGGAAGACAATGCAGATAAAGAACAATGAGCAACCTGGCGGTGCATTAATTCAGCCCCACAGCAGGGAGGAGGGCTGGGTTTTGGGGGGTTGGGGAGCGGGTAGTGTTGGTCCGCACCACAACAATAACACGACTACAGTCGGGGCCCCTCGACGCCAACTTGTCTGCAATTGGACAGCGGGTCTGGCTCATCCCTCTTAAGGCGAAGGAGACCTCTCTGACTCCTCCACAGCTAATCTCCTGCTGTAGGAGCCGGCGTGGACGCGGGGCAGGGGAGTCGTATTTAGACTGGCTGATTCACGGGGAATTCACTGGGTCTGTTTTCACAGGGAGTCGGGATAAAAGAGGATCGCTGACGAGAGTGAAACACACTTCCACAGGACAGTGTTGTTTCCTTAAGTAAGAGGATCCAAGAAAAAACATTACTCTGACCTAGTCAATGTTTTTGTTTTAAAGGCAAATAAGGGATTATATTGTAGAAACTATTACCTTGTGGCTGAAAAACATATCAGAATGTAAGCGTTTCATATCAGTTGATATCGATAATTATTCCATCCATCCATTTTCCTACAACCCTTGTCCCTTACTGGGGTCGGGAGGTGCTGGTGTCTATCTCCAGCTATCGTTTCAGGCGAGAGGCGGGGTCACCCTGGACAGGTCGCCAGTCTGTCGCAGGGCAACACACAGGACAAACAACCATGCACACACACATTCACACCTAGGGACAATTTAGAGAGGCCAATTAACCTGACAGTCATGTTTTTGGACTGTGGGAGGAAGCCGGAGTACCCGGAGAGAACCCACACATTCACAGGGAGAACATGCAAACTCCATGCAGAAAGACCGGGGCTGGGAATCGAACCCAGAACCTTCTTGCTGCAAGGCAACATCTCTACCAACTCCGCCACTGGGCAGCCCTATCGATAATTATTGATTAGTTTTTTTTGTTTTTTATATTTAAGTAGTTATGATACATGGTGGCAAAACCTGAAACTGCAGCTTAGCAAATTACTCAACAGGTTGTTGCTAAGTAACCAAAGAGCGAGTGAGTTAGTTGATGCCACCTGCATTTCTTTGCTGGCTGTGAGACGTTTCTTCTGCCTACATCCCCCAGAATGCTGTGTGCTTCTGGATCGGAGTTCAGTGAAATGATTGAATATTCAAACTAATTTTCTATCATTATTATTTTGATTGGTATATGGCTGCAGGTTTATAGTCCAGCAATGTGTGCAAGTATATTATAATACAGTTTGTTCATTCATCCTCTATCTGCTAACTCGTTGCATAAAGACCTGGGACCAGGATTCTAACCTCGGACTTTCTTGCTGCTAGGCAACAAAATGTTGCAACAATCCTGATGTAGCTTAGTCAGGATTTTATTGGGGGCCTTTTGCAACAGGCCACACCAAAGGAGCATGTAATTGTGAACTGCAGGAAAACGAAAATGACGGCTTTCAAAGCTTTTACAAATAAAAAGTCTGAAAATTGTGGAGTTTGACTGTATTCAGCACTACTGAGTCAGCACTTTTGAAGATCCACCTTTCACTTTAAGTGCCGCTGCAAGTCTAATATGAATAGGTTTTGATCTGCAATCTGCGACTCTTTGGACCTTCCACAAAAATACAAAAAAAAAAATATTAACAAATGTACGTTTTGCTTTTTCCAGTCTTTTCATGGGATGTTTGCACTGAATTTCCACGACGGACTTGGTTTGATTGCGATCCAAAACAACAACATTTGCTACATTTTGAGCTGCTGCTGTTTCAAACAAACCAAACGAATAGAAAAAGTTGCCCCCTGTCCCATTCAGCCTGTGGTGGCGCTGCACCAAAAACTACTGAACGAAACGACACAAAAACCTCAGAAGAAGACATGAGAACCTTCCTTATGCTTTTGTTACAACTGTATCAATTTTCCTGTAGAATCAAATGCATCCATGCTCTTTTTGGAAAGGTTTTCAAATTTTAGAATCCAGAACTAGAAATAAAATTGTGGTTCTTTAAAAATTACAACTAATGTTCTAGTTATCAGAAACAAAGATTGAGTTTACCTTAAGACTTTAACATTTGCAGCTGTAAACACGTTTCATATGGCTGGACTGAGGGCAGAAATGACTCCTTGCTTGGTTAAAGTTGCAGGCCAGTGATCTAAAGCACAATGTTGCAGATCTGGCTGTTAGTTCAGTTCTTATCTCAGGATCCCAACCATCTCTCTTCCCATCAACTCTTAGCATTTCTTTTTTAGTTAGTTTTCCTATGCATATAATGTCTTCCATGTTGACCAAAGAGTTACATTTTGGTCTCAATCTGCTCAGGCTACCTTCACCTCCATGTTTGCTGTGTAAACTGGACTTGTTCTTCCCTATCTCCCATAAGAGATTTTGGAGATCTGCCAACAATTAGTTGCACTGGATTAAAGGGGGATGGAACACTATTGAAAACCATATTTACTTTTCCAGAGGAACGTGGCGACTTGTGTCAAGTCTAAAACTTAAATAATTTCAAGCAGAGAACAACATTAAAGAGCCGACGACGACAGCTGGTTTGGATGGAACCCCGCCCTAATGGATTTCACCAGAACACTTGGCGTCTCGTCTTTTATTGTGTTTTCAGAGTCGGGGACAAAGTGCGGCCCATCCCGACTCCCACATGAAGCGAAAGTTCAGCCGTTACGGGGTGAACCTTTGGAGCTGAGGAGCTTACTTTAAAAAAAAAAACAACAAAAAAAAAACCGCTGAGTGAACACACTACAGGGATGCGTACTAACTACTCACCAGCTCAGTTGTGCTTGTTTAATGAGCACAAGCATATGCTGCCAAGTTTTTTTTCCCCCCCCTCTTTGCAGAAGAACAAAAGGCGACAGTGGAACAAGAGAACGAACTGCATTTTCACTTTTGCACATTTTGCCACTCGTAGCCACATGCATGACATTCCTTACCGTGGACAAATGCTTGTGTTTGCATAATGAACACAGGGGCCTTCTGAGGCGGGGAGACAACACCGGTTCGGCTGATCAGCCTGGTCACTGTTTACCAAGGCCAGATAACGCCCTTCACTTCTTTGATTGGCAAAACGCCCCCCAAAAAACCCACCAAGCATTATGAGCAGGTCAACTGTGAAAACATCACCGCTACTGAACAGGCTGTGGAGGTTTCACATGGGCTCTTAACGCCAGTGTCATCGACCAAATCATGCACACGTCGTCCTTTTTTGTCCTTTTAGGAGACACGTGTCTCCTAAAGCGTATGTGGCATTTAGTAAAGAGGCCGTGCAACCGCAACGTGTCGAAATCAATTGACTGGACTCCACATGCTGAAGGTGGGATGTGCATTTATATTCATGTGATCCCTGAGGAAACACGATGTGGAAGCACATTTTTGGTTTCACAGCTGCAGTTTTTTTTTTCCCCAATCAGAACATCTAGAAATGAACATTTTTGTTTATTCTTTGCAGCCCTTGACAACCGTTCACATTTTGTCATTTTAAAACAACAAATTTCAAAAGTTTGACTACAGCAAGGATTGTTTAATAAATGTGACATGAAAAGAAATGACTGAGCCAGTCATTATAACAAATTTTACTCAATAAATTGCCCTTGAAATAATTGCAATAAATTTTAACGTTTCTTTTAATGTGACCATTTTCAAGTAATATAACGACAATCACATTATGCTGCAAATTCGCCAACTCACAGATCAATAAAGTTTAATCTTGTAAACTGGAATTGTAGATATTTCAAATATACGAAAACAAAAAGGATCAAAAACACCAAATAAGACAGAAATATAAACGACACACAACCGAAATCATGAATGAACTCGTCCATCAACAAATATGAATCACCAGGACGGAGCTTATCGAGCTCCTATCAATTTATTATGCAATTAATTGGTTTATTGCTTAGCGACTACTTCTATCTTGAATACTTTTGCAGCCTCTAACTCAGTGGTGTCTGAAGTTAACGCACCTGGATCAAATGATGGCTCGTTAGAGCAATGAAAAGAGCCCTGACATGCTGAGAAGGTTGCTACTACCACCAGGGGGAGAGAACTAAAACAACCAGGATGCCGGCTGTCGAGGACTGACTTCGGGCACCGCTGATGTAACCGGGATTTTTCCCAAGATGGAAATTTTTTCGAGCTCTAACAAGCTTCGCATGAACCCTGACCAGACGTCCTGTCAACGCTAAAGAAAAGAATCCCCACAGCATGACGCTGCCACAAAATGTTTCACGCTGGAGATGATTGGTTTTCTACAAATATACACGCAGGCTGCACTCCATCCGTCACCAAACAATACTTTTAAAGACACTTGAAGGGGTGTGAATACTTTCATAAGCCACTGTGGACACAGCGTGTAGACCACAAATAGATGGCAGAGAGCCGACGAGGGATAAGGCTCAATGTCACAAGCCAAGATAAAGGCAATTATTAACTGAGCACAGGTTTAAGCTACAATGAAATCTGAGCCAGTAAAGTTGTACATTAACCAATAGCTACTACTGATATTACAAAGCGCAGACCAAACACTGCCTCCTTGTACACTGTACATACAAACGCACTGAAAATTGTGCAGGGGTTTTGTTCCCACTCTGTAATCCTATTGATTAACAGCATATGTCAATATTTTTGTTTGCACATAAGTCTAATAAATAAATAAATAAACAAACACTGCACAGGACACATTTTGCCTAATTATTGTTAACATACTTATTTAACAGAAAAAGTTTATTCTTACTCTATTTATGAATAAAGTATTAATATACAATGCATTTAAAGTTATAAGAGGGAAAAATAAGAATTTCTTACCTGGAATAATCTCCTTTGGCCTCCTTTAAAAAAATGGGAATAATTCAGTGAGTGACGTCAGGATTAAACTGCACTTTACCAGTAAAAAGCTCGAGCGCTAATGTTAAAATACCAGCAGAAATATCCACAAATGGCCGGATATCTAAAAGTACTTTACACAAGTTATGCTTTCCTGTCCTCTCATTTCTAAAGGAGCAGCTCCAACTCCAGTGAGAGGAGTTTACCGACTGTAGACCCCCAACAGACAAGCGTTTTCAAATGTTTCGTCCGTCCTCTTTCACATTGTAGGGGCTGAGTGGCATTACAACCAAGAGAGGCTGCGACAAAAAAAAAGAAAACTCTTTCTTACCTGCAATGCGAAAGCGGCTAACTTGAAAACATGTTCGCTCTCCACTTCAATGGTTTCCTGTCGGGAAAGGAGGCAAGCTTTTAAACACACACACACACACACACACACACACAGCGCTGACTGTCTCAAACACTTGACTCGAGAGAAAACCCTCCCGTCCCGTACCGAGAGTCCGTACCTCCGTCCCACCGTTACCGACTGAACCACCGCGGCGGGAACATTTCGCTGCTTCATGCGGCTATGAAGAGGCTTTAGCCGTCTATTCTGTTCCCCCGAGTTATCTTGGCATTACAGATAAAAAAGAAAATCCACAATGCGGGACAGACGGACTAGTTTAAGGTTCTGCTCAGGGTTAAAGCCCCCCTCGATGAAGTGGTACGGTCCGTAAGCAGGTTCAACCATCTCTATAGGTTCAAACAGTCTCCGTCTCCCATGGTGACCAGTCAGCTCTCCCCGCGAGAAAAAAAAAACTGCGCACACCCTGCAACGTTTGATCTCATGCTGCCTTCACGTGCGTCTCGTAAAAGTTTTGTTTCCACTCACTAAGGATTAATTATCGACAACCCAAACCAGAAACGTTTACTTGCGTTTCCTCAGGACTTTCCAAAGTTTAATTTTGTTGCATCTTTCAGACTTTAGAGCATAAACTTTGGAATCGGACACACTGGATCGAATAGGTCACTATTTTTGATAGGAAAACATCAGACAGGGATGTGACTCAATAACACTCAAGACGTGTTATTTTGAGTTGTAGGAATTATCTGATTCAGAGAAACAAGTTAATTAGGAATATGAAAATGAAATTTGACATTGTTGATTTACTACAAAAGGACTCAGGAAGCAGAGGATATCAAGCAATATTTGATTTTTTGAAACAGTGTAAGTTGTTTAATAGGATATAGTTTTTTTTGTTTGTTTTTTTTTTTTTTGTCATGCGGTCCACACTCCTTACCAGTTGGTAGCGGTATTGCTCACCTAAGGACTCTAGCCAACCGTCAATAAATTTCAAGAAGAAGAAATCTCACCTTAAATGCAGCACCCAACCGCAACAAGAAAGCATGAGGTATGTAGTAAGTTTGAGAAATTTTGAAAACACTTTTTAAACAGCAATTTCTGAGAAAAATTCCTAATTATTTAATAATGAGGTCCCATTGATAATATTGTATGAGTTTATTTGGTAGGAGTTCATAAGTTTCTTACTTCTTCCTACTCCTTTTCGCATATGTCAAGATAATTCCATCCATCCATCCATCCATTTTCCTGCATCCTTTTCCCTTACTGGGGTCGGGAGGGTTTGTTAAGATAATTATGGTACAAAAATATGTATACTGCATTCCTAGTCCAAGTGTGTGACTTTATACTTCTATCATGTTCGAAATAAATTGGTAACTTCACTTCCCAAACGTTTATAGATCATTTGTAAGTGAAAGATGTCCATTGGAATTTTATACCTGAAGAATGGCTAAAAAAATATATATATAACCAACCAGGAATACAAAAACAAGTAATATTTGGGTTGAAATAAAAGCTTTTTATTTCATTCTCAAATGAAATAACCATATTGTGGAAAAAGATATTATATGTAATATAACTTTTATTTACAGACAAGGTCAGAGAATGCAAAGTCTTACTGAATGTAGCTCACTTGCGCTAACTTGGCTACATTTACGTTTAGGAAGTAAAAGTTTACTGTAGTGATGATTGGACAAACTCAAAGTCATAAACACAACCTACTTACTATTGGACAGCATTATTTTACCATCTGTCCATATTATTCCTTCTTGTGGAAGGGACTCTGTGGATTTATTCTCATGAAGTTGTTGATTAGTTCAAAATGGCCGTTTGTAAAGAACGATGAGGCTCCTTTTAATAAAACTATTCAACTTCTGCCCCAAGAGCACAAACTCAGAAGTTGGGTTAAAGAATAACCCAGCAATTTTTCTTGTGTTTGTGTTGTGTAACATTTTTGTTGTTGTTTTTAGTAGTTAATAAACCCATAGGCATTCTTATGAACAACAAATGATCAATAATTTCACAGGGCACCCACCCAAAAAGAATATTAGCACAATGACATTTAATTTAAAAAATATTCCACATTAGACAAACATAACAGATACATATCGCATTGCTTTAAATCACTTACATTAAACACTAAAGATTTAGCGTTTAAGAAGAAAAGCTCCACGGTCGTATTCTCTTTCAAGAGGGTGATCTTCTCAACATAAAACCTGCAAAGATATATATTTTTTTTAATCAGCAAAACAACAACAAACATTAAATAAAGTAATAATTAAGAGATCGGTTTTAATCTATGTGCAAGTGTTTTTCCACAAATCCACAGATGTTTTTTTTTATCTGGCTGCATTGTTTGGGAATTCTAACAGGAAGACATTCATTGTGCGACATCACTGCCACCTGCTGGTTGATTGATGTCACTGATCTCAAAGGAGCACTACCGTGTTTCAGGCACTTGGACTACAAATGAGAAACAGAAACAGACTAAAAAAACAGAATGAGACACTTTCATAAATGTCAAAATTTCTATAATTATTTACTCGCATGTCCATCCATATATGCATTTTTTGTTCTTCATAATGTGCCAATTTTAGTGCAAATCACATGTTTGTCATCCCAATGCACTTTATTGGGATTACACAGTGAAAAAAGTAAACCAGTAAGCTTTGTTTCAAGAAGACAAATTAAGTTTATCCAAATAAACATACGTCATTTATTAACTTGTTATGTTAAACAAGCAAGAATAAATTAGGTTTGTCAAACTTAATTCGATTACATGTAATAAATTAATTACATTTTTTTAAGCTGTTGCTCCATTCTCTTTTTCTCGGTCCAACATTAAGTCAAAGTGCTGCCACCACTAGTTCCCGAAATAGGAACTGCGTGTTCAGGGTTCAGGGTGGTGCGCAGTGTTAGTTTTTTGTTGTTTTTTTTTTTTAGGGGTTTTATTTGCTACTCTTGTAGCAAACAAAAAGCCATATTTTGGGGGAGAACAAAGTTGTCCTGCTGATTCTTCCACCACACTTTTCAAACTTCTACATGTAAAAAAGAAAAAAAAAAAGGGTTGAGAACCATACTCTGTGTTGGGCTATCGTAAAGTTCAAAGAATAGCAGCCCACCATGTGCCTCACGTCTCTGCAATCTCTCTGACGGTGAACCCGATTTCATCATGCAGCCTCTCCACTACTGACGAACAGAACGGCACATCTTTTTTTGCTTAAGCATCCACAATTGCTTCACATTTGGCAAGCTCCGAGAGTAATAACACTCACCTCACAAGGAACTTGATTTCCAATGGCCCCGATGTCTTGGAGAAGGCATGATCAAGCACTTTACGATCCAGCTGGAGCCAGTTATTCTGGCCACTGAGCAGCAATGAAACAATAGATCACATATCACGCTCGGCTGCTACCTCAGCCTCCTTCCTCCTTCCCGTTTCTGATTAAAGAAATTTCACGCGCCCTGCTGGTTATCAGTTCAAAAGCGACGAAACGGACTCACTTGTCGTCTACGAAGCACAAGCCAAAGTACTCCTTCTCCTTCAGGTTGAAGTGAGACGCCACCAGATCCAGCAGGTCCCGAGACAACAGCTTCGGCTGTTGTAAAAGGGAAGCAGAAAACAAAGGAAGGAAAACAGATCGGCATGTGTGAGAGAGTTAAACTCCTGGTCAACCAAAACCATTTCCCCCTGAAAAAGAACCGAAAGTGCAGAGCCGCACCTGAACCAGCAGCTCCAGCTTCCTGCCGTCGAGGAGGAGAATCTGACACACACGACCTTCGGTCATCTGTAGAGGAAGTGCAGAAACAAGAATAATCCACCGAGATCATTTCTATAAAGTAACCTCTAGTTTCTAGGCAAAGAGGAGGCACTTTGACCACAAATGAGATTTGGTTTTAACCCCTTGAAACCTCAAAAATGTGACATTTATCTTCCGGATCTCCCAGTCGATTTCACACATTTTCATCGTCGTCCTCTTGCTAAGAGACAAAACGGAAACACAACGCCATCCTGCTCCGGTGATTCACTGGGTTTCCATTGTACTGTCTGCAATTAAAAGTCTTAAGTTACACTCTAACAACCAGGGCTAAGTTTGACTGCCTTACATTTATTGCTGCAAACAAAACTTTTGATGCCCATTTACAAAAACACTGCATACCAGTTACAGATTTTTGATGAGACAGGAAGCAAAATAGTCATTAAAATGCTGAAATCTATTATAAAATTTTTAATTAATTGCATAATTCTTTGTGGGGTGAGGATTGCTTTCAAACCTAATTTTTCAAATTAACATAACTCACGTAATAGGGTCACATTATAGGGTCTATGAATTTTATGAGGTTCAGGGTTTCTAAAACACACAGTCATAAAAAAAAAGGAAAAAAAGAAAAAAGAAGACAATAAAAGTCTTTCTTTATAAAAATGGGATGATTTTTTGATTTGCATGTTTTTTTTTAAATCAGTAGTGCGGGGGACAAAACTTTTTCATGGCGCTGCCACAAATGGCCATTTTAGAATTTTCGATGAAGGACTTTTTCGAAACCATCCTCACACATACATAATGGATTCACGGTCTAAAGTCAAACCTCTTACCCATTCCAGATGTCAGGATCCCGGGTTGTTTGAGTTCGTTTTGGGTTTTGTTATTTCTATGACTCTCAGTTCCTTTCTGTTGATTAGATCTCTGTTTCTATTTTACTTTGGTTCAGTGCTTTCTTAGTGATTCCAGTATATTTCTCGTGTCTAGTCTTCTTACTTACTCTAGTTTAAGTATGTTTATTATTTTTAGTGGTTTGTTAATGTTAGATTCACTTCCTAGCCCCCAGTGTGCCTTGTGTTGTTCCCGTCACTTCCTCTTTCTCTCTCTCTCCTTAATCCACTTCCTGCTCATCAGTCCAGATCTTTTGTTTCACAGTTTTTAAGCCCTTCTCCTTCTGACGCTCCTTGATGGCTCCTCCTGTTTAATCCAGTCCCAGTTTCGTTTGTGTTCATCTGGCTGTCTATAACTTTTGGTTTTTGTCATTATTGTCATTAAACCTCCAAAATGCCTCTCCACCTCTCTGCCTACTAGTCTTCTTCAACCATCATCAAAGATCTCTGATCTGCTGTTCATACATATTTCCTGAAGCGCATTTTATTTACGTTTGGTACCAGTCCATCTCTGAATGTGTGCACCGTGTCTGTTAATTCTCTGACGTCAGTGAAAAGCACCGTGTTAGGCTAATTGGTTTTTAATGCTGGAAAGTCATGGTTACATTGAAGTCCAGCGACTTCAACCACAAGGCCAGAGGACGCCCTCCTAATTGTTATTTTTGAAACTTAATCTTTCCAGACTGTGTTTTAAGCGGCATAGCGAAGCTGTCGTTCCACTTTTAACAACAGCACAAGCTGCTTTCCCACTTTGTTGTCTTTTTTTTACTACCCCTGAACCGCAACGAGAGAGGTCTCTGCGTTCAACATGTCATGCCAAGTTAGCATGATGCTAACTGTTAGCAAGGACAGTCGCACGTGCTGAGAGCTTCTAGGCTTTAACTCTGTGCTTCACGGGAGGCAAGAAAAAAAGTGCCTCTAATAAAATTAGCAAGAACAAAAAAAAAAACTAAACGGAAACTGATAGCATCTAGTCTTGGAGAAAGAGTCAAAGGCCATGAGTCAGCAGAATGATTTCAAGCTAACCGCTAACAATAAAGCCCTTTCAAAGTCATTTTGTGACTCAGAATTGCAAGCTGCTGTTACTAAGAATACGCTTCTGAAAGTATTCACATCAGCTGAACCTTTCCAGATGTCGGCACATAATAACCACAAATATCAAGACATTTTATTTGTACGCCCTATTTTATTATTTTATGCGATAAATCAGCACAAAGTAGCACATAAAAAAATAACGTGGCGACTACCGAAGACACTTTTTATTTTTAAACTTACCCCTTCACTCTGAGACTCTAAAATAAACCCAACTGCAAACAGTGATTTAATTCTGCACTCTATACATTTGCCCTTTACGGTAGAGTGTCATAAAGAAAGCGAGTGAGAATGCTTCTTGAATGTTTTAAATCTTTCCAAAATGCAAAACATGGTAGAAAATTCTCACTGCGCATTACCTCCAGCACCCCATCTTTATGGTGAAACTTGTTGGTGGCAGCATCATGCTGAGGGGAGGCTTTCCTTTAGCAGGGAAGCTGACCAGAGCTGATTGAAAGACGAATGGAGCTAAATACCTATCCTGGAGATCTTGGAAGAAAGCCTGTGCGAAAGACTTTGGAAGGGCAAGGAGTTCATCTTGCCCTACAAAAACACAAACTCTTACCAAGTTTCTAGAGCAACTATTTTTGTATTCTTGAATTAAAACAAAACTTACAAGAAACGTTTTAACAAAATATAGGACCTTGTTTTAAGTAAATAATGCCTTAATATTAATTTTTAGAAAAGTACTAGTTCCACTAGCAGATATTTTTTCCCCTGGGTGAAACTGGGTCACATCATCAAATTATGGTCAAGAATATTGTTTTCCAAATTGGTCTGTTGGTGGTGAAGAAAATAAGCCTAACATTAAAGCTACATAAAACCTTTCCTGTTATTTTTCTTTCAAATTGTCCTTTCAGTGGCGGGGAATGACTTCGTACATTAAATGGCGTAAAGAAACTCAAGTACACAATGTGTCCCTTCGCTCTGGGTCTGGCTGCCTCCATCACTTTGATGTAAAGAAACCCCACAGCGAGTTTCACCTGAGCGGCACACCTGAAGCCGCAGGTTCAGCCGGACCTCTCGTCTGTGTCCTCTGATCAAAAGGCGATTAAGCGAGAGGCCAAGAATGAAATGGAGACACTGCTGTAGAACCTCGACTGTGAAAGAAAGTTTTGACCCCTGGCATTGGGACTTTAAACCTAAACATGTCACAGAAACCTAAAATATCAAAAACCAGCAGTGCAGTATGTACGGAAAGCCACAAGTGTCAAAATCCAATCATTTAAAAAAGTCCCAAAATTGATATTTAAGCTGGCGAATGTTTTGATAAACATAAATAATAAATATGTCTATTTGAATTAAACACAAACTTAATGTATTTTTTAAAATTATTTAAATCTTTACTAATCTTTACATACATATATTTTTTATTTGTTTTTTGCCTTCTTGTCGTGTACTGTGGAACATCATGAATTTATGTGATTTCGCCACATTACTGTAGTCTCATTCAGTAGGCTAAAACTTCCTGTAAAAAAGTGATTGGTCTGTAGCTGGGTTTCTGTGCAGATTAACCAATCAGCCGTTTGGGTTTTCCTTTATGGGGCACAGAAGCAGTTTAAATTATTTTATTACATACTTTACCATGGGAAGCAAAAACTAATGTAAGATGAACAATCAAAATTTTATTTACACTTACAAAGTTAATTAACATACAAATTAACAAAATAAACAAAAGTAAGCCTAGGAGAGAGCCAGGGGGAACCTCACAGATTATTGGTGATGCTTGGGGTCTAAATTGTGAACTGAACATGCTGAATAGATTCTTATGAATTGTTTCCAGTGAGTGGTAGGTAAGGAATGAGTCGGTGTTGTTTGTGTGCCATTTTGTCAGTTACTGTTGTAAAAGTGACCCATACAATCAACCTATTCCACGCCCCGTTCAGTTGTAGGTCCATAGGACGATGGTACTCTATGGTTAGGGTGGAGCTACGGGTGTCACAACACAATCTATTGATTGGGGAACAATGAAATGTCGATGCTTGCAACAAGAACGAGACGTATCAGTGTGACAGTGATACTTCAACTTGCAATTGAATATGGCGGACCAATAAATAGCTTACGACCCCCAAAACCAGTGCTGCACTGCTCAGAGGAAACAAGTTTGAAGGGGTCCAAATTAAGCAGACACGTCAAGAGCCAATGATTCCCGACCTCTTTATAAAAATATTGGGAGAGATTTCTTAAATTACCCTTTCCCTACTTTTCATTTATCGTGTCCTAACACAGACACCTTCATAATATGCAGTTTCAGGTGGTGCTTTTAGCAGACAACATACTTGGAAAGTTCTCAGACTATGCGGTGATGGTTTCGTCACAAGATTAAGAACAAAACAGAGAGAGCTCCTGATTCAGGTTCGGTCAAAAGACAAAACGACAGGTGAGGTGTTTCAGCATCCACACGTTTCAAAGTTCCCCTCTTCAGCCACGCAGACAACGAGATCAAACAACATTTCGTGCTGCTTTTCAAATGACTGCCATATGTGCAAGGAAGAGGGACTCTTGTTAAAGAGAAAAAAAATCTGGTTTTGTGACTCAGCCAGAGGAAGCCTGGTCCTCATAACAATAAACACAGCACACAATTATGAGCCATGACAGAAAAAAAAATAAAAAAATAAAAAAAAAAAAAAAGATGTTTGTCACAATTTTCCTGTTCTAAGAGGTGAACGTTACCTGGTAGCATTTTCCTATCCTGAACCAGGATTCCAAGAGGCGCCTGCATGGCATCAGCCCACGACTGTACCACGTCCTCAGCGTCTCGTGCGCCAGGCTCCAGACCAGCTGGCTGCCTGATGCCACCAGGTCTTCCAGTCCACGTATGATGCGCACAGCCATGCCTGCACCCCACACCCCGTAGTCTCCTCTCTTGGCCAGACTGCGTCGTCTACAACTCTAGCAACGGGACCTCATGTCTTCAGGAATAAGTCAATCAGCCGATCCACGGACCGCTTCGTTTTGCTTTTGAAGCAACAAGCTGCAAGGAGCATCCACACACTGGTCTACTATGTCTCCCTAGCTGATGTAATGTCAGTGTGAGTCGGCGCTCTGGAGAGGCTGGAGCGGAGTAGTGCGCCTTAGGCTCGGTCCTGGGCCCCGGTCCAAAACACTGCCTCAGAGTGCAGGGGAGGGCAGGACAGAACCAAGAGGCCTACTGCCGCAAAATCTCCGTCTGCCTCTCCACGTTTAACAGAAGAAAAAAAAAAAAAAAAAAAAAACTCAAACACTGACCGCACAGAAACAAACCTCCAGACTTCTACGTCCAACACATTTCGCGGTCGGATTGCAGAGGGTGTTTGCACGTTACGTCTCCGTAAATGACAAACGAAGTTTCTCCACCTTTTTTTTTTTCTTTTCCTCCCCATTTTATTTCAGTGTTTAAAATGTCATTGTCTGCACAGGGTGTGGGGCCGATTTCCTGAGCAGAGCAGACCAGACGTTCCCACCCGTTGTGTTGTGCGGCAGCACTAAAAAGAAATAAATATAGCTTTTGTCTGAGCCGGCAGATAGAACTGACATGGCAAAAAAAACAAAAAAACAAACAAAGTGAAACTACGAGGGAGGAAAACAAACACACACAGGGGAATGTCTTCCTCTGCAAAGCTGTAGACCACCTGATTCAGCTAAAACAAGCTACAGGAACGCCTATGGGAAGGAGTGGCTCATCTGGAAACTATATCTGCCGCTTTGTTTACGTGACCCTCAAACTCAAAGATAGTTTAAGAATATAAACAATGTTTAATGGATCGTGATATGTTGGAAATATTCTCTCTTCCAGTTCACATCGGTGGATGGATGGACGGATGGATGCTTGGCCTGACTTAAGAAGGGGCTTAAAACGACATTAAGCCAGGGCCTCAATTTGGGTCAAAAGGGGGCAGCAAAGATTTTTCTTTTCTTTTTTTCAAACATTACACTTTATATTGCACTCGTAGGCCCAGATAGTGTGTTTCATTATGCATCATTTTTACGAATATAACAATTTTAAATATTTGAAAATGACGAAGTTGTAGTGAATTTTATTGGGAACAACACGGTGTTATTGACAAGATGACATATGAAACCTGCAAGGCTATCAGCTCGTACTCACTGATGTGTAGGGCTACCTAAGAATTTACTACAATTTGCATTAGAAAAATACTTTTTCTAAATACTTTTTCAATCTCAAGTTGTGCAAAGCTCATAGAGACAGCCAGAAAAACTTGCTTTTGTAGGTGGAGCAAAAAGTGATTCTACGAGTTATTGACTCGCAGGCAAATTTTCACTTCACTTTGCAGATTTTTATTGAACAAAATGTCATCATTTAGTCTTTTTCGTCTCACTTTACAACTACGCACAAGTTTGCATCGTTGTCCCATCACAAAAAATCCCAATAATATGAACTGAAGTTTAACATAATGTGACAAAAATGCGAAAAAATGCCAAAGAAAGACGAATACTTTCACCAGGTAATAATCTGAATATCCTCTGACACCACCCATTGCCTTTGTGTGTGATTACACAAGCTGTTTCTCAGCCTCTTGTTGTCTCGAGCCTGGCACAGAAGCAGGCAGCACTATGACTTCATGCTGTAGTCATCCTGTTGTGACAAGAGTGTCAACCCATAAGTCACTCACTTAAAGGGACGATATTATGTAAAATCCACTTTTTTCAGCTCTACGTCATGTTTTACACTGTATTCCAAATTAATGTTATGCAAATTTAAGTGTCATAAAGATTAAATGTTTTATTGTGCATAAATGGTTTTGTGTCTCAGGGCTCTTTGAATGACTGTAATTAATTTCATAGACCTCGTTGATTAGTTTGTCAGGTGAGCTAAATAAGAGGAAATCTGCTTTACAAGGATGTTCCACATTATTAAGCAGACCACAAGTTTCAAGCAATATGGGAAAGAGAAAGGATCATCAGATAGTGTAGCGCAGTGGACAAGATATGAAAACATTAGATATTTAAGGAAAACTGAAGCGTTATCATCGTACTGTGAGGAGATTTGTGGCTGATTCAGAACAAAGATGGGTTTGTGCAGATAAAGGCATAATGAGGAAGGTTTCTGGTAGACAAATTCATCAGATCAAGCGAGTAGCTGCTAAAATACCTTACAAAGCAGCAAACAGCTATTTGGTGTGACCACACTATGGCAGGAAGCCGGAGTACCCAGAGAGAAACCTGCAAACAGGAAACTACCTTTGGATATTCGTGAAATTTGATTACAAAATGTATTTTTGACATTTCCTCGAAGTAGTCTTGGCCCTAATGGTCAAAAACTACTTCTACTTCTACTAATAGTAGTAGAAGTAAACAGGAAAGTGAGTTATGAGAGTCGGGAGAGGATATGCAGCACAGGTCAACTAGAAAAGCCAATTAAACCACCAGTCATCTTTTTGGGAGGAAGCCAGAGTACCCAGAGAGAGCCCACTAATGCACTTGGAGAACATTCACACGATGCAGACGGAACCCAGGCAGGGATTCAAAGCCAGGATACCATTCTATTGAAAAAATGATGTTTCAATCACCAAACGAGACTTTAGAGGCCAATTAAACAAACAGTCATGATTTAGACTGCGGCAGGAAGCCGGAGTACCCGGTGAGAAACCTGCAAGGTATTTCTACCCTTTTTTTTCCCTGATAAATTTAATTAACAGAACACGTGAGGACACATGTTCTGTCCCAGTCAAATTTCTCCAGCCTCAGAATGGTCACTAATTGGAATTTTTCTTACGGGGATTTCTGATCTCCCGAATTGAATATTTATATTCCAAATTGAAAATGGCTAGCTCCACTTCAAAACCAACTGAAGAGGAGGGGCTGGAGAAACTGGGATGTCCTTTTGTCTCTCTTCCGATCTTAATTTCTCATACAGGTAAATGAATCCCTGTTGGTGCATGTCTTCACTGCAGCGGCTGTCTGCAGTGAAGACATGTTCGTCGTCTGCCTTGAATGTTTGTCCTCCTTGCATTAAAAAGGTGTAGAAATGGGCCCTCTTGGAATCTGCACAGATAACGGAGGACAGGCGGTACTGCTCCGTTCCACACTCTGCAGGCACATTGATGATCTGATTAGGAATCACCTGGTATTTCCTGGTCGGCCTTTCGAGAAAAAACACCAGCACGTTGTTAACCGTGAAGTAATGTCTTTTCCTCAAGGTCGACCCGCACCCTGAGCAGCATCGCTTACTCCCCAAAAAAACCCACCTGATAAACAGGGAAGCAATATCGGTGGGAAATGGTGCCGATGGAAGGGCAACCAGGGGGCCGCTGCTCAGGAGCTGCAGGAAATCGGTTCCACAGCTGGAGCAACAGTTTGCACTGTACAGCTCTCTGGCTGTGTCACCACCAAGTGAGTCCAGCCAGACCAACACAGACTCCAGCAGAACATGGGAAGGGTGAAGCCTCAAGAAAGACCCTTTCCCGAGCAAGACACCGCTTGGTGACGCTCAGGTTCAGGGCGCTTTGCATTGCGGCGTTCACCCAACTGTTTTCCAGTTCATTGGAGAACCTAAAAAAAATTCTCCTCCCCGTTTACCACGTCTACTGGTCTTTGTCCTGCAGCGTCCAAGCCAAGTCCGTGTTCAGATGTAACCTGCCCATGTGTGGAACAGTAAACTTCTAAGAAGACAGTAATCCGACAGTTGATAGACGTTTTGGTGGTAAAATCAACGTCTTTGTCGACTCCGTCATCCTCTGAGGTTCGCTCCGGGTAACTTGGAAGCTGGAAAACTCCTGTAAAGTTGCCTTTCAGAGCATTCCTCTCTGGAAAAGACAGAGCTCGATCCGATGAAGCCAAAGCTTCTGCCGTCAGGTCGGCAAAAGCTTTGGCTGTGAGGTCAGCCGCAGATACGTCTTTCCCAGCCGGGTTAGATTTTTCTACAGCTGAACTCTCAACCCCAAGATTACGTCGTACCATCGACTTTGAACCAACTTCCCCTGCCGGGTCAGTTTGCTCAAAGGAGGTACGAACAGGTCAAAGTCTGAGCTCCCACGGACATCTGACCCGGCTGAGGACGTTTGCTCTTTGGCAACGGAGCCACTTACCTCCAAATCTGACTCCTTCCCAGCAAAGTAATTATTAAATAATTTCTTAACTGATTGAATATCCAAGCCCCAAACCGAGGGGTAAAGCCAATGGGATGACTATACATATATATATAAATATATATTCCTATATATAAAATATATATATATATGTCACTATGTGACTAGAAAATACATAATACTGTCCCTTTAAAGGCTCATTCTTCTATAAATGTCCTTAAACTGTTCTAACAAATACTTTATGCTGAGAAGGATGAGGTGGAGTCACTCAGATTTTAATTCTGTAATTCTGCAGTACCTCCGTTCTGCCAGTAGGTGGGGAAATTGATACTCAATTCCCTCTTTGTCCTGAGGGACAAAGAGGGAATATGTTGAGAGAAAATTGAACAATTGTGTCTAGAGTGTTTCCCCATGTTCCCTGTTTCAACTATTAATAAGGCTTCGCGTCACTTGTGACTCAAACTGAAGGCTTAACTCAGAAAATGACCTCCAGGTTCCACTCTGTTCTGTCCCAGAGGTTCAGAGTTAATAGGTTCTGACTCTGCTGGGAATCCGAGGCGGGAGGACACCGACGGAAGCAACCGTGCTGCAAATATCATCAGTTTATCATCCCGGGGCCATTTTTCAACACTGAATGCCAATTACCCTGCATAATTGCTGTCTGATTAATCGTCTAAGTAGGGAGGGGAAAGCCTCCTGGTAAATGCAAGCAAGATCGAAGAGCTAGGAAAAAAAAGAAATGTGGAGGGGTGGGATGGTGGGTAAGGTGTTGGCAGAGACAGCTGTCATCCACATGGGCCTTGCAGCTGACGAGCTATATGCCGCACACTGAAACTGCAGCTGACCCGCTGAATGGAAGACATTCTGCGACTGTATGCCTGACGCAAACATGCCTGCAGAGCAAGTCATAAGCACCGCAACATGCACGCATGCCTGTCGTGCCTCCTGCGGGTGGACACAGCTGTCAGAGATTATGATACTCCCTCCCCCTCCAAGGAGGATGATTTGTACTCATACATCATGGATGAACTGTTAGATTAAGCTCATAAAACATGAATCAAGCCTATCATCGTTTTTTTTTTTTCATGGAGTTTGCTGTGTTGGCTCTGTAGTCACCTGAAAACGTATGAACTAGTCTTTCTGGCATTATTAGTAAGACTGCCATTAACAATTATTTTAGTTATCGATTCATCTATTTGTTATTTTTAATCGATTAATCGGCTAAGAAAATTGGGACATTCTGTAGATATTTCATTTATGCCTCTTTTCTTTTTTTTTGCAATATTAGAAATACATAAAAATGCAAATAAACAAGTAAATTCCTGTTTTAATTAAGAAAATGTGCATTTCATTGCCTAAAATGCAATAACAAGAACATATTCACATATTCTGAAATGCACACTTTGCAATCGTTGCACATTTTTGGATTAGTTACAGCTCTGAATGTGCTGTTCCATCAGCCATAATTAGTTGAACAAAACAAATCAAGAGGAACTAGTCGATCTGCCCAAAGCCATAAGAAAGCCTGTTAGCATCAGTTTGCCGCCGAACAAGCAGACAGCATTTTTTCCCCACATCTGCTGAGGAAACGGGAAAGCGTTTTAATCGCAGCCAATTAACACCATGTGATTAAACTCCTTTCAAGGAGTGAATGGAGGCACTGAGGAGCTCATTGTGTGCGCCACGGAGGTACAGTCAGGCTCGGCTTTGTGTGGCGAGGGAGGGGGTGGGAAAAAGAAATTAAAGGCAGGAAAAGTGGCTGCCACCGACAACCTATTGGCCCGTCGTGGGTGTCTGGGGGAGTTTATCTTCTCTTGTTGGGTTCTCTTGTGGCACACGACACGCTCAGGGGCACCCCGGAGGCCAGAGGCCGTGACTAACCATGTGTGTGCATAACCCAGATGCTATGAAGAGTAGGAGGTCAAAGAGGGGGAGGATTCTGGGCTGGGGGGTTACAGAGGTTGCGGTGTCAGCCAACAGCCCCGCACTTGTCTGATGTTACAAACCGCCGGTCCCTAGATTAGACTCCTCTAATCTAGGGATTAGAGGTAAAAGACTATGCCGGAACATTTGTAATATCATATCTGAGTCACCGGAAACATGTGTTGCCTGTAAAATTAAGATATCCATCCATCCATCCATTTTCTGCCGCTTATCCAGGGTCGGGTCGCGGGGGTAGCAGCTTAAGAAGAGAGGCCCAGTCTTCCCTCTCCCCAGCCACTTGTTCCAGCTCCTCCTCCAGGCATTACCCTCCCAGAGAAGACCACTTAGAACTGTGAAGAGAAATTCTTTAGATCCTTCTCATCACCTAATTTGTGTCAAATTATGCCTTAGGCTAATTTCGCACAGCAGGTCTTGATGCTCAATTACGATTTTCTTGCTGAAATCACATCTCTTTTGCATGTTCATAGATACGATTGAATGATGTGACCACAATCAGACTACTGTGTGAACAGTTTACGACCCCAAAGCGACCGGCATCCACCGAAGAAGAACGTAGCTCTCTGTTTACGGAAGTAATAATGGATATCGGCATTTATGGACTAATGTTAAAATCAGTCAGAGCTAACTGCATTGTCACGAGATCATAGCAGCACAAAAAGGAAGCTGATAAAAAGAAAGTACAACTAATACTGATGATCTTTTGTGGCGCCTTCGCTGTAGAGAAATCTGTTTGGGTGCGTAATCAGAGCCGAGGGTGGCAAGATTGTGCTGTGATGCACATCAGTGATGCAAACCTCTGTCATAATTTCAAAACTATCATTTTAAGCCACTGTTTGCATCTATATTTACCATGTCTTACTTCTTCTGGTGCCGAATTATGATGCACGACTCGTGTGTGTCATGACCGTTCGTGGATTCAACTTAGCACTACATACGGATCTGACACAGGTTGGAAAGGAAGTGTCTTGCGACAGAAAAAGCTGCTGGATTCCAGCTTTGCGTCAACCGCTGAACAGACACACCCATGGGCTGCAATACAGCTCAATGATGCACATTCAGTGTACACAAAATATATTTAGCATTTCTAAGGCCCATCTGACCTGAGAAATACCTTGATCACATCAATCTACTGAGGACAAAAGCATGTTGACGTTGGGGCCAAACAATGTTGCTCGTGTTTAAAGGACTGAACGCATTTGGACACCCTGAATGAGAGCCGCAACAAAGTGCTCAGCCAGATGCAACGGGAATTCCCAGGTATCTCTGCTCTTTGATTTCACTGTCTCAAATGCTCTGAAAGCAGCCTGTGATCACATGATCACACCAAACTCAACTTGTATGACATACAAGGATATTAGGAGAAATTGGGAGGGGTACTGTTGGGTTTTTTCATGGAGTAATCAAAAAAGTTTTGATTTTTTTCAGTTTAGAAAAGTTTTTAGAAGTAGAAAGATAAAGACAAAAGGTTGTTCATTCAAACTAAATTCCATACTTTTTGCAGTTTGAATTGTTTTATACCTAATTTTTGGTGGGTATGAAAAGGAGCCGTCTGTCACATGCCCTTGGGGGGCATTTCATTGAATTGGCGAAGGGGCATTTTGACCCGGAGCCAACATCATCTGATATTAGAGAAACTGGATGCGTCAAACTTAAATTACTCCATTTTATTATTTGAGCCTTCAGACTTTGTTGGAAATGACAGCATAAAAGCATTGTCTCCTCCTTGAATGCACATGGAGGCTAAAGCTAACCAGGCTAAATTGCACTAAGGGTAGCTTAAAACACCAACTGCACCTCACCATGTATCAAACAGCCATGTAAAGGAAACCTAACAAGATGGACATAAGCAGTACGCCCATAACCTTTGAACTCGGTGCGTCGGAGGAGGACGACTATGTCACTCCGCCAGAGAATCTCATCCAGCAAGTCGCCACCCAGATAGGCTCCTCAGGAGGGGTAGAAGCATACATTGAAAGGACCAAGGGGGGATCAGTGGCGGTAGGGATGCTCTCTCTCATGGTGATGTTCCTCCAGCTAAGGGCCTGCCTCGCTCGGGAGTCTCACACCCGCAACCCGGAGGGGTCGCCGTGGCTGGGTGAGAGGGCCCGCAATCCAACTGCAGGCGAGCGAGTGTACATAATCAAGATTGTGTTCACCATCCTTTACTCCCTAATTAGAGGGCCCACGTCTCAGGGAGAGCAGGTCAACCTGAGGTTCGATGCCATGTTGGCGAGCCTGAACAATGCCACAGCGGCCCCGGAAGTCACTGCCAAACTCTCTATCCCAGAGATCCTGAGGAGCCTCACCGCATCCGGGAAGAAGAGGGTCATCCTAGAGTTCCTCCTTATTAGGACCAACCTTGACTTCGGGGATACTGCCAAGGTGATGTTGTCACAGTTAAAGATGGTTGCCAGGTCCTCTGGGATGACGACCTACGAAGCCATCGAAGAGTTCCTGGCGGGGGATATAACAGGTGCACACACGATGCCTAATGTGGGGAAGGAAGCCATGGACTTCCGCAAGACAGTAGAGGCTCTCTGCCAAGGACGGCCAACACTTCCCGTACTTGAAGGTCCTAGAGCTCAATGGCCATGAGGGTCATAGCTCTACCACTTTCCCGTCACTGACAAAAGTTGCCTTAGTAGCCAAGAAGAAAGCGGAACGTTCCTTCGGTTCCTACGCATCAAATAAGGCCCTGAGCTCGACATCATGTAAGACATCGGAGGGAGCAATTACAGCTGCACTCGAGACCAGGAAGAGGAAGTCAGGGTATGCGCCCGAGGATGCGGAGGGGATTAAGAAAGTCTGTAACGTGACAGCAGAGGACATCGCAGCAGTGACATCCCAGGCTCACAGTCCAGACTTGAGCTTTCTGATGGAGATGCTAACGCGGGCTGCCTCTGTTACTCCCCTGTGAAGGGGAATAATGAAACTATGTGGATACAATGTTTCAACTGTCGTCTCCACTTTTATAATAATATTTCAAACATTACACTTCAACAAACATTCCACACAGTATAACAAACACACAGGATGCAGCTAGTTAAAAAGCTAAAGCGAGTGTTATAGCTACAGCCGGCTATAACAATGGCTACAACAGTTGCCGAAAACAACGCCTATAACGGCTACCACAAACGTTCCCTGTGGACTAAACAAACATAATAAACTTAAAACACATCTTTAAAGTAACACTTTATAAATAAAAACGTTACCTGTGAAGGGGAATAATGAAACTCTGTGGATACAATGTTTCAACTGTCGTCTCCACTTTTATAATGGAGAGCAGAAACGCCGCGTTCCTCTTCACCCAATCAGACAAAACCAATCGATGCATGAACGATAAACAAACTCTCAAAACTTAATATCTAAGGAGGTTGAACTCTTCGAGAACTATACACAAACACAACAGGACAATTAACATTAAAGAAAATACATTTTAAGATAAATTAAACTTAGGCAACTCTTTACTATATCTATCTGCAGTACTGAACTTGAAAGCCCAAAACAATCGATCGCAGATCACTAGATCTTCCAATCACTGCAGCTTAGTTTTATAACCACTACACACTCGAGACCAGAAAGAGGAAGTCAGGGTACGCGCCCGAGGATGCAGAGGGGATTAAGAAAGTCTGTAACGTGACAGCAGAGGACATCGCAGCAGTGACATCCCAGGCTCACAGTCCAGACTTGAGCTCTCTGATGGAGATGCTAACGCGGGCTGTCCAGCTCCGGAGGCCACCCCACCTAGGCTCCCCTCACCACATCCCAGTTGGCTTCAGCCCCCAGTGCAACTCGTGCTCGTTCCTAGACCCGTAGTGACCATTAAGAAAAATCATGAAACAACACCCGGAACCCGACCCGCCGCAGCCCACACCTGAGAGGACCCACCAACAAAGCACGTCCGAGCCAATGGAGAGGGCGACCCGACGATCGAGAGCAAAACCAGAGACCAAGGAGACAGCCAGACCGGGAGGGGACACCCCAGAGGAGACAGCAATAAGAGCACTGGCAACAAGGCGCACGCGAGCCAGTGTGGAAGCAGAAACCCTCCTAACCACCACCATGCCAGAAGGCGAGGAAACGCTTGAACTCCTGCCTGAGGGCCCCCTAGATCTAGACCCAGCACCTATTGACCCGAACTCTGTCCTCAACTCCGTGCTAAGCTTACTCCAAGAAAGTGTTCAGAAGGCGCCACCCCCTCCTACCAGAGACCTGGATGATCAGCTAGCTGGGATCAAGCGGAATCTCGACGAGCTCTCTGACACCCTCGACTTCATCAAGGACAAGGTGACCAAACGCCTCCACGTTTGTCGGCACTGCTGCGTCTAGCCCTAAAGTCCACCTGCTCTCGCCACCCACCACCCTTTTTCCCCTCCTCCCCCTGCACCAGTCGCCCCCCCAAGCCCAGTCAGACCTCAGTGACCTGGGGTTTTAGATCCACTGCCTGGCCTGGCGGCTTACCATTGAGGAGCCTCTCCACCCCGAGGAACCCGCTCAAGGCCCGAACACCCCTCACCCGCCCTACCCCACCGACCCACCCAGTCGCTCCAGCACACCCCGGAGAGGAGGAGCATCGTCAAATCAGGACATCCATGCAGCAGACCGGGGCACGTCCCACAGCACCCAACCCCCATAGCCAGGCCCCAGCCGGACACACCGCCACCAACACACAGGGAGAATGCCCCTGCTGCCGAGGCAACCCGTGTACCCGCGCACAGCGCACCCCGCTGCCCTAGTCCCTTCACCTGGATTGCTAATAAGCTGTTCGAGCTAGGCTTATGCTGATGTAGCCATTATGAGGACTGTAGTTTTATTTCCTTTTATTCCTGTGTTCTTAATGTTAAAGCCAGCATTGCATGTATGGTAGCTTCCTTTTACGTGGTAGCTGGGAGTTAACCAGCCTCTTCATTTAAGAAAAAAAAAAAGTGCAAATTTCTTTACAGAGATATAATAATCCATTGTATTCAATGCATTTTTTGGAAGGACAACCATTGGAAGGACTACTACTCTCTACTCTAATTAATACAAGTAATTTCCCTGAAGATTAATGTACGTTTAGAGATGTTAAAGGTCCATTTCGTATTTCTATCTAACTGGAAACCCTAAATCTATTCAGCTGTCATAGTCCCTGATTAGCGGAGTCAAGGCAGTTGATCATATCTGCCCATCCGAAAGCCTCTGGCTTATCACTCTCAATCCAATTTACTGAACATATAATCACATCACTTACATGGCCTTATCTGAGCACACATGGCACATGCGCGTATGAGACACCGCAACAGATGTCAGGAGTTTTCAGGCCCTGAGCTCCAAAGGCGCACAGCAGAACTACCGTGCCTCCCACAGGAATCACTTTAAAACTGGGATTCGCTGTCTTTTAGGGATAGTTAGCACTTTCCCTGTCAGTGTTTGGCCACTGATGTGCTTGACAACCTCTGTTTATATCCCGGCGAGTGAACACAAAAGCTTTCACCAAACCACCGTCACATCGGGAGCCGCTGAGGTCCGTAAATGTAGGTAGAAAGCTTGAAAACGGAGCATCTGTTCCTGCTTTCCTGTCACTGTGATGTTTTATTCAGTCAAATTGCTGCTTACATATTCACTCACTCCGAAACAGCTGCTGCACCGCCGATGGGCAACATTCCTTATGGCTTTGCAATGTCGCATCGCTTGCAAAGCCATCCACATTTATTGTTGCAGCCAGTTTAAATAATAAATAATTATTATTATAATACTGTATAGTATGTATATAAGGACAAAGAGAGACACAAGAGCTGCAGATGTTTTCCCAGGTATTTCACTCCAGTAGCAATAACTCAATTGCGCAATGAAGATGAGCAATTTATCTAGAATCTAGAATTTATCTTACAGGTTTATTTGGTTTTTGCTGCACATATGTTAGCTTGGCTGTTGCCTTCTAATCTCCCTTCATTACTCCTTCAGGGATTTCTCCCACTGAACTCGATTTCTCCTGTTGAATTTCAACCGGAATTTGAACAGAAGGAGGAGTTGCGAAGAATGATGTCGATTTTCTGTGTCTTCTTAGAATCATAGTCTACCTATGTAGGGTTGTAGTTTGGCAATGACACAGGAGGAAGTGAACCAACCTACTCAGTCTTTGTTCACCACGCTTCCAAATATTGAGCGATCAAAATCGGAGCAAAAGAAATGTTTAAGACATTTTAGTGGCATGGTTGTTTCCGGTAAGCTTCATAGCGTAGGTACCGTCACAATCAAGCTGGCTCATTGCTAAATGATAGCGATTGGTTAAAATCATATCCAGCCGTTTCAAACGTTAACAGAGTCCACGCATCCGGCAAGCAAACGTTACTCAATACTTCAGGGTCCAGACCTTCTGTATGAAGCAAAGCGTAGAACAAGCGGCTGATTTTTTTTTACCAGGATATGCAGACGTTAGTACCAGATTAAGATAACAAGTATATGTTCAACACTAAGGTAGTCCACACAAAAAAGATGCTTTTAAATAAGGCTTTCATTTCTTAGGTGAAAGTACCAACCGCGTACCATGGCTGATATGATGGTCTGAACTTAAACATAATCCACTGCGATTGAATTAAAACAGCCACATAAGAAAAAAAAGAAAAAAGGATTCTCATTATTGACAGTTCTCATTAGTACAACAAACCCGGCCCCAGCTTGAGGACACTCGGTATCATCTTTCTTCCATGTGTGCCAGACACCTGCTCTAATTCGCTCTGCCCGCCATCTACATATCAGCTTTCTATTCCAGTCTCCACACATTATCCAGACATTATTCATTTTGACTGATGATGGTTAAAGAGAGTTGCATTACTGGCTTTGCTGTGGCAATGTAACCCCAACGGTTGCTTAGCACGCTTCTGTAAATGAGACCGACTTGTGCAGTTGGACAGTCCCGTACGCGTATAGGCTGGCTGCTAGCTCCAACATATATGGTTTAAATACCAGTAACACTTTGCATCGTAACATTCCACTACTTAAAACTCCCTTCATTTATATGAGGGAGATAATGCAGGACTGTATCTGGTTCAGAGAGCATAGATTTGCCCCTCCTAGCTTTCCAAAATTATTCCAGTCTCTCTTGTTTGTATTGGACCTAGCGATCACAGCATCACATTATGACGACCTGTGATAGTGTGATGACATCAATGCCTGATTACCACTGATGTCAAAGAGAATATGGCAAATCTATAATGTCACATACCTTACATAGAGGCCTAACTACTAAAAGTGACTAGCAGAGAGTCAGCAATCATGCTTCACAATCTCATTTGGCACTATGCATACTCTCAGTCTGCGCCCATGAAGTTTGTCTTACATGATTTGCCCAATCTTCCCCCTTTCATTTTGTTTTGACTGCTACCAACATGGGTTTTACCTGTGTTAATTATTTTCTGCTGTTGTGATAACATCACCATTGTCCTTGTTCTATGTAGATCTTGATCTGCTTAGTAGCACGTTTGGTTTAGATGATGAAGAGCACAGCATGTACCTCCGCCTTCACACACCTGTGAATGCCAGAGATGTGCAGCAACGACGCCAAATAAAACGCGAAGTTAACAGAAATATCAAGACAGTTGTGCCACACCAAACTGAAATGCACTGTTGACACCATAACACGCCGCAGTTTCAAATGTTCCACCGTGTTACTTTACATGTGTGAGAACACACCATGAATGTCCGATATGTCACCGGACTCAACGTCTTACAAACGAGTTTGATTTCTTTTACGTTGTGAAAAGATATTCCAGCATACATGAGAAAATGAGAAACAGCAGCTTTGTTATTTACAGTAAAGAGGATTTGTTCTCGCTCACAGTGACTTTGAAATTTCATCTCAGCACCAGAAACTGAACTACAGGGTCTCGGCATGAGCTGTAAAAATGTCCATGATTTTAACCACAGTGGCTGATGACATACTCATTCAAGATTTCAAGATTTATTGTTATTTAAATCAAAATAACAATAAACTATATATAAACCATACATTTTTAAGATAGCATTGTTGTGTTTTAGCCAAAGTAGTGATTACTCTTTTTCTGACTTCAGACAGACACAATTAGATCAAATTATGGGTGTTGTTTAAAGCCACTCAATATATCAAATTACTGCCATCATAACAATATCAACCTATAAAATTCCTCAGTCACGAGAACTCTTTGGTGATATGTTTGGTAGACTGTTATATTTCAAGTGTCTTGCTTTGAAATTGTTCTCAACGATAAATGTGACCACTTGGATGGATTATGATTCTTCCCTTTGCCCACAGCTATCTCAATAACCAAGATTAAAAAACACAAGGAAATTAGTGGGGACGCCATGATGAGGAAAAATGAAGAGAGTAGGGTAACCAGCAGCAGTGATGTGTTGACCCACTTTGACAACCAAAGATCTAAAGTAATTTTATATGATCTACTTATAGTCTGCTGTAAGGAAATCTAGTTATGTGGCTACAATAAATAATATCTGTCGACAGGGCCACACTTCCAGGTACTTTGGTCTAATCAGGGGAGAAAGTAATACTTTGTAAAAGTCACTTGACCCAAACATGGATTCAAATAGCAAGGAATAACAATATAGTTAAATACAAAGACTTAAAAATTATTTTTGAGTGGATATAATGATGTATGATTAGGCCTGTCACAATAACAAATTTTGCTGAGCGATTAATTATCTAAAAAAAATTATTGCGATAAACGATGATATTGTTTGAAGACCTTTTTACACTGATTTAATGGAAATTACATAATAATGCAGCCATATCCTGCCAAAAATAGATACACATTATTTTCAAAAGAACATTTAACACTGGAACTGGTAAACAAAGAACCAAAAACTAAAATAAAATGAAAAGTCAAATTAAAAACTAAATTCAACCAAAGAGTGCAGATTATGAAGTCTATATAATATATCGCCCTTCAATAATAATTAGATTTAAATAGAGAAGATGGGCATATCGACCACCTGATAATTCATAATAATTCATCCCTCCCTTAAGCCCAGTTCACACAACATGATTTATGACAATCTTAGAACGTCAAAGCTTGGGCTTTCGTAACAGATCGTCGTGTAGTGTGTCCTGTGTTACGAATGATCGGGTCCAGTCGGTAGAACCTCGTGGCCGCTCGGATCTACGGGGTTTCCCGACAGGGAGCGAGAACGCAGCCTACTGAATGTGACAGGTAGCCAATCAGAACGCAGCCTGCTGAATGTGACAGGTAGCCAATCAGAAAGCGGGATTTACCTCCGTGCTTTCTGAGGGGAAAGTACAGAGGGGATTCCCAAACAGCTGACAGTGCAAACCGGGGAGATCATATATGGAAACAACATTAATGTTTATTCTACATTTCATGCAAAGAATATCCACAGAAATGACCAGGAGAGGAGCTGGAGCCAAACTGCTATACCGCAGTTGATAAACCCGGTAACTTTTCAGCTGTTCATCGTTAACGTGACATAAATAGGTTCTAATGATATTCATTCAGTCAGGACTTTATGCTGACACCAGCCACATGCATTGCAGATAGATTGTAGTAAAACGTTGATTAATGCCTGGTTTTAAAATGAGTTAACTGGACCATTATTTTGTGCCCATTGTTGGACACCACCCGCCATGATCGGCTAGTGTTGAGCTGGTCATTACGCTAAGAGGAAGGGAGGGTCAGTGGAGAGTACCGGAGTTGAGCTTTCTCATCCAGTGTCATGGAAAAATGCAGGGAGAAACGATAATGACAATAAATTAAACTTATTCGATAGCTTTTTTTTAATCGTTTGATTCATTGATTTACCGTTTATGGTGACCAGCCTATGTATGATCATTTAGCTCTTCATGGCTGTTTATCTTAGAAACCTTTAAAAGGGCCATTTTATAGCATTATCAAGTAACTATGTTCATCTTCAGTTGTTAAAAAAATGTCATAAAAGTGTTATGTTTAAGTCAAATATGACTTCAAATTAATTTTTACATCCTGATATAAAGCCTTGAGATTGGGCCTCTGTCTCTTTAAGAAACTCCTGCTCTTTCTGAAGCTCCGCCTCCAGGAAGTCATCAAAACATGATGACTTCCTCTATTAACCCTTTAACAACATTTTCACCAGCGTCTCACTGAGAAGTGGCTCATATGATTAGCTCAGCAGATGTGCATTTAGGTGTTTGCTAATTGCTGCTGGCTAGTCTGAAGGAGCTGACATGTTTTATGTGAGACAGAAGCTCGGAAACTCCAGCTCTGAGGAGGAGCTGCGTGTTTGAGGAGCGCTTGGTCCAACCAGGCGTTTTTCACAGCTGAAAAGTTGCAATGGGGATTAAACATGGATTTCTCAAACATGCATGGAAAAAAAGCAAGGCAACACTCCATCCAGGTGTGTTTTTGATGAGGGAATAACATTATAAGACGATGTAAAGCTAAAAAGCTGGGTTTTACATAATACTTAATGCTACCCCTTTAATCCTGAAACTCATTCATCTTCCCTTAAATTCCTGATAACATTCACACCTCTGTCCTTGTCAAAGGACAAAGGTTTGCGGCCGGTCAGAGTGGATCAGCGGGGGAGCTGGATTTTGCTCCACAGAGCAAGGCGATAATGACTTTCCACACTTCCCTGCTCCTCCACAAGCCAATCTTCCAATGTGACGGCGGCGGGGCGAGTGATTTCTGGCCTTCTGAGACTGCAGACAATAGAAAAGCCGGGCGCCGACGCGACAGGGCGAACAGCCTCGGGCGCTGAACAATCAGAACCAGAGGCACGACACATCAATTAGAACATCTTGGAGTATTAAAAGGGAATAAAAACATAATAAAACAAAACGGCCTTTGTGTGGGGCATATTCGCCGTTTCTGTTTTCATCCCCTCTGGCAGTGGACGCATGAAGCATTCACATGGGGTTTTACGAGCTGCGCACTATTGATCACAGCGGACACGAGGCTGCGGGGTACGTCTGCTCTGGAAGCACGGCTGTTGTTGTTTCCAGACTCCACATCATGGACCTCTTTTTTTTTTTTCTTTGAGCCTGACAGGGTAATAATAGCAGCTCCGGCCCGGTGCTCACATCCGCTTCATCCACTTGTTTGCCGTGGAGGGAGCCTCTTTCTGATCAGCGCAATCAGGCGTTTAAGCGACAGCCTCTGTCCGCCACCAGGTGCTAAGTGTTCAAAATGAGAGTGTCCACAACGGATAACCCTCTCACAATGTCAGAAATGACCACTCCCCACGCATCTCCCCAAAACCTCTGGGGCGAGTCAGCAGCAGCAGCAGCAGTAGCCGCACAAACGGAGGTGGTGGAGGTTCCCCCGTTGTTGTTATTGTTGTTTTTATTTTTATTTTATCTCCCTCACAGGCGCAGATCCTTGTGAAGATGTGGAGGAGGAGAAGGAGCCAAGCAGGAATATCCTGGAGTCGAACATCGAATACGAATTTATCAAGTTCAAGCTGCCATCCTCCGCCCGGGGTGTTAAGAGAACATCCATGAAGAGAGGTCGCTCCAGCTGTTGTGGGGTTTTTCTTGTTGTTTTTTTTTTTTGCTTTCATACATTCCACCTGCTCGCTCTCTCTGCTCGCTGGAGGGAATTTCATATGAGGTGATAGTGAAAAGAGAACGAACAGAAACGCTAAAACGATAAAGACTGAAAGTGAATCGATGTCACGTACTGGTGTTTCTGACCATCAAACAAATGATTGATAACAAATAAAGAGTAAATGATGCAAATGATGGTCGGGGCTAATTAAGAAAAAAAACCTATTCAAGTCAGCCTGACCCTCTGTAAAAAAAATTTATAAAATCACAGTTTAACTGAGACTAACCTATTTACTTATTTCTTCTTTTTTTTTTTTTGCACAATTTCCGCAGCCACGACCCAGACCTGCTAACTGCCACACCTGTAGAGTCAATAAATCACTTAAATTCTGTTTTATTTTCAATTGGTTGGTGCTAGGGTTTCCCCCCGCCCCACTGCTTTTTAAAACATGTTTTGGTTCTGGGTGTTTTTAAAAATTAATTATTTGATTTTTATTGGTTGTTTTTTTATTGGTTCTAAGTTTTGGTGTTGTTGTTTTTTTACACCGATTCTGTTTTTATTTTTACATTCTTTACATAAGGAGCAATGTGTAAAGCAAGCCACCCAGCCAGCATACCTAGGGGGGCCCCATACGGGACATTTCTCCGTCGTGCCTGCTGCTAGCATGTGCTTGTTTGAAATGAAAATTAGCACTTTCTTCTTTGATTTCCAATTTTGACTTCAAATGATTCACTTCCTGCTAGAGAGCCCCCTGGTGGTTGAAGAAAAATCCACAGAAAAGCCGCACTGGACTATAAGCCGCAAGGTTCAAAGTTAGGGAAAAAAGTAGCGGCTCATAATCCGAAAAATATGGTAATAAACCACCAAAGTGGTAGCTTCTCCTACAGGCTCCTACAATTTTTCAATAAAAAATATTTTAGGCTCACACAAAATAAAAACTAAGGTAGTAATTGGGCCATAATGATGAGGGGTTTTTTTTCCAAGCAAATGTCTGAAGAAACAAAAAATATCTAATAAAAAATTAAATGATGCAGAATGATAAATAAAAAAAACTGTTTTCAAGGTTGTTTAAATATAAATAAGTCTTATTGTTTATAAGTTGTTTATAATGTACACCGCGTCCTGGACTGGACATGCACAGTTCAAGTTGTGATTTATATCCTCTTAACAGTCTCCTGGGGAGCTCAAGTTCAAAGGTCAACAGTCGCTAAAGCACGTGGATAACCTACGAACCCATCCTTGTGTCCGTTTTTAAAACGGCACATCATGAGGAGGGGGCCGGGCAATTGCTGCGTTTGGAGGAATATTTATCTGAAGGCTGTCAAGCAGATGTCCTTAAAAAGATTTGACTTAATGTCGTCTCTTTCATATTGAAAAAAAAAAAAGTCCCAGAGGAATCCCAGCCATCTGAGAGCCTCCTTTCTCTCTGCTTTATTCTGAAGGGACATAAAAACACAAAGCATCCCCTCAGAGCCGCACATTAAATTACAGAATCCCCCAGAAATCAAAGAAAAAGTAGGACTCCTTTCATTTGTCGGATGAAAGTCGTTTGATGTCTTTTTTTGTTTTGTTTTGGTTTTTTGCTCCATCTTTACAGAATCATAAATTTGAAAACACAAAACGAAATGATTAAATAAAAGAATTCCTCATGGTTTGCATTGAGGGGAAAATAAGATCCAGACCCTTTGCTTTCGTCAAGACGTCCGGTCTGAGGGCGCGGGCCAGACACAAAACAAGGAAGAGAAAAGAAGCATCGGCTGACAACGAGGAACCGATTCCTGGTGGCAGAACTTCGTGTTTGTGTCGATAACGCAACAGAAAAGCACTAGAGAAACAGCCGAGACGCTTTTATGCAGATTATTTTTAGCGTGGACTCTCACAACCTCGTAGCTCAGCTGCCAGCACATTCCGAATTGATTTTCACTCCTAAACATATAGATTACTGGTGACCCACTCCCCACTGCCTGACCCCGAACCAGGGGTCAGCCAGGAAAGCCCTAACAGGGCTAATCCACAAGATCCGACTAGGTCCAGTTCTGAAAACAAGCCGTAGTTGTTTTTTCACCTTGTTTTTACTAGTAACCTAAAATAATGACTTATCTTAACAGAGAGGTGACAGAAAATAACCAATGATCAAAATAGAGCATAGAGAAGCAACAAGCATATCAAAGAAACAGCAATTTTACTAAAATGTTAAATTATTACTTTTGAGGCATCCCCGTGATACTGTGTCAGGAGAGGCTAACTTTCTTATTTTTTAATGAAAACACAGCCCTCATCTTTCGGCCGCTGTTAGGAAACAACCAACTGATCGCAAGAATATTCCTTTTTCACTTTGAGAGCGAGTGAGTCATATGCATTTGTTGAAGCCAACGCTACAGAATAGCAACGAGTAGGCATGTCCGACCACGCCCCTGGGAAACCTGTCCAAAAGTGTGATTAGCAAAACAGACAAAAGTCCGCTAGCCTCTAAAGATGCAGCTCAATATGTAGCAATAGCAACCAAAACAACTGGCTTTGCTAAAACGCTCCTACGGTCAGAAACTAGCTTACCGTAGCTTAGCAAGTCGGATCAACTGCTTTAAAACATAGCCGGTAAATAGAAATCTTTTCATTGAAACGTCACACCACTTCAGCATCTCTATTGTTGCTTTGGTTCCCAAGTGAAGCGGTCCTTTGTGTCAGCTTTGTGTCAGCTTTCCCTACATAGTTGAACAATTGGAGCTGGCTTCAGTCCAACCTTCATTTGATCGTTTCCTTTTTGTTCTTTAGTTGATGAGTTTGTGTCATACTATACATGATATATCAGCCACAATAGTTAGCTATGGAGTCGTTCCCTATAGCCTGCTTACAGGGCCGAGGGTGGGATTCTGTCCGTATTAGTCAATGGGTAAGAAACTGAGTCTGTGCACCATAGACTGATAGTTGCAATCCAGACATACTCAGTTTCATACTTTCACTTTTCTTTTCAGTATTTAAAGCTCAGGTATAAACTACATACCAAGGTAACCAACCTTATTTGGTAAAGTTGCTTTGGTATCGGTATCATAAATCATGTGATTATACAGTGGTGTAACAAGTGAACCTCTCACTGCTCTTTATATTGGCACGGTCTATTAATACTAAAGGATTTAGACCGCATGTAGACTGTTAATAATCTGTTAATAATCTATAAATACGCTTTGAATGACGTGCTGTTAATGTTTGCATTATTTAAGACTTTAGAGGTGGTGTTCAGTTGTTAATCTTCCAGTCTTCCAACAGCACATAATTATCAAGTGATACCCCAGCGCCCAACCACCGGGCTTTGCAAGTTTTCTGGGGGAAAACCCTTGCACATCATCGTTGGTCTTAGATTGATGTCAAAAAAAAAAAAAAATCTCAAGAATTATTTGCTCTTACCCCGACATTAATCTTCCAGCAACAATATGCCGAGCATTAGATTTTAATCCTCTACTTGAAAACCGAGTTCCTCGTTGAACTAACAGGGACTTTACCTCACACTGTCACATGACACGGGGCACAATCAAGGGCTTGATCTTTCTGGGCGGAGGACCTGTTACACACCTAACCAGTTTGACCAGAACCGCGGCAAGTGCTGAATTGTACAGACCAGCATAAATACCGTATCACATAGCCCGACTTGGCGACGGTTCTCATCCAAATCTGAACAAAGACTCTGCTTTACCTGTGGGAAAGCAGGTAAAAATGCTGATTAACAACTTCTCGCTCCATACGGGGGAAAGGTTGGGAACAAGTCGTCGGCTCGGGTCGCACCGCTCGGGTTCAATGTTTACGTTTCTGAAAAACACGCCTTGACCTCGACTCACACGTGGCCAAATGAGAGGCGGCGTTTGCAATAGCCCACGACGGCTTTATTGAATCAGAAGTGCTGACCTCGTTGAAAAAGCAGGGAAACATCCCAGATGGAGAGTCAACACAAAAAGCAGCGCTGCCTGTGCAGTTTGTCCCTCTGACAGACAGAGTAAGAGAGAGAGAGAGAGAAAAGCAGCACATGTTGCTCCTACAAAGAACAAATTCAATACAGTCACCTACACAAAGGAGGCCGGCCCGGGCCTTTTGTTCTGTTTGCTCACATCTTCCCGTCACCGGCTTTTCCTCATACCAAATCTGTAGATATCACAACTCGGTGAAAGGAATACAACTCCTCTCGCCGCGTCGGACTAAATCACCTGCTTTGAGAGACTTGCAAAAGCCTTATTTAGCAGGGCTTTGGGATATTTTAGTCTGATTTGCTTTAACGGATGAATGCAAAGTGGTGCAAAACGTGGATTTCGGTTGTATACAAATGAATCCCCTCAGTTATCTTTACAGCTAAAATGCTAATTTCTCCGCCACTTTTCCACTTCTGCGGAACAAAGTAGCCCAGGCTCAGTCAGGATGGTTGGAAAGCATCTGGAAACATAATTTTTTTTAGATTCTGAGTTAGTTTTAGGTCGTTCAAGCCCAATATAAACATTCTTTGAATTAGACACTGTAGCATCTATGTGGCATCTGGTTAGGGTTGTAGTCCTGTTCTTGAATTAATCATTTCAGTCTCAAGCCTTTTAAGGCCTTCAGCACGTTTAATTCCTTAAGTTTGGTTCCAGGACATCCATATCACCATGGAGATGGTGTGCAACGTTGGGTTTCTGTCACACATTTTGGGCGCAAACCAAGATGTTGGAGCTGCACAATATTATTCAAATTGCAATCACTGCTGTAATATCAATGCGTGCAACACGGAATCCCAATTTTTGGATGCAACATTTGGTTGGATGTTGTGTTTCAAGTGCCATGCATTCACATTCTGGATGCCAAAGCCAAATCTGGCCAATTGGATGAGCTCTAGCTGCCCTTGGTACCCAGACCTGATGTTAGATTTTTGGTAAACAAGATGCCAACGCTCATGATGAAGGTTATTGGCATTACGATAACTGGAAATAAAAAGAGAAAATCATCTATTTCGCAAGTTTGTTTCCTGAACTTGTGCAGCTCTCGTCCGATGTGACACAAACACCAGATCTGATTTAGAGGTATTGCAGTGAAAAAGGAGGCCGGGGGCTGAAATTTGGTAACGAAAACCCTTAAAAAGTTTAAGGGAAATGAATACTTTCGCAAGCTAGAGCGTGTGTTGGTGTTTTCATGAGCCAGGGGTGACAAAAGACCCATACAGGATGTCACATGCCTGCCTATCCCATTGTGCGTTTTGGCCAGGAAACAGGATATTCACTCAGAGAAGAGAGGAGAAGAGCAGACCCAGCTGACCGTAGTGAGCTTTTCCTCACCAAGAGGTCAGGAACAGACGGCCTGTTGCAACTTTTGTTTTGGAGTTTCGATACTCTTCCTTACATTTTCCAAAATAAATATGAACAAACCAAGGATCTGCACAGCTCTGGTATTGACATGTCAACACTTGATCCAGCTGACATTCAGCCAGCAGAAGTCAGCTGACCTGCAGCCCATGTACACAGTGTCTGTGTCTCCTGATTCATGTTAAAACTGAGTCAGGCAAACACATTGCAATCAGCAGGAAAGTGAACATGGATGAATATGCATCACTCAGAAGTAGCTCATCCATTGTGGGGAAATGCAGAAAAGAGTGAAGCATGACAAAATAATAATAATAATAAATAATAATAATAATAATAATAATAATAATAATAATAATAATAGAAAAAAACGTTTTCCCTTCGTGTTAACAGGTGGTCATTTCCCCACGCGTTGTTCTGGAACTGGCTAGTGAATAATCGGAATTGTTTCTTACCTTGTGTCTTTTGTTGTGATCTGATCGCTCACACTTTTATTGTCTGGCCGTGGAGCGCTTCAGCCGGCGCCGGTCAGTCACTCACAACCCTCCTCTCTCTCACACAAAAAAATTTATTAAAAATCATCCAAAAAGCTTCCGGGAAGTGTTTGGTTTGAACTTAATCGGCGTTAAACTCGTCCACAAAGTCCGAGAGAGTGATCTGTTGCCTGTTCGGCATAGTAAGCTCCGCGGAGAGCCATCCACTCTTCCTCTCCTCTCCTCTCCGCCTGCCCCGCCTCCGCGCTGCCTTCCTCGGATGGGACAGTTGAATGTCCCTCTGCCGCTGCATCAACGCGGCGCCGTTGGCCAATAGCAAAGCGCTCTCTGCTGCCCAAACCCTCCACTGGTAGATTGGAGGAAAAAAGAAAAAAGAAAAAATCAAGAACAAAGCACGGCGGCATAAATCATGCAGCTCTGATAACAGAAAGCTTTGACTATCAGCTCTGACTATTAGGGACAGGCTAAGAAAAATTGAAATAAAAAAAAAAAAAGAATATGTCATAGTAGTGCGAGAAAAATAAATGTCATAATATTACCAGAATAAAGTTTTTATATTACGACAATAAAGTTAAATAATAAATATTAGGAAAATAAAGTAGTGATTTTATAATTCCTACACGAAATATAATTTTAAAAAAAATTGAAGAAAGAACTGAGCATCTTGTTACTTCAAAAGGCACCCTATCCATTCGTCCATCCACCCATCCATCCATCCATCCATCCATCCATCCATCCATCCATCCATCCATCCATCCATCCATCCATCCATCCATCCACCATCCATCTCAATCCATCCATCCATCCATCCGTCCATTCGTCCATCCATCCATCCATTCGTCCATCCACCCACCCATCCATCCATCAGTTTTACAAATAAGGCATATTTTGGAAGGACGACTCAAAGCAGTCAAGTAATCTTAGCCTGGCTACGCAATTCCGCTCGACTTGCATCTTCCTTCAGCGCTCCATCTTGGAACAGAAGGAGGAGTTGAGAAGGTTAACGTTGCGTTTTCAATTGTCGTCGGCGTGTACGTAGGGTTGTAGTTTGGCAACAGCAGTGGAGGAAGTGAACGAAGCCATTCAGGCCGTGTTGGCCACGCTACCAAATGCAGAGCAATTAAAGTCAGAGCAGGAAGATTGATTGAGACATTTTATTGGGATGGCTTTTTTTCACAGAGCACCCACTTTCAAGCTTAATAACATGAGCTTCCTTCATGATCGAGTTGATGTTAGTGACTGGGAAAAAAATCAGATCAGCAAGCAATCATTTCTCAACAGCTGAGGTACCAGATCCTTTGGATGAAGCAAAGTGTAGAACAAGGGCAGGGCTGTTTTTCCTAGGCTGGGTGTCACTGTGAGAGAAATCATTTCTTGGCTCCTATTGAACCCTAAATACAAATAAAACACCACAATCAATCTGTGGATTGTTGCTGACCATGATCATACCTTTTAGGACCACAGATCCATAACTATAAAGCAAGAGCATCATCTTTCAGCTAAGCTCCTTCTTCACGACAGCGTCCTAGAGCTGTGATTATTGCAGAGGGAGTCCTGATCGGTGCATCTTTCTCACTCGTTGTCAAGGCACCGAGACACCTAAACTCCTCTGCCTCTGACGAAGACTCTTAATCCAGACCTCCAGGGACTACTGCTAAATATAAATACAGACTGCAAATGTACAAGCCATTGTTGATATTTTAGTCACGTTGTCAGATGTATGACAAAAGCAGCGAAGAGAAATACTGAAATCAGACACAGTTAAAAGTTTTACAAGCTCATATTAAAAAAACTTTACATAGCGCTTTAAATAGACGGCTGACTTTCCAGCTACTGCGCTTTAAAGGAAAGGAGTGTCATGCGGCTGTGGCCTCGTAGTAGACGGAACAATGGAAAAACCCTGTAATCCTCACAAACCGGTGGAGGAAGGAAATGGGAGGGCTGAAACTGTCCAGAAGTTCAACGAAGATTGATGGCGATAACAACAACAACATGATGATGCCCACCGGAGGATGGGAGGTCACGAAGAAGAGAACAGAAGATGAGTCCTAACGTCTGAGCAAAGGCGAGTCACCTCGGGGACCGCCCCCTTCCCCCCTAGCTCTTTGTTACAGTTTCTGCGAGCCTGTGATTAGGCTCACCCCAATGCCATGTGTGCACTACGTAGCCCACCACAACTCCCCCCCATCCCGGCTCCCTAAAACATGCACTGAAAATCTGTGCTGGGCCTCAACTCCTGCTGAGATTAGCCCTGGAGCTATTGTCCTGATGACACTTCGTATAAGCTACGAAGACGATGCAAAGACAGAACAGCATCGGTCGATTCAGATTTTTATAGAAGGTCTTCTTTGCAACTCTTTAATAGACTTTGACTGCAAGTAAAATCGATTTCTATGTCAGATGACAGTGAAAAGGTAAGAGGTTTTAATGAGGGGATACTTGCTTGTTTAAGGGGCCGGGTAATAGATACATTTTCAGTACAAGGGGATTATAGGGTGCACGTGGAACAGATGTTAACACAGAGAGGTCTTCCCTCCTGAGAGTAGCTGCCGACTGACACAGTCTCACTGGCTCGTTGCCAATGCGTATCCCATCCTCTGAGTCTTTACTTGCACGACTTGTTAGTCTGCCTCTTCAACAGCAGACTAGCAAGACTAACACAGCCCACCCCCAGCCCGTCAAAGTTTAGCCTTGACCTTGATGGGGTGGTACTGTCCTCTTACTTTGTGCTCACACAGACACTGTCTTGGCCAACTTTCCTGCCTTTATTTTTTTTTTTCCCAGACAAAACTCAATAAATTTATGAACAGCTTGATGAACCAAGGCTGGGGCTTGAACAATAAGTGGGCACTGACCCCTTCCGTCCCATCTCATCCTTTCAGACCTTTAAGCAGGTCAGCTGTTGTGTTGCATCTCCCACACCAGCAGTCCTCGTTCTCCGGCCTGATTTTTTCATTCGTCTTTCACATTTTCCAGGTCAGAGTGAATCATCTTAGAGACAATTCTGTTACGCTAAAACCACAAACATCTGTCTATTTCATTGGGATTTTATGGAATGGACCAACACTAAGGAGTGCATGATTGTGAGGAGGAAGGAATATGATGCACGGTAGGCAACATTTCAAAATGGAATAAGTATCATACATCAACTTTTCATTTCGCCCAATGGCTCCTAAAAATCTAGAGCAATCGATCGCCTTCAAAATCACACAGTTAATAAAATAAACATTCACCTGGATGCCATTTAATCTCAGTATAAATAAATCAGATGTTTTGGAGAAAAGCAGGAAGACAGTGTTGTGAAGTGAAATGTCCCGATCCAATCACGTGGCCGAAAATTGGGCTGATCATGTGGTTTCAGATTCGATTAGAATCGATCGATCGGATGCATGTTTTCTAACCCCTTAGGAATAATAAAAGATAGTATCTTCCATTATGTGGCGGTTCAGTCAGACTGTCCCGAAATAACACATGCGCGCTGTAAAGCAAAACAGAACACGGCATCAGCTAGAAGTGGAAGTTGCGCTGTATTTAGCGACTTTTCAGACCTCTCCAGTGGCTTTTTACTTTTTTTTAAAAATTATTTTTAACCAAAAATAAATAAATAAAAGCAACTAGCTACAAACGCACCAACTTTCTTTGCTTCATTAGAGGCTTTGGAGACAAAAACGGGAAATCAGCTATCGCTGCCGTGAGCCCCTCCTACCTCCCAAGCCCCTGCAGGTGATCAGCTTGACTGACAGAAGGTTCGTCATGCAGCAGCTTTCAGTATCGAATCGGGAGTCGGTATTGGCCGATATTCAAAGAACTCCGATTCAGACTGTGGCAAAAAAACAACAATTAAGAAATTAAGAAAAGCGGAGCAATCATTTTCTACAATTTCACTTCTTACTTTCAACATGATCCCTTTTGTTTGTAGTTTTCAGATTTATTTATATTTGGTCTTTTGGTAACCAGTAGCCAGTAGAGCATTTAGATTCTTATATCTGAACATGCCGTATTTAACCCTTTTAAAATTTCATGTTTCTTACAAAGCAGGTTTTTTCATGTCTTGGTAAGGACCTGAGTGACATCATCTAGATTATTATTCATTCACTTTTCCCAACCTGCCTTGTCCTCTTCAAGAAGCAGCTGGAGCCTATCCAAGCTGTCAGTGTGGGAGGAGGCGCGAGGTCTCCTGTCAGTTGAAGGGCCAGCTGACCGTGCAGCCACGTACTCACACATACGGCCCATTAAGACTCTTTAACATGCATGAGTTTGGGCTATTGTAGGAAACTGGACCGGACATTGAGAACCTTCACTGCTGACATTTGAACTGGACAAGGGAATTTGACCATTTGATTAGATTTTTTTTTGTTAGAGGGACATGTACAATACATAAAGAGAACTTAAGTTAGACATCCCTGGTTTAGTTTTTCTGCATAAAAATGCCATTTTTTTCAACATGGTTGGGAACATCTGTGATATCTACGGCTAACTCCTCCTTGTTTCATGATTGATTATGTATCACAGTGCAAAAAAAGGCTTCAATATGAACTGTAGAGACAAAACCATTTGGCATTTTCTGCAATGCCTTGCATCACTCTTTCTCAAGTCCTTTTAAACTGTGAGGGCCACAGTGCTCTCTGATGCTTTTGGAACCACAGTACATTTATCTCCCATAGAACCTGCGGGGAGATGTATGTTCCCCATTTTTTTAACTCTACTGCAGTTTTTCATCATGAACTGCAGTAGTTCATGATGTGAGGTGTGCCAGATAACTTTCTCTGGCATATTTACTAACCTTCTGCAGAAAGGACCTAATGCGATATTGGAAAGGGTTAATGTAAGGTAAGGGTAAGAGCTCCGGTGAGGAAGAAATGAAATTACTAAAATGAATGGAAGTCAATACAAAGTCCTAATATGGGTAGAAATACGAACCTGTGCGTAGGTTCCAAAGTAATGAAGCCATAAACGTCACACTCTCCACATTTCCCCTTCAATCCTCTAGATGGCAAAAACAAAAACAAATATACTGGATCGTCTTCATAAAGTTCAATTGTTTTAAAAATGACATAGACGTAACTTGTCCACAACAATAATAAAGAAAAACAAAATGATTCAATGTGGTCAAACAACTGTGTGGTTCCACTGCAAATGCCCGACTCGCTCCTATGTCGCCACATCCAAAACCTTCTCAACTGTCTAATGAACAGTTAAATATGAGAAGACCTTATACATGAGAGTTTTTAACCAGTCATTTTTTATCCTAATAAACTCAAATTGTCATAAGAAATATAAGCTTATTTTATCCTGAAGGTCTGAATGAACTAAAACTGAATTTAGGCTTCTGGACTGTATAAATGTGCATGTGTGTTTGTGTACTTGTTTATCTAGCCTACTTAGGACCTTTATTGACATGTTCACTAATCTCTTGAGGACCATCAGTCCTTGCGCGAACCAAAGCCTAGTCCTAATATGACGGACCATCTATGGGGTGGTGGGTTAGGTTTGGAGGGAAGATGTGAATTACTAGTATTTAGTAAGTATTACTAGAAATTAGTAAATTAGTGCTTCGACCATTACTACTCCAGAGGACCCGAAAGCCCTTCACACTACATTCAGTCATCCACCCATTCATGCACTCTGATCATGGTGAGCTACACTGTAGCCACAGCTGCCCCAGAGTGGTCTGACAGAAGCCAGGCTGTCAGTCATAGGCGCCACCTGTTGGGCCCTCTGATCATCACCAGCAGGAAAAGCAGGCAGGGAAAAGTGTCTTGCCCAAAGACAGAATGACTGAGACAGATAGAGCAAGAACCGGCAACCTACCGGTTCCAGGATTAACTCCTACCTCACCACATTCATCCTGATTAGGGATTAACATCCTAACTAGCCTTTGGAAGACTGGTGGGCCTCATGGGGACTAAAGCCTCATCCAGATGTGTTGGACGCCCTTTTCTTAGGGTTAGCGGTTATGTTTAGTAGTATGGTGTAAATTAAGTTTTGGTTAAGAATTATCTGGTAATGATTAGGGTAAGCTTTTGGGTTAAGCATAAATGCAGTGACTAAACGGAAATTAAGCCAATACAAATACAAACTTGTGAGTCTGTGAATGGCAGAGCAGCGATTAAATTGTCCAAAACTTAATGTGATCACACCGGTGGAAAATTGAAACTTCTGAAAGGTTACAGCTTTATTGCAAGACAAATGGAAATTGCTCTGACTCATCAGGAAGCCGAGCAGAGAGGAGAGGAATAACAAGAATGCAATAAAGTCAGAAGCCTGTGAGGATATGACAAAACCTTTATCTTACTCAGTTGCTCTGGCTCTAGTTTCAATTTACCTCTTTGTTTGAAGCATTCCACTGCTTACTAATAATAATATAGTACTATAATTAATATAGAACTGTCCATTGTATGGATCGGAAACACTACAAAAAACTCTACTCAAATGTACTGTATCACATTCATTGCTTATTTAAAAATGTAGCAGCCATTTTGCTTTCTTGTACTACACATACACCTTTAATTTGACCTTTTTTTGTGTTTCATGTGATTGTATTCATCAGGGATATGTGCATGTGCCTGTGTTGGATGTGTAAAGATTCATCTTTTGCTATTGTTAATGAATGAACCTCCATTTGCAATGTGTTGCAGCTATACCACCACCATGTGGGATAAACCGGTACTGCAGCTTACAAAGATGAACTTTTCTCATTTCCTTAATTATTAGTCAATAGGAAGGTTAGATCAGTGATATTATAACAGAAAAAAAAGAAATCCTTATGTAACCACTGCAGACTCACCTTCTCTTTCAAAACAAATATTGCCCTATATGTTTTGTATAAATGCAGAAATGTCTATGACATTAAAATACTCTTTGAGTGCACTTTTCTAGAACTAACGGATCTGCATGTATATGTTTTAAATATAAGTAAACCTTTCTCAAAGGCTTTTAAATCTCCTGCTGCTGAAGTTATATACAAAACAAATAAGTGTGCAAAATGTCTGTGTTTGGCTCCCTCTAGTGGATGTTCCACAAACAACAACTGCTTCAGCGGGAGTGTAATTTTTATCTAGAAAACTAAAGTTTTTTAAGCCGATCTCCGTCAGACAGTTCATAATGTCTGCTCCTTTTGTTAGTGTTTTGATAACCTGCTTCCTGAAGCTGTAGTTTCAGGAAGCAGTTCCTGAAACTACATGAAAACTGTTTAGAAAACCCCATAAAAAATCCTCCTTTGTTCTCTTCAATTTTCATGCATGTGCATAACTTTAAGTGTGTCTTTTTAGTGCATTTTAGAACTAAGACTCTGTGCCTTAGTCACATCAGTCACATTGGCCACATCAGCCATCACCGCACCTCTAGAATCATCAATTAGAAGCCGCAGCTTCTTCTTCTAGTCGGCAGCATGTATTATCTCCAGGTGGAGGGTCTGTGTCACCTCATGGTCCTTAAGATGTAACTACTCCGATTCTGCATCATGTGCCCACTCCGGTCTACTTCATCTTCAGATTATGCATCACTCTCTCCTCAAATACTGACTTCACTTTCAGCTCACTTTCAACTCCCTGGAAAGAACCTCCACCATCTCTTTCATTATTCCTGTCTACATTAACAGTGTGAATGGACCATGAGCAAGCGCAATATATTTGCAATTGCAAACCTTATAGAACCATAAGATTTCCCCAACGTGAGAGCTGAACAGCCAAGAAAATCTGTGAGGAAAAAAGAACAAGAGAGCAAACCTTCTGCTTCTGCGGATCTCTGTTTCCATGAGTGGGTGCCTTCGGTTTGGCAGTAAGTGGGGCGGATCTGAGCTGTTAAATCGTTAATGATATATTTTAAAAGTTTAAAACCGCTAAGCTGGCGCCAGAGACCTCAACATGAGTAAATCCCATTACCACGAGTTCAGATTTATGAAAGTCCTCGTTTTCTCCACTGGACTTTGTTTTACTGGTGAATGTTAAAATCATTTGAATAAATGCAGACGTATCGCCACCTGCTGGTCCCATAAGTTGCTGCAGTTCTGCTGTAGATCATCTTCTAAAACTATCAGATGTGGTAAGGGACCACAAATTACATCAGAGGTTTTATGTAATAATTTCAGATAAAAGTTGAAAAATATTGACATATTAAAAAAAACAACCAAAAAACAACATACGTACTATCAGATTCACTGAATAACAGCCTAAATCTGTCACATAATGATTAAAGTCAAGTCAAAGTTTATTCCTACAACACACTTAAAACAGTAGTTGACCAAAATGCCACACAGTTTAAAAATTATAAGCAGCTTAAATAATCAGCAGTTAGAAAAAGAATAAAAGCAAAACAAAATAGCACAGCAGTCACCACAACACTTGGCTATTGGTTTTCTAGAACCAGTAGCCAACGGGTAGAAATGTGTTTTTTTTTAAAGTGCCTTAATGACGATCCACAGTCTGTGTAGTTTGGATGTGCAAAGTTAGATTGTTGCAGAACCCAATGCCAGTTGAGAAACAGTCCCTCTAGTGGGTTCCTGGCCTTCCAAAGGGTCTCAGCCCAATTGGACTTGCCTGGAACAACAGGCGTCCCAGCAAGATGGCGGCTCTACCCTGAGCCACTCCCAGATGGCCACATTTCTCACTCTACCTCTTTTGACCGCTTGTGTCTGCAAACTTGTTCTTTCGATCACTAAAGGAACAAGTGACCCTCATCTACAGTCTTGTAGAAGCAGAGACCAACCAGGTTTTCAAGAGCTTCAGTTTTTGGGGGATGGCTTTGTCTTCACCATGACAGATTAGTGCAGCGCCCGCAAAAATCCACCTACCACTCTCCCACTCAGTTTTTCCCTCATTCGTGAACAAGACTCCATGATACTTAAACTCCTCCACTTGCGTCCCAAAAAAACTGGAAAACACTCTCTACCCTTTCCCGTGGCCTCAAAGTTGGAGATGCTGAAAATCTTAAACCGGATCTTCTAGTGACTGCAGAGAGGTTTTAATGTAGTCATATCATTTGGTTCTTCTCAGCTGCATTTTGTAGAGCTTTCACGCTCTTGACTAACATTTATTTTTTGACGGACTGAGGAGATAAGTGACGTCAAAAAGCACACAGTATGTATTTTTAGCTCTCGACAGGTAGTATCCCACTCTCTTGGAGCACACGTTGGTTAGGAAGAGGAAGCATTACTTGTGCTCTGGCACAGTAGATCCAGTGAATAACTCATTATCATTGGTGCAGAACACAAGATAGCGCCATGAATTGTCCCTCTGTGCGCCGACAAATGGCCTTGTAACAAGTAGTATCCTCACACATTAAACAGCTAAATGAATTTCTATGCCCTCGCGGCTCATGGCGGGGAGACCCATGTAGACAGCAGAGCACAGAGTAAGAGACATTCGACACGCCATTCTGTCTTCTGTGCTGTTAGTAGACGTGAAAATGTCAAATGTTAGGTTTTTTTTCTTCTCCCCACCACCCACCAAGAATTAGACATGAGAGACAGAGTGGATCCAAAGCGCATTTGGCAGACGGTGACTGGAAATGGGCGAAGGTACCGAGCGGACTCGTGGAGGAAGGTGACAAAAGAAGCGACTGGAAAAGAAACCAATTTTAGAGCCAAGTTTCAGGATGGAAATGGCTGACTCATGATTCATCCTTCCCCTTTTCGGTGGCTGTATGTGTCATGGTAACATTGCAAAATTTAGCCTTGTAATGGAAGATCGGGTTTTGTCTTTTGTCATGTTTGTATTTTCTATTTCTATGCGTCTGAATTTGTTATGGAGCCGGAGGGGAAAAAACAACAGTGAACCTGCCAGTGGTACAAATACATTCCTTCTACTTCGTTTGGAGAAGAAATTTGGTCAGTTTGGGAATGTAATGTATATGGTTTTTGACAATGGTTTCTACTGACAGAGCTGCTGAGTGAGGACACTGACCCTGTTGAGTAAATGTCACAGGCAGTTTTATGGTTCGCATCACCGCAGTGGGACTAACAACCATGGAAAACCTCGGCACATTTAATTTGATTACATATGTAGAGATATGTACAATGAGATAGTTACACAAGGAAAGATAATAAGTTTGCTTCCTGTACAAGATCTTTGGCCATAGACAATTCAAGCACCTTATCTTGAATGGTACACAGCACTCCGTTTCCCCTTTTTTGCGACAGAAAAACACAAAGTAATGCAGAATTATGATGTGAAAAGAAAATAAAAAAATATTTTTTTCTCTTTTTTCCAAATATAAATCTGAAACGGGTGGTCCCCATCAGGCAGTACTTTGTAGAACCACAATTTGCTAAAATTACACCTGAGTATTCACAAGAATCTTTCTCCCAAAGATTCTCAATTGGATATATGACTGGACTTTAACTAGGACATTGGAACACATAAACATGCATAGATCTATGCATTGTATGATGAAGGCTGTCCTCCTGCAACGTCATCTTCTGTCTAAGCCACAAGGCATCAGATACATTTATTTCTCTCACTTTTGGCTTTTATTTAGCTCCATCCATCTCCCCACTGATTCTGAACCACTTCCCTATTGAAAAAGACAATTCTGCCACCACCATGCATCACCATGGAGATGCTGTACTCAGCTGATGCACGGTGCCTCGTACAGCAGTTTTCATCTGTCGTCTGAAAGGGACTTCTTATGGTGTTTTTTCCCCCTGAAACAAACAAATAAAAATATCTAAATTAAATTAGAATGTATGTTTATTATGTGTTTTATTTTATTCTATGTACACCAGATTCAGAGAACTGTTCTTATGCAGTTACAAAGAATTAGACAATTAATTTCACTCACTTTTTTGCTAGTTGCTTTTTTTGTCAGTATTTATTTAATTGTTTCTTGTGTCCAGATAAGGATGGGATCCAACTGCTGATTGGAGTGACAATGGAAATCAGTCACACAGTAAGTAAGTCCTGTTAAGAGGTTCTATATACTGATAACATGCAGCTGACGCAGCTATAGCTTGACTTAAAGAATACCATGCTAAAGATAGTTTTTCTCCACAAGCTCAAATTTCTCTTCAAATAATCTAAAAAAAGGCTAAGATCAGAAAAAAACAAAATAAAAATAGATACGATGGGGTAGAAAACTCTACATATGTCTAAGAAAACACAGCTTGTTGAGAAAGCAGACAATGCTAAGCTAAAGTTAGCTAAAGCGCTAACTGTTAGCTTGCGATTACATTCGGGTTAATCGACTGAATTTCTGCGTTTACACTGAGCGTGTGAAAAGAAAGTCGAATCCCTGGTTTGTGCACACAAACTTCCAACAATAAATCTAATTCTGATTGTTGAACTTGACAAATGCTTAGCATAAAAAGGACGCAGCTATAGTAACGTGAGTAAGTCAAGTTGTCCATTTAAGGATTATTTTTGTATTTCTCGGAGGTCTTAAAATTGAACATGCTGAAACTCAAAGAAACCTTGGGGTGACTCATGAGACTGACTTTGCGTTTCAACATGGCTGCTCCTTGCAAGATGTGGTGGAAGGATAACATTTTAAAAGACACACATGTAAGAGTGCTGTTATCCTCTTACATACAACAGCATTAAAATCAATGCTACGGGTAGAACCCTCAACTGTAAACTGAGCAAATTAAAAGCGCCGCCATGTTGAAATCCTGATTTACCGCCGGTGACATCAAACCGAGCACACTCCAAGGTAAAAGAAATGCAGCATGAGTTCCCATAGTTCTTTCCATGACACATGCTATAAATGCTAAGCTAACATTATGTTATTTTTGTCCTGTACTTGGGAGATGCGGGTGATTACGCCCTTTCATCATTTTGCATTTTTGTAGTTTTCGGGGTTTTTAGCAACGGACTGCTCTGCTGTGTCGCTCTTTAGCATGGGACATTTTGTGCCAAGCTTGGGGAAATCTGTAGCTGCTTTTGGGATGTTTCATAGCCACTTTGAAAGCCTCCTGCTGCATCTGCTGCATCACAGTATGATGATTATGAGACCCCATAAATCCTATCTTTGAGTAGGAAAGCACTTGGAAGTTTTCACAGTTCGTCAGGCATTATAGTCTAACTTTTATAAGATGTAACTGGGTAAAACAAGGCCAGTATCACAATAAGTCTAAATATTAAGGGAACAATATGCTTTAGAAAAGTGATAAGGGTATGAAAATGGAAGTAGAAAGGAGCTAATATGGCAGCAAATGGAAACACAGATCCCTAAATCTTTCTTTATCACTATTGAAATTCCATGAAATATTGATCTAAATAAAGCGCTCACTGTAAACTCTGGGCCATTTTTGAAGGTGAATATCGTACGTGTTGTTTTTATCATTTTCTGCAAGACCTCAGGGTCTTTATCAGATCGTTAAACAAGTGAACAACCAATCCCTTTGTTAAAAAAAATAAAAAGATTTCTATATTTTGTTCTTGGAACTGTGTAGACGTTTCTGAAAATGGCTTCTGGAGATTTTAATGGTAAAGAAGGAACCAGAGGTCACGTTGCACAAAGAACAACAACAAAAAAACAGCCGCATGTTCACTTAGCGGCGATAATGCACATGATAATGCTTGTTACAAAACCACAAAACGACAATTCCTCCTTCCCTAAATCTGTAAGTTTGACTAAAACCACAGAATATCTTGACAAAAAGTCATAACATCTGAGGCTCGTTATTGTGTCATCAGCAAATGAGACATCGTGTCAGACCAGGAAGTTCCTACATTTCTGAGTTCTTTAAAAAGGACCCAATTCCTCAAAGTGGAGCAACGCTTTGCGACTTTGGATTACGGCCGACGAAAATGTAAAAGGTAAGGATAATTTTTTTTTTTGTCAACAAAATCATAAATACTTTCAACCAACAGCTTTACATAAATCAGTGACTGAAGAAATGTTTCATGCTTGACCTTTTGACATTTTTATGTTGTCAGAATGGTCAACACAGACGTTGTAAGAGCAGCTCATGCATGGCAATCGTTTCGTAGCCTGACAGCGTGACATTGGCTCTCTCTGCTCCCTACAAGATCAAAAAAGGCCGACTTCTGAGACAAAAGGGGTATAAATTTTCCATTTTTAACAAGTCGGTGGAACAAATTTAGTTGCAGACACCAACTATTTGAAATGCTGCGTCTGCATCGTGGATGTTGACGGTAGGCATCAAAAACAGCCAGAAGAATCGTGTAACAGTGGGCAACACCGATGTTAACTGGGAGCATTATATTTTTTATTTTTTATTTTTTTGGTCAGAAAAAGTGACTTCTTTGAAATGAATGTTACATAAATGTGAGATTTTCTGAAAGCAAGCGCTGGGATCCGGATTACCCAGAAGTAATGTGGTTTGCAGGCCAAAAGATAAAATCTATCATCCACAACATGAAGTAAAAAAAAAAAGTTACTTGAACCGTTGTAAACATAAGTAGTGAGATAATGGTTCCCCTTTATAAACCATATCTAAATTACCATCTTTTTTTAAAAAAATCTTTTTGCTTATGAAATTTTTTCTGATTCTTTCAAACACTTGGAATAAAAAAAACATTCCATCTTTGCGCATAAGAAACACCCAACTCATCCCTTACAGAAAGAAATATGACAACATAGATAATGCTGTCCTGTCATGGGGAGTTTTGAATGTTTTGGATCGGATGCTAGCAGATTTACATAAATAAACGTACGAAGCCTGAATTAAAGATTCATTACTTTCTGTTTTATTTCACAAGTTTAACATTTATGTCGTCTTTATCTGGACGTGCAATCTCGGATGAATGACTTCACAGCTGAGCTCAGCATGTTCAAGTAGCTAGTTGGAAACCTTGTGGGACTTGCTAGCCGCTACTATCAACATCGCATTTTCCTCCATTTTCTGCTTCAAACACAAAAAATACTTTTTCACAAATTGAGGCCATCGAGCACTTGGCGTGCCGCTGATACGGATTTGCAAACTGTCGATAAATAGCTGTCTTATGCCGTGTTTTGCATGTGGCAGCCATATTGGATGCTAAAGACAAAGCTGCTACCTTTCCCAGAGTTTAGAGAGCAATTCTTGCAGTATTTCCAACTCATAAAATTAGAGTTCAGACAGGAGACATCAATAATCTCTGAGAAGAAACGTAACAAGAACACATCACTTTCATTTTCCATTTGCTCTACAGAAACAAAACGACAAGATGGAATCCTAATTGTTGATTGGCTTTATCAAATCAAGCCTGCATCTGGTATCTAGTATCAAATGTCGGGCATCTTTTTTTTAAAGGGTCAAACACAACGGTAGATAATGACTTCTCATCGGTTCTCTTCCACTCTATTCCAGCTCCAGCTGATGTTTAGAAACTACCCAAGGCTGAAGTCCTACAATCTTGTCCTGGTGTATGTCAGTGTCTAATATTTGTTAATGGCTTTGGATAATGTTCATAATACACCAGTTTGTCCCAGTTCAAGTGGAGTTTTTCCAATTTTCATCCAACAATAAGCACGTCACAAAGGCCACGTCTCATTTATACATCACTCCCTGACATAAATCCGTGGATACAGAACTTTGATAGTTTTAGTCAGTGGCTCAGTGTTGACCAAGTCGTCTTGGTCAACACTTTAGCACTTTTAAACATCTTTTGTGATGTCAAAAAGCGTGTAAGAGGAAAGCTGGGGTACTTTTTGTGACTGTCGTTAAAAATAAGATTTAGGGGGGGTGCTGTGGTAGTGCAGGGGTTCAGCACAACCCACATATGGAGGCCTTAGTCCTCGACGCGGTCGTCGCAGGTTCAATTCCTGGCATGGCGACATTTGCCTTCTCTCGATAACCCCTTTCCTGTCAGTTACCTAGCAAATAAAGGCCACTAAAGCCAATAAAACCTTAAAAAAATAAATAAGTAATAAGATTCACGTGGCTGACTTGTTGCTTTCTCTTTAAAGTCCTGGAACTGTCAAAGCGCTGCAGAAGAACGTCTGTATTTCATCTCCTGGATAAGATGATGTTGTTACTTAAAAAAATCAGGAACTTTGACTTTCCTCGGGTCGCAGTGGTTTTGCCGAAACTGTCAGAAAAACATCCATTTAGAGGAAATATTGAAAAACATGGGAAATATTGCAAATATTTCCTCTAATGTTTTCTAACATGACTAACCGTGGTACTCCCACACAAGATCTTTAGCACATTTCGGTAATTTGACCCAGAGTGAGTAATGGCAAAGTCTTGCTTGGTGATTTAGGGTTTGGCTTTCTTGTCCTTTTCTTGGTCACAGAGCCATAGAAAACGTTGGAAGGTCAGCTGATGGCCCTACAATGAAGCTGATGTTTTATTAAAAATCTGATCGCCTGCTGTTGTTACCGTGACCCTGTAAGGGAAAACACGCTTCAACAGAGCTACATGTGGGTTTATTGGAGTCAAATATTTTCAGATTTGAGTGAACGACTGGAGATTTTCAAGCAGTAAAAGCTTAAATCTGTATTTTATTACTGGATAATAGTGTTTTATATTTTTTTGTTGCATTTTGTAGACAAAATACCTGATAATTAAATAGCTCTTGATTCCAGCATATCTTTTTTTGGATGGATGAATTGATATGGAATGAGATAGGAAATAAGTCCAACAGCACTTTCTCCATTCTTATCCAGATCTGGAAAATAAATAAAACTGTACACTTTTCTAGAATCTTCCAGACTGTGTTGGAATCACAGAAGCCATTATACTCTGAGTGCACAGGCTTAGGTCCAGCCAGTAATACCAAACTCTCTTGACCGTCGGTTTTAGGATAATTAGCAACGAGTATTTGGTGATATAATCCCTAAGCTAAGGATTTGACTTTCAATTCCATTGAAATGGAGGCAAGGCGAGGCAGGACTGTGTGTGTGGCACCATTCATACGCATGGTGATTCGATAAGACATGTTAAAAACTTGAATCAAAACAATGGCTTGTGACCAGAGCAGAGCTGAATGCCCAGGAGGGAAGTCAGGTGTGTTGGAGAAAGGATGCAGTTTAGTTTAGATACTGACCACTGACAAGATGTGAAATTCTTTAACCTCTTACAGAACCTTTCCAGTACCAGTGAACCCAAAACAAACCTTTTTATGGAAGCAAATCAACAGCTTTTCCAATGCAGAGTCAGTGCTGTTGTGTGATTGAAAACTATGAAAAATAATTAAATATGGTACTATATGCCAAACATTGGAGGTTAATATAAGCTTGTTAATATCAATGAGGTATTTTCAGGGCCTGGAACAAAAAACAAACGACAACAAAAAATAAAATTAAACAGATTGAAGATCTTTATGAACAGCATCTTAATTCAATGAAATCCTGTTGATGATACTTTCCCGCGACTTAAATTCCACAAGCTAATCCTAAATACCTCCCAAATCCCTGAAATATTGGATGCATGTTTCGCTCTCCTGCCCAGAACAATTACATATTCTTAGCAAAAGAATTTCTGCTTTCCCTTCATTCAATCATCACATTGTACTCCGCACCACAATGCCTCACGTTGCTCAGGATGGCTCAGAGAAATGGCAGCAGCTACTTTAGCCTGGCGCGTTTAACTCCTCCTTCTGTTTGTGTCCTTGGGTGGGCTGGGGTCTTCAGTGCTCCCTCAGACCTGCATGGCCTCTACAAGCGCCGCCGAAGATCTCCCACCTCTGAGACGCCGGGCCAAGAGAGCGGGGAACTCTTTGCCTCCCCAACACCGTCCCAGTCACACCTGCGCCCCGTGGGGGGCCCGAGGCCCATGGAAGTCCTGAAGGTAGGCTCGTTGGTGTAAGTAGCTCCTCAACCACATCTCGTAAAAAGGCTTTCTTGTCTTAAACTTAGCTAACTTGCTCAGATGAAAGTAAACATCCTCTGAGATTTCTGTTCCAGCTCTTTGAGAGTGGGCTATGTTCAATCCATAGGGGGGATTATCTCCTGAGAGAATTCCTGTTTCCAGACGTTTTGGCATGCAAACCACCTAATCCTATTTGCTCCACTGCACTGACAAATTTCCATTCATTTGAGAGCTGCTGTAGCCACCCTGTGAGAATCCCCACCCGATTCTAATCACAAATCACAGCAAAGGAAATGACGGTCTATACTTCTTTGGCTTGTCGCGTTTTAAGGTTTGAAATTCTCTAGCCAGAGTTTTCTGTCCGTGTGAGTGAAATTCCAGCTGTCCGACACGTTTCCATGTCGCCGGCTGCGCTGGGTTCCCTCTGATTTTCTGCACAATCGGGTCAAAGAAAAAAAACTATGATCGTCATTTCCGCCGATTGTCATGGATACGCGTTTGATCGCATTGGGCTGGATACGATCTGCTCGTGGGTGATGGAGACATTTAAGTTGTTGACTCGTCTGGAGAACAGGTTGCTATTTATCTTCAGCTATGCGGTCGCTAACAGCCGCGCAACATAATCTGCAGCTCCAGACCCCCTTCAACTTTAGCATGAAAATCCAATCCGGCTGCAGTGGTTTTTGGCACGTGGCTTTCCGTTTGCACGTGTCTCTCCATCTGTGTGTGTTGTGGAAAGTTGCTTTGAGCAAACTATATCTTTAGTGTATATGTGACTAAAAATAGTAACTTCCTTTAGCTTGTTATTTGAAAGCATTGCATAGATCAGTGTATGATAGATGAAGGTTTCTAGTGAAAATCAGGGGTGGAAAGTAACTGGTTACATCAACTTCATTACTGTAAATATGGACAGTTTGTCTGTAACTTGTCACTTTTTAAAGTTGCTTACAAAACCTAAACTTTTGCTTTTGAGTATTTTACTCCACTTGAAATCATTTTCATCAATGAGTAAAAATCCATATAAAATGTCAAGAAGTGATAAGATAAGAACAAAATTCATCCTTCTACTGGTTTGGTTAGGATTCTGGAAATTTCTTCCACCCATGAGGAGATTTCACTTTTACTTAAAGTGAAATCTTGAGGAGGTACTTTTTACTTTTATTTGAGTAATGTTTTACACTCGTAACTTTATTTGCAGTATTTAAGTAAACTTTCATCAAAGTAACTGTCCTCTTTGTGTTCTTTCCACCTCGTTTTTTCCATAAGTTAAAATGTCTTGTCGCACTGGGAGATTATCTTACGCACAACTACACAACTAGAACCTTTTCATTGATATTAATGAATTATTGCATTACAGAAGCTCCTATATCTTGCTGAAAAGTTACTTGTAAGTTAGTTTTGGCTTATTAGCTGGTACCTGCAACATTCGCTTCACTTTTTTAAATGAAGAGGATACACTGCAAAAACCTTACTGTGTATTTTTGGTCTAGTTTCTGATGCAAATATTTCAATGAACTTGAAATGAGACAAAACTAACTTAGAAGCAACTTTTAAGAAGCTTATTTAAAGTCAATAATTGCCTTTTTAAGTTCTTGTTCCACTGGCAGATTATTTCACTTCTGAAAAAACATTTTCGCGTCATATACATTAAGTGAAAAAAAATCTTTAACATTATTAAGGAATTGTTTACTTAGAACAAGCTCCTAAATGTTGCGGAAAAGTTACGTGCAAGTTATTTGTGTCTTATTTTAAGCATGCTAAGATATATATTGGAAACTAGACAAAACATACTTGGTAAAATTTTGTTATTTTTGTTTTTGTTTTTACAGTGTACTAAACTCTGGGATGCTTGGGGATCTCTGACATTCGTTTAAGCACTAAATAAATTACATTGAGATTGACCTTAACGCTATTGTGGTTTTAATTCTAAGATAACATTTTTTTGCACTAACAGTGCATTTCCCTTCCCCGTGTTCTGTGACACTGAATATTTAATTTGTTGTTCTTCATAGTAGTGTGTGCAGCTCAATTGGTGAAGTGGCTCATTCTGTGAACAAACAGGTGGCCCATATTTAATAATGAAAGCAAAAAAATGCACACAGTGGCTATCGGGTACTCCTCTCTGAAAGCAGGACTAAAACAGGTACTTTCAGTTGTTCAGGTTACCTTATTTGAAAAGTTGATTAGACCGTCAGGTGCAAGTGTGGATGGGTTTTTTTTTGCAAATGATCTGAAATACGTTGAATTCTGCAGCACATCTACATGGTAGCATTGTCAAAGTCAAGCTAGCGTAACTGAACTACTCCCCTTTCCCTCACTGTTTTTTTGTTATTAAAACTTTTTTCTTACTAGTGAGATGCGATACCCTGAGACCTTGTTATCTAGATTGACAATTAATAGCAAAGCACTCTGTCCTTCTTTCTTTCACAGCTCTTGCGTACATTTGAGATTTAGCGTTTTACGCTACCAATGTGATAACTACGATCAATGGCAGTCATTGTGTGCGAGCAGCTTTTTGCCCACAACACATTGCAACGCATCAAAAGTTACACAGTTTGACGAGTCTAATATTTTTTTCCCCCCTCAATTCTTGCAGGGACAGATTTTAGCAACGTTTTTATTTCTTTTATGTTTTGCTTTTGAATGTGATTCGCCATGCTCTCAGTGTATTCACATAAATCAAGAAAAGCAGAACGTTGGTGTTTACTTACGTTCTAAAGATGCGCTGTTATTATGTTGAAGACAACTGTTGTTGTTGTTGAGATTTTTTGTGTGGAAACATCCAGCATTCATCATTCAGGCTAGACGCCCTTGTTTATGAGTTTGCAGGGGCCACGGCAGTGAGAAGAGTCTTTGTGTGTCCGGGTTTCCTCTGAGTTGTTTTGAGTGTCCACGCATCTCAAGATCTTGTCAATGCTGCTAGAGACGACTGTTGCGGAGCTTCACGACTTATCCGGGTCGGAAAAAGGTGAAATGAAAACAAAAATTCAGGATAAGTTGTGTGACTTTCTCTCATCTCCACAATGTCAAAACAAATTTTAAATACAGGCTAAAATATAGATATACGCGAACACCCTGACTGTTCTCAAGCTGCTCTTTAACCAAATACGTTTTGTAGCCATCAGCAACTTTCTGAGAAAATACTGGTTGGACTTTTTTTTGGCTACAACTCTGAAGGAGTAGAGTTTAATAAAACGGGATGGTGGTCTGGCATCAACCTGGTTTTTTTAAGAATAGTTGACCAAATTTTGAAAAAGGCCAATGTGCAAGTAACGGTAAATTCATTTCAGAGACGTTTTAAGTATCTGCTTTATTTATTCTAAAACTAGTTTTGATGTGTTGTGAGCTTCAACCTCTTGTCTGTTGAATTTAGGGCAAGTTTGTGGCATCAACTAGCCGCTAACCGTCATGCTACGCAGCTAGTGTTAGCGTGTTCTTTGGTTTAAAAGCCTCACTGTGGCTTGGCCCTAGCTTCTCTGCATTAGGCATTTGAACACGAACCTGTGTGAAACTGCTCATTTTCCGAGGAGATATTTCTTGGTCGGCACCATTTTCACTTCCTGGCGAAACTGTAGACCTTGTTGAGTCTATCCATGTTCACATTGACCATAAAACAGTGCAAATTGGAATTACGAAAATACATTTAACTGAAACACAGCAATAAAAAAAAAGAAACAAAAAAAAATTTCTTCCACTATGATGAGGATTTTGTTTTGGCCGTACTGAAATTAGTTTCGCAACACTGTAATGGAAACACATCTATTGCTCCACGTGAGACACGTGATCAACAACCGGATGTTGCCACTGGAGCAAACTGCAAAGAAGAAGAAAGGAAGTAGTTAGCGGATCGCCATTTTTCTTATGCATGTGTGCTTTTAATTGCGTTTCTCATTTTATGGAAACGCAGCGACCGTGAAATCGTGTCTTTCTGACGTTGGCGGAATATCGGCAAAGATTTGCTCACGTCTGTAGCGGAATTGCACTGAGGTCCTCTCGTCCTCCTGCTGATGACCCGATGGGCAGCAGGTGTGTTCCTGCCCACCTGTTGTTACCGCAGCTCCAAAGCAGAAACAAAAACCGCTGCACAGTGACAACAACCCAGATTCCCCACCTCACATTTTGCTCCCACTTCCCTCCACAGAAGACTTTTAAATATAATTTCACGGCCTTTAAAAAAGCCCAGACTTTCGAATTTATCTGATTTGATTCCACGTGCAGCTGTTTGTGGCTCACAGTGACCTTTGCTTCAAACTGCAGGCGCATTGAGCCAGATAATGCCGCGTCTTTGTGCTCTTTGATATTCCGAGGAGCATAAAAAACCGGGGCTGCAGTCGAGCTAAGAGAGAGCCTTTTGTCGACGAAAAACCCGGAGTGCACCTAGAGCTGTGTTCGCCATTTTGAATCGTCAGAAGACGCTTCAAGATAACATTTTCAAAGAACCAGGACACGTCTCCGCATGTTTCCAGAACACTCCTTTTCTGTAGATTTTTTTATTCTGACTGTTAAATACAGCTGGAATTTGACCGCCGCTCCTATCGCTATGGAAACAGCCATTTTATTTAAACTTTTTCACTCGATGCCTAGCATCTTTCCACAGCCTTACTGAGACCCTGCCGCTAGATTAAACACTATTGTCTGCAACTTAAGCAAGTGCATGTTCCAGATCGCGCAGTGGAAGGACACCTTGTCTAATTCTTGGAAGAGGATGTTGCATTCTTGCTACTTGTCGCAAGAGGCTCCAGCAAAGACGTCTCTTTGTCCGGAGCACCTCGTTTTCATGAAGCGGCTGCAACTGCAGGCGTTTGGGGAGATGTAGCTGAGGGAACGAGGAATAAAACTAGGAAGCAAAACGCCTCCAGGCCTTAGTGGATCTCGGCACATGCTGCGAAGTAAATACAAAGAGGAAGAAAAAAAAAAGTGCTTTCTCGTAATCAGTTTGTTGCCTTCCCCCCCCTCCATCCCTATTCTCTTTGGAGTCAGTGTGTTTAATGATGTGGAAAATAAACATTTGCTCTTCAGTCACATGTTTTATATGGATTTCCAAACTCCGATTTGCAAAGGAGAGGAAGCCGCACTGGAGCAGTTCACGGTCCGAACTGTTCATAATCTCCCCCGATGTCGATTTTTTCCGGCCGCTAACTGTGAAAAATGGACGCATTGTGTTCTGCAGATTTGAATTTTTGAATGCCCTTTTGTTTCGAGCCGTGTCCGAGGAGTTTTGTAAATGTAGCGATGAGGGAGGATGTGGGGGGGAAAAGAGAAAAATTTTTTCCCATGTTTCTCCATGAAGAGTGCATTTTCATGTTTTTTGGACTGTCTGATAAACGGCGTCGTCATCTGGAACCTGAACGAGCTAAACGAATTATTTTGTCATAGATGTGACAAAAGATAATTAGATATTAAACAAAAAAAAGAAAGTTGCTGCATTATCACACGTCTATCCAATAGAGTTTTTATATCTTTGTTCTGGTGCCTATCAAAGGTCAAAGCGTTGAGTTTGTTTACAGATGGCAGTAGAACCACAGGGAGGAAACAGGAGTTTGACTTTTTTCTGTCTGATGCAACACTGTCACGACAGTGAAAGTTGAGTTAATATGTCAAAAAAAAAATATATTTTTTTAAATAAAAGTAACATACTGCAGCTTTTAGCACTGAAAAGTGTGGCTTGCACTCATAATTTGTGAAATGATTGTCTCAGTCTTAATCAGCAGTGCAGTTGGATTTTACTGGATTTTGTTTTGGGGTTCCAGAGGCTAATCCAAACCAGATTATTGATATTTTTATTTCTCCAAAAATTCTGAGAAAACATTCTTGCTATTTTCTAGCTGCGTTCCACTTTGTCCAATCACATAAGATCGCCAATAATGCACAGAACCCTTTGATTGTAAAAATGACTAAATCTAAAAATGCTCAGCAGGTCTGACTGCTCTGCAGGACTCTGTATGTAGTATCACAGCAGTCGGGCTGTGGAAGTGATTTTCACTTTGACCAATGTCTTTTCATTGTGAGGAAAATTGCAACAGGTTGTATGAAATCACACGTAGATTTGGGGCATTGAGGCAGCAGAAATCCTCTTTTTTTGCCAATGTATTCAAATAAAACCGGATCAAAGCAGGAGAGTGTAAAACTCCTTTCACTTCCCGTACATCAAAGCTGGACTGAGGAAGAGAAAAAGGAAAAACAAAACGACATTGTATTTCCTTCAAAAGCCAAACTCTTGTCTGTTTCACAATAATATTTGTCGTATTGGTTATTAGAAAGTTTTGTGCAGAAAGAAAAACTCTTCATTAATGTTCAGTGAGTTCAATGTTTGTGCTATGTTGAAAAGTATTTGGCTGAAGGCTACATTTTCAGACAGAGCTCTCTTTCAGTTTTATCTGTCAATACATTTGGGTTTAGCATTAGCCCAAAGCTAACTGTGACCCTGAGCAGTAGCCATGACCCTAGCCTTAAAGTGGAACTGTTGTGCAAAATTCAGTTTTTTTTAAACAGTCTGAATACTAAAAAAAACAATTCTGCCCTTTTATGGCAACTTGTTAATGTTCCTTGGTGTGTGGAAAACGGGCCATTTATTAAGTCACAATTAGCAGGAACTGCTCCCTACCTGGCAACCCAAGCAGAGCGGGGTCAGCTCGTTTTGCCGCTGTGTGTGCCGTGCAATGGCTGCTGACTTTGGTTGTTGACTTTCCATCCTGAAACCACTTGCTGCATTCTTGTTGGTTGTGCAGGGAGGCTCCACTGCTTCTGTTTCTGCTTCTGGGTTTGACTCAGGGTCAAAGATGTATGGTTATACAAATGCGAATTTGTTCACAGCCATTTTCACATGGGAAGGTGTTGTGCAGGATTCATATTTTATGAATATACACAGTTTTGTATATTTGGGTTTCTACTTCTTCTAAACACAGCCAAAGAGCTAAAAAAAAAAAAAAATAAAAAACAAACATTTTCTTTTGGCAATAAGTCTTTTGGTGTCGAAAATGAACCGTTTCCAAAAACCTCAGGATTGAAACGTCACAAATCAGCAGGCACTGCCCGTTACCTAGCAACCCAAGTGGTTTTGTTGTTGACTTGTCATCCAGAAACCAGTTGCTGCATTTTTGTTGGTTGTGCAGGAGGCTCCACTTCTGCTTTTCAAAGATTTACAGTCGCATAATTGCGCATCTGTTTGCAGCCATTTTCACAAACAAGTGTAAATGTTGAGTTGAGACGGGGATTCGGGGGGGTTGGCATCCAGAGTCCATCCAGTCATTGTCTATTCTAGCTTATCCTTCCAGACTGACAGGGAGCTGGTGTTTCCAGCAGCCATTGGACAAGAGGCAATGAACACCTAAAGTTAGCTGGCTGAATAAAAACCAACCCGTTGCTCTACGTTCTGCTTCTCACAGAGGGTCTGGACCTCCGTCCAACAGGCAGACTGCAATTCTAAAATAACGCAGAAACTCAACACCGTCGTTCACAACTCCTCCTTCTTTTGGCTGATGAGAGCCGTCCTGCTTAATCATGAATATCGTTTGAGGCGTTTTCTTGCAAAACCACTCAAAGGTAACATTTCTGTTTCTGCTCGTCTCACCATGAGAACCACATTAGAAATTGTCAAACACTAAAATCGCAACGTTGCTGGAAAAACACTGACTGCAATTGTTTAAAACACTCATTTGAGATTTGTGGAACCTTTTCCCGTTTGTTTAGACATGAAATCAAGAGTCGTATCGTCACATCGACAGCTAGAACAACTTGGAGATGTGAAACGGTTTCATAGTTTTGTACTGTGAAAATAAAACAAATGTCCATGATGGACGGATCAGTTTGTCATTTCTGTTTGCTCGGTGGTTTACGGCTAATAACAATCCAGTGCTGCAAGTATCTCAGTGTGTTGTTGTGCTTTTAGTTACAGATTCCCTAAAACAGCCATCTAAAGTCTTTTTTTCTTTTTGAATGATAATGCTCTCAAAGGAGACGTGACTAAGAACAGCTCCATCATATTTAATAGTTTCAACCCCAAAATCTTCCCGACTTATCAGGTCTTAACTGGTTTGTCTTTAAACTGGCCACCGACCATCAAAACCCAAACCAGTCCTCATCAGCAGCTTAGTGTAACCGACCCATCGTTGGTGGGATTCAGAACAGTTTGAAAAGCTCCTCCGTTGTAGTACTTCGACATTTCAGCAAACAGCAAATGTTAAGTGTCTTCTTTGGACGAAATGCCCCGAAGAGTGGCCGGTTGCCAGGGGAATGGGAAAAGCTGGAGTGCGGAGAGGAGCTGAAGTGAATGGATCCGTTTCATTTCGGGGGTCAAAGAGTGACGACTATCTCTCGAAATGTTGTTGGTCCTAAAGGCACAAGTCTAGAACACAGACCCATGTGCTTTCCCTGAGAAGGTAATAAACCCCCGTCTCACAAAGAGCCTATGAATAAAAAGCGAGACGCGGGGCTCGCTCAAGGGTCCGATGCAATGCAGCTCTTGTTAATAGTTCCCTTTTAAACCCAAAGGTTTGGCTGAAGGAAAAGGGCAGACTGCGACGTGGAAACAAAGAAACACTCTACTATGAGTTTACAAAGAATGCTTTTTTAGTTTTTTTTATCGTATCGAGCTGTGTTCAGCCAGCGGCCACGTTCCCCCCCCCCCACATCCCCTGTATTTGTGTTCACCTCTGCAATTAGAGAGTTTCCAACCGTCCACAAACAGGAAGGAAACTTTCTGTCCTCGGAGCGTCACACCAGAGCCGGACGTTCGCATTGTTAACCGGATAACTGATAACACTTAGCGACACGTGAGGACGCCGTTTCTAAATGCCTTGACTAAACTTCAAAACGCTGGATTTTTATTTTTTTTTTTCCACACAATCGTGAATAAAGAAGCACAGCACAACCTCTCAGTACACAATGTCCATTCTGTTTGAGTCATCCTCTTTGTTTCTGGGCGGCGCTTGCAAGTGCAGATGCACATCAGCTTTAACAAATGGATTAGAAGCAAAATAAGTTGGCAGCTGAAATGTAAAGACTGAAACAAAAACCATTTGGTAACGCTTCATTTGAAGACCGTCATAAACGTGACATAACATCTGTTATGAACATGAAGGAGTCTTCATGTTCATAATGTGTATGACTGTTGTCATCAAGAGTTAGTCTGTAAATAGTTACACTTTGAATGCATTAAAACCTGCATAAAAAGTCCACTAAGACGGTCAACTCTGCAATAATAGTGCCATTATTTATCAAATAACACTTAATGTCAACAGTCCTAAACATTCATGAAGACTCCTTCATGTTCATGACTGATGTCAGTCTTATGCACAGCCCTTCAAATAAAGCATTACCAAACATTTTAATAACATCCAATATGGCCAACGATGGATGTCTTACAAAGGTTTGTTCAAAAATAACAACAGTTTTGTGTCCATTCATCCATTTTCTAACACCCTTGACCCTTAGTGGGGTCAGGAGGTGCTGGTGCCGCTCCAGCTAATGTTTGGGGCGAGAGGTGGGGTCACTCTGGATGGGTCACCAGTCTGTCACAGGGCCAATATTGTGTCAAAAGGTATTTTCTAATTCCTTAACAGATGAAAATAACCAAATAAAGACATTAAAACCTGTAACTAGAACTGTAGAAACTGATCAGTTCCAAATCAAAGTGTAATTCTTTCCAAGTTTGTTTTAAACAAACAATAAATATGAAATAAATATGAAATTGGTCTCCTTTTGGACTTTTCTGGCTTAGCTGTTCATCAACCCAACTTGTTTAAGATCATCACCTATCAGACAAGGACGACTTTTCATTTTCACGACTTACTTCATTTATTAAGGAAAAAAAAGAAGAAAAAGAAAAAGAAAAAACTCTCCAAACCAAACTGGCTTAAATCTAACAACATGATTTAACTTTGAAGCCCACAGGAAAACCTCTATTTGGTTTCATGCGGGGATTTTTGTGTGTGACAGAGACGAAAAAGAAAGGAGAAGCGAAAAGGAGGAAGGCAGGGAAAGGGTTAAAAGGAAAGAAGATGGAAAACAGAGGAGAGAAAACAAGTCAACAGCCTTGAAGTCTGCTTCTAAACTACGGAAAGCCATTTCAGCCAAAATTAGATAAATAAATAAATGTATAAACGAACAAATATAAATGGGAATAAAAATGCCAATTACTCATTTATTCATTTATCTTTTGCACTTAACTCTCTTTACATTTTTCTGAAATTCTTATTTGCTTCATTCATTTCAGTGTGTAAAAAAACCATGTGCTTGACCGACAGATATTAGCTGAATTAATAAAGTAAACCACTTTAATAAATCTGTACCGGCGCAGACGGAGCGTCTGCGTATTATAGAATGAGATTGAGAGATGTTCTCAGGTCATCTCTCTGATGCCCGAGTTAAAATTACACGTAATGTGAATCCTCTGACGTGTCACGCTCATGCAAGAGAATTTTGTGAATTTGAGGATTGGCTTTTTTAAATTATTATTATTATTATTATTATTATTATTATTATTATTATTTTGCTGCGACTGGACATCAGTGTGAGACACATTGAGTGGGAATGATGGGTCATTTTCAATTAAAGCCTTACAAACAAAAGGGAAAAAAAACATTGGACAGTAAATTAGCATCGTCTATCCCTGTTTGCTTTTTGAGATAATTATGCAGAGCGTATTTCCATTTTAGTTTTAGAAAATAAATACAATTGCCAATTTTTAATGGAAACAAACTGACACTTTGAATTTCTAGTCGGCGAACTACTCCAGAAAAAATTCTTTGAGATGAAAAATCCACATCGTCGTCGTTGCGACTGAATCGTTTCTGTCACTTGTTGAATGGCTGCTCCAGCCTTTAAAAGTCTTATTCAGAAGCTGCCTTTTGGTCTTTTTGTTTTTTTTCCCTGTTAAGATAACTTCACACTGCTTCGGTTATTTTAAAATAAAGTCTTCAGGGAAGAAGATTCATCATTAATAGTGACCCATTGTGTGTTTTTCAACCCAGTGCCTTTTCCTCCATTGGGGACATGGTTTGGATCTCTCTTGCGCTTAGAAACGGATTTATCTAAGTAACTCTGTACTGGATGACGGAATCGTATCTCAAGATAATTTTCCGTATGTTGTGGCTTTGTGACCATTTCTCCGTTTTTCTTTCTCCTGAAGTGATCGGCTTCCTCCCCTGAGATCTCGTCGGGGAGTTTTAGAAGCAGAATGAATCTGTGAGGTTTGCTGCTAAATGCTTGACCGAGTGATGGAAGATTTACACCTGCATGTGTCCTCTTTGTGTAAATGTCTGGCTAAAGTGTCTTTTTGGTGTTTATTGGAGCTACAAGCTGATCTACTATTCTTTCAGGCTTTGTGCTTTTAAACACTGGAGCAGCGAGTTCATAATGTCAGATTCAACAATATGACTGATTTATTCAGCTACAAATGATCATAGATGCAAAGAAGCTGTTTGCTTTCAAGATTGTTATCAAGTTTTATTGTTTGTTTTTTTTTATGTAAGGCAGCCATATTGGATTTTCAGAGTTTTTTTTTTTTTTTAGAGAAACCTTCTTAAAAACTTTCACTTTTATTCTGGTTCTCAGAGTTTTGTGGCCCTCTCTGTTAATTTATAAACTTCAAACGGGGGAAAAATAGATAAAGAAAACTGTTTTTTCTGATTGTTTTTTGTAACATAACTCAACAAACTTAAAAAAAAATGTCCAAATCATGTTGGACTCTTGCTCAATTAAAAAGGCGGTAATTTGGGGACATTTTTCTAGTGACACACTGAATGTGAATGACAAGCTAAATAAATAAGCTTCATCCACTCCACTTTGCGTCTGGACCAGTTCAGAACTCCACATGTTCAACCTCTAAAAGTCAAAAAAAAAAAAAAGAGAAGCAAACAGGCTTGCTTTTTTCCATTTTTTTTCAATTTTTTTGTAAACGCTAAATACATCTCAGCTTTCATCAGGCTTGTTTGGCACAGTGGTGTCAATTGTGTTTCTGGCACTCCGAACAAATGATGTTTTATACCAAATGAGCAGAACTAAAGATTAAATGTTAGCTGGCCTTAAGCAAACTTTAGTTTGCAGACCACTGGCCAATCAATAGAAAGGCTCCTTTGTGCGCTGGAGGCCGTGACGTCAAAAGGTCTCCATAAAGATATAAATTCATAGTTTAATCCGGAAAAACGCCGAGGTGGGAGGACGAGTCTTGATGTCCTCCTCTGTTTCTTAACGTGCATAGCTAATGAGGCTTCTTCCCAGGATAAATAAAGCAGCGCCAACATCGGCGTCCGTCAGATTTGGGCCGGCCGGAGCCTGACGGACGCGTCAGGATCTAAGGAAATAAAGCCTTGTTTTTGTTTTCTCTGTCCGTTCTAATTCACAATCGCAAAATGCTGGAGATGCTTGAATACAGCCACTATCAGGTGAGACAGTCTTTTAGTTCTCCTTTTTTTTCTTTTTTTTGATGACTACTTTAATTTTTAAGTAAGATGTACCCCCCCAAAAATAAATTAATTAAAAAAAGTCTCAGAGTAACTTGTAGCATTTAATGCTAACAGAGGTTTACATTGCAGCAGAATGGGGAGGCATTTCTGTGGTCATGTGATTTCACCTAAAGGCTCAGCTGTGATGGTTTTGCTTTTTTTTTGCTGCCTTTCCATTTAAGGTTCTGAAAAACAAATTCAAGGAAAAAACATAAATAGAGTCCAAAGAATCCAAAAACTGAAACTGGAATTATTGGGAATTTTAAAGCTGGATGACAGAAACCTCTATAAATTCATTTGCGTACATAAGATTTGATTAATAAATTGTCTTAATCTGGACAAAAGCTGTCCAGATTAAAAAGTACAACTCTAAAAAGTACAACTTTTTTTTTTCTTTTCTCATAGGTGCAGTCCCACCTGGAAAGTCCGAACAAGTACCACATCCAGCCGGCTCAGAGGCAGCAGGTGAGGCAGTACCTGTCCTCTGGTCTGGGCGGGAAAGCCGGCAGCCAGCCGCCCGAGCACAGCATGCCGCCCGGGGCCGCCGGCAGCGCCCCCAACAGCCCCATGGCCCTGCTCACCCTGGGCGCCAACTGCGAGAAAGAAGTAGGAGCATTTGTCGTGACAGACACCCTGACGCAATGCGAGCAAAGTTTTTACCAAGCTGTTCTCTCTCCTGCAGATGGACGACGTCATCGACGACATCATCAGCTTGGAGTCGAGTTACAACGAAGACGTCCTGGGACTGATGGACCCGGCTCTTCAAATGAACAACCAGGTTGTCTGAGCCAACATTATTGTACCTTATTGGTTGTTTTTGTGACTGCATATTAATAGCATTGTGGATAGAATAAATTAAAGCCAAATCACTCAAACAGTTTTAGAAAAAAAACGTGGAAATTTCTGAGTTTGAAAGTCACAATTTTCTTTTTTTGTGTGTGTAAAATTCAAGTCAAACATTTTTCACTTTTTAAATTCAGAAATTTTGGAAGTTTTTCTAGAGTTTTTCTAGTCTCACATTTTCCATTCTAGGAAATTTTCTGACTTTCAAAAGTTAAAAAAATTTGCTGGAAAATTTTGAGATTGATTAATTCATTTTCCTTTAAAAAAAAATCTCAGCAATCTTCCACTTTTTGTTGAAAATTTCTGATTTTAGATCAAATTTTCTCTTTTTTTTTTTCTACTTCCAATGGCTCTAAAATGCCATTTTAGAGTCAATGTTTTCTTCCCTGAACAAAAAATTGACTCCTGTTTCCCCCTGCAGCTGCCGGTCTCTGGTAGTTTGCTGGACGTGTACAACAACTCCGGACTCCCTCTGCCGGGCATCGCCATCGGCAACGCATGCACACCCAACATCAAAAGGGAATTCACAGGTAAATAAATGAAGCCTCTCGATACAAAATGTATCCACACCTCACTTTTAACACAGACTTAGAAAAAACAAAATTTAAAAAATGCCACTGCAAATATTCCTGATTGTTTTCTCTCACCGTGGGATTTAAAATATCCGTTAAGAAGAACCCTTACAGATGAGCTATATTAGAAAACACAATGTGTTTGTGCACACACAATACTTTGAGTATTGTGTGTGCAATTTGGAAGTGCACAAGATACTATTATGCCAACGCTTTGCCAAATAATCACTCCAGCTCCCGGCATGAAGCAAGTTCTGGACAAACCGGGATCCTGTGGCCAGTTTGAAAGCTATCAGAGGCCAGACGGCTTTCCAGTAGGTAAGAATGGAAACGTTTCGTCGTCGGACAGTGTGTTTTGTGTCTGACTAAACCGCACACAATAAAATAAAAAATTAAAATCCTCTGTATTGACAAAAATAAAGAAAAAAAAAAGCAGATAAACGTGAAGCTAAATTGCTGACGCCTTCACGGATGTTTCAAAATGAGCTTGTGTTTGTCCCCCCGTTGCTCCACAGAGGCTGAAGTTCGCGCTCTGGCTAAAGAGAGACAGAAGAAGGACAATCACAACCTGAGTGAGTTTCTATTTAGTGTTTCTATTTAGTGGAATAAAAACTCCACTAAACTCCTCTGTCTCTCTCTGCTGTTGGCTGGTTCCTAGTTGAGCGAAGGCGGAGGTTCAACATCAATGATCGCATCAAAGAGCTGGGAACCTTAATACCCAAATCCAACGACCCGTAAGTATTTCACCGCAGCGTTTGTTTTGTTCGCTTTTGTTGAATTGGTGATTTCATGTGGCAGACCACATTTAAAAAAAACCAAACAAACAAAAAAACAACCTTTTAATAAATCAAAACCTGAAAAGTGTGGCATGCTCTTTCCCTCTCATCCCCTCAAATAAAATCCATTGCAATCGATTTCAAAGGGAATGATTTTGTCGCTTGGCAACGAGAGAAAACATTTTTTTGAAAAAGATTAAAGCAACAAGGAAAAATATGAGTTTGGTCAAAATACACAATTGATACCAGCTTGTTTTTACATAAGCAGCAGATATGTGGGAGGAGCTGATCTGACCAAAACCGAACTTCCTGTTTTCTCTCTCTGGCCTGAAGTGACAGAGAGAGAAAACATGCAGGCAGCGCTGCAAAGGGTCAGCAAATTCTGTTGCTGCACTGTTAAAAACAAATAAGTACGAATGACTTGGTGAGATACTGGAGAAATGACTTGATTATTACAAATTACTGAGATAAAATAAAATAAAAATGTTTGAACTTTTTTGTCAATAGTAAATTATTTGTTTGTCATTTTTGCAGATTATTAAGTGGTAGAATTTTTTTAATTTTCTGAGAATAAAAAAAATGATAATTTTTTTAGCATGCCTTTTTTTTAGAAAACATAGCATCACTTCATTCTTCTTCCGAACACGCGAGCCTCGACGTTTATCTATCTGCCCGTCGAGCCGATCAACACCCGGCAGCGCTCTGCCTCTCCCATGTTCTCTTAAAAGTGCTTGACTTATTGACCCGGACGATCCGTGAAGAATCCCGCCTTGTTCTGGTCAGCTGACCCTCACTGCACATCTTTCGTCTCCTGTGTCCCCCAGAGACATGCGCTGGAATAAGGGCACCATTCTGAAGGCCTCGGTGGATTACATCAGGAAGCTGCAGCGGGAGCAGGAGAGGGCCAAGGAGCTGGACTGCAGGCAGAGGAAGCTGGAGCACGCCAACCGCCACCTGATGCTGCGCATCCAGGTGGGCCAGAGCTGCTGTCTGCAGCAACGCGACCGCGACTCCATTTCTAATGGAGGGCAGAAAAGAAAATCATTTTGTACATAAAAGATCATGATCCCACTGCAAACCTGGTTTTTCCACCAGATAGTGATCCCTGAACTCAAATGTTAGTGTTGTTGTTTCTACATGATTGTGAACTTGTTTTCTTTGCTTTATTTGAGGCCTGAAAGCGCTGCAGCTTTTTCATTATTTTGACCATTTCTCATTTTCTGCTAACAAAGGCAACATTTCTGCTTGGAATTTCGGAGCCACGATGTCAGTAGTTCATAGAATAAAAGAACAAAGTTAACTTTACTCAGACATATAACTATAAAAATTCAAATCAGAGAAACTGATCATTTTAACTGGTCTCTTAATCTCTTAATTTTTTCCAGAGATATATATACATATATATACAAGTAACAATCTCTCTATATATACAACTTGTTACTTGTTATATATGATATAAATATTATATATATATAATTTTCTGAGGCTCCCACTTTGAAAAACACCAGTGTTGACATGTTGGTAGTGGGAGAGGGCCCAGAACGAAAATCTGCTCGGGGCCCCAAAAAGGCCTGGGCCGGCCCTGGATATAGATGGATGGATGGATGCATGGACGGACGGACGGACACCGGGTGTTTCTGTGCATGCAGGTGATTAACTCTGTTTGCTGTTCGTCCAGGAGCTGGAGATCCAGGCCCGGGCTCACGGCCTCACCGTCGTGCCGTCCCCATCGCTCTGCACGTCCGAGCTGATGGCGCGGGCCATCAAGCAGGAGCCCGTCCTCGGGGACTGTCCGTCCGAGCTCTACACGCACAGCTGCACCCCGGACATGTCCCCTCCGACCACGCTGGACCTCAACAACGGCACCATCACCTTCGACCACATGCCCACCGACGCCGGCGACTCGGTCCACTACGGGAACTCCAGGACGTGTAAAATGAAGGAGCTGGTCAGGGACAACAGCCTGGGACCGGTGTCCCCCAGCGACCCCCTGCTGTCCTCCATGTCCCCCGACGTCTCCAACGCTGTCAGCAGCTGCCACAGCTCCAGCTCCAGCATGGAGGAGAAAGACCATGGATGTTAGCCCCACGCCACAGCGAGCGAGCGGCTGAGCGGGCGAAGGAACTCAGAGGTCGTTTTCTTTTGAAAGGAGAATTTTGAAAAAAAAAAGAAGTTTTTCAATTATTGCTGTTTAATTATTACTTTGAGCCAAGACTCTTTAGATCTTCTCTCTGTGTTTTTCATGAACTTCTCAGAAATACTTGACAAACACAAACTGATATGCAAAACCTTGAAAACCTTTCATTAGGAACTGGATCCGCCCCAAAACAATGTAAAAGTATGTCTTTGAAACATGCTTAGTCTCAACAATCGCCCCACATTTAGGAAATAAATAACTCATCCAATAATAATAACAGTATTTATTTATTGTAAGATTGTATTCTTTTTCTTCCAGATATCTTTTTGTTTTTGGTCCATCGATATTTACCTGATTTAGTTTTGTTCAAAGAGTTGAAGCAAATTCTACCGTCGCATCTGATCGTCGTAGAAATGTTAATAAATCCAAATTATAACGACAACCGTTCGACATATAGGGAGAGGAAAACCTTTTTCTTTTTTGTCAACTGTGTTGAAACATTTGCATCGCAGCTGCTACCCACTTCCTGTTCACCTGACCGTTTGGGTCCTGTGTGATCACGACGCAGCAGAACTCTTGACACACATTTGATCCCAGTATACCTGCAGCGTTCAGAACTGGGAGTTCATCGAAAGCAAGCAGGAAAACCTCAAATAAACGACACGGCTTGATGTGAAACCAAATCCTGGTCATTTCTCCCCCCCTAAGACCTGCCTGACATGTTTAACCCGCCACAATCTACGAGAATGAGCTTCTGGCGGGTTAAATCTGTGCAACTGAAGCTTAATATGATACAGAAACCTTGTTACTGATCGTATTTTAGCTCCCAAGTTCTCAGATGGCATACAGTGATGTCATAAGCAAAAAAAAAAAGTCAGTTTAGAAAGGTCTAACAAATGCATGGCTTTATTTTGACACTGAGTGCAAAAGAATTCAGATTCGTTTGAATTTGTCCACCTTTCGTCGCCACAAACTTGAATGTATTTTACTACCTGATCGGCTAGCACATTGTGAAGTAGAGGGACAGGATTCAAAATTAAATAAAGACCTAAAAAGGTGTGCATTGCATTTGTACGTCCCGACCGGGTAAGGTAACCCTAACCCTAACCCTCCCACCACCACCCTGCTCACTGTGTATATCGCAACAGTTTTTCTATTAGTAACATAAAGCTACAGTATGTGACTTTCATGAAAAATATGCTTTCTCCGTAACAAAGCCGTCTCCATGTTGTGACAGTGTAATACGAGACAGAGGATGTGTGAAAATCTCCTCCACCATCACCTTAGTGAATATTGCCATCTGAAGAAATGCCTGACCGAAAACAACCAATCAGAACCAGGAGGCGGGTCTTAGCGCTGTCAATCAACCTCGTGTTGATGGCAGAGAAGCTCTTTCCTGAAAGATCAACACTTTTAAGTGTCGACTCAGAAGTGCTAAATACAAACACATGCTCACATTCCTGTTTTTGTTCGGGACACAGCCTGCATGAATCATTTCTGTTACACTTCGCAAGCGGTCACTTATCTCCAGCCAGAGTCTAAAAACAGGGAAAACATGAAATGATGGATAAAAATAACAATGAATCAGAAGTTTCATAGTACTTTTACTAAAATAATTGATCAACAGAGTATGAGGTCATTCATGGAAGTAAACAGCAGGTGGTGCCAACGTCACACTCAGAGGATGTTGTCATCAGCAGTCAGTGGCGAAGTTGATCTGATGACAGAGTTAACTGAGGCTGCTGTACTCCACATGTTTTCAAGCAGAAAAGCCTCTCTGTCGTTCACTCTCGTCCACATTTCGATTTTCCCCACAGCCTGTTTTCTTTGCACACAAACACATATAGGATTCTTAAAATTGTGTTTTGGTTTTCATGATTTTTTTTTTATTAGCTTGTCAGTACTTTAGAAAACACCATGTAGACAAGAAAGAGGAAAATAAAGACAAAGTCAGTGACTAAAAGCTAGAGAGTGTTTATGCAACAGTGAGGACTGGGGTATGGATGAGATCGTTCCCATCTAAAGCATTCTTACTCTGGCACAACAGAAAGAAACTTAAGTTTCCCCTGCAGAGGCTTATGTCTCTGCAGGGGTTTGCAGTTCGTACAGCAGATGATGGAACCTGATTTTCAGGCGAAGCCACGGGTTTTGTCAGGTTGGCAGATGGAGAATCGTAAAAATTTCCACTGAGTGATGTAGGAGGACAGGTACTTTTGAATCTTCTTATATCTTAATAGATATGTTATCTATATCTATACGTCTTACCTATACCATGTACAAGGCACAAGAGTAGATTACCTAAAGTGCCAAGCTGCCACTGGGGGCAAATTGTGGGTTCAGTGTTTCATCACTGAAATTAACAACCTCAGAAAATCTTGGGATTATTCAGCAGCCCATCAGGACAGCTGTCATTTCCTCCTTTAGCTGCTGCTTTCAGGTTTGTTCCTGCTCTTTGCTTCCTTGTCCTCACATGCCCGCCTTGTCTTGCTGTCTGTGACGTTCATGTTCTTCTGTACATTTCTAGATTTCGTTAAATCAAGAGGATTTATTATTGTTATACATTATTCCGGGCGGTGGTGGTGGAGCAGTATTTTTACATCATTGCTATATTTAATAATGATCCTTAAGTTGTAGCTACTCTGTAAACCTTTAGTGTTTGTAAAAATATGTTAACTGTACCCGGACTTTGGCGCAGAGATGCAGCAAACACGTTGCTGACTTAAACAAGTCCGATAGGGGGATGTTTCTGTCCGCCAGAGGGCAGTATCACTCCTCCTCTGAGTGGGGGCTCACTCTGACTTCTAATGTAAATATACATGTAATGTAATATACATCCAGGGTCCCTGCATTTCGACAAATAATATATCATCATGATATAACATGACGTAAAAAAAGAGCAAATGTGACCCAGTCGTTTGTGTAATCACACACAATTTGCTCATTTTCATTGTCATGCTATACTGTGTAATTTTTAGCATCGTACTATTATTTTTGCTAATTTTCAACACATATGAATATACTGAGTATACTACAATGAAAATGGTCAAAAGTGACTCATTGTTATGTCCTTTTTGCAATACAATGTCAGTATATTACATCATTCTTTGGTCATGTATTTTAGTATATAAAAATTAACAAAAATTAAAAAAAAAAGTATTTTTGTCAAAAAAACAAACAAACAAACAAAAATATATATATTATTGTTACACAATGTATATGTATATGGTATAGTCTGTTTTTTATACTATACCACCCTCTTTTTTTTTTTTTACTTCTGCAGGAAATTAGAATTTTTGACTCTAAAATTAATCATAATGGCCCAAAATATGATCCATTATGTCATATATTTTTGCTTGTTGAAAAAAACTGAGATTTTCACATTAATTTCTGAAGTTTTTGAGGAAAAAACCCTGATTTTCAAAAGTTGAAAACGTTCGACTCTTGAAACCAGACAATTTTTGAGATTAATCTAAAAAAAAAAAAAAAAACAATATCCAAGTTGTTTTGGCTGAAATTTACTCCTTTAGTCTCTATCTACAACGCCCCTAATACACTATTTAACTTTGATTTTTGCTGCCTGGATAGAAGCAGAAGTAGTGACCCTCCTCCAGCCTGAACACTCTTCATGAAGCCATCATGACACTCAGACAGTTCGGCTCCCCTGAAGCGGCGCTAACAGTTTGGGTGGCTGCATAGCCTTGCACAAAGTCCAGGAAACAGGGAAAAGCTCCAAAGAGGAGTCCTAATTCAACCCTAGGGGTTCCAGGCGCTGCGTTCTTATTCCGACTCAAGAATCCTGGAAAAGTGTCACCGAATGGCCCTGCTGGGACTTCGCACCCCACCATCACGGCTGCTGAGTCTGCACTAATTGAGCGAGCGCTACACAGATGCTCCCCTCCTGGCTAGAGGGAGGAAGCAGAGTTCCCCACTTTTCTCCAGAACTAATCCTAATTGGTTTAAAAACAGGCGCTGTAGAGGCACTATGAGGTGGAGAAACAATAGGACTCGAACAAAGAGATGGAATCGATTTTTATTACTGTTAAAGTCATCAAGTCAGTCAAGGAGTACATTACAGAGCTTTACAAAAAGAAATGCAGGATGGGAGCGGCAGGCGGGCGACCGCCAGTTCCTGGCAGAAACACCAGGAACTGATGAACACCATGAACAGTAACATCTGTTGGAGCATGAACACAGACACAGAGAGAAACGTGTTGGGGAGGGGAAAAGCAGTGCTTTTATTTAACAGCAAACACATTCGACCGTTAACCATCAGAAATATTTCTGATTCAGGCTCTAAGTGATTATTTACCTGGCAAATATATTCACCACTTCCCCCTCCATCCTGGGAACTTCATCAGATTTTCTCACATTTCAGCCATGAAATTGTAAACTGTTGGGATTTTAAGTTCGACCAACGTAAAGTGGGTAAAAGCTGTGAAGTTGTAATGAAATGTTCCTTGAACGCCTCTGAGGCTTGTTGTTAGTTGAGAGAAAACTTAGTGGAGATGTTTAACCCAGTAAAGTCCACTGTTGTGATATTACATCAGCTATATATTTTAACAAAAAAACAACAAATGTTTACTTTTCTTCTGTTTTTTTTTCCTCCTAAACCCAGAGATTGGACCCTACAATGTTTCATAAAACTTTACAAAAGCAAAAAACTTTCAGAAAACATATTTTCATCTCTAAAGTAAGTATTCCTACAAGACCATTTTTAAGGTTCTTCAATGTTTCTATGTTCAGGAACAAGTCGCCAGAACAGAAACAAAAAAAACAAACATAAAAATAATAAAATTTATGAGAATACTGCTATTTTCGTTCTACGGTTAAATCGTAAATAACTCGTCCTATGCTTTAAAAAGCAGCTTCAGAGATTTTAAAATGGTAAAATTTGTGTTTGAATTCAGATCTGAGCTGTTTTGGAGTAAGCAAACAGCTGATTAACATACCGGATACGATTGGCTATTCACATGCTTTCGTTTTTGGTTTTGGCCAATCAGATGAAAATTTGACAGGGACATTATTGGAAAGCTTTGATTGAACACTTTGTGAATCTATAAATAATTTCAACGCTCCTGGTTTTATCGTGGTCAGTCACATTCATCAAAAGCCGTCACAGCAAACATGGAGGGATGTGTCTGGTCACTGATGATGATAAACAGTTTTCCTGCAACGGTAAGTTGTTTAGCCGCCATTGGCATGTACACGAGATTGATTGACAGCGCTGGGACCTTCCTCCTGGCTCTGATTGATTGCTTCTGTCTGGGGAGGAGCTTGATTTTTTCTTTTTCAAAGATCGTCTGTGTCATGACCTACTGTCATGGCATATTTTTTTGTGACATTTACGTACTGCAGCTACAGTTCTTAGAAAATCTATTAAGTTTGAGTGAAGCTTAGATACTTTGAGGACAGCAAACGACAAAAAACAAACAAAATAAACTATTCTCTCAATGTCTAGTAAAGCACAATGAAGATTCTGGCTTAATGTGAGAAAAAGTGAAAAAGTTCATGGGGTTTGAATATGTTTGCAAGGAACTGTTAGAATAACAAAATACACAGTGACATAATGACCAATCAGATTCAATACAATAAAAAAAAGATGTTAAATAAACTGTAACTTGAGTATCTATCATATAAACATAATAATAAGTACAGCAGCCTGTTTAATTCAAAATGTACATTTTCATCAAAATTCAGATGTAATTACACTTTTAACAATCAAAGTGGCGGTGTGTGTGTGTGTGGGTGTGTATTTGCGTTTGTTTCTAATACCTTATGAGGACCAGTTTCCTGACACTACATTGTAGGGACCCACTGTTCCCTATGGAGACCGAAGCCGTTTTGGGTCAGGGGTTAGATTTAGGATTAAGGTGTGAATTGTGTATTGGTTAGTGTTAGGTATGTAATGGTAGAGTTAGGATAAGGGAAAGGTTTAGGCTGCAGAAATGAATGGAAGTCAATAGAAAGTCCCCACAAAGTTAGTCACGCAAACATGTGCGTGTGTGTGTCATGATCTATTGGATGTAAATGAAGAAATCTGATCATTGTACTGACAGGCTGCTTTCTTTCTGTGGCCGGTGGGGGAAAAAAACAAACATTTTCAGTGTGCGTCAGAACAGGCCACCTACACACACACACGGACACACATTTATCTGACATCAACCTCTTGCCGGAGGCTGTGTGTGTCGGTGATGCTGCTGACAGTCGGGGAGGACCACAGACGTCTGCTAAAGGTTACATGGACTGGATCGAAAAGGACACAAAGAATCACAGTTTCTGCAGCCAGTCAGATATTGCTCCTTTTTTTTTTCTTTGTGGTGCGATCACAGAGATCACAGAGATTTGATCTGTTGCTCTGTATTATTGATACTTGACTGGACCAGAGACAGGAAAACATTTGTTCTTATTATTGTTCATCAAGAATAAACTGACAATAAGTTGAAATAAACTAAGCACACAGTGTCCTTAATAAGTACCCATTTTAAAGATGTGATATCACATGGGCAAATTTATATATATATATTAAAAAAAAACAATCCGAAAATAAATGAATAATAAAATCTAAAAGAAAAAATATTGGGAAATAAATAAGCAAATAAAATTAAAAAGAAAAATATAAAAAAGTAAATAAATACATCTAAAAAAAAAAAACATAGAAAAATATATGTTACTAAAATTAATAAAATAAAACAATGGGGAAATAAATAAAATTAGAAAAAAATCATTTAACCAACATATAAATAAAAAAGGAAATAAACATTAGAAAACAAATTAATTAATTAAATTGAAAGAAGAAAACAGAAAATAAATAAATAATATTTTCTACAATTATTTAATTTCTTTCTTATTAAAACGAGGAAAGAAATAGAAAATAAACAAACTACTAAATAATTAAATAAAAGAAACAAAAAGAAATCCGAGAGAGAGAAAATGTGTGTGTATTATTATCATTATTATTTTTAAAATACACAATGTTCTTAACAAAATCACAGGTGTCTCACTCATTGGTGGTTAAAGTGGTGGAAAAAAATATCTCAAGATCACTGTTAGAGAATTAGAGAGGCATTTTTATAAGCAAAATGTTAAATATAAATCCGGTGGGTCCTGTTCAGCAAGACAAAGTGTTAAACCCAGAAATGGTTCAACACACAGTAAGTCTTCAGCCATGGTCATCACAGCTCATCCCACATCACTGTGAGGTGAGCTGAGGAGATCATACTGAAGGAAGGTCTCTCTCTGTCTGTGCTGATGTTTGAAATGTTGAAAACACTCTGACCCTTCCAGCTGGAGCTGCAGAAAGTCTGCAAAATGCTGCGACAATGCTAACTATGTATTTTTATTTAAGGCTCTTTGCACACCTTTACCAGGACTACCATAAGTGGGAGGGCACTGTAGAGAAAACAAAGATAATAATAATAAAGCGAAACAAATAACAAAAAGAAAAACCTCAATGAAAAAAAACCCTTCCCTCACATTCGCCTGGTTAATGCTTTTTTTTTTTTCTTTCTTTGTTTTTTTTTTTTTTTTTTTTTTTAGAAATTATTTTACAGTTTCAGCCAAATATTAAGACTTGTGCGGCTTTTTTTGATACAGCATTAGAGCACAAATGTCAGGATCAAGTAAAAGCAACGAGGCAAGCGCAGATCTGGCAGAAGCGAAACGGCTGACATCGGCTTATTGAAGGCGTCGGGATGTGGCGTGTTCAGGAAAACAAACAGCTACCGATTATTTCGATGCATAAGAACCGGTATGCATTAAGAACCGTGTTGGTCCTGCTGTGGCCACACGGGGGCGCTAATGTGCGCTCTACGGATGAAGCTTTCGCGACGTTCGGACAGAGTCGGCGACAAACATATGCATGCTGTTTTTAGCTACTTCTACAAAGGTCTCTATGTACAGGCTCTTTACATTTCAGGAGATTCTTTCCTGAGCAACTTAGCAAAGGAAACATGGCGTCTGTGTGCTTATGTGTGAAGCTGCCTCGTTCAAAGGTACAGAACCGGGTTTCAGAACTCCCAGCTTCCGGTCTGAGCGTTCGGTGCTCAGTGGACGATAACAGAAATGGTCGGGTACAAGGATTTCTCATGTGGAAAGAAAACAAACATTATGCCATGAAAATGATCACACCCTTTGATGATTTTCTCCGATTGGAAACATATGGAGCTAAATTGTGTCTATTAAGTTTGTTTGATTTTTTTTTTTTCCAGTCTGAAAAATAATTGTTTTGAAAGCTGAAAACAAAGTTTTGAACATAAAAAAAATAATAATTTAAACTGATAGTTTTGAAATTGAAAAGACTTCAAAACTGCTTTCCAGATTCAAGATTTTGAAACTGCAAAATAATTTTGAAAATAACAAAAAAAGTTAAAAACTACTTTTCAGATTAAATGTTTTTAGTATATCAATTTCATTTTTTTTTTACCAACTTTATGGCCCCAATTTAACTCCATACAAACACAAACTCATTCAGTTGGGATTTTGTATGGGATTTTATGGAGCAGAAAAGATTACATCATCGATAGAAAGTTCAGAAATTAAAAAAAAGGCAGAAAAATTACCCTCAACATAGTCAGAGCTACAAGAGAGTAGTTCAGAACAAAGAATATGCATGTATTTGAATGGCCTAGTCAAAGTACAAACCTAAATCCAATTAAGAATCAGCTGGACTGAATGTTGACAGATGCTCACTAGTCAGGCTGACTAAGCTTTTGCAGATTTTCGATGTAGATATTTTGAAAACCATAATCACTTCCTGCTGTATCAGTTATGCATTATTTCACTCTGATCTATCAAATAAAATCCATTGCAGTTTGTGATGATGAGGATCTGGAATGGTTCGAGGGTGTGAATGTTTTTCCAGGCGCAGTACCTTCCTCCATGTGTTTTCTTAATTCGTTCGGTGGCCTTCAGGGGACCATTTCTGCAATTTCCCCCTTGTCGGCTTATTAAGCGCTAATCAAAATCAGTTTTAAGTACAACGTCACTCATTTATTTACACTCTCATTATGATTTGTAGAGACCGGGCAGGCTTTAGGTGTGAGCCAACAGTTGAACCCATTTGACTCTCTAAAGCTCGAGTTTGAGACAGATTTGATTATTTAACAAGAAAGCGCAATGCAGGTTAGAAAAAACAGAAAGGCAGCGCTCAGGGAAGGTAGCACACAGCCTCCATGAGATGATGCTAATGCTGCAAGTGAGGAAGAAGCAGAGTCAGTGTCACCATGCTAGCAGCTAATGTACAGTGTGCAGGAGGAGAGTTCCCACCGGGCCGGTACCGTGGGGGGGTTGTGGGTGGGCCTTTATCCCTGCTCATTCATCGCCTCGTTCGCCGTGTGAAGCGCAGTGGAAGCTTCGCCGTTGCAGCGTGATGCAGGCTCGGCCGCCTGCGGCTGCTGCTGCGGCTCCTCGACTACGATCGCTGCCGCCGCCTCGGCCGCCGGTTGGCTCTTCTCCTCTCCGGCGGCGCCAGGAGTGCCATCGGGCCCGGCCGCAGACGGAGGTGCAGAGGGGTCGGCGGAGGCCTGGGGACCCGTGGGGTCGGCAGGCGCTGCGGGAACGGCGGCCTTCGACTCGCTCTGATCCGGCGCTCTGAGTCTCTTCATGATGGTGGTGACTCGCACGGCTTTCTGTAAGAGGAAGAATGAGAATTTTAACATATACTTTTTTTTTCCCTTGAAATGTGTCCGACATCGTGGTACTCGGAACAGCTGTCCGAGTGTCAAAGCGAAGCCCAACAAATTTACTTTCGTAAACGGAGCATTGCGGCTTTTGCCATGATGCTCCACTTAATATGCAGACATAAAATTCAGTTCGAAATCGCTCTGAGTTTATCTCAAGCGTAATGGACACGGAGCTGGACAAGAAAGAGAGACAGGTAGGAAAGGCTTTAAGGGAATTAAGGAGACATGCGTAGAGGAGAGGAAGAAGCGTAGAGAGAACACAAGTGAACACCTTATTAGTCTGACTCGAAACCTGCAGAAAGAGAGAAAAGAAAACAGAGAAACCATAGCAACAAGCAGCATGTGGATGTGCAGGAACCTCTTCTGTGCCGCTGTGAAGAGAGTTACTTTCTTTCGATAGTGTTAGAGCAAACGGAGCTCAAGACAAACGAGCACTGCAGGTTTCTTTTTGTAAAATATCTTCTTTCCTTTTCATGGAAGAGAATTAGGGCCAGTGAAAAAATGCCTTTATGACTTTTTCTCAGAGTTCTGACTTTAATCTTCATAGAAAAAAAGTCACATATTTGAGAAACAAAGTATGACTTTTTTATTCATCAGTGGTCCTGATCGTCTTCCCTACCCTTCCTTGCTGCTTTGCTTTGCTCGGCCAAATAAAACTCCAGTACCACTGTAAACTTGTGGCTCCGATGTGACAAAATGTGGAAACTTTACGACGAGGCGCCGTTAAGAATCTTTTTCTTCAAATTCACAGCAACGAGAAGTGAAGCCTGAAATGCCTTCGGCTTGTGGAGGAAGAGAGCAAAAGGGCTCACCTTCCACTTAGCTCTGGCAAAGTTCTTTTCGATCTGTGCACACACGTTCTCCTTGATGTTCTTATCCGAAGCTGCGCCACCGGAGATCCTGCAGAGGAGAGAGGAGGAAAGGAAAACGATAGGCTACACTCACACCGAAAATAAGTTGCAGCTTGTTAATACTCTTTCATAAACATGCGAGGGATGTTTTTACCCGTTTTCTTTTGGTGCGGAGAAGATTGTAAGGTTATTAGGAAGACCTCTCCAGTACAAACTAAGCAGACCAAGTGACAATCTGTCCAAATAGTTCAGGACAATTCATCTTAGTTTTTATATTTATATATATTTTTTCTTTAAAACCTCCTGAGATGTTTTTTTAATCACGTTTAGCACACTCTGTTCCCAGCACTCTGTGCGATATATCAAAAGGTTCTCCTCCTACCATTCATGGTTTATGGCCTCCTGGGCCGTCAGCCTCTGGTCTTGATCCACCTCCATCAAACGAGCAACCAGGTTCTTAGCTGTCAGAGAGAAGAGAAGTCACAAGGAAGCAAACGCAACGAGAAAAAGAGTTTTGCTTCCTGACGGCATGACAACACAACCGTAACCGCTTTGAAAAGTCAACAGGAAGGAAGGCAGGCTCCTTCTGGGGTGTGTGAAGGGTGTGTGTGTGTGTGTGTGTGAGAAGCTGAGAGTACCCGAATCGGAGATTTCATCCCAGTACGGAGAGTCGAACTCGTAATCGCCCGCCAGGATTTTTCGGAACAGGTTCTTGTCGTGGTTTTCGTAATCGTCGTCATCGCTTTCGTCGTAGAACGGAGGGTTGCCTGACAGACTGTGGTAAAAAAAAAATGTAATAAAATAAAATAAAAACAGTTTGGGTCAATAAATCTTTGTAAGATATACTGACGTCACTGTAGAGGTGCACCGACCAGGCCAGTACTGATTTTCCTACTTATTTAGTCGTTTATGTTTGTGATTTTATATTTCTATCATGCTTGAAATAAATAAAATAAATGTATTGTTTTATGCCTGATCTAGTAATTCTGATGTAAAAAAACAAAAACAGTATTTTATTCCAAGAGCATAAAAAAAATTAATACGTTTTTATGCGTTCTGACCTTTCGGTCACACACAAACTTTATTATTGTGAAAAACAATTACTCATAAAAACTCTGACCAAAGTGGAGATTTGAGAAAATGCCACATTTGTGTTTGTGTTTGTTCCCAGGAAAACAGAGGTTTAGGGTCCGGTGCCTCACAGTCTGCAGCAAAATATGCGCCAGTATATCAACATTACTGCTTCAACATGTTTCCCAGTCGACGTCATCTTGGGTTTTAAAAACTTTACATGATCAATCAATCAATTAATCAAATTTGATCTGTATAGCACATTTCAGGAACAAGTTAGTTCCAAGTGCGTTTACGTCATAAAATTACAAAAGTCAAGATTTGAAACACTGCATTATAATAAATGTTTCAAAGTATTTCAGCCTGCATGTCTGTCCACACAAATGAATCTTATCATCAGTCTAATTTCTAACAGGAAGTTGTGGTTGGTTTGAAGCACTCTGATTGGCTGAGAGGTGTTACCTCTGTGCTACACTGCCCCCTATGGGTTTAGCACGTTTAAAACAACACTTAGGGAAGTATTTTTCTGGAACTGATTCCAAGCACATAAAATCATTTCTTTTCAACATGGCGGACATATTTGTTTTCAGACATACCCAGCTATGTGTGAGCAAAGGCGTAGATAGTCGGACCCATTAGATTGAGGTCTAAAGGGATTTTTATTCACCACAGGAGTTTATTTCTTGCAACAAAAAAAAGAGACGGGCAGTAAAAAGAACTATCAAGGAAGAAAAAGAAATCTTATTTACGTTTTATTAAGAAAAAGGCACATAAAAATACCAGATCACCAGATTTTTATGCTAGTAGTCGATGTGCTTATTTATCAATTGGTTTCGATGCATGTAACGATTGGGGTAAAAACACACATTTCTCTGTATTTGGATTACATATCACCAGTTAGAGATGACTCTGATCTTGTTGCATCATTGAAGGGTAACTTACAGTATGTACATGATGACACCAATGGCCCAGCAGTCCACAGGCCTGCCATACCGCTGCCTGCCAACCACTTCAGGGGCTGTACAGGAGAAACACAAACATCATCACCCGTCACCCATCATCACATCATATCATTACTGATTTACCACATTTGATCATCTCACCCAGGTACTCCGGAGTCCCACAGGGGTCTTTGATCAGCCCGTTCTCCAGCTTGGCCAGGTGGAAGTCACTGATGACGATTTTGGAGTGCTTTAAACGGTTGTAGTACACCAAGTTCTCCAACTGGGGGGTGAAGAACAAATTACAAAAAGTCACGTGCATGCTATGTTTAACGATAAAATTATTTTTTTTTTTATGGAGAATCCAAGTAAGTCAATGGCAGAAAAAAAAGTGTTGTAATTTGTACTTCATTATAATTCAACTTTGAAACAAAACCTTTTAATATTCCAGTTTGCAGAAATAAACCCCTAGAACCTGCCAGATCTGCACAACATTCGTGGCTTTGCTCACAATCCTTACACACTATGAACTCATTTTCAGACTATGCTTGTACAGTGGTCTTAGCTCTGTCAATCACCCTAGTGTGCGCACGGCTCACACCCTCCCCCTTGCTGTCTTTTAGGCTAAGCTACAGCAGGCCTGTCGTGAGTGCTAACGCTAGTTATCAAGACCACCGATGAAGTCAGATAAACAATTTTCCTGTAACAGTAAGTTGAGAATGTGCGTACACGAGTGTGATTGACAGCACTAAGTCCATCTTCCTGGCTCTGATTGGTTGTTTTTGGTTGGGAGTGGTGGTGGACGAGATCGATCTTTTCAGGTTATCTGTCCCATGTTATGCTGTCACAACATGGTGACAGCTTTAACGGATACCATCACTTAGGAGGGTGACAATATGTAAAGCATATATTGTTTGTAACAGTTACATGCTGCAACTTTAAGAATATTTTCATTTTTTATTACTTACGAAAAACCTGGCAGTAGTAAAAACTTGCCTTATAAATAATAGTAATAAAAAAATAAATACAAATCAATTAAATATGCCGCCAGGTAATAATTGATACCATTAAGAGTGGGCCTCTCAAAAACCGTTCAGGGGGGCAAAAATGGCCCCAAAGCCACACTTTGACCACCCCATAGTTTTAGACGCTGCAAACAAAAAATATTGATGAAAAAGTGCTAGCTTTACTTTCAGATTATTGACAAGACATTTTTCCCTTAAAACAAACTCCAACGTTTTGCTAAAAAGTTATTTGTAGATTTGTTTTTTCCTATTTCAAGTGCACTAAGACATCTGCACCAGAAACCAAACCAAAGAAGATTCTTAGTAAGGTTCAGTGTTTTTGCAGTGCTGCTGCTGAGCTGTGCTACCTTCAGGTTTCTGTGAACAATGTGCAGGGAGTGCAGGTAGGCCACAGCCTCCAGGACCTGCCGCACAACTTTGCTAGTGTCCCGCTCTGAGTAGTAGCCCTGGTCCAGGATCCAGTCGAAGACCTCTCTGCCTGTCGCTCTGCAGAGAGGTGGATTAAAAAAAATTAAAATGTTTGTTCATTTCTGCAAGCATTTTGCTTTATGTTCATTTTTCTTTCTTCTTCAGTTCATTTGCCAGTCAAAAAAAAAAAAAAAGCAATAAAGTCAAAGTAAATCAGATGAGTAAATGTCTTTGTAATTCAGAGAATGCAGAAAAACCGACTGCAGCTACGAGAAGGTATTTCTGTCTTTCTAGGAACGATGGAGCGTCCACCGAGTGAGTGATAATTATCATTTCCCCCACGGACGACTCTCGTTTGCTGAATTTTCAGCACAACCAAAAATCCCTCGGGTCTTCCCGGCGGGAAACATTCATTCATTTCCACATTTAGAATTTCCACAGAAAATGCACCCAGTTCCCCAAACCGGGGTAGGAGAAGAGGGTGGGGGGACGAGAATGGAGCGAACCGACGCGATCGCATCTAAATACCAAATGATGCGGAGCCGAGAGCCGCTCTCGGAATCCGCTCAGGGCCCCGAGCAACACCGGCCCCGTCCCCCCAGGAGAACTCCATCGACAGAAGCGGCTCGGTGGGGTAGAGACGAGCTGGAAGCCTTTTCATCCCCCCTCCCCACCCTACCATACGTCTAAACTCACAGCTCCAGGAAGAGGAAGTACTCCTTCTTGGTCTCAAAGACGTCAACCAGCTGGAGGATGTTGGGATGCTTCACCCTGAGGAAGGCAGAAGGACCGATGAGCCAAAGCAGGAAGGCGATGAAACCGCGGCTCAAAAATGTAATTTACGACATTTATTATTCAGCAGTAACGTTTTGCTTCTCGGATCAACCAGGTCTGCGCTACAGAGAGCAAACGGAATAAAGAGTCGCGTGTTTCTCTGCCACCTCTTCATTCCCCCTTGTAATCGACGAATATGAAGAAAAGCGTTTTGTTTTGAAGGGAAATGATGCTTTGTAGATAAGGCCGAAAATTGCGCCCACCATGTTTGAACATCTAGAGGCTGTTTTAGTCCGACTCATTCAATCGAACCAATCCCTGCAACTCGGCTTAAAAAAATTGAAATAAAATAAATATGCAACTTTTTTCATTTCTCGCATGTATAAATTTCGGAGCAGCTCGGATTTATCAAACAACTTAAAAGTAAAAGCTCTGATAATGTTAGGTACTTCTATCTTTTTGAAATATTGGAACAGTTGATTGTTTGCTTTGTGATGAATTTTTTTCTTGATGATTTGTTTTGCTTTACTCAATTTCTTTTCGAAACGGTACGAACTACTTTTTGTTTCAAAATAAAAGACTTTCAAATGTGCTGCAGAATCGGTCATTTTAGGCCGAAGGAATAAAAAACCCTGCAACATCCTGGACGGATTAACCAGATCCAGCTACATGTTCCCAAAGTTTCAGAAAGAGAAAATAACACACTTATTTCTCTGTCAGCAAACAAATAGTTCAATAAGATTATGCTAAAGCAGGACTTACTGAAAGCCAGATAATCAGGATAAACAATTTAGAAAAAAAAAAACAAGTTTGAATGTTAACTTTTTCTCTTTAATCTGCTTCTTTCTATTCACTTTTTTAAGCAAGATAATAATCTTGCTATTTAAAAAGAAAACAACCAATTTGACAAAGCTTAACACTATCCCCCTAAAAACAACAACAACTCACATCTTCAAGATCAGGATCTCATTTTTGGCCGCCTTCCGGACTTTCCTCCCGTCTTTCTTCAGAAATTTCTTACAGGTGAACATTTTCATGGTGGCTTTGTCTTTGGCCCTGAAGATCTCACAGAACTCCTCCCTGAAAAGAAGAGTAAAAAAAAAATATAAAAGCTCCGTTCAGGTCTTTTCGATCGCAACCAGGCCGACCTAGAGACACTCACGATTTGACGATCTGACCCAGGTCATATTTGTCCGTCACGTCCGAAGGATTGTGGTATTCCTTCTTTTCTCCGACCGTTAAACAGCCAAACGGCATGGCCACGCCCGACCTGCGGAGCGACAGGGAGAGAGGCAGAAGACGGGGAAACTTCAGAGCCTCCGGCTGCATTGTGATGCTTTAGATGATGACTTTGCAAAAAAAAGAAAAAAATATCATTTTTTCTTTTCTTTTATGCTGAGAGTGCTATCGTACGACGTAGGCCACCAGAGGCAGTTTTAATGCAGCATTTTGTCTCATTTAACTTTCTGTAGCCGAGCTTTCCATGACCCTGTAATATTAAAAAAGAAAGAGGAAAAAAAAACCCACTCAATTCTCATCTCCCTTCAGACCTCCGTCTCGGATTTCTCCCATTGAGCCGGATTTCATCCTGGCCAATCAGCGAACGGAGGGAGGAGTTTTGAACGATGACGTCAATTTTCTGCACTGTTTATCTGTCTGTGATTGTAGTTCGGAAATGGCAGCGGAGGAAGTGAACACATCCACTCAGTCTGTGTTGATCCTTGGGTTTTGACAAAAGCCTCATCTTGGATGCCTGTCTGCAGCGTATGTGGTTTCTGGTAAGCTTCATAGCGTAACTTCCTTCATTGTTGAATACATCACGGGCAAACGTTAGCGATCGACTAACCAATCAGATTCAATCATTTACAACTTTAACAGAGTCCAAACATCCAGCAAGACATCATTTACAAATGGTCGAGGCCATTCTTGTGTTTCTATTACTGCGACAAAAAAAAAAAGCAAAACAAAGGGTGGGTTTTTAACAAGCTACTCTGGGAGAGCTGCAGAAATCCAAAGCTCAGGTGAGTGTTGGTGATTTACTTCATAATTTACAGCGTTGGTAAAGAATAGAGAGAAGAGTACTATAGTCTGCCATGGTAGAACATAGCAGTGGCAGCATCATGACACAACAATGTGTACTGTTGCAATGTGTTGGTCCAGGAAGAGTGAATGCTGCGAATCAATGACTGGATGCAGCCTTCTGGGTTCCCTTAGAGAGAAAGTTATTATACTACTTTGAATAATAATAATACTTTGTTTGATTTATTCAGTGGCAGCAGTTAAGTTGTTGAGAAATTTGACAGATACAAAAATATCAAATAGTCAAAGTCCAAAAAAGAAAAATCTGAGAATCCTTAGAAAGACTTGAAAACTGTTACCCAGAGAGGCTCTCTGTCCAAACTGGCTGAGCTTATGAAGTGTCTGCAAAAAAAAAAAAACTCTCCAAGGGGCTGGATACAAATGCATGCCGCACTTTTCAGTTTTTGTTTGCAAAATATTAGCAATGTAGTTTCTCATTTTACTTCCACTTCACTGTCATGCTGCTACATCATGTCATGTATGAACTAGACCAAGAAATATAGTTTCTAAAAAATGGGGGATATTTTTGGTGTAAACACAGATTTTGATGCTACTGATCAATTAAATATTAACATTCCCTACTCCAATCCATATTATCCACATTTTTCATTCCACTTCTCCCTTCATACAAGGTGAGGTTTGAATCAGGGATTCTTAAGTGGTCCTCCTCCAAGATATATATATATATATATATATTTTTTTTTTTTAATCATTCCTACAATTATTGGGGGAAAGAACAGCAGCATATAAACGTAGTTGTTACATGTTGCCCATGTGAACCTCGCTTCAGACTTAAGAACACATTTCCAAAACAGCAGTATATAGTAGCAGTGGTTTGTCCTGGAATAAGACAAAAATAAAATAATACTAATATCTCCCAAAAGCTGTGCAGCAAAGCGCTTCACTGATCAGCATCGGATCGCTGAAGGTATTTGTACGTAAAGCAAAGCAGCGCTGAAAAACCTCAGCACAGCAGATTGTCCCAGAGGGCATTTAGGGTAAAAAAGAAGAAATATATGTGTGTGTGTGTATTAATTTCTCAGGCTTTTCCTTTTCAACAGCCATCTGCACTGACACTCTGGGTGATGGATGCTTAAATGTAAATAAGCGCAGCCAGCATGAGAAGCGTAGCGTAATGTGCAAGCGTTGCAATCTGCTCACGGTAGCTGCGCAGCGCCGCATCCTGATCCAATCTGGATGAACGAGGCTCGGCGAAGGAAACCGCTCGGGCCAGATCGAGGCGACTGCTCCCTCCGTTTGCGTTCTCTCTCTCGCTCTCAGATGAGGCCTGGCCGCGTTGTGCAGTCACAGCGCGAGGAGATGACCTTTCATTAGTAAACTGAGTGTTTCTTTGGTTCAGTCGCACATCTGACAATTCAGCTCAAGCCGAGAGATAAATGGAGGGGAACGTGAGCAGATAAGGCAGCTGCAGACACAGCTGAAACTATATAGTGTAGAAATGCAGGGCCGGATTTACAGGGATGTGGGGCCCTGGGCTGGAGACTATTTGCTAAAAAATAGGGCTAATGCTAATTACAGCAACTGGATATGAACTGATGATACCAGCTGATGATGGCAGGTTTGATATGTCCAATAAGCGAACATTTTCCAGCAGCGTGGTGCCGGCCGTGTCACGTAATGGAGGCAGGATAATGGCTCCGTTTAAAGCGACCACCATCAGCGCCAGTCAATGGCTCGTAATGCGTTGCGCCAGAGTGTGTGACCGGGTCGACCCGCGGGCGCGGCTCGCTCCCCCAGGCCGCATCCACATCTGGTCTCCATGGGAACGCTCAGAAAACGATGTGCAGGGAAATGTTTGGGGCTCGATCTTCTTTTCTGCCTGCTGACATCCGGTTGGAAGCTCTTGAATTGCTTAGCAATGATGTTTAGGATTAGGGTAAGTGCAGTGCAGAATATGCACTGTCAAGATTTTTTTTTTCGAGCAGCGGTGAGGGGGATTAGTCTACCTGCAGTCGTGGTATGATATGGAAATGCATAAGTTGTTTTGGGTGGTAAGCCTCTGTGCAAAGAAGCAACTTGCTGCATTAATCCAAGGAAATAAAATCCTCCAGGACAGGTGATGTTTCCAGAGGCAGGTTCTGTTTGCACAGGATTCGCTACATCCACGGTTCTCAAGTTGTGGTACGCCAGGCGCAGGTGGTACTGGGGACAGTAACGGCTCCAGACCAAATTGACCGGTGAAGGCCTGTGGTTTTTTTTTTTTTTTTTATGCAGGTAAGGAATGGAAATTAAAAAAAAAAAACCTGTCAATATTTTTTAAAACTATATTAAAGCTGCAGTATGTAGCTTTTACAAAAATATGATTATTTTTTACATATTTGTTAAAACTGTCACCATGTACTCACCAACGTACTAACATCATCCTGAGTGTAACAATATCAGCGGTTCTGTGCAATTACTTTCAGCTTCGCCTGCTTTTTTTTTTTGCTATAAGTTCTTAGAATGAACAAGTTTCTACGCTTCACAGTGAAGGTCTTTACCGTCTGATAAACATCTCATTCACTTCCTTTCGGATGTTGTCATGGTGATCCTGCAAGCTGCTGGAGTCAATATGAACCTCTTATATGTACATATTTGTCAGTCTGCCTGTCATCAAGGTTATATTAACAGCATGTTTTATATATTTCCTATTGGTGTTTAGTTTTCCTTCATTATTGCTGCCAGATTCCTCCCCTCTGTCAACTGGATCAGTGTGTTTAAAGGAGTGAAACTCAGCTAAATCACCTCAGAGAATTGATTTTTTTAAAATTTTTTCTGAATAGCTTTAAGCCAAAACACATTGTTTCTGGGAATGCAGAAAACTGTCTGATAAAAAAAAAGACTTTGACAAAACAGACTAGGTTCTTTTCTGTTTACACTGCCATCATGTTGATGTATTTTTCCATAGTAAGTAAAGGCAAGTGAAAGCAGGTCCATGATCCAAAAAAAGCTGCACCAAGTTAAAATTCATCTCACTGGAGATGTCTCAGATAATGCTATTTTAGGAACTTTTACTGCAGTCACGTTCGCATTGGATGAATTTTTAAAATTTTTACACAAATTCCAGTGATTGCTAAAGGAGAAAATGGAGGTGGGAAGCAAACATTCACTTCCTGTGAGAAACTCAAAACAGACGCATGTTGTAGGCTCCAGGTGCGATCAGCGACCTGAGAGAAATTTAAGGCAGTGCAAGAATCAACAAAATGTTGTCCACTTAAACCATTAAAATATAACTCATACGTGAATCAGACAGCCATTCTGAAAATCTGAAACATTTCAAGTATTCGTTTCATTCAGGAAGATCTTTGGGGTTGCGCCAAATTCAGTCGCCCGTTCCTGGAGGTTGAAGCTGGTGAGAAAATGGCTGCAGTACCGGATTAAAAGGAAGGTGGCGTTAGAGCGTGGTTTACCCAACGTATAGAAACACACGACACGCACAAGACTCACACAGAAGATGCATCTCCATCGCAAATGTACGCAAATCTTAGTCAATACTCTGCTAATATTCAGTGAGTGAAATGTTGCACTATGTTTATCTAGTTGGAAAATACTTTGAATTCATTCTGAAAATGTGCCAGAAGGGGTGGACTTGTTGAGTTCACTATAACTTACAGATGCTTGTATTCTCTTCACCAAACAAGTGATTTGAGTCTTGCTCAACAATCTGAGGAAGACTACATTAAGCTAATTAGATTTTAATGTTCCCCTTTAGTCTTCTGCTCGCACGTAAACTGAATTGCAGTGGTTACTGCAAAAAGCGAATCATGGACATAGCCGTGTGGCCCTTACAGTGTCAGAACTGATCTCTGAAACTGAGCAGGACTTTGTTGTTTCAAGTCCTAAATGAGTGTTTGCACCAGTGAGCTCATAATTCTTCTAAACCGACCTCCTGGCAGCCGTCAAGAGGGTCACGTTGGACCCTCTACTCATCATCCTGCCATCCTGAGATTAGATGTGACCTCAGCTCCACTCGGAGGACCTCTGCAGCCATTAGGAAACAAACATCGTTGACATTAATTCTGCTTTAATACCTTCTGATTTCCTGATATTTCCCACGAGAGCCGTGACGGCGTGTTCGCCATCAGCTGAAAAGAAAATAAGGTCAAGCACACGCGAGCGCGGCAACAGCGGCGTAAATCAGCGGATGGTGGAGGAAGGACGGCTCTCATCGACTCGCTGCTATTACCCGTGGAACCGCTCAAGAAAGCCATGATGTATTTATTGCAACGGGGGCAATAAATACAAACGATGAGGTAATGTGTTAAAGGGGGAAAAAAAAGTCTCCTCCCGCCAACTCGGCCATATTCGAAAAGCAATACCTCCTAAAACTGAAAACTAGCAGCAATGTCTTTGGCTGTTGCCATCGACGATTGCAACAGCTGACAATGAGAGTTTCATATCGATGTGGAGAAATGTTGGTCCATTGCTCTTTATAGATTTGTCTTGAGCCACAACCGGAAGGCTTTTGGGCCGGATTGTATCTAATTGAAGACTTTACCAGGCAACTCCAATGCCTTATCTTTGCTTTTTCGTGTGTGTGTCATTCAGAGGTGGACTCGCTGGTGTACTTCAAGACCCTAATCTGTTGCAAAACCCCAGAGTTCCTCAGCTTCTGCTCATAAATTGATGGCCAGACATTTGCCTTCAAGATTTAATACAACAGAGCAGAATTTATGATTCTATCAATCATGGCGTGTCAACCAGGTCCTGAAGCAGTAAAGCAGCCTCAGACCATTCGTCTGCCACGGCAGCATGTTTGCTTGTTTAAGAAGTGAGACTGCAGTGTGCAGCCCCACTCCAAAACCTCTGAAGCAAAGTTTACTCAGGGAGGATCATCCACTGGGTAGTCCAGCCTGGGATTCAGGAGGAACAGAGAACTTTTCGTCCTGGCTGTTGAACATTGAACCAGCGCTACATCCTCCCTATGGGTAGACCCAGGTGAAAACCTAGGACACGTTGCAGGGACTGTGTTACTCTGACTCTCCCAGAGAAGATGGCCCAAGTGGTTGTGGAGCAGAACGTCTGGGTTTCCCTCGTTAGGTTGCTGCCTCTGCAACTCGATCCTTGATTAAGCGGAAAATAACGAACGGACTGTCAGATGAACAGATGAACAGTTCCTACTGTGTTCACAGTCGTTCAAAAGCTTTAGAAATGGATTCTGCAACAGTTTCCAAGTGAAAGAATTTCATATGTACATATTTCCTAGATTTGTTCGCTGTAGATCATGGCACGATGTGATCCCTGTTTGAGATTTTTGTTTTTTTGCCTGCCTCATTCTACCTGTTTAAATGGTTTCTTGCTGTTGTAACAAGATAAAATGTGAAAAAGTGAATGAATACTTTCATATTACATGTTAGCTTAGATGAAGAGAATAAATTCCTTTGATTTAGACTTTGAGATTCATAACTTTCTGGTCATCCAGAAGGATGTTTATCAGAGTATGGAGAAAGCTGTGCATATTACTGCAAAGACAAAACGGGGCACCAGAAGTGGAGACAAAGTAACACATCTTTACATATTTTACATTATGAGGTCCAAGCAACATTATTTCAGAGCCCTTCCACGAAAACCTCATTCGGTGTCTTCAGCCTTCTGCCTCATCACCTCATGTGAATTTATATTTCTTTTTACTTTGACTTCAAGCAGAAATAGCTTCATGGGAAGCACTGACATAAACGTTTGCATTCCCAGTCTCTGGGGTTCTTTATAGCGCTGATTAAAGTTTGAATGCACCATATCAGATTTCTTTTTTTCTTTTTTGCTGTTTCAGCTTTTGGAGGATCAGCGGAGGAATACGGACCTGAACGCAAAGTCAAAACCAGCGCAACAACACACGGAAAGCTGTCTTCATTCCGAGATCCTTATTCCGAGTTAATTAATTTAATAATTAACTCTAATACATAGTTAATTATTCATGTCTGGCGGTCTCTTTCCCCTCCGCGCGTTTCGCTGGGCTCGTGATTCATGTCTTTTCTTGTATGGAAGAAAGTGCCGCGTCCCGCGGCGCCTGCTTAGCGCCGCGCTCGGAGCAGAAGCGCGGCGGCTTTGGCAGAGCACTAATAATTACCAGCCTCCTCTCCTCGGCTCTCGCCTAATCCCAGTTCAGTGAACCATCCCGCATGTCGGTGTCAGCGCGGGCCTCACAGGAAACACAAATCTCCCACAGGACGTAACGCGTCCCTCATTCTTGTCAGACGGCGCTGACGGACGGAGGTTCTGCTCTGAGCCAGGGACATTAAACCATTGAGGCACCTTTAAGGAACAGTCGTGCCGTTTGTGTCAGCGCTCACTCCAAGCGCTGCTCTCTGTCTGATTTACACTGCAGCATTATTCTTATTAGAAAACGCTGACTGAACACATTCAGTGCAGATTTCAGGTCAGCTTCTCGCAGCGAGAGGCGAATCTGCCAAACGCCGCCGCCTAATAATCTGTCTTTGATCGGTTTGGTCAAAGTTCTACAACTATCATCTCGATTGCGCTGGTCAACATCCCAAAAAACTAATCTGGGTTTTTTTTTCAACTGTCTGAATCCAAAAATCACTTTGGTTTTGTTCAATCAGGTCAAGTTTCTGAACTGTGGATGCAACGTGAGCATCAAAATGCAACGTTTGCCCCTGAAAACTTGCTCAGCCCGTTTGGATCAGCAATCATTCATCGTTGTGTCTTTGAGTTATAAAATGTTTAAAGTTGGCAGGAAATTTGAAAATATCACTGAAAGATTGGACACCAACTAAGACTTAAAATAAGCTGTGCTTAACCTGGTGGGGTCACGAGTAAAGCCTGGCAGCCCACCAGGCTTGTGGTACACTGAGGGAAACCCTGAGAATGCAGGACTTGTTCTCACATCTGGATCGGTTTCCTGAGAGTCTGGGATCAATGAGTGAAGAGCAGGAAAAAGAAAATTGGGGATTAAAATGCGTTAATTAATACATTCTGTTAGGAAACAATGCTTTGTTCTCCTAAAAGCTTTTTGTTTTGGATGAGAAACATTAACGGAAATGAACTGATAAAGTCACAAAGATGATTCACTAAATCAAAATAAAATAAAAACCTGACCTGGTTGAGAAAGATGGACGTCATTTTAGAAAAACAGTCCTAATTCCGTTGAAAAAACATGGACAACTTCCAAAAAAAACATGTTTTTGAACCCAGCGTTGACTTTGGTGGCTTGAAAACAAGTTTTGTGACAAACGCCTGCAAAAGAAATGCACTCTCTGTTCAACCCTTTACCTAAAGAGGTGCTGCATTTTGCATGCAACGCCTGTAAATCATGCAGATACGCTGAATACGCGGTCGGGTCACATCAATTATTAAAGCGACTCAAACCAGCAGATAAGCTGACTCCGCCACAGCCGCTTGAATAGTAATAGTGAGCTGCGCTTGCATTGCCAGAGGGCATCTTGGGTTTTCTGTGTGGATATTTTTATTATTTAATGTAGCGTATCACATTCCAGAAAGTAAAAAAATAAATAAATACATTTAAGATTTATCCAACCACAAAAGCTCCAGAGCTGTTGCTGAGTGTTTATTAAAGAAAAAAGGCGGTGCTAGATCCACCCAGGTGTTTTGCACAAGATGAAAGGTTGCCATGGAGATGACAAGATTTCTCAAAAATGCATAAAAGAATCAAGGCTCCGGGTATTGTTTTGCCTTTCTGATGGGGGAACAACATTAAAACATGATGTAAAGCTCAAAAATGTCAAATTTTCGTAATTTTGCCTTTTTAAGTGTAATCTCAAGACTTTTTTTTTGTCAGGCAGACATTTAACTCCATTTTTTCTTATTTCTACTGTTGGATTCTATCGTTGTCTTTTCTTGTGATAGCTTGTTATTAAAATTGAAATTGAAAATGTCTTGTCAGGATTTCAAGCGATAAACCACTACAAAAAAGAGCGCAACAGTGAAGTGGAAGGAAAATCATATATAGGTTTGAATAAAAACCTCAAAACATCTGTTATTTGTAGACCTTTTTTTGTCACAGTAAAATCAAACCTCAGCTCTTAAGTAATAGTCCTGTTGGAAAAGAAACAAGTGCACAATGCTCAACCGAGCCACTGTCGTGAAATCGGTGGAGTGAGAGCGGCGTGCTGCTCACAGCAGGTCCTCTCACACATAACACCATTACGCAACCAAGATGCATCAGACTCAGTCTCAATCCGAAGTACTTTCTGCTCCGCTTGTTTTCAGGAGCTGCTGCTGTCGGCGTAGCAACGCCAACAAACTGCCGCGAACATCTTTGTTCTTCTCTCTGAACGCAGAGGTTTAAAGGTCGCGATCCGAGGGGAGACATGGGCCCTACCCATGACGGGACACCATGGAAACTGTGGACAAACCCATGTGGGACCCACATTGTCTGCCCTCCTTTTCCCCATATGGGGCCCACCTTGGTATGCTGGCTGGGTTATACCAAAGTCAAGTAGCTATGTTACCTTCAGCTGTTACAAAAATGCTGTAAGTATAAAAATAACTTAAATGAAATTTTACTTTGCTTCATACTGACACCTTGAAATTGGGCCTCTGTCTCTTTAAGAACCTCCTACTATTTCTGACACTTCCTCTTCAGCAAATCATCACAACAGGACTTAGACAAGACTTTCCTAAGAACGGTATCAGCCATTCTTAGAAGCGTTGTAGTTTGCATGATAAGCTCAGCAGACTCACAGTTTCAGCTTTTGTTAATAGCTGCTGCCACTAGTCTTGAGGAGCTGTGAGGAGGAACCTAGGAGTAGAGTGCTCTTTTCATCTCAGCATTACGCTTAGAGTCAGAATTGTGAGAAAAAAGTTACAAATCAGAGAAGAAGGACAAAAGTCTGATATTAAAGTTAAATTTTAAACAGTCTGAATTCTTTTTTTTTTTGGCCCTGATCTTCTTCCGTACGCTGGCAAATCAAAGGTGGCTCTCACTTAGAGGTTCACGTTCTCTCTTCCAAATTTTTCCAGACATTATCTGGGGAAAAATAATCAAAATGAACTTCTTTTAGATGTCACAGAAAGATACTTGTAGAATGATATATTTTAAACCTTTAACACTTTCTCTTCAGTAAGTGTTAAAGTTTCATTCTTTCTTTGTGTTTCGGTTTCTCCACTGAAATGCATTTGTGTAATTAATAAGTAATTTCTAAATTCTACTAAACAGTCTCAAGAATTACTTAAAATGAATCTAAGAATTATTTTATTTTTTTAAAGCAACATGCTGATCTCTACTATTCCAGTAAACCTCAGCTGTGCCTCGAAAATAACTCAAAAATAATCAAACTGACTCATCTCCATGTCAGCTAACAATGTTAGTCAGCAGCGAAAAACATCCGGCGATTAGTGGTGCTGCTGCATCGTCCATCTACGACTGAATGACCACTTGCTCACCTCCAGCACCGACACGCAGGGGTCCTTCTGTTCACACTCCATACACACATTAGCTTCCAGCAGCCGCTGGCTGATTTTCTTAATAAAACATCTGCTGACAGTTCGTCCCCAGGCTGAATGGTTGTGGCAGCTGTGCAAATATGAGCCTCCTTTAATAACATCCCCTACGATATCTGCACACACTGCAGTCGGAGCGTTTTCTGTCCTCTCCTATTTGCAAACAATGCACCCACTATTTCTAATTTTAGCCTGGGAAACATCTCTGCTGTCAGACGTAGTGTACCTTCATGTCGTTCCGGTGTGATGCAAGAAAGCGCCGTGAACGCGGCGAATGAAACAAACAAACATAAAATAACCCGATGACAACAGCATTGTTTGAATGTGAGACTGCGGATCCGGCCGATCCGATTAACGTGTGGCGGAGGTCAGACCGGAGCAGGAGAGACGGCGGACGCAAGAAACGTAGAGCGGCTGAGCGCTCACTGATCCATTCACGGGGATTCCTCCATGTCTCTCGGATTATACAGATTATGAATACAGACTACTAAAAACGGACATTTGCATGAAACTAACAGGTCAACCTCAGTGATGTGTTCAATGTGTTCACTGAAAACATCCCAGTAATAAGACGGCCAGCAAGTAATCAAAGTCACAGACTTTGTGGCGCTAATTTAGAAATACTTGTAAGGAATTTTTACAATATTTGCACTAAAGTATGATGTTAAATGTAACTTTTTATTCCTCGCTTTATCGATCACAGACTACAACTCAACATTAAGTATTGGCTGAGGCAGCAGTCAATAAAATCCAATGTTTTTGACCAATTTTGAGAAAAAATTTCAATAAAACCAGACAAAATGTGTGGATCTGCTATTTTAGTGGGAATTTTGCAGATTTGTGAAAAGCTGGAGGGACTTATTGAGCCCACAGGGCCACATAAAAAGCGACGGCGGGTCAGATTTGGCCTCCGGGCCTCGAGTTTGTCACATGTGCTCTAAGGTCCAAACCCAGATTATTCATAGCCCTCACATATTTAAGCTCAAAATTGATTTCATTCATGCAATATCCTGAATTAAAATGTTTTCCTGTCACTATAACCAATAAATAAATTTATCAAATAATAAATTAAAACCCCATAATTTCCATTTGCATGATTTATCATTTTTCTGTCCTTTCCTACCAAAATCTGGATGATGGTCTGCTGCTTTGCTCTCAACTAGAACATTTTATTTTGAAGGACAGTTTTGTTTACAGAGTCTTCATAGTTCATTTTATTTGTTGTTTCAGTTGTTGTTGTTTATGGGTTTGTATTTTGTCACATTTATCCCGTACGCTGTAAATTTTGATGGAAATGAACATTTTTAAGTTTTTTGTTTCAAGTCTGAAACTGCAGTCTGAGTGTACTGGATTATTATTTACTCTTTGGAGTAAATCAAATTTAATGTGATCTCTGTTCCATTTCCAAGCATATTAGGATTGGCGCTTCGTAGTAAATGAGATCTTGACTCAAGCTGCAAATCATCCTATCCTGCTTTAATCAACATTTTCACGCAGTCCCTCATTTTTCTTTCTTCTTTTTCTATTATTATTTTCCTGGGAAATGACTTACACATGAAGAAGAAAGCGCTCGTCTGCGGAGCACGAGCCAATCTCATTAGCTCCCTGTTCCTGTACGCTGCTTCAGTGGACAGAAATTTTAATTGCCGCGCATAAAATCGACATTACATGAAAAATGATCATCCGAAGGCGGGGATAAATAAAACGGGCGCCGCTTTAATGTCGGACCGGCGCTAATTGAAAGTCCCTCCGGACTGCTGACGGTGGAATTGATAGAGCAAAGGAGAAGCAAATTATGGGCGGCGAACTCGAGAAACGCTATCTATGAAAATAACAAGAGCAGACTTTAAGTGGACGGCATTTGAAGTGGAGGTTTTGGTGCGTCGGGCTCCGCGGGAAGAGCCGATTCCCCGGAGCAAACGGCGAAGCCGTGTTAGTGTTGGGAGATGAACGGCAGCAGAAGCCGACAGTCAAGCACTGGATCCTCTGTCACAGACACACAGCGGCCCACCTTTGTGACATTTATGCCTCACACCAGGTGTTATACCTCTGAGTGAACCTCAGCACAGAGTAAAATCACTTTTTAATCGTAGTCTCAGTCATGGTTGACCGTCTGCTCCTTCGACAAACTGACAGCATTCGTCTGTTAGTTTTACTTCAGTGTTGCCGGTCGAGAAATGTAGGCTTATCGTACCAGAGACATAAACTTACTGTATTTTGAGGGAAATTATCGTTCGCCCATCATGACCAAAATAACAAGCCTATCGATGCGCTACAGTCAGTCTAGTGTTGAAGAGCGTCTAACGGGCACTCAAGAGTTTTGTGGCATCAGTGAGGAACGGATTCATCAGCAGTTGTTTTAGATTCATGTGTTCTTCGTGTCTTTTTTTTCTTTTCGTCACTCATTGGGCGGGCGCAACCGATCGTGGCCGTTGTTCTGAGGCAATTGCAAACACGTCAACGGTGGCTCGATTGGCAGGAAACTACAGTCAGTCGTGTATCTGTCTCCGAAACCAGACGCCTGTAGGGTTTGCAAAAAAAAAACAAAAAAACTAGCTCATTTACAGAACGGTCAAATTATCGCATATGTGGCCTTTTTTAGGGATTGCTGATCGTGTGTCATACAGAGAACAAAGTTATCGTACAAATGCCATAATTATCGCACATCTGGCAACACCAGCCTCAGGTGTAAAGACACACTACTCCTAAAATGTCCCGTTTTGTCTCATTGGTTCAGAGAATGTCTTGGGGATCATAAGAACAAGATGAGTATTGTTCATTTCTCCGTCATGGTGGCCATCTTTCCCTGTTTCTGTCTCACAGTTGAGCCATGTACACAAACTTTAACTAAAGGGAATGAGCCCTACAGCACTTTAGATTGCTCTAGTTGTTCTTTTGTTAAGTTGTTCATCCACTGGTTTGCAATTTCGGCAAACGGGCGACTGACAAAAATTCCCCACAATTCCACGGGTTCTCCGTTTATGGCCGTGGTTCTTTGGAGCCCTACTGCTTCCGAAATGTTTTTTTTTTCTAAACCTGTCCAGCGAGACAGGTTTCAGTGACTTTGTTTTTGAATTTCTTAAGGCTGAACAAGATTTGTTGCTTTTTTAGACCTCTCCGCCTGCTTTGTGTTGTTAGACAGATTCCATTTAAATGATTTCTCAGTTCTAACGCTCTGAAATCAGGCCTGGGTTCGGTTAGTGAAATTAGACTTAGATTATTCTGATCTGATCAGATTGGCTTATTTCATATAAGATTAGTTGGGTCTTCTTAATCAATCAAATAGTAAATCAGACTAGAATCCTACACGTTCTTTTCCGTCCTGTATTTTTATTTTCCACGTTATCAGGTTCCATCTAGTCGTCACCTGCAGCGAGAGCTAATCTAATTCACCTGTTAAATGTGCTTTGACTCCCTTCTGAAGAGCTTCTCCTGCATCTTGCTGTATTACTTACTAAACTCGATTCACTGCTGTGCAGCAAATGTTTTTGTTTTCTCCATTAACCCACCAAGTAAAACTTTGTTGGTAAACTATTGCACTCTGCATAACAAATGGAAGCATCTAAATTCACAAAAACACGTCTTTATCGCCTCATCTTTTGCTGCCCCGTAAAACGAAAGTGATTTTTGATTAACTTCATAACCTTGTTTGAGAGACGAGATAACAAGATAGGAAGGAGCGTTTATGTTTGGCTTCAAGCATTTCTTAAATGTCATATTTATTGACTGTTTTGTTACAGTGCTTTGCAAAAGCATTTAAACTGTTTCAAACTTTTTCACTTTTGGTCACATTATGACCACAAACCTTTTTTTTTCCACGTTTCACAGTCAGGTCTGTGAAAGCGTCTGAGGTATGCTGCAGAACGTTTGTAAACCAACAGCATCATGAAGATGAAGGAACTTGGCAGACTGGAAAAGAAAAAATCAGTCGGCAAAACAATATTCTGCTATTGTCAAAAAAAACAAAACACGATTCTGCAATTGCGGTGCTTCCGTTAAATAAGAAACGCAATTAAAATGACGCACAAAAAAGTTTGCTCACATGATAAGTAAAAAAAAAACCCCAAAAACATGCAGGGTCATCATCATCCAACTACTTCCTGTCAGCTTCTTCTTTGCGGTTTGTGCCAGTGGCAACATCCTGGTTGTTGATCATGTGACTCCTGTGACAAGCAACCATTACAGTTTTGCAAAAATAAACCACCTCATCCCAGAGTCAAGATGTTTAATCAAGAAACAAGAGTTTGTTTGAAGTTGCTGCATTCCAATAAAGCAAATTTATTTTCAAAATATCAAATTGCGCAATTATGTGATGCTGATGGCCCAGCCTTTGCCATCATCAACTCTTATGTTTTCTATGGAAACTATTGACATTCCACTAGAAGAGTATATATAAGGTCAGATAATGATGTTGGACAAAATGGCCTCTTGAAACAGCTGAAACATGGATCCAACCGAGGCCGTGCCCGAATCACCCCGACTAATAAGCACTAACTAGAGGCCCGAGCCAGAAGTAAGCCCAGCCCAATTCTAACTAAGTACTGACGGTTTTGTTTTTAGACCAAAATTTGAGTAAGCAGTATAATTTATCCTGTTCTTAGCTTTTGTTTAGAATCTTCCAGCTCCATTTTGTCACTTGTTGTAACCGTAGGCTGAGTCAAGTGCAAACTATGTGATTAATGGGAGCAGAGCAGGATGGACCTTCGTGTGCATTTAGTGTGCAGTGAGATGCACTTTTTAAAGTCTATTGAAAGCCTGCACCTTTCTGCCTTTACTCCTATTGACACTATAATGAGCACAACTCATTTGGTTTCCTCTATGCTGTATGTATTTAGGCACAATTTGTCCCAATTTTGGCTATAAATCTAAACCGTAGTGAGATAATGTCATGTCTTAATGGACCTTGGGTTGAGACACGGTAAAATAATCCATGCAAAGTGACAACAGGTTGATTTTAAAATGTAGCAAGCAAAAAGACAACCGTTTCTTCTGTAACATAAAAACAAGATATTTTTCTGCCCCATCTCTTTTATTCTGTCGCACCGAGTTACACATTTCCCCTTCTCCAGTGAAAGTAAACAGTGTGTGTCTCATGCTCTCATTAGCTTCTACTCCGTCTCAGCGTAGCGCTGCGCGCTGGCTCCGTCTTCCACTCGCTCCTCTCATTCAATTTGAACAGCTCTATTCTCCATCTGGGAGAGGATGCTCCTTTTATTCCTCCCTTATATCATCGTTTCACTGAACTGAAAATAGGAAGTTCACAGCTGGAAAAGGGGCTTTTGAGAGGGAAAGAGACAGAGAGGAAAGCTGATACACAGGCTGAGGCTGATACACCCAGCAGTTGTTGACGTCTGCGGCGGAGCTTGAGTTATAAGTCCAACAAGGCTGGCGGTGCATTTTCAAAAACGAAATAGCCTCAAAACCCTTTTTTTAAAAAAATATTTTAAAATATGTCATGGGCAATATGTAGCATAATATGAAATATGATGATGTGTTTCAAGCTGCTGTCTAACGATGGGATTTTGAGAAACGTGTTGCATTGGTAAATTATTAGCTAATTGTGAGAACAAAAACAGTATTTTGTGGAAAATCAAAATACTTCACTGATGTGCTCTTATTCTGAATAGTGCATGTGCACTGGGATTAGTGCTGTGGACCTCACAGTGTTCAGCCTCATCATAACTGCTGACATTACTTTTCTTACTTTCACTATCCTGTTTAATTGCTTTGCTTTCCAAAAAACTCACCGCATGCGAATTAAATTTCAGAGTTGCTCTTTGAGTGAACACGTGGGAAATTATCAGGCCAATTAGGTAGCAATGCCATCACTCTCTTTCCATTTCAAGCATCCAGCATCATGATGTGAGTGAGTGTCAACAAAGTGCAGCATGGGAAGTAATATTATTATTATTGGGTCACTGCACTGTTATTTGAGTTGCAGTTGCATAAGTTCTGTAGCTGCGCTACAAGTATACATCGTGTCTTAAATATGGTTAGAATGTATTTTAGTCTGTGCAACTCAGTTTTATGGCGACAGTTGCTGTCTTGTCTATTAGTATGAAATATAAACAACCCCCTTGCAAAAACATTAACAATAAAAATTTAAAGCAGCAGAGTTCTTTATAGGAGCTACCTCTCAGTGCAACGCTGGTAAAAACTTTGTTAAAGGGTTAATACAGGAGCGATGTTGTGATGACTTCCTGAAGCCAGAGCTTCAGAAAGAACAGAAGCTTCTTATAGAAACAGAGGCCCAATTATGAGGCGTTCTATTACGAAGTCAAGTTTTAAGTTATGATAAATAAAGCTTTTTTATAGCAACTTAAGGCAACATAGCTACTTGATTGTAATTAGGGGCGAATTACACTGCCCCTTTCATGGCAGCAAGAGGGACGTAATAAAAACTTGTACATTTCCTCTTATGGGTTCCTCTGATTCTCCAACATCCTGAAGCAGTTCTGACAAAAACATCGACTCCATTACACTCCTTGTGTTTGCAGTCACTACTCTGATTTGTTGTAGTTAATAACGATGATCTAGTTACAGCTCTCACTCATGCTCATCATCCATTCTTCCAAACACGAAAGAGGCAAAAGCTGATTTGCATAAAAAAACCCCAAAATAAACGTCAGGATTATGAAGACGGACGATGCAAATTACAACCAAATTCAGCTAAATGCAGCTGTCTATCACTTCGGATTCGAGCGCACATTCCTCCAACTGGGAACGTTCCCCCTATAATTACGAGGTGAAGCCGCTCTGAGTTGGTGCTTGAAACGCAAAACCACCATCCCTCATTTTTTCCCTCAGCATACCGAACACGATCGTGAACACTTTGAGCTTTTCTCTACCGTCGACCGCTTCTTTTTTGTTTTTGTTTTTTCAGGCAAATGTTGATTTGCATTCAGATTTGAGAAAGTCTTTCTGGCTTCAGAAGAACAATCAATCAAAGATTTCCTGCACCATCTGTTCACACGGTGAGGCAGAATACTTTGTAGCAATCTTTCAGAATCGACCAAAATCACTGAAACTTTTTTTTTTTTTGCTTGTTTATAGCCCAAAGAAATGAGAACGTCTAATTCATCCCATGCACTGGAAACTGACAAACTGTGAAAATAACGTGTGAAGGCAGAATATAAACTGCTGTACTGAACAGTAATTAAATAAAAAAACAACAACTAAATAGTAGTTAGTGTCGTTTGAAATGCGGTAAGTGTCATGAACCGCAACAAAATAATGCAGTGAGAAGGGAAAGTATGCATCCCGTGGTTTGATGGATACTGTGAACAGATTTTCTGAATTTAAAGATAAATATGTAACACAAATGCACTCAAATGTGGACTATTTTTAAGCCTTGCAAAACAATCCACGCCTCTTCATTTTCTTCATATTTTGTCTCCTTTAAAAATGTGATTCTGCAAAATACCGACTCAGCGTTTTTGGAAAGCACATTCACTTCACAACTATGTGGTGCAGTGAATACAATCTCAACAACATACGTGGCAATAAAAAAACATTTTTGCACCAGGATGAGACGGTTTTTTCAGCCGTATCGAAATCAGTGTATTTCACAAAACTGCAACGGAAAGACTTTTTATATGCATCACACGAGTCACGGGTTCAACAACCAGATGCTACCACTGGTGGAAGCAGAAGAAGAAGAAGTGGTCGGAGGCGCCGTGGTTTTTCATATTTCTTATTTAATGAAAACATCGCAATTGTTTCATTGTGTTTTGCATTAGCAGAACATGGACAAAGTTTTGTACTCATTTCTAGTGACCACGTTCATGGAGAACTTGGTCATTTAGCACTACGTTCTCCACGAACATGCTGTGCGCGATTGGAGAGGGGTGACCATCGTCTGGCCACGCCCCGGCCCAGTCACGGAAGGCTCTCCTCGCCGACCGGAGTCGGGTATCGGAGACCAACCGAAGCGATGCGGCGCTACGGTATCATTACGTCTAGGCGGGATTCTGACTTAGAGGCGTCCAGTCATAATCCCACAGATGGTAGCTTCGCCCCATTGGCTCCTCAGCCAAGCACATACACCAAATGTCTGAACCTGCGGTTCCTCTCGTACTGAGCAGGATTACTATTGCAACAACACATTATCAGTAGGGTAAAACTAATCTGTCTCATGACGGTCTAAACCCATTACCTAAACGTAGCTAATGTTGAAAACAGAATGACTCTGCAGCAGATTTCAGGTCTACTGGTTCCAGTGCTAAGCTAAGCGTAACTCCCAAACAGTCCCGTCACTCAAATAATGTTATCAGATGATATTTAACATTAACACAATCCGCTATAGTTTTCTCTTTGTAAACATGACGGTAGCAGTTTTGGACACGTAGCACTGACAGACTTAGCCATCTATCCGCGCTACGGTAGGAAAATCTGACGAGGTAGCACAGATAGTCAGAACAACGGCAACACTTCCATGTTCACACAAGATCTAATTTACATTCCAGCCAATGCTTAAATTGTTCCAGGCTCTCATGCATGTTTCACGCCCACAGTGTGATCACTTCTGTCCTTCACATAGGTAGAAGGTTCCAGCTCTTATAGGTCCAGCACAGCACTCCAGCTCAGCTTCCTGCTTTATTCAAAGCTCTGCAAAGAGGGTGTTATCTAACACTGCTCTGCAACCAAGTTTTATAAACTTTCAGCTCTTTCTCACCTCATAACTCTGAAAGTAGAAGAGAGCAGCAGAGAAAAACTGACAGCAATAAAAACACATTTGTCTCGCAAATGCTTTGTATTGACTCAGCAAAGTTTCGGAAGGAGGCGTAAATCACAAACAAACGCGTCTTCAGCAGCTTCCGTCTGGTTTTCTAGGAAAAGAGGAAACGCTATTATTTTAAGAAAACCAAACACGACTGTCGGCGCGTTTGCTATTTTTGAGCCCACCTGTCTCGGGGACGACAAAAATATAGATTTATCAGAAGAGGGAGTTGATTAAAAATTAACCACCGTCACCATGTGATGACAGTGTAATACGAGACAGATAATCTGTGAAAAAATCAAACTCCTGCACCTTCTACTGCTGCTACTATTGCAATCTGAAGAAATGCAGCGCTCCCGACCAAAAACAACCAATCAGAGTCAAGAGGAGGGACTTACCGCTGTCAATCTACATTATGAATGCGCTGCTAAACGTGCTAATGGTGGAGAAACCACTCACGTTACAGGAAAACCGTTTTTTCCACCTTAATCGGTGGCTATGTTAACTAGAGGCTGAGGGAAGGAGGGGAAAGCTGTGCGCACTCGAGCATGATTGACAGCAGTATAAGCATTTTCTATTCAAAAACTGCTTCTGCTGCTAAAATATTGAGTAAAAAGGTATATGAGCTGCACAATAATATTTATTGTTTTTGATCTGGAATTTAGATTATTTAACCATCAGAGTGACTGACTTATTGATTGACTGATTGATTGATTGATTGATTGATTGATTGATTGATTGATTGACTGAAACAATATCCAACATGGATGACCAAGCCACTTTACAGTAGGAAGTACATCACAAAAAAAAAAAAATAAAACAAGAATGAAAAAAAGTAGATAAATGGTATTAAAAGCCTGATAGAGAACGATTATTCCTATGCGGCGTTCCAGTGTTTCAGGAAGTCCTGATCATTCATGGAACTTGATTAAAAATGTGAACTGTGGACCCTGATATTAGCGTTGGGGCCGTCTGAGCTGCTGCTACACGTTTAGCACTGAGATGCTATTTTAGTGTTAAATAACAGTAAAGCCCCATAATGTTTGGCTCTGTGATGAACGCTTAGCCTGTCTAGCACACGCTAACGCGACTAGAAAGCAGCTCCACTGCTTTCCAAAAGCTTCCTCTCCACCCCAAAAGTCGGGCTGGTGCTTTTTTTCTTCCCACGCAAAAGAAAAGAAGAAAAAAAAAGAAAAAGCGGCCCTGACTGAACGGCTTCCTCAGATCGATAGCAGCAGTCTGAACCTAAATACACTTCCCTTCCTTTCCTTGCTTTGTCTAGGCTAATCGGCTCTCGATGATGGGAAGAGCTTGAGAGAGAGTCCCAACATGGCGCAGTGGCGGGGCGCCGGGTGACTGAAGGTCACTGCGGTGGGAGGATGTGAGATGAATGACTGGGGTGCGAACCCTCTCCGCTAACGGAGGCTCCACCTCCACCGAGGTCTGTGATGAACTCCTCTGCAGCCAGAACCGGGCCTTCCGCCTCACAGTTCGGCGTTCTGCAGCAAGGGTCGATCTGATTGTCAAATGAAACTTCAAGGAGACGCAAATGACCTCAAAAGGGAAGCAACACATCCAGCTGGTAATGTGCCTTTCACTGTGAAAGCGCAGCGTGTTCACCGGCTAATCTGACCAATTACCATACCTGTTGTTGGTTGCCTTGGTTACAAAGCCGCAGAGCTCGGCGCAGAGGAGCGCGAATCGTCGCTTTGGAGGATTGTCTGCGGTTTCATCATATTGCCAAGTTAAGAAGGTTCAATTTTAGCCTTCGTTCAAGTTGTTTGTCGCTGAGGAGGTGAATTACCGTGTGAACGGGACTTGCTGCCGTCTCTCATACAGGCTGAGCTAAAACTGTTGTTCTGAATGGTTTTCATTAAAGCTGCTCATTCATGACTACCGCCTGCTCTCCCAGGGTACTCTTTCTCTTCCTTAATCTGCTGTCAGAGAGTTGAGCGACGTGGATTTCCTTCTGGTTGAGACGTTTAATTATTAAAGCAACAGATAATAAAAACAATGTAAAATTATTATTGTATCAGGTTTTATCAAAGACATTCCAAAATTCACTTTGCCCTTTTTTTAATAGTCGTGTTAAATATATTACACATTGTAATGTTGTTCCCTCATCAAACACTGACCTGGAGTGTCGCTTTGATTCTTTCTCGCATGTTTGAGAAAATCCTCTAATCTCCCATGACAACCATTCAGGGGTTGCCATGGGAGATTACAAATCACAAAGAGACACCTATTTCCACAAAGCTTCTCCTTGGAGCTTCAGTTTCCAGCTGACCTTCCTCTTCCCAGAGCAGCACGACCCACTCAGCTCCTCCAGACTAGCGGCAGCAGCAATCAGCAAACACCTAGTGGAAGCGTGTAACAGCTGAGCTCATCAGCTCATTTCTCTGTGCAACACTCCAAAGAGCATCGTTAGAGGCTTAATGATGGAGTGAGAATGTCCTGAACATGTTGGAAAGATAAGCAACTTTTTAAAGAGACAAAGGTCCAATTTCAACATGTCAAATTGTAAAGCCAAATTTCTTTTAAGACATGGTTGGCATGTAGAATATGTAGTTTGATATATGACATATTTTTATGCCAACTAAAGGTAACATGATTACTTGATTGTGCTATAAAATGATACTATGTGGCTAGGAAATACATAATACCGCCCCTTTAAGGTTGGAAATCCTCTTTGCCATCACCTTAGTCCAGGGGTGGGCAACTCCAGGCCTCGAGAGCCGGTGTCCTGCAACTTTTAGATGCATCTCTACTTCAGCACACCTGAATCAAATAATGATTAGCAGGACTCTGGAGAACCTGACTGCACTTAGGAGGTGATTCAACTGTTTGATTGAAGTGTGTTGGACCAGAGAGACATCTAAGAGTTGTAGGACACTGGCTCTCGAGACCTGGAGTTGCCCACCCCTGCCCTAGTCTTTTGCTCTTTCCACTGATTCTCTACTGGATCTAAGTGAAGACTTTGGCAGGATCACAGCAAAACGTTCATATAACTTACATCAAGAAGAAACATGTTGTTGAATTAAAGTCTAACAGCCTTTCCTAACCTCTTTCTTTCCTCAGGTTCACGACTTACATCCAGCTGAACAAGTGAGCTTTCCGTTCCCTCCATCAGAGCCGCGCATGGCCACACGCTCGGCCTCCACAGTCAATTTACCCTTTTATTATTCATGTGACTCTTTTCAGGACATGTTCAATCCATAAATAGCCAACAGTCTCCTTGATCGTAAACACCTTTGTCCTGAAGTGAATTGTCAGGAGCGTTCAGGTGAAAGCTTTTCTACATTCCTGTGAGACGCTGAACCGTCCAGGAGTTTGTCATGCCTCGGAGGAGCTGCATGCACGTCCTTTGGACGGCTCAAAACATTTTGTCTGTTTGCTTTTGAAAGTGCCTCTTTGAGACCAAATCAATTTGAAGGTAGGCGAGCTCCTCATAGATACTCTAAAGCTGGACATGTACAAGTCAACCAACACACGGCTTCTTTACGAGAATGTGTCAGCGGCGTCTAAATGATTTATTTTCAATTCAGTTCAGTCAAGTTACACAGCACCGATTCACAACACGTCGTCTCCTCTGGCACATCTCGTCTCCCTTGAAATTGGGCCTCCGCCTCTTTAAGCAACTCCTGCTCTTTCCGACTCTCTGCCTGTGGGAAGTCATGACAACTTGGCTCAACCACTAACCCTTTAACAATGGTTTTACCAACATTTCACTGAGATGTAGCTCCTATTGTGAACTTGGCTGACATTCCAAAGGGTGTTTGCTAATTGCTGCTGGCTAGTCTGAAGGATTTCTTTGGGGGAAAACAGTGAGGCAGAAAAAGCTCAGAAACTTGGAAACGACAGTTCAGAGGAGCAGCTTCGTGTTAGTCCCTCCAGGTGTTTTTTTTTTTTTTTTTACAACTGAATGGTTGATATGGAGATGAAAGGATTTCTCAAACATCAATGAAAGAATTAAGGCAACACTCCAGGTACATTTTTGATGAGAGAATATTATGCATGATGCAAAGTTTTAAAAAAAGTTTTTTTTACACATTAAAAAGCTCTGGATAAATGCAAGTTTTATGAAAAGACATTTCCTGCCATTCTTCAAACTGTTTCGGTATTCTGGTTTTGCAGTTCAACATACAAGCAAGAATAAAAAAATGTCATCCGTTTCTCCAGGTGGCACCAATGACAAGAGCCTGCAATAGCAACCATTATCCAATCAACCTCTGTTTCCTGCGACTAACTGCAGGCAGGCAGATTACATCGTGATGACATTAGTCCACCATTATAATGCACAGAGGTATGGGATGAGTCAGAGCTGGACCGCAACAAACGACACCACTTGCTTCTCCATAAATGAACGGCTCGCCGAGGAAAACGCCCAGAGTGGCAACATGAATCGATGCAGAGGTGAAATATTAATCTGTTTCCATTTAAAATTCCCCTTCAGTTTTTCTATTTGTGGACGGTGGGCTGGGAGGCTCTTTGATGCTAGAGAAGCCCTTCCTCTAACGACGAGGAGCGACCACAATAAAGACCCCTTCTGCCTCGTAACTACCGTGTCTTCTGGGGTTTGATTTAGCACTCCACGCCACACCCCTGGTTTAATGCACTTTGTTTCCTCCTTAGAAACTGAGCCAGGACCGCTGCGTGTCATTAAAGAATAATCACTCCTCAAGCCTTCTCCCATAGAAGGCCGCTAATGACAACAAAGTCAAACCGAGTCAGCAACTTGTTCATCAGAGCGCAAGGCGAGAGCCAAGAGAGGCAGAAGGCAGTAAAAGGTGAGAGGCAGATGCTGCATCGCTCACTGACACGACACAAAACATTTTAACAGGTCAAAACAGGAGGGAGTGAAACGTCACAGTAGCGATCACATTTAACGTTTTCCCTTGCAGGTTTCACGTTCATTCGACGAACTTAAGAGCTCGTAGTGGAGCGAGTGCACCAAATGCTGAGGATGCGGTCCTGGAAGCAACCGCCCCTGGGAGTCACACCCCACACCCCGACCCAGGGGCATTTACTGCAAATCCTCCCCTTCCCTGCCTAACCTTCCTGATCGACTAACACCACAAAACCGTGAAAAAAAAACTGCAAAGAACCTTTTAGATTGGTGATTTAATCTCGATATCATCACAGAGCATATTTCCGATTTCCTTATCACTTCTAATTCCTCTTGTCAAGTTCCAGTACTGAACAAATTTTATTGGCAGTCCCGGGTATTTCAGAAAAATCTTTTTTTTTTCAGTTGACAAAAAAAAAAAAGTGTTATTGAGAAAGTTTGAACAAAATCAAACCTGGTCCTCAAGGGCTCACTGGCCTGCATGTTGTAGATATTTCCTTGCTTCAGCCCAACTGATATCAATCGATGACTGATTAACAGGCGTTTTTTTTTTTTTGCTAAACTGTAATCAGTTGAATCAGGGACATTAAATCAGGGAAACCTCTAAAACATGCAGGACAGTGAGTCTTGAGGACCAGGGTTGGGAAACACTGGTCTGATAGACCCAACTTTATCAGACACTGGTCTCTAGCCTGGACAATGATCTATATGTGCCTCGTCACAATGGCCAGGATGGTCAGTAAAGGAGAAACATCTCTTGGCGAAGTAAAGAAATGATTAAAAGCTGAGGTCTGAAACTTTCCAATCAGTCCATAAGATATGGCGAGCCACTGCCGTCTGTTCGGTGCTCAATGTCTTTCTCTCTGCATATTCCTGCAGACTCTTAGATGCCTAAGCTTCCACTCCGAAGGCTGGTGTTTTCCGGTCGTGCATGCAGAATGCGTATGGCAAGAACCTCATAAGTATTCTGATGATCTGCCGGTTTAGGGCATGAATGCCGATGTGGCATAATTTCTCCTTTGTAGATTCATCTGTCATCTTTCATTATGTGAGCATCCATCCTTTCATGATGAGATTAGCAGCTCACAGGCAGATTTCAAACAGCAATTTAACCACTACAGATTGTGGGTTTTTTCCCTAGTTACCTACCTCCCCTTTCATCTCTTTTTAATCTCTCACTTCTCACAGCGTGGTATTGATCCACTAAAAAGCAGATCGCTCTATACTGTACAGGATACATCCCATTTCTCCCTGCGCGGTTCCTCTTGGTGTTCTCGTATTTGTGTGCCAGCGCTTTCGGTCATGTGAGGACAGCCTTTGCTTTCTGTTTTATGCAGCCACAGCAAACAGCAGCAACATTTCAAAGCTCCATCAATCGACGTCCGGCTGCTTAAGTCACGCCAAACGAATCGACAAGTGGAAGCGAGAGTCGACTTGATTCCCTCCGATAGTTTTACATGAGGCATTTTGCTCGAGATGTCTGGGAGCGTCACATCGCATTTGCGCGCCGCCGCGTTCTCTGAAACGGAATGCCGCCGCAGGCTGTTTTAAAACGACTTGTAATGAGCAAATGTTTAATTATGGAGCTTCCTTTATTTTACAGACTCACGTAAGACGAAGGAGGCAGACTTTGTATTTATGAGATGAACCTCGCACGTGAGTTACATAAAGTCAAAATAAGTCGGCCTCTGCAGCCGCTGAGCTTTTGATTTCACTCTTCAAAGCAAGAAATTGTGCTCAGAGTCCACGCTAAAAGGCGCCGGGAATCCCGTCTTATTACTGCAGATCTAACCTTTCCGCAGTCCGGTGGATGTCGTCTCTGCTTGATTTCATTAGGTTTCTCTCTTCTCCATCACACGGAAATTCTCACCAGTTATTTCCGAGGCCCTCTGTGGTTCCGGTCTCATCATTTCAAAAAGTATAATAAAACACCGCCTGGGGTGAGAGCCTGTCAGCAGCGGCGGGCCTAATAGGCGGCAGTTCCTCTGTTTTTGGTATTGAACTATCAAGTTCATCCTCCAGATGGCAAAATTGCCAGCCTTCTTGCACGCATGAATCGTGATGAATCGGTTATTGAAAGAACTAATTTAGTAATTGCTTAATCGTTAACTGGAGTGTACAGGCTCAAAACAAAAGCAATTTGCTGAAAAAAACCCACATTCAGAGCAAGGGGGCTGCACAGTGGTGCAGTTGGTAGAGCTGTTTCCTTGCAGCAAGAAGGTTCTGGGTTTGATTCCCGGCCCTGGTCTTTCTGCATGGAGTTTGCATGTTCTCCCTGTGCATGCGTGGGTTCTCTCCGGGTACTCCGGCTTCCTCCCACAGTCCAAAAACATGACTGTCAGGTTAATTGGTCTCTCTAAATTCTCCCTAAGTGTGAATGTGTGTGTGGATGGTTGTCTGTCTTTATGTTGCCCTTTGACAGACTGGCGACCTACCCAGGGTGACACCGCCTCTCGCCCAGAACGTTGGCTGGAGAGGCACCAGCACCTCCCTGACCCCACTAAGTTAGAAAATGGATGGATATTCAGAGCAGTAATTAAGCCAAAACTGTGCATTTCAGTGAAGAACATCTTTGTCAGTGTGTTTTACCAAAAACGTTGTCAAATGGCTTCAAACAGTCCAATTTCACTAAAGGAACATTATTGATTTTAATCGCCATAATGTTCATTTTCTTATTTAAAAAAGGAGTGGAAGGCGCAAGTTAAGCAAAAACTCACTTTAATGTGCCAAATCTTTAATTGAATTGTCAGCATAAGCGACAGTACAGTTGATTTCTAAAATAATCGTTAGTTGAAGCCCGAATTTTACCATGTCACAAATATACATTTTATTCTAGTCCAGCGTAGAAAATATTCTAAACTTAAGAGAAAAAATCTTAAAAGTGTTGCATGTATTTGTAGTCAGACCCCTTTTCTCTGATGCTTCTAAATAAAATCAAGAATGACAAACTGGCTGTTTGTAATTTAATATCAGTGTGAATACTGCTGTTGTTGGAAGTGCTCAGAGGTTTGCTTGAGTATAAAACAAACAGTATCACAAAACTACCAAGTCATGGCCGTCCGCCTCAGATGAGAGGCTGGCCAAGACGAGCATTCATCAGCCTATGCGGAAAACATTCGCATAAGCCGTGTTTAGTCCACGTTAATGGAACTCCAGTGCATTTTTTTCTGGAAAGTACGGTTTGTTTGGGGAGGTGTGAATGCACAAACCACCAAAGAAGTGGCCTGCCTAAAACCAGCATCTTTAGGTTTTTGTTTGGTTGAGGTGAACTCTGGCGCAGTTTGAATGTTTCTGTGGATGTGAGCGGACCAGAGGCCGCTTCTAAAGCAGGAAGCAGACCAGAGCGCAGGGCATTCTGGGTAAAAACAACCAAAACAAACGCATGAGTCCAGTGGGAGAAATGGCTCACGGTTTTTTAGCAACTGCTAAAATCCGACGCCGCTCCATTTTTGCTTACGTTTTGTAAAGGAGGAAGTTGCGTTCGGTGTCTTCCTTCCTCAGTTTTTTTTGTGCCGTTTCCTTCATAGGTTATTTCCACAGCGCCACCTCCGGCGAAGGGGTTCTGGGGGAGGGCTTCTCAAAGGGTTTTGTTAATTTGACACAATGCGGTGTGAACGTGAATCGCACCTGTTGAAAAGGTAACAAATGTTGCAACTTTGGTCCCCAGTCGAACCGAGTCTACCGGATTATCATGTGTGGAAAAAACCCAAAGTCACAAGAAACATCCGGTTAAATGGCATCCAAATGACTCTTAATTATACATTACTCTCTTTTGGTTTGTTACGTAAAATCTAAATAAAAAAACATATTTTGTAGAAGCACTTTTGTGCTTTTGCAGGTCTGCGCCAATAGATCCCAATGCCATCTATCCGTTCCGTACAGAAGAATCCGTATCCCTCTCCTCCTGTTCTCCCGTTCATTTGAAAACGTCTCCGTTGCCCTCAATAAATCAGCAGCTATTGCAAATTTGTACCCTGATAGTCGCATTTGCAAAGCACTCCTCAAAAGTGTTTCCTTCTCCACATTGCCAGCAGCTCACAGAGAATTAAGAGCGGATGACGAGGGAAAGTTGGAGTCGTTTTCCCCGGAGAGCTAATTGTGTACCGAGTGGGAGGCCGTGGTGGTCCGCTGCCGCTTCCTGTAAGCGGCTGGCTGCGGCTGCCACCTCAAGGGGACCAAAGGAGGTGTTCTGGGTTTGAAAAAAAAAAATCATTATGCTCAGCTAGCTGGCAACTTGAGGGCACGTCATAAGGAGGAATGCCATTGATCTGTAATGGTGATGCTCTGGCGGGTGATTTCTTTTCCCTGTGGGACTCAAAGCATCTGGCTTAGCTTTACCAAATATACAGATAGTGACGAATCCCAGGGCCGGCAGAAAGCAGCATGAGGCCCTGAACATCTGGAGTTCACATGTCAAACTCAAGGCCCCGAAAGCCAAATCTGGCTCATTGTAGCTTTTTACGTGGCCCTCCAGGCTCCAAATTACACCAGTAAGAAGTTCTTCCAAAATTCAAGCCAAATCAAAAAATCTCCGCATTTTTTTCTGACTCCTTTCAAGTTTTCTCATAATTGGTCGAAAACATTGAGCTTAAGTGACTGCTGCCTCAGCCCTGATGTCAAGTTGTAGTCTGGCACAAATATTGTAAAAATTCTTTCCAAACATTTCTGGATTAACACCACAAAATCTGTCCTTTAGATTGCAAAAAAAACACTAAAACAATCAATATCCTGGAGGAACAGCTATTTATTGATATCTTAACAATTTAATTGGTTTTATCAATATATTTTGGCACAACTGGCCCTTTAAGAGCATTCAGATTTTTGATAAGACCCAAAATGGTTTGACCAGTCCACAAGTTGTTGGTATATCTCAACAACTATGTAGTTCAGCAGCGCCAAGCTACATGCTAACTTTAGCAGCTACTTATTAGCCAGTTGTGGGATTCTTTGCTTAAAAATTATTTGCATCTCATCACGTCACCATTTTTTTACATTCTGCCAAACAAACAATATCAAACTAGCAGGAGTTTCTTCACACAACAGTCCAGCTAACCATCTTTATTAGCTCGCTCTGCTAATCAGAGCGGGGCATCTCAGGAAGCGGGGACTTCCTGCATTACTTCAAAATAAGAGTCTCAAACACATTCTAAACAGTTTCAATCTATAAGCATTTTCATATATATAAATATAATAGCGTACACTCACTAAACTATTAGCCCCTCTGTCCTGCTGTCCAGAGGAACAGGACAGCAGTTTACGAGGCAGATTTCACTGAGCTGATAAATATTGCAGCCCCTTAATATCATTAGATCTCAGGCTACTAAATCTCATTGCTCGTCTGTTTTGTGTAGAACTCATGCGTTTCCAACCCTGCAAACATAAGCCCTCTTGAGGCAACCGGTCAAGCAGAAAGAGTTCAGAGTTCACTTATACCTCAGGCCGACCACATCTTATTCTGTTCTCCCAGCTGTTAGTTTTCTTTTCTGATTTATGCTTTTCTCAGAAAACCGATGACTTTCATCATCCTTTACATGTGCTAAATAAGGAAACCTTGAAATTGCTATTTGATTATAATAAAAACCCGAGTTAGGACTGACACAAATATTTTAAAAGCAATAATGAGAAGTGTTGAATAAAATGAATTATGCCATCAATTTAGATATTTAAACAATTATAATTTTATTTTTAACTGCACTTATTTCCAGTTAAGCGTAAATTGTAAAATAGATAAAATAATTATTCTGTTTATTCACCTTTAGCACTCAGGAATCTTTTGCTTTACTATAGAATAATTGAAGTTGTCACTATGGTCCCCCAAACATAATCTGACAAGTGATTGGCTAATCTGCAGTTAGTCTATTTTATTGACTGGATCAAAATAAGGCCCGTCCACTAATTCCGATGGTTAAGGCTTAAAGATTCATTTATTTAATCAAGTATGACAGCATACAGCCATAAAATGGAGAAATTATGTGGGGTTTTTTAATGTAGTTTTCTTAAATAATTAGGCAATTGCCTGATTATGTACTTGATAATTGATCTATTTGTTACTGATTTTAGTTTCCCGATGACACATGTTGGTAATCTATATTTATTTATGGGATAGTGTCACTTTTGCACTTCCACATGATGTAAAGTTATGAGTTTTCATTCAACAACATCGGCCTATTTTTTGCAGACGTCCCTAAAAGCTATGATTGTGTGGCTGAGCGCCGCTCGGTGATGTGACAGCAGCATCCTCACCGGGCTGCAGCATCAGCACCGGGCTGCAGGAGAAGTGCGTCCGCGGAGCCACGGCGACATGACGCGCTGCAATAAACCCCTGATCAGAACTTACATCAGAACCAAACGAAGTTCATTTGGACCCCCCAGTGTTACCTCTACTAATTTAAAACTTTGTCTGACATGTTGAAATGAATCGGTTTTCAAATAAATTTATCAGAACTGCGGAGAAGCCCATAGTCAAAAAGAGTTAAACCACGTGTTCTGTAAATTGGTTTCAAATTAAATAAACGCATCTAGTAGTCACCACTTAAACCAACTTCTTTTTCCACTCAAAACACATCGATTTAGAACCCTTCATTTGCACGAACAAGTGTTGAATGACACAAAGATGAGAGGACTCGTCGCTTCCTCTGCGCACCGACAACATTTTTAACGCTTTTAATAAAAAATAAATTAATTTAAAAAATCCGAACTTACCTTGGCAGCAAACTGCGCCTCTAAATGCGGGGGGTCCAGTGACTGTCTGAAAGTCGACTTTTGCCAACGGAGAACCCCGCCACGTCCGCTGATACTAAACGTTCCGGCGAACTTCGGAGGTATAAAAGTGCTTCTGAGCCAATTTCTCGCGCTCCTGCAGCCTGTGGTGCTGAACCATCTGTTGTGCCTGTGCGCGTCGAGCTCTGCGCGGCGAGGGGAAAGAGACGAGGGAGGAGGAGGAGGAGGAGAGGGAGGCTGCGAAGGGTCCGGAGCGCACGGACACCCGCCGATGTGAGAGCGAGCGAGCGCGCGCGCGCGCGCGCACGGACGATTACGGAGTCTCAGAAGGGAAATCAACGTCTGCCTAATAATTAGCAGCGCGAGCGCAGAGTCCGCGACTTCAAACAGCTTTTATTCGGCGAATGTTTGCAGGCTTAGTTTGATTTCCGCAATTCTAAAGAAGAAAGAAAGAAAGAAAGAAAGAAAGAAAGAAAGAAAGAAAAAAAAGCTAGATTCTAATGCAGTAGCGTAATCGCTCTTTGAAAAATCCTGTCACTCAACCGCATTTTGAGGATATGTCTAGAAGTAAAAAGTAAAAGCCAACAATTTCCTTTAAAATAAACGTTTATTTGTAATTTAGATACTTCTATTGACGGACTTCCTGTTTACCTGGGGAATAGGTATGACGTGACACACAAATCACAAAGCTGGATGAGGTCCTGTATGGATTTTGTCACGTTTTTTCTAATCTTTACACACTTTGGAGCAATTGTCTGCGTGTATCATCGCAGTTTGCAAAACTCTTTTATCAATCAGTCGAGATCAATACTATTTATTCAGAGACAAAAATGGTCTGTAATAAACAAAAACAGAACAGTACTGCCCCTTTAGTAATCTGAAATAATTGTTTCCAGACAATCTTAGACAGCTCCTCTATCCTCACTATGATGTCCACTTCCACTTCTGTGAAATCAGGTGTATAATATGAATATTGTAATATCAATATTGTTCGGTACTTTATGCTGTAAAACCACGTTCCAGCGGATAGCACGCCCCATGGAGCGCCTCCATGATGTTTGATCCGAAAGGCCTGAAACTGATGGTGGAGGTGCAGAAATTTTACATATTCATAGATCAACTCCACAGATTGCAAAAGAACAGAGTACAAAAGAAGTGTATAAACTTAGACTTGACAAGGTGTAAGTGAGCAATACATCCATGATTGCACTTATGCTACAAGTGGGTTGTCCATATTTGCATATAACTAGTCAATTGTGGGCCGTTGCTATTCCCAGGCTAAGGAGAGATTTCTTTTAACTGAAAAATCTGCAAAATATTTGATTAAACCTTCAGTGGTTTATATATAAAAAAAGCTTTATTTGGTGGGAGTGGATTCTTAGAGAGCAGCAGATGGTTTCTTCCAACAGTGATAGCTCCCGGTATGAGACCTTATAGTTTCACATTTAATAAATGTGAAACTATTGCCCTCAGAGAAACTGGAACCATCAACAAACTCAGCGCCGGTTAAGGTATAAGGTGTACGGGTCGGGGTCAGACACCCCGACCCGTCTCTGCGTTACGGGTCTCTCTCCACTTTTTATGCCTCGGTGTTTCGTAGTTTGGATCTGCTCTCTGATGTGAGAATTAATGGAAGTTAAGCGACGCGTGAAAGCCTGCGGGAAAAAGTGTGAAACGTGTCTGGCGCGTTGGCCGCAAATCAGCAGAAGCGCACTTTGCTGAGGGAAATGAAGTTAGTCCCGAGATGTAAGCAAATCATTTGTAAGACACACCAACAGTCCGCGTCTTTGAACCGCGTCTCCTTGTCTGTTGCCGTGGAGTTCAGTGCTGCAGCAGCAGTAGATTCCTCTAACACAGAACAAGGCTAAGTTATCACTTATTTTTAAATTACGGCGCTTGTAGCCTGCAGGGGGAGATGGGGTACATTAGGAGTAAGAAAGCATGTGTAGCTTATTTTATTTTTTTGGAGGGACCGTATTCTGTCGTCTCTCTTTGACGCAGCACAGCTTCCATATTCTGCTTCTTTATTTCCAATCTGAAAAGTTATTTCAGTATCGTTCCACCGTCTCCACCGTCCTTCCCTGAAGCGTCTTTTTGTCGCGGCGTGCCTCAGAAACACCGCTCCGCGTCTCTTCAGACGCCTCGCATCACAACGGCATGCGTGGCCTCGTAGCATCACAGCGCTCGATCTGGAGTTGCCATGGCAACGGGCAGTTGGAGGGGTTATTTTTTTTGGGGGGGGATGGCGTTTGTGAACATATTGAGGGTATGATGGGGGAGAGGTTGATTTTTCATAATCAGACAGATGCAGTCTCACCACCACACCAGTTTTTTTTTTTTTTTTTTTTAAGCCCGTTGAGTAAAAAAGCGCCGCTTTTTGTTTGTTCAACAATGAATCACGCCAGGACACTGATGTAATCACCACGAGGACGCGGCTGCATATTTTTGGTAGCCGTCCATGAATGAATTGCTGTTTTGGCAGCGGCCTCCCGCTGTGCAGACTCCACAAAAACAGTTATCTCAAGAGGGAGGTGCAGCTTCATGGAGGGATTTGACAGCGCCGCAACACTCACAATTAATATCATAACATGCCTTCTAAAAGTATTCATGCCCCTTTGAGCTTTTTCACATTTTACTTCTTTGCAACCACAAACTCGATGAATTTCATTCAGGGACGCACCAAGTCCACTTTTTTCACTTCCGATACAGATATCCGATACAGGTATCGGCTGATACCGATCCGATACAGAAAAATAAAGCTGAATTGATTTGAAACACGTAATTTTTTTAAACACAGACATAAATGTACTGAATTATAAATTTAGTTGATGATTCTGCACCAGCACAACACACTTTAATACAGCTATAGCTTCACAAGCTTGGTCAAACATGTAAAAAAATATCCAAATTTAATGCTGCGAAAGTGAAAAAAAAATTTAGTTGTTGTAATAGTTTTATAAAGTGCTCCATTTTGGAACACCAAGGTGTTAACTGCATCAATTCCAAAGGTTCCCCAAAAGTTAATGTCTTGAGTAAAACAGCAAATGTAAAATAAATCATAAAGAAACTGACACGAACAATCGGTTGACTACATTGGCGAAACTTGTAGAAATTAACTGCAACAAGCCATCTTTCAAACGGTTCAGAAAGTGTGATTAGGAATTCTACGTGTAATTTAAAATAAATAATGCGTGACGCCGCTCAGAGCAATAAGTATAGAGTTCGACCAAATCCATCTGCCCTTAAGAAATGTGGAGTATTGTCATCAAAATCTGATCTAGAATTTTTTCCGATATCAGTATCTGTATTGGGACCAATATCGATATTAACATCAGATCGGTGCATCTGTACTTACAAGTCGTAATGCGAAGACGTAAAAAAGTTCAGTCAGGTTTGAATACGTCTGTGTCAATCTGTAGGGTTCAGCACACTGTCTCTACTGAGATGTAGACGAACATGTTTGGTCCAAAGTAGATCTGAATACAGAAATACCCACTTAGAGGACAACAAATCGCTAACATGATATAAACCCGAGACATTTCTATGATTGTTGGCTTCTAAAGGGACGTCCTGGTATAAAAAATGAGACTTGGTTAAAAAAAAATAAAAATGAGATGAACAAGCTGCACAACAGACATCAGCCCGCTGGTAAAAGCCATAAATCATAGACCACATTTGACACCCAAACTACAGTGGGAACATGAAACACAATAAGAGGCCGCTGAAACCACAGGGATTTTTCTTCATGTTCCCTGCTTTACTGCACTGTTCGCAATAAGTGCAAGACAAGCATTAGATTTCAGATTTGCAGGCTCGTTTGTCCGGCACCACAGCGGCTCATAACAATAATGTTGTCTGGTATTGTTCCTCTCCTCAATATTGCTCCCCTCGTGATGCGTGCATTATTTCACAATGCGTACATGTATTTGTCTTCGCTTAGCTCAGCGCTCCACTGGGTTTCTAACGCAATGCCCGACTCCAAAAGCATCCTGCAGATACTGCAGGAGAGAGAAAGTGTGTGACGAATGATGCAGTCCTTTCATTGATCTTGTTAAAGTGTTAGATTTATGCTGTGCTGGTTGAAGATGCAGCTGCAGATATGGGTACATCTCTTGTTGAGCTATGTTCATTGAGGAAAAAAAAATAAATAGGCGTAACTATTTGAAGTTCGTTAAGGGGGACGATTAATCGGATAAAAATAAATCTGTTTAATAAATTAGTTGATGATTATTTCAATAACTGATTGATCACGATTAATCGTTTCAGCCATTCCTTACTTCCATGCATAGTATGATTTAAAGAAAGAAAACAGGCACTCTGAATAACGGTGAAAGTCCCAAAGACAGCAAACAAGTGTTAACATTTCACTGTTTTATGATTTTGATCAGCAATAACTAAAATGATAACGATTCCTGATATCTTTAAAAGAAGTATTAAACTGAACCAAGATTACTCTGATTACAGTTGAAGTGATTCATTACTTGTTAAATCATACATGCTAAATGAGCTTAACTAGTATGCTAACTAGTTATGCTATTAGCATAGCTCACATTAACTACATGTTAGCTAGCTAATACACTAGTTAACATACTAATTAGCATAACTACCTATGCTAGTTCCAATAGTTAGCATGCTAGTTATGCCTATGCTAACTGGCATACTAGCTAGCTAACATGTAGTTAACAATGTGCATCTCCTAGTTATGCTAACTACAATGCTTGTTAGCATACAAGTTATAGTAGTGTGCTTAGTAGCATAACTAGCATAGGTAGTTTTTCTAGTTAGCAAACTAGTTATCCTAACTTGCATAGGTGGTTATGCTAGTTAGTAGTTAGGGTAGTATGCTTAGTAGCATAATTAACATGACTAGTGTGCTAGTTAGCATAACTAGGAGACGCACATTTTAACTACATGTCAGCTAATAACTAGCTAACATGCATACTAGCATACTAAAATGCATACTAGTTATGCTAGTATGCTAACTATGTGCTAACTATATGCATGCTAAGTAGCATGCTAGTTTGTTGTGTTTAAAACAATAATGTAAAACGGAGCTACTGCAAAATTTAAGTCACATTTTTCTCTAACACAAAGGCTGAAACTGTAAGATCCATCTCTCCAGAAGAAGGATAAACGTTCCCACATCAGAACCCATTACAGCTCTAAAAGGCCTCTTTGCCGCACGTAGATTGATCCACTTCTCTCATAGCAGCAGTTTTTTTTGTTGGTTTCCCGAATAAGAGCTAATGGTGAAATCGAAAATAAAATTAGAACAATGGAGAGGCTGTAGAGTGAAGATCTGCTTGTGTTATATAATGGACGCATTTGAACAATTTTGGGGGCAAAAAATTGGAGCTGCAGAGGAACAAAGGCAGACCGCATATAAACAATATTCACGCGCGATGCATTTAAGCCCACCGTGGGCCCGTTGTTGCTAAAATGTAAAAAAAGGAAACGTGACACCAGTGTTGTGTTTTTAATCCTTCAAAGGAATTAGACGTGCCATCTCTTAAGTGTCCGTGAATGCTTCACAAATCCCAGTGTGTCAGCATATTTAATGTCGTCCGAGCAACAAAGACGCTCTCTCGCTCCCCGCTGCACAACGGCGCCGAGACTCAATAGTAGATGACTGCAAACCGCAGATTAAGTTATCTCGTTCTGAAAGTGAATACTCTCTGGTCACTCCGAGTATTCACTGGCCAATGTGTCTTTTCTGTGGCCGACTGCTGTGCAGCGGGTCAGCATTCGCAGACCGCAGACAGGTTTAAAGTGCAGGAACGCAGCCAAATGCACGAGCAGCTCAACATTCAAATGTCTTCATGTCGGTTTTTTTTTTTTGTTTTTTGTTTTTTTCGTGCCAGGTAGTGGATGCGAGTGCCTGCCAAGGATTTCTGCTATTTCAGACGGCCCCAAAATAACACAGTGAGCAAACTTGTGAAAGCCTTGGAGGATTTACTATAGATTAAATGAATGATTAATCGTGGCCAGGCAGACTTAAGACTTACAGATTTCTGTCAGAAAAGTAACGCAGATGAAACTATGTGAAAGCTATAAAAAAAATGAAATCATTAAGTCACAATTGTATTAAAACTATTTTTGCTAGATAAAGGCTTATATCTCAATTCATGTTTCTGCCTGAAGAAGCGACAACCGTCCTGGTTATTGAACACAATAAAACAAGTAAGAAAAAGTAACGAGCAATTTGATGTTGACATCGAAACTTGTCCAGGGAGTAGAGATGAAGTAGCATCTTTCTTCATAAAACACTTTGGAAATTGCTGCAGCTAACTCTCCTTTTGATACCCAAACGGCGGGAGAAATCAGAAACCAATGGCTGCGATTTCGTCGGCCAGATAATTGCGCAAGTTCACATCTTGGAAAGAAATTGGATTAACGGGAAACGTCAAATTCGAAAAAACAATTTTTTTAATAGAAGGTTTTGGCGCTAGGATGAGGTGTTCTTTGTTTTGTTGTTTTTCTTTTTTGGCGGTAAAGAAATCGGTTTATTTTACAAAACTGCAATGGAAACATTTTGTTCGTGTCACACGATCAACAACCGAATGTTGCCAGTGGCGCAAATCCTGAAAAAGAAGACAGGACGTAGAACACAGGAAGTTGAAGACAGGCGCGGGATGTTTTTTAAGACGTACCGCATGAAACTTCTTCAGATTTTAGCTGCGTTTCTTATTTAATGGAAACACCTCAATTGAAAATTTATGTTTTTTGGACATTTGCGGGAAACTGACAACGTTTTACACACGTTTGTAGTGACGTGACTTTTTAATCAGCAATGCCTCTTGTCCGGCCCACGTTCAGTCTCCATAGTAACCAGGTATTGTTACGAAATTCATCATAGCATCAAATCCACCACTTCTACTTTTAATCAAATAAGTTATTCCAACTGAACAATGGCTCTAAATATGTGGGAAAATTAGCTACAAAGTGGTAAAGACAAACACTGACAACAGTTTTAGAATAACCATGGCAAAGTTTTGATTTCCATTCAATAGAAATTGCCTATGTTCCTTGTAGGGATTGACCCGTTTCACGTTTAACACTTATTTTAAAAGTGTAAAAAGTGAGACACCTAAAGGTCACACTGCATGCAGTGACCTTTACAGCGACTGTTGTTTTGAAGGAAACAAGTCGGGTTTTGAAAAATATTCAGCCATTTATGCAACATTGTGTAAAAAGCCACCTGCAGTGCTGGAGATCCATCTGTCACACTGAGATCATACCAAAACATCAGACAAGATGCCAGCGATTGGTTTCAGTCCTCTGTTGTGCAAAGCACAGGATGGCAAAAGTCTTCATGTGCCAACTGCAACATCCACAGTATCTGCAGATCTGACTTATAATCTCCATCATTTAACTTCTGCAGTCAAACATGAAAATGAATCGACTATCTTCTGCTGCAGGGCTAATTTATGTTAGCTTTAGTCGCCAAAGCAGTTGGTCTAGAAATGTGTTTGGTAAAAAAAAAAAAAAAGCTGCTCAAGTAAAAAAAATAATAATTTAAAGTTACATCAGAAGGATCAAAATCTTGGCGTTTTAAAGACCAACTTGAAAACAGTTTGTATAAGTAACATAATTTAAATGTTTTTTAAAGACTCGCCTTTTCAGATTGAGAGAGCACTAGACCAGTCCTTGTTTCTTTTATGTTTCCTACTGGAGTTTGGATTGTTTATTGTCAACTTAGTATTTTTTGACAAATTTGTGCAGCACTTTGATTCTTAAAGTGCTTTATTAATAAATGAATGAATGAATAATTACAAAATAACAAAATCAGGCAAAAATAAAAATTTCCAAATCAATTTCTTTCAACACAAAACTTTGAGAGAAACTGCAGGTGTGTCTCTGCGTCCGGTGAACTTTTGGTTAAAACACGTTTGTTCTTCATTCAGTGAAGTTACTTGCGGTGCGTAGTGAATCCAGAAACTTCACTCAAGAGCAGCAATACCTCGTAATGAAATTGTAAAGTACAAAGTAGAGAAAAATACTCCTGAAAGTACTTTTTTTCCCCAAAGACGTTACTCAAGTAAATGTAACTGGTTACTATCCAACTCTAGATTTCAAGCTGTTGCTTGAGCGAGAAAGTTGCATATTTTTTAAAACATTAATTATGTGAAATTGCACTTTTCCCCATCAAAGATAGACGTGTATTTTGTTGATTCTGGAGGTGCATATGGCCGTTTCCTCCGGAAAGTGCCTGCTCGCAGAGAAGACACGGCGTTCGCTGCTGGGTGGCGACCATCTGCAAAGGCCCCAGGGAGGAACGGGTCAACCATGTGGTAAATGCGGTTTCTCACTTGCGGTTCCGCTAAAGCACGACTCAAAGCAACAGTGCTTGTGTGTGTGTTAGCTACCAAACGGCGCCATTTCATCCAACGAGGGGCAGGATTTCACTCCATGATATGACGAACAGTGTGTGGGCCAACAAACCCCCCCCCCTACAAAATCTATTAAAGGCAAAGGGGAGTTCGAGGGCTTTTCGCCACGTCAGCAGTAACATAGCAAAATCTGAGTTCAAGTAATGCTGGCGGCTCAGCAGAGGGGAGGTGTCCATTGACGAAATGAAATGAAATCCATTAAGTCCGGTCTGAGTGACAGATCATTGAGTTTGAAGGCAGCTCGAATGACAAATCAGTGCGATGTCAATAGCATAGAGCCGCTTTTCACGGGGCAAGTTACGCCGACTCTCTCACGTTATATCGTTCACAACGAGTAACTTTGATGAAGCTCTGGATCGAATGCAAGTCAGGGAAAAGTTTGTTTGTATCTTCAGGATATTGAAGACCCTATGGTGTGCAGCCTTAACAGCCTTTACTGCTTCTGTGTAGTAAAACGTACATCATGAGTACATTACACTTAAATGACAGAAAAAAAATGTATTAGAAAACAATATAAAGGGACAGTATTATGTAAAATCAACTGTTTTGAGCTGTACATTATGTTATAATGTTATTCCCTCATCAAAAGCATACGCGAAGTTCATGTTCGAGAAATCCTTTCGTCTCCCGTGGCAACCATTTATTTGTGCAAAACACCTGCTTGGTGCTAGCACCTCCTTCAGGGCGTAGCTCCTCCTCTGAGCTGCAGTTGCCAAACTTCCGCATTATAGAGCAGCCCTTCCTCCATCAACTCCTTCAGACTAGCCGGCAGCAATTAGCAAACACCTGGTGGAACTGTGCATCTGCTGAGCTCATTGTGCGAGCTACTGCTCACTGCAACTGCTGGTAACAACGTTGTGAAAGGGTTAACGGAGGAGCCGTGTTGTGATGACTTCCTGAAGGTCATCACAAAAACTTTCAGATTTTAATCAGACGTGAAGGGCAGATGCAGTTTACTGCTGTCCGCCTTAACACCGCTTGGCCACCGACTTTCATTTTGTAGAGAAGTTTCTTCTGAAGCCGCCAGTTGTGTTTTGGAAAGCTGCACGGCGCGCGATGGAAGCCTGCAGCGCAGCAGGTCGGCTCATACCTGACTTCATGAGTGAATTTATAGTTGGATGATCCGAACTGGCCTGTTGCAAACTACCTCTGAATCACAGCTGCCTCACCATCGCAAGGGGTTCACACACACACACATACATGCACACCGTTTCCATGGCGACGTTATTTGATAAGCGCTCTCGTAGCGATCAAAAGGGGAAATAAAGAGCCACCTTTTTTAATAAGTCATAGACTGGTGAGAGCTCCTCTACGACTGCTTAGTGCAATTTGGACACTGGTGTCCAGTGACAGAGTTTAATGAGGCGGAGAGACATGATGTGTCTGAGTCAAATTAAAGTCTACCTCACAGGTAAGTACAGCACAGTGAAAATGTATCTGTCAACACGGTTTTCTCTTTTCTTTTCTTTTGCTAAATATTTAAAATTATCCCCCCTAAACATTTGATAGACAAATAGAACCTAAGTTTAAAAAAAAAAAAAAAAGAGAGTTGGCAAATAATGACTTAACTGATTAAGGAGAAGAAGTTATTCAAACCAACTTGACTACAGGTAAGTCATGCATCATCTAGGCCACTTTCTGAAAACCTAAGTTTAGTGTCTTTTGTCACAGTTGGGCCATAGAAGTAACGGGTCTGTTACTTCTACGGGTAAGTAACAGTACCTGTACTGTTACTGCCAACAGGAAGCGAGCCGGAAGGTCTCTAAGCAACAGCTCATCCACTGAGTGCCACTGTTCACAAATCACGAAAACACAGAACAATGGTGAAGCTTCCCTTGGGTGGCTGACTAAAATTACTCCAAGACTGCATCAAAAACTCATCCAGGAAATCAAACCCACAGCTTTCGGGTTGTACGATGGCTCCTCTACCCACTGAGCCAATTTACATCTGTTTGCTGCTTCTTCATTGACAAACCCAGAACGGAGAATAAACTCATCATAGTCTTAAGACATTTTTCAAGAACAAGGTTCTTTCACGTACTATTCAGAATCTTCCATAAGAAGAAAAGAAAACCCTAATGTGTCAGCCTAAAAGATGTGCCACAGTGTCCCGTTTTACACCCTGAAAATAACTCCAATCCCTCCATGTGTGAGGCATGATTTGTCACCGGCAAATAAATGCAGCGATCACAGATTGGATGACATAATTTGACCGACGCAGTCATGGCAACCTGAAGAGGCGGCTCTGGCATCTTGATAGGCTGTCGTCTCTGCGGCTCGATTGCGTAATGTTTTCAGCGTTGATTTTTTTCCGTGCTCCTCTTTGTGCCTTTCTACCTGCGCTGAATATTTATATAACGAACAGAGAGGGAGAGGGGAGAGGACAGGAACAGCTGCATTACAGAGCACAAGTGTTAAAGAGATGTTGGAGGTGAGGCTGGATTTTAGGGTGTTTTTTCTTTTTCTGCTAGTGCACCATGCAAACTATGGCACGCCAAACTCCAGAAAGCAATTATGAAAAGAAACGGAAAAGTTCCTCCTGTTTGGATGAAAGGCGGCCCAGCAAGCGGAGCGAGTTCAGCTTCTGTCAAAGCCATCTGCTGGCCCCTTTAATCAAATGCGTTTGAACAGTGTCACATTCGTTCGACCGGCCTCACCGTTTAACTCCACCGGTCTCAGCGGCGAGAGATGACAGAGAGCGGCGGCATGGGTGGGAAAAAGGATGTGAAAATGCAATGTGTGTGTGTGAGAAAGAGCTGCTGGCAGCGGGTGGGTGGGTAGGTGGGAGGAATATAGGGGTGCGAGCAGTGAAAGAAAGACTAAATGTCACTTTAAAATGCAGCATGTTCCTGCTAATGACCGGCATTACAGCGAATTAAAATGCGAGCGGCGTTTTGTCCCTTGTTAGGCAGACCTTCACTTGTTTCTAAAATATTTAGACATGCGCTCACAGAGTTTAGAGCAGAGGTGCCCAAACCTTTCGAGACCAACATCTACTTTTTCCTCTCGCCGGCTGGCTGGGATCTGCCACATGACACCAAGATATGAAACTTGGAAATTAAACTTTTGCATGTGAATATACTTTAGCTACAGCAGACGTATTCAAGTGATGCAATTTCTTCCGATTAATGTAATTTCACATACAGTAATTATCGCGGTAGGAGCCAATTGTTGAAATATTCCAATTTAATGTTTGTTGTGAATGGCAAACGAACGAGGTAATTAGTCCAATGTTGACGTTTACTGAACATCCAGAAATCACAGCGACTGTAGCAAAGGTAAACGAAGGTAAAATAACCCGATCAGGTGACCAACTCAAAACCACTCGTACCTTTATCTCAATATATTAGTTAGGATCCAAACGGTTCTTTGAGATTCGGCTTTGTGTCTTGTGAGGATGTTTAGTATTTCAAAGGCGCTAGTCTTTGAAATACTAGCGCCTTTGCGAAGTTTTCCCGCTCGGTTTCGGGCTTGTATACCTTGTGACCACAGGAATGAAGAAAGCGTGTGACCATTTCTTTCCTGGAAAGGATTCGGATGAAAGTAGCTCTCGGGATGAGAGCGATTTCTTTTGGAACGACTTTTCATCTGTTGCCGAAGAACAAACTAACCCGGCTGGGGAGGTTTGTCTTGGTCAAGTGACAGACGTCTGCGGATCCACAGACTTTGACTTGACTAAGACTTTACATGTACTGAGGACGATCGTACCATCTTTGGACAAACTAAACCGGCTGGGGAAGTTGGCTCTGAAAGTCAGACAGATGACAGTCAAAACAATACGAGCGGTTTTACAAAGACGACATGACATGACGATCTTGACTGTGAGAGGACAACGGCCAAAGAAGAAACTGACCTGGCTAGGGAAGATTTATTTACGGGAAGATTTATTTGCCAGCGCAAGTTTTGACTTCATAGATTCCATCGCTGGCTTTAATAGAAAAATCTCCTTTAAAAGGAACATACATCAGTGAATTACCAAATTCCCCGAACGGAAAACTTATCTCAGAGGCAGAGAGAGTCAACAGAGATGTCACAGCCATCGACTTGTCCAAGAAATCATCTCTGAGTTTTTGAGGTTAATTGATCCCTGGACGGAGACTTCAATTACCAGATAGGAACAGTTTGAGATAAAATGTCTACAGGAGTCTCTGTTGGGCCCAACAGAGACTCCTGGTTGTCCTTCCACTGGCAACAACACCCACCGAAATAGCATCCCTTTTTATCAGGTGGGTATGTTTGGGGAGCAAATGTTATTATTCAGAGTGCGGGTCAACCTTGAAGAAAAAATACTACCTCACTGACAACAATGTACTAGTTTCTTTCTGCACCGGTCGGCCAGGTGTCCTTATTTGAGTCATCAAGTGATTCCCAATCGCACCATTGATATGGAGCTTGTGGGACTGAGTGGTACCACCTGTCCTCCATCATATGTGATGATTCTGAACCAGGACACTTTTCCAAATATTTAGTGATTGGACTGGAGACACTAAAGGCTGATGATAAATATAAATATGCATTCCGATCCGTATGTAAGCAAAGGAAACGGACTGGATCAGCACTTTATCCCGACCGTTTTCCAATAACTCCGGAGCTTCGAGCTTCCGCGGTGCAGTGGGGCTCGAGCCTGTCAAAATGCCGCAGTGACGGGGGAACATTAGGTACGTTTCTCCAGAGCCTAAGTGGAGATTCTTATTAACAATCCGAAAGGAATTCCTACATGAGTAGATCTGCACAGGCTTGCCTCCGCTCCTCTTCTTCAGCAACCCAGTGGCGCTTGATGAGTCTCATTAGGAAACGCAGATGGAGCTGGACTGATGAATGCCCGAACAAATTGCGCTGCAGATAATGTATTAAATAACGAGCCAGATTCAATTTCTTACACATGCACACACTCCCTGGAGATGGATTTGGAGAAGTTGCCTGCTAATCCTCGACGTGAACACACACCAAGAGCGTGAGAGGGAAAGCAACAACAATTGTTTATTGTGTTCCTGCCGAGAGGAGGAAAATTGAATACTTGAGGCTGCCAGCATCTTTTTTGGTTTGACTCGATCTGTCTCACAATGCCGGCTCACAATGGATTTTTCTATCTTTAAACGCTCTTTTTTTTGTTTTTTCCCACAGAAAAGCAGGCATGCTGAGGTGAGGCGCTGCTGTGCCGTCAATATGCCAGCATTAGCCCCGTTAATCCCGAAGCACGGCCATCTTGGAAGCGGGATTACTTGCTGTGTTGACGCTGTGTTTTCGGCATAAAGTTAATTTAGTATCTGGTGGGAAATTGTGAATGAGGCTCATGCTGCAGGTAGACGCGTGCGTGCGTGTGTGTGTGTGTGTGCACTGTTGGCAGACAAAGCTCGTTTTCGCTACGAATCAAGATTATAAAGTCTCCAGGACTTAACAGAAACTCGTCAGCGCCTCAAATGTTCTTCCATCCTTCAGGACTCAGATGTGTGTTTACATGTCTGCGAGCTGTGAAATAAAAACTCCAAACTCCTTGCAGCCAGAGGTCTCAGCGAGATGCTCAGGTTCTTTGCTTCTCCTGGCGACTGGAAGCCTGTAGGGCAGAATCTGCCAGGAGAAAGCTGAAGAAGTGGGAACATGCGCAAGACAGGTGGATGATGTGTTTTTCACCAGTGTTTTGCAGCTCTGCAGCGAGAGAAATTTCAAGGATATTTAGTGTGGCATTCAGTTTATGACTCAAGAATTGGCGCATTTGCTATAAAAAAAATTTAATCAAGCGGTATTCAAAGAGGCCGTGTCATATTAGATAAACATGATGTTATTCCCTCATGAAAAACATGCCTGGAGTGTTTGTCAGTCAAAAGTGTTGACACCACAGCTCTTCCCTAAAATCGCCGACTACGATTTCGCCAAAACAACGCACATGTACGTGGTCACTTGATGCTCAAACTCCTCAATAAGACGCCAATGTCTCCTCTGATGGCGAGTGAGCAACATGGCCGTATCATGAACATCTCATTTTACTATTTACATCCGTCGGCACCATGATTTTTAACGATTTTAATCGGCGAATTTGATTCGTTATTGAATGGCATCTCAACTAAATTGAGCTATAGAGTGGCCTTTTATTTTGTTATATGCTTAAAGTAATCATCTAGCTATAAAAAAGAGCTAAACAGCAGGAAGAGGCACGAATGGGATGAATAATGTCAATCAGGGCACTTCCTGCAGAGACCCGGAGGGACCCGGCGCTCTTCATGAGACACGGCAGCATCGCTTACAACCATTCCTGACCTTATTTCCAAATCCAGGAAAGATCCACAACCTTTCTGATCCGGAAGTGGAACAGTGAATTAAACCTTCTTTCCTGACGACTACATTTTTAAAAATCAGCTTCTTTCCGCATGTATACAGGCATCAAATAAATATAGTCTCTTTTTCCTGTGTTCTGCTACAATCCTCACATGCACCTGCATCACACATACTCCTCTTGGCTCCCTGGCTCTCTGATGGAGTCTATATAAAGCAAACACAGCTTAAGGAAGATCCACCAGAGTTTTGCAGATGTACGACCCAGCTGACTTGTTGCGCCTTTGTTTTCCTTCGCGCCCTGTGGTCACAAACAGCTGCTTCTTCCTCAGGCAGTCCGGCTGCGAGTGGTGGGCATGAAACGCCTGCTCACCGTTTTCAGTCGTACTCTCTCCCCTACAGGGCTTTCTGGATGTTTGTTTTGTTGACTCATCGTTTCCCTGGCAGCAGTCCGCATGACCATGGATCTGGCGAAACAACTCAAAGTAAAACCTGAACGTGAAAATTGTACTTTATCGCGTAATGTCTAATTTACATTATAGGTAAAAATAATGATAGAAACATAGCGATGACAATCATGTTTAAGTTGTTTTATTTGCATTTCCCAGAACTGGAATGAGAGTTTCACTTGCTGATTATTCATGTGAACTGGAAACTGGAAAATCGACAAGATTTCTAAAGAAATATTCCATCTCAAAATTCTGCGTTTTTTAAATTCATTGTGTTTCAAGATTGTCATCAAGTTTGTTCATGTGTATGCATATCATTAGGTAGCATTTATTTGAGTACTTTTTGGACTTCAGGATTAATTTCGATCCACCAAACCGATTCTGATGATAAATTGCTGCTAGAACTTACTTAGGCAGTGTTACAGTTTTATTCGGAACTGGAAAATTCCAACTTCAGAATATGGGCCTCGAGAAATATGGCCTTGATGAAAGTTCAAAGGTTATTGTCATAAGGGACTTTTAATCTGTCAAAAGGACACTCAAAATGTATTTTTCTTTTTTTTTATTATTGTTTCTAGCAGTTAAATGTTAAAATGACGTGCCATAAGCGAGGCCAACATCTGTTCTGTGTCTCTCTGTGTATGAGTGAGACAACCATAGCTGTGCACTTTTCAGGTCACATTTACATCCATAATAAATAATAAATGGTAGCAGCAGCTCTTCTTGGGTTTCACTTACTTTCTTGCTTTGGTTCTCTGGACAGTCCAGTTACAATCAGTGTTAGCAAATTGCAGCAGGGTTCGCTAGAGAGCAAACTGAGACGGATTTTTATGTGAACCAGAGTCGACTAACATTCTGATTAGCTTTTCACACCTGCCAAAACAAAGTGTACTGCCGGCAGAAGGAGGTACGTTCAGGCCTCCTTCTGCCTCTGCATGGCCGTCACCTTGTTGGTCACACTGTCCTCCAAGTGTGGACAGTGTGACCAACCAGAACCAGTTCAGCTGACCAACCAGCTGAACGATCAACCTCGTTCAGCTGGTCGAGGTTGATCTTCTGGTCATATTTCCTCAGAACCTTGTGAGTCGGAGTCGATGACGTCGACTTGCTGGACAGGTTCTGCCAGTTAAACCAACAGATTACAGATTAAACCAACCGCAAAAAACTAAACAGAAACAGTAAAATGGCTCTGTGAGCTTGGTCTTTACCTTCAAAACCCACCAAAATCCAATAGTAGTGAAAAAAAGTCAACGTTTTGTTTCATTACTCAAAGATACAAAGCTTCTAAGGGGACATCTCGAGATCCCGACTTTTTTTCTTGAGATCCCGAGAAACAAAGTCGAGATCCCGACTTTTTCTCTCTGTGTCCCCTTAGGGCAGGGGTGGGCAACTCCAGGCCTCGAGGGCCGGTCGCCTGCAACTTTTAGATGCATCTCTACTTCAACACACCTGAGTCAAATAATGAGGTCATTAGCAGGACTCTGGAGAACTTGACTGCACTTAGGAGGTGATTCAGCTGTTGGGTTCAAGTGTGTTGGACCAGGGAGACATCGAAGAGCTGCAGGACGCCGGCCCTCGAGGACCAGGATTGCCCACCCCTGCCTTAGGGGCTCCGTACAAAGATAAAATGATGAGTTTAACTAAAAACATTCTAATATGAATTCTTACCTTTTGCATTATGGAATGAGGAAAAACTTGGAAAACGATCAAGTGAAACTCTGTACCTTTACCAGACTGCTTAGAAACTCTGTGCTGTGTGCCAAACCTTAACTGAGCCAATTATGTCCCCCATACAGCTCTCGGAAATAATAAGCTTAAAGCTGTTAGAATGTAAAAACCTCAGCCATCTATAATGAGGTAAACACAAGTGGCTCTGGATTTAAATTGTAAATCCACGCACCCTGCCTTCCGACTACATAAAAGTAAAAGGTAAATTCTTTTCACGAGGCAGTGCCAGACTCGTAGGTAGATAATCGGGATTTGAGCATTTGTTCCCCTCCTGCAGCAAACTTCACACATCAAAACAGGTAAAAGAATGTAAAGTGTTTCAATTAAAATGAATATTAGCGAGGCAGATGGAGGGAGCATTAAACCTGGTTAGAACAGCGGCAGATTATATCTGAGTCATACGATGTTTTTGCAATAACATCACTGCCTGTGCCTCCCACTCTGCTTTGACCTCTGGATAGTTGAGTGCACTTGTTTCTATGTTTCTCTGCCACTCGTCCTCCTGGTATCCAACAGCGCAAATATGTGATGCACACAGTCACTACAAACCCACAAAAAAAAAACAACAACAAAAATACCACCAGCCAAAATTCAAAGGCACATCCAGCAAAATCAAAAAGGTGGCATCGTTCGTTGTGTTCGGTCTGAGTCCCGAAGGCGCACCGAGTCAAACCTCTGAGGAGGTTTGTGTGGTGGGAACGGGTGGGACGAGTGCCAACAGGCAGATCCCACGAAGGGGGGCGTTGACATTTTAGATTCAAGTGGACCCCTGCTACCTGTGTGTGTGCTCGGGTGTTTAAATGTTCCCACATGCAGGAAATCTGCATGTGGTAAAAGCACAGTGATATTTTTCTGTGCTTTTACACTTATACCCAGCTAGCATACCATGGGTGGACCCCATATGGGGAAAAGGAGGGCAGACAATATGGGTCCCACATGGGTTTGCCCATGTAGGGGCACCACCTACATGGCGGTGGCCAGATATAGGGAAACCCGTGTGGGGCCACCATGGAAACCACGGACAAACCCATGTTGTCTGCCCTCCTTTTCCCCATATGGGGCCCTCCTAGGTATGCTGGCTGGGTAGTTTCACATCGAGTTGTTTTATTTACTTTATAGCCTGTTAAAGCTCCGCTTCGTACAGGGGGTTTGGACTCACAATTATTTAGAAACGATTGTTCCTGCTTTGACCTCTCGAGAGCAAATTGATGCTACGTTCGATTTGCTACGAGGTTCCATTTTTCGAAGAACCTCTTACAACTATTATGCTTCCTCTGATCACTGACTGATCAAGACACTGAGCACAACTTCCTTCTTCGCAAAATGTGAACAAAAATGGAGTGGTGTCAGACTATTGGTAAAAGACAGTGAGCTATTTCTCCCAAACTGTTTCGTATGCGACACTGAGCCTATAAGGTAGAGAGTCGACACCATCGTGTGGACGGAATGGAGTCAAATTTTGAAGTGTCTGTCAGACGAGGTTAGAAAATATAGAAACTTGTATCATACATCAATGAGGGAATATAAGAACTTTCAGGGAACAAAATATACGTTGGAGGAAACAGCTAAGACACTTGGCGTAAGGTTGAGGCACTGTTTTGAGTTACGTGGAATTGTTGGAAATGAAGTAATTTGTCGTAAGAAATGTAAGATTAGTACACACGATATACCCACGTATGGGGGAGCCTTTACTGTCTTCCCAACATGGCACCACCTGCCTATGTCGTGCGCATTGATGAGAAAATTATCTAATTTTTGAAACTGAACATTCGACAAAAACAGGCTAAAAATCACCGAATTGCTTTGAATAGACATTTATTGGTGCATCATATGGTGTCTCTTGAACATTAGATTGATTTTTATAGAGATAAATCTCTGTTTCTGTGCTCCTTCTTTACTTGTTTTGTGTTTCTCTTGTCTGTCTTAAACTTCAAGTCTACATGGTGCATCCAGCAAGTGCTCTACTAAAGAAATGCAGGAAAACTAAGCAGAGCAGTGAAGCGTACCTACCATCACTGGAAAAACACAAATTAAGCTCCACAACAGTGGGAGTCGTGGGAACGGAGAAGCTAAAACGATCCTCTCAGATGGGAGATTGTCTGCATTGTATCAGTGTGTAGAAGAGGAAATGTGAGTTAAGCCTACTGATTTACAACTCTGCTCGCTGCACCCCACACAGTGTCTGCACTACAATCAGCTGGTAGGTGGTGAGATGTGGTTGACGTCTGCTTGTGGGCAGATAGTCTGCAAGTTTTTCTTCTCCAACGAGACGAGACTTTCTCCATTGACTCGGAAGACGGACTGCCTTCCCAGAGCCAAAAGTCACATGAGAACATCTGCTGTGAGAAAATAGTGAAAAAAAAAGATTATTTTCTCCCTCCCCTCCTTCCCTACATTAGAGCGCTCTGATCGGCCTGTTGCCATAGTTATGGGAGGCTGGGGGACCAACACTGCTGAATAATGAAATTATTAATAAATGAGCACACAACAAGACCAAGGCAGTGCAAGGCCTGGGTACATACACATTACAGGATGTGTATAACATCTTTTCCTTAAGAAATACAAAGAGGAGAAAATGTTGGACCCGTGAATTCATTAAAAATTCATGCAGACTTTCAGCAAAATGAAAAACAGAAGATAAAAATGAATTTGGGTAGCAAACCTTTGAGGTTTCCAGCAGAACAGCTTCGTTTATACTGAGATTAAATTAGGCCAACATTAGGTCATATGGGTCATTAGATGAAATAGATTTGTTTTAGAATATCAGATTTTATTCAAATGTGTCTGATTTACTTCTACTTCACAATGCACTAAATTGTGCTAGTATATCACCTTAAATCCCACAAATTAAAGAAAAAGGTTTGTGGTTGTAATGTTTACCTGCCACCGTGTGAATTGTTGATGAACTATTAACTATTAGTTAATGAAGATCATGGTTTGTCTATGCTGGCCATTAGTACATTTAAGATGTTCCCCTTGGCTAGGCTAACAACTAGCATGTCTAGATTGGTCTCCTGCAACTCAGATCTTTAAAGATAACCTTCATCTTTAAAGGTAACTTTATCAAGAAAAAAATACCTGTAAGTGACAGACATTCGATTGACATCTTGTTTTGACATTCCAGGCTACGATGAATTTTTACCCAATGGTCAGCCTGCTCTGAAAGCCAGGAAAAAAAAAAAGTTTGGGACTCTTCTCTGTAACCTGTGCTGAACCCAGAATCAAGGGCCCTACAGCGTCTCCTGAGCCTCACTTTTCTGTGATGATTTCCTCCATTCACAAGAGGCACTCAGATCAGCCCATGTAACAAAGTGGCCACTTGAAAGCGACAGGGACACGAGTATCTTCTTTAGCCTACACACAGAACATGAGAGCCAAAGACGAAGGCGGTAATGAGGATCATGTGGATGATAAACAAACCGGAAGCGGAAATCTTGGCACTGATTTTGCTGGATGCTGCCTTAATGATACCACATTTTATTATTTAAGCATATTTTTGCGAATATCATTTGTTGCTATAATAATTGCATCTCAGCAGAGACATTCCTTTGCTTTAGGGTTATTTTACTTAATTTTTTTTTATTAACTCTGACTCAGATGGTGGTGATATGATTGCCTGATCTGTTGTCCCATTCATTCAGCGATGAGTGCCATGTTTTCTGTTGCTTTATTAGATTTGCTATCCCTGTTATAAAGAAGGAAGAGGTTTTAATCACAGCATTTAAAATAGGAAATATGATATGACCTGTCCGGGTTTGTGCAGCTACTCAAGTTTTCAAAACAAAAATGCGTTACTGTTTATGGAACTCATGTAAAACCAAAATGGATAACGTTGTAGAAAACTAAGTACACCCCACAATTCTACATACAAGATGCACCAGATGTTAATGATTTATTTATTCTTTTATTTATTTTCCCATTTGGACTGTTGTCTTGAGTGTCATGGAGAAGACCAGCTTTTACTTCCACAAGTGGAACGTTACGTTATGCTAAAACTATTAGAAAATGATTGGGGTTTACTTTTAGTTTACGGAAAAGCAAGGGGAAAAGAGATTAAAATCTAGTCATTAAAAGGGGTGTACTTTCTTTCTTCATGACTGCAAAGAACTGTAGGCTAGGATTCAATGGAAGGTCTGCTTTCACCACCGATTTACATGTTTTAATTACTTTAGGGATTTTTTTGGGGGGAGATTTGTTAATACGTAGTGGATTTAACTTAAAAGCAATTCCTTAATTGATCTTTGACAAATATGACATTACCATTATTTGTTTTGTAGTGGTATATCAATAGTATATGAATGTAATTAAAACTCCATGTTCCTTCGGTGGGAACATGAAGTTTTATGAACAAATATCTGAGGCTGGATAAGGGTAAAAATGCTTTATAGCTCTGTCGCCAGAACACCGACATCTGTGTCTGGCTGGTCACCTGAAAGAATTTGTCACAGAGATATGATGTAGACAAAACAGTGAGTGTTCCCATCACTCCCGCTGTTTTTTTTCCTCTTAATGAACATCTTGTCAGTCCATTCGTGGCTTTGTTTCACAGCCAAAAACAGCCATCAGCTCCGGGATCATGGCACATCGTTGTTCTTCCTCACGACACGACACGTACAGTACCGCGGCTCACCACTAGATGGGGGTGAAGTCCTGACCTGATTTGTCTCTGCACTAAAACGCAGCGAAAAGACACATTTTTCTGTCTTAACATAAGAAGTAGAGGCAAAGCTTAGCATAATTTTGCCTCTACTCCTCTTTCTTATTTAGTTTGGGGTGTCAACCCAAACTAAATAAGCTTGTTTTTGTTCTTTGCAAAGAAGAAAAAATCCATTTAGTTTATCAGGCTTGAGGCAGTTAAAAATACACTTTTTTTTTTTAAAGTGGTGTTAGCTGGTTGTTAATAAATCTAATCTGGTTCAGCGAAGCCTGCCGTTTTTCACCCAAAGTAAAAAACAGGCAAATAAAACGTAGTTTATTTAACTTTGAAACAAACTACGTATAGTTGATGTCGTACTTTTATCCATATTATACTGCATTAACTCAATGTTGTATATAAAAAAACAAGGTGCATTATTTAACGGTTTGCAGGGGGAAATCTATCACCATCAAGGGACAAAACAGGTAACCTTCCAGAAAGAATTTGTTTTTCAGTCATTGGAGCTCATGCCACCTATTGAACCTTGTGTGCACATTTTCAACAAGTCGAGTTAATTTGTGTGACTTTAGTCTCAAGTGATTTAAGATGAGGCCACAGTGGGAACGCTTTGCTTATCAGATTCTGCCACTTTCCAAAGGTCGACGAGTGGAGCTTCAAGGAAGTTCCCAGGCTTCCCACACCCGTTAATTAAAGACTTCTGATGGACAAGAGTTGGCAATTAAAGTGTCTCCTGAACCACTGTATGTCCCAAGGGAGGTGCCAGGAGGAACTCCCGCCCACCCATTAATCTTTAAGCCGCCTTTATTGCGCTGAATTATTCAGTGAGTCGCGTGTCCTCTGGAACTAAGTTGCTACTTGTTGCATTTGGTCTCCAGTCCTGATGGGAAGCAGCAGCTTTGCTTCCCATTAGGACTGGAGACCAAAGACTGCACATGTCTTAGGCAACAGGAAACATGAGGAATGTCTGTGGACAACAATAAAAAGTGAGTTTGCTTTAACTTCAAAATTAGATTTTTTTTCTTCTTCGTTTTGAGTCTGATACATCCGACTTTAAAAGTCAGGCCTGGATTAGAATATCAGCCATGCTAGATTTTCTCATCCCTCAAAATCAAACAGATGGCTTAAGTAAAAAAAAAAAGTGGTGATTGCAGAACTAAATAAATTATTCCTTTCCTGTTTCGCTAATTTTCTGCTTTTTTTTTTTTTTTTTTAACTCTTTATTTAACATTTTTCATTATTACAATGAAATATACAATACACAGAACATGGGGCACTGATTCATTACTTGAATGAAAAAGAACATTACATTACACATAGTTACGCTTCCTTGCTCCTGTATGCCAGCCATTTAGACCAGCGTTTGTTATAAAAATGTCCTTTTATATGTAAAAAATACGTCAATTTTTCCATAGAGTGAATTTCCTCCACAACTTCCCGCCAATGGTCCAGCTGGGCAGGGAGTTTCTTTAGCCAAGACCGTGTAATAGCTTTTTTGCTTGCAATTGATAAAATTTTAAAAAGATATTCATCTTCTTTTTGAAACACTTCTCCACATATCAGCCCCAGCAGAAAAATTCTGGGGTCTTTGGGGATGGCATACCCCAAAATGATTCCCATAGTCTGGCAGATTCCATCCCAGTAGAGTGCCATCTTAGGGCAGGACCAAAATACATGAGAGTGATTGACATTCTGATGTCCACATTGTCTCCAACATTGCTGCTCTACTCCTCTCTGTCTACTAATAATTTGAGGTGTAATAAAGTATCTAATTAAGCACTTCCATCCGAATTCCTTCCATCTTATAGAACTGGTAGATGTCTGTTGTGTCTCACACATTGAAAGCCAATCACCATCTGTAATCTTTACTCCCAATTCCTTTTCCCATTTTGACTTAATATTCAAGGTATTATTTTCATTATGTTTCTGCAACCCCTTATATAGTCTGGAAACAGTTTTATTTGGGCGGTTAGTATAGGCATTTGTGAAAATTTGCACAATAGCATCACCTTCTAGAGGGACACCCTTTTTCATTTTGGTATTGTAGAAGTGTCTGACCTGAAAGTATTTAAATAAGTCCCTGTTCTCAAGTTTATAATCCCTTTTCAGTTGCTCAAATGTTTTAAAAGTGTTACCTTCTACAAACTGACACAAAGCTACAAGGCCTCTATCTTTCCAGTCCAAGAAGGAAGAGTCTAATTCTCCTGGCCGAAAGTTTGGGTTACAAGAGGGCCACATCAGGAGTCCAATGACATCTGCCAATTTGTACTTGTCGACTATTTCTTTCCAGATTAACAACGTGTCTTCAACTATACGATTCCCACTTTGGTCCAAAACTATTTTACCTCCCAGATGTGTTTGGGGTTGGACCCCGCCCTGCTTAAGTTCAATCTGTTTCCATCCAGGCTCCATTTCCGGGGAGCACCAGCAGACCATAAATCTCATTTGAGCAGCGTAGTAGTATTCCCTCAAATTTGGTAGGGCCAGACCCCCCTGGTCTCTATTAATTTGGAGTGTTTTAAATTTTATTCTTGGTCTGGTCCCGGACCAAATAAATCTCGAGATCAGCCTATCCCAGGCATGGAAGTGTGTGTTTGATATTCTAATAGGCAATGACATGAAAAGATATAAAAATCGAGGGAGCAGATTCATCCTCACTATTTCCATTCTAACTGTGAAATCCAACAGTAACCTTGTCCAGACTGCCAAATCTTTCTGTATGATTTCAGTAAGTTTACCAAAGTTCAAACTAAATAACTCGTCCAAATCTCGGGATATAAACACTCCCAGGTATTTTAGCTTTTTGGCATCCCATTTAAGTCCATAGATCTTTCTCATAAGTTTACTAGGAGAATAGTTGATTGTCAGAACTTGTGTTTTTGTGATGTTTAGATTGTAGCCTGACAGTTGACTAAATTCAGTTAGGGATTGTGTTCCAATCTCCAGCGCAAACCAGAACTCCTTCACTAAATGAGACAATGGTGTCGAAAACCGTTTTTAAGAAAGTTCTGTCACTCTCTGGTGGTACATATATATTAACAATTGTGACAACAACGTTATCAATCCTCCCCTTTATAATAACAAATCTGCCCTCTTTGTCACCCCTCTAAGATATCAATTCAAAGTTGAGTGAATTAGAAATTAGGGTGATCACCCCCCTCTTTCTACTATTTCTACAAGAGTTATAAAACGTATTTGAGTAACCAAATGACTTAAATTTGTCATGTTCTTGTTTAGACATGTGTGTCTCTTGTAAAAGAGCGATTTGTATCCCATCTTTTTTCAATTTGGCTAAGACCCTCTTTCTTTTCGCTGGACTACTCAATCCATTTACATTCAAGGAAGCAATTTTCAAATTATATGACATTGATATAAAAAGTTACCTTGACTGATTTGGCCCCGAAACCAGAACATGAACAGCAACAAAGCAAAACAAAACCAAACTGACTTCCAAGATGAGGAGAAACTCCCTCTTCTCGCTCATGACCTCGTTGGCAAGTCGAGGGTTAAACCTCTCAAGATGAGAGGGCCCGAAAAGGACAGTAATGGCTCCTTTAGGAAAAAACCAGTCCATCCTAATAGTCCAACGTGAAAAAGAAAAAACAGTGGCCTCTCCCACGAAAAAATAAACCAGAGCCCATAATGTTGCGTTGTGTCAAGTTCTGCCCATTTTCACTCGGACATGTTCCGCTGGAAATCCTGCAGCTTGTTCTTCGCTCTCAGCGCCACCGCGGGACCGCTGTTATTCGCCGGCTGCCAGCCCAGCAGCTCCCGAAGACACGAATCCGCTCCGGGACCACCGTCAGCTGCCGCCGGTTCCTCCACCTGGATTCCGCGTCTCTTCAGCTCGTTATACGCTTCCCAGGCGCTGGAATATGTGCGGGTTCCTGATTCCCAGTGGATCCTTATGTTGGTAAACGGTGTTTGAAAGCGAATGCCTTTTATCTTGAGCACTTTCTTGATAGCGATATATTCTCTGCGCTTCTTCACTATCTCAGGTGCATAATCGTGGTCGAAGTGAATATTTGAAGAGCTCACCTGGATCTTGCCTTTTTTCCACACTTCTCTTGAGATCTTTTCTTTTGTGGAAAATTCCAGAAAGTTGACAATAATGGCCCTCGGTGGTGAGTCCGGTGGGGGCTTGCTTGCCAGAGTGCGATGTGCGCGCTGTATTTTCAAGTCAAGGTCCTCCGGTATTTGTAGCTGGCTTTTCAGAAGCGTCTCAATATACTGTGTGGTGGAGTTCCCCTCCTGGCCTTCTGGCACCCCGAATACACGTACATTGTTTCTTCTGGAACGGGACTCTAAATCAAGCACTTTAAGCTGAGTTTTCCTCTGTTGTTCGATGCAGAAGCACAGCGCCTCGGTTGCCTCCTTTGCCCATTTCTCCACTTGGTGAACGCGGGCCTCCGCCTCGTCAACTCGCTTTGCTAAGCCCTGCACATCAGTGGCAATACTGTCCAGCTTACCGTTGATCTCATGTCCCAGGTGGTCGATGTTCTGTTGCAGCTTTGCATTATCCACTTTCAAATCAGTCTTCAAATCGTCAATAGCCTTAAGTATTCCTTCCGAGTCCATGTTCGTTCCAGCGCTCTGAGCTCCCGCACCAGCCACGTTGTCGTTAGCTTGATTCGAGCGCGTGTTAGCTTTCGCGGCCGGAGCACCTTTATCCTGAGTTTTAGGCATCTTTATCGATTCTTTATGGCTCGACGTGTTTCTCCTCCCGTTTATAAGTTATTTTGTCGAGTTAGTGAGCATATTAACGAGTTTTGAACGGGAGTTTTCGATACTACTGTGGGAGAGAGGCTGTGACGCGACCGTCTACTCCATTTGCTTCCGGAAGTCCTCAATTTTCTGCTTTTTAAGTCTGCTGCACACACAGTATTATACAACTTCCATTGGAGCGTAACATTTCATTGATTGAATACATTAAAAAAGTCAGACACCAACACAGTGTCTTGATATTAAGACATGCCTATTACAATGAGGAAAATTAGCAGATTTTTCTAACTGAAACCAGAACACGGTTGAGTGAGTATCATTACTGGTTTCAGGTTCTGGCATCTGAAGCTGTTTGAACGCACCATTACTACAGGTGAGTGATGGAAAACAGGCCAAGAAAATATAACATCCATCCATCCGGGCGAGAGGCAGGGTCACACTGGACAGGTCGCCAGTCTGTCACTATGTGAAAGAACCAACTGATTTAAATATGGAAAGCACTTGGTCCTCATAACGTATGAATTTAGAGCAGGAGACCAGAATATAATTCGGAAACGTTTGCTTCATTGAAAGATTGAGTTTAGTTTGTCGTTTCCCACTTTACTCTAAACGTGTCGTGCTAAACGCATTTCATAAGCCAGTGGAGCTTTTGTAAGGCTCCGGCAGAGACTCTACGTTGCCTCCGGTCCGGATCGCCCGGGCCGTGCACGCACAACGTACAACATATCTCACCCTGATCCTAATCCATTATTCACAACATCCATTTCTCTAACAGAATCTACTACAGAGGCCCATTTTAATCTGAGTTTTTTTTAGCTTTGTTTTGTTTTTGGGTTTTTTACCTCGAACGCCGAACCCGGCCGACTCCAGCTGCACGTTCCAGCTCTAACCGGAGCTGCTCGTAGTAGCTTATTTTAACAGGTCTGTGAAGACCCGTTTATCATTATTGAACCGAATCCTGGCAAAGCTCCTGGCATCCTACACTTTCTCATTGTGAAAAACAGCGGTTACCGTGGTAACAAGAGGCACCACAATAAGGACGCATTAGAAGACAAACAAACCTTGCTGCGCCGTGGAGGCTGGGGCCGAGTGATATGTTTATGTAATCAAGGACAGCTACTGTACAGTCACTTTTATTTTCTGACATCTAGAGCATCACCATGGCAACACATTTGGTCGATCTCTTATTCGGACCCATCAATGCTTTCTTTTTACCACCTAAGCTCTGCCAGGCCAGCCAGGTCAGCTCTCCTAATTTTTTATTTTTTGCAAATGCTCCAGGGTGGAAGCAGGTAGGAGAACAGATAGAGAGAGAAAGAGCTCTCTAGAATTTCCTCAGCAGAGCAATAGATGTGTGTCCTGCTCATTCACATGGATGCCACTGGCACTTTTCCTGGAGTAATTGGGTGAATTTGTACACTTAAGGTGACAGATGCACCTCTACAGTGTAGAGATTAGAAAAAAATAATGCAGATTTCAAGTGATGCTACTTATTAAAGGGACACTGCTATGTGTTTTCCAGCCGCATGGTATCATTTTGTAGCACAATCAAGTAACTCTGTCACTGTCAAGTGTTATAAAAATGTTGCATAAATCGAGCACGACTTAAAAGAAATTTGACTTTGGAATTTATCGCCTTGAAATTGGGCCTCTGTCTCTTTAAGAAGCGCCTGTTCCTTCTGAACCTTCAGCATGTCATCATTCCTCTATTAAGCGTTTGCAAACATTCGTCAGAGATCTGGACTGAGAAGGAGCTCGTATAATGAGTTCAGCAGATGCACAGTTCCACCCAGATGTTTGCTAATTGCTGTTGGCTAGTCTGAAGGAGCAGAATGGGGGAGAGCTGCTCTGTAATGACGAAGCTTGGAAACTACAGCATCGAGGAGGAGCTTCGTCTCGACGGCTTCTTTCAGAAGGAATGAGCCAAAATAATCAAAAATTAGGGCTTCACTCCCTGTCAACATCAGCAGCAGCGCCAGATCCAAGAGTATAATAAACCCCATTTCCCCCTGTGCCTGTACGGTGAACTGAGTTTAGATTGTGGATAGTGCATCGCTTCAAAAGTTCAACGTTAGGTCATTATCTTTTTTTGTTTCGCTGCAGAAAGCTTTGAGCAATTTTTTCCCCTCTGATGTTGTGGCATTTATTATTTATTCAGCTTTACAGTTATCCTTAAATAGAAATATATCCCACGAAGAACTACTGACCAACGCAGAGCTACTGACCGGCTGAACAGATTCAAATTAGAGACCAACAAGTAAGTGAGTCATTCAGTTCTTTTGGAGGTGGAAAAAATTAGCAAATGGCACACAAAACTGTCACCATTTGAATTATTATTTAGTATCAGTGAAAGGCCAAATTAAAAAGCGTTTCATAAAACGTTCCCACAAAGAACAGCTGAACAAAAACTACTGTTTACAAGTTGGGTTGCTGTAGAAACTATTTAAGCTAATGTACCTTTGAGTTTTAATGGCTGTTTCTCGTTATCTCTCTCTTATTAGAAAACCTAAAAAGAGAGTGCAAAAAGGCTAAGTTAGCCAACCAAATGCTAATTTAGTCACATAGGAAATACTTCCTGGTTTGTTTTGAAGCTAGTTTGGTGGCAAAGTGTAGAAATTCTGCACATAAAATACAACCCTACATACATTTTCTTAAATAATAAATAAATAAATAATTTTTACCTGTGAAAAATAACGTCGACGGATCACGTTTGTGTTGTGAAACGCTGGGAACAATTCCGGGTGAATTCGGGGGGTGACGTCCGTTCACTCCACATCCAACATGGCGGCGACGTCGACGTAGGACTCAGCGCTCAATCAGGCGCCTGCGAGACAATGGCGCCACCTGCAGGAGGCTTCTCTCTGCCGCCTTTTTTTTCTGAGACATTTCATCTGAAACAGCTTCAAGGTTTTTTTGTTTTGTTTGTTTATTGCTGAGACTTTACTCTGAGCCCCTTCGTTCCCACGTCTAAGACCTAAGAATGTCCTTAAATGCTTGCCGTACTACATACAGCATTTAGGTTCAGAGTAAACAGTCTCCACGAGGAAATATTACAATATTTCTTGTGGAAATAACGACTAAAAATGTTCTAGCGTGGCTCCGTTTTAAGAGGATTTACCGCAACACCTCCTTCAGAGACCATTATAAAATTTCACACTTCTCGCTGCCCTTGTTTACTCAGCCGACAGTTTTTAAGACTTTTAAAAATCAGCTAATTATTTACACATTCAGAAATGGCGGTCCTCATTTGGTGTCACCCTTGAATTCATTTCCCAGTGCAACACCGCGTCTCACTAATGAGATGCTTTGAGTCTCAGGGAGTTTAGCATTCGCTGCAGTGCCACTTCAATTCCTTCTCTCCTCAAGTGTAATGGCACCAAACATGTTTGGTACCACATTGGTATCGAATTATGAAGCTGTTGAGTTTAATTTTTGTTTTACCAATAACATTTGTTTTTACACACTGTGCTGTAGCTACTAGAAGGAAAAACTCTTCAACTTTTTCACATTATGCCATGGTGCAGCTAAAAAAGCAAGTAGGACTAGATGTCTTATTTAATTTTCATTTTACTTTTTCTTTTTTTTAATATCTCATTAACTCAATAATAAATATGAATAGTTCACGTAACCACTAAAATAAATCTGTAAAGGCGCAGAAAGAAGTATAAATTTGTGATATTCATCTACAGATAAAATTAGAAAACTACTAAACGTATTTCAGACGCACAATAGAGCCTGTTCAGTACCATGTTGCTTCGTCATAATAATTTAAAATGTTCTAATCAATGCAGAAAGAGATTTAAATAGTTTCATATCACTTTGTTTGAAACGTACCATCGTCGCCGTCCTAAATTGAGTTTTTCTTTTTGAATTTTGAAATCTCAAAGCCAAAACTTTGGCTTTTATAGACGTTTGTTCCTATGTCTATAAAAGTTTTTTTTCTCAAAAGAAAACACTTCGAGCTCTCCTCTTTTGTCGAGATCTAAATATCTGCTCCAAACATGCAGAAGCTCATTTGGGAGAGATTAAAACGTGAAAGCCCGGCGGAGGGCCGGCTTTTGCAGAACGAAGGCCTGTTTTAATTGGCTCAGGTTGAAAACAACAACGCAGCAGATGTTTGTCGGCCGTACGGACGTAGACGTTTCAGGAAGGAGCTGCGGCGCCGAGGAGTGTAACTGTGGCCGTGGATAAAACACAATCTTTGCCGGTCACATGAAGCTGTTTTTCCTCTGATGTGGGAAAAACAAAACTTCTGATGGATAGGAAATGTATTTTTCACAAACAGAACGCATTTCATGAATGTTAATGCTCTGCGTGCTCGTTCGGCTGGATAATTGTTCTGTATTTTTCGCTAGCAACGCTGCCAGCTGCTCGTTCTGGGGTTTTCATTCGTTAGTCCCTTTACAGACTGTTTCTCTGAGACACTCTTAATTTCTCTGTCGCTGAGGGCCGATTCAGCAACGGCGAGAGGACAAAGTGGTCAACCTGAGTGGCTAAAATTACTCCAACACACTGCCGGACAAATACGGCAGCGTGTTGGAGCATTACATGTGGAAGCACAAACAAAGTTCACAAGACGGAAAACATACTCAGAGACAGCTAAATAATAATACAGTCAGCAAGTCTAAATAACATCTGAATGGGAAGGAAGGAACTTCTGAATATTCAAACCAGGAGATGAAATACGTATTTGACACTAGAGACGCAACGATAGACGGTTTAAAGCTAAGAAATCCTGACTAGCATCTTATGTTAGCAACTGGCACTTTTAGCATTTCTAGGGCAAGTCAGACTCTCAGCAGGTTGCCTGCATTTCCCAGTCACAGCCCAGACATTTTTTGCACTTTACTGTCCATTAAAACTGCTATATGTAACTTTTATTTTAAAAAGTATGTTTTTTTTTTATTTAGCCTTCTCCAAGGCTCCCAGTTGCTGACTACGGAAATATGCCAGGCGATCAGAAACAACCTATCAGAGCCAGGAGGAGGGCCTTAGTGCTGTCAATCACCCTCTCCCTTCCTCTCTGCTACGCTAAAACATAGCCTGCTAGAATGATAAGGCTAGTTAGAATCTGTTCACAGATTATCTGTCACATATTATATAGCCAGGAGTCAAGACATAGTGACATCCATCCATCCATTTTCTAACACCCCTTTGTGGTCAGGAGGTGTTGGTGTCCATCTCCAGCCAACATCCCGGGTGACAGGCGGGGTCACCCTGAACAGGTCGCCAGTCTGTCGCAGGGCAACACAGAGACACAAAGGACAACCATGCACACACGCACTCACACCTAGGGAGAATTTAGAGAGACCAATTAACCTGACAGTCATGTTTTTGGACTGTGGGAGGAAGCCGGAGTACCCAGAGAGAACCCACGCATGCAAACTCCATGCAGAAAGACCGGGGCCGGGAATCGAACCCAGAACCTTCTTGCTGCAAGGCAACAGCTCTACCAACTGCACCACTGTGCCACATAGTGACAGTTTGAACAAATATGTTAAATGTTACATGCTGCATCTTTAAAAGTGCTTGAAACAGAAAGTTCCCTCCACCATCAAGCAAGAACACATTTGTTTACATGCATGCCAAGTACATGAGGTACATATTCAGAGGGGTTTATTAGACACTCAGTGACCCACAGAAAAGCCTTAACATTTACTCTCCTGGTAAATGTGATTACGTTCGCGCTGACAGGAGGCGGGTGTCTCATCCTTTCTCACTGATCTGATCCCTCACTCCAACCTGGAAGTCTGACACAAGGAGAAGGATTCCCATTTCAGCTCGGATCTCTGACATTGATCGCATCCCTGTTTGTGGAAGGGAGGGCTTTTGTTGTGCAGCGTTGGAAAACGGGAGTCTCATTTTTTTTTACATTTGGTTCAAGTACAGCAGGCATAAAGAAAGCGCGCTTACAGGAATTACTGAGAAATGTAGGACATGCTCTTAGCCGAAAAAATACATTCATGCAGACATATGCAGTGATTCATATTGGTGTCAGGCAGTCACTGAAAACACAAAGGTTGATGCAAACCCCTAAAAAGGAAAGATAAATCTGACTTTCCAAAATGCGACTGACCCATTAATCATAACAGGTTTTGTTTTCCTAAGGAAGATTGATTTGGAGGAGCTAAGTGGTGTCACCTATCAGGAAGGTCTTGTCGGGGTGCAAGTCGCCATTACTAAAACATGTTGTCTTCCATAGGAGGCAACTGTTGATGGTATTGAATAAACGTGACGAGGAGTTGAACCTTCGATTTCATGTGAGAATCGATGAGTTTGACTACATGTTTGCAACATCGTCCAATATGAAGTGCTTCGGTTGTGGTCAAGAGGGGCACATTGTTAAGATGTGTCCAGACAGAGCCCGGCGGGGAGACAAGCAGGTGAGGCCGACAGAGCGGAGGAGCCCATGGCTACAGCGAGGGAGCCGGCGGGCGGCGGCCGCGGAGAGACCCTCTGCGGCGGAGCAACCCGCGGACGCTGTCGAGGAGCCTACTGCTGCCGGAGAGGAGTTGGTGGAGGACACCGGAGAGGTGTCAACGGTGGAAAGAATGGCCAATGTGGACACGAGTGACTGTGTGGGTGAGGATGGAAGTACGGTGTTGGTGAGTGACAGTGTGAATGAAGGTGGTGAAAGGATGAATGGTGACGGTGTGAAAGAAGGTGGTGAAGGGGTAAATGGTCATGGGGGAAGTGGTGGTAAAGGTGAAGGGGTAGAGAGAGAAAGGGCACAGGGAGATAGGTGATGGGGAGTACTTTTGGGTGCAGAACCCAGGGAGAAAAAGGAGAGGGGCAGGTGGACGGCCGGAAAGCGGGACAAGGAAGGGTGGTGGAGGCTATGACAGTTAGGGAGGAGGGGTAAAAGAGTGAAACGGACGAAATAATGGAAACCAAAGCTTCAACCCCGTTAAAGAGGCGAAGCAAAAGGAAAAATTTAACAACTGCAATGAGAGCTAGCAAACAAGCTAGCAAAATGCCTACGGAAAAGAGAGCGATAGACAGTAGCGATAATGAGAGTTGGCTCTCTGAGGTGTCAATAACGAAATCGAAATTAAAGAACCAAGATATCCCGCAGATTCTTTTTAAAACCTTTTTAGAACGGACCAAAGGTTTTAGGGGAGTAAAAATAGAGGGTTTTTTTTCCTAACCTAAGGGTCTTTTATTTTTCTGCAAACAGCAACCCCAGAAATGGAATTAACCAAAGCAGCACCGAAAGTGTGTGAAGGTCCTCAACAGACGAACACTGAAGGAAAGGGCCTCAAGCGATGGGACAACAAGTTTCAAAGGACAAAGCCCACAATGGAGAACATTGTACAAGCCTCCCGTCAAAAAACGAACTGGTGACCTAAATGGAGGATACTCCATGGAGCAATAGCTACAAACGCGTTTTTAGCGGTCATCAGTCCGGGAGTTTTAAATGAGTGTCCTTTTTGTAATTTGTCTGAAAGTGTCTTTCATGTTTTTATGGATTGCGTACGTTTGAATAATTCTTTAAATCTTTTAATGAGGATTTTTAGCCTTTTTGGGTGTGTTTTATCCCATTCCGTTTTTATAAACGGTGTACATCACAGTAAGGCCACCAGTTTTAAATCACGGATTTTAAACTATTTAATCGCGGAAGCAAAGATGGCTATAGTCCATTTCAACAGTAAGATGGTTGCAAGTCTCACTTTTGGAGTGTAGTGACAAACTGAACTCTTAGCTTATGGACGCACATTTCCAAACCTTAAGCTTTAAAATCCCACAGACTAAAACATGCAGTTTCTGTTCTCTGCTTCAGTATCTCCTTGGCAAGACTACTGCCTCCTGAGTTGTCTGTGTTAAGGGAGGATTGTCATGCACTTCTGCTGCTGCACCCCACAGCTGATAAGCTTCCGTGAAAGTGCAGCTATATTACACGGCGCTCCTTCCCAGAAAGCACAAGTGGAGAGACTGAGGCACTTTTGTGACTGCTTGAAGAAAAATGATTCAAGTAGGTGGTGGTGGTGGTGGGGGAGCGCATACAACCTTTTGAAGTATAGACTTTCTTGGAAGTGTCATATTATTTCTGCAGCGTTTTAGATGCCCTGCATAGTGTTTTTTTTTTTTTACAGTTATTGTTCCTGTATATGATTTATTTTTCTAAATAAGCCAGTCGCAGCGTCGACCCGGATACAACAGCAGAACATTGTTGGAGAAAGGCTAAAAATAAGCGCGGTTAGCAGGGAGTTATTGCGGCTTTATTGTTTTAGACGGCATTGATTGTGTATAGGTGCGGCAAATAAACTTGAGGGGAGAATGTCCATTTTTCCTTGTAATAAGTCTGATGTTGAGCAAGTGACAGTAATGCATAGTTGATAAAAGTGTAACTGTGTTAGCAAGCAACTGGCTGAGTACACCCTGGTGAAAAAAAAACATACTTCAGTATATTTCAAATGTACAGTACTTACATTTGTGTAAGTATATTTTAAGTACACTAAGTATTAAGTGTACTACCTATACATATATACAAAGTATACTAAAAGTATAATAAAGACCTTGAGTATCTAAAAAATTTACTTCATTGGTAATTATAATAAACCAAAAGTGTAATTGTAGCATACTGTAATCACACTACTAATACATAAAATATGTAATGCCAATATAATTAAAATACATCCTAAGTATATTTTAAATGTAATTCTATCAGTGCAACTTAAGTTGTCCAAAAAGAAAAGTACGTTGAAGTACACTTTAAATTGTGCTTTAATACAATTTAAATACTATTAAAGTACACTAGGCACAAAATGAGTTGTTCCGAAATGTCACACTTTAAGTTAACTAATCGTAAGTGAACTTAAAGTATGCTCAAGTATGTTAAAATTTAACACACTTAGTATGTTAACTTTTCACCAGGCCACCACTGTCATCATTTCCACACCCAAGTGTAGCAGCACATAGCATTTAGCGCCGTTGCTAAATGCTATGGCGCTAGACTCAGCAGATTTATTGACTTTTATACTTGAGATCAAACAGACATAAAGAACGGCATCATTTCAGATCAAATACTTACACTAAAGTGTCTTGTGCATGGTTGCTTGGAACTCTGGGCTAATATTCGCGATCACTGATCACCATGGTGACAGTTAGCATAACCCTTGCTAAACGCCTTTAAACAAACCTGCCTGGATAAGACTGAAACTAAGTCTCATGTAACATAGAGTACGTAGTTTGTTTGTTTTTTTTACATTTCCATTTAGTTTTTTTATTTATTTACCTACTTAAGAGGGAAATATTACTCCTTACAACAAACCAACTTCCACATGACTTTTTGAAAAAAAGTATGACTTTTAGCAGTGTTGCTATTCCACATTTAAGAGCGGTTTATGTATTCTGTTTACATTTATTTACAAGGCATTACTTGGACTCCTGAAGTGTTGACTCTGACACTTTGCACTCACACGACTTGGGATATAAAGGTTTTCGCTCGCTCTGCTAGCTAATATTTGTTAGCTTTGTTGTGCTTTTCCATCCAAACTACATGTTCTTGATGCTGTTGATGCCTGCTTTTTATAGCTCATCACTTTCAACTGTGTTAGTTTTTATGTTACTTGTTGTTGCCTCTCAGCCAGGACTCCTGAAAAAGAGGCTTTTAATCTCAACGGGCTTTTATCCTGGTAAAATAAAAGGTCAAATCAAATCTTGCCACTGGTGTTTCTAATTTGGAAGAAACAGACCAGGCTGGGTTTTAGTCGGCAGCAATTGTTCAGCATCGAGGTCAGCCGATGACTGACAGGACGCTTTTTAGTGGCAGGCAAGAGGTGAGAATGTGTGAATTAAGGCGTCGGAGGAGCTGGAACATTCATTCCGACCAAACGAACAGCGGCGTCACGAACAGCGTCGCAACTTGAGGGAAAAGCACCTGAGGGAAACGCTCCTGTCCTGCTGTGCAGCTAAATGGGCAACGTTTGTCACCGCCTGCTGTGGAACCATCTGGTGTCACCTGCGGATCGGAGCCGACACCTCATGACTCAGACTGCATGTTATAACATTTAATAATTCATTTAAGAAGTCTACGTTTGAGGGATTACCTTTTATCTGATCGTCTTACTTTTTTTCTTCTTTTTTTTTTAACGTATTGGGAGTCCACGGAGTATTTCCTACTTTGACCTTTGGCTACTACCAGAGATCAAATATTCAGTGATGGATTCTACCTGAATTATTGCTTCTGCCTCTCAGAAATGGTTCTGGCCAAACTGGTGGAGCTCAGCCTCGATGGAGCTGACACAGTCTGACATTCACAGTTGATGTTTAAGGAAGTTATTTTTTTTGTTTTTTTTTAGCCGCCACTGGTGTCAGGTTTCATTGTGCCCTCGGCTAGTTCTGAGGGCCTGACATAATGTCATCTACATTTTGCAAGTCGGATTCTCTGTATGGCAGTAAAAAATGTCTCACCGAGCAGCTAACCCGATTACTGGAGTGAGTCAAAAAATATACATCACTCTGTCTGACACTGCTCATATCGTATCCTTTAAATCTGGTTATCTTTGCGGAGTCCATTTTGATTGATTGAAACACGAGGAGTTTATAGGAATTCATTCGCAAAAATGTCAACACAGTTCAAATAAGACTGACAGATAGCTAAGATTAGAGTCAAAATTATACGTTTATAAAGTAAGGAGATTCGCTAGTATTTATGGTAGTTGAACATTAAAGTTGCAGTATGTAACTTTTACATGTTTTTTCCTGTTTTTTTTTTTTTCCTATTATTATTTATTAAAACTGTCACCATGTCCTGACAGTAGCATGAGACATATAGTCTGTGAATAACAGGCAGCGGTGAGGTCTGTAAAAATGCGCTGAAAACAGTGAAAAACACCCAATCAGAGCCAGGGGGAGGGTCTTGGTGCTGTCAATCCCTCTCCTGTATGCTGCTCAACGTGCTAATCGTGGAAAAATAACTTGCCTTTACAGGAAATCCATTTATCCTGTGTTATCGGTGGCTATGCTAACCAGACTTTGCATTTTTTTGGCAGGCAACGTTGTGGTGAACCAACTTAGCAAAGAGCAAATGGGTGAGCACGAGAGTGATTGGCAGCGCTAAGACCCTCCTCTTGGCTCTGATTGGTTGTTTCTGACTGAGTGGTGTATTTCTGTAGTTAGTGCTGGGAGCGGAAAGGCGGAGGAGCTCAACCACAACCTTTTTTTTTCACATTTCATCTGACTTATGCTGTCAGGACATAATGATAATTTTAAGAAATGTGTAAAAAAAATTGACTTTTATACGTATATATAGAAGTTACATTTCAAGGATGATAGGATTTATTCATTTTTCAAAGCCTCAACTGGACTGGTGACAAACCTTAAGTGCAAAACTCAAACTCCCGCCTCTCCAGACATATCTGGGTGGCAGCAGTTAATCAAGTGGATAAAAAAACAAAACAAAATGGAGGCCTGACTTTTTGGGGAATTCACTGCTTTTTTATTTATTTATTTCCGTGCCTGTGGAGCTGGCAGGGGCTTGTTTCGCTGTCCTCCCCCTTCGTCCTTAGCAAGTTATAATTATTTTACAAATTGCCATGGTAGAGCGTGAAAAGCACTGGCTTTTTATTAGCTTCTGAGATGAGTGCTAATTTTAAGGGGGGGAGGTCTTGCATGACTAATCCAATGTACACATGATCGGAAAGCCCTTTTTATAAGTCAGACGTGGGCCGGAAATGTCTCAGTGATTAAACATCCTCACTCTACAAACATGGCTCAACCTCACTCCAACCTGCCTATTTTACTACCTCAGTGTAAAATAATTTGACCCATGACACTACATTTGGATTTCAGCCAAATAGTGGTACAAAAAGAATAACTATTAACTATTATTACTAACATTGTTAAACAAAAACAAAACATAATTAACACTTGGGTCAAATAAATGTTTTTATTGATAACAATGCTGTACTGTGACTTTTTGTACGCTGCTGTGTTGTCCTTCGTGACACCTAGCAAGACTTAAGGAAGCTAAACTAAAAAACAATCTCAAAAAAGTAATTAAAAATAGCATACTTTTTTTTTTTTTACAATTTCAGGATGAAGAGTGGTTGAGTACAGACAACAACAATCAAGGTTAAAAAAAAAAAAATCTATTTTTGTATCACATACGATGCTACGTGGTCCGAGTGTGAATGTTTTTAGCTACCACTAGCTTGCGCTAACAGGCAAAAAGCTAATGTTAATCAACGAACTGGTTCTTTAGAGTTCTTTAGTGTTAAACAATTTACATTAACGTTAACATGAACTATTATGAATTATTAACATGAGTATAAAGTTTTTACTTATTATCTTAATCTTTTCACATCCTCTGGAAGAGACAGGTTGTTGTATGGTTCAAATGGCGGCCACTGAAGAATGAGGCTTCTTTTATTCTTTTAGCCTCTTCTCTTAACCCAACCAACTGGGTCACAATTTTTTTTTTAAACAATGCTTAGTTAAAGCTACCCGACTCCTTCCCCACCATCATAAACCATGTGGGTCAAAGAACCAGCATGGCAAAATTTGATTTTCATTTGTTTTTTTTCCCTTCGGATCACGCGAGTGATTGTATTTAGGCCAACGGGCAAAGCAACACTGTGTAAATGGGAATAATTCATTTCAATAACATTCTTTCCAGATTCAGCTGCTTTGCTCTGTGTAATTCTCTGTCCTCGCCCAGGGTGTGAGGAGAACAAACACATGGGGTCCTTTGACAGGTTGTCATCTTTATCTGCCTGTAGAAGCTGTCTGACTCCATCCATCTGCTGTTTCCATGACTCCCACTGTCATCTCTGCATCCTACTGCCCTAACTGGCGCCTGGACTTGAAAGACACTCTTTTTAATTGCGCTCTGTTTTGTGGCGACCGTCTCATCTCCCTGAGGACTTGCTAGTAAACCGTCGGAGTGAGCCAGCTTCAGGCTGAGGCCTTTATAGCAACGTTAATGGATCTAAGTTTCTGCTGATTTATAAGTTTCTCTTTATTACACACATATTTCATTCACTCAGCTCTAAATTCTGAATAGCCATGCATTTTTTATTCATATTAATAAAATAACTCTTGCTTTATAGTCTTATTGCAGAGATACATCATCATTACAACTTTTATAGATGTCACATCTCTATTTCCATCAATTTAGGTTGTTTACACCATGGCGATACGGTACAAAAAGTATTTTGTCACATGTAAAATCTTTAGACAATTGCAAATTGAAGTAAACTTTTAAGTTGAGAACAATTATTTAAACTTTTTTTTTTCCTTCGCAATGTTTGGTGTTTTCTTCTGGATGAAAAACAACTTTATACCATGACAAACAAGGGCCACAAATTGCTGTCAGAGCTGGTACAGTTTGCCTGGCATTGCTGTCAAAACACAGGTTTATATGGGCACAGAGTCTGTGGAAAGATTGGACAGTCATGGGGAGCAATGTTTGCACGATATGGGGTTACTGTTGCAAAGAATGGCCACACATCCATTGTGAGTTATTCAGAGGTAGAACAACTCACAAGATGACACGTTCCAAAGAACGGGAAAAATAGTTACGTTTCCTTCAACCACAGAATTGCGCGAATTCCAAAGGTCTTCTGTAAAATCGGCGACTACACTGAATACTTAACCCCAACAAGACGCTAATGTCTCCTTTGATGGCTGACAGATGCAAAATGCACCACAACTGAATTATGAATATATTCAATGTAAATGTTTACATCCATCACTACCGTGATTTTGAATGACCTTTCTGTTGCGTGAACAAGCTTATTCATGTCCATCCATCCATTTTCTAACACCCGGGTGACTTTGTGGGGTCAGGAGGTGTTGGTGTCCATCTCCAGCTAACGTTCCAGGCGAGAGGCGGGGTCACCCTGGACAGGTCACCAGTCTGTCGCAGGGCAACACAGAGACACACAGGACAAACAACCATGCACACACACACTCACACCTAGGGAGAATTTGGAGAGATCAATTAACCTGACAGTCATGTTTTTGGACTGTGGGAGGAAGCCGGAGTACCCGGAGAGAACCCACAGGGAGAACATGCAAACTCCATGCAGAAAGACCGGGGCCGGCTTTCGAACCCAGAACCTTCTTGCTGCAAGGCAACAGCTCTACCAACTGCGTCACTGGGCAGCCCAGCTTATTCACGTGTGATCATAAATCCATCTCTTATTTAATTTAGAAGAATACAGACAAATGTTTGCACACATTTGTAACGGAAACACAGTCGTTCCAATTGTAGAAACCTACAAACACACAGGGGGAGGGAGATTAATGCCCACCCTAGCTGGGCCAAATGATTACAAATGGCATGCCTGATGATAACCATGTGGGCAGCCTGTAAATAGCCCTGGATTACCACATTATGTTCTATTAACACACCACCTGTTCACTCAAATCTGTCTGAACCAACAGCAATAGCGGCTAGAAGCTCTGAATGTGTTGAAGACAGGCATTGTCTTGAAAGGACAAGTGTTTTCAAGGTGTGTGATGCTCTCGTCATTGATGAAAATGAATACAAGTGCAACGAGTTTCCCTCAGTAAGTCTCCACTCATATCCAACTCAAATGTCGGTTAGAGAATATTAATGAATGTCCAGCACCATGAAGACCAAGGAACGCAGGTCAGGGAGAAAGTTGTGAAGCTTAGGCAGAAGTAAAAAAATATATATATATGTATTGATAGGACAACTATTAGTTGTGCTCTTTACAAATCTTTCCTATGCAGAAGAGTGACACAAAGGTAGTTGTCGCTGAAAGGAAGCCCCTGTAAGATTTGCTACAGTGTAACCTGTACAAGATAATTGACCCGTATTTTATTTTGGCGGGTCAAACTGATGCCACACTATAAGTTCCGGGTGAGAGGTGAACTCGGATCCCTTCCACTGCTGTTGCTGCTGTCACTGTGGCTGCCTGCGTGAGCTTGGCGTTTTCCCAACACATGGAAGAAATACGGCTGGATCAAGCCAAATTAACACGACCGAGAGCTTAAATTGGGCGTTTACTGGCAATCACTCTACGGTGAGTCGTTCATTTTACGTACTTTGGTTTTTTTATATATAATAGAAATGCGGTGGTGACACGCCCACTCAAGCTATGCATTTATGACTCAAAAATGGTCTTATTAACTAAAAGATTATTCTCTTTGTGTTAGTTTTGTGGCCGAATAAAAGATAAACCCTCAAAGTATTAAGTAAGCCCTTTGAATTTTGTAAATTCGTCCTTTTAGGATAGTTTTATTTACTTTTCCTTGATTTTGGTGATGGCCGATGGAAGTCTGGAACTGGTAAATTCCAGTAGAGTTGCGCAACAAAACTAAAGAAAAAAAACAACAATTAATTGTTTATTGAAGGCAATTAAGTTTAATTGAATGTGATGTCAATTAAACTTGGATATTACTTGAAAGTGCACTTTAACTTTGATCTGTAACCGTAATGTAATCTTTAATTTGGAATTAATTCATATGGTCCCTGAGAAATGCTTAATGGGATATAGCTATTTGATCTTTCATGTATGTTTAATTATTTTTGATAACAGTTTAACCCTGTTCAAATATGAAGGTTAATTTTTGTTTTATTTATGAGCTTGTTTAGGTCAGGTTTTTTTCCACACCCTGTTTCCACCCAGGATGGCGAGCTACCAGATCACCGCAGCTTCGCGGTAGGACTAAGTTGCACCAATTGTTATTCTGGACATATTGCCTGGATCCTGGATTCAAAACTGTGGAGTATTGATTGATGGACAATAATCACTCTAGACTCCAGAGCGGACTTAAAGAAAAGGGAAAAAAAACTCTTGGGTGTAATCGGGGTTTGTTTATTCTTTTTTCCTGCTATTGTTTTGTGTCTTCCCTGTTGTGTTTATTGCTTATGTTTATTGGAAATTATTATCATTATAATATATCTAACTAAATATACATACATATACAACTTTAAATACAATACTTTAACTTTACTTTCTGTCTGATGGTGTTTTATTCACACACATGAGCTCCTCAGCCGAACCTTTCTGATTGCCAATAACAATACTGGCCATAGTCAGGCGCCTAGCCTTAGTAAGCGTTACAACAGCAGGAGACATAATCATGTAAAAGCTATGAATAGTAGAAACAAACGTTGCACATCACCATGAGCACACCATCAAAACAACAAATTGGGAAACAGGGTGATGGTGGTAGACTGCTCTTCAATTGTGACAAGCAATCAAATAAGAGTTATTGGGAAAGATGGATGAAGCAGGTCAATACCGAGTGGAAAAGACTTTAAAAGACTTGAGACTGGTGCGGAGATTCACCTTTAAACTGGACAATAACCATAAATATACAGGCTTGAGGTACAATGACAAAGTCTAGATCAAAACATATCCATATGTTGGAGTGGCATTGTCAAAGTTGAACCCAAATCCAATGTGTGCTCTGCAATACGTTCCAAAATTAATGAATGTGAGCGAGTTTGGAGGAAAGAAGAATTTGAGTCAAACCTTCCAGAGTCGCACCCATAAATAGCAATTTGAAAGGTGGTTGAAAACATTTGTCAAGTTCCTTCCACCTCACAGTAGTGGCTAAAACGTTTTAAATGTTGTGAGTAGAGCAGCTTTAAAACTTTGATGTTGTCACTGTGTTTGAATGTACTGCAAACCTAAAAGCACAGGAACGGATGCAAACGAACGTAGGCTGATGCAACCGAGTGTAACCTGCCTCCTTTGTCCAATAAGTTAAATTTGCTTCCTATGTCACCTTTTATCTTTTATCTTTATACTTTGACGATGATGATTGTTTTCCACTCTCATCTGTTTAGGTAAGTCACCGTACCTTGCACATCTTCTTCAATGGGTTGTTCATTCGTAATCTGGTTGTTGCCACAATATCTCTCATAGCTCCTCTGTTTGGATTTTGGTTCTGCTGTGCACGTTGTGATATTAGGTTTCAATTTTTAAAACATCTTCAGTTTCCTCTGCTTCTATTGAAGATGCAGAGTTTTAAACTGTAGAGAGCAATGTGTGTCTGGGAGGTTGTATTTATAATGGTAATAGCTAGCTGCAGATGTGACAATTTCTTTGAGTAAAGTGACAGGCTTATATTTTTCTAGAAGACCTGAGGCAGGCGCCGAGGTCACAAGTTGAATTCTTTCAGCTTGTGACGATTGATGATCGTCACAAGCTGACGATCATCAATGATGATTGAACTGCCAAAGAGTTAAGGCCTGTACCGACTTCTCTTTGCCTTTTGTAGCAAAGCCTTGTTAGTTTCTGGGAGTCTCTCATAGTAACGGCTCAATGACAGTTGTAGATATAGAGTGAGAAAAACCGGAATCTGGTGACTGAACTTCCTCATCGGTATGTCTGCAGAGGTCTAATCAGTTCAGAAGGTAAGGCATTTGATTCAGGTGTGTTGGAGAAGTGAAGCATCTAAAAATTGAAGGGTAGTTTCTCTTTAGAACCGGATTTGGGCTTGGGGCAATTAGGGAGACGATCTGTAGGTATCTGCTAAAACCAAGACCCTGGATGAGTAGGATGTCATCTGCATAGAAACAGGCCATTAGGATCCTCTATATGTATAAACGTGGCCAAAAATTGTGTTAAATTAACATTATTATTTCATCCCTAACTGATGTGTTTTCCTGGTAATGGAAAAATTATGACGGTGTCCAAATGTGCACCCTCACATTATATAATTTATAGACATGGAGGTTGGTACTGTTCCTTCTCAGCTATTAAATGTGTCAGATCTCGAGACAGAGGCTCCAGACTTTTCCAAGTTCTTTCTGTAAGTACTGCAGCACTCCACTCAGAGAGAGGCTCTCTGGCCTTATAAATTTTGCAGAGTACATTGTGGGGCTGAAACTATCAAAAATAAGGTTTCTTGTTAAGTTTGCAGGTACCTTCGCTGATATTTGTCATGTTCCCAACGCATCTCAATATGTCTGACCTGAAAACACCTGGAAAACGCAGCATTTTGGAACCAATTTTATAACATAAATGAGCAACTATGTTAACTCCAGTTGTTATAAAAAAAATTTAAATATGTCAAATATGACTTAAAAGAAATTTACAACCTTGAAATTGGGCCTCTGTTTCTTTAAAAACTCCTGCTCTCTTTGAAGCTCCGCCTTCAGGAAGACATCATAATGTCGCTGAAGGCGACAAAGGGAACTGAGAATTAGCTCCTATATGAGCTGAGCAGATGGTTCACCAGGTGTTTGCTAATTGCTGCTGGCTAGTCTGAAGGAGCTGAGTGGGGGAGTCATGAGGGAGGGCTGCTCTGTGACGCAGAAGCTTAGAAAATGCAGCTCTGAGGAGGACCTGAGCCTCAAAGACAGGGGTAGGTCAACCTAGGCGTTTTGCACAGCTGAATGGTTATGGGAGATTAAAGGATTTCTCAAACATGCATGAAAGAATCAAGGCTACACTCCAGGTATGGTTTTTTTTTTATGACAGAACAACTTTAAAGCATATGTAAAGCTAAAAAAAAACCTCAATTTTATTTCCAAATGTAAAGTTTTTGAACCAGAAACTGTTATGACTGTTTATTCAACGGCTCAAAAGACAAATTGCTCTTTGGAGTCAATGACCTCATTCAGTAAGCTTTTTTTTTCAGTAAATATTTTTAAGATTTGTGATCTAAACTGAACTCATTCTCGTCCGTTGCTTCTTGACGCACATCACAGATTACATCTCCCGCAGGTGACGTCCTTATTTAGCCCCTTTTCAACACCAAGTCTAAAAGTTAGAAATTTTGAGTCTGGAATTTTGAAACTGGAAAATGATCATCATCGCTCATTTAAAACCACATTCAGATAGAGATTGAGTGATTATGTTTAGATGGCAAACAATGCTGCTCTTGCACATCTACTTTGAATGCAACTGTGAGGAGCAAGGTGTGTGTGGAGGTGGGGGTGGAGGGAGTGGAGCAAGACAAACGGCTGCAAATGGAAGAGTAAGAAGTTAGAGATTTTTGGGAGAACAGAAAACTCAAATTATACAAAGCGCTTGTTTGCAAACAGCGGTGGAAACAGACGTCTTTTTTTTTTTTTTTGGTGATAGTTGCGTAATAGTCACCCCAGCGCTCTGCCACTTCCACCAATGCTGCAGGGAGAGGTGGGCCGCAGCTGCTTCACCAGCACCTCTATTTCCACAGCGCAGCAGTAAGAGCTCTTATCCCCTCTCTGCAAGCGCACACTCTGACAGGACCGTGAGGCTCTTGACGAGCCGCGGCGAGGCCAGATACCGCGATTAAAAATGGATGCTGATGTGTGAAAGAGAGCGAGAGTGAGAGAGAGTGTCAGCATGATGCTGCCATATAAAAAAACAAAAAATCCAGTCAGCCCCGCTGTCTCTGGATGTAGCGGCTTTCGCAGCGTTATTGATTACGCGCGCGGAGACGAGACTTGCTGCGGCTGGAGGTTTTTCATGGTTTATGCATTCTTTACGAGTCTCCCGTCCTGTGCGTCAACGCGTCAGCTCAGCGGGAGGAAAAAGAAGGAAAAAAAAAAAGAAAAGAAGAGGCGCACTGTACCTGATGATGAAGGGCAACTTGTTGGGACAGGGGTGAATCCATACGCAGCGCCGATGGCGGCATGAATTGCAAATGCTTTATTGTTAAACGCCTGAAAAGCAGGAGGTTTGTGCAGAGGACCGCTTTAGTTGAGAGGGAAATACAGTCAGATGCATTTGGATAAACTGATTTAAACAGATGCTTTCGGCTCCTAGAGAAGTTATGAGATTTACTGCCGGCGCAGAAATATGTTTTTGTTATTTTCAGCACTGATCCCTGATAGAAATATTGTTTACACTTTTTTTTTTTTTATTGACAGGAACGTTAAGGTATATCATTTGGGATTTTAAGTGATAAGCAGATGTTCTTTCTGAGCGTCCACACGAAAAATGAAGTCAGGAGTCATGACACTATTTTCTAATGAAGTTGCTGAGCTTCTGCTCTCTGATAAGCCGGTGGTAGGTCGCCATCTTTGTTGAAGCAAAGTACAGGATGCTAACCAACCAATAGGGAGAAGCTGTAGTCTGATGACGCTGCCCCTCCTCATTAGCATATATTTATTTTCCTTTTTTCCCAGTTCTGGGGGGAAACTGTCAATTGAAAAAAGGAAAATTGAAAAAGAATACAAGAAAAAGAATGAATGAAAATGGAACATTTTCAGAAGAATAAATGGAAATGGAAAATTGGAAAAGGATTCATGAAAATAGGATAAAGGAAAAGGAGAAACAGATAAATGAAAAAGAGATGAATAGCAAAGGGATAAATGAACAAATAAATAAATAAAAATGGGAAAATGAATACAAAGTTTTTATTTATTTTACCCACTTATTCATTTTTTACTAATTTATTTATTGTACACATTTATTTATTTTACCACTTTATTTATATTTTTACTCATTTATTTATTTTTTCCCCCATACATTTACTTATTTAATTTTGACTGGAATGGCTCTCCATACTCATTAGTTTCCTAGAAACTAAAGGATGCCAACTGAAAAGATAGTAAAGAATAGTATAACGGCGAACTCCCATTATCAAGCCTGACAGCTACACACAGCAGCCAAATGTTTGCCTTCCTGCTGGCTATTGTGCCCGGCGCTATCACCCTGCGCACCCTCGAGCCCAAATTAGAGCAGCAGATGTCCAGCAAAGGCCTGCTTTTCATTACAATGCCTGAATTGAGGATTCACAAAAAAGCTGGCTATAATTGAGCGCTGCCTCCTGTCGCTTGTACCAGACTATTGTCCCACCGGAGGCTATTTTCGGTCACCCGTCTTTGTGCTACGCGCCAAACAAAGCCTGTCCTCGGTAAAAATAGTGGTGAAAAGGAGGGTGAATTGGGAGCATTTACGGCGCGAGGAATGTTTTCTGGATGTTTCTGCAGGATGGCGCACAGCTGGGAGTCTTTAGAAACGGCAGAGATGCAATGAGAGGCACGCTGATGGCAGCTTGTTTCCAGACAGGCACAAGTTACATTTAATTTCTTCAGTTGGTAACACAGAGCAGCCGGAGATTTGGTCTCGTTTTATTTGGCAAGAAATTAAGCTAGTGGCGCCTTGCAAAAAGGCTTCAACCTCCTTGAAGCTTTTGTCACATTACAACTGAAAACTTTCAGCGATTTTTATCAGGATTTTCTAGCCCAATATTCCATGAAGAAGTGCATATTTATACAAGTTTGTCTCATCACTACTTTCTTTTTTTTAAAAAAGTCGTCATCATATTATGACGGGTTGCTATGAGACAGATAATCTGTGAAAATAAGCAATCTCCTTCACCTCCTCCCTGAACTACAATTGCTAGCTAAAGTAATGCGCCATTTTGACCGAAAACAACCAATCAGAACCAGGAGGAGGGTCTTAGTGTTGTTAATCAATCTCATTCACTCACTGCTAAATGTGCTAATGGCAGAGAAACAACTTACTGTTACAGGAAAACTGTTTATCTGCCATCATTGGTAGCTATGCTAACTAAACTGAGCATTCACAGTTTGAATTTGCATAGCTCAGTGCTATGCTAGCAGCAGCATAGCACAGAGCGAGGGGGAGGGAGGATGAGATGAAGTGTCTGTCTCTAGGCAACCGTGACATCAGCATTGGTCCGTAGCTTTCTTGGGGGTCCTTTAGCTCCTGCTACCACTATTTAGCTGACCTTTATACTTGCTGTGTTTTATTTTGGTCATTATTGTTACAATTATTCTTGATATGTATGCGACAGACATGTCTGTCGGACATTTATAGAAACACGGAACAAATCGCGACCCGCATCATTTCGGTACGGGACGTTGTACTGTAATTTCTTCATGTCGGAATGAAGGTGTGAGATGCATAACCCAACTTTGCTCTCCATAGTTTCGTCCTTGATCCGTCTACTATGTTCCTGCTTGTTCTCTAATGTTCTCTCACAAACCTCAGAGGCCTTCAGAGAACAGCTGGATGCAAATTACACACAGGTGGCCTCTAGCAATTTAGAAGACATATTTAACTTTGACAAGTCAACAGCAGCAGAGTTCACGTTAACCTTTCAGAAAGGCTGTTGTTATTGCTTATCAACTCGCGAAGCAAATGTGTTTTTTAACTCCACATCCTGACCACAACAGACATTTCAAGGCTCCAGCCTTGAGATGACGCCTTAAATAATTTATTCAAGGGTTGAATTCAGAAAGGTGCGGAGGAAAGCTACCAAAGGGATGTTCACTCTGCTCAGGCAAGATGGACTCACAGCTTCTGTACACGAAGAATTTTGATGGAGTATTGATTGGTGCAAACCTTCAGCTTTGCTTCCTGCCAACAGGCTCCAGCATCTGGGGACTGCAAGTTCCTGCCTCTACACTGAATTTGGGCGCTAGCCTGAAAACCTTCCCCTTTTCACTGTTCGCCGTGGGAATTTCTCTTTAAAGGACAGCCTGCACCATAGAAAAAGAAGATCCTAGTCAAAGTTAGAATATCTATACATTTCATTTCGCTCATCTCTGAGACTATTTTTTTTGGTGAGAGTCTCAGAGATAAAAAAAAAATTTATATCATGTTATGGGCATGAAACTTCCACCTATTTTCAAGTAAAAGCAGTTTTGGACGCATCTCTTCAAAATGGTGATGATTAACTCAGTCCAGCATGTTGGGGACTTAACAGATACCGTAGCAGACATTTTATTTTTCTTAACCGCTGGATTAATCTCACATTTCAGTCCACAATAAAACCAAAGATTCTACAACCATCCATCCATTTTCTATACTCCCTTGTCCGTTAGTTGGGAGGTGCTGGTGCCTCTCCAGCTAACGTTCCGGGCGAGAGGCGGGGTCACCCTGGACAGGTCGCCAGTCTGTCACAGGACAACACAGAGACAGAAAACCATGCACAGACACTCTGGAGAGCCCAATTAACCTGACAGTCATGTTTTTGGACTGTGGGAGGAAGCCGGAGTACCCGGAGAAAACCCACGCATGCACAGGGAGAACATGCAAACTCCATGCAGAAAGACCGGGGCCGGGAATCGAACCCAGAACCTTCTTGCTCCAAGGCAACAGCTCTACCAGCTGCGCCACTGTGCAGTGGTACGTACAAATACATCTGTCTCCATCTTATGACGTACTTTCTAAATAAAGTCGCAACTGCACAGTGTTAATTTTGAAATGAATGCTCAAATCTAAAAAAGACAAAAATAGATATATTTGGGTAAATTTAGTTTATTTGTGTCTCTATAAACTTCCATTGATAACTTTTCACTGTATGAGAATAAAGATGTTCTGAAGCTCGATTCACAGGAGAGCACACACCATTCCTACGTTTTCAGCAATTTTGAGAGGATTTTTTTTTTCTCTTTTAATGCGCCCCCCTCCCCCCCTCCCTTTTCTTTTTTTGTATTGTTTCTCAGTAGTCCGCATGTTTGGCCCATCCCGTCAGGAAGGTTTTTCTTTCTTTCTTTGCCTGCACAGTTTAGCTTTATGGAGCTTAATACACTCTTCACCCCAGCAGGCGAGGCGTAAATGAACTCTCCTGTTTTACTTCCTTGTTTACAATTTACTGCCGTCTGAGGGACAGCCAGAGCTCCTGCTGCAGCACGATAAAGATTAATGGCTGCAGGAAATCATCAATCCAAACCGCCATTTGAAATATGGAGGTGGCTTTAAAGTCCCGCAGCAAACGGCTGGCTTTGGGGACGGACGGGGCCGTTCTTTATATTTATTTTTGTCTTAAATCATCGCGTTCGACTGGAATGAGAGTCATCCACTGACATAAGTTCGACTCATGAAGTCTTATCAGACCTATAGTCACTATAGTCTATTGCCTCAACAGAGATTGAGGCAATAGAACCTCGACAGCATCGCTGCTCCTCACATAACGAACAAACGGATAAATAGATGTTTTCCTCTGAACTTGACTCACCAGTGTTGGTTGACAGAGGTTAAAGGTGAAAAAGCCAGCTGTTGGAAATGGTGTAAATACTTGCACTGAAATTCTTGCCTCAACATTTCAAAGAGGGTTGGACAGTAAACGTACAGTGCTGTGAAAAAGTATTTATTCCCCTTACCGCCATATGTTTTCTTTTTTTTCTTTCTTTTGTCTTATTTAAATATGTCAGATCATCAAACAGATTTGAATCCCAGATTAAAAAGTATATATCTGAGTAAATACAAATAGAATTTTTTTTAGATTATTTAATATATTAAGTAATAAATAAATAAATAAAATAAAAGTCAAACCAAATTGGCATGTAACTATAATGGCCCCTTTTATTTAATTACTAATTAACTGTAATAACTTTTTGTTCCGTTTCACGTGCCAAAAACAGACCTGTGGACTCAAGAAACAACTTTATTAAAACCCAACGGACGACGACAACGAAAGAAGATTTCCAAAAGTAGTTCATAATCCCCAGATTTAGACAAGTTCAACAACATATCGGAATATATCGGAACATGTCGGAACGTATCGCGCGTCCGATATATCAAATTATCTCAATTCTTTTAAGTTGGATCAGCTGTTTTATTTCTGCAGTGTACCCCAGAGGTACAACCAGAGCTACTGCGGTATAATCAAAACATAATGTATGGTGATCCAAATCACACAAAAAAACAATGGGGCAAGATTTCAATGTCTAGGTTTAGTGATTTACTTTCATAGACTTGCATCTAGAAATGCAGCCAAAGGTTCTGCAAAGGACAGCTTCACACGAAAGCATCACTCACTTCTTAGACTTTTTCTGAATTCATAATAAATAAATCCGGTTTCATTTCTGCTTTATTTTTCAACCGTTTCCTTCTTGAGTCAACACTGCGAACGCACAGCTCAGTAAACTGTGCCGTCGTAAACGGCTTTACAACCACATGTTCAGACGCCAGTTACACCATAAAGAAACGCCGTGCAGCAACTGACGGTGTATACGGAGCGCCAAGCAATTAAGGCTGCAGCCATAAAGCTGCACATTGACCCGATGTAGCAGGGGTGATTTATGCTAGGTGCTGTCTGCAGTTATCCTCTTACAGTAAAGTGACTTGGTGCAGCCACAATTAGTGCATCAGCTCTGTCACATCCAGATGTTGCACCACAGACTCCAGTTGCAGCAATCTCTTCGGAAGACAACGGATTGATCGCCTGGCACAGGCCTGGACTTTGTGGATTATATTTGACTAATAAACCGGGAAGCTCCAACAATGTTTGATGCTGTAAACGCGACATGAAGGAACAGAGAAACATGCACCACGTTTGATTCCAAAACTGAACAGTCATTGGGTTAAACTGTAAATATCAAGCGGAAAATGGAGGGAAACTTGCTGCCAGTACACAGATGTGTTTTTTTACAAAATGCTTTCTTCTGATTTTTTTCTCTCTCTCTCTTTAAGGCATGCACACTGTGCAGCCATGAAGACTAAAGACCCACCCTGGGACCTTTTTCCCTGCAGAAAAATGAACTCGGGAGCCTTTTTTTTTTTTTTTTTTTACAAAATCAGCATGAAGCGCCTCTGACAACACCTGCTGGTTTCCTAGCAGCTGAGAGGAAAACACAGCTCACTGCTGCACAGTGAAACACTTTAACACAGCGGGGAATAATTCCCTTTTGCTTTTCACAAACGTTGTTTTTTTTTGTGTGTGTGTGCTTTTTTTTTTAAGAACACTATTTTATCAGGTTTTTTTTCCATGTTTGTGTTGTCATATCGGAATCAACAGAATCCCACAAACTCTTACTTTGACTTTGCCATTTATTTGCAAATCCGCCAACCAGCGCGGCATTCTGGCGGAAATAATTAGCATATCCATTTCTGAAAAGTCTTATTCACATGGCCAATCTCACAAATTGCTATTTCCTCTCTCTCTCTCTCTGCCTCTCTTTCTCTCTCACACTGAAGATCTGGCACAGGAGTCCAGCACCAGTCATTTATGTTTTCTCAAATTTTCTGCCGACTAATTCAACAGCTCATAAACCGCCAGGATGAGAAAAAACAACATCCGTACGTAGAGGAAACATGTTATTGTTAGCAGTAGGAATAATAACCTGCATTTTGTGGGGTATGCATATAGGGAAGAGGACATCTGCAAAAGGAGAGGATGTGGAAAAGCATGAATGTGTCTTTCTTTCTTTCTTTACATTTTATCTCTATACAAACCCAAACTGTATTTTATTGAGACTTTCTGGAATTAAACAATACAAAGAATACAGAATTGGGAAAACAAAAAGGTGATTTTCTTTTTCCCCCAATTCCTTGTTGCTACTATTGTTGTTGTCTTTTTTTTTTTTTTTTTTACTGTACAGCGTCTTTGAGTGTCTTCAAAATTGCTTTATAAGTGAAATGTATTGTTAAAAGTGAGCAACACATTTGTACTCAACCCCCTTTAACTCTGATAAGCCCAAATTAAATATCAACGCAACCAATTGGAAAATAATAACCAACAATAAAAAATTTGCCACCTGAATGTAAATGAAAATAAAATATCTGTGAAGGTTTCAGAGGTATGTTGAGCAACATTGGTAGAACGTGAATGTGGCAGCGTTTTGGAGAAGTCGGATGGAGACCAGTCAGAGCTTACGGTGGAATCATATTCATGTGTTAAAATGGCCCAGTCAAAGTCCCGAACCACATTAAATTAGGAATATGTAGCGAGACTTGAAAAGTCTTCAAACCAGTCTGACTGAACCTGGGGGGACATGCAGTTTGCTACAACTCGTAGCATTGTTGCATTCATTGAGTCTTTGTAGTCCAAGAAACACAACACAGATTTAAGTTTACTCTGAAATAAAAACTGAAAAATGAAGACATTTGGGGAAGACATTTCATTTTGCACAGTTAAAGCTTGCCTCTGTTCCAGTCGCAAAGTGTGATGCAACGCAACAGTAAGCATGTGTTGGTTTATCCAGCTCAGGTTTCAAAATGGCCCATATTTATTTATGAGGAATACCCGGCCTCACTCGATGTCTGACTTTCACCAACACCAACAAACTTATGTAATAACAGAAGAAACTGGAGAGATATTGGAATCCTCACCAGCTGGTTTTGATTGGTTAGGATTGGCTCACTCTGCCTAAATCAAGTATCTTGGGGGTTGACTTGTGTTTTTGGCAGCAGGATATATGATTTTTTTTTTATTATTATTTCCACTCCACCTGTCCAGAGTCAGGATTGCATTCTATAGGTAATGTCTATTTACATCGCTGGGAATTGCTGGTCAATCTTCCATCTCATGGTCAATCTTCCATCTCATTCGTTCGAAATTTAGATGGCTCTGTCCTGATGCAGTGTGGAGAAAGGAAGAAAGTCAGTTGCTAAAAGTGCTCTCATCTGTTTTAATACCGTACAGCCTGTCTACAGCCTGTCTCCAAAAGAAGGGGCGGAAAACCTGATTCAGTCATGTTGCAACACTGCCGTGAAAATGATTAGCATACCCCACAGAATGACAGCTTGAGCTGTGCAGCTGGGAAGCAGCGAGTCGGTGCCAGGAAGTCCTTATTGATACATTACTGACCTCTAGTGGAGAACCGGAGAATCTGTTCCCCACTGTAGTGCAACCCAGGCGCAGAAGAAGAAATTAAAGATTATGAGAAAACAACGCAGCTGGTTAGTTGAAATTCTCAGAACACAACAACACAACAGCCGAACTATAAACAAATAAATATTTTATTACACTATTTCAAAGACAGAAATATCAACAGACTAACATGTAAGAATGCATTTAACGTGATGCTATTGTAAAAGTGTACCACATGGTGTTAAATAACATTTTGCTCGTATTTACACAAATGACAGGAAAACAGCAGAGTTGAAAATATCTCCATACTATTTGCTTAGCACTAACAAACTTTTATTGGAAGTTTGGTGAAAACATAAAACATGGCTAAAAGCGGCTAATCTTTAAAAAAAAACCATCAAGCTAACTATTAGCTAGCTAGCTAAGTGAGATGCAGTCTGATTTTAAAGGCCAGGCCAAAATGATAAAGGTAACAATAGCATGAAATCCTGAAATCAAGGCCTTCAAAAGTTCTTTATACGTCTTTGAGTTAAAACAAAAGGAAGCATTTCACTGAATTCATGTTCTGACTTCCTACTATACCAAACATTGTTGAGATATAAATGCAGAACAGGTCCAACTCAATAAATTATAAAATCACACAAATCTTCATTTATTCCAGTAATTTAAATTCAAAGAGGAACCTCGGATATCCTTACATACAGAGTGATCAGTTTCAACCATTTAGTTCCAGGGTTGCACCAATTGCAGTTTTCCGATCGATCACAGATCTTTAGAAAGCATGACCTGACAGTTCTGATTTTGGAACGGGACAGTGGCTGATTTTCAGCCCTTCGTGGAGGTAGATATGATCTGTTTCACATGCAAGTATCGACTGATCTCCAAAATTTAAGGAAATTGGTGCGATTTACCAACCGGCTAATTTCTCCTGGCATCCCAATGTCATTCTTTTTGTTTTGAGGATTTCTGCTCAAAACTAGTAAAAAATAACCAATTTAGTTTATTGGAAAAGTACATTTTTACAAAAGACCAAATCAAAGATATTTTTTTTATTGAAAAATATTATGGCCTACAAAAAAATCAAGGTGGAGCGCTGACTTAACAGTCCCCTAGCCAACAGCGTCAGTGACACACTCCACAGGCAGAGGAAGCAATAGCAAAAGAAGTTCAGGACAAAGCTGTCTCAAAGCAGACTAATGGAAAATTTAGTGGAAGGAAAAAGTGTAGTAAAAACCACTCCCACTAAAGGCCATGATTAAAGCGGTTTGGGCTTCCTCAACACCTCAGCATCCATTCTGCACAGAATGGATGCAGTAATCAGTGTAAAATGACGCCCGACTGAGCGCAAATCCTTTTCAGCTTACCAGCATCTTAGCTGTAAAACATAATTATCAAAATGAAAAGAAATAAATGCTTGAAATATTTACCCAGGAGTGAAATGAGTTTCAGTTTTTGTGTTGAATTAATTATACATAATTTGTTGTTTTTTTTTAATCAAATTTGTTTTGGGGTGTATGAAAAATTTAAGTATTTTAATTTTTAAACTGAGCAGTCATTTTACATCCATGCAAACTCATGTAATATTTAACTGAATACATAAAAATCAAGGTTATTTAACAATATGAGGTGTTGTCTCATTTATTTAGCATTGCATTTTCATATATTTATGCTAGGTAAGCCAAGTCCAGTGTTCCAGAGTGACCACTCTAACTTTAGATGCGTTTCTTCTAACACACCTGATTAGGGTGTAAGTAATCCGAGAGGCCTCACTTACAGCTCTTACAGAACTAGTTCTGCTAATGACGAAGTCAGCCTTTTGTCTGAGGTGTGTTAGAGATGATTTCATTCCAGTCTTCCAGACTCTGATTATACCTAATGTGGCCTTGATGGTGCCAATTGTTGAAGTGGCTCGTGAAATTGAGTTTGACACCCCTGCTTTAACCCATAAAGGCAGTTTTGAGACGTGACTAATGTTGCTACGGTTTCAACTAGAAAAAGAAACGGCTTTCGGTGTTGTTCAGTAACCTATAGTCTCTTATAACCACACTCATGTCCTCAGACTGTAAGAAGGTACTTTGTTTTTCCTGCTTTGACATAAAACACACGGATGTGTCAGAGGAGACTGTTCTTTTTTTATTTTTTTTTCTGCATCAGGAAGAGTCCGAGTCTGAGCCGGAGTCTTCGGCGTCTGTGGAGTCGTACTCATCGGGGGAGTCTGTGAGAGCGGGGTACGGCCGGGGCTGGTCCACGTTCACGTAGGTGATGTTCAGGCTGATGTAGTGCTCTCCCTCCAGGCTTGACAGGATGGTGGAGACGGCCAGAACCAGAGTGGCAAAGCTGGGCCTGAGCTCCGGGTCAGGATCCCAGCACTGGAGCATGATGCGATATCTTGGGAGAAAAACATGAGGACAGAGTGTAGATCAGGGGTGTCCAAATGTGTAGCCCGGGGTGCTGTTAGCAGCCAATGGACTGATTTTGTGAGGCCCCTGACTGCAGTTCAGGAATAGTCAGGGCAACCTGGTGCATCCCACCGGCCCCGTTCAGTCCGCTTTAATCGACTCCAGTTCGTTTGTCTAGAAAGTCCGGTTCGTTTGGGGATGTGTGGACGCGCAATTGAACTCAAATGCAAACCAAAAAAAAAGCAAACTATAGTCTGGCTAAGAACTTAGGTCTTGGTTTAATAAAGTGAATTCTGGCACAGTTGGAATGACTATAAATGCTAGCAGACCGGAGACCGCTCCAAAAGCAGGAAGCTAACTGTAGCGCACGGCATTTAGCTGTTTGTGACAAACTACAACCTAGATTAGTATCGAGGAATTTTTTTTGCCATAAGCACACATGTTCAGTCTGAGCAGGAGTTCGTGCATTCTGTTCTCAAAACATTTAATACTTTTGCTTTACATTTTTATTTTGAGAGCAGAACTTCATGTCTTTCTTCTCAAAACTTGTAATGATTGACACTTATGGTTGATCTGCAACATTTCCAGTTTTCTGAAACTTAAGCGAATACGTTTTGCCACAATGTCGTGTTTGTGTGTGAGACGCTCGCTCCATGTTTTCTGTTAAAGTTTTGTGCAGCCGCGTGACAGCTTCCCGATCCAGCCATCAGTATAGTTTCAATTCTTTGCTCTTTTGTCAAACACATTCTTCTTGGGTACCCGAAATATACATTTTACATTCTCCTATGTATGGAAACTTATGGGCCACCCTGTATATTTAAAATAACATGACTGGCCGTGTGCTTTGTAAAATGCTCAAAATAAAAATGTAAGCAAAAGCATTAAAAGTTTTAAGAACAAAATACATAAAATCCTGCTCTCAGACTGAACATGTGTGCTCTTGGATTATGGCAGAAAAATCCCCCCATAGATTAATGACTTTCCTCCAACCGTGGGTTTGTACTCGTGACTCATTTAGTCATAAATTTATTAACGGATTAGTGTAATTTTGCGAGAATGTCTGTTGACTGAATGTGTGACGAAACCTCGGTGGAAAACACATGTGAAACGATTGGCTGGTTAGCAATCGTTTCACAATGCTAACCAGCAATGTCCAGAGGCCTCTAGCAACCGTAATGACCTCTCAACCCGTCATTAAGGTTGCTAGGAACAGCGTTTAGTGCAAAAAAAAAAACAAAAGTATCGTTAAACCCGCTAAAACAAAGAAGCGTGTCACTGAGATTGTTTTCAAAGTGCGTCGTACACATTAACTCCCCAACAACATTTCATAACCATGTCAGAACAAGAGCAGTGGACAATCTACCACTACTGGGTCACCATTTGAACAGCTTGTTGCTGCTGGTGGGACTTTGCGTCCAGATCTCCTGCGCATGGGGGAGAGGGCTACTTTATTTCCTATTGGGAATCCGCTCTGCTAGCAGCTTATTGCTATGTTACTCACAGTGGGTCAGGACAGTACTGTGGCTGGGGAAGCCTCCTGCCTTTCAGTAAGTAATGCGTTATGTCATAAGGGTCCACCTCTGGGTAGGGGCTCGCTCCTCTGGTCAGCATCTCCCACATCAGAACACCGAAGGACCACTGCAGGAAACAACACAGGGGGGCAAACGCTGAACAGCAAGACACAAGCAAAGAGTCGAACATAGAGGGCTTGCAAAAGTATCCATGTTTAGTTCATAAAACTTTTTCACAGAATTGTGAAATGGAATGGAATTCATTGCGACCTAATTTGACAAAATAGCACGTAGATTTAAGATGTACAGTAAGTAAAAGGGCAAGTGGCTTTCTTTTTTTTTTTTTTTTCAAATTAAAATAGGAAGAGTGAGTTCATTTAAGTATTTGTACTCATTTATTCCAATACCCCGTCACTGAATCTTGTCGAATTCAATTCACAAGATTGAACTGAATTCAGGACTTCAGTGATCAAAGAGTTAGATCATAAATCAATATCCTAAGTTTTGAATGTGAAATAATTGTAAAAGATGGACATAAGTATTTTTTTTGTTCCACTTCACAGACATGCATAAACTCTGTGGTGGTTTATCACATATTATTATCCCAAAAAGAAACATTGCAGTTTGTGATTGTCGCTGGGAATGATGTAGCGGCACTAACATCGACACCGGCTGAAAACAAATCGATCTGTAAAAAAAAAAAGAAGCGATATTAACGACCACTATTTATCTCCATCTTGTTGTCCTTTGTTTCCTGAGATGGTTTGTCATGTGGTTTTTGTTTGGTCATGTGCTGATAACGATGCAGCAAAGGATTGTGGGAAGTTTAACTGAAGCAGAAAAACATCGTCAGCGGTGTGTGTTTTTTTTTTCAAGATGCTGAAAGGACTGTGAAATATGTATGTTATCGGTAAGTATTGGTTAATAGCAACGATATTAATGTGGGATATCGATATCAGGCCAAATGTCCATATTGGTGCATTCCTAATCGTAACCACACAAAATACGAAGAAAAAGTTAACTGGATATGAGTTCTTTTGCAAGACATGTCAGATCTAGAATAAACACCAACAAACAAACAAACATGTTTAAGTCTTCTGCCCCCATTGTGTCGTCCTCTTTAATCCCACGTACCACGTCTGATTTGGTGGTGAATTTCTGCGTCTGCAAGCTCTCAATGGCCATCCATTTGACGGGCAGCTTAGCTTTCCTGTGGTCCTGTACGCTGTAGTACTCCTTATCAAAAACGTCTCGGGCCATGCCAAAGTCGGCCACCTTCACCGTATACGACTCATCCAACCTGAAGGCGGAACCGTGAGCTCATCACTTCTTGATTCACTGGTTTTAGCAAGAGGTCAAAATCTAATAGCGCCGACTGATTCTTACATGCAGTTGCGCGCAGCGAGATCTCTGTGGACAAACTTCTTGGTTGCCAGATACTCCATCCCCTTGGCGACCTGCAGCCCGAATCCGATGAGATCCTTTACAGTCGGGTTCTAAAAAAAAAAAAAAGTAAATAAAAGAAATATGTTACTCATTAGATAGTTAGCAGACAAGCTGTGTGAAAACAGACTACTTTGATCGTTTTAAGATTCTTTTAATTTGCTTTTAAAAGTCTAAGGCACAATAAATAAAAAAATAATTGATCTTTATAGATATATATTTTTTTGTTTTTGTATTTTTTTTTCCAACCTTTGACACTAAGACTTTTTGCTCTGACTTCTGTTTTAGCGTTTTATTGATCTTATCTGGTTTTTTTGCCTTTCCATATTTTGAATGTTTATTAATGTTATCTGTACTGCTCTTTTTCCTTTTTAAATGGCTTATAATTATAGTATCAGTAGCAGTAGGATCACACCCTCTTCTCGCAGCGTATGAAGTGCCGCAGGTCTCCGTGTTTCATATACGGAAGCACCACCAGGGGGAGCCCTTCCTGCGGCAGGAAGATGCCCAGCAGAGACAGGACGTTGGTGTGGTGGAAACCCTTCATTATGATGCCCTCTTTCAGGAACTGCTCCACTTCTTCCACATCCGTTATTCCTGGAGAGTGGATAGATTTAAAAAAAAAAAAAAAACAGAAAACATTACAGATAATTAGACAATTTGTTCCACTGGATTGATTTTCTAGTTCTCCTGTTAAATCGACAGCAGACTTTACTATTCAAAGACTTGACAGCGCAGTGAGTTTCTCTGTTGTTGGAGTCGGATAAGTAACCGTGGTAGACGGTTCCAAAATGGCCTGCGGGGGAAAAAACCACAAACAGAATGAGAAATGTTGGCTTTTTTTTTTTTACCCCTTTGACGTTCATTTTGACGCGGTTCTTCTCACCCTTCCCGATGATGCGGTGGTGCTGCACTATCAGCATCTCGGCAGGAATGAGGACGTCCTTCACCTCCTCCAGCAGCTCTGGCCTGAAGCTGGAGATGGAGATCTTCTCCGTCTGCATGAGAGGGGTGAGGCTCGGGTCTCTGTTGCAGGCGGAGTAGGCCAGCCCCCGAAACACCACCGGCCCAATCAAAGGGGTGGGGGGGCTCAGGGAAACGACTGGTGGAACCACAGACACAGAGGAGTGTTACTGCCGTGTCGCTGCAGTTTTAACGTGTAGATCATTATTGCGAAAATTATTAAAAACCCTTCAACGTTTACACATTTTTTTTCACATTGGAAACCACAAACTTTAATGCAGTTGACTGGGATTACGTGTCAATCCACTACAACATCTGTCAAGCAAGCTGAAGGTCTGGGGGTCAAATTACTTTTTATGTGGCCCTCTAGACTCTAGAGAGCTTTCACTTCAAAATGGCAAAATCTAACAAAGTATTTTAGGTCTAGTAGAAAATATCTTAGTACACTTGAAATAAGCCAAAACTAACGTACGAGTAACTTTTAAGCAAGAAATAAAAGCTTGTTTTAAGTCAATAATTCCATAATATAGATGAAAAAAGTTTGATTGGCAAGGGGTGTGAATACTTTTTCTACAGTTACCTCTCCTGTAGTCTCCCGTGGGAGACAGTTCCACGGCGTTGGTCACGGAGCGAGTAGCAGAGTGGGACAATCGGGCTTCTATCGTTGAGGCTGCAAGACATTTCACAAAGCTTTTGTTGTTGTTTTGCTTTTAATCATCAAGCGCATGGACATCCGGTAAAAAACGTGCGTTGTTCCAGTTGAAAGACTTTTGTTACCCATTCAAGGCTCCAATCCAAACCTTCCTTGTTTTATAATCACCTCTGATCAAGGTCCACACAAAAAAAGAGAGGGAGAGGAAGAGAGAGAGAGGAAGAGAGAGAGAGGAAGAGAGAAGGACCTACTTTTCTTCTTTTTTCTCAAATGCTTCATCACCACAAAGGCCAGCACGGCCCCGGCCACCAGAGCCGCCAGGATTCCCAGAACTATTCCCACCATGTAGTGGTTGTTGACCCTCACCACCGTGCCGACATTATGAACCTGGCCGTTGATGGAGATCTGGAACGCAGACAACACACACACACACACACACACACATTGACCCAAGTGTTATTATTTTTGCACATATCTCTTTTTGGACACTTTCCGGTCCATTTACTATCAAATAAAGGCCGCTAGAGCCCATAAAACCTTTAAAAAAAGACTTGGGTCAATTTTCTACTGAAATATAATGGACACCTAAATCAAGAACCCTGTGGCAGGACTTGATTAATATGTTTTATGTTAATTAATTAATTGGAGGATCTGTAATTGATTAATCACAATTAATCAAAAGCTACCTCTACTGACAAAATAAGCAACATTTTCAATTATAAACTCTTTTTGCTGCCGAATTATTGAATAGACATGTGAGCTTAATAACAGAGATATTCATTGTTTTTATATGTTATTTAGATTATTCAGCCATCAGATTGGTGCAAATTGGTATGATAGCAATTCATCTTTCAAGTGCTGATCATTCATGGAACTTTAGAAATGTGGGCTGTGGATGCTGACATTAGCGTTGGGGACGTCTGCGCTGCTGCAACGTGTTTAGTACTGAGATGCTATTTTAGAGTTGAATGTGTTTGCTGGTAGGTCAGGTCCTTTTTGCACAAATTGCGAGCGACAACAGTCTTCTCCAGCAAATAGTTTTTTGAAGCAAAAATTAACCCCCAGTGGGCCAAGAGGAGCAGTTTTTCTACATATAGTCGCTGCTTGCAGACGTGCGATAGATTCATGGGCGTACCAGAAACGTGTGAATACAAAGGTTCCGGCGGGAACCTTTTGGCTACAGTCTGACTAGCTCTGAACTTCAACAAGATCTATTGTATGACTAAAAAATCCAGCTAAACATTTTATCAGCCACTCTCCTCTTGTTCCCTCTGTCACGCTTAAACCTGAGTCAAAGGTCAACTAACAGAGTGTTCAATAAGTGCCTGAGCAGATCGCCTTCACAGCATGATCCTGAAGGCTAACTACTCCATAAAAACACAACCTGACCAACCTTCACTGGAAGTCCCTCGCTCGGAATGGTGATGTTTTTAGGGATCCTGCAGGTGATCTCATTATCCAGGACTTGGGCGTCGCAGTCGACGTCGGCCACCGTCATGACGATGGTCATGCAGGAGCTCACCAAGTTCAGTTTCTTATGCTGAGAACAAGAACAATGAAGAACTTAAGACGTTTAAAAGATATTGTGTATTCGCCGACAACTTCACGAGTAGGGAAGTAGCAAATCACATGGCAGCAATCGGACAGCCCCTGGGCATTTAGATATGATAAAGGCTTCTGTCTGAAGGTCAAACTGGGCATTAGAATGGGGAAGAAGGAGGATTTAAGTGACTTTGAATGTTTCAGAAACCCCACCGTCTTTCAGTATTATAGAGATCCTAGTCTGACAATGAGACAACATGCAGAGATTGGGTCCCTTAAAGGGAGAAATCCCAGACAAAGCAGTTTAATGGGATTAGAATCCAGCGGAATTGCATAGGAAGGCAATGGCTATGTTAGCAAAGAACTGAAGGCTATAAGGAAAGGTACGATTTTTCTTGCAAAAATTGGACAATAATCGATGAGCAAAATGTCGCCTGGTCCAATGAGTCTCGACTCTAGCTGGCATCTTCACAAGGCCAGGTCAGAAAGTTGGTGTAATGGTGTGGAAGATGCTGTTTTGGTGACACTCTTAGTAGCAACACTAAACATTCAAACACCACAGCCTGTTGCTGCTGATAATCCCTTTGTGTCAACAATATACCCATGTACTGACGGACACTTCCAGCAGAAAACAATACAAACTCACAACCCAGGTGTACCTAATCAAGTGGCCACTAAGCATTTCATTGCAATAGAATATTTTCAGAGTAATTATAAAGAAACTAATCACTTACATGGAGGGACACTTCGTCAAACCCAGGATACAAACTGAGCACATGTCCCTCTGTTTCAAAAGGAATGGGTTCTCCGTAGGGATGATAGGAGAACTCTTTGTTCCAAAGGCCCAGGGCACCATCCATGTCAAAAGACAGCAGGCCCTCCTCGCTCTCATCCCTCTGGAACGCCGGAGTGATGCATTCCAGCCGAGTGGGCAGGGACCTCCCAATGCACTCCTGGAGCCAAACACCGTGGCGATACTTTAGCTCTCAGTACATGGTAAAAATTAATAACCCAAAATGATTTTTTTTAAGGTCATAGGCCCCTTAAAAGACACAGTAAAAATGTACCGTTGTTACTGCTTTTAGGTGGCTCTCGTTGGGCTTAAAGCGGATTACGGTGCGGTAAACCGAGTCGAGGTTCTCCCCTTCGATCACGATCTTTGAACCTCTGTGTTCAGAGAGAAGAACAAAGACGTTTACGTTTTCATTCCCAGATTGTCAAGTCATGTCAAATTCGACATCTTCCACTGTTTGACGTCCTTTTACATCCAGATAAAATTAGACACAAGCTGTTTGGGCTAAGGTGTTTGTGAAAACCTGTGAAAGCTGCAGTCGGGCAGCACGTTCGTGATCTTCGGAGTTTCCTTGTAGTAAAACACCTTTGTGGTGCGGACTCGAGATTTGTCGATGAAAACGCTCAGCGGTACATCCCTCACCTCCGAGATGGGCTGGGACAAGCAGATGATGGACGAAACATTGGCTACTGATTTGGACCTGAAGAAACAAAAAAGTGAATTAAACTGAAATGCTCCCCACATTTAACCCCAGTTTTTCCCATTAGGTGAAGATTATCGTAAAATGAGTTGAGTTATTCCTCTGCCTCATCGCTCTCAGTCAGCAGATTCCTAGCTAGTAATTAAGGCACGTTTGAACAAGTTTGACTGTCAGGTCACAGCAATAAAAACGTATGAGCAAATATCACATCTTTTAATCTTCCGGCTATTCAAGACCTTAAATGGATAATTCCGAAATTCACAAATGAGGCTTTGCCGGAAGGTTATAAGCAGCTAATATCTTTCCTGCACTAGATAACGTTTGGTGTCTTAGAATAGAACCAGGCCGAGGCGGGTTAGAGGGGCCAACACCAAAACATGCATTTTATAGCCTTTAAGCAACTCGCAACTTAAAGAAATGCAACAGGGATTTATGGAAAATACCTGCAAACGACGGCCATGTTTGTATTATGTTGGTATGTACCTAGAAATTAATGATTATTTACTGAGAAAATGGACGTGGGGAAATTGCGCCACCAATGATCTTCCTGAGTGAAATGTATACTAGAGGAGAAAACATGTAGAGCGTCTCCAGTCAGAGTAACTATCCAAATACATATTCTGTTCTTGGTACCCTTTTCACACAGGAAGGGCGCTGATGGCGCAGGACCCCCAGGTTCCACTCTGACTCTAGATTTTCTGTGGGAATAGCAGCGCTAATGCAAAAATGGAAATGCAGACATATATATGGTTTGAAAGTCCTTAAAACATCATTTCAACAAATCAGTCATCAGTTTTAGACACTGAAGTTGTTTTAAGATGCTAGAAGATTAGCTGTTAGCTTTAGCTTTTGGGACCAAATAATCTGGATTTACAGTAAATGAAGACTTGAAAAGAGTTATTGAAATTTGCAAGAACTTGTTCAACGCAAACATGAAAATGGCTTGAAGCTCATTAAGAAAACATTTGCACAAACCAGTGGGGTCTTTGTCACTGGAGTTATAAGTTATGAGATGGTAGAGGCCTGTTTGGTTTTGGTCCCCGTGGAAACAGACATAACCTTAAACCTCTGGAACCTACTAATCTCAATGTTTTTTGACATTTAGAGAAATCAAAATCCATTGTTCACCTTCTCATATGGCAGGGTACGTCATTCAGAGTGACTCTTCTGTTCTTTCCAGCATCTAAGTGGAACCCAGTGATCGTGATGAGCGTTCCTCCGACACGCGGTCCGTAGTTGGGCTGGATTTCTGTGATGTTCGGAAACTACAGGGAGAGCGACTCTCTGTTTTGATTAAAAAGTTACTCGAACATGTCATTTTCAGGGTCTGACAGAAGGATGAGCATAGTTACCACAAACGTGAAGCCTGGCGCTTCAGCCTTGCCATCAATAGAGTAGCGGCCCTCCACCTTGCCCTCATGCACGTCCACTGTAATGTTGACCGGCTTGAACAGCTCAGAGGTCCCAGAGCGAATCTTACACACTAAACTGACAGAAGCAAACGGCAAAACGGATATCAGCATGTCATCAGCAAACAACTTGCATCTGATTTTTTTTTTTTTTAAATGGGTAAAGTTTAATGTTTCTTTTTACATAGAAACATTAAATTTTTTTGTGAATACAATATAATTTTAGAGAATTTTTGAGGTTGGCAAATTAACACAGTAAGCTGTGATAATGGTCGAGATTAAAAAACAAAATTGCACACTGCCGTTTTGAATTTTTAGGTAACCTTATGAGCATGATCAAGGACAACAACATGTCAAAAGTCGTGCACAGTGTCCTTGTAGTGTCAGTCCTTGGTGCTTGTTTTGAACAGAAAAACACTAAACTGTTTTGTTTCTCCAATAACAAGCGCAGTGGGAATCAGATTACAGTGGAACTTTTTGGGGGGTTCGGGAGAAGGGGGCGGACATGTTTGGGAACGTAGCTCTGAAATGAGGGACCAGTTTTGTGTAAAGTTATCCAAACCTATGAAAATCCCTATCGGTACAATCACACTTCAATGTGTACCTACTCAATTCAAACATCCTCTGGAAGCCTTTGTAGTTCATAAATTCTAATTCTTCAACGGCCTCCAATAATTGTTTTTCTTTTTGTCATATTCAGTCATTGATGCCTAAATTAGTTTAACTTTTTCATGTTTCTGCTTCGGCGCTCTTCATACTCAGCAGATATGTTTCCCCTATCTCCTTGATGACCATCCTTTCACAGTGATGGTTAGCACAATTGCTCCATTTTCTCACAATCTGCCAAGTTTCTCTTTATGTATGACATGAACATGCATTGTCCTAATTTAAATAAATAAATTAGGGAGTAAAAAAAATTTGATTTGTCTGAGTAAGAGTAAGAAAAACACGAGAGCTGGCAAACCGTCAAAGGTTTCCTTTTTTTTTCTGTCTAGAGAAAATTTTAGCTTAATGTTTTGCATTCTTCCAGAGCGCAGTGACCATTAACGACAACGGTTAACCCTTCGGGTTCACTCACTGCGTGCTGTTGCTTTTGAGTGGGATCACAGAGCAGGCGGTCTGTCCCAGTCGGACCTGGTGGGTCCTGGAGGTGATGGCGGGTCGAAGCGGCGACTGAAACTCCCATCCGCACACCGTAAGCTCTGTTTGTCCATCAGGGGGAGCAGTTCTTGGAAAAAACTGCACAAGTAGTTTTTTTTCCAGAGATGGTAAAAACAGACCTCAGTATACAAAGTTGGTACCTTGCGGTGTTAAAAAGAGACATCTGTATCGTGAATCGCACCGCAAAACCTCACCCCACTGATCCCGGGCGGACAGGATTCATTCCTCCAGCGGCTGCGGCACTCGCTCCTCCATGAACACTCTCCGGAGCACCAACCGCAGCCCATGAACTTCGGGGCCGTCAGGCAGGTCACGCAGGTCATGAAGTGCTGGCAGCCGGGCCCCCTCTGGGGCACCTGAATCATCTGAACAGCGAAATCAGTTGGCTCAGTCAAAGACCGCTTCATTCTGCGACGGTTCACTTTAAACGCAGCTTTTCTATCTTAGTTTGTCTAGAAATAATAGAATAGAATAGATACACGGCAAATAGACTCGCGCAAAGATAGAATATAAAATAAATACAAAAAGCTGAATAAAGAACAAAAATACTGTGCAGTAAGGGAAACATTTCAAAAGTCATGTAGTTATGAAAAAAACTACTACAGTTTATAATAATGATGATGAGAGTGAGGACACAGTGGCATGTTTTTGTTAACTTGCAGTCAGATTTAAATCATTTTACAACCATGATCCCCAAGAATTAACATTCTGATTACAGTATGTGTCAAACATCCTGTTTTAAACGCAATATTTTAATTTAACTAGACTAGGTAACTAAACTAGTTAAATTCAAATATTTAAGTAAACTAGTTAAATTCGAAAGCATCTCTTAGTCGTAGACAAGAAGAAGAAGAAAAAAATTAAATGTCAACAAAATATTTTTCTAAAAGGAAGCTGTTAAATGTTGATAGCCAGCGCTGCTTTGCATGGTTTTGATAGAAAAGTCTTGGAAATGTTTTCAGGATTCCTTTAATATTGTAACAAAGCCTTTCTGTTGCTAACAGCGCCAGCTCTGACAAATGTAGTAACTGATCCGGTATCTGACATCCATCTACACAGACTGCTTTGTCAAAACATTAAGCATGGACAGTAACAAAACCTTACAGGAGTGTCTTTAAACTGCTGGAGAAAAGTTTTACTCCTTCTACCTGAGAGCTCAACTAAAAAAGTGACAGTAATATCAACTATTTACAAAACCTGACTGGAGAAACAGGTCGCTTTACCGTACCTTGTCTCCAACTACAAACAGCAGGTACTCCGAGGAGTAAACGGCAGCAATGGAAGACACCCTCTGATTCTCCACTAATGAGTAGTTGGCGAAGATGTCTGGGCTGGATCTTGTCAGCACAAGCTGCAAACACAGACACAGCATAGCATGTGCTAAGAAACCCCCTTGTAATTTGCAAAGAATCGTTATTTAGTTGGGTTTTATTTTTCTGTTTGTAACAATGCGACAGACCTGAAGCAGACGTCCAGTTGAGGTGCCAATGTGAGCAACGGTTTTGTTCTCTATGGTCGTCACCAGGAGGGAGGTGAGCAGGACGTTTGTCATCTTCCTGTTGAAGAGGTCCACTCTGTAGTACGGCTTTGACACCATGGTGGGATGGTCGTTGCACGTGGCGTTGTTCTCCATGCTCTGACGCCGCCACCAGGGGGAGGAAACAGAGAGGAAACAGTGAACAGAAGTAGAGAGAGTAGGCAGTCTTTACGTTCCAACCCTGAAACGCCGACAATGTCTATAAAGTTCAAAAACACGTCCACTTCCCTCTTTCCGTATCTCCGCTACTGAAAGAACAGGTGTGCTTTCATTGGAGTTGCTGCTTTCAGGGTCAAATAATACCGAACATCTTTTAACAGCTAGACAAACAAACCCATCTGCTCCGAAAGACTGCGTGTTAATACTCACAGGCAACTGTTTATGGGCAATTTAACGACAAATCAGCAATCATTTTTATGTTAGCTCAATGAAAACAATACAAGCCCGACAACCTGGCATGTCAGGCTAAAGCTGGCATCATAAAAAAAGATGCACTGTCCTCCTTCAAGATTTGATCTTTAGAAGCTGACACATGTATCCAGGCTCAGATGGAGACGTGGGGGCAAGGTGTGCTCGTCACCACGACGACCAGGAGAAAAAGACCCGGCACACCAGATGCACAAGGTGATAATGTGATTAAGAAACAAGCCGTGATAGATGATCAGATGATGCATCGCCGACAGAGAGATCGCCTCGCAGATATCAACAGAGCAGAAGTGAGATCTAAAAGCAGCTCATTAAAAGAACAAAATGTTTGTTTACTACAAAAAAAGGGCCAAAGTTAATGATTATGAATGGTATGAACTTTGGGTTTTAGTAATCTCCATGGAGATTTACATTCCAGCGTTCTGATTACTTTATTGCGATCGATCAGTGGAGTAGTGAGAAGTACGTGGGCTTCTTTTGGAAAATGGCTTGTTTGTTTCCTCTATGTACGCTGGTTGCTGTGGGGACATCGGCACGCAAAGGACACAATAAAGAGACTTCAGAGATGGGGTGTTGTCGTATCAGGAGAACACCTTAGGCTCTTTATCATTTGTGTTTCTGTCCAGCCCTTGTGGCCATCGCTGATAACGTGTGTCATTAAGTGTGTGCTTAAAAAGCTAGGAAGAGTGGACCACAATATGCCCAAAGACAAAGAGTAAGAAACTACAGCAGATTAAATTACAATGCCTCGTTCTTTAGGTGATCACTGACTATATTTCTTGTGTTTATGCTAGTTTAACTCCGCTGTCAGTGTTGTTTTTTATGTATATAGCTAACACAGGACGGATGGAGACTATGTTAGAACTGGTTCTTTGATAGCATTTCTGTAAATGCGACAGTGAGACCAGCTCATCCTTTTAGTTTATGAATTTATGTTCAATAGGTATAAATTAACTGAATTAGCAAATGTGCAAAAGGTTCCTGCCTAATCAGTGGACCAAAACAAAAATGTAATTACTTTGTGAGGACTAAAGCTAACTCTGGACACAATCCTCCTGACGAAATGTTGTTGTTTTTTTTTTTTTATTAAGGATGGACATTTATTGTAGAGCCTTGGAGAAAAATGTCCTTATTGTGTTAACAGTTTTAGATTTACTGTAAAAAAACAAAAATATGAGGGCAGTATTTATGAGACTGACATGAATTTGAACATTTGAACAATACATTTTCATTTTATCGATACTTTTATTATTATCGTAATAGATATCAAATACTATGATAAAAAAATTAACTCCAGACCAAAATTCACCTGAAAGTCTGTAAAAAACAAACAAAAAAAACACTTGAAAATGTATCTTTGAAATCTAACTGAGCTTAATGAACAGCACTGTCGCACTCTGGATGCGGCTCAGGGCTGAATACAAATGCGTTGCACAATTTTCAGATTTTTATCCTGTAAACATTTTCGCACCAATTTCCTCCCAAGTCACAGTTCAACACTATTTTCCTTTGCTTTCTCACAGAAAATGTAAATAAAACACATTGATGTTCTTCAGTTGTAACATGACAAAAATAAAGTAAGGGGCGTGAATACTTTTGCTACGACTGTCCAGTTGTAAACCTGTTTGGTGGAGAAAGAGTGGACAATTTTTCACAGAGAAAATAAGACAATCAACAAACAGGTTTCAGACTCGGATCTTATTTTCTACACTTCCTTACTCGCACAGGTGGTTTGGACTTTGGAGTGCATTAAAGAGTGTTGAAAAACACATGTGGCCGGATAAAAAACATTTAGAGCAGAGGAAGCCTGAGGAAAGGAGCTTTCACTCTAATTTTATTTATTTTTTTAATGTTAATATTTTATTTTTTTTAGGTTTTATTGGCTCTAATGGCATTTATTTAACATGCCACTAGAAAGAGGGAAATGAGAGAGGGAGGAAGACATGCGGCAAAGGTCGCCAGGCCAGGAATCGAACCTGGGACGGCCGCGTTGAGGACTAAGGCGTCCGTATGTGGGTTGTGCTAAAACCTCTACGCAACCACAGCACCCCACTCTAATTTTAAGAAAAGACAGAATGTCAGAAATATTACAAACCCTGTTCAGTCGTAACATAACTGCATGACTTCAAGGCAGACCGTTATGAACAATAACCGATTAAGTGCAAAACTTAGTTGGGAAGTTACTATGCATCTTTTGTTTAAATCACTAACTAAAATGAAGTAACATCCAAACTATTAAATATTGCGAAACTTTCAGCCGTAAAAATCTCCCATGAATTCTCCAAGACAACTGTTTACATGGGACTTAATGGAAATAGGTTTGTCTCACCACAATCCCCAAGTTGCCAGTTCTCCTCACTACTGGTGACCCTGATACCAAAGCAGAGAAAACATGTGTGCTATGGGAAATATGCATGAGAATTGGGGAAAGAAGTGGCTTTTTTGTAAGCTTTCCCCTTGAGAATTAAAACTAAGACCATACGCTGTGAGATGACAATATCCTAAGAAAATACGCAACTTTCTGTACATTATTCAACCATTTCATAGACCAATAGTAATAATAATAATAACCCTGCGCAGGCAGTGAGGCTTTTTCCCTAAGACATTTTTCATGACATTTTTTTTAACCAAAAAGAAATCAGTAACCCAGATTTCCTCTTCTGCTGCGCTCTAGAGGCACAATGTAACAAGTGATAAAGAGAGAAAGTAACATTTCTTAACAAAGCAATTTTATTTTGAAATGTGTCTGACATTTTAACAACAAAACAAAAAGTCACTCGCCTAAAGGTAAGCTCAGTCTATTTTCTTGTAAGAGTTATTTATTAAAGATTTAGTTCGAGAAACATCTGTGTTTGTTATTATAAAACCACAGCTAACATGGACGTACCTTTATGAATCATTAAAACTCCACATCACACAGATGTCCCCGGCTAACAAATCAAACACACCCTTTCAATTGGAAATGGGACAAATTTCCTTGCAACCACACAATCCGTCCTGGAAGTCCGATCTGTGCCATCAGCTAATTCGCACATATCCTAAAATAAATACCTCCAGGCAGAGTGTTTGTGTTTATTTTCTGGATTTGCATTTCATTGTAATAAAAAAATTGTTTGTGATTTAAAGAGAATTACAAGACATGAAGATAAAAGCGACTTAACCATATTTTGCTAGACTGCTTCTGAAAAAAAACAAGTGCATGCGTTCAATAAATGGTAAATGGACTGAACTTATATAGCACTTTTCCAATCATTTTGACCACTCAAAGTTCTTTACACTAGAGTCACATTCACCCATTAAACTCACAAACACATTTATAAACCAGCATGCAGATCAGTTGGCAATATGGGGATAAGTGCCTTGTCCAGGGGTACAGAAACATGTGGCAGGAGGAAGCTGGAATTGAACCTACAATCTGCCGATCACAAGACAACTACTCTACCCACAGAGCTACCTTTAGGTAATGTCATGAGAAATTCTTATTATAAAAATAAAGGGTTTTTTTTGCAATGAGTCCACCAGAGGACGCATTGACAGCGTAAATACTTTACAGTCCTGTGAGTCCGATGCACAATTTTCTACTGAATTATCTTTGACCAAAAACGTTATACTATCTCCACTGATTGCCTAATTGCCTAAGTTAAAGTCCTGAGTTCCTGACATCAAGTCTAAGTCAAGCTACCTTCTCTGCTGTCCGTAAATGGAACTGCAGTCCTTTCCATTACCAAATATCACATCAATGAGGTGAATTTGTTCTGTTGTTGTGAACTGATAGACTCACCTCGTGTGGACAGCTTTCACACGGCTGGAAGTGGCAAAGCCCTCTGGAGAGTTGCTCTGGTCCAGACTGACAGCAATCATCAACGCCGTCAACAATCGCCTTGTTCACACTGTCCATAGGAAAGGCACACAGAGCCGAGTCGTTCTCCGTGACCCCATTGTCATCAGTCACAGCAAACACCCCATAGAGGATGTCGTCCTCCTCCTCTGCCCCCAGTTCCTCTGCCAACTCCCTGCCGGCCTTGCCGAAATAGGCCGCCTGGACCACATTGTACACGACGTCCTTGTAGGGCTCGCGAACATTCCTCCTCCGGCGCTTAGGCTCAAAGCGACACTCCAGGATCAATTCCCGATACCTCTTCACCTCCCACTCGCTCCGTGGCAGACGTCCCAGACGAGTCTGAAATGGAGATGACTCCTGATCAGGGCTCTCTCTTTGGACAGAAAGGAAGTAGACAAACTCCTGAGTGAAGAAGCTGTAGACATAGTCAATGTGGTAAGTCCTCCGGAGGGTTGGCAGGACAGTAAGGCCTCGCACATCACTATAGAAACCATCCTCTGTGGCCAGTGGTCTGCGGACTGAGATAGACTTTCTCCCGTAACGCTGGGTAACGCTATCATTGACGGAGGCAGCAACAAAAAAGTAGACTGCCTGACCCTCCTCTACCATTGACATTTTGGTACCAAGAGGGCTTGCCACGCAGTCTGGACAATAAGCAGCAGAGTTTGTACTCTTTCTGAACAAACACTTAGAGCGGGAAGGTACTTCTCCGTTTGAGTTCAGCTCATGAAAATAGCAAACACCATACTGAGAGCTTCCACAGGAATATAAATACATAAAAGGAGTGTCAAGCACCAACACTTGATTGTCTGTGTCCTCCAGAAAGTTGTAATCCTTATCGATATCGCATAGGTTGCATATGCGGCACTCTGGGCTTCCAACCGGCCCAGTGCGGAGCTCCCAGGCCTTTTCCAGACTCCTGTTAATGGCTTCGATGACATTCTGTGAGGCCACGTACACTTCCTGGTAAATTGAGTTGTTGACTATGTTCTGAATGGGTCCCTGTGCCTGAAAGAAAGGCATGGTGTAAACGACGGAGAAGTTGACCGGGCTGGGGGTCTGTGAGGGACAGTTGGCCAAGGCGAAGGCCAGCAGAGTCTGGAGCCGGATGCATGTCCCCCACACTGTGGTCCAGTGGACCATCGCCACTCCCAGGTTCTGAGGGAGAACAACACACAGATGATGTAGGACTACCTCCAAGTCTGGTGATATAACATAAACATCCTTAGCACCAGCTAATGACACCTACAAGGAGGAGAAAGAAAACGTAGTTAAATTGTTAAAGGCATCAGTTTAATTTAGGAAATATGACATCATTCTGTTCCTGTAGCCACTGGCTTAGTCATTCTCACAGCTTATTTTTTTACCCATCATCTGACAGGTGTCAAGTGTTCCACAATTTTTTAAAGATTGATCAGAAATTTGAAGTAGGCGTGGCCACTGTACCGCCAAAAGCAGCAGTGGGCGGTCCTTATGAGAACTTCCTAAGAGTTCTGCACTGGACCATTTGTAAAGAATGAAATGTCCTGACCAGTTTTTGCTGCCTCGAGTAAACAATCACATTTCTTTTTAATTGGATATAATGCACTGCCATGTACTCGAGGTGGCAAGAACAAGAACAGTTGTTTTTTTTGGGGCAGGGGGGTTGAATTTGCAGAGAATTGTTTTTTTCCTCTGTTCATCTGCAGCTTATTGCAGGATTTAACATCACGCAAGGTAAACAGAAGCTAAATCGCTGTTCTAGTCTGTGAAGATAAAGGTTATAGTCCTAGAACTTGTAATCATATTATTCATATTCATTTCTTCATTCTATTATAAATGGGAACATAAGCATCATCACTCTGGTGGAGACTGATGATAAAAGCATCTGTAGTCATAAAGACAAGAATTTTCTGTGACTCACCGCACACACTTAGTAGAAACATTTATGTAATCAAACAGAGAGCTTCGCCAAACACGACTAAAGCCGTTTCGATTGTGACATCCAGAAAACGCTAATCTATGAGTCCTTTGCAAACGTATCCATACCCTTTAGGCAATTCCACGTTTTGGCAGATTATAACAAACTTTAAAGCATGTTGCTGGGATTTTATATGACGGTCCAGCATGAAGTAGTGCATCAATGATAACTGTAGGAAAATTATGCATTGTTTTCAAGAATATTATTTCTCTTATAACAGGGGAAACATCTCGTTATAAGTAAAATTATCTACCAGTGGAACAAGAAGCTTCTTTAATCAATATTAAGGAATTATTTATTTAAAACAAGCTCCTATATCTTGTTGAAAAGTTACTTGTAAGTCAGTTTGGTCTGGTTTCAAATGTACTTAGATATTTGCACTTGGTAGGATTTTTGCAGTGTGTTCATTTTGACTGATCTTGTTTTGAAAAGAAGAATTTCAATCTGTAGATGTGCAAAACTCTTAAAAACATAATCAAAAAAACAAAACAAAAAAATACAACTATAACTGCAGTAAAAGATGCTTCTGCAAAATATTGACCACAGTCTTCAACAGGTCTTCGCTCTGTAATTCTGCGCAGCTTTCTGTTTCCCCATGTGAACTTTTGTCAGTCCAAAGATGGAAAGTCACCAAATGAGTCGCTTTATGCGAGAGAACAGAGAACAGGCTGAACTTGAATCCGCCGAACCCAAATGCTCTCTGTGACCCATCTCTGCACAACAACCAGCCGCGACCCTTCTCTTCGTTCTGCGCGGATGTTATCATATGGATCATTAACTCGACACATTACAGTAGAGTTGCATTCAAGAACCCCGGCCTCTCGAGTTTGCATTCCTGTCACAACCTCTACGTGCCTCGCGGAGGGGAAAGATGTGCGTGAACTCGCGACAAGGAGACACAATGTGCGACCTGAAAACTCCCAGGCGGTGGAGAAAGTACTTTTCCGCTCGTGCCACTGAAGGTAATCAGCTCAGAGCGTTTTGCTTAGAAGCAAACAATTTTTATTCAGACCAGAAAAAGGAGATTTTCCTCCAGAAAAAAAAAGAAAAAACGCTCATTCCCCACTGGAAGCAGCCGGACGGAACATTTTGCAGAACGAGAACGTCCCTGCATCAATAATTCATAGGATGCCGCTTGTGTCGTGTTACATTTTAACATTTCCATCTCCATGTGAACCTGAGGTGAAGGTGTGAGGACATGGGTGCACATAGTAATGGCACTGATTGACTTTCTTTCTGACTCACCCTGTGATGGCTGCAAACCGGTTTCGGCTCATTGTGCTATTTACAGCGCGGCTCTGCAGACTTTTTTTACACCGTTATATTCCCTGAACTCGACTGACTCGGTCTCACGGCCGCGAGCCGCAGGTCGAGAACGAACCGTCCACCCCTTTATTCCGCAGCTTCTCCCGATATATCGAGCGAGGAGACAAAAAGGAAGGACGTCACGAATCGGAATCGTCACGAATCGATGATTTCGTTGAAACCGCTTCACATTCACATCGTACCAAGAGGACTCTGACACACAGGCAGAAATTAAGTACCTCGTTGTTACACAACCTGCCTGTCGATTTTCACTGCTTTCATCTATTCAAGACAAGGCCAATTCAATAAATCAATTAATCATATGATAAATTAAAACAAACCCAATCATTTCCATTCTTTGTACCAAAAACTGGATGACAAAAATCTTCAGTTTGGTGCTTTGCTCTCAACTAAACCTTTTTAAACTAAACTAAACCTTTCAGAGACCTCATATTTCATTTTATTTGTCATTCCTGTTTTGATTATTTTCTTTGGATTTTTAAAATGCCCTCGAGTTATTTTTGTTAAATGTTCATCAGATTCGAAAGTTTATTGATTTTTATATGACTTGAAAATGGTTTCAAATCACCAATTGTTATCGTTTATCACAACAACATCTGGGACAATTTATCATCCAGCAAAATGAGTCATAGTGACAGGCCTACTCTATACATCGATTTAAGATCAACACCGAAATTCAGACCAAGACACAAAGTTCTTCTGCTGAGAATATCTACATTTAGGTGTTACTAGCGTTGCTCTGCCTTGTTTATTTCGCGGGTATTAAAATATGCTGTATAAAAAAAACACGCTTCTCACTATTGAGAATGCAAAAGTTATTTTTGTAAGCTGATTTCCAAATTAATAAAAGTTATTTTTTGTATAGCTGTCATCAAACTCAAAGCTTTACTCACATCCCTTTGACTATTTGCTACAATTGTCTGTCAGCTGTATGACTTGGGTGAGATGTTTCGGGTTTCCTTGCACAAGGTTATGACATGGTTTGCTGGAATGTTGGCCCATTCCTCCTAAAAAGAACCATGTCAATCACACAAATCACCTCTGGCCTTGAAATTAAACTTTTATCATGCCTTTGTTATTGTTATTAAGCCACTTTAGAACTAATTTCATTGCGTTCTGAGGGTTTTGGTCCATGTGGAAGATCCATTTGTTCCCAAGCTTTGCCTTCATGATTAAAGTCTTTAGATGTTGCCTCGACATTTCAACATAATGTCTGTTCCTAATAATGACATTTATTTTGTTAAGTGCACTAACCTCATGATGCTGCCACCGCTGTGCTTCGCGATAGGGATGGCATTCTCAGGATAGCAAGATACCCACTCCAAATCAGAAGCCTGCGACCTTGAGAAAGCACCACTTTTACCTCTGACTAAAGCTGAATAAAACTTGTTTAGAGCCACAAAGACAACATAATTTGTTGTCTTTGCTACTGTAGAAAATGTGATGCCATTTTTTTTTTAAAAAAGAGCCATTTTATTCCTATTTCCTGGTACTTTTATTGTCGTTGTGTTTTGGAAATTCAATACAATTGTTCCCTTTGAAATACAGAGAAGCAGCTAAAAACCTGCATTTGTTATTGAATTCATATTTAAAAACATAATTGTCCCTTTATCGTTACTAACCACAGCTATTAAGAGCCGTTATGGAAAGTCCAAACAGTCACTTGCGGTTCTGAAAATCCCAGCTCCAAATCGGACATTATGCGGTGATGTTCACTGTAATCTCGTTCTCTATACTAACAGCTTTGCCGCTATCAAAATAACGGATTCTTCCCCTACGAATAACATTCAGGCATGTTGGAATTGTGCCCAAAGTTGAACAAGATCAATATTTCTCTTCTTGATATCTTGATTTTTTATTTTCTGTCATGGTTAAGCGGTGCGTTTGAGAAATGTATTGCAAAACGTCCACTCTGTTTACCTCAAATGTTGTTGATGAGAGCTAACAGAAGCTGAGTCATCCTCATCTGAGCTTTCCAACATTGACTTCAGTGTAAATAAACGTCTGAGTTGAAATAAGCAAAAAAACATTTTTTTTAAATTTATGACCTCTTATCCTAAAAGATTTGATGCTGGAAAGGTTGAGCGTGATTTCAGGGGATTGTGAGGAAAAAATGTCTTTCTACATAACAAATTCCAACATTTGGTTTTCTTGTGATAAGATTTAAGAAAGTTATGATTCATGAACTGATTTCCAACTTTCTGCTGAGCTCAGCACTCACCGGGCTGAAAGATATCCACACCAGTCGGAAAAGAACAATTAGATGAAAATTTGGAAAACATTTAGTTTCTGCCAAAAAAAAAAAAAAAGTAGATCAAATAATCATGTGGATGCGGCAATCATTTTATTAAAATCTATGATAAAAAAATAACATCAATCAAATGATTTTACAACTGCAGTAATTTATATCTGTAATATTTTTGCAGGATAAATCAATGGGGGTTTTTTTTGTTTTTTTGTTTGTTTGTTTTAATGACATTAGGATCGATTTTAACTCTTTTTTTTTTTTTTTACTTCTAAATGCACACCAAACAGACACCAGTACCTTTCCTCGAGATTACCATAACATGTTGCAAACTGTTACAGATTAAACTAAATGTTCTGATTCTCATGGTCGTGCCACTGTTTCTTAATCCATCAGTCCACCTTAAGCACACTTGATCCACGCCAACGGATCCCTGGCTGCAGCCCACAGACAGCTTGCAAACATCTGAGCTAACCTGGAGTCCTAAGCCAGGGCAACACCTTATTCTGGGAATTTATTGTGAGTCAGTGATGTGTGAGGTACGATGCTGCCGCTTAACTCGCTCAATTGCCATCGAAATGATGCTGAAAGATTCCAGAAGGATGAAGAGTAAGTAGGAAAAAAAAACGCAGAGCCGAACGACGCCTTTCATTTCAGCCGCAGCTCTCGGTAATATGTTTCCGGCAAAATAAAGAATTTTAATGTCTTAATTTGTAATTAATTTCTCATGACGTTATGAATTAGCTTTGTTTACTCATTTATTTGATCAACTAGAGCGGTAAGCGTACCTACTGCGCAGGTTGGTCCGTGTCCTCCAACAAACTTTGGCTCCTCCGTCCCTGGCTGGCAGCGCGCGCGGGGTTCTCATCGGGTCGAGAGGGAAGTCGCGGCTCGCGTGCGTTGTTGCTTCAAAACCAGCAAATCCTCATGTGTAAAAAAAAACAAAACAAACAAAAAAAAACCTCCTGGTGTCGATGGAAAGCTTACCTTTGCTCGCGCGCTCCTCCCCTCCTCTTCGCCCCCCACCCCGCCCCGCCCCGGCGGACTGACACCGACCCGACTGCGAATCCAAACCTGGGTTTATCCTCCTTCCGCAGTCCGCGCGCGAGATGATCCAGGGGCGCCGCCACGGGGTGGGCCAGAAAGGGTGCCGCTTTGTTAAATGACATATTTAATGTAATAGATGTTACAGAAATGTTTGAGTTAATGTACTGTACTGTCAGTGGATATCCACTCAGTACCTGCATGTTGCTTCTGCATGAATTGTGACATCACTGCAGCAGGGCTGCAAGCAGCCTGGGGCTCTGCAGAGGTATTAAGGAAGACTAACCTTCTATTTGTTGCTAGCTCTTTTTCCTCCTGTTTAGGTCAGATGAGTTTAACCAGAAATAAATATCACGGCATATAAGCCAGGTTTTTATCATTATTATTATTATTTCCTTTTTCTAACCAGGTCCAACCCCATTGAGATCCATATCTCATTTGCACGAGGGACCTGGGTATAAAGTCTGCAAAAGAACAACCTGGTAATGCAAAAGTAAAACAAATTAAACCATTTACACAAGTTTAAAGCAAATTGCAAAACTGTTTGAAAGAAATGACATGGATTAATATGACAAGCTCTGGAGTAAAATGAAATCAGAAACCTCCATAAAGCTCACCAGGACAGGGAAGCATGTGGCGCGTTAACATTTACTAAAATTCGACTCTCCACTCGTGGTACCTTGTTTTTTTATTTTTTTCTTAATTAAGTGCTGATCATGTCTTTATGTGAAAGAGGACTTTGGATATCTTTCACATGTATCCCCGCTAAACTCTCAAAATGGGATTTCCTTCCCAATCCACTCAAGGAAGTTGCTACATGTGGTGTTTGTGCACTTTTTCCTTCCACTAAACTTTCCATGAACATGTTTGGACGCTATCAGCTCAGCTGTCTTCCCCATGATTGTACCCACCGTGGCGTAATATTTGTGTTGAAAGTATTTTCTATTGATCTAAAAATCAGTCACTTTTCCACAAAAACTGAATTTCGAGTTTTCATCTGCGGCGAGCAATATCAGTCAAAATACTCAAAACGAACACACTCAAAATGCATCTGTTCAACCTGTTTAAGCCTCACAATTTGAATTGTTTTTTGAATTGTTTCAGTGTAATTTTCATTGTTTTGAGATGCACACGAATTGCTCATCTTAATTAGCAAAATGCAAATTCGTCCCGTTCATTTTAATCCAATCTTTATGCGAAAGCGACAATTAATACACTCTCCTTATGCTGACCTGTCTCTTCCACTCCGGGTCTCTTGTTTTGCACCGTGCTCCACGTGTGTATAGTTCACGCATCGCTTAAGGCAACAGTAAATATAGCGTTGTGTTTTGTACACGTTTTCATCGGGGCGCGATTGAAGGACGACAAAGGCTTGGATTGGTCTCTTATTTATTATCAAACAATCGTTCTGAGAATGCGGCTTCAATAAATTATTAGCACAAAACAAATTAGTTAAGGCGTGCTTAGTGGAGAAAGAAGTTGCACACACACACAAAAAAAAAAACAACTAAAAACAAAAGATGTAGTGAGACACAGAGGACCCTCATGGTGTGGCACATGCATAAAAAGTTGATTTCTCAGGTGAGAGGAATGAAATGGCACGTTAGCGTTTGAACGGCTTACATCGAGAAAAACACAGTGACCAGCTTCCAGTTTCTCGCATGGAGTGTTTCTGTAGAAGACAGGAGTGCATAGACGGGAAAGCGGCAGCGTTTTCTGGCTTTGCCAATGGATCTTCAAAAGACGGTAAAAGGTGCTGCTGCATCTTGTTAGCGCCACGTTTGCAAAGCCTGTTTTTTGTTTTTTTTTGTTTGCTTTAAGTTCCTAAGAAATTAAATTACAGGTAAAAAAAAACAAAAACATTTGTGCTTTTAAAAGCATGACAGCTCTGTTACAGTGAAATTAGCCTTTATTATTAAGAATCTTCACAAAAAAAAAAAAATTCCTGTCTCCAGCGAGGCAAAAAGCTGCAGCGGCCTCTCCTAACTCAAAATAAAACGATTTAAAATCTTCCCAGGTAAAACACTGCTTTAAGTCAACTTCTACTGCAAAGCCTGTAAAAGAGCAAATGAGGGAGTTAAATCAAGGGGAGTCCCAGAATCCTGACATGCATAGCCCTGACAATCAACTTGTCTTCGGTGAGATGATTGTGGTTTTATTGTCCCGTGAGGCTGCCGGCACCGGGCCAGCAGGTGGCGACAGAGTTGTCTGCGATCTCAGGAAGTTTCTGTTGGCCTCAGTAAGTGAGAGGGCTCAGGATGAAGAGACGATCCTCCTCCCTCCGGATCCACTTCAGGAGCTTGTTCACGGCAGAATACGCCAGAGCCTTAGTCGCCAACGGACTGAAGCAGAGGTAGAGCTCGAAGCCGCTCGTCACCTGCAGGCCAGAAACATTTTCTTTTTTTTTAAATGCAGGAAAGGTGGCATGAAAAAGCAGCAGGATGTCAAGTTCACTTAAGCTCCTCTACTACAGATATTTATGTTTTTCAGGGTTTTTTGTTTTTTTTTTTAAATGTACATTTTTTTTAAGAAACAAGATGGTAAAACTACAAGACGTCTTCCCAGATTTGAAATAAAAGAAACAGCTTGGGTTCAGGTTCTTATGACACAACTAAAACAATGAGAGGAGCTCATACTTTATAAATGCTCCTGCTGTGGGATCACAGCCTGCAGGACTCAGCAAGCCAACTAAAACCATCGAACTCCAGAGAAAGTCTGAAAGGTAAACAATCCCACCAGTAGGTGGCAGTAACAGGATACGCTCAGAATGCACTCACACATAAAAGTGAAGGGAAGCCATTTAAAAATACTTTATACAAATAGTTAATCGATTCAGATAGTGTTTATTTTGTTGTTTCTCAAAATTCTGATGTTGGTGAGTTTTGGAATTACTTTTGATGTTGGTTTCATTCTAAAATGTTATTTCTATTTTCAATAATTAATCAACCAATTGATAAAAGCAGAACTTGGATTTCTCCAAAAAGTAGAACTGTACTTTACAAAGCATCTATTATCGTTTTACGGTAACATTCTTGTTTAACTTGAACAAAACCTGCAGTATTGTCCATGATTACTGCTTTGTTAAGCCAGTAAGCACTTTCTATTGCAACTGTGTGGAGCGCGAAGTAAAAACAATCAGCTTATTATTAGATTCCGTGCTCATCACGTTTACACTCATGAATTAAATCTACAATTTGTGCTCCTTCTCAGGCAGTGTAGAAATACCTAATGAAAGCAAAAGTGCAGTTTCTGCTGTGATATTTTGACATTTTGACAGAGACGTGCACCCACCATGGCCAGCAGGTTCTCAGCTTCACCGCAGCGGTAGAAGGAGCGCAGCGGTCTGGTCGGGTGGTGCAAACGGCTGTGGAGGTCCTGGTACAGTCCCATCAGCCTCTCCTGCTCCTCATCAGACTGATACACCTCAGGTATCTCTGGACTGGACAGAAAAAAAAAACAAAAACAGAAAAGGACTCAAAAACATCTCGGTTAGAGGATAAAAATGAGCATTTTCACTAGAGATGCACCGATTCAATAATATCTACAAAGGTCCCGATATTTACTGAAAAACTTCTACACCAGGTATTGGGGTGACAATGTGCCCGATCCACAAGGGCGGATCTATTCAGTCTAATTCTATGCTTCTGAGCGACATTGTGTGTTATTATTTGTTTTACATTATATTTAAAATTCCTAATTGCCTAAGATATCGAAACCAAAAAAAAAAACAAAGAGCAGATGGGTGCATCCCTAGTTTCCAACAGACGTTGACCTCTCACCTGGTGTACAAGCCGGAGCTCTTCGACTTGTACAGGAAGTGCCGCAGCTCTGGGATCCCCACCTGCACCACCGAGTAGCTTTGGCACTTGAGCGCCTCCTTCATGGCCTGGTAGGCGCTGCGCTTGCTCAGCCTCTCCATGAAGCGCTGCTTGCAGTCCGACATGTTGAAGAAGTCCTCCCTGTCGGTGGAGACGAGGATGAGACAGAGCTCGGAGCCGGGCTCCAGGTAGGAGATGTGGGCGTGGAAGAAGCCGGCCGTGTTGAACTTGGGCAGGCAGATGGGCGTCCAGCCCTCGCCCTCCCGGAACGACGAAGACGAGCCGACGAGGTTGAACACCAGGTGCAAGTCTATGTGGTGCAGGAACTGGTCCTTCTTGCGGACCAGCGTGACCAGGCGGTCGCCGGCCAGCAGGATGGAGAACACCAGGTTCTTGGCCTTGGCCGCCTGCAGGCTGGACGACACCACGTCCCTGGCGGCGCTGGCCAGGGGCAGGCAGGTGACGGCGCTGAGCAGCAGGCCTGGGTCGCGCTCCAGCCGGTGCAGCAGGTTGTCGGTGAGGTACTCGGAGCCGGCCAGCAGGCGGCGCAGGTCGTAGTTCTGCTTGTGCTGGAAGATGTGGTTGAGCTGGGTCAGGGTGAGCAGGCTGACGATCTGGTAGTAGATGTACTGAAGCTCGCGGAGCAGCTCCTTCTCCGACTGGCCGCTCTTGGTCACGCCCACCAGGACCAGAGGACTCTTGGTGAGGAAAACCACCTTACAGCCGTCTGGGGGCCGAGACACAGAGGGGTTACCAATCACCAATCAATCGTCCCCGACGATTCTCGGCTTCTATGTGACACAAATCTGGAGCAAACTTCCGGAGTGAAAAAAGTGGATCGGCACATCTCCAATTTGAACAATAAAAAAAAAAACTAAATTTTTGATACATAAATTGGATCTTAATGAAACTGTATGTTTTAGTCACACTAACAAGCCTCCCAAGAACACATTCTTCAGTCATATTATGAAATGTGACTGAAGTTGATATTCAAGCACCAAAAACTAATAAAAACTCATTTGCATGCGTGAGTTTCCATTAGATCAAACCCTGCAGAAGTTGTAAAAGCCTTCATTTAAAAACAAATATCTATGTTATTTTCCACAATTTAAGATAAGTAAGCATTAATCGACTTTACAAACGTATCAAACTCAGGGACAAAACCTGACTGAGTTGACGCCGAAGCGTTCCCTGACCTGCGTGGATGGAGCGGATGATGTTCTTCTCCGCCTCTACAAAAGACACCAGCGCCATCATCACCCCCATGGTGCTGGACAGAGCCTCCTCCGTGCCGTTGCGGGTGTAGATTGGCTTTCCGGCCTCGCTCAGCACAAACACGTGCTTTTTGTGGCTCCTCCACGCCTCGCTGGACACGTCTTCCTCGTTGGTCCTGCTCTCGGACGAGGCGTCGCTGTTGAGCCGCTCCTTGGCGCTTTTCTCCCCCACCAGGGCGTTGAACTCCTCTTCGTCATGTCCGTCTGAACCATCTGACTCTGGCGCCCTCTGGGCTTCTTCCTCAGCCTCGCCGGTCAGGTCTTCGTAAGACTGTGCGTGATAGAAAATTGCACTCTGCTGACCAGCGCCTGCATTGATAAAAGGGACAGATTTATTGAAACAAATGGCTTTTAATGTTAGTAATTAAGAGGCCATTTCTACTTAAATGCCACAAAAAGACCTGACGTTAACCAACAGCGCATTTCTCAAAACATCCTCTTAGTCCCTAACCTCATCCGTTCGAGATCCACAATCATGATTGGATTATGATGAGTTTCCACAAAAACAAAAACAGAAACAACTGAGTTTAATCTGGAAAAAAAACATCAATATTTATCTTAGTGGAAACATCCACTTTTTTTTACAGCATATGTGTCATTTAAATTATAAACATATCCAGGAGTTCTGACGTGGACCAGGTGGGGGCGCCAAAAACCACAGAACTACTAAAAGTAAACTGGGGGATAGAAGAGCTTTTTCTTACAACTGAGGATTAGGGCCACTGCAAATAGAAAAGATTAATAAATTTCCACCCAAAAAAATCATCCCAATTTTTTATTTTTTGACAATTTAGAGTTTAAAAAGTCAAAATTTGCTGGAAAAAAATCCTGAAATTGAGACTTATCTCAGGGATTTTTGAGAGGAAAAAAAAAAAAAGAAAACGTGGACATTTCTGAGGCTCCAGAATTGTTCATGTTTTGAACCTCAGAAATTTCTATTAATGTCTCTAATGAATAAGCGGACTCAGAAAAAATCGACATATTCCACAGATTTTCCATTTAACCACTTTACCTTTTTAAACAGTATTAGAATTATACTCATATTTTTTTATATATACATAGAAATATGAACATAAAACAAACAATTCAGTTCCTTTTTAAATAAGTAAATAAACATTTTAGTTAATAAAATAATAAGTCAAAATTCCTTTAGTGAAACTGAACGAGGCAAAGCTAAAACTGCTCCATGTGAGGAGATTTGGCTGAAACGTATTTACAGACAAAGGTGTGTTTATCTTGGATGCAAAAACTTTATATACAGTTGTTGGCTTAATTACTGCTCTAAACATATTATTTTTTTTCAGTAAGTGTGCTGCTTTTTTGAGTCTGTATACTCTAGATAACGATTAATCGTTTACCGAATTAGTTGCCGTTTATTTCATTAATCAATTAATCACGATTAATCGTTTAAGCCCTCATCTAAAGGTTGCAGGACGCCGGCTCCGTTGAACAACAAGCTGACGCTGTGGAACGTCTAATGTGAGCTTGCAGAAATTCTTCCAGCCTGCTACCAAGTCTCAGCCCCGGAAAATGCTGCAGCTAGTTCTGCATCGGCAGCTGCTGCTTCACTGTCTGTCTGAGTGTTGCCTTCACTTGCGGAATGCAAGTGTGCTCTTATGAAAACACAATGACTTGCTATAAGTTCAACTCATCTCTGCATGTCTTTCACGACAAGAAGAGCAACTGTTCTGCATTCTTTTGCACAACCCTAGGATGTGCACAGTCATGCCACTTCACACCCAAACCCCCTTCAGCACGACCCCATCACAAAATACTGCTAAGTTCAAGATATAAGCCGGCCTACTCTTCGAGTTTAAAGCATGTGTCTATATGTCTTTCAGTCACTGTTTATTTTTTATTCTATCTTTTCTTTCATCATCTTTCTTTCATCTAGGTCACAAATTCTGTGGACCATGTGGGATTTTAAAATCAAAATCAACTCTGAGCAGACAGTGGCCAGTAAATTGATCTATCAGATGTGGAACTTTTGCGCCTAAATCTGTACTACTTTCTGATGAATGAGGCCGTAGTCTGGCAAAGTGGGGAGCGGCATATCCCAAAAGACCTGTGGCAAATGGTGGTTCTACTAAAGTGATGTGGAGTTTAATACAAATCCAAACCAAACTTTTTGGATATGATTGAAAATTCTTAAAAGTTGCTGCAAAGGCAGTAAGAGACACTTCATGTAATCTAATCCAGATTATTCCAAGACTGACCTGGAGTCAACAAGATATTGAAGCTCTACTGCAGGAGGGAGAAAAACATCTGTCTGGAAAATACAGACATGTCGATGTTCACATATGACAGTTTAATGTGAATCCTGATCAAAAACCATCAAAACCACCCCAGAAATAGTTTCTGATCGTTTTTTTTACACTCCAACTGCATCGATGTGCTCAGAAAGCATGGAGTGGTGAGAGCGGGCTCAGCTCAGCTCACCTGGTTCCGTCCCCTCCACCAGACCCGGTGTGGGGCTGTCCGCCCGGTCCGAGCGCAGCCGGTCCACAGGAGCCAGCATACCGTTCTCCCAGGACACGGTCGCCTTGCCACTTTCTCCTTCCATCCCTGCTACTTCCGGCGGGGACACACACCTGGACAGCAGGACCGACACAGACTGAGAGCTGGGTCCAAAGGTCGGGCGGCTTCGTGACTGCGTCGTCTAAAGATGCACGGGGTTATTATACCCGGCGACTAAAAGCTACAAACTAGTACCAGCAGTAAAAACGAAGTGAAACCAAACTACGGAACCAAAACAATAGTGTTGGGGGGGTATATTGTTCTCTCACATCCTTTATTTAACTGGAAGGACACCTAAAGGAGAACTTCAGAGGCTACGCTTAACTGCTAACTCCAACAGACGTCAGCCATATCGGAGGCTCGCGACATCTATTCCAACTTCCTACAGCGACACGAATATTTCCCCTTACAAGACAGACAATTTTCAGATTTCTACCTCTCATTTCCACGGCTTTTGTGTTTTAGTCCATGTCTCCTCCACTCATGTAACTGCTGCAGCAGCTAGCTGCACGAAACTAAAGTACTTCTGCTGCCTGTCAATATGCTAGGTAGCGGAAATGGGAATTGTGGGATATGAAGTCCCTAGTCCAGAAAAAGAGAAGCACGTGAATGCTGTGAGGACGTAGTCACATTATAGTTTTTTTTTTTTTTACGTTTAATTGATTATCTAAGCTACTTTATGTCGAAGTAAAGAAAAAAAACATAACTAGCGAGTCAATGACTGAATGAAGAGTTAGAAAAAAAATACTTTGACTCTTCAAATACTAAAAAAGTGTGTTTTTCTAGTGTTGGTCATTTGTTAAATAAATAATATTCACCTGATTATTCTTAAAAATTAAAAATACATAAATACAATTATATGTGATTTTCTTATGGAAAAGTATGCATTCAATTTTACCTATAATACAAGTTTATTATTAAAAAAATAGAAAGTATTTAATTTTATTAAATGTTAAATTAACATAAAAATATATATTTATTTTACATTCCATGTCACAGTACTTTGTGAATTTATTATTCGCCAGGCTTATCCATCCATTGGAGATGTTTAAAGAAAAAATATTAATGTCTACTCCTGGCTGCAATAATAGTATCGCAAAAATAAAAAATCCCTTGTACAACTGGACAAATTGACTGCGACAAAACCGACTCACAAAAAGCACCGTGAACGCACCATGTGGGGGCGGGGTTTACGTTTGAACGTCAAGCGGGGAAACAGACACAGATGGATCAAGTGTTGTGTGACTGTTAGCTAGCTGCGGCTTTATTTACAGTGTGGCACTAACTACGTTCAAATAAAGCTTTATGAATATGTTTAGCGATGCTTGAGGTTGTTACGAAGGACTGTGCTGTAACTTAGCGTCTCTATTTAGTAAGTATGAACACCAGTAATGTAGCTGTTAGCTAGGTTGCTATTGTAGCTATCATCTGTGTCTCGTGAGTCGGTAACATTCAGTTTAAGATATGTCCAGTCAAACACGCTGGTAAAGTCGTGACGTGAACCGTTTGTTGTTTCTTTTATTTAACACGAACAGGTGGAGGTTTCTTTTCTTTTCCGGCTTTAAAAAAAATGCCCATTCGAGCGTATTGTACAATCTGCTCGGACTTCTTTGACCACGCCAGAGACGTGGCTGCCATTCACTGCGGACACACTTTTCACTACGAATGGTAACCACTATTTAAGCTGTCCAAGTCCGTCAATATTCTCCAGAAATGTCAGCACATTTTCTTGTGTGTGTAAAAGATGTTTTCCTAATTTCCTCCAGTCTTCTTCAGTGGTTTCAGACCGCTCCTACCAAAACCTGTCCTCAGTGCAGGAAGCAGGTAGGGCAACGAAACTTCCGCTCACAATAACAAAGAAAACAGAGCCGGATCTGAACTATGTGCTCATGCATATTGATGCAGAACTGTTTCTTCTTCTTCTTCTGCAGGTCAGCACCAGACACATCATCAACAAATTGTTCTTTGACATTGGGGGAGAGACAGAGGAAGGATCTGCAGACCCAGAGAGCCTGCAGGTAAACAAACAGTCCAATTTTTTTAATTCATTTTTTAAAAATTTACAAATTTGGATCAATTTAATCCGTCAGATCAAGGCAAAATTGACAGATTCTGCTGTCCGGCGTTTGTTTTTACATTTCACTCTACTGCGTTCTCTTCATGTTTTTCACAGAATGAGGTTGATCGAATGAAGGCTCTGCTAAGCTCTAAAGGTACTAAATCTCTCCTTTAATTTGAAGGTTACTATGATTGACTATCTAATCGTTTCTGTTTGTTTATTCAGATCGAGACTGGCGGGAGAAACAGAAGGCGATGGACGGCTTGAAGGACACGGTGAACAAGCAGAGGAGAGACCTGGACGCCGCGCGGAAGGAGGTCATGGAAAAGGAGATGGTCTGCGTCGCTCTCAGAGTACGCCGCTTTGTTTCGAGGCCGACGGGACGAATCCCCCAGAAGCCCCCGTGAGACTCTTATCTGGTCGCCCTGGTAACGTTTGGATGTGTCAACAGAAGCAGATGGTCTACTTGGAGACGCAGCAGAATGAAATTCATGCGGCGAAGGAGGAGGTCCGCAGACTCAGGGGCAAAATGAAAACCTTTGAGGGGTAAACCGAGGAATTTAAATGTTCACTTTAGTGAAGTGGGTGTTTTTTTTATGCGTCTCAGGAAGCAGAACGGATTTATTCTGATTAAATCGTTTTGGCTTTAATTACTGACTTCTTGTGAACCAGCTGTTGTCTTCCCCAGCCTGGACGTGCTGTTGCAGGGTCAGCGAGGCGAAGTGGAGTCCATGATCACAGATATGGGTGTGAGCCAGGCAGCAGTGGAGCAGCTCTCCATTTACTGCGTCTCTCTGAAGAAGTAAGAACCCTCTGGTTCGGCTGGATCCTCTCCTTCCCTTGATGGATTTTTAAAAAACATTTTTCTTGTTGCTGCTGCTGCAGGGTTCACACATCCTGTTAGCATAACAAAATCTGCTTATGAACAGTAAATAATTATTTCTAGACATATTGGAGAGTATACACACTGGGGGCGTTGGCCGATCACCCAATTTTTAAAAAGTCTGAGCTTTTAAAAAGTCTGATTTTGACCAAAACCAATTTTAACATTTTTTTTCTTGTATTTTTTAATTGTCTTAAAAGTCACTCTAGTCAAATTTAGCGCCAATAAACAGGCACATATTTTTGTCATTTTTGGGTGATTTGGCAGTTACAGAATCGTCCAAACTTAAAGGTCTGCCAGGTCACAGCTGCAGTTAGCTACTTCATAACTGTAGATAGCTATTGGGTAGCTATCTGCAGTTAGCTACCTCACAGGTAACCCCAGTAGCCCCGTAACTAACTGTAGATGTGACTTTGGTTTTTATTCATACTATTAGTTTTTGGTATCTCTGCCAATTTTTGTATTTGTCTTATTATTTTTACTAAACTTCATTTTATTTTCTGTTTTACCATTTGTCTACCTGCGATGTTGTTTGTCGTGAAGCACGTTGGTCAGCTGAGGCTGTTGTAAATATGCTTTATAAGTAAACGTCGACTTTGACCTGACGGACCTTAAATTTGGCCGATTCTGTGTCGATTTTATTGGGGGACAGGGGTTACCCCTATTGCTCGCAGTTTCATAAATAGTCCTGCAGAAGGATTGTTCAGCGGTGGGCCGTCTGAAGAGTTTGTAGTGAATCTTGATCCGTTGAGTTCAGACTCAGTAATCGGCAGTACTTGTAGCAAAATGCTAGATATCGCATATCTGGAAGGGCAATATGTTAATTTTAATTCGACAGAAAAAAACCCTAACAGAGTGAATCATTTTTCCTAATTCTGTTTCCTCAAAACATTTTCATGCACTCAGAGAGTATGATAACCTCAAAGGAAGCCTCAAGTCTTCAAACGACATGTGCGAGAAGCTGAAGAGAGAAGTTCTCTCCTCAAACAGCAAGGTAGCGTCACGACTGGAGCTTTGAGTAAAATGCCCCCACAAAACAACTTCCGGATTATCGACCGTTTTTTTTTTTTTGTTGTTGTTTTTGTCTTTAGCTGCAGAAGGCTTCCCTGGAGGCGGTTCAGCTCAAAGAGGAGCTGAAGTCTCTGCAGAAAGACCTGGCCGGCGCCGACAAGGAGATCTCCGTAAGAGCAGATCAAACGAACCCGCGTACACTTGTGCTGTCTAAGAGGCTTGTGTCGATTCCTGCTCGCGTTCTGTCCCCAGAGTCTCAAGAAGAAAGTGGAGTTTCTCCAGAAGACTCTGAGCACGCCGACACGCACCAACGAAGCCCTCAGCAGGCTCGTCTTCGAAAGGTACGTTCCCTCAGACCAGGGGTGCCCAAAGCCGGTCCTCAAGCGCTGGCATCCTGCATGTTCTAGTTCTGTCCCTGGTTGAACACACTTGCATCAAATGATGGCTCATTAGAAGGCCTAATGAGAACATTGACCTGCCGAGAAGGTTGTTACTACCACCAGGAAGAGAACTAAAACATGCAGGATCCCGGCCCTGGAGGACCCACTTTGGGCGCCCCTGTCTTAGAGCCTCTGGTGTCGAAGCGGTTTCCCAGGAAACTCCGTCGGTTGTTCACCCGGGGCTTTTCTCCGCAGCCCGGCACCACTGGAACTGAAGCCGCCGCGCCTCCACCAGCCGACGCACGGAGACGACATCGACCTCAACATGACCTACGACATCGCCACGCCTGACGACGCGTCAAAGAGGCCGTCCCAGGCTCCCTCGAAGAAGATGCGGCTAGAGCGACCGGGGTAAGCTCTTTGAGTCGACGGGTTTGGATGACGAGTCGGTCGACTTGAGGCTTAGACGCGAAAACTCGTTTTGTTTCCAGAGCTTCTTCGTCGAAACACGGCGAGAAACCTTCCTCTGCGAGAAAGGTAAGGCCTCTGCAAAGACACGTTTTACGATCAGCCGTTGAGCGTAACGTAGTGACTTTCTGCCGTCCGCTCAGAATGAAGATTCAGCACTTGATCCTTTTTTGAGGAACTCCCTTCTCTTCCGAAAGAAGACTTTTGGAAGCATGTTGGACCCTCAGAAGAAGGCTGGAGTCGTATGTGCCACATGATTAACGGACAAATCTCTGCTCCTCAAAGTACCGTCTGTCTTATTTCGTTTTTTTCTTTTCGTTAGGTCCAAACTGGCTACGATGGATTAGGAGGACGAACTAAATTCATCCAACCCGTATCCTTTTTTCTGTAGTTTTCACTTCTGCACTTGAGTATTGACTTGTTGCTGAAAATGTGCCACATAGGTAAAATTACCTTTACCTTTCTGTGGCAGAGAAAAGTTCAACGTGGTTTTCATGAATGTTATTCATTTATTGAAAGAGGAGTTAATATTTTAGGTGGAAATGATACAAAATAAACCTTTTATCAAAGATTCTGCCTCTTTCCATACTGTTACAACATAATGATATATTTAACAAATTTTTAAAAATAAAAGTTAGATACTGCAGCTTTAAAGTAGTTGGTTTGTTTGTTAGCAATTTTAAGGCTTATTTTCTAGTTGTAACAAAGTTTCAGTTGCTTCTGCCAATATTAGTGTTTCTCTGCATCTTGCTAAAGAACTTTTAACCAAATACTAGTTGTTGTGTGCGGGCATGTATGAGAAAATACCCAATAAATTCAAATGTGTTCTCAATTCTAGCTCTTACAAAAAGCACGTCAGCTTTTTGCTGTATATAAACCAAGTTGTGTTTTTGGACCAGCATGTCATCGTTCCTTAACCGAGCTCTTTGATCCAGTCTCATTTATCCGACATCCGGCCTCTGCTGAAAGCCAAAAGGAAAAAAGTGACCCGGCCTCCCTCTAAGATTCCAACATGTCTGACTCTGGACAGCTTCCTGGAATGAAATCAGGACGTTTGGGGGGAGAAACAAATCATTGGTGCTGCTGTGAGACGGGGGATGAAGCCAGATGAGGCAACAGAACTTTGTAATTACTTCTTTATTAAGAATCAGGAAAATGCACCTCAGAAAACAACAAATGCTGCCTTTATTTTTTTAACATCAACGTGTCCGATGTATATAGTCTTTCTTTGTTGTGCGTTGGTATGAATTTATTTGTACTCGGTCTGTCCTGAAGGGCTTCTGACTAAAAGTGTTATTATTTTTCCGCGTTCAGCTGATTTTCACGGCATTATGTCATATTCATATTTAGATTAATTATGTTATGGTCTGCTTTTGTTTTTTGTTTTTTTAACTCTTGCTTAGTGTCAACCAGCTCAAAAATTAAACTTTTTTTTTTTGGCTTGGGTCTCTTTCTTTTCCTAATACTTGCACAGAGCGGTGTTCTCCAGCAGAGGGCAGTAAAACACTTTTCTTGATTCCTTTAACATTACTGTAACAAAGAAGCACCACTAATGGGGAGAAATGTTGTCTTTAGTTTGGTGAAACAACAAGAAAGTGAAGAAGTTCAAGCCGTGCTCCTTAACTATATCCTGTCGGTTGTAAAAAATAAAATCCTGAGATGAATGAAGTTTACAAAGGAAACTTAAAAAAAAAGGTCTATTAGCCGAACATGAGCCGGTATTGATTCAGTGTCTTTTTAATCGTTCCCAACATTTCCTCGAATGTATTTTCATGGCGATGGCGGCCGATCGGCTTCTCAGGCGGGAGGAGCAGCAGCTGCCACGCAGCCTGACCTTTTTCACAGAATGCCTCATATTTCCCACAAACAATATGGGGAAATAGCAAACATTGTTTTCCAGAATGCTGATGTAAAAGTGCCAGGTAGAGGATAAACATCCTGCTCACAATCACCCACCTCCTGAAGTTCCCGCCTAAAAACAAATTAGGTTATCTCATTATTCAAAACAAAAAAAGTATATTGCGTGACATAAGCTATTGAGACCAGCAATACAGATGTAGTGATATGTTTTAAATCTACCTCTCTCCTGTGTGGGTAAGAGACGGTCGTCCCTCATGAACAACGTTTGATAAACATTCATAAACACATAAACCATGCAGTGCTTCAGGAGCCGCTCAGTCCCAACGGCTTCCGCTAAATCTTTCTGTAGGACAAAGGAAAACGCTTTTCTTTTTCCTAAAAAGTATTTCGCCTGAAGGAGCGTTGAAACTTCTAACACCCCTCCATTGAGCTGAGGTATAGGAACAGTCCTGCTGAGGTGTTAATTTTTTTTTTAATTCCACAAAGGATCATACATGTAGAAATCTCTTTTGAAACCCGCACAGATTTTGTACTTCGGGTACAGTTTGTAGTTGGATGTTGGATCGTTGACGTAGGAGGACTGGGTCAAGACCCTTGACCTTCACAGCTCGTCGCCTGAGTCTTGGTCCCTGTGCATGTTCCAACAGGATACTGAATCAAAACGCATTAAAACTGGAGATGCACCGACTGATGTTTTCCAGTCGATCTCTTAAATCTTCTAAAAAAAAAAAGAAAAGCCCGACCTGTCGATTCCACGTTTTGGCTGAGGGGGATTTTTTGAAAAGTCGGTCAATAAAAGCAACTACCGTCAGCTGCACACATGCGGATGTGACGTGGTGGGAGATCTGTCAAGTTGAACCAGCAGAGAAGAAGGACACGGCGGCTGACTCAGATCTATCCAGAGTTAGATAAGATGGGTTTCTCCTGCAAGCATCGTCCTGTCTGCTAAATGTAATCTAATTAAAACTGTTTTCTTGGAGCAGGCCTACATTAGCCTTGTGGAATGAATGCGATTTAAATAAGTCGACCATTCCTAAGAAGAAGAAGAAGAGTGGTGAAATATCCATGCAAAATGATGCCAGAATTCTGCTGATCGCCTCAAAAAGTGTGTGGTTTCTCTGGAGTGCGCTGAAGGACATTTACTCAAATATCACAGGATGTTCACGTACGTATTGGAGCTTTTACGTCTCGTAACTCGTACACCAATTTCGTATTTTTTAAATGTAATTGATCTATTGTACAAATCATGTGCAGCAATAAAGGGCCGAAAATGAATATAACATCCATTACCATGATGGAGTGTGTGCAAATTTTAGACTAGAGCTGTAGGTGGAGAAAGAGAAGCATAAAAAACAGTTTTTTCCCCATTTGATTCAAGATGGCTCAGTATTGTTACAGCCACTATGTGTGTGTGTGTGTGTGTTAGTTTTTCCTTCCCTCCAGGTTGAATAAAGTTTTATCAACCTCCACATTTGGTGGTAGTTTGGTCCACAGCTGCAGGACAGGTTTCTAAATGTCACTGAGACCTGTCCGGCTCCATCTTGGACTCCCCGTTCTGCTTGTCGTTGACCTTCTGGGAGAGGCGCGTGGACACGGTGGCCGCCTGGACCACGGCCTTGAAGCTGCGCTTCCTCTTCTGGACGTTCTGCTCCGGGTGGAAGATGATGACGTAGACCTTGGGGATGTACAGCATGCCCAGGGAGACGGTGGCGCTCAGGCTCATGGAGACGGTCAGGGTGGTGGTCTGGATGAACATCTGGAGACGGAGAGACACCCCGAATGTGAGAAACGCGAGCAGAAAGGAGAACAGGCTCTTGAATTTTATTTATTTATTTTTTTCATTTTAAACCAAGGCGGCCAGAGTTCCCAGATGAATGATTTATGTCTCTGTATACTGTATGTAGTCTGGAGCAGATGTCCCATTTCTGGGTTTTCACAACATTTGCTCTTCACAGTTTACTTCTGCAAAAAATAAATAAATAATCAAAAAGTACGACGGAGTATTGCGGCCATACCAAGATAAAATTTCGCGAATAAAGTTGTACCACGAGAAAAAAAACGTAGTACATGAATAAGACATACATCTGCCATAAATAAGTCACCAACCATCATTCCGCCGCTTCAGAGTCGAGGTCAGACCTCTGCCGTCTTTCCCTTTTTTGTATTCTTATTTATTTCTTCTCGGAGGAATCTTCTTTCTTAGAGAAGCTTTCAGTGATTTTGTAGTACAGTGGAGTGTGTGTGTGTGTGTGTGTGTGTGTTTGGTCCCGGGGCGAGCAGGGAGACGTGCTGCTCAGAAACAGATAACTTTGCCGCCGCCATGTTTCGGGCTAACAGGTACACCAACAACTCGCCGCGCGCGAGCCTCTCTGCACGTGACGGCTGGATGTTGTTTTCACGACGCCGACAGAAGGCCCAGCCTATATTTAGAATCTTCTCCCAAAGTGATGATTAATTGAACGAGAGGGTTAAATTGGTCTCCCAGCGGTCCTGATCATCCCGTCGGCTCGTCTGTCCTCCTTCCTGTCTTCGTTCACTTCACTTCCAGTTTGAAGAGGTGAAAAGACTTTAAAAGCACCCCAAGGCTTTAATTGTTTCAGCTTGACTGGGTCATAATGCGGCTCTCGACTAGTCAAAGCCTATCCTTTTTTTTTTTCGATATTCCTCCCTCAGTCCCTTATTTTGTTGTGGCAGAAAATAACCCCAAAGCTAATTTAAACCATAAGTACAGCGGTGGCAGGATGTTCTGCGAGGGCAGCGGAAAGCAAATACGATTTGACAGGCAGCAAACCGAGATTTCACTTTGAGGATTTGAGGGTTTCTTTTCTTTCACTTTCCACAACTGTGAGTGTGCTTTTCCTTTGTGTGCTGCAATATCTTCAGCCACTGCACCAATTTAATGCCTTCATAGGGACAAAGGAGAGAGAGAGTTGTCCTAAAAGGGAGTCAACAGAGCATCCATTGTCTTTTTTTTTTTTAGACCTACAGGGCTTTGCAGACATGTTAACAACTCTTTGTCTCCATCCATCTTCTGTTCAACTTTAGCTACCCTACCACATGCCCCATGCCCACAGCATGCTGACACCACATTTTACTGTGGTGTGCAATGGTGACATGTTAGATTTACACCACAAATTGTTTTGCACATAGCCCAGAAAGTGGGCTATGTGTCTCCTCGGGTTAGAGAATCTTCTTCCACGTGCTCGCTCTATTCACTTCCTGGCTGCGTGTTGCGTTGAGCGCCCCCATGTGGTGAGCCCTTAAGGTTGAGTTAGTCACGCTTTTAAAAGTTTGCGTTAAGTGCACACGAGCCGAGCAAGTGGTCTAGTGCTTAGATTAGACGCCAAGGTTGGTGCAGTATTCTCTGAAAATCACCCTCAGGATCCGTTAGCAAGATGTGAGGTAATGAACCCTGCATCACCCTTGTGTTCATTGACACTTAGACTTGTGAATGGTAAGCACATGCAGCGAGGGTACGTTCTTAAACGTCTGTATACAGAATAGTGAAAGTATAGTATATGTATGAAGGACTCTAGTGCTCAATAAGACTAGAGGTGATGTTTTCTAGTTATCTTGGCCTGGTTTCAAATGACCCAATCATCTTATCTCTACCACTTTAATTACAGCAAAACAACGTGACAATGTGTCACTTTTAAATTGAAGAAACTTCCAAATTAAAACCTTTTCCTCGTTAAAAAATATGTCAGGTAAAGTAATCCCCGCTGTCCTAGACGTTGGGCAGCAGAAATCAGGGTTCATTCTTGAGTTCCCTACCTTCTCTGTAGACTGAGCCGTTCCAAAGAAAATGGGAACGAAGGCCAGCCAGATGATGCAGGTGGTGTACATGGTGAAGCCAATGGGCTTTGCCTCGTTGAAGGTTTCGGGGACTCCTCTGCTCTTGATAGCGTACACCGTGCAGGTGATCATGAGCACAATGCTGTAGCTCAGACAGAGTACGAGGGAAAGATCGGACATGTCGCACTTCAGGATCCCACGCGCAAACTCTGGATTCGGAGGCTTAAGCTCGTTGTAGTCAATGGTAGTGTGAGGGGGAACCACACCAAACCAAATGAACACCCCCAGTAACTACAAAGAGAGAGAGACGCATTAGACTGGTGTAGGTACTAAAGTGATGATGGATGTCGCAAAAACCTTTACCAGTTTACCTGAACTGAAATGAGGATGAAGGTGATAATCAGCTGAGACGTGGGGCTGATAAACTTGGGAGGCGTGACTGATTTCTTGCCCTGTTCAAAGATCCGGTAGATCCGATTGGTCTTGGTGAGCATGGCGGCGTAGCTGATGCACATCCCGAGACCCAGCAGCAGCCTGCGTATGGTGCACACGCCCGCACTGGGCTCCGCAATCATGAAGAAGGTGATGAGGTAGATGAGAAAGATGCCCGTCAGCAAGACGTAGCTCAGCTCTCTGCCAGATGCGCGAACAATGGGCGTGTCGTTGAATCGGACGAAGGTGGCGATGACTCCGGTCGTGGCTAGGATTCCCAAGATGGCCAGGAAGACAGGGATGATGGCCCAGGGAGAGCTCCACTCCAACTTGATTATGGGCGTGGGCCGGCAGCCTGTGCGGTTCTTCAGGGGCCGCATGTCAAAGGGGCACATGTCGCAGGTGAACTCGTCCAGCAGGAACTGGTAGCCGTCACAGAGCTCACAGTGCCAGCAGCAGGGAACGCCCTTCACCATCTTCTTCCTCTCACCGGGCTCACAGGGGAAACTGCACACGGACTCTGGGATCTTGCGGTCACCTCCTGACCACTGCATCTCTTCCAGCTACACCAGATGTACAAACACACGCTCATGTAATCAGTCTTGATTTCTGCCATAACATATATAACACTAATAGGAAATACTGTTTTGCTAAATGTGACTCAGGTGAAAGAAAACTCACCATGTGGCACAACTGCATGTATTGTTGGAATTATACGAATGCTAACTAGACTGAATGGTTAGCTTAGCATTTAGCCAGGGGAAATTACATTCTGTTATTCATTAAAGTGATTGTATCCTGTTTTGCGTTTTTACCGTGAAAATCACACTTAAGACTAATGTAATGCAAACTGTCAGTGATACTGTTTAATAGTTTATCAATACAGCTGCTAGTATGTTTTGCATGGGCAGCAGCCATATTGGATTTTGAATCTAGGTAAACCTCTGACTTTCCAACTTGTATATCCGACCTTAGGGGGCGCTATAATTTTGTTTTAATAAGTGTATTCCACTAAAAGCTAATAAAAACAGTTTATTACTTTCAACTGTCAATAAGTTTTATGAGGCAATCAGTCAGATTCAGTTTTGCAGCGAAGGATTGAATTTTTCTACGTAGATTTCTGACTTTATTCATTCCAGCTGATTTCTCCCACTAGAAAATGTTGGAAAGGTCGAAATCACATAATCCAAATCTTTCATGAAATCTTCCATTGTGGATTGAAATGCTTCTCACTTAAGACTCACATCTAAATTGATTTTTCCAACAATATGAATTTGGAAACTTCATATGGAAAGCACAGGTGGACCATGAGGCAAACTGACCTGGATATTAACAAAGTTAATTAAAAAAAAACAATTATTGGAAAAAGGAGCTATTTTGAAGTAATATGTAGGTTTTAGAGAACCAAAGATAATTTTTTAACATATGTGAAAAAGCAAAAGCAGAAAAACGTTTTATTATTATTATTACTATTATTATTGTTGTTGTATCACTATTGTTTTTATCTTCTCTACTGACAGATTTCTTTGTCAAAACCGGATACTTTTTTTTGTTGTTTTGGTAATTTCCCATTACTGTAGTTGGTATAAAATGTATCTGTCAGAGTCGTGCAGATATTTACGTTAAGTCGCAGGTGGTTTGTCCATTGGCCGATGACCCTGTAGCCGGGGTTGCTGACGTTGGACATTTGGTACTGGAAGATATCGTAGCGACCGGGAGCGTCTCCGTTCTCGTTGAACATCACTGCCGTACCTGCGCTGCCTGTTGTTCGGAGGAAGACGGTTAAGAAGTTGAACCCACACAAATCGTGTGACAGAGAAATCGAGGATACAGAGAGAAAGAGAGAAAATGCCCACACGCTGTGGAATACAGTATTGCTTACTTTAGTCTGGCGCAGTCATTTGAAAGCTAAGTGCAGGATGCTTTTTAGTAACTCCAAGCGTGCAAGTCTTTCAGCGCACTCTGCTCTCTTGCCCTAACGTGATTGAATGTTCCTCTCGGGTCCCTGCAGGCGCTTTCAATCAGAAAGTCTTCTATACAAGACAAGGTCGCCCAGGAAGAGGAAAGCAATAAATAGGATGCTTTCATAAAACACTTTTTTTTTTTCATTTTTCCAAACTGTGACTCCTTTTCTATGAAAGACGAGGGAGGGATGAAAAGCGGGAGTGTTGCGCGCACAAAAGACCGAGGAGGTAGCCCCCCCCCCCGAGGGGAGGGGATACTCTTTGAAAGCAACGTGCTGCCTTCTGCAGTTTGGAGCATAAGCAGAAAGCATCTCAAAGCTTTCACATTAAAGCTGGCCTTCCCTTCTGCCACTCTCCCCTCTAAATCATTTTTTTTCTCTTTAGAACAGCCTTAATTTTTTTTCCAGTTTGTCCTCTTTTCTAAACGTGACACCGGAAGAGGTGAAGAATCAGACCGACACAGCCGAGGACTCACCGTTAAAGTTTACAGAGCGAATGTACTGGAGGAGCATCCGCCCCTCCACCGGGTCCATCTTCTCACAGACGCCCATGGAGCCGGGACAGAGGTCAATGTGCATGCTGTGCAGCGCGTGGGCCATGGCGTACACGGCGTCGATGACAAACTGCACCTTGCCCTCCTGTTCGTACTGAGAGTCCCGACTGATTCTTTCTTCACCTGGCGGGAAACATGTCACACACACACAGAGCCGAGGTTAAGTTTCAAACACATGCTGTCACTGTCTTCCCACTGTCTTCCCTCTGTGGCCTCCCCACCTGTGCATTTCCTCCTGTCGGGGTCATATTTGATGCCGGGTCGAGTCAGTTTGCACTTGAAGTCGTCCTCCCAGAATTCAGCAAACCAGATGTTTCTTCTGTTGTTTTCCAGCGACCTCGAGGTGAAGTACTGGTCAAACCCTGGATCAAGAAGCATTTCGTATTGAGTTCAAGTTCATGCCCAGCCAGCACACCTTCGTGGGCCCCATATGGGAAAAAGGAGGGCAGACAATATGGGTCCCACATGGGTTTGTCCACAGTTTCCATGGTGGCCCCACAAGGATTTGGCCATGTAAGGCCAACCCTATGTAGGACCCATGTAGCAAACCCCTGTGGGGCCACCATGAGAACTGCAGACAAACCCACGTGGGACCCGTATTGTCTGCCCTCCTTTTCCCCATATGGGGCCCAACCAGGTATGCTGGCTGGGTGGGGATTTACACACCAGTGAAACAGACAGCTGGGGTGAAAATCAGAAAGAAAAAATAACTTTAAAAAAGTCATATTTTCATACAAGCAAGTTTGAATGCGATTCTGGTTTCCTCAATTTCAATAGGACGGCGATATCAGATCGGACTTATCAGTCATTCATAAACTATTTTATAGCATTATTAGTTGACTCATCGATCACTGTCATATGTAATATCCCTTTGGATGTGCATCCATCCAACTGTCTCGGATGTAGAAATCTCACGCACCATCAATAGAGGCTCTTTTCGGCAGGATGGTGACCGCTCCCTCTGCCACCTCTTCCTGATCTTCGATGGGGGAGCTTTTGGCCCCCCAGCTGTCGGACCCGACAAACAGGAAGTGGCCTGTCAGGTTGGCTATTTTTGCAGCCTGCAACACCCGTCTGAAACACACACACACACACACAAAAAATAATAATAATGGATTCTATGGTAGATTTTGTCATCTCTCGTATCGTAACTGCGACAGGCTGACTCACTTGATGTCGTCCTCGTTAGCAAAGATGATTACCCCGCGAGCGTTGGAGGTCTCCATCAGTCTCTTGATGATTTTGTCAAACTCGCCTCGTCTGGGTTCTCTGGGGATCTTTATGGACTGAGCGATGCAGAGACCCCCTGCAAAACAGGCAGTGCAGACAATGTCGGAACCGTACATCCCTTCCAGTTCAAAAATACTTTATTGATTTATTGGCTTAAATGTGCCGTTTTATAACACAATCAAGAGGCTATTTTACTTTCAATTGTTATAAAAATGCGACAGACATCAAATGCAACTTAAAAGAAACATGGCTTCGTAATTTAAGGCCTTGTAGTTGGGCCTCTGTCTCTTTAAAAACTCCTGCTCTTTCTGAACCTCCGTGTTTAGGAAGTCATCTCAACATGGCTCCTCTATTAACCCCTTAACAACGATTTTGCTAATGTTTCACAGAGAAGGAGCTCTTCAGCACGCAGCATGTTCTATCAGATGTTGCTTGCTGATGACTAGTCTGAAGGAGCTGAGTGGGAGAGTGCTGCTCTGTGAGGCCGAAGCACAGAAGCTTGGAAACTGCAGCTCTGAGGAGGAGCTGCGTCTCGAAGGCGGGGCTAGGTCCAGCTGAGCGGTTGCCATTGGAGATTAAAGGATTTCTCAAACATGCATGAAAGATTTAAGGCAACTCTTCAGGTACGATGATAGAATATCATCACAACATCATGTAAAACCCCAAAAAGTTGATTTTACCACTACTACCCCTTTAAATGTTTCAGATCATCAAACTAATTTGAATATCAAACGATGAGAGTAAAAACAAAATCCAGTTTTTAAATGATGATTTAATTTATTAAGGGGGGAAAAAAGCTATCAAAACCAATGGGTTTTATTATATTCCCATGGGTTTTTGAGGATAAATGATCTGTTCAATGTCAACATAAGCATCTTGTTCCACAGGCTTCTTGTGTCCTCTACCAACTGCAAACAGGACGATTTCATTGGTGTTAAGAGAACACGTGTCAAGACGTCTTCAGGAAGTTTTCTTCTTGCTACACTTCAATGAAAAACCAACTTTGTGAAATGCACAACCAACAGTTGTTTAGAAAAAAAATCAATATATACAAACAGTTTTGCAAGGCTACATGTATGCTGTCAATAGGAGGTGTACATGGTTTAGTTGCCGTCCTGGTTTATCTCTAAAGTCAGGCATAATAAGTTCTTAGTAGTGTAGTCATGAAAGATTCAAGGATGTAGGGTCACGCGAGGGGCTCTGGGACTTCTGCTAGCATGCCGCTGTTTAGCAAGTACACTGCTAAAGAGCCTAATTTGGCACGCTAGGTTTTTGTGTAGCAGCACTAAGTACCATCAAGTGTGGCTGCAGAGAATTTACTCAAGTCCTTCTGGTGTTTCAGTGTAAAAACACAGCTGCTCGCTCTGGATGTGGTGTTGATGTCTGACTCGTTACAATTCCCCGTCAAGAAGTCATGACCGTCTGCTCAGTTTGCACTGCACACTGTTCAAAACATATTCCCATGCAAGCCATTTGGTAAAGATGTGCAAACAGACATAAAAAAAAATAATCTTTTATCTCAGTTACATTAGCTGTCAATGAGAAAAATCAAACTTTTGAGAAATGACTGCCTTTATTTAAATAGCCAGCGGCACAATTGTTGTTGTTTTTGTGACTTGGCCAAATGTTGTGGGTCATTATGAATGCCACCACATTTTTTAAATTTAATATAATGTTCTGAAATTGCATAAAGTTCTTAATGCCACACACTCCACTGAGGTTCCAAGAAACTTTGGAGAAAGAAAGAAACAAGTCCTCGAGATTTGGTGACCCTAAAATGCCATTTCTTGCTACAGGTTTATGTATAGTATATCTATTCCCCAGGTGAACAGAAAGTGACTGGTTACTAGCTAGAAGGTTTTAATCGACTTTAAAAAGTTCATTCGTTTAAAAACTGTTTGTTACGCTTATTTTAAAAGAGTTTTTAGCAGAAACAGCTGTGCAAAAAGTGGATAATCTAATATGATGTATGGGGTGCTATGTTAGAAGGGGCGCCAAAATAATGGTGGAAAAATTATTTCTAGTCAGCATTTTCTGAATTTTCTAGTAACAGCTGTTGCTTGTGCAAATTACATGATCAATAACTGATTAGGTGCCCTTCTGCTCCCACACCTACCCTCATGTCGCTCGCCATTATTTCTTAGAAAGACGCTCCAGCCCTTCGAGAAAGCCCCAATAATGAGTTTGGATATACCCCAGAAAGTACACCGGCTGTACCAAAACTATAACATTGAAAACAAAAAATTCCTCAATTCAATTGTGAATTTTTAGGATAATATTTCTGAAATAAAAAAAAGTGAATTAATTTTAAGCCCTTGTACACATCTTTAGCAGCGGTTTCTTTGTCATAATTGCTATTAGCCTGCCCTCTGTGGTCACTGGTGTATGACTTCTAATGGTACCGAGTCAATACATTTAACAGCAGACCTACATGACGACGAGCTGCAATTGTTCATCATTGAGTATTAAAGGATTGCCCTTTGGTATTCCAGTCGTTTAATAAGCGAGAGCAGCGCGGCTCGATGAGTAATCCCCTCGTCGTAGAAGCAAATATACAGTCTCACGGGCAGCGGACTCGACCTGCTTCTCTGGATATCTGCACGAAGGCGTCCACGCCACTCTCCCCGTAGTTGCCTTCGGAGGCCAGCGTGGAGACGTAGTTCCATCCCATGGCCTTGACGATGTCCAGCATGGCCTGGGCCTGGTAGGAGTCCGGGGGCACCACGCGGGAGAAGAACTCGTAGCGGCTGTTGTCGCTCAGCTCCGGGGCCGTGGAGGCGTAGCTGATCTGGGGGATCTGAGAGACACACACGGGGACGGGGGGTCAGCAGTAGGCAGAGGGCTCGGGGTCGGGTAGGAAGACGCGAGCGGCGCCAGTTATTAGGCCAATGCGCGAATGAGAAAAGGTAAACAGGAATGACAAGAGGAGGCAGTGAGCCATGTCAGAGGATGATGCACCACTTACTCACTGAAACACAAAGTCTAAATGAAGGCTTTCTATATTTGGATGCTATAGTCCATAGTCTGGATGCTGAGCATAAAAACAAACAAACAAAAAATACATTTGGTCTAGATTTAACTCTTAGTGGCTGACATAGAAATTCAGATGCAACAAGCTAAAAGCATTTGTTTCTGGGTAAAGAAAAAAAAATGGATATGGGGATTAATTTACTAGTGTGCTACTTCTTTTAATGATGGCAGTGCATGTTGGCAGCCTTAACCCTGAACCTGCTAATGCCATCCAATGCTTCAGCTTGGCTTAACGGCGAGGCCCTCCGCAGGGAGCTAGAGAGGAGGGGAAAAGGTAGACACAAGGGCTGGGGAAGGGAGAAGGAGAGAGGGGCGAGAACCATTTCACAGATTATCTGGGAGGATTATAGGGGTTTTAAGCAAATTATGTTAAGCACAGAGGGAGAGACGGCGATCAAGAGACTAGAAAAAGGTTAGTATTTCTCAGCTGTAAGCCATACAATAAACGTTGCTTGATGCAGCTCAGCGTAGCAGCTGTTTTCCCAAACTCCTAATTTCCTGCTTGATATTTCAAGCAACACATTTTTGGGGGGTTTCCGCCCCACACCCCCCAAAAACTGAAACCTCTTTCACGAACGTTTGCAGAAACGAAGAGTCTGCACCAGGATCACAGAGCAGATCCAAATGTTTGCAGACAAATCGCTAATGAGCGAGACAACGCGTAATCCCCTGCAAATTAATCCCACAGAGGCATCCGCTCTAATTCTGGCGGTACAATCAATGAGCCACGTCGGTGACACAACAATCCCCTTCGTGATGGAGAATATCTCGCCGAAATCGTCAAACGGGAGCTGCACAAACACATGAGTCAGGAGGGAAAAAATCTGCGTCGTGTAAAAGACACAATAACAGATCATGTTTTTGTAATTAACTTCTGTTAGAGTTGCAAATTTTTATGTAAACAGACGGTGAAATGGGCTAATATTTGCGAATTGAACTTGAATCGCCTTTCATCCTTTCACTGTCTGCCTTGTTTTTAGCCTTTAGATTTGGCCCAAATTTTAACACATGAATGTCAGTGCATGTTGGGGTCACTGTCCTGCCGAATGGTCAGCGCCCACCTCAAACCGGTCGCCAGCTCACCGGGCAACTCTGACCAGATCTGTGCGTTTCTGAAAGCGTTTTGTGTTTCTCTAAAGATGTTTGGTGGCATTCTATTAAAGGGGACTGAACGCTTAAAAGTTTATCAGGGACAATGCGTTCAAAATGATGTGTCATTTTCACTTTGTGATACAGCTCAAAACACACAACAGAGGATCAGGGCATCCACCAGTGAGTTGAAGAAGGAGGCAGCTTAATAACTGAGGGAGAAAGGCACCAGAGAGCTAATCACAGGTGAGTGGATGCAGCTGAGGAAGGGAGCAGACAGAGGCACATAAGGACATGAGAAACAGCTGGACAGGGGAGTAGAATCAAAGCAGAGGGGAACCAAGGGGGGAAAATACTGAAACTGGCATCAACGGGAAACGGAAAGAAATGCTAAACTAAGGAAACCAGCTCAAAGCAAAAAATGATGAGGATGAATAAACTAACATGAAGTTTATTCATTTATTTTGCTTAGATCACAAAGATCTAAGCAAAGCACACAAATCAAAGCAGGAGCAAAGCTGAAAACCAAAAGTCTGAACGCCTACAGATCAAAACATGATTGTGGCTATCGCACAACAAAACACATCATCATCAAAATTCAGTGTGTTCATTTCAGACACCAAATAAAATATTATATGTTATATGAACTTGTTTTTAAGGGCAGGAGAAGTCAGTCTGTATCTGATCTTTTTTTTTCCAAATGAATACCAACCAGGTCGGTGTTTTTATGAGTTCCTTTTGGAACAAACACAGTCGCTTTGAGACTAAAAACAACAACTAAAACAATATATGGTGCTAAACTGGTGAGTTGAGGCAGTAAAGGAACCAAACTCAAAAGATAGAGACGATAGAAAATAAGGAACTTTCTGGTCTTTTTTGGGAGAAGTTATTGGTCAACCCATTAAATCTTAAGATAAACTGAAAACGATGGAAACAATTCAACAGTTGAGCATTCTATTTAAAGCCACTAGAGCCAAAAAATCCTTTAAAAAAAAATAAAATTCTCCTCCTGCTCGTCACTCAGGAGGAGGGATCGGTTTCCTGATCCCAGATTCTCAGGATCACCGATCCAGATGTGAGAGTAAGTCCTGCATTTTGATACTCATGTTGCTCCATAGATCAGAAAGTTGACCTGATTGAACAAAACCAGTGTGACCTTTGGATTCGGCGCATCAAATGACCCTAAACCAGTTGGAGAAAAACCCAGACATTTTTTTTTAGCTGTTGACCAGTGCAGTTTATCACTTCCATCTTTGTCGGTCAGAAGAAGGCCATTCGGGCCACTCAGCCGTTTCCCTTCATTAGCAAAAAGAAGCAAAACCTCACCGCAAACAGTCTGAGCACGTTGGCCACCATGATGGACACGGAGCTGCCCGACGCCCCGATCACCCCCACCACCCTCTCCGGTTTGGGAATGATGGGGGGCTCTCCGTTGGAGCAGCGGACCCCCGAGTTATCCTTCTGGATGAGGGCCTGGACAAAGGTGAGTGACTGCTCCAGAGCGTAGGTGTCCCTAGAGCAGGTATCGAGGATCCGGGCCCCCAGGGTGATGTTAGGCAGCAGGTCGGGGTCGCTGTTGATCTGGTCCAAGGCGTACAGCATGGCTTCCAGCCGATGGATCCCTTTCTCCCTCTTGATCTCGCCGCAGGGCACACCGGCAGGCCCCCGGGAGTGCACTGGGAAGAGCCCGCCCAGGGTGATGTCACCCTCGATTTTGAGGCTGGACTGGGGCTGGGTGCCCAGGGAGACGGGGTTGAAGCCCACCAGCAGGAGCCAAAGCACACAAAGCCATGGACGGGACACAAAGAGTGAAGTGAGACGGCAGAGGAGACGGTATGGACAGGCCTCTGGGATCATGATGATGTCCAGCGGAGGTACTGGCAGCACCGGGCCACTCCGTCTACCTGCGGCACCAAGGGGGCAGAAGACAGGAGCAGTCAGGGTGATGAACGTCATGTTTTATCAAAACATCATCTTCTGTTTTGATGATGTTTCAATGTTTTCTGACAAAAGTCGACATTCAAAGTGAGAATTCGTTCTCACTCTACTTACCTGGTTAAATAAAGCTCAAATAAAATTTAAAAAACTTATTTGATCTGGAAAAAAATGAAGAGAGCACATAAAATGATCCGTTTCCCTGATTTTACTTTCTGCAGGTTTATGTTTGAGTGAAATGATCATCGTTCTTTTATTCTATGAACTACTGACAACGTGTCTCAGAAATTCCAAGCAAAAATTTTGTATTTATTTGCAGAAAATGAGAAATGGACAAAATCATGAAAAAGACCCAGCGCTTTCAGACCTCGAATAGCGCAAAGAACACAAGTTCACGTTCATTTAGAAACAATAACGCTAATATTTTAACTCAGGAAGAGTTCAGAAATCCTAATATAGTTGGAATAACCAGGAGTTTTTTTTTTTGGAGGATCATCAGAAAGTTTCCTTACTCCTCTACATGTTTTCCCAACTTTCCGTGGGTTTTACACGACACACAAAACAGGATTGCTGTATCAATTAGATGTTTTGCAAAAATTAGAACCGAAGGAGATTTTACACATTAGACCTTTGAGTTGTTGCCTGTTGTTTTGTTTTGCACAGCAGCTCAAAAAAAATAAAAAATACAGGAAACATTTGCAGTGATCAGATCGTGACCGTAATGATAATAAAAATGTGTTGTTTTTTTTAAATGAAACATAAAGCGAACAATATGTCGAAGCAGAGATGTAAACAGTTCGCCTCGTTTATCCCGACCTCGCAGCTAAAGACGGTGACTAAAGCGTCGCTCTGATTTTTGCAGCCAGGACTCAAGCATTAGTCAGCACAGAGAGAAATAAGGACTGATTCAGACAGAAATATGCAGTATTAATAAAGCTCTTCCCGTGGCGAGTCGAGCAAACGTCAACATTTCAGGAAGACAGCAACGTAAAGAAAAAGCAAAACTGAAAAACCTCTGAAAGTCAAGGAGTGATCCAGAGCTTAGAGTTGAAATCCTGGATCACACCTTGATTTCACTCGTCTTCTACCAGGAAGAGTGAAAACAAAAGATGGTCGCTATGGACACCGAGGTGGAAGCAAGGAGAATTTCAGGCTTTTGTTTTTCATGAATCACAAGAAAACTTCAATATGGGGGGAAACATTTTTTAAATATCAAAACAGTTTTGATATACTTAAGCTACAAAAACCAAAACATTGCCACTGCTGAATTCAGGTCACAGGTCAAACTCGAGGCCCGTGGGCCAAATCTGGTCCACCATTGCTTTTTACGTGGCCCTCTGGATTCTACACTAAACACTAAGTGAGCTTAAATATTAAGTTCACTTAGTCATTGCAGTTTTTATCTATTTGCTGCCAATTTATATCCATCAGTCCTTCCAGTTTCTTGAGAATTATCAGGGAAATTCACACAAAATCAACAAATTAGCAAATTTTTTCTAACACATAATTGGGAGTTTATTGCTGATTTTTCTCAAATATTTTCAAAAACATTCTTACTTGTTCTAACCAGCTGCCTCAGCCTTAATCAATGTCAGATTGTAGTCCATGATCTACACAGCCAGTAAAAACCAGCAAATAAGCGCTAATGTCTGCAAGTATTTCTAAGTTAGGACCACAAACAACTTGATTTTTATTACAAAATAAAAGCACAAAATTAATCACAAAATCCTGAAAAGATGTTCAGTAATATTGAATTTTAAGAATTTGTTGGTATTTTAACAGTTTGTGATCAGGTTTTATCAATACATTCTGCCACATCCGGGCCTTTAAGAGCAAACATGATCTTGAATTGGGTTTTTGCTTAACTTCACAACTAAAAAAGAAAAAAATCAGAAAGAAATCCAAAACAAGTGCATAAAAGTAAAATTGAAAAAAAAAAAAAAAGCAGAGGATGAGAAGTTTTGTAAACAACTTGCAGGATGACAAGGAGTGAACGCTGGAAGCTTTTATCGTGAAGGGTTCAGAGCCGATGATGGAAAACATTATAAATTTTGCAAAACCAGAAAACATCACAAAAACTGACGGGGCCTTTGGTGCCTCGAAACACCAACCAGGTTGATTATATCTGCATGAGAAGAGCAAGAGAGAGAAACATACACAGCTATCTGTGGAGCCTGGACATTTTTTCTACTTGATATTTTTCACTCCAACGATGTTTGAAGTCATTTAATGTGTACAGATTTGATTTCTAACAAAGCTACAATTTTTTAAAATATTTGATTATTTTTACATATTTAAATACTGCTTTTGATTGCTATTTTAGGTAACGCCTGAAGTCAAATATATGATGTTTAGAATTTGAATTGAATAGATTGAAATCAATTTGAAACACAGGAGTGATAGATAAAGTTAGACAAATCACTTTAAACAAAAAACTACACTATTACAAACAACTTGTGTGAAGCAAAGTCATTTCTCACCTGCGCATTCTTCATGGATCACTTTTCATTCATTCATCCATCACAGGAGATTGTCCAGGCTGGCCTCCAAACTCGGTCCAGACTCGATGATGGACCGCACTTCAAACCCAAGGCTCTGTCATGTCAGACCGCCTGCTCTGCACGATTTAAAAATATAAAAACTAAAAAAAAAAAAAAAACAAGTTAGAAAATATATATATAAAAAAATCTCATGTAATTTAAAAAAAAAAAGACTAAATGAAGAAGAGGCTCTCGAGGGTTTTAGAGTGCAGCATCCTGGCAGAAGCAGAGGGAAGTGCAACATTACGGCATGAGAATCTCCAAATCTCCGCCAAATCCCTTAAAAGCTCTCCTCCCGCTCTGCCGTCCTTTTTTCAGCCACACGCGTCTCTGTCCAGACCAGTCACTCCTCCCTCCCTCTCTCTCTCTCTCCGGTGAACCCTCGCTCTCTCTCCGGGCGCACTAATGGCCTCAGATTGGGATTATCATGCGGCCGTCTGTGAAGAAAGCACTAGGTGGACAAGCTCACTTTTCTCTCTCTCTCTCATGCAGCTGCAGCAAAAAAATAAATAAATAAATAAAAACCTCCTCCCACTCCATCACTTTGAGAGATTAGATGAGCAGCAATTTGCTCTCTCTCACACACACACATGAACACGCAATCGTGTTTTCATCACTTGTGGGGACTTCACATTGACTTCCATTAATTTCACCTTAACTTTTCCCCAAACCCTACCCATCACAGACCTAACCTCTAACCCAAAAACAACAATTTCCCTCATGGGGACCAAGAAAATGTCCCCATAAAGAGCGATGATCCCCATAACCCCACATGTAGACGGAATAGGTTCCCATAAGGATATAAAAACCTGGATCACACACACACACACAATGGCAGAGAATATCACAGCACAGAACAGGTTTGTGCGCTACAGAACGTAGCTGGATTAGGGTTCTGTTTGATTTGAGTCGATGCTCTGAAAAAAAGAGCAGCTCCCAGATCAGTTCGTAGCTCATCTGTCAATTAGGAGTTTGGCTAAAGGATCGCCGCTGCTGCCGCCATGAGCTGCCGGACGGATACACACTCCACTTACTGGATCAAGTGTTTGGGCTTCCAAAAACGTTCATAAAAAGACGCTTCTTAAAATGATTTACAAAGAGGATTTTTGAAAGGTTTGGCTTGCATTTATGTCAAATTAACTTTAAGCCGAATTGATGAAAGAGAAACCATCCATGTGAGAACTAATGTCAGGCTGGTTTGTGATATCAATTCTCTGCTAATTAAATATTTTGCATATTGACATAAAAATAACCTAAATTTGTTATTTTTTTTAAGGCAAAATCTTCCATAGTTCCCAAATGGCTTGTGGGGAAAAAAATAAATAAAAAATTCCCAACAATCCATACAATGAAAACTACAATCAAGACATGACAATATGTGAAAACGTCAAGGAACAAGCGTAATAAAGAACACAACATTACATTTGTATTTCATGTCACTTTTATTTTCAAGTTAATATCGTCATTACATTAGAAAAAGAGATGGGATTTCTTGTTCCATGTCTGGTGGATGATCCTGAAATGTGTGTTTTATTGAAGATCTACCCTAAGAAAACTGATTTCTCCAAGCCGTCTTCCACTTTGGTGTACTCCAGGTGAGATCCGAAGTACTGGCTTTCATACCGGGGGCTGTTGCGGATGTACTCCAGGTAGTCGGGCGTTCCGGGGCAGATGACGTTATCCGCCAACAGGATGCTGCCTTTCCTGAGGAGACCGCACTCCTGATTTAAAAAAACAACAAAAGAAACAAAACCTGTGTCATGAACAGGAATGAACAGGGAAGAGTTCAATCCGAACTGAAGTGTGTTACAACAAACGCACCTCCATCAGTTTTGTGTCGGGAAGGTAACGATCTTTCCAGTGATCCAAGAAAACCAAATCAAACGTTTCTATCCCAAACTTCTCCTTCATTTTGGGGATCCAGTCGCCAGACGCTCCTTCCACTAACTGGATCTGGAGGGAAGAAAAGCATTCAGCTACGTGAACCCAGCAGTGGATTTTTTTATTCCCGGTTCTCATAGTTCCCTTTAGACGTCGGGCTTTTACCTTGTCTCCCAATCCTGCCCAGGCGATCACCTGGCGAGCTACGGCGGCGTTGTGTGGGTTGAACTCCAGGGTTATGAGCTTGGCGTGAGGAGGCAGCAGGCTGGCGATGCGCACGGTGGAGTAGCCGCAGTAGGTCCCCAGCTCCAGCACCGTCGCCGGGTTGACTTCAGTCACCACTGAGTCCAGGATGCAGCCTAGGGGTCGAAGGAGGAATCGAAACGTATCAGACGGGACATTTTATTTTTGCTACATGAAAGAACAGATTTATGAACTTTACAACACACCAAAAAGATCTTATTTGCAAATGTAGCTATAATACAATTTTAAAAAATGTAAACAACAACAATAAAAAAAATCACCACCTTTCTCATCTCCCACATTCATGGCCCACTCCTTCTGTCTGCAGAACTGATCGATGGCTTTCACCACGCTGCGAGGGTCCCCTCTAGTGGCGTTCTTCTGCACTGCAGCCAACATCCGCTGCAGGGAGCCAAGAAAGCAAAGATAAAATAAAAGAAAGAAACAGGATCACTTTCACTTGTGTCAATAACCTCACAGTGAGTAAAAAACACAAACCCTTTTATTATTTTTCATCACATTTAGTTAACCTTAACAGTGTACCCTCAGCTGGTTATGTGGGAATATGATAGCTGTAATATTCATAAGCCTGTTTGAGTCTATTAAATTTTCTTAAAGTCACATTACAGCCGTTTTGCTGCTGCATACTGTCCAATCAGCTGGCCAGCTCTGTGACTGGCTCATCAGTTACATGTTAGCTTATTGGCCAACACATGTTCCTTAAGAAAGGATTCTCAAAGTCTAGCAATGTCTCCTGTGGAAATGCTGTCAGACGTTATGTTGATATCCTAATGTAACCATTTAAAACCAAGAAATCGATAAATCGGCTGACTGATAAATTGCCCCAGATTTCATTCATTTTGGGTTGTCAATAATCAGCTGATATGTATGAAACCGACCTGATCCGCTGATCTGATCCGCCACCGCAAATGTAATGATTCCATCACTGTACTTAATGACTTTTCAGATGAAAATAAAAAACATTTAAAAATCGGTATCGGACAAATCGAAGCGGCAGCTCGTATTTTTTTTTTTTGAAAGATCGGCCAAAAACAACTGCAATCAGTGCACCCACCCAAATACCACGCTGCTAATGATGCCAATAAGACAGGAATACAAAACATCACTGTTTAATTCTGCATCTCTGACTTGCGAAGCTGAGGCACTAAAACAAACAAACATGTCAACATGAATTCAAACGTTCAAATCTGAATATGACATATTATCCCACCCAAGTTGCTTATGACAAACCGTCCACGAAATGACAGCTCATACTGAGAGAGCAAACTTTAATAAAAAAAAAGAAGTGACATGAAACAAGTTGGGATTTTGCCGAGCTTGAGAGTTGATGATGGACGGAAGGATTTCCCCTTTATTTCTGAAACAGTTTAAATGCCACACGTTGTGTTTTGTTGTCCTTTGACCCATGAAGCCCAGATCTCAACTCTCATTTTGTTTTCCATCAACATTTGACCTTATAAGATGAGCTCATTATCAATATTCATCAAGAAACTGCATTCTATTTTTTTAAACAGTGTAATCTTTTTATTTTTTATTCAATTAAGACTTTGTGAAATCAATCGTAGACACCTGAACAAGAAGCGCGGCCGAGTAAAATACCACAAGCCATCGATGCCTTTTGAAGGATGACTGCTGGAGCAAGCGCGCAGAGCAGACGTTTGAGGTCCGATACATTTACGGATCCCTCTGGTCTTCATTTTTAAAAGCCTTAACTAAATGGACCTTGAAAAGAATTGATTGGACCTTTAAAAGAATCTGGCACAGGAATCAAGTGGCTGTCGGTGTGCGCAGACATTTCAGGAGGCATCCTGCTGGGCAAAATTGTTTTTGCTCAGAGGGAAGAGGGCAGGTACTCTAGCTCCTCTTAGTGTCTGTTTACGTCTCTGCTGTTGTTCCTAACATAGATATTTGCAACCTGCTTTGCATAAACGTCATGCAAAAAACGCATAACGCAGAAATCTGTTAATCATTTAACCAACTATGTTGTATTAAAAAAATTTTAAGAGTTCAATTACCATACAACAAGTGGAAAGATATACGTATTGAACAGCCAAGTAAAAAAAAAAAACTAAAACTACAACTTTAATCTATTTTATAGAGATTACAGAAGAGAGAGTTCAAATCTCGTAATCCATCACTGTGATCAAAAACGATACACTAAAAAGATCTGATTTGCAAATGTAATGCAAACAACAATTTAACCAAGATCCAAATTTCTTGACGTTCTTTGTGGCCGCTGTGTTTTGCGAAGCAGACATAAGTGTCGTCTTCCAGATTGCATGAGTCGCTGTCAGTTTGTGCTCGCATGAAATTAAAATAGGATTGTAAGCTTTTAAAAAGACAAGAGCAAATTTATTTCCTCGCTGAATTCTTCCTTTTCTTCAAATTTTATTGAACCAGGAGAAAAACTCTGTGAGATCAAAGATCTCTGACACAAAAGTAAAAAAAAAAAAGCTTTTACAAGATAATCAGCTGCAATTAAGGTAAAATCATGTTTTTCTTTCTGGCTAAATAAAGGTTGAAGAAGAAACAAAAGTCATGACAACCAATTACTTTGGTCGTTGGATACTCTGCCTTTGATTAAAATGATTTGAAAATCAGCCATCTTTCTTTTTTTAAATCATTTAACCAAGTATCCATGTATCCGACTTTTCATTTTCAGAGAAACCGTGTTTTGCTGTGTCATCGTTTTCAATTGGTTGCATTTACTGCTTCCGTTTGCAAACTGGAAAATATTTCCACAATCCCAGGCTTATGAAATACCTCCATAAGCCTGAGCCGTACTTTGACCCTATCTATGACGATACATACGCTGACACGTTGACATAACAGAATTCACATCCAGCGGTTGTGAAACTAAGGCGTAAAGACACAAAACGAGGAACGAAGCCTTTGGAAAGTGTGGAAACTTTTTGGAAGGTGTCTCTGTTCTTGCGTCTTCAGTGTCATCTCCAGAGGAAGCTGTTTTTATTTTAATGTACTTCCCAGCACTACACAAACATCAGTCAAGCCTGGATTGCTGGGAGAAAGGTTTCACGCCGTTAATGCTAAGTTGTGAGCCTTAAGAAGGCTCAGATGACGAAACCGCAGAGCTCAGCAGGTCTCTGCAGTTTAGCTGAGCCCAAGAATTGTTTTCCTGGCAGACAGGAGGGAGTCCCAGCATGCATCTGTCCTGCCGCAGCTCTACCACCTTAACGGAACGGATTACCTCGACACGGCGGGTTTGAAAGAGTTTTCAGTTTCCCCTTGTATCTTTTCCTACAAGTCCACGCTTCGAGTACAAGAGAGTGAACCCGAATGAATAGGCAGCAATATTTTTTTGCAGTGTCCAGAAGGTCGACATCGATTAAATGAGTCATGTTGTCATGGCGATCTGCGGCGTGGCTTTGAAAAACTATTCACGCCTCTCAAACCTTTTCAGATCCTGTCCCGTGGCAGCCCAACAGAAACTGCTCTTTCGGGAACTCTGCAAATGTTTGGCGAAGCAAAGTCAACATGCTCAAGGCAAACGTTGGACAGAGCAAATGCACAGTTCCAGCAGCTGTTTGCTAAGAGCTGCTGCTGCTAGTTTGAAGGAGCCGAGTGAGTCATGGGCGAGGAGTGCTCTGCAACGGCAAAACCCAGGAACACTTGGTTCACTCGAAAGTTTCAACGAACCCAAATGGTTGCCACGGGAGATTGGAGGATTTCTCAAGCATGCATGAAAGACTGAAAGCAACACTCCAGGTCTGCTTTCGATGAAGGAATAGCGTTGTAACACAATGAAAAGCTAAAACCTAAAGTCACATTTACACACTACTGCCCCTTTAATTCATAGTGATCCCTGTTCAAGCCATCCTGTGAATCTGAGTGAGACAGAAACTGGTACAACTGAGAATATATTCACATGGTAGCTCAGGATGAGCTGCTAAGGTCTGTAGCACAGTTAGCAAACATTAGCTGTCCACTTCCCAAATCTGTCACTTCTAAAAAAAAAAAAAAAAACAACACAAGAATTCACAGTTTGCCACAAGATGCACTGTAAACACTTGGAGGAAAATTCTCTGGTGAGATGAGGAAAATTAAAAAACACATTTTCTAGAAATCAATATAAGTGTTGACAGGAAGATGGATGGAGTTAGACCCAAAGACGTCCTGAAAGGAAAAGCTCTCTGAAGCTGCACAGCACTTAAAACCGGATGAGAAGTTCATCTTCCCGTTAAAAGCCAACAGTGTTTAAGAATCTGTGGAAGACTTGAAAACTGTTGCTCACAGAGGCCTCCAAACCGCTTCACATTGAAGAACGGGGCCACATTTTCATTCAGAGGCGCATAGCCTACGTTTTCCTTCCACTTAACTTCCAAAGAATGTGGATATTTTTGCAAGGCACTGCTGAGATGAAAACAAACCAGGCGATTTGGGGCGTTTTAACGAGGTAGTCGGCGAGGCGTCTGGCACAGGGCGCACCTGAGGACGCGTGGTCTGGGTCAGCGCGTTCAGCAATCCCTCCACGATGGTGTCGTGCCAAACGAGCGCGAGTCCCGCGTGGTACTGAACGACAGAAGGAATGACCCATCTGTAGAGCGCGTACAGCAGAGCGGCCCCGCCGGCGCAACCGTAGAGGAGAGTCAGCCACATCCTGCGAGAAAAGAGAGAAAAAGAAAAATGTGTTGTTTATTGAAAGAGACGGCGATAAATGAAAAGCAAAAAAAAAAAAAAAAAAAAAAACTGCAAGAGGAAAGATCAAGGGGCTCTGATGTCCCCCGTCGCCCTACCTGTCCCTTTGTATTTAGATAATGAGATGGGTGTTTACTATGCAGGGCTACAATACAGGAGCTGCTCCTGCTGCTGCCGCCGCCACATCCAATCTGAACACACACACAAAAGATATCACTGTGAAGAAAGTATCTAAAATAATCTGCAACAAACAGCTGCTTTCCCACACTTAGAAGCTGTTTTATCTGCAGCCTGAGCACAGATGGAGCATAGAGAGAGAAGAAGCACAGCTTGAATCTTAAACAGAACTGCTTCTCTGGGAAAAGCAGAAAGAAAGAGAGAGAGAGAGAGAAAAAGAAAAAGAAAAAGAAAGGGCTTCCTTGGAGTAATAATGCAGCTGTGGTAGCTGAGGTAATCCCTTTTGATTTAGAGTTGGAGTCGCATGGCAACTGGCTGGGGGTGAAGAGCTGTGTCACCCAAAGGCACAAAACTGAGACTTTAACCTTTTGCTCAGGCTTTCTTCTCAACGCACTAAAATGCCGGGCGCAAAACTGGTACTTCTTCTTTTTTATTTTATTTTTTACTGTTAAACTAGTCATTCCGGTTTGACAATCAACCTTGCTGCAATGTTTAAATTATAACTGCTGTAAAAAGAAAAACAACACACAGACAGTTTGAGCAGATTTCCTGTGGCAAAAGATTACAAATGAACAAGTCCGTCTGCTACAAAAGAACACATTTCTAAATGCAGAAGGCATGCATCCAGATTGAGTCATGCTTCCCCATTTAGCAGAAGCAGGATCAAAGTAACTCCAAAGAGTAATCGTGCATCGACTTCCTTACGATCCAACACGAGATACTCACCCGTGCGATCAGGCGCCGTTCCCCCGGTGCTCTCCTCACCTCGTCGTCGCTGCTCCAGGAAAAATGTGCTTTGAAAGCCGGACATATGCCTGAGTTTACATGGAGTTAACTCCTCCCTTCCCTCCACCAACTCCTCCTTTGCTCAGAGCTGCACCGAAATGTGGGCGTGTGAGGAATGTGCTGAAATCTCTCCGCTTCGCGGCCGCAGAGAACAAGAAGCATCTTGTTATTTTTAGTCTTATGTGAGGAGTCTTTGGAGCGGAGATAAGCGGCTGCCTCTTGCAGATGTTTGGCTTGAATTGAAGGATTCCAATAATAACCGGAGCAGAGTTGTTCTTGCATGTTTTGTTGGGGGTTTTTTTATTGTAAAAATGTACGATTTTATAAACACTACTTCCCAAAATTCTCAGTCATGTTAAAAACGTGAGATACCAGGAAGAACAGAAGGTTTTTTTCTAGGAAGGAGAAACACAAAGTGGAAGCAACGTTGAGACTCTCTGTGGCAGTAAGGGGGTAAAATAGCGAACAATCAATGTGTTTTTACTGATGCCAGCACCAAGCAACTGCAGCAGGCGGAGCCCCTTTTTGCCAGATGTGTGTGTACAGCAGCCTGTCTAGAAAAAAAGGTAGTATATTTCCACAAACAATAAACAGATATTTTGAGAATAATCTCAGAAATTTTCTAAAAAAAGAAAAAAGAAAATTTCTGAATTTTTTTTTTTTCTAAATTTTGAGAATAATCTCATACATTTTCTAAAAAAAGAAAAAGAAAAAAGGAAGTTTGTGATTTATGTTTTTTTTATTTTAAGAATAATCTCAAAATTATTCAAGGAAAAATGATCAAATTTGACTTCTGAAACTCAGAAATCATTTTTTTCCTGAGATTAAGCTCAATTGTTTTTTTTTTTAGGTTTTTTTTGTGGGGCAAATGTTTGACTTTTCAAACTCTGAAATGACAAAGTGCTTCTATAAACTATTTAGATTTTTTTTTTTTTAATCCCAGCATATTTTTGTTGTTTTTTCTAGAAAACGTCTGAGATTAAGCTCAAAATTTCAGATTAGTTTTTTTCCCAGCAAACATTTCCAAGCTCAAGAAATGTCCTTGTTTTTTCTAGAAGATGTCCAACGAATTTAAAAATCTCTGGCAGTTTTTGGCAGGAACAGACTTTCCTTTTTTCCCCCCCTCTTGTGCTGTGGCCCCGGCGACACGGCGCTGCTGTGCGTCTCTAGGAGGCAACCCAGGGGTGTTTCAAACACTGAGCGGCTGTCGCTCTTCTCTGTGGCTGCAGTTCCAACATGGTGAGGAGAAACGAACTGAACTGGAGCGCTTCCTCTCGTGGCCACTCGTACTTATCCAGCAGGATCTCCAACAAGCTCCACGGTTTCAGTGTGGAGATGTGCCGCAGCTGTCCTGAGGAGACGGGGACAGGGGGTTTCTGGCTGCTCACACCAGCTTCCACTTTGCAATTATTCATATCATAAACCGGCGACACGGCCCAGCACCTCGAAAGCAAGAGCCGTGGAAAGTAATTAGGTTGAATACATTTTGTGTATTTCACAAATCCATGCGAGAATCAGGCTTTTAAAAACGTTATTCTGATCAAAAAGAAGCATTGTACAAGAACAGAAATGCAGAGGGGGAAAAAATGAGCAAATTTTAAGCCCCGACTCCTGATCGAGTCGGTGGGAAACTCAAAGGTTGTGTCGGAGCGCCGGTCGGCTTTGTCGGTCGTTTAGGTTCGTCACGCTAAAGCCAAACCGCCGAGATGCAAAGACTGTTAGAAAACAAATCTGCTTTCCATCTTGGCGAACATCTGGGTCGGCTCAGGCTGATGCGATTCTTTTCTGCGGATAACACAAAAAGGCCGGACAGCGTAAAGCGGAGGCTGCCGCTTCGCTCCCGTGACCTTTTAAACGCAGTCTGCTACGGGCAAAACGCAGCTTTCAGAAATCCCAGAGTTCAGATTAGCGTCAACATATTGTAGCGGACGGATGAGGATGGTTTACATGCGAACCCATAAGCCTTAGAAACATCGGATCATAAGCTACATCAGTTAATTGACTAGTGAAATATACGAAAGTATTAAAATGTCTCACTAAAGAAGATTTTGATCAGTCTCCAATCTTCCATCTCCTCTCTGAATGAAAGGCAAAATCTCTTTGTAAACGTCTCGAGAACGACTGATTCCATTAGATTTAATCACTAAAAATGATTACTGAGTAATAAATCGATTAATAATTGAGCAACGAAAGGAAACATAATCAAGCAGAAACGACCTAAGTGGACATTGTGAATGGAATTGAGGATAAATGCTAATGTTATCTTCATATAAATGCTTCTCTAAATCTCTGACCTGTATTAACATTTTCCTAGGAGACCACATGTGCGTCAGTTTGTCACACCGCAATTTTGTAGCCATGCTACATGCTCTGTTAGCCGTTTATCGCCCCTAACAAGTGAACACTCCCATAATTTTTCGGCTCTTTAGAGTTCCTGTTCGTCTCTCACACAGGAAGCACGACTTCGCCTTTGCTGCTGCTACATTTAATGAACGGATTCAAATATTCTTGTGTGTTTTCTTGCGCTGTGCAAGATAAATTAGGGGCGTATTCAAAGTTTCTTATATTTAAGCTAAAAAAAAAAAGGAAAAAAAAAGACGCACCATCATCTAAAACGGCCAAAAGAGATCGGAAACAAAGAAATATCTATTTTTTTTAAACATGTAACTTTACCTTTTCTGTTGAAGTATTGTTTGGATTTTCTCCCAGAAAGGGCAAACTGGGTCGGAAGAGGTCCGAGCAGCTCGATGATATGGGCGATGTGATCTGCGGACGTGAAGACATTCTGTCCAATATTCATATTATTTATATGTCTCAAACCCAGTGAAGCAGCTGGACCCTCACCTTCCTCCTGGCAGAACGCGGTTCCTGCCTGGGGATCGAACAGGTAGTCTCCTGTAGCCAACTCGAAGGCCTTCAGAGGACACAAGGACACAATAACAAGAACATTATTCCAATGGCGGAATCATGGGCTGCAGCAAGAAGGTTCTGGGTTCGATTCCTGCCCCGGTCTTTCTGCATGGAGTTTGCATGTTCTCCCTGTGCATGCGTGGGTTCTCTCTGGGTACTCCGGCTTCCTCCCACAGTCCAAAAACATGACTGTCAGATTAATTGGTCTCTCTAAATTGTCCCTAGGTGTGAGTGTGTGTGTTTGGTTGTTTGTCCTGTGTGTCTCTGTGTTGCCCTGCGACAGACTGGCGACCTGTCCAGGGTGACCCCGCCTCTCGCCCGAAACGTTAGCTAGAGATGGACACCAACACCTCCCGACCCACTAAGGGACAAGGGAGTATAGAAAATGTATGGATGGCGGAATAATTTATTTGGTTTTTTTCGTTATTGTCTCCTTGGGGTAAAAAAGAAAAGTCAGCTCACTCACCATGCAGGCGGTGCTCCAGATGTCAGCCGGCGTGTCGTAGTCGGCGCCGATCAGAACCTCTATGGAGCGATACTGGCAGGTCTGAATGTCTTCGCTGAAGTGCTTGTACTGAAAACAGGAGGAGAGCCGAAAATGTGGCCCCGCAATCTGTGTGCCGCACGATTAAAACCAACGGGCCGGGCTGGAGCTCAGAACCGGGATGTGAATGTTTGTCTGTTTTTCTGTTAAACGGATTCATCTCTGTCTTGTTTTTAAAGGATGGTTTTCTACACTTATACAGGTTTAAGCAATTGGTAATTTCTTACACCCGTTTTTTTAATTTTTTTATTTTTTATTAGTTTTGGTCTGAAGTTCACTCGGTTCATCTTACTGTCTTCATTCAAGATTGATTGGTGGGCAGATTTTTTTACAGTACATGTAAAAAAACATAAAGTTATGACTACCGATCCAGAGTAAGGGTCGTCAGAGACTCCATTTACTCATTAAAAATGAACTGAGATTATCACTTAAATCGTTTTAACTGCATGCTTGACTTTGCCTGAGTTTTAATCACTCACCACCCAGCATGCATTGCCCAGATCTGCAATCTTGACCACAATTTTGTTGGCGTTCTGAGGCTTCAGCACGTCCAGAGGCACATCTGAGTCACTGATTCCTGAAACATGTTTAAAGAAACGCCGACTTGGTCAAAGTGACTTGGTCAAAGACATAAGAATGCAGATCATTAAAACACCAGCTGAGACTCTTTTTTTTTTTTTTTTTACACAAGTGTAGCAGTAAACGCTGATACTGACCTCTAGCTGAGGAGGCCGGAGGTGCAACAGGCTCCGTGTGTGACCCCTGGTGGAGCAACATGGATCTGGAGCCAGAGGCCGAAGCGTCCATGCTGAAGTTTGGGCATGAGCCCATTGAGAACCTGTGGCTGTGTGGCTCATTGTCCAGTCTATCCTCAAACAGCAAAGTCTGCCTCCTGATCTTAAGGTTATGACCTCTGAGCTTTGAATTACCGGCGGAGCGATGCGCGCTCGAAGCGGCCGCTTCAGAGAACGTCACGTGAGGCCCGTCTGACTTCAGCTCAGACGGACTCTTCTGTCCCCGACGGCTTTTGTCCTTTGTCAGTAGCTGCTTGAGCGGACTCCTGGACACCTTGCTGGACTGGGGACGGCGGTGGTCATGGTCAGAGACAATCAGATATGAGCGTTACAGATGTGTGATTAAAGCAGTTTAGTAAACTTATCAGCTGAATGTCTGTTTTGGAAGCAAACCATGCAAATTCAAACCACTACATGTTCCTAACTCGACTGATTTCATGATTCCGCTACTTAGGAAAACACATTCAGAAATAAAAACCCTGCTGGAAGATCTTTGATCTGTCTTTACGCAGTGTTCTGTTGAACTGAGCGTTGCTAACAACAAAGTGCAGCGTAGCCACCACAGCAGCTGCTGCAGGAACCTCGAAACATTTCCTTGTCTCTTCTGACATAAAGCAGACGGCGCCAGTGCAGCGAGAAGGCCTTGTCACCGCATTTCACCTAATTTGGACAAAGGACGTTGACTTTCTTGAAACTATCCGATTTCTCTTAGGATTTCTACAACTTATCTGCCAATGTAGCAAGAAATGTACCAACATAATTAGAGCTAAAAAAAAAATAAAAAATAAAAAGGCCTATGTGGATTTTACATTTGCAGCAAATAAACAATCCCTTAGAAAACTGAGTTTGAGAAGCATCGAGCTTTTAATTCACAGAGGCAGGTGGAAATGTAGGACGGCAAGTTGAGAGGGATTTGGTTGCAGCAGAGTGTCATTCACAAAACAGGTGAAAACCAATATGAAATTTTCAGGAAATACCGAAAAAAAGGGAAGAAGGTATTTTATGAGGAAGGAGGGTCCAAGGACAGAGCCCTGGGAACGCCGGATACGACGGGGAGTCGGTCAGATCTGAAAGACTGTTGGCTTTTTTTTTTTACCTCCCTTACAGTCCTGCGCATATTTAACATTACCGCAATTCTCATCGGCTAAAAGGAATAGTACATGGAACAGGGTTGAATTTGTTGAATCTTTAGAAGTATTATTTTAAGGCTTTGTTTTTTATACATTTCTATAAGGGGCATTTTTCATCAGATACAATGTTGAAGAGGGATTAGAGAACAACATGCTTGTCCGACGCTCTTCATCAGCGTCCCTTGCTGCTGATGTCAAGAAGCGCCCGTCGGCTTACCCATTCACCAAGGGTGTGCAGAACCCCCGTCACCTTCCCGAACAAGTCAAACACGCTCTTAGGAAAGAGTAGCAGGAAACGACAAAGGTCAACATAAATCTAGTCCCAAAAAGACAGAAATGATTCCATGCGAGTTCATTTTAAAGTTATACGCACATGTTTTTCTCTTGAGTCTCTGTTCACTGGCAGAAAGAGAGAAGAACGGATATGAGACTAATGAACAACCGTCAACAAGTGCTACACTAATAAAGAATAAATGAATCTTGACATTTATTGAGTCGAAGCAAATACGCAAAAGACGTCCGCAGACCTGAGCTGCTGCTGAGAGGAGGAGGAACGGGCGTCTGCCACAGCTTCGTGTCGACTGCCAGCCTCCTGAGGTAAATCTCGTCCACTCTCAGGAGGATGTTTTCCGGCTTGATGTCTGTGTGGATGACTTTGCATTTAGTGTGCAAGTAATCTAAACCCAGCAAGACCTGCAACAAAATGCACAAACCGATGTGACCTGAGTCAGGCAGTGAAACGCAGAGGGCCAATCGCAGATAAAATGCAGCACACCTGTTTGAGGATGCTTTTAACACAAGGCAGGGGGAGGCCCGTGTAGTTGGATTTGACGATCCACTTGAGAAGCTCGTGACCGAGAACCTCCAGAACCATGCACACGTCTGATGGGGTAGATAAGGAACCCCCCCCCCCCCCCCCACACAGAGAAGCGATGTCAGGGTTTCTTGCACTGACCAGCATAAAAGCGGAATTTGCTAAAGTCCGGCAACAACAACAACAACTCGTATAGATATCGTATAGATAACCTATGGAATACAATACGATATTCTATACGAGGACTTTTGCTCGTTTAGGAGCAACGTCGTTTCCGATCTGCAAAAGATACGTTCTCCAGTCGGAGCCGAGATTCTGAAGTCGTCGATGAGCTGCACAATCTTCTCACGCTTAGGATCCTTGGGGTCACTGTCCCTGACCTTATAGCGCAAAGAAAAACAAAACGTGTCATCCGCTTAGTCAAACAACGAAAATCAAAACAACAAAAACTAAAGGCTACATAACAAAACATAAGCTGTTGCAAAGTGTTGTTTCACTATAAATTTTAAGTAATGCTCGAAACTCAGACTGACACATTTAAGCAGTTTGATCTCATCCAGTGCCATCTCTGTGAACATTTCAGCGCTCTTCACCACCTTCAGGGCCACGAAGCGCTTCGTTCTGCAGGCAAAAAAGAAGAAAAAAAAAGATTACAACAGTGACCATCATGGTTTCTTACACTTCCTGGCAAAACTATTCATACCCCTTGGATTTTTCACAATTGTCATATTACAACCAGTGGGGGTTTTTTTTTGTACTATGAGATTTTAATGTCATAGAACAAAACAAAGTCACATATAATCAAAAGCGGTTAGTCTTTGAAACGGCTGAAATCTCAGCCAGCATACCTAGGTGGGCCCCATATGGGGAAAAGGAGGGCAGACAATATGGGTCCCACAAGAGTTTGCCCATGCAGCGTTCATGTAGGCGGTGGCCCTACATGAGCAAACCCATGTGGGACCCATATTGCCTGCCCTCCTTTTCCCCATATGGGGCCCATCTAGGAATGCTGGCTGGGAATCTCGCTTCCAGTCCCCGATGAGTGGCCTCAGGAAATGTGAAACAAAAAAAAGACCTCCGGTCTCATGAAACCAATATGAAATAAAAAATACATGACCCTCAAAGCCACAGTCTCCACAATGAGACATGTATAGAAGATGTTTTTCTACAGTGGGAACATTGCAGCTGTGATGGGAAAAACCCAGCCAGATCTGTAAGAGGCTGCAAAAGGCTTGAAACAGAGCCACTGGACTAGACTACGATGCTTGTCGTAATGGTTGAAAACTTCAAATGATAGAAACGATACTTTAAGCATGGCTAGGTATCGTCGTACTTCATGCAAAGCTGCAAGGTCAAGCATTTACTCACTCCATGTCCCAGCAGAGCCACACGGTGGAGAAGTGACCCCATCCCAACTTTTTCAGGACTTGATAGCGGTCAACAAATATTTCTCCGATCTCTACCCGGTAATAACCACCTGGAAGCAGTGCGGTCGATAGAAATCAGAAGTGAAGATGTCACAGGGCATGCTGGGACTTTACTGCTGGGATCTTACTTACCAATGCCGTAGTCTGAAGGATTCTCCTGTTGCTCTTCATAGGATCTCAGAGGCTCCGCTGAAGCGGTGTGGTTCTGTAGAGACGGAGGGCAGTGGAGACTCTTGCTAGGCGTGGGACTCTTTCTGCTGCTAATCTTATGTTTTGTTTCTGAGAAGGGCTGATGGATCGGTTGGTTGGATGTAAGAAGCGCCGACATGGCAGCCGCGTAGGACGACGACATGCTGACTTGAGCACGATCAGCTTGGTGCGATGGCAGCGCTCGGGAAGACTGAAACGAAAAGGCCAGTCAAGAAATTCAGAAACTTCCAAGTGCATCTCTTCTTTTGCAGTCTGCGCATACACCTACTGGGCTGCGTGGAATGACATTTTAAGAGGGCCAATGAGCGTGTACGTTTATTTTTGGCTGGATGAATGGCATGTCAACGTAAATAGCCCCTGACAACCAGCCCAGCTGCAACCAGACTCTACTTGGGCTTGCATAACTGCTGCTGGTGTGGGAGCCTCTGTTGTTAACATGAACTCCTGATATGAACTCTCTGGTCTCTGAAAACCTTTTGGGGCCATTTTTTTACTTATTTTTTGTCATTTCTGTATAGACTGATAAGAGTCAAAAGATGCTGTTGTGTTTACAATTACGTTGGCTGAATTTAGACACTTAAACATCCCAGTTATTAACTGTTTTTGAAAGAACACCATTAACAACTTTAATTTGGTCTTTCATTGCAGAATTGACAAACTTTTATATCAGCCACATTTTTGGATTAAAAAAAACAAACTTAATAGACATTTCTGTATGATATCACGGCATCTTCCAGCCAGCAAACCTAGGTGCTGGCTGGAATTGGCTGAAAAAATTCAGCCAATTCCAATCTCCATCTGATCAATCGGTGCATCTAAATTTTTTGAATGCGTTTTAAATGCATCAAAAATAAACATTTTTAGTGTGTAATAGTGTCTAGGTGGGCCTCATATGGGGAAAAGGAGGGCAGACAATATGGGTCCCACATGGGTTTGCACATGTAGGGCCCATGTAGGCGGTGACCCTACATAGGCAAACCCGTGTGGGGCCACCATGGAAACCGCGGACAAACCCATGTGGGACCCATAGTGTCTGCCCTTCTTTTCCCCATATGGGGCCCACCTAGGCATGCTGGCATACCAGGCCTTTTGAACATTTGTTGGATTTATTGAGCATTCTTTAATTTCGTGAGGGGAATGCCAGCTACCAAAGCAAATAAGTTTAAAAAGTAATACATTATTTTAAATTGGTTATATTGCAAGCAACTTTATTTGCATTTTTCTCGTACTGTAGTTCTTAAAAAGTTAGCTAATGTCTCTATGAAGAAAGGAAGTTTCTAGAGGAAAACAATATTTATAATTTTAATGCTGCTTTGTTATTTTTAACGTATTATTCTTTCAAAAATAATGAAAGAGTTTATATTACCCAGTGGTTTCTTCTTCGGGAGGTCGAACAGAGGGGCCGTGTCGTCGTCGGCTCTTTGAAATTATGACGCAGCTTCTCCAATGAAAAGTAAGTAATAGGGTACTGGGCAGGCGGGAGTCGAAGCGAGGCCGACACCCCAGCGGAGCGCGGCGGACTGGAGCGCTTCAGTCCTGGGCTGCTCTGCTCGTCGTTCCTCCGTCTGAGAGGAGGGAGGGTCTAAGAAGAGCAGAGCGCCGCCGCTGCTGTTGCCTGGGGAGACAGCAAGCTCGATTCACGGCAGTGGCAGCGAGAAGAGTTGCCACGACTGATGCCGCCAGTTTACGGCAAAACTTGATAGCTATATTACCCATTAGTAAATTAGTGTTTTTAAAGCATGATGACAGTGGTTATTAAACCTTGTGAGACCTGTAATAAAGTGACTACTCTTACTTGATGTCAGCTTCAGTGGCACTTCAGTTGTTTGACCACTAGATGTCCTACTCGAGCACAGATTAATTGAAAGCTGCGGTGTTTGTCTTGCTTCACTTACTAACAGCCGGGATCAATCATCACTAGTGAACATTGTGAAATGGCTCAAGAGGTACGAATAATTTTGCAAGGTACTGAATTTTAGATTCTTCTTAAAATATAAAAACTACCACCACTAGATGGCAGTGTTTTACTAGGATAACCTGGGGTCTTTTTTTCCCCATTTCTGCGGGTCATTGGTCCCTCAAATATGGTGTGAAAATAGTCTCAAAAGATTTGTGCGTGAAAAAAAGGATTCTGGCCCGAACACCCTGTAATCGATCAAATTGAATTCATTTTGTGCTTTAATTTTTTACTAATTTTTCCAAATGATTGATTTGTGTAAAGTTGTCAAAAGACATCTTACTGGATCTATAAAGAATAAATCCCAATTGTTACAATGTAAAATATTTCACATAGAGAAGCATGGATATACATTGCTGAGCAGTTTAGTACCAAATTACCACTCTGATAAATTTATGCAAACGCATAATAAACCAATGCCACATGAAATTACGGCACTGAAAAATTAAACTTAATCTAAAAGAGTTTATAAGAATTTTTAGAAAAAATCTTTGCTAATTGTAATGGATCGATTTTAACGTCCACTAACAAAATGTCTTAGAGAAAATACGTCAGAGGAATATAGAGGTAATTTGAACATGACACTTTTATTTAGTAGAACAAATGCAAAATCTCAAACATACAGCAGAGAGCAGATCTGGTAAGTCAAATGTCACAGGCCTGATTAGAAGGAGACGACGGAAAGATAAAACAGCTGCATTTATATATTTTTGAAAAAAAAAACAAGAAGAAAAGAAAAACAAATAGTCAAATCATATATCGACGAATCACACTGCTGGATAAAATGGTTTAAACACACGCTGGCAACTCCTGCACCAAGAACTACAGTAGGTGGCTACAAAATATTATAGGTTCATAAATATAATATAGTTTGAATACATTTTGCGTTAAGAGCTAAATCCATAGCATTTATTTTGTATTTACAGAGTACATATTATGAAAAATACCTTTCTGAGCCCCAGTGCACAGCAGTTTGGTCTCTGATTTCAGGTTTTTAAATGAGCTGGGAGGGAGATCTGTGGAGCTGGAAACCGAAATGCGTCCGACAGCAGAAAACAGGACATTCCACAGCGTGCTACACTTTAAGACAGTGTAAAGAATCACATTCAAATTAGTTCTACAGTGGCAATGCTTCAAGTATGTAAACTGACAACAAATATAAATAATAAAAAATAAAAAGTTATGCTACACCAAACAGTATTTCAGGGTTTTTTTATGCCTCATGGCTTTTCTAAATGCTACAGAGTTGGAAAATGAATTACGATGCAATGTATGGTAGAAAAATGTAAAATTTGTTTTTTTTTAAACGACAAAAACAAAAAAAAACTACCCCAAGCACATGATTTATGATAGTCCCTACGAATACAGACCGGTTTTCATTTTTATTTTATTTTTTTTTACAAGACTTAACAGTGCGAGACCTGCTCACACCTTCACTGAACGCTGCAGCAGCTCCGCTCACATAAAACCACCAGCAATGCTCACTCGGGGAGGTGGAAGGCATTGGTGAGGTTATTTTATACTACACCGTTATGAGATTAGCTGGGAATAAAATGCCAATGTGAACCTCATCAGCACCATCCGCCACCGTCTGCACACCAACACTCGGAGCTGCAGCAGATGTTGAAAAGCCTCTTTGGCTTCGCCTCACAGGAAAAACCTCACTGCTGCCCGTCTCATGGTGACTATTTAACAGGGAATTAAGGCTTCAGATGTTTATAAAGTGCTCTGTATGACACTCAAATCCAGATGAATGTAGTTTCACTTGTCCTGCAGTCATGTGCTACCACCAAACAACAGGTCTCACTCCAGCCCCAGGCGTTTACCTGCAGCTGGTTTTAACTCGCCTGCTGAGGTCTTTACAGAGAAGGCTTCATTCGTTACCCAGCACTTATCTGAATCTAGAAAAAAATTAAAAAAGAAGACAATCACATCAGTCTATTATCCAATTGAGTGACATCATCAACGGTTTCATTTTAATAATAACTTTTTACAGATTATTGTTAGCACACAAAATATTTGAACCAGCCTAACAAACCCGGCTCGTTTTACAGTGAAAGTATCGACACCCCCCTGAACTTTTTGCACCACCACTAATGTGTTTTATTGGGACTTTAATGCCAACATGACGCAGCGCATGAGTCGAGTAGACAAAGCGATGTGTGACTTTCTTAGCTTTCACAGATAAGAAGTGAGGGCTGCGTTTGTATTCGGCTCCGATCGAGTCAGTAACTCTGCGTGTAATCGTATGCCACACTTTTCTGAAAACAACGCGTCTTTTTTTGTTTGTTTAGTTTCATCTTTTTGCACCGGCGTATCTCGTCCCGTCTTGATGTTTGTGGTTGCGACGCGGCGAAAAGCGGAAAAGTTCATCTGCTACGGATGCTTCTGCAAGGCAGTGTTTGTAAACATCTTGGCACGTCCACCTGAGCGTCATGTCGCTACATTTCATGCCTTCCCGTTTTTATAAAATGCTTTAAAAAAAGAAATGCTAGTGAGTGAATGGCAGATGAACAGTGAGGCATGTTTTCATCTTTTTTTTTTATATATATAGAGTTTTTTAAAAAAGCTATCGTGTAGCTATTTTGTTCAAATGGAGTGAGACCATAACTACCGTTTATCACATATTCGAGAAGCAATAAATTACCCTCTGTAATATAGCTGTTTTTAATATCAGAATATACAAAATAGTTATTTAGAGATGTCTATATTCTGTAAAAAAGTATATCTCGCGAGAATTATTAGGACCAGACGCGGCATTTACTGGTATTGGATGTTTGGACAAGTCGGCACCAGTGCACATTCATACAGAAACACTGGGTTACAAGTTTATACTGTTGGAATCAGACAGAACACAGGGAATTCTTCAGCTTGTTTTTTTCTTCTTCTTCTGTTTTGAACTATACAGCTACACTTCAGTCTCATTCTGCTGAGGTTGCCATGTTTTTGCTTTGTCACTGAGGTCACGTTGTCTCCAATCGTAACTTTTGATCGAGTCTAGATGAGGCTACAGTGTTTCTGCCGATTCGTTGCATCGTTGTGGGTTTTCACACCAGGGTGCCCGGGTCCGCACTCGGCTCTTTCGGGGTCGCCTCTTGCTGCTTTTGTGGATCTGGAGTTTCCTGATAGAGAGAAAACTCCATTGATCTGGAACGGAGGAGGAGGAAAGAAACACACACACACACACACACACGGAATATGATCAGTGCATGAAGCCCATCAAGGCAGTACGTTAAAAGTAAGAAAAAAGGGAGCTGCATCCCCAGAACCAGAACCAAACATGGAGAAGCAGCAATCTGTTTCTACGCACCGCTGATGTGGAACAAACTTCCAGAAAACTGAAAAACTGCCAAAAACACTGATTTATTTTCAATCAAGGCTAAAAATCCACCTGTTTAGAGTTAGTTTTGATTCTTAACAACTGGAATATTGATCATTATATATTATTTGACGTCCATTTGCTTGATAATTTTGAGGACAGAATTTGACAAAGTAAAGTGTTTATTGCACCTTCAGAATTATGATGTAAAATGCTTTGATATGTTTTGTTAGCACATTTGACCATGAGCAACCCATTTGGAATCACGCACCTCTATCAAATTATGTACGGACTTTGACTAGGCCACTTCAAAATTATTGTTTTCTCGGGGGAACGATTCAGAGACTGGGTTTCGATCAACGTCCTGTTGCATGCCCCGGCTGTACTTAACCTAAAGGTCACCAACTAAATCTGATCGGTACTGCTTTTGAGGTGGGAAGTTTATGCTTATTCAAAAATGCCCCCATAACATTAGGCATGGTTGTAAAAGTGGATGATGGATCCGTCCATGGGGGACGAGGTTAGAGCAACATGACCGACCTTGCTGGACAGCAGCTAAACAAATGGGATCTATAAAAACAAAGGTCAGAGAGGAAGATACACACAAACTTCTCCCAAACAAACAAAACCTGATAACTCCACCTCATTAGGATCTAGTTAGTAAAGTTTTTGTCTTCTAACAGTCACGACCGCCAGTCTCCTTCAAACAGGTGAACAAGTGTAAACTCTGTTTTTCCACAAGCATAAATCATTCTGCGAGAGTCACAAATGGCAGACGTTGCCGCGCTGCAGGCTTATGACAAAACGCTCGCCGTTTAACTCACCGCGACTTGTTGCATCTGAAGGTTCAAAAATGTTTAATTGAGCCAAATAGAGCATGTGCATTTATTTCTACCATTTAAAACTTCACTATGTGAAAAAGCTAACCTTGACTCAAAAACACTACGCAGTTTATATATTTGTTTTTAATTTTTTTTGTAAAAATGTTTGATAAATTAAAAGTATGCACCTCCTACATTTACCGTGTCAATTTTACAGCACTAACAGCATTTCCTGTCTCAAATGTCTGACAGAAGATTTATAGGAAAAATGCGAGAAGTTTAAGAGTTTTGGTGCAAATTTACAAATTTTTAATGTCGGATTGTCCAGGTTTACCCAAAGACGTCTGAGTTTTTTTGGTGCAAATGTACTCTGGCATTATTTTTTTAGAGCGGAGAATTAGGGCAATTGTCGATTAAAAGGAAAAAAAGGTCAGACATTGTCTTCTGTGGGGCAGAACCGATCCAGACATTTAATGCTTCTGCTGTTTTTACTGGTCGTCTTATTTTAGCAGTGCATTGTAGTCAGACAATATGTTGCATTTCCTTACAAACCACAAGCTAAATACTTTACAGAGCACAGTCTAAAGTTAGGGACAATCTAGAGCATTTTTTCAAAACGTTGTTTTGATCTGTTCAATTTATGTCAATATCTATAAATTCTAGCTTTTGACATAAAATATTCCAGTCATGCAGAGATACTTGCGTACTGACCGTCCATGCAGGGGGTGACCATGGAAGCTTGCTGACTGGGGTATCTGAGGCCTTTGGAGGTTGGCCATTTCCCCTTGAAGTGACTGGGCCTGGTGCACCAGAGGATGGGGGTGTGAGAGCCGAGAGATGCCCGCTTCGTGGCCCTTTGAGGCAGAAGCAGGGTAGCCGAAGGCGTTCCTCAAGTACCAGTCCCGCAGTCCCTCCAGGGCGAGTGCTTTATGTAGGCTTCTGGTCGAGTCTTCTGGAGTGGGGAGAGAAAACTGCGGGGGCCTACGGCCAAAGGAGGGCCCGGTCAGCTCAGTCTGATATGGCAGGAGGTTGGGGATGGAGGATGCGTTGGTGCCAGTGGCAGGAAGAGGAGACTCGTACGCCGAGAGCAAAATGCCGTCTTGTGAATGTTGCTGCAAAGGAATGAAAGGCCCGCAAGATTTGGTCCTGGTGACCTTGACCCTACGGAGCTCTGCCTGGGACCCTCTGAGGACCATGGGGCTGAAAGGACTCGCAGCGCTGGGGAGGTTCACCTGGGAGTGGGAGAAGCCGTTGGCATGCGGAGGCACCGCAGCAGTAGAGGAACGAGGAGACGACGCGTCTTGCCAAATTCGGCCTGTGGACTGGTACAACTGGTGCTGCACCTGCATCCTCTGCTGCTTCCCCCAGATGTAGTCCATTAGTAGTTCGTTGTAGCCTCCGCTGGCCCCTCTCCCGCCCACCGACAGGCGCATTTTGCTCTGCTCCACGGAGCTGTCGCCTTGACTCTCCGGGCTGCCGAGCTGAATCTGCCGCAGTTTGCCGTCGGTCAGGGTCTCGGAGCTCTTGTACGGCCCTCCCCGCTGAGGCATGCCGTTTCTGGGTCCGGGGTCGTCTGGCAGGCTGGAGCGATCCAGGAGGGCCTCAGAGCTGTTGCTGCGCCGCGCTCTGGAGCTGTAAGGGCAGCTTCTGCGGTCGGAGGATGAGCCTTCCGGAGCCAGGGGGATCATGTACGGCACGTCCAGGCTGCCAGACCACTGCTTCAACCCGTTGCTACCCAACGCGTCAGACCTACAGGAGGATTAAACACAAGAACATAAAGGATCACAAAGACAACTACAGATAAAGATCAGTGGGACTTTTTCTGTAGTTTTAAATTGAGCCGTAACACGGCAGCTAAATTTAATCAGCATAGAACTGGAAGTGCATCAAACTAACTTTCACTACAAAAAAAGTCTAAATATCAAAAATATGAAGAGCTGCTGTTTGCATGCTGTATAACAGGTGCTCCTCAACTAACAGTGTGACTCGGATTGAATATCTTAGACTAGGGCTGTCCAACATGTGGCCCCGGGGGCCATTTGCGCCCTTTGAAATCATTTTGTTCGGCCTCCAATCAAATGTCAAAAATGGTAAACAACTGATGACCAAGAAAAATGTGGAAACTGTTTTACTTTTAATAAGGCAACAGTCCAAAATCATTTTTTTTCCATGTATCGTGATATACATATTTTATAAAAGTCTAATTTATTGTTGAGCAGGTAACATTTTAAATGTCACAATAAACTAATTTTTGCACTTGTAATTTAATGAATTTATTTTGGGGGCCACTAAATGCTTAGATTTGTCATTTTTGGCCCCTGGAGAAAAAGTTTGGCCACTATTGTGAGACAAATAGAGTCACTGGATACCTGACGTGAACGCTGATTGGAGCAGTTCGGGCCAACAGCGGCGTTGCTGGAACACTTCTACCTTCAACATTAGAAGCACTTCTGGGCAAAGAGTGAGTTGGGCTGCAAAAGTCAACATAACTTCTTACACAACAGAGATTGTGTCCTGTGTGTCTAAAAGTGACAGATGGACCAGGTTGGCAGCAGAACGTATCCAACTGATCTCTTAGACCTTTACCTCACAGAGCTCGTCACCGAGTTGCGACGTGTCCTCATTTCGTAGTAAATCTCAACGGGAGAGAGTTTCCTGCTGATTCTGTGGTCGGGGCTACCCACAGTGAGCCGGGGCTGAGACAGGGAGCGCTGGTCAGCAGCAACGCTGGGTGAAGAGTCTATTAAAAACAGCAGCAACACACACCAATCAATACCAACCACATGTGGGGTATTTAGGCAGAGTAAAATATTTAAAGAACATTTATGTGGAGACGACTCACCGTTGTCATGCGACGTTGAGTCCGACATGGAGCTGGTGCTTTCTGACATCACGGTGTCCTCTGAAAGACAACGAGGAGTTCAGGTCACGGGCCGATTAGCTTAAGTTGCTGGTGTTTGCTAAACATAAGCGAAATGGTGAGATTAACGTTGTCGTTTGTATTCATTTCCTTCCCCTGCAGAGCTTGCAGAGCAATTCCTCGTGTTCAACTACAAAAATCTAAGTGTTTTATTGGGATTTATGTCAGAGAGCAACAAAAAGTAGTGCGCAACTGATCCTCTGAGTAAAAATTACTCAGACAACCCTAAATAAAAATTAGTGCCGCAGGAGGTACTGCATGTATTTTAATCTCAGTATAAATGCAGCTGTTTAGATGTTTTTCGATTAGACTTTATTAATCGCTCAGATTCTCCTGGGAAATACAGTTTCCAGCAGCAGCAGCAGCAGCACACCAACAGGTGAAACAGCTTAGCAAGAAACATCCATCCATCCTCTATACACCCTTGTCCCTTAGTGGGGTCGGGAGGTGCTGGTTCCTATCTCCAGCTAACATTCTGGGCGAGAGGCGGGGTCACCCTGGACAGGTCACCAGTCTGTCGCAGGTCAGCACAGAGACAGACAGGACAAACAACCATGCAGACACACACTCACACCTAGGGACAATTTAGAGAGACCAATTAACCTGACAGTCATGTTTTTGGACTGTGGGAGGAAGCCGGAGTACCCAGAGAGAACCCATGCATGCACAGGGAGAACATGCAAACTCCATGCAGAAAGACCCGGGCTGGGAATCGAACCCAGAACCTTCTTGCAGCAAGGCAACAGCTCTACCAGCTGCACCACTGTGCAGCTCAGAAAGAAATGTAAGACGGCAAAATACGATAAAAACACAAATAGAAATTAATTAATGTAATATTTTAGAGAAAATTAAAGACCAAACAGCCATATGAAGACCAATATTCAAACTCGGTGCTCGTCAATAACAGATAAAGACTGTAGAGGCAAATATGTTCTAGATCCACTGCAATAGCAAAGGCGACTCAACATATGGTGCTGCTCTAGTTCAGATGTGAACCATTGGCTCAGTCAAAGTCCAAACCTAAACTCAATTGAGAATCTGTAGCAAGACTTTAAAGTTGATGTTAACAGATGTTTCCCAAACAAACTGACTCAATGTGAGCTAAACAATGGGCAAAAGAAATTAAGTCTTAAATGAAGTGTCACACTTTCAGATTTCCATTTGCACAACAACCGAATACAAAGTAACCTCCTTTACAACAAACCAAATACAAACTGGTTTGTTGTTTGAAAGTGAAAAGAGAAGAAATGCATATGCGCCACACTTAATGTTTGTTTTCATTTGGAAGGAACGATGTCTTTCACCTGTATGACACCCCCTGTGGACTGTCCTCTTGCTGTTCAGGCCGTTTCTGTCCGACTCCGAGTGTCTGCATAGAGCGCCGGTGAAGATCGCCTTCATCTGCTTTCTTTGGCCGGAGTCATCCTGAAGCCAGACGACGGGCGTTCACATAACGACACAAGCACCAACAGAGATCCAGATAATGCGTAAAGCGCTATTGATATTCAGGGGGATTACTTACCTCTGCCTTGGTGCTCGGCGCCAGGCCAGCTCTGCGCTGCACCAGTGGGGGTTTCTCCCCGACCTCCAGAGGGAACGCACGCGGCAACTTCCCAGTCAGCTCCTGCAGAGGACATTTAGCAACGACTCTTCGCTTGTGAGAGACTCAACACGAGTTTACGGCGCATGAATCCCACGAATGGTATTATGCACTAATACTGCAACAAATCAAGAGACACAACTGTATATAAACCCCCGTCTGCTGTGACGGGAATAAAATCCTGCAGAAGAGCAGCCGTTCGAAACATCCGAGACGAGCTGCTCTGCCGCCAGAACCGTTTGAGAGTCCAAAAATAGGCGAAGTGAGATGGAGTGACTCACTGCACATCCAGCTGCAAAGAAAAGCTGAGGACGCCGCGGCCTTGCTGACGTGTGCCGACAGGCTCTCAGGAGCGATTCATCTGCAGGCCGCCGTATTTGAGAAAACGGTGCGGCAAGTTGCTCCGCGAGTCCGAGCTAAACGGTTTGTGAAGCAAAGAGGGTGAAAATATGGAGGCAAACTGAATGTGAAAGAGAACACCACTTAACAACAAGAACACAGTAACGTGGAAAAATTAGGTCGCTCTGTTAAATACTTTGTAATTAAGACATTAATTTCATTTTTATGCCTGTGAAAAAGTTATTTTGCTGTATTTAATAATAAAAACCAGAGAGAAATGTTAGGACGGCCCACTTATGGTCTCTTTCACCCTCTTTTTTCACAATAACTAATTTTGGGAATCAATAAATTGTCCCAGAAATTATTGCGATAGACAAAAATACTGTTATTTCGAGACCATTTTCAGCTGACATAATAATGCCAGAGCTCGCTCGAAAGACCAGTAAACTTTAATTCCCATTTAATGCTGGAACTGAAAGACATTTTAAGTATCCAAGATACGTAAACAAAGGAACCTGAACAATAAATAAAGTGGATTGTTCAGACTCAACAAAACAAGAATTCCCTTCAGAACATGTTTTAGTTCTCAGACAGAAAGAAACAGGCAAAAAAAAAAGAAAGTGCAAACTAACCACTTTGTACCGATTGTCAAATGTTTGCAGCATTTTTCAAAATGCTGGCCTTACAATAACATTAAAAGGGCAACATCTCTAGATACACAAACAAGCATGTAAATGGATGTCATTGCGCCCATTCTAATCTCTTCTGCGATTAATTGACTTATTGCTTATTGTGACGGGATTATGTGTTGCCATCTATCAATTTCTGAAGGTTTGCTCCTCTCCTCGCTTTCAGCTCTGAGATGGGTTTCTAGGATTCTGGACGGTGAGCTGATCATGATCCCTTTCAAGTCACGGTTCTGCAATAAACGCAATTATCAATTCCTCTCCCATTACACGAACCGAGCTGAAGGGTCTCGGGGGTCTTGCTCTTTCAGATTATGCACCTGGTGCACCAACCTGGCAGGACTTGTATGAGTGAGACACACGAGTCCAAAGAGCTTCTTCAGTTCTGAATGTGGTCGGAAGCAACGGCCTCGTAGTCGGAACAAACGCGCCATTGTTCGGTCGATTCCTTGTAAACTGTTGCTATGGTGAAATGGACCGGTCATACCTGGTCACCGTGTACGTTTGTCTCCGTCTTGAGAACGACTGGTTTGTGTTATGGCCTGCGCACAGAGCTCTGAAGGCCTCAAAAGGACAAACCTCCCTGAAAATGCTAGGTGGCAATGTGCTCACATGCTAAGGTTTCATTTCAGCCATTACCAGTGGAAGTAAAAGCGGGGATGTTAGAATTCATTTAGCAGAAAAATGTTAAAATGCTTTAATGTTTTAATTGTTTGGTTATATTAGTTTTATTCTTCAGCGTCTTGTGAAAGCTGCAATATGCATACCTCCAAGTATGTTACACAGAGAAATAGGCTAGGAAGGGAATACGATTTTTTTTTTTATCCTGACCTTCATTTGGTACAATCTGAAAACTGAAGCGAAAGCTACTCACTGCTTCCTGCAAGCACACTTGTTTCAGCTCTCCCACTCTGACGTTGAGGAGAGCCTCCAGGGTCTGCTTCCTCTCCTGCAGAGCTGCGATCCTCTCTGCCTGCAGTTTGCCGTCCTGGCAGCCTTGAACATCTGCAGGCCACAGCGCATGCAAAGCATCTTTAGATGGCAAACAGCAGCAGCTTCACATTTGGAGCAAATGACTCAGTTTTTTGGGGGGTTTTTTGCACGTACAGTAGCTAAAAAAAGAACCTGGTCCCCCTCCTTCATATCACTCTCTTCTTTTTTTTTTGTTTGCACAGTTTTGTTCTCATTCTACTTTTCTGATTAAAGTATCTTGCAGCTGTGGCGACACAGTGTGAACAAAAGGCGATCACACAAGCAGATGTTTTTTCAGCTGACTGGTCCCATGAGAAAACTCGTCAGAAGAAGAAAAACAAACAACGCGACTAAACAAATTTCTCAGGCCGTTTCAAGCTTGTCCAGACATGGTGGGCCGTTTTTTCCACCCCCGTCTTTGTTTCCTTACACAGTGAGACGACTCTGCCACTCACCAGGAGTCCCCAAACCCATGGATGTTATCAGATGTCCTTTGACCTCCATGCAACGTAACTCTGGGGACACGGCTCACTCTCCCAGCATCGCCCTTACCTGGATGAAGACGGATTAGAGATCGTTTGCATCGGATAAAAAGTGTTTTACAAGTTTCAATCTGTCCTTCTCCCTGACCTTGCAGTCATCTGTGGTGTTGGGGTGTGGAGGTAGCAGCATTTTCTTTCTTCTTCTCCAAATTAGCAGCAGAGAAACATGGGCGGGGTCCGAATCGCGGGAGACGCAAAGGGAGGCTCGGCGCCTCGGCTCAGACGGGTAAAGTCAAATTCTGAGAGAGAAAAGAAGAAATTCAAATTAATGTTGTTATATCATTATTACTTTAGAATAAAGGTGGCACAGTTCTCTGGGTTTACAAAAAAATTAAATACAAAATAGCAATTTAAAAGTAAATCAAACCACATACTGCAAGTAAAAGGGATAAAGGAAACTAGTGGTTGGTGTTGTACACTGGAACTTTACCTTGCAAATATAAACATTTTTCCACACAATTCATCACAATTAACCACAAACTCTTTAGTATTTTATGAAATAGACAAACACAAACTAGGGCACAATCGTAAAGTTATAATTTCAAGGTGTTTTTTTGTTTTTTCAAATAAAACACGGGAATTTAGGTTGCACATTTATGAAAGTACAGAGTCAACAACTTGTTTCATTACAGTTGCAATTAAAGGGCTTGGGGGAAAAAAATGCATCATGCCGCGCTTTAGATGCATAAAGAATTAAGCATCGTTTTGTGTTGGTCGATCGTATTAAATCCAAATAGAAAACATTTGCGATTGCACACTGAACTTGAAACCAGTTTTGAGTCTGGTTTCAACATGTGTGCAAGAGATTCTGAAGGAATGAGTCTAAAATTAGCTTCACTACAATTAGCAACTAATTAATTTGCAAAAAGATGGGAAATGAAACGGGATAAGTAACATTAATAATGCATGGACTGAATTAGAGGAGGAGAAATTTATTCTCTTAGTAGTTTGTCCATGTCTTCATTAAAAGCAAGAAAGGTGGAGAGGAGCAGAACCAACAGGACTGAAACCTGGTTGGTGGGATCAGTAACAAAAGCAGAAAATCAATGTGTATTATTTTATCTCCTCCTGTCTTGATTTCTGATTTTTCACCACCGAGACAAATAATTCAAAAATGTTTCGATTAAGAAATGCACTCAAACCTTTGAAAAGTACAGTTTTCACTTAACGGTTGAGGCAGGTATTGTTTCGTTTCCATGTAGCATGTGTGACAAATGCACAAAGCTTCATCTCTTATGTCCAACAGAGACCTAATATCCAAAAATAGTGACGGCGTTTTCTGCCAAAACCCCGTTACTCATCGCAGCTCGCTGCCATAAACAATCGCCCTTCTGTCTCTTTGCCAGTTGCTCAAATCATAAAACGACTTCCGTCAGCCCACAAATCCACACGGGGGGCTCTTAAGGCCTGGCGCACAATCGCCGTGGCCGAGGCCCGCCTCAGCGGGCGCTGCGTCTTTGAAACAGGAACATTTATCTACTGGTTAGTTAGAGCAGCCGCCTTCGAAGCTCTGCTCACAAACAACCGGCTACTTCCTCATTTTCTGTGAGGACAAGAGACTAGAGATGCTTCGGAGGTTTGCGTTGGCTTCTGTCCTGAAAGTGAACCAGTAGCTTGTGCATGTGTGAAAGCCTCAACCCCCTCATCCCCTCCACCAAAGCATGCCTGACCTCCACTTGACAGACAAGTGGGAGCCTTTCACAAAAAAAAAAAAAAACATGTGGCAGACTTACGACTGCCGCCCGGACAAAAGCTCGTCACATGAATCCCTTTAGACCAAGCGGAGTCTACGATGATCGGATTTTCACCGCTTATCTAATGGACTGAGAGAAAGTTTGTTTTTTTGTTCTTTTTTTTTTTTTACCTGAGATAAAAAATACACCGTCACATCTGTTCTCCGATGGGCGGCGGAGTGGAAGAACCGCACAGAGAAGCGCTTGAGAAAACAAGAGGGGAAAACATTTGGTATTCATCTGGGCAGCTGAACGCAGGAGCCAAAAGGTTGCCATGCCTCTTAAGAATTGCTCTGTGGTCCCACAGAAACATTTGCTCAAACATTTGGTGCCGTTCTCAATAAAGATGTTCCCACCATCTTGACCGAAAACAAATATTTCACTCCTGCAGCTCCGCCTGTGTTCTTTTAATCCTTTGACATACAAAGAAAAACAAAGAACACTGCATTGTTCCTGTAGGTAAATGAACCAATAGATCCAGGGGTACAATTTTCACTTTAACTACAGCTTATGTTCACCAGATCTGCAGGCTAACAGTGTCTGATTTTAACAAGGTTTTGTGAGTAAATATTGTGCAACATACAACTACTAAATTGATTTTGTTGGAATTTTATGCGATGGATCAACACAAGCTAGTTGGGAAGTGGAAGGAAAGCGATCCGTGTTTAATATAAAAAATCATGAAGGCGTCTTTTTGGTGTCAATTCGGTCAACAAAAAAAAAAGTGGTTGCACTTCATCTAGAAGTACGACAGCAAACAACACAAACCTTTGCCATGCATTTCTTTGTGAAAGAAATGAAATAATGTGTTATTTTCCTTTCAGTACACAATTATATATTAGGTAAGTGCTGTGAGAGAATGTTGGGTTTTACTGTAAGAGAAGACAAGATTTAAAAAGCAGAATGGGTCCTACAAGAAAAAAAAGAAGTGTGTTTGTGGAGTGGATTTATGGAACGGGTTAAATGTTGGATTGAAACAACAGAAAGACATAACTCAGTTTAAAATAAGACATAAAAAAGTCATTTTAAATGCTTCTATGTTGGAGGATGAAAGCTAGCAGTAAAGAGTGAAAGACTCGGTTTTCATGAAGTTGTTTTTGGTGAATGTTTGATGGAAGAAATGGACTGAGTGTGTTTTCTCTCTGTTGTTAAAGAAACTGTTCTGGGTTTCTTACTTATTATTATTGTTCTTTATTTCATATATGTGCAAATATTTGTTTATTTTTTGCTTTAAATGAAGAATAATGTGTAAAAACACTAATCAGAAACCATATATTATGGCATTTGAATTATGAATAGGCGATACATTTTGCTAGATGACGAATTGTCCAAGAGGTTAATGTGATAAAACACATCAGTGACTTATGATTGGAAGACATTTTGAATATCCAAAATAAAAAAAAAAAAACAAATAAAATGAATGATCAAAGTCTGTGAACAAAATTGTACTTCATAAAAATGGTTAGTGGAGACCAAAGCACCAGACTGAAGACTTATCGAGTTTTAGGTAGAAAAACCATAAATTGTGCATTCTAGTTTATCATGCAATTAATTGATTGTTATTTCTTATTGTGGCCGGCCAAACTGTGAATGTTTGAAGTGAATAAATAAACCAATTAGGTGTTAGTTTCTAATGGTTTATCTTGTAAAAAACCATTTGAACGCATGCAAGTTGGTGGTTGTAATGTGAAACGGTTCAAAAGGTCCGACAACCTTTTTGTCCATCTCACGAGGACAACATCTTCTGATCATCTGTCCAGCAAAACAAGCCTTTTTATTCCAGCTCCTGGTTTCTCTAATTTATTTACTGGAGTCTGTATGGGTTTGTGTGGGTCTGGTCTGCGTAACGAGTGTCAGATGAGATAAGTTGGCTTTGAATAATACAGTCAGTGTTTGCTACACTTCAGTGTGTAATTATAATAGCCTGGTTGCGGCTCGGAGTTGTGCGTTTACGAGGTTTTGGAGAAGTGGCGGTTTGCACACAAAAACAGGCCGAACAAAGACGACGACCAGGTTTAGTCCTTTGATCATCACGGCGTCTGAAGTGCAGGGCTAAATGCTCAAAAACATCTGGTTTGCAGATGTGGGCAGGTACAAAGGAAGCAGATTCCAGAGGGATGCTGGTGGGACAGTGGAGAATCTGATAAAGACTCGGAGAGCAGCATCAAAGGAGGGATTACATTAAGGCGTCGATAGAAGAGACCCGAGCATCAGATCATCAAACGCATGTTGACTTTGCAATGTGTAGAGCTTTAGACGGCACTCAGGAGGCCGTGTTGGCTAAACATGGGCTGAACTGCCCTGGTACAGATCGCAACACCGGAACATCACATCTTCATCTTCGGACTAATACGTAAGAGATTATAGCATTCACACTAAGATTAACTCTCCTACTTGTAGGGATTTATGCGCAGCTTTTAACCCCACGTGATTCCAATCGTTCCGTTTCGCTGCTCTGTTTTCTTCTCAACCATGTTTTATTTCTAGAGCACCTTTCACGCGGTCAAGTGCGTGCCGACAACAATCAGCAATCACGTCAAAAAACACCAACCGGGAAGTAAAATTATTAAGCAGCTAGAAGAGAAAGTGTCGTTAACTGAGGGCACCCAATCATGATCAGATGAGAAAGTGGCAGACACAGAAATGATTTTAAAATACCACAATTTTGAGACCTTAAAAGTTTGAGAATTGTGTTTAACTAAACAAAAAGATGAAAACAACAAATGACATTCATTAAAATAGCTGAAGTTGTAGTGCTGCGTCTATTCTGGGTCATTACATGACAAGTTGTTTCTTGAAGACTTGTCCGCTCATCAGTTGAGTTCAGAACCGGGAGAAAAAAAACAACAACATTTAGATAGGATCTGAAATGTCTCTAAGAAACAATAGAAATTCATTTACCGTGTGTTATGGATGAAGTAGTAGGAAATTGACATTAAGATCAAATTTTAAAAATGCAAAAGAAAACATGATGATGTCTGAAAATCTGTAAGAAAAAATGTTAATAAAAGGTGGAGAATATGAAGATGAATCAATAAATTAGCTAACAAATCATACACCATAAAAATAAAAATCAACCATGTTGAATGCACTGAATGCATCAAAACAGAACTCACCAATTGCTGTCTATAAATACAACAATAGACGTTTTCAGTTTAGAGAAAATATGCCTGCTCTCTGGGACGTAAAAACCCATTTTCTTTACTTCCTCTGTCATTAAACACATTGTGCATTTTTCCTCCATTATGTCTTCGAGTTCAAAGGAAAAAAAATAAATTGTATGTTTGTGAAGACTTCCAGAAATCTGCGTCATTGCATCTTTAAAGGAGGGAGTCTCCGAAACGACTTCTGGTGGATCAGATAGAATGTGACTGAAACTTTCTCCAACACAAAATATATTTAGCCAAGAATCGTATTTATCAACACATTACTTGGGAAGGAAGTCCGTTTTCCTTCCTACAGCAGGCGTCTTACAATCTGCAGAAATGGAAACACTCACAGCTTGTACGTTTTAAAGTCTTCAGCATCCTGAGATCGCAGCCAACAATCAGAAATTCATAGCTGAAGAGTTTGACCTCCAAGAACTCCACATGTGTTTTTACAACAGTAACTTGTTGTGTTAACTGAGCAGCTGACGCATAAAACAGCAGCTGGACGCGTTCGTCCAGCCCGTGGTGGACAGGTGAGGCCGACACCCTCATGTTGACTGTTGGTGTTGACGCAGCTGCTGCTGTTGTCAACTTACACATGGGAACCCCCCGCCCCCCGCAGACGTCCTCGCCCGCCTCAGGGCGGGGCTACAAGTTGGATTAGAGCGAGGATCACAGCTTATACAGAGTGTGTCCCTTTAAATGACCGTGACAAAGATTGCAGATTTAATAATAATTTAGTAGCTGAGTTACCATTGCAAATGTGAGCAAATCTTTGTCTGTGTTCTGCTGATGTCAAAAAAAATAAAAAATAAACATTTATTATAAATCATGTCAGGGACGGATGCAAACATGGCGCTAGTGTTCATCGTCCATCAGAGGAGAGACGTTGGCATCTTATTCAGGCGCTGGAGCGACAAGCCGCTTGGGAACAGCTATGAATGCTGGGTTTCGGGGGAAGTTGGGTCGGCGATTTTACAGAAGAGCTATGGATTCATGTGCGAGAGACCAGGCCCGTCACAATAAGCAATAAATGAATTAATCGCATGATAAATTAAAAGAAACAATTCACGTTTGCTTGATTTATCGTTTTTCTCTTTTGACCAAAGACTGCAAGATCAGTTTGGTGTTTTGGTCCCAACTAAACCTTTTTTTTTTAGGATCATTTTATTTCCAGAGTCTTCATAATTCATTTTATTTGCCGTTTCAGTTGTTTTCTTTCTTTATTTTGGATGTTACAAAAGTTCCAGTGTTAAATGTTCTTTAGAATTTAAAGTTTATTGATCTTTGAGGATGTGTCCTTGCAATTTTATGCAATTATTACTATCATGTTACTTGAAAATGTTCTCAAAAACAACAATGTTATCGCAATAAGTTCTGGGACAATTTATCATCCAGCAAAATTTGTTATCCTGACTGTCCTTTGAGTGACACACAACAGCGATGCTGTGAGAGTTCTGGTGGAGGCAGCTGCACATTGTGCAAAAAAACCAAAAACAAACCATCGTCCTCCAACTACTTCCTGTCTTCTTCTTTGTCATTTTCGCCAGTAGTAACATCCGGTTATTGATCACACGACACGCGTTATGTGAAAAAAAGTGGAAAACCACCTCCTCCTGACGCCAGTAACTTTTTTAAATCTAAAAACTTGGTTTGTTTTTTTAATTGTTGTATTTCAATTAAGTCAGTTTATTTTCAGAATTTCAAGTTGCACAGTTTTATCATTACAGGCTTGCTCTCCGTCTGTCCTCTTGAGACTGCGGTCAGCTCCGTCAGTGTGGAGGTTTTACCCCCATCTAAGCGACCCCAACCAAAGCAACTGTGCGAAAGTTTACTGGAGGTCAGGTGACCCCCGCCGGCCCCCCTAGTTACAAAGTAACCTCCAGCTGTGCGATCTGTATCCACTATGTACTGATCCACAAACACACCAAGCAGCACAAAGGAGTCTCACACCGACCAATCAGGTCAGTGTATCATTCCCCCTTCACCGGCCTTGAGTCACCTTTGCTCCTGCCACGGGCAAAACGTAGACCTGCTGATTGCGATCCACCTGGAGTCTGCTGCGATAGGCTTGGGGGAGAGAAGCGGAGTAGCAATAAAGAAAGGAATGTGCTTCTGTTGTCTAGGGGATTATTTCCATACGTTTCCCCCCCTCTGCTCTACACACCTGGAGGGACTCCTGCATGTACTCCAAAGAGTGTTTCTACTCTGTAATCCGCTTTGTTGATTTTGGAAGAAGCTCGGCGCTTTTGTTTCAGTCAGATTTATGAAGCCCTGCAGTCAAAGGCTTTACTTACACGCACATACAGTAGCCTCTCTGATCTGATTTCATTTGCCCCTCTTGTGCTTTTTTTTTTTTTTTTGTGTGCTTATGTGATCTAAAGACAAAGTGGGTTATCTTGTTGCTAACAAGACCACCACTTGATAAGGTCTGGGACTTAATTCCTCCCCCGGGGTGTTTTCATGTTAAATCTGTGCAGATATTTTAAGTAGATCCATGTCAAGAGAGAGGAGAGGACTTTTACTAAACCAGTTGCTATGGTTATAGCAAAAAAATAAAAATGAAAAAGATAAGAAGAGCAGAAATAAAAACAGATCAAAATGACAAACAGGTTTTAAAAAAACCCTCTGTGACATCACTAGAGGTGCACCGAGAGCCGGATTTACATGGATGTGGAGATCTGGGCTGGAAATTGCTTTGGTTCCCTAAATAGGGCTAATGCTAATACTAATTATAGTACATATATAAGTTCTATATATAACCAGATATGAACTGATGATACCAACTGAGTAGGTTTAATGCATCCCTTGGCTAGTAGTGCCATGTTGTTTCCCCTTCCAAAAAAACAAAACATTTTCAAATACTTTGGTATTGTTTATATGCATAAAAATCCAAAAATATTATTACAACTCGCCTGGTATGAGTCTATTACCGGTACTCATATAATAATACAGTGTTTGCAAAACATGAGTTCATAAAAACATTTTTAAAAAGCTGTGGACACCCCAAATAAACTGTAGCCCTGGGCTACCACCACTTTAAATCCTTTCTACGGTCCAGGCCAGGTTGCACCAATAAATCACTAAATACACCAATGCAAGCACCACCAACCTGAGCTGACAACACTCTTCCATGCTGAAGTTGTTACACAGGGAAGAAGACCCATTTCCCTGTTTTCAGAACAAATGAGATGTTTAATATGAAATCACAAGAAGCTTAAGAGCTTATAGAGGAAAAAAAAAAAAAGTCCTTCAGGCAACACAGAGACTTTTGTGGACTATAGTAAAAATGTATAAAAGATAAAGCTGCTCTCCTTCACCCTTTTTATGACTCCAATTCCATCAGGAAATTCAGGAAAGGAATAGTTTAGAATGCTACAGGGCATGAACCATTATTTTGAAGGAATAAAGTTGAGTACCTATGGTGCTACATTATTATTATTTTGTACAGCCTCGTCTGTCCCAGACAGTGTTTGCGTCAGTGGAGCGGAGAGCTGAGGCTCTGTAATACTGGCTTGTAACGTAACAATTTTGTATACAAAAAATAAAAATTTGATCCATTTTCAATTCATCCAGAAAGCAGAACTAAATATTTTTGGTTTAGTTATAGTTTTTCCAGATTGTCATACATCAGAATCAGAAAATAGCTTAACAAAATCTCCGATTAGCACAAATATGACTAATAATTCACTCTCTCCGCTGAATTTTACATTTAAAAACACATGCAGGGAGTGGTAAAGTGAAACGACGCGACTTCACATTTGAGGTGATCTAGCAAAAAATAAACCCCAAAAGTTGTACGTCCGGAAAAATTATTTCATTTGAAACAGCTTTAAACATTTGAGCAGTTACATTATGTGTCCAAGACACTTAATGTATCTAAACTAACATGCACTGAATTCTACGGACTAAAATTTTTGATCATGAATCAAACTATCAGACGTGGTTTGCTCTTGAAAACATGGACGGACCATTTGCTTACAGGAAGGTAAACCAAGCACTTAAAAAAAAAAAAACACTGACAAGTTTCAACTGTCCAACACTGCAACACACTAAAGTTGGATCTAAACCAGATTCCACTAGATAGATGTTTTACCAGAAAACAGACGAAACAATCCCCCTTCAGCTCAAAATAAAACCATATCTAAGTTCTGAAAACAAAGACAAAACAAAACATGGGGGTATAAGCAGATGACCCTGGAGGCACTGACTGACCAACAACTTCTTCTGGATTAGCTTTTCCACATCCCCACAGGCCTCCTGGCTCAGGAATCTGTTAATAATAGGACTTAACGAGTCTGCATGGGAACAGGCAGCGCTCATGTAGGTGGAAACGGCGAAATATGTGAGAGACAGCCGTGTTGGGCTCCTGCCTGAGAATGCAGCAACAGGGAGAAGTTGTATTCCCAGAAAGCCTGACATAGATTTGCACTCCTCCATGGCACCTGATTACTGTATGCATATATGGATGGATGCGATCCGGCGCATTTCCTGCTTTCAATATATTGGTGCCATGGAAAAAAACAAAACGGTGCGCTCGCTTCTTGCACCCAGATGAAAAATATCTGGCCTGATTCCACGCAGTCCTTGCTATTTAATGCGCAGACGTGTCGTTCAGCAAACAGCATGCCGCTCGTTAAAGCCCGGCTTGTCAGGCTGCAGCTACCCCGCATTGAGACAGCAACACCGGCTCTTAATGAGCCGCCCAGGACTAATTCATTCAAGCAACAACATTTTGCAGGTGTGTCTTTAAGTGTAAAAACAGGACCTCTGCTTGTTTTTATTTATCTTTTTTTTTTTTTTTTTTTAAAAACCCATAAATACTTCTGTCGACGTCGAGTTAAATATTAATGTAACATATAAAAGCAGTGCTGACGAAGATACCCTCGTCCGCCCAGTCAGGATGAGAAGAGACATCTTGGAGCTTACCAGAGAGCATGACCGATGCCTTCGAAGGTCTTCGTGGTCCTCTGTAGCAAAACCCAGCCGCGCAAAAACATTCCCGTAAAAAAAGAAAGAAAAAAAAATACCTTCGGGGGAAAAGCTACAATTAGCAAAAGGTGTGGAAATTCGGGCGATTTTTAAAAAATAAAAAAAGCCCTTCGGTTCACGGTGGCTCCGCGTGCCAATTGTAATTCACCAGCAGCCTCGCGACCTCCGCTGCGTCGGAGCCGCGCGCATCTCAGTCAGCAGTCTCTTTTTCCGCGAGAAGAAAGCTCCCCCTTCTCCACGGAACCGAGGAGCCGCTGCTTTTCACGGCCAGCTGAGACGCTGCTGTCACAACACAGAGGCCCCTCCCAGATGTTTCCCGATGCCTCCCAATGTGTGCCAGTGAGGCTAATGTCGCCCAAGTTGTTATTAAGCGGAGTGGCACGAGACGGAAAAGGAGCAAAAGGTAATTGAGAGTGATTTCCCCCTCCACTTTTCTTTTCCAGCTCAAGTAAAATTAAATGTGTGTCCAACTTAAATACATTGGAAATAGTTATTATAGAATGTATCTTTTAGTTCAGGGAAGATGAATAAAAGTCACTTGAATCAACGTGGAATAGTCTACAGTGCATTTCAAACCGCTTTTATAAAATTTATTTTTTTTTTTACATAATTGTTCATACTATTGCTTTGTCATGAGACAGTATAAGGCGGTTACCATGGCCACTGCAGGCAAATAGTTGACCTGGAATAGGAAGTTGTTTCTCTGCCCTTACAAAAAGATGGTTGGTAGCATTAAGACCCTCCTCCTGGCTCTGATTGGTCGTTTTTGACCGGGAGCTGTGCAATTTTTCAGAATCCCAACAGCAGCACTGGGAGGAGTTGGAGGAGCTCTATCTTTTCACAGATATTCTGACTCATATTATACTTTGACATAGTGACAGTTTTAACATTAAAAAAATAAATAATAAAAAATACATTTTGAATTAGTTACATAACCCAAGAAGAAGCAGCTAATTGATGGCACAAAATGCAAGGCAATCCTGGAAGAAAACCTGTTCTGCATATATTCCAGCAGGTCAATAATCCAAAACATAAGCATTATTATTTTATTATTAACAGAAAAAACATTTTCTGTCTCCAAATACAATATTTAATCCAAATTGAGCGCAGTAAGTCCCTCGCTCTCATGATCAGGACACATGATCCATAGAAAAACCAACAACTAAATTTTGGATACCAATTTTAAAAAAAAGTCTTTGACCCAACTCTTCAAATAATCATCCGATGACTAAATTACAATAGAATTTTAAAGCATCAAATATACACAAAGTAGTTGAAGAAAACATGATAACCAAAATACATACATATGTTGAAAATGCATAAAGTTTCACATTGTCAATAAAAGTCACTGAGTTATTCCACACACATCCCAAAGCAGACGGCCGGGGCAGCAAAAAAACAAAAAAAAAAACAAACTGGGAAAAAAAAGATCCGATTGTTTTAAATTCTATTAAATAATTTTAAATATTTCTATTAGCCATGGTTACAAATGAGGGGGAAAAAAGTATTTAAAAAACAATCAGCTTCATCAAGGTTTTTGAATGAACTGAACAGCACCTTCATAAGGACATCACTCTGAAACGCACACGCACACACAAAGTAAACAGACCCTCAGAACAATTACATACAACTTCTTCAACTTCTGACATTATGCTACCCTTTGTGCAAATAAAACATCTGCCAGAGCCCCTCCAAATTATAATCTTTCTTGTGATTTTTCCATTTAAGCCGTACATATTTCATCTTAAATTTGACAACTGTTGTGACGCAAAACATCTTTAAAAAAAATATATAAAAAAACTCAGTCTGTTTGCAAAGTGACCGGACGAGATAATAACATGGAGAGGTAGTGTTTTGTTTCTTTCAGGAGCAACTCACTCATTGCCAAACTGCTACCGGTTTTTAAAAACACATTCTTACTTGATGAACTTGCGAGTTTCTTTTCGCCCCACCCCACACGGCCGAACTCTCGCAGGCTTTCTCCAATTCACGGGGAAAGTGTGCTGGATACGTTTCAAAAGACAAACCCGACAACAATCAAGCGGTTTCTTGAAAATAAGAGGATTGGAAAGACGGAAAAAACAACAAACTGCTGCATGACAAAGGAAGCATGCTGGTTTCGTACGGAGAACGTTTCCATTTGTATCCTTTGTGACAGCGAAGGATAAAAAGTAACACTTATGTGATGCATAATAACAATGTTATGGGACTGCTGTAAATAATATCTGCCTGAGGCGATCGTGATTTACTTGCCTCCAAAATAAAGATGATATTAATCTACAATGCAATCAATCAATGGTGAAGTAAGAGGGCACGAAACAGAAATTAGAGCGAGATGGCAACGTGACGTTAGACTGGCAACTCGGAGTTACAAACTCTGTCCAATTTGCAAATTTAATTTGCTTCCAATCAGAATCCGGAATGGAGAATAACTCCATTTTTTTTTTTTTTTTTTTTTTAAACGCTGGCGTAGCACGGAAACAAGCTCGGAGACCAAAGTTGCCAGTGAGAAAAACTGTCTAAAGCATAATTTTGTCTGAGGACTGAATATTCAGATATGTAGTAGTTGTAGTAGTAAAGGGGCCTTTTTTTTTCAAGTAAGAGACAAATGCATCATGGGAAATTAAAATACATAATCCCACACACTGCCAAAATACACAGCCACACAGTCTTTTAAAAAAAAAAAAAAAAGCAAACACCAGTGTGATAAAAATGTGAAAAAAAAAAAATAATATATATATATATATATGTATATATATATATATATATATATATATATACTCATACAGCTCCTGGAATTCCTTTGGTGATTTTCAAAAAGTTAAAACATACTATCACAGTCCAGAGGTAAGTCTGTCAAATTGTCTCTCAATTGTACAATATAGTGAAAAAAAAAGAAAAGAAAATGGCACAAAATATATATATATATATATAAAAAAAAAAGAAGTCACTGCTTCCATCCAACTGTTTTTTGATTCACTCCCTGTGATGGATTTGAAGTTCTTGTAGTGCTTTGCAGCTCGCGCAGGTCCGCTCGTTCTTCTTGATCAGGAAGTCGCACGTGGCCGCCCGCTCCAGCACGATCGGCCCCTTGTCCAACGACTGCTGCTTGGTGGCGAGTCCCTGGCACACGACATAGCGCTCCAGAGACAGCAGCAGGCTGACCACGTCGGTGGCTGTGCCAAGCCGCGACGGGTGGATGTCGTACAGCGGGTGGACGGGCAGCAGCGGCTGCTTCTGGACGGTCACCTGGTAGCAGAAGCCCGGGTCGATCAGCACCATGGTGTCGGCCATGTTGGACTGCTTGGAGCACTGGATGAGCTGCAGCTGCGGGCCCTCCACCATGATGGCGTACCAGAGGATGGGCAGCACCGAGGAGCGGAGCGAGTGGAGCAGCTTCATCAGCTGGTTCTCCAGGTCCACACCACCGCTCTCTGACGGATTCTCAGCCAGGCTGAAGATCTGTGTAATCTGTGGATGAGACGAGGAATGAACAACACGGGATTATTTTGGGAAAACATGTTGAGAGGGGGAAAAAAACAAAACAAACACCAAACACTCACCATGGGAAACTCATCCTCATCATCGTCCATGTGCTTTGGGGCATTTCTGCCTGTGTGCGATTTCTCTGTGTCCCACTGACTGTGATGGTCCTTCAGTAATAAACACAGCCTAATGAGTTAAAACCGTTGAGCATAACGAAGCATTAGCTCACGAACACTTTAAAGAAAAAAGAAACACGAAGGAAAGTTCATCAAAAAAAAAAGTCGGGATGCATGATATATCGTCAATGACATTGGTGTGAGCCGATTGTCATTTTTCTAACGCATCGGTTCGATACATGTGACAGCGATAACGACGCAGTGAAGGATCGTGGGATGTTTCACTGAAGTAGAAATTCAGTGACGTAGAATCGGTAAGTATCGGTTATTGGCCAGAACAGCAATAGTAACATTGGATACCAATATCGGCCCCAATTTTCATATCGGTGAATCCCAGGGACCGGACGAAAAACGTATCACGATACAAGAGTTTAACATCAGCCGATATAAATAACTATTAGTTTTTTTTGTTTAAAATACGTTCAAACTGGTGTGGTGGTCTTTTCTACTTTATCTGCTGCTGCGCAAGTTAATCAACAGCAGGCTGTTGCTAGGTAACCAAAGAGTGAGTGAGTTGGTTGGTGGCAACAACGTTCCGTTCCTTAGCTAGCCGTGACAGGTTGAGCGGCTGAAGCCTTTCCCTTTTGCCTACATCCCCCAGAATGCAGTGCAGTTCTGGATCAGAGTTCAGTGAAATTCATTAATATCCTACCAGACATATTATCTATTGATATATTGTTATTGATTTATTGCCCAGCCCTAGAAAAGCATCCCTACAATAGTAAAAAATAGTGCTTCTTAATTATGACTTATATACAGATGAAACCATCCAATCAGAGAGCAGGATGTCACTACTGGCAAATTCCTCCAACACTGAGCCACAAACATATGTTTTGTTCTTACAGAGATGGCCTGGACCAATAAATCAATTGGTGATCAGCTCAATCAGCTCTGACCAGTTAATGCTTGAATGGAAATGCTACCACAAATCTTGATTATGTAGTCAACAACAACATCGACTTTCAGGAGACGTGTGTCTGTTAGGCAGTTGCTGCTCATGAATGTTTACTGTAATGTCGTCTTTTTATCTGATTAAGTGACTCGTAACATCTTACCGCAATAACCAAAACTGAAGGGCAGCCAAGAAAAGAGGAATGACAGCAGAATCGCATTACCTTTTTGTAGGGGGATGGCTCGCTGCCACGCGCTCAAAAAGGCTATAATTTCAACAGAGTCCAAACACATGCCCTGTTAGCTCTAATGAAGCGCTTGCTCATTCCTTTCTTTTCATGCCTATTTTTTTGTATTTAGACAATCTGAAAAGGAGATGTAGCTAACGACGAGCTTGTGACTGGTATTGGCCAGTAGCCAGCTTCATCGTCTTTTGGCCAGGAACTCATAAAAACCAACACTCTTTGGTGTGGACATTGTTACTGAAGGAAAAACTGTGAAAAATAGTGTCAGTGTCAGTGAGATGCTTAGGAGCTCATTAAGAGGAAACACAGAGTCTGTGGTTTATTCAGGTCACTGAGGCTAACCAGAGTATAGCAAACATTTTCTCCATTTGATTTTTTTTTTTTTTTTTAAACTCACTCAGGAAACGTACTGGATTTGGAAATCTTGTCAGCTTTCTAGAAACCTCAAAGTTAAGGCTCTCTATTTTACATAGTTTGACACACAAAGTGTATTTTTCAAGCAATGTGACCTGTCCCACCTTTAAGATGCTAACCGCTAAAGTAAGATGCTAAAGTCAGCTTAAAATGTCAGTAATAATTTTAAAAGAACTTCATGTAACTAGACAGAAACGTCTCTCAGACGTGCAAGTAAAAAGTTTCAAAATAATTACATATATTACAATTTGATAATAGTTACGAAAACAATAGTTTGGCTTATTCAGCGCAGTTCAAGTTCTTATTTGAAAATGAAAACTTACTGGCTGGGAGTAGTTATGATTGCTGATGTGAGGGAATCGATCTGGCACGCCATTCCGCACCCCGAAATCGGAATGATTCAGCTGGCGAAACACAAAATGGATTTCTGTCGGTGTTTGCTCGAGAGCACACATGTCAAAGTCAAGGCCCGCGGGCCAAATCTAGCCCGCTGTAGCTATTTATGTGGCCCTCAAACGCTGGGGAGGGCCACATAAATATAACTTCAAGATAACATTTGCACACTTAAGTATCACTTCATCACAATTCAATGAAAAAAAAGATGTTAAATATCTAAAAAAGTATTCAGCGAGTGCAGAGAAAATAGTAACATGTTAAGCGTAGCTTTATCACAACTTATCTAACCGGTTGGAAAGTAGCAACAATGTTTCCGGCCAAAGCCCTTGGAGAACTCACCGGTTGTGGATTGCTGTCCTCGTCGTCGTCCTCGTCGTCGTCGGTGTAGTCCATGTCGCCCTGCTGGTCTTGGCTTCTCTTTAAGCTGGACTTGCGGCTGTATGTGTAGTGAGGTCTGGGCCTGCCGGGCAGCAAGGCGGCATCCAGCCCCAACTCAGCTCCTGCCATCTGGAAGGGCAGCAAATGTCTCTGGGAAATAAATGTGCAGTTGCTTTACTACGACAAGGTTTCAGCAGGTTCCACCAATTCAAATTTAAAGTCCGCCAGGAATGAGATTTAAGACCTGTATCGTGTCAAAACGGTGGAAAACAAAACCCCAAGTTAGTGCCAAGCTTTGCCCCGACTGAATGGGTTGGCAATCGATTGCCAATAGCAAAGACAAATGGCAACGAATGCCAACAAATTTGAACTGAAGCGAAATGTAATGTTTACTGCTTGCTTCATAAATGGTGACTGTATGATATTTTATGACATAAAGCAGTTTGAGCTGCTTTGTTACTGAAATGTGATATATATATATATAAAAATAAACTTGACCATGATAGACGCTAGCTTGCTTTTTTCTTCGCTAGCTGGTTTTTCTTCTCCCTCCGTTTCCACTGCGGGAATCATAACCTGCAGTGGAAACTACTAATATAGCCGCTAATACACTTATGCTAGCTAGCAAGCGTATATTAGCAGCCAGTTAGCAGTAGCATCTACCGCCTCGAGTCACAGAACGAAACAAATCAGCGACTCGATCATTTGCCTGCCTGACAGAAAAGGCCAACAAAAAAAAAATATGTGTGCAACAAAAAAAATGATAATGACAACTAAATTTAAGACCTGTGATTAACATATTTAAGACCAGCTTGGATTTTAGTTATACTGGTTGATCTGGTGTTGTATAGCAGTTTGTATTGTTTTGTACTTAAATGACAGCCTAGGACTGGGCTTGTTCATCGTTGCGGGTAGGTTTTTCATCATCATTATTTTTATTATTATTATTTTCCTTTTCTCATTAGCAGTTTCAGTACATTGTATATTTCTAATCAAAGCCTTACACTGGCCTAACATATTTAAGGCTTGTTTAAATTTTTTATGTGATACATCAAGGCCTTCATTTTCGAAATATGAATCTCAGACTATTCGAGGATGCGCAGACACCCTGTACAAAAACGCACAATCGCCTTATTGCACAAGTGTCTTACCATCGCTTGCCTTTGACACTGCCGTAGACGACACTTCTGCCTTTTCTTGTTGCTGCCCCCAAATTTGGGTTTGTCTACACAGAAATCGCACACGCCGCAGTCCTTCCTGCACAGGCAGGCCTTACACTCGCCACAGGAACGCCGCTTCCGCTTTTTATGCCACTAGACACAAAAGTGAGAGGAGAGAAATCCGAAAAAAAATCAAGAACGCAAACTGGAGTCGGTTTTCACAAATTTTTTTTTTTTGTTTGTTTTTTTGGATTCCGATTTGTTGAAAGCCTTGAAAAATACAGCCTCTTGTTTGTGAGCAGAGGTCATTCGTTCATAGAGGTCGGTAATATTTTCCTCTCAAATGGCAACAAACGGAACAGAGCTCAAGTACGGTCAGCAGTCTGGTCAAGGAAGAGCCGTTTACTCGGTTTGTGTCGGCCGTGTTCAAAATAGTCTAAATAGCAATGCTTCAACAACAATCCCAGAGTTCACTGCATGAAAACACTGAAGGCTGCTCAGAGTTTCTGCTTTAAAAAAAAAAAACTAATCTGATTTCCAAAGCAGGGCACACGCCAGAATCGGAGAGACAGAAGGTTGTGAAAAAGCAATTTCCCCTTTGATTTCTTCTGGTTTTTTTGTTTGTTAGTTAGGCGCTTCAGATCATGAAATTGTCTTTAACATCAGAGCAAATACATGTGTTTATAAATGTAAGGAGTTTATTTATTAAGAAAACAAAATCTACCAAAAAATAAAAATGAATTAATTAAGTAGACTAAATAATGAGGACCGCTTCTTACAGCTTTCAAATGGATCAATTGGCAGAAAGATAACCAGAACCACAGAAGCTCCGTGTGACAAACTGTCAGCTTTTGCTGCTTTTCCCCCAGCTGCTGAGACTGATTAGCACGCGCCACCTGCATTTCTTAACGGCTAGCCACGAGACGCCTCCAAGACTTTGGGAGATGCTCCCGGCACTCGGTGGCAACAAAACAGCACAACACCAACGGGAAACTTTGGCAAGCATCTTCAAAAGGCAAAAACAAAACGTGCTCACGTCATCGTCGTCGTCTGTCGACATGTCGTCGTCGTCGAGGTCCACGTTCGCCGAGAAGTTCTCCGTGTCGCTGCTTTTGAGACTTGGATGCTACGTGCGGAAAAATGCGATGGGGTTCCTCACTGGCAGTTTTCCATTTAGCGTGAAATACGAGTGCACCGATTGCGTTTTTAAATATCGGCGATCGACTCGCCGATACTTAAAAAAGCCGGTCAGATTTGGACTGATGACTCTTTTTCTTAATTTTTTTTTGGGGTGAGGGGGGGGTCTGAAAAGTCGCAAAACTACGGAGCCCCTAAGGGGACATGGAGAGGAAAAAAAAAAAAAAAAAAAAAGAAATCCCAACTTACTTTCTCGAGATCCAGAGAAACTTTCTGGTGATCCCGACTTGTTTTCTCAAGATCCCGAGAAACTAAGTCGGGATTTCTTGTCTCTTTTTTTTTTTCTCTCCGTGTCCCCTTAGGGGCTCCGTACGAAACAGAGCGAAAAAGTCGCTGAGTTGCCAATATTTGATTTCCCTTTGCAATGGAAATATTTTTTGAATTCAAAAATATTTGTTGTTAACTAAGCATGTGCAGTTGTGACCTGACGTGTTTCAGTCAGCCGTCTCTCACCGCAGAGCAAAGCGAGACGGTGATTCTCAGACCTTTGCGGCGGTGGACGAGATTGTTTTGTCAGGAATCGGCCGATTTTCGCAAAATTAAGGGAATCGGTGCACCGTTAAGAGTGAAAAGAAAAAAAAAGATGTAGGAGCAAATTGCAGTACAAAAGTGTTACCTGTGACTCTGTGACATCATTCTGTACATTTTCAAGAGAAATAAAAAGAACAACAATTACAATAAAACAGTTAGCAAGGGACATATTTCATAGTTGCTCTTTGGAGACTTACACTATCTTCATACGTGTCAACAGGGTCAACAAAAGATCTCTTGTAAGTTACATTTATGCTTCCTGGGCTTTGCTGTGAAAAAAAACAAAAACAAACATTACAACAATTGACTTTTAAACAAGTTGACATTGATTAGCTTAGCTCGCTAGCCTCTGTCAGCTCACCTTGCGTATCGGACATATGCACCTGCGTTTTCGACACAGGCGTTTTCTAGCTTCGGGGCTTTGCAGTCCGTGCTTGCAGTTTGCACACTGACCGCAGTCGATGGCGTTGTGACATCCCACACACTGTCCACAAGGAATCCACTGACCGTCCAAGAAGAAGAAGAAAAAACTCAGACAAAAGAAGGGTTTTTTTGTCGTTTGTTTTATCTCTGAAAGTCTTGAGTAATCTAGAAACTAATAACAGCTACATTACAAAGTTATGCAAACTGTATGCACTTCATCGGCATGAAGCTGTGGCTTGTTATCTGGCGATACTTTACCTTCCGGAAGCGGATCAGCGGGTGCTCTATCGACTTTGACGTTGCTGAGATAAAAAAAATAAAGCGAACAAATAAAGAAAAAAGAAAACACATGAAAATGCTTTTTGTAATATGTTTTATTTCTGAAAATGTTGCTAATTACACACTCCTAGAGACACATACCCCAGCAGGAGGGACAGCAAGGCCGCTTTCTTTGTTTGTCATACCATGTACCTGTAAACGAAATGCCACACTTTGCACAGATCCTGCGGAGAAACAGGGCGACGTTAATTGACGCGCGCTGCGCACAAAAACACGAGACGGGTTCAGTCTTACAGAGAGGCCTGGGATCTCAAAACAAAAGGAGTCCGCAACCTTGACTGTTTTTTTTTTTCCCCCCAGTGCTCGTTATCTGAGTACCAGATAACGAGTATGAAAGTTTCTCTGAGATAAGACCGAACAGTTTGTTTTTCAAAATTCTTTTTTTTTTCTTATCTTATTTTCGTTTAATTTAGAAATCCAGAGTTATCCGATGTTAATGTTTGGTAAAATGATGACATGCTCGAGTATTACAGGACGACTTGTGGATGTGGAAACATCAGACAGTCTTAGCTAAAAATCACAAAAAACAAAACTTACAGGAAAAAATACAAAAAAATATATATATTTAAAAAAATGAGTTCTGAATATAATTAAGAAGCCAGACTTAAAAATAAATAAATAAATAAAAACAGTAAGTTGTGTTTAGCTACGAACTTACAGGTAGGCCTGTCGCAATAAGCAATATATGATTTAATTGCGTGATAAATTCAAACAATAATTTCCATTTTATGATTTATTGTTTTTTTTCTCTTTCTACCAAAAACTGGATGACAAAAGTCTTCGGTCTGGTGCTTTGGTCTCAACTAGACTTTTTTTCTAAGTAAAATTTTGTTCAGAATTCATTTTATTTGTTGTTTCTGTTGTTTTGTTTATTTATTTTGGACACTTTCCAGTCCCAGTGTTAAATATTCATTTGAATTTAAAGTTGACTGATATTTGAGAATGTCTTCTTGCGTCTTTACGCCACTGCATCGCTTGTAAGACATTGTCTCAAAAACCACAATGTTATCGTTTATCGCGATAACTTCTGGTGACGATTTATCGTCCAGCAAAAAAAAATAAATACTAAATTTGTTATCGTGACAGGCCTACTTACAGTGTGCTCTCCTCCGATCCGAATTCTCCCTTGATCGAAGGCAACGAGAGCGGACGTGACGACGAGGGGAAAGGGAGCCGGATTTTTTCCTCCGACTGTTTTTCCTCGGAGTTGGGGCTCTGCTTGGACTCCCCCGTCGAGCTGTTCAGCGAGACGCTCGTCTGGTTGCTGTGGAGGTTCCTGGGCGTGATGATGTTCGGAGTCAGCCGGTGGTGGGAGTCCGGAGTCTCGGCCCCGTCTCCTCTGTCCATCCAGCTGGACTCGGAGGAGGACCGGTCCCGATAGCGTTTCTGAAATGTACGGGAGTGAGGCAAAACATTGTAGTTTTATATATAAATATATAAAACTGTTCAAAATAAATAAATGAAGAAGTTTTTAATACCTTCGTTCTGGGTCGACCTCTCACTGGTGGGATTTCCCCTTCCACGAACTTGCCGCTCTTGTATTCAAACTGGGTCAAGTCGGTTCCCTGGAGCACTGTGGCGAGCTCTACTCTGCTCCTCACTCGGTCGCCCCGTGGACTGCCAGGGAACGCAATTAAAGCCAATAAAAGAAATCTGATTAGTGAAGTTCCATTCAGGGGTTCTATTGCTGTTAGAAATTAAACCAAGAGGGCATATAATATATGATATTATGCAGTGACATATATATATATATATATATATATATATATATATATATAGCTACTTCAATAGCCATATGTTGTCTTGGGCAACACAGTTTCAAAAAATTTGAAAAAGGATTTCAGAAGGGCTTTTTTTTTTTGCACAGAGGAAAAAAGAACAGGTGCTTTACCACCTCCCTGTAAATATGCATGCGATTACTAAAGCTGCAGTGTGTAATTTTTATGGGGTTTTTTTACATGTGGTTGCAGTATTGTACGAGGCCTATTATCTGTGAAAACATTGAGCTCCTCCACCTCCTTCCAGAGGAGTCCGAAGAAATACGTAATCAAAATCAAGCGACGTATTTGTTTATTCGTTTTCATGTGTTTTTTTTTCTTCTTCTTCTTCTAGGATTTACGGGTATCGACGTAAGCGCGCTCATCCTGTCGGTGCCAGGAGTCCGGTCTTAACGTTGTAGATCAAAGTCGTGAATGCACTGCTAAATATGCTAATAGCAGCGAAATAACTCGACAACCGTGTATCGGATGTCATCGGTGGCTAAGCTAACTAGCAGTCACAACCACAACAGGCTAGTGACAGGAAAAGCCGTACCGTAGCAGAGACACGAGTGACGGCGGTAAGACCCGCCTCCTCGCTCTGATTGGTTGTTTCGAGTTAGCGCTGGTCGAAGGCAGAAGAGCTGGATTGTTTCACAGATTTGTCATGAAACACAGTGGTAGTTTAAACAAATATGTACATACACTTTTTAAAAGTTACATATTGCTTCAAGGAGTCGTTACATTATGTTCTCACTTTCTTGTAGTATTTTCAAAAAACAAACAACATAGCTAACAGAAAAGCAGTGGCTAGCTAACACGTACCTTAGATAATACACGTCCTTCTGGCCGATGCTGGAGCCTGAGCGTCGAACAACCTCTTTACGCTTCCAACCTTGTCCGAGCACCGGCCACTCAACCCAGCCCTCTTCAGGATGAGCGCGCTTACGTCGATACCCGTAAATCCTAGAAGAAGAAGGAGGAAGAGGAGGAGGAGGAAAAACAAATGAAAACGAATAAACAAAACAAGTTAGTGTTTTCGTGGAATTTCCAAAAACCTACTGATAGAGATGTCTTGTGGCTCTCTCGCTGCCTGCGATGCTCTCCGTCTCTCCTGCCAGGCTTTCTTCATCTGGATCATCATCATCATCCTCAAGCGGCTCGAACCAGTCCATTGGGGGCTCGCCAACAGGCTTACCCTCTTCCTCCTCCTCTTTGGGCTCCACTGGGGCGTTTTCAGCAGGGTCCAAGCTTACCTCGGCTGCCTCTTTGGGGTCATCTGAGGGTGCTGCTGGTGGTTCCTCAGAGGGATTGTCTGTTTTGGGACTCTCTATGGTGTCTTCCCCCTGGTCCTCCTCCTCCTCTTCCTCCACTGCCTCACTGGGAGGGAGCTTACTCTCTCCCGCTGCTTCTTCACTCATCTGTGCACCAAGGAAGGGCTACAGAGAATCCAACGAGTCTTCCCGCAGATAGATAGATAATATCTTCTACAGTTGCGCGGGCATCCCATTCAGTGATCTGTTTTTAACGCTTGACCCCCAAGCCTTGAAGGGGTCTGGGTAAAAAAAAAAGAAAAAACCGGGGAGGTGGTTTCAGATAAGGGTGAAGAAGGTTGTATCCCAGTATAACGTAAAGTCAGCACGTGCTTTGAAGATAAACTGTTTCCAACGGAAGGCTATTTTATGAACGGTTAATTAGCTTGCAACGGTATGCAGCTATTGTTAGCCGCCGAGCACAACGTTAGCCGCACAAACAAGCAAGCACCTGTTCCGCCCAAAATGCACCGACTCTCGGCCACTCTGTCCGAGTCACCCATTTACGGCAAAAAAAAAAAAAACAAAACCCCGCAGTGTAGCGAACAGTCACACAAAACTACTGGTGCGTCTGACGGATAGAAACGCTTACTGCTAGCGGGGAGGACGTTAGCCACTGCTAGCTGTAGCGCCGTTTGGTGGTGCTTTGCTGTGCTGATATTCATCAACCACTAATGTGTTTTCGGCTGTTTTTTGTCGTCAGTCTGTCAAAGATGAAGAGATAAAAAACACACACCTTCTCGGTTATTATTCCCCAAATTTATGCCATTCTGTTACAACAAGTAGGTTCCTTTCAGTTTATGAGCCAGGGCTACATTAGCCCTGTACCATGCATCCAGCACAACCGACGGAAGCGCTCGAGGACCAAAAGAGGAGCGTACGCCAGAGATAACCTCCTCGAAGCCCCCGCGTTCTCCTGTCTGCAGGTGAACAGGTGTGGAATGCATTTTTAAGAAGATCATTTTTATTTCAGAATATTAATGATTAGTTCCGAGTTTGTAATGTTTGAAATCAAAATGTCAAATTTCAGAATTCTGTCGAGGTACTAGTAGAGTTGCAGAAAATCAATGCTCTTTTCAGGACAGCAGATCCCCAAGTGAAAGGGGGTGAGTCATCTTGTCCGGGGTACGTGTTCTTTGACTCTAATCGTTGCTGCGTTCACGGTCCGTGTTATTTTTCAGCTTTTCTACCGAATTGGAAAAACTACGTCGGGAGGAATAGCTTTAACATCTGAGGTACGAGTAAAATATGCGCAGGATTATACAGATTACATATAATAATACAAAGTGCTATCTGTATAAACGATTAAAGCAAGAGGCATTGGTTGTTATAACACAAATTAGCTGCATTTGTATTAAAAAGAGAATACAAAAAGCAGAATGTCCAAACTAAGTTTCATTCTGCAATTCTTTGAAGAACCAGAAAGTTTTTAGAGATTGGCCGCTTTGTCTTTGTCACTCAAAATAATCAGAAATGCCTATCAAAATTATTTAAAATGTACTTTAAGTAAAAAAAATATACAATTATAGCAAGAGAAATAGATTAGATTAAATAGAGATTTTGAAGGGAAGCGAAGGTGATAGTTTTTTAATGTTGAAAGCCCATATTGAATGCTGCAGTGCATTGGAAAAGCATCCTGACCTTCTGATTTTTTTTTTTTTTACGTTTTGTCGCAACCACAAACACAGCAGGCATGTGGAAGTAGGTACACATTGAAAATGTTTGAAAGCTATGCTTCACTTTCCTTCCTCATATGCAAGTCCTGTCCATAAAATCCTTCCAAAATAAATTGATTTGTGGTCGTAACTGACAAAATGTGGAAAAGTTGAAGAGAAATTAATACTTTTGCATTAATTAATTATTTAGCCTTCAACAGTTACTCCAAATAATTTTGCCAATTTAATATTTGATATACATTTTTCTAACCTAAAATGTAGTCATTAAAAATTTTAATTACATTATTTCAAGTTAAAAAAATTGCCAAAAAAATGTTTTTTTATAAAAGAGTGATGATATCTGTGGAAAGGTACAAATGTGTATGTACACATCCTACCAGAGTAATGTTGACACACATACACAGACCTTGTTTCAAAGCTTTATTTATAATGTTCATACCAAAAACAGCAGTTTCCAAACTCAAACATGGCTCGTCTACCAATATTAGGGAAAAATATATTATCATACACACACTTTAAAATGGTAGAAAATCTTCTGTCATCGGAGCAGTAGTTAATCTATAAGTTTACATCTTCAGCACACAATTACTATGTTGCTATGTACAGTGATCAGCAGATCTAAATCCAGCAACAAACCCAGGCCGACTACCTATCCTTGTTGCTACGGAGATCAGTCGTCAGAGGGTCGTGCTGGATGGTCTGGTGCAACATCAGCGCCAGCAGACCGGCCCTGTTGGTCATTGCGGTCCTGACGTTCCGCTCCTGCTCAAAAAGCTCATCCAGCTTGTACCACTGTGGGAACAGAGGTCATTAAAACCTGCTCAGACTTTTAGCTGTTGCAGCTTCCATGGCAACAGAGTGCCTCGAGATTGTCTTACCACTCTGACCCGCTCCAGGTCCACCTCAGCTCTCCTCAGCTTTTCCCAGTTGTAATGTTTGTTGCATTTCCTTTTGGACACCCTGCAGTAATCTCCTGTCGGCTCAAACACGTTCTTCACCAGAGGGCAGCCGCACACCTCGTCTACCGGAACCTGGAGGGCAAACAGAAGAAAACAATCAGAATATTCACATTAACGTTATATATGGCCAGTGGTGGACATTATTAACTAAAAGGTTACACCTAAAACACTAAATGTTAGTTCCACTAAAGTCAAAGAGCTACTGCATTATGGTATTTAACAGAAGCTAACTAAACACTACACCTTCACTGTAGTGTTTCAGCTAATGCTAAAGCGCTAAACCATCATGGTATTTAGCAGAAGCTACAGTGCTACACAACACAGTATTTCACAGAAGCTAATGCTAAAGAATTACCCCATCACAATATTTAGCAGAAGCTAGTGCTAATGCGCTACACAATGTTGGTATTTGCAGAAGCTAATGCTAATCCACTAGTGGACACTGACGCTGAAGAACTATACTCACGTTATTTAGTGGAAGCTAAAGCTCAAGTACTACACCATAGAACTTTAGCATTCGCATTAGCTCGTTAGTGGAAGCATAATTTAAAAATGCTAACTTCAATTCAAATTACCCTCAAACTCGGATTTAATTTTGACATCATTTACATATTCTATAACTCATTTTTATGTCTTGTTCTTCAATAGCAAGAATACTAAAAAAAAACGAGCTCTGCTGCTAGCGCATTAGCGGAAACGTGCCCAGCACTGAATATGGTTCAGCAGAGAAGCGTGGAAGCTCTTCCACAGTCGATGGCTCGACCGAGGTTCACGCACCTTCGGATCTCTGGAATGTTCTGGACACAGAACCTGCAGCCTCTTGCAGTAGGTCTTGCTCTGGGGGTTGTACACATCACAGAAGAGTCTGGTGGCTCTGAGGAGGAAATTAATCAAAATTAGACGCTGCGGTCCAAAAACTTAAAATTCTTCGTCAAAACTTTGAAGCATCCCTTTTACTCGTACCCCTCTATTCTCGTTGGATACATGGAACCGAAGGACGTCTGGCTCTCGTACTGCGGAGAAGAATCGTTTCAGAAACGGAGATTTGGAAGTAAAAAAAACAAAAAACGCCTGCATGCGCCTCGAATCGCATTCGAGCTTCGAAGAGTCAGAGTCACCTTGCCGTAGCATCTCTCCATGTGCCTCAGCGCCACTTTTGGATTGATGGGATGACCGCAGGACACGCAGAAAATCTGGAGATCTGTGTCATCGCTCTCACCTTCGTTCACCTACAAAAAGAGCCGCCCCTCTGTTATTGCTTTTTAAAAAACAATATGTGGCAAAAGGGGGAAAAAGAAAAAGCAGGCGAGAATGGGGTTGCCACCTCCTCGTCCTGCTGAACCGCCTGCTGCTTGGCCTTGGAGATGATGCCCTCCAGCTCGTGGAAGCGCCGCTCCATGTCGGTGAGGCGGAGCCGGGCGTTCTGCTGGTCCCGGCGGATCCGCTCCAGCTGCTTCTTGCCGTGCTCCTCGGCGATGCAGGGACTCTGCTGCCACTGCTGGATCCGCTGCGGGAGGATCTCGTAGATCCGGCTGCAGGTCGAAGGGGAGCAAAGAAATGTAAAAACGCAAGAAGAAGAAGAAGAAGAAGGATTGGACCAATTCCATTTCTCTAAACTTCTGGTTTTAATGAGGGCTGCCTCAATAAATCAGCACAAATTTCATTCATTTTGAGAGGTTAGCCAACTTATCAACTTTGTTGCTTTTTATAGCAACACTTAGGGTGAATAAATAAATAAATTAGAATCTGCACTTCAGGTTTGATTTTTTTTTTTTTCCTTTAAAGAACCGGGCCAGGAACCGCCGATCGGTTCGCCTCTCCTTTCAACTGAGCGTGTTACGTTGTGTTGGGCACACGAAAAAAAAAACAATGCAATATGCACACGTTTGCTGTTCTAATGTGATAAAAACAACAATAAACAAATCACAGGGTGTGAAAACTTTTGCTAGCCCCAAATCAACATGGCGGCATGTCGGTGTGTAGGAGGCGTTACTTGGCTGCCAGCTTCATGCCGCAGTCCTCGGAGCAGTACTTGGAGTTGGGCCTGGCTCCTTTCACACAGTTGGGCCCCAGACACTGACGCATCCCCCCGCTGTCCCGCAGGTCCCCCCGCTCGCTGTGCCGGTTCTTGTCCCTGTGCTTCTGTTTCTGCTTGTGGCGCCGCGACTCTTTCTGAACAACAGTCGGGAGGGAAGTAGACGCATCAAAGAGACGTCGTCGTCGTCGTCTCACTGCGATCTCGACTTCCAGAAAGGGCGACTCACCTTCTTCTCAATCTTCTTTTCCCGTCTCTTGACGTGCTTCACCTTGATGGCTTTCTTCCGCAGGACGGGGCTGAAGGCCGGCTCGTCGTCCTCGTCGTCGCTCCCCCACGCCTGCGCGGGGCGAATCCGATGAGTTCCAGAACCCCAGGACGAGCGGCGGCGAGTTCAATGAAACCGACTCACCAGGTCGCCGCCGAGTCCCGCCGCCCGGTACTGCTGGTAGAGCTCCACCTCGCTGTCGTAATCCTCGGAGTACCGTCTTCTTCTGTGGTGGGAGTTCTCCCTCCTCTCGCGCAGGGAGAGCTCCTCCTCCTTCACGCGGAGCATTTTCTGGTGGGGGGGAAAAAAACAAAACAAAATTTCTAGGATACAGTCTCTGTCGATCGGCAGCGAACAGGGAAGAGGCTGGTGGACTTTTCCCACGGTCAAATTCAAGCATTTTCAAGGTAAGCCTTCAAACTTTTCCAGCACCTGCACATTTTAGAGATTAAAACCCATATAAATCAACTGAATAGTTTCAGTTCACCGTTTTTGTATAATTTGCTGCACAGGCCTGTCATAATAACAAATTTAGCTGGACGATAAATTGTCCCAGAAGTTATTGCGATAAACGATAATATTGTTGCTTTGAGACCATTTTCAAGCAACTCAATGCTAATAATGATATTATTATTATTGTTACTAATAATACAAGATCACAGATCAAATGTCTATTGATAAAGTTCAATAGACATTTAGCACCGGAGGTGGAGGACATTTTAAATATCCAATATTCATAAACAAAACAACAAATAAAATTAATTACGAAGTCTCTGTAAACAAAACTATCCTTCAAAAAAAATAAAATAAAAGATAAATAAAATAAAAATGGCCAGAAAAAAAAAACAATAAATCATCAAGATGGAAAATACTGATTTTGTTTTAACTTATTATGCCAGTAATTGATTTATGGAGACAGACCTATTGATTACTGTTATTTATAACATGTTGTGAATCTATTCTACAATCTACAGCAGAAACAATAAAAAAAAAAAAAAAAAAAGAAAATTTAATGTTTTAAAATAGCTCCCTCACACACACTCTATACACCCGACAGGTCTGAGAAAGTTTGGAAAAAAATAAAAAATATTCCAAGTTTTCTAGGATTTAGCAAATAGAAATAATTTTGGTAAATCCAACTGACCTAAAAACAAGCAACGTTTAGACCGATTTAGCTCCAAACCGCGAGAGGCAAAAAGATATGCATTAACCTTCAACTGTAAATAACGCTTTCGAAATTTCGGATTTTAAATCAAACGTTAGATTGCGCTTCATTGCAAAACCGCGTGAACGCCACACGAAAATCAAGCACTTCACAAACCTTGGGTTCAAGAGCTTTCCGGGACTTGAAGCGGCAGGCTGAACCCTGAAAACGACTCACCCTGGCTCGAACCTCGCACTGCCGGAAGCGGCACTTCTGTCTGATTTTATTCGGCCCGCCGAACTTCTTCATGTCCTTGCAGAAGTCGCACTGGGCGCAGTCCTCGGTCCGCCTGCACGGCTCGCACTCCCCGCACATGCGCACCGAACGCTTCACCTGCAGACCCAAACGGCGGGGGGAGGAACAGACACGGCTCAGCTCTCCGGCGAAACGGGAGGGAGCCGCATCGTTTCCGACGCGCGCCAGCTGCCGACCTACTTTAGATCCGCGCCGCCTGTCGCTTTTGTAGTCCGGGGTGCTCGGCGTGCTGTACTGTCGCTCGGTTCTGTCCGAGTCCGGCTCCTTCTCTCGGCTCTTCTTGGATCTGTATTTGACCACCAGCAGCGGGTTTTCGTCTGGTTTTCCGTGCAGAAAAGATCAAAATGAGAATTCAAAATTTAAATGAGAAGTGCATGTTTTTAAAAAATAGAAAATGAAAAGTGCCGACCTCTGCAGCTCATGCAGTACCACTCCTGGATGGCCTTGGCCATCTTCTCTGTGATGTTGATGCAGTGCCCGTGGAACCACTCGTTGCAATTGTCGCAGCCGCTGCAAACAAGAACGCCACTGCGTGACTCTACGTTTCCCAAGTGCAACAGCATTGCTGGTTTCTTTTAAAACAGCGCTATGTTTGGGAAAAATTAGCCTTGTGGCTAGAAAACGTTTGAGCAGTTTTTAAATCATGCAACACTGTTTACAACACAGTCCTTGGACTTTAACTGAATCGTGCGCTTACATCATGAAGCAGTTGATGTCTGGCTTTCGACAAATGCAGTAAAGCGGAGCGTTTTCCCCCTCCATGCTGCTGCTCTCGGGGCCCGGCGCAGTGTCCACGTCCGACAGCTCGCTGTCCTGAAACATGCATCAACACGGCGATTTGGAGCAGAACTGTTCTGTCACGTTAGCCTGATTCTTGTCTACAGGGCATTTGCAATGAAGGTGCCAAGAAGGCAGGTCATCCACAGCGATCTACTGTGGAGCAGTGAGATGCTACGCATCAATATGTGAAGGATTAAAAACTAATTAAACAGTAAGATTTCCAAAAAGTGAGGAAGTTTATTCACAAGTGGATATTTAAGGAAGATGTTCATTGTTTCAGGAGTCAACATACAAGTGGTCAGAAAAAAATAAAAATACCCAAGAGCCTCATGTTCGACTCAAAGTTCTGGTTTTTGACAGTAATAGAAAAAGGTTGAATAAGTATTAGCAAGATGGCTGAAAAACAGTTCCGCTTTTTTATTTGGCTTTCTGTAAGATAGATTGAAATAATCGCAGAATTTGATAAAGAAGAACTTTTTTTGTTGTTGTTATATTCCGATATGTAAACTCCTAGATTTGAAAGAGGATGAACTTTCTATTTCTAATTAAGTTCCAGTTCTCGAAAGTGATAGCGTGCACAAAAAGCCAGCGGAACCAGGACATTTTAAGGTGCATGCTAATCACTGTTTTTTTTTTTTTTTTTAAGAACAGTGAAAACCGAGAGGAAAACCTCCCAATAAGATGCTTTGTTTACACAAACACACAGTGCAGGCTAAAGTTAGCATAAGCTAAACTCCGTACAAACAAAGTTGTTAGAGTAACTTGATGGTGTAGTTAGGACTCCAAATAAAATGACCATTTTGGTTATTATTTATCAGCTACAGCGTGGCAATTACGTATCCACGTATAACATTTTCAGACTCCCGTGCGAAGTAAACGACTGTGTTACCGACTAGGCCCAGATAAACTACCCAATATCGGTCTCCAGAACACACGCTCGGTCATAAATAAAGTACTGTTTGCATACTGACCATTTTATGTAGTCACGCAGTCTTTCGCGGAGCAGCAACCAACAACAAAGAAACTGTTACTGGGAACTAAGGAGCGCCGTCTCTTTAGCTAGCATTGTGCTAACTGTATACACGGATATGCCTTCGGACGAATTCGGCTGCGCTCGTTAATTCTCGTAAAATATTCTTCTTCTTCTTTATGCCGGTTGGCAATGGTTGGCAAGCAACGTATTGAAGTGACGTAAAACATTCTTTTTCTGTGGGAGTTGATAAGCAACCAGTCTTAAAGTACTGGCGCCTACTGGCCTAGCTTGGAAGTGCGTTTCTAAATGAAATCACTGCGACGCTATTCATCATCAAATGTTGGAAAAAAAAGGCCGAAAAATTCTGACGCTTTTCTTAGAATTTTAAAATTAAATTCTAAATTGATTTTTTTCTCCCCGGTAACCCTGATGTTCTTTTGTACCATCTGGCAATACAAAGTAGGCTAAAAAAAATTGCAAAAGTCAACACATCACATCCTTCTCTAAAAAAAAAAAAATGAGATCAGAGAAGAAAGAAAGTCTCTAGAGCTAAATGAAAATAAAAATATATTTCTCACGTTTGTCAAAAGAAAAAAAACATCATACCAAACTTTCTCCAGACATAAAAGACAGGTTTTATTTATCTAATCAGTGAAATTGTCATTTAAAAACTAAATTTGATCTTTGTTCACATTATCTATTATATGTTGAAATGCATTTGATGATCTGAAAAAGTTGACTGTGACAAAAACAACAACAGCAAACAGAAGGAATTTTGAGAGTGAACACGTTTCTCACAAAAATAATAATCACTCAAATGAATAATTTAACCGAAGCCTTCTTTATAGTCTCTGTGCTTGCAAAAATCTCCTATTTATAAAAAAAAAAGTTGAAATACATAGAGTTGCTAAAGAAATCGGTGCATGCCTAGACTGTCTACGTGTGTGTTTAAGAGGGCAAGAGAGAGCGGATGGATGAGAGAGAAAGGAAGGGGAAAAAAGACGAGAGGCTTTGCTTGTGAAGTTATACTTCCTCCTCTGACAGTTCGCCGAATGATGGATCTGTGATTGTGGCTTCGTCCTGGAATGTCTTCTTTTGGGGAAACAGTTGTAAGTACAATTTATTCCCTATAGTACCTCCTGTCCTGAACCTCCGACAGGCAGCAAAACAGATGGACAGACAGCCCATCGTGAGTCGATCCGAATCAGCAGAAACAACTGTTGAATTAATATTTTTAAACTCGTGGACATGGTCTGCTGCAGTTAGCGTGCATGGCCCTGAACGACCACCTCTTGGAATTATGACATTTCAATTGGACACAATCTACACAGTGCAGCACAGCGTGGCCTTATGGACGTCAACTTTCTAATTTGCATGTTATCAAAAACTTTGTGAGCAGAAAAACGTCCGATCATTTCCACAGGAGCTAATTCTTATTCTTTGTGTCCATGACCGGCGATCGTGTGCACAAAGAAGAACAGGAACCCGGCTGTCAGGATGTCGGTGCGCTGTATTTCATCTGCTTCTCAAATGTGGGCAAAATGGAGATGAATAATAGATTAACTTCACTCCCATTTGCAAGTTGTCTACTCATCACTAACAGCTAAGAAACCTCAGCTATTGATCTGATATACGGTCTCCGTCGTTTGATCTAGACTCAGCGGCTTGACGAAATCTTTATTTTCCTTTTGTCAGCTTCCTTAAATGAAGACATTAATCTCACGCGACACGTTCAATGCAAACATCTCGTTTCTTCGTGTATCCGGTGATTACAAATTGCTTTACAACGGTATTCATGCCTACTTTTTTTTATTTACATTTTGTCATTCTTAATAGAATTAGCAGCATGTAGTTTATGTTCTTCAAAAGTTTGCCGTTCATTTAGGCTTTAGTTCTCAAATTTTAATTCAAAAACACTTTATTTATTCCAAAGGGGGTCGTTGTGGATGGTGACGTTTCGGGCAGGAACTAATTCCAGTAGTAGTCAGTCTTGCTACGAATGTCAAGAGACCTCTGACTGAAGATTGTTTCTGTTTGAAGCTAACGGCTCAGTTTTCATTTAAAATCCCAATAAAAAAACATGGAGAGAGTGTGAACATTTTTACTCTTTCCACTCCCTTGTTCCTCTTCGACAGAACAAGGCAGATTGTTTCTCAGACTGAACGTTTCAATGGACGGTAGACAGATTTTCAGAGGGACAATTGGAGACGGTAAGGAAAAAAATGGTGAGCTACTAAAGTCCCAGTGCTCACAAGCCACGGCCTCAGAGTCGGACGCTGAAGTTGCGGACCAAACGGGTACGTTTAACCGGTGCATGTGGCAAACCTTACAGTTGAGAAATGGAACAACAATGTCTCATCTTCCAGGATCTTTGACTGAAGTCAACACTACGTCAGAACACATTTCCACTGAGGACATGGAACTGTCTTCAGCTGAAGACTCTGCGATTGTATCGCCAAATCAGACAAGAAGTAAGATCGTCGGTACGGTTTACGGCCGGGCCGATCTGCCGCTTATTGCCGGTTTTGTCCTTTTGCGCAGAGGAGAATGCTCTGGAACACGACGTGCAGATTCACTTCAAGAGTGGATCGACTACGGCTGTGTACGTCTGCAGCCCGCGGTCTGTGGAGGGACACCAGCCGAGACCTTTACATTCCCTGCTGCCGCCCTTCACGGACATCCGCAAACTCCCTGATGTGAGCCGAACACTGAGAAAAACCAGAGCCCAGGACAGCCTCAAAACCTCGTCAGCTCACACCGAGGCAAGTGGAAGTGGTAAGGTAGCTGCGTGTTTTTTGTAAATATCCATCAATCCATCCATTTTCTGTACACCTTTGTCCCTAAGTGGGGTCGGGAGGGTGGCTGGTGCCTAAAGCCCAGCTAACGTTCCGGGCGAGAGGCGGGGTCACCCCGGACAGGTCGCCAGTTTGTCTCAATTTTTGTAAATATTTGTATTGGTATATGATTATAAGACAATGTGTAATATTTTATATGAATCACATCAAATTTTATTTTATTCCCATGGTTCTTATGGTTACTTGCATCAGGGTCCTCCACAGTTTGTTACAGTTTTATGCTTTTAGGCTTGATGTGTATTGGCTAACACCGATGCTATTAGCTAATTTAAACACCTGTTTTACTGATGATCTGCAGGTCGCCTTTTTGATTTTTAAGCTGAGCCGAAACACACCATATTCCTACACACATCTATTTGTTAAGTTTGTCAAAGTCAAGCATAACTGACCTACTTTTCTCTCCCTTGCTATTATTTTTTCTTAATTAAAACTTATTTCTGACCTTGTTATCTAGTCATAGTGTAGACAGTTCTTAGCAAAACACTGCATCTCTTTTTATATGAGCTTACAGTTGAGTCTAGCAGGGGAAATGGGCGGGAACTTGCGTGGGTGAGGTCATGCTGCAAGGGGAGTCTATAGTTTAGAATAACATTGGAGCTCATTAAAAATATCGTGATATATATCGTGTATTGTGATATACAAAAAATATATCACAATATTAGATTTTCCTCATATCCCCCAGCCCTATTTCCATCCCTGAAATTATGATGCATAGAATCACATATCTAAATCTAAACTGTTACGGAGTAAACTCAATAAAAACATGCTTTATCTGTGGCATTGTTCATTAAAATGGCATGTATTAAAATTAAATACGATACTCTTAATGATATTGTATTAGCGATGAGGTAATGCACTCAGCGAGTACTGTTAATTTTAATACTCAAGTATTTTTAAAAGCCAGTACTTTTTTACTTAAGTAAATTTTTTGAGTACTTTCTGCACCACTGGTAGTAGGCCGTCTCAAGTTTTATGTTTAATCAAATGTCCTTGGTAAGGTAGCTTTGATTCAATTTGCACCGTTTTCTTTTAGCTCATACCTCACTGTTTAACTTTTTTCTTCCTCATCTCGAGACCTGTGTGCTGCCATCCTGCTGGGCTGCCTTTTCTGCCGGCCCGTGGACTGTCTGACGGAGACCTTCCGAGGTTGCACCGTGTGCTTGTGCTCGCTGTGCTCGTCGCTGTTCGGCTGCGAGCCCGGCGCCCTGCGGGCCCTCCTGGACCTCAGCCGGACCTGCGGTCCGTGCGCGTGCGCCGGCGCGCGCCGCTTCCTGTGCGACTGCGCCGGCTGCGACGTCTGCCTCCCGGCCACGGAGTGCCTGGACCTCGCCATGGAAATCTCGCAAATGCTCTACCACTAACGCACCGCGTCGAAACAGGAGACGGACACGAGTTGAAGAAAGTCGTTTATTTGTTAAAATGTTAACAAAAGCCAAATTACTGGAAGGGACAAGACGCACGTGTTTGTGCTCAACAGTCAGTTTGAACTCTCACACATACACCAGGGTAGAACACGTGGGAGATATGCAAACAAAAAAAAAAAAAGAAAATTAAAAGAAAAATGAAGGAGAGGAAGTGGGTTTTGGTGTGGAGCACCTTTAAATAGACCTAGCTATTTAAAGCTAGGTCTAGCTAGTCTTAAGTAGCTAGCTAGACCTAGCTAGCCAAATAAAGCGGAGTCTAGCTAATCTTAAATAGCTAGCTAGACCTAGCTAGCTATTTAAAGATAGGTCTAGCTAGACCTAGCTAAATGATGAGCTACAAACAGCCTGCTGAAGACAAAAACTAAGTCGGTATTAGAAAAATAACTGTAATTTAAATACAATTCGTAATATCTGCGCCTACTTCACTTAAGGGGTGACCCGCAGGTTCCTCTTAATTGTCCATTTTTCTAATCAGTTCTGAGGTGAAACTAGTAGTTGTTTTTTTTGTTTTGTTTTTTTAAAGAGAGTCAAAGCCCTCTGCAGTACATACAACAAGCAATATCAAAGCATGATCAGAAACGATATCGCAAAGTAAAACAATCAGAGCAAAACATGCCAACTGGTGAAAGTCATTCAATGATCACAGAAGGTTAAAAGGAAATGACAAAAAAAAAGAGATATTAGTCATGAAAAAAGCATTTATCAAACTATCAGGTATTTTAAAAAAAGTAAAAAGTTACGAGCTACAGTACTGTTGGAAAATTGTTCTCTTCTCAAGACACTCATGCGTTTACTAAGAAAATCAACTCGGGGAAAAAAAAGTAAAACGTTGGAAGAAATCCTGCTTTGGCTAAACCAGCTGCTTGTACGGCTTTTATTATCGCAAGAACATGCGATGGCTGGGTGTAAAGTACTAAAAAAAAAACAGACAAAAAGCTCTCATAAAATGCATAGACTGCCTTAAAGTAAGGTGCAATAAAATTGCTCAAAATAAAATACTCTTATGTACAAAATGCAGTAAATATTTCACACAATGTGCCAATTCATTTAAAAGATCCCTTCTGTAGCTGCTGGTGAGACAACCAACAGGAGTGAACGACGAACCCTGATTCCAGTCAGTTGAGGAAACAAAAATTTAAATGAAAACTTATACTGAATGATGGCATCTCTTAGTAGGTTTGCTGCACCGGTGGATCCTCACAGCTTTTCTCATTATCATCATAATAAATTGAGAAAAAATTTAAAGACGTCCCTTTTAAATCTCTGAATTCTTCTTGAAAACTACTGAATTTCTTAACGCTAGAGGTCCACTTCACTAATATATAATGTTCCATTTAATACGATTGCATTTATGAACTTAGACAATCATGTGAGCTGTTCCCAATAGGAACAATATGTATGGCAAAAAAAAAAAATTCAATAACTAATCTTCTGATTCAATATTAAGTTAGTTTTCTATGATAGCTTTGAACGTTTTCTTTCCAGTCCTACAAATAGGACAGACTGCGCTTCCTGGCCGCCTCCGATCGCCATGGCAACCCCATCACAAGTCCTCTTCCATTTCGAGGCTGCTCCTGCGGCTGCTGGTTTTAGAGGCACCTGGTGACAGTGGGGAGAACAGCGGCTCGCCCATCCTCTCTGGGGACAGGGCGCATCCGTCATCCATGAGAATGTCCCCCAGGCCCACGTCTGGGTAGAGCGCCGAGGCGGCGGGGTCGTCCAGCTCGGCGAAGCTCAGGCTGCCGAGGTCCAGCGGGCTGCTGATGGTGACGCCGGCGGGGGAGTCGGAGGAGGGCGGGGAGAGGAAGGAGGTCGGCAGCGGCTGTGCTACGGCGCCCAGAGCCGAGAGGTTGAGGGTGGAGGCCACCGCCGCCGCCTGGTGCTGCTGGGAGGCCGGCAGCCCGTGGAGCTGCGCCTGCATTTCAAGTTCCTGAAGAAATATATGCGAGAAAGACACTGTGATGAATAAAACAACTAACTAAATAAAGGAACGTTTGGTAGATGCTTTAGGATTGCAAAGTACGAGTGTATAAGTGTTAATTTGACTGAAGGTTTTGCTTATTTATCTTTGCAAAATAACTCAACCTCTGACAAAGTGTTTCATATCAGTCAATATCAATATTTTTTTTATATCAATAATTATAGAATCATTTTTTGTATTAATATCTGAAGTCCTACCAAACTAGGGTTGTGTTGTTTTGAGTCTTTTCCACATTTTTTTTTTTCATTTTTATTTTGAAGCAGTTATGAGGCAATGCTGCTGGACAAGTTACAAAATAAGTTGTTGCTAGGCAACCTGAGAGGAAGTGAGTTAGGTAGTATGGTATGGTACTTTTCATTTACACAGCACATTTTCAGCATCAAGGCAATTCAAAGTGCTTAGTTAGTCGATGTCACTAACCTACAACAATAGCTAGCTAACGCCTTTCCTCTGCCTCCATCTCCCAGAATGCTGTGCGGCTCTAAATCAGGGTTCAGTGAATATTCTATATATTCAATACTGAAAACTCAGTCAGGTGTAATAACTACTGACATCAATCACGTATCTATAGCAATATACATTGCACCGATCTTAAATCTTCCCCGTCTCTGCATGACGCTGCCGCCATCAGGTCGTGTGTGTGTGTGTGTATAGGTGTGCAACGGTGAACGCTTAAAAAAAAAGAAAAAAAAAAGGTCAAACTCAGACCTGGATGCGTAACATTAGAACGTGGTTGGCCTGCTCCAGCTTCTTCTGGCGCATTTCTACGTCCTTGGCTCTCTGCTGCTCCTTCTGCAGCTTCCTGATGTAGTCCACAGACGCCTTCAGGATGGTGCCTTTATTCCAACGCATCTCCCTGTCCGGCCCAAATAAAGAAAACAAAAACAATAATAATTATTTAAATGTAGTTGCACAGGTCACAACTGTAGTGTTTTGCTGTTTTTTTTTTTTTGAGAAGGGAAAAAAGTTTTTTTTTTTAAGCAACTTACGGGTCAATCGTCTTGGGGATCAGAGTACCCAGCTCCTTTATTCGGTCATTTATGTTGAATCTTCGCCTCCGCTCGACTGCAGCGACCACAAAGAAAGAGTCAAGAGAAACGCACACTGATCTACGGCTGCAGCCCATCGGTTATTTTAGTCGTCAATTATTCCGATGACTAATCGGAGTCTAAGAAATCTGCAGATTTTTTCACGATGACACACAAATAAATGAAAAATGCAATTAAAAGAAACGATTACATTTCTTTCTTACATAGGAAAATAAACATTTCATCGCATTAATGCACCATTCCATTAGCTTAGCATTGATCATTTGTAGCAAAGGATGCATGAGCAGCTAAAAAGGTGCTTCTAACATTAGTGTGTGAAAAGATTGAGGAAAATGTTTTAGTTTTTTTTTTTTCTTAAATGCAAGACATATATTTTTTATATATCTTTGAATGTGTGTGTGTGGTTTTTTTTCCAAGAAAATAGCCTTTTTTGAAAGTCTGTTTACTCCAATAAACGATCGATCAATTACTAAATTAGCTGATGATTGCTTCATCGATCGATCAATCGTTCCGCCCCGACTCCGATTCAAGGAGCGACTTACTGAGGTTGTGGTTGTCTTTCTTCTGCCTTTCCTTCAACATCGCTTTGGCATCGGCGTCTGAAAGGGGAGTGGAACGTTTGTGCAGTGGGAGTCAGTCGCGTTGAATAAAAGTTTTGACAATGTCGCAGACAGAAGTGAGTGCTTAGCGTACCAGTGACTTCCCTTTTGATTTGTGGAAGGTCGGCAGGGCAGGAGTTGCTGACGGTGAGGGTCGGCGCTGCCATTCCAGGGCTGTGGTAAACATCCAGCAGGTTTCCCGGGAGCTACGGCAACGGCAAACGTGTTACCGTGCGTGCAGTGGAAAAAAAAAGAAAAAAGGAAACATCTGTTGAACGGACGACACGGCAAGGAACGTCAAAGCGAAACTGCTGTTTGATTTAAAAGCCGCCCTTCATTAAACATGAAAGCTTGTTTCCTTCTCTGGTCCTCCAAAAGCATCACCGTAAACCTCATTACTTAATTTATCCTGCAAGTTTCCCCCGCTTCCCAAACCCGCAGCTATCAGTTAACCTGCTGCTGCGTTTTCATAGTCGACCCAAATCCACTTTGCCTCGCTTCCCCGCGTCGGGCCGGGTCTGGCCCGCCCAGGCAGCCCTTCCGTGACGAATCGTAAGCGAGTGTCACAAATGTATATTTACTGAATTCCACACGTGAAAGAGAGCGTCCCCTTCGCGGAAAAGAGCCCTCAGGAGTCGGGTTTGTGATGGCCTGCGGTGCCGCGACACAACCAGAATAACCTGTCGGTCCTGAGGGAAATGTGGAACAGGAAGCATTCGGAGGCCAACAAAAAGCATTGTTCTTCATACCGTGCTGGGCAGCTGCAGACCCGAGTCAATCAAGGTGATGATGTCGTCGTTGAAGCTGGATTCGAGGCTGATGATGTCGTCGATCACATCATCGATCTGGTACGAGAGAGAGGAGAGGTGTTCTGTCAGATTCAAAGCAGCGGCGGCGACATAAAAACGGAGTTCGGCTTCACAGGCGGAGCTGCACGGTTCTGTTCGGCTGCAGGTGCAACATTTAACATCCTATCGCGACGAGAATGCGCTTGCAGAAGGCGTGCATCGTCCCTCCGACCCGGCGGGGAGCTCCGAGCAAACGCAGCCTTTAAAACTGGACAAGGAGCCGCGGCAACGAGCGCTCAACTTCCTCAAAACGCATTCAGTGAATCTGCAGGAGCAACAGCGGCCGGGCGGCGTTGCGCAATCCACTGCGGGAGGAATTAAAAAAACCGAAACCCGGAGTGAAAAACTTAGGAATTTCCCGTACTTCCTCCTTGTTGGAGCCGATGTTCAGCAGAGCCATGGGGCTGTTGGGGGCGCTGCTGGCGGAGGGGCCGACTTCGGGGGCCGAGCTGGACTGGTGCACGGGGGACACGCCGAGCGACTGCGTGACCGCTTTGTTTCCCAGAGTGGTGGAGAGGTACTGCTTCACCTGCTGCCTCTGCGCCTGCTGGATGTGGTACTTGGTGGGGTTCTCCAAGTGCGTCTGCACCTGGAACATTTCAACAGTCGGTAAAAACGCTCGGATTCCCACAACATGAGAGATGCACTACATAGTGTCAACAACAACAAAAAGAAGATTTAATGATGTAAACATGTTAGAATTTGGTGTTTTTCACTTGATTCGTTATTGTTTTCCTACTTGAGACACGAGCGACGGGTGACTGCAAAACCAGGAAGAAAACATATATATATATTTTTTCTTTATTTAAGTTAAATAAAAATCTTTTGGATTGAAGGTGTCCAAACTGTTTTTTTTCTTTTGTTTTGTTTTTTTCATGTGAGCCAAATAATTTACAATTAAAAGCTAAAACTTAAGTGAACCATTTTAAATCAACCAATAAAGTAATCAGATTTTTATTTTTTTTATTTTTGTGAGTTTGCAGCAATAGAAAAAAAGCTCAGTGTTCCCATGGAAACACTTCCTGTAATTAGCCAAGCTTTAATAGAGCGATTACAAGCAGATTCAGGTGTATTTTGGAGCACAAGTCATAGAGCTGATGTGATTCTGGTCACTATGACAACAGATGAAGAAGCCAGAAAGGCTTGGGGAAATATGATCACTTTGTGCTGCATCTAACATTTTTTGTGAGTAGATTTTGATTTCAAAGTGCCAGTATTGTCTTAAATCATTGAATTTATTCTGGGATGAGTTTAGAGTGTGGCACGTTTGAAGTTAGTCCACGCTGCTACTGAGGCGGTGAAACAAACATAAATTCATGCTCTTATACGCCGTCTTTTTTAAAAAAAGAAAAAGAAAGAAAAGACCGATGACACACTGTGTCAATCACTTTAAGACAGTTACACATTAATAACATAATAACTGCTCAGCTCTCACTTTTAGCACCTCCACGGGGACCTGCGCCGGCGGGGGCCGAGCGGCGTTGGGCGGCAGGGAGACGGAGATGGCCGGCGTGGAGTCGGAGGCTCTGAGCTGGGAGGCGGAGGCCTGCTGCTGGGCCTCGCGCCGCTCCTGCTCCTGGGCTTGCTCTCGCATCAGCTGCTGGCGCAGCAGCACGCGCGGACGACATGATGGGACACGGATCGAGATCTGAGGATGGAGCTGGAGAGCAAAAAAATGGGAGAAATTAGATCTTAATGCTGCATACGCAATATATTTTTGATTTACAAACATTTTCATAACATAAATGTTATGTCGGGTATTGGCAAACGGCACCAAATGTCATCCTCAGGCTCTTTGTAAGCAGCTGCAATTCATTTCGATCTAATCCCGTCGTCATACCAACTTATAAAGCAGCTCAGGCTGTGGCTGCGACTGATGACTGTTCTAGTAATCAATTATTCTGATGATTAATGGGACGAAAAAAGGTTTTGCTTAATCGTTTCAGTCGTAATTCGATCGTACTGTTAATGCAGTGTGATGAGAGTTAGATGACTACACAGTTTAAACACACTGCTCATCGTCTTCAGATCTACAACACAGGCTCAAACGGTATTTTTTAAGTTTTTTTGCCCCAACACAACATCAACGTAAAAACCAAACAACAGATCCCAACAGGTTTGGGAGATGTGCATTGATGAAGGGGTAGTTTTTGTGATTCTTTGTATTTTTCTCCTTCATGTGTTCCTAGTTGGGGAAAAATAAAAAATAAATAAATAAAAAAAATCTCATCGCTCAAATCTATGCAGGCAGGCAGACTTCAGAGAAAACCAGAAATCGGCATCTGCCAGAAAAAGTTTCATTTGTGCATCTCTAGATTTTTTATTAATATTTCTTCTCGTCTTTAACCATCATGCTCTGCAGGGAAAAAAAATATTGCCAAGTATTCGATCCATTAAAAAGTGTTTTTGTTTTGTGGGCAATTACAGTTTGAAAATGTAACTTCTTATATCGCCTCATTACACACAGGCTGATGCATTTATAAAGTGAGAACGCATTCCTGCCCCTTTTGGTTATTGCGGCTTTCGGCCTGATTTGACCGACACGCAGCGACACCGCGGCCAATGACCCAGATGTCGGTGCCATCGAGGCGGGTGGACGTCAAGGAAAACAGAATCGGTTTCTTCACGAAGATTGTCAGAGAGAAAGAATGAAGTGCTCTAAAATTCCTCTGTTACGTTTGGCACTGAACTTGACGAATCGTCACCAAGTGGGACCGTCACACCGGAGGAGCTGAGGCAACTTGGACTCTGTGCCTTTCCACTCTCTTTCTCCGGACTCCGGGACATGGATTTTAAAAGAGTAGATTGGACCACTGAGCAACAGTCCTGTCCTTTCTCTGAAACACTTCTGACTTCTGTGGTTCAGGAGTGATTACCACAAAGACCACAGTTGTACCCAGCGTCCTGGACACGTCAACCAACATCTGGAGAAAAGCTGTTATCCCCGTTGCTCGTTCGCCATTTTCTTTTCATTTTCCCCCATTATTAGGCTTTGATGCAGCACTTTGACCAATTAGCATTTTCCTGTCATGTTTGTATTCTTCCACATAATTATGTAGTTCATAAACGACTTCACAATGAAAAAAATAAATAATAAAAATAGATCGATTTTATTATTGATCTGAAGTGACATTCCAGGTTTCTTCCAACCTCAATTTGCCAGAATTTTCAAAAAGATCAAATTAAAAATGTTATGTTTTCTATATATAAATATATATATACACACACATCGCCATGTGTGCAGTGAAACTATCCTTGTTGAATTGAATTAGATATATTTAGTGAGATTCTAACTCATTGATGCAAGTTAATGTAAAGAATTTTAAAGACTAATCTAATCTCATTTTTTCCTTTACATTTTTTCTCCCATTTTGTACACAGACGGCTGGTTTACTCTCGTAGTAACGAATAAACCCGGATCTATTCTCTGTGGCCAGACAGTTCAGCACATGCTGTTCCACGCTGAGAGGCGGCGCACTACGTCCCCCCCTCCCCGGCTAGCTGGTTACGTAAAAACACTTGGAAAGTGCGCTAAAAGCGATAGCGAACTTCTCCGACAGCGGAAGTTTCTGTAACACGCCTTACGTCGCTGTTCGTGTTTGGTTAATAATTTGTTTTAGTGCCATAGACGGTAGTTAGCTTTGTTTCAGCTGTTTTGTAATGGCTATTTAAAGCGGTCTGCTTCGGCGCCATGACTTAACTGAGCCTATGTTGACAGCTCCGGTTCTCTGATGGGCCCGCACCAGCTAGCTGATAGAAACACACAACTAGTGTACAATATACACATTATAAACTCTTTATGTACGCTTCTTTATCTTAACGAGAGAATAAAGCGTCGTTTAGTTGCTCTTCCTCCTTACTAAAGCGAGCAAAGGCCAAGCAGAAATAGGAAGTAGCCGCTCAGCTAACAAGTCAGCTAGCAGCAGCCGACAATTACCCAATAAGTTAAGGCTTCTAAATTCGGAAACGTACCGTCGAATAAGATATACTTACCAAACAAGTATGTTAATTTCACATAATTACAGCCATTAATTCCCGGAAACCTCCGCTTTCTTTGCCATGTTTCAGTGTCGGCCGTTACAAACTAAGCAGCCCCGCTAGCCTTGACACTTAAAGCCGTTGTTTATGTTGCACTGAGGTCATCACGCCAACGTTACCCGGAAGTGTTCGAAATCTTGTCAAGTTGTAGTCAACTGCATAGTTTTCCTTTTGTAGAACTTTTTATTTTTTTCAAATAAACTTTTGTTGACTAAATAGAAATGCAAAGCGCGAAAAATTACTAAAAAGTAGCTGCAATTTCCATTTATAATATGACGACACCAAATGATAACATGATGCGTTTGCCTAAGTAATAGTTAAAGTAAAAACAGGACAAAGAATTGTTTGACTTTATTTTTTATTTCATTCCCATAATCAGTCCTCAGAGAGTTAGAAGTCCATTGCAGATGCAAGTGTGTCCGACAGTTTGGTAGCAATTTTGTCTGTTAAAAAGAGAAGAAAACAAACAAAGATATTTTAGTGGCACAACACCATCAATCAAAAACATGTTACGCAACAGTGGGAAAACTAATCCCTGTGGTTGTTCAGTCAGAAACAGATTCTACCAACAGGCTTGAACTTAAAAAACCTGCTGGAGCATGTTCAACATTTTACCACAAGATTAAAAAAAAGAAGCTCCATCCAAGTTTTCTGTTGGACGGAGCTTTATGTTTGGAATCCAACAAAAAATTAACAAATTGCAACATCTTTCCCATTTGTGTTCCTAACTTTGATCTTTTTTTTTTTGGTTGAGTTTTTAATTTTATTGTTTTCATTTAACAGCAGAAAAGTGATAAAAAAAAATGCGGATCTGTGAGTCGCGTAGTGTCTCCGTGGCTACGGCGAGTCATCGTGTGACAAATATAACTTCACGCCCTCCTGTTAATCAAACACCACATCTATGGCGTTATAGCAGACAATAAAAGCTGCTGCATCAGCATCTCACTTCTGTACCACAAGGTAATATCGGAATTAAGCTGGCAGTCATGTTTTTGGACTGTGGGAGGAAGCCGGAGTACCTGGAGAGAACCCACGCATGCACAGGGAGAACATGCAAGCCCCATGCTGAAAGACCCCGGGTCGGGAATCGAACCCAGAACCTTCTTGCTGCAAAGCAACAGCTCTACTCTCTAATTTTAGGACATATGAGTTTGCTTCATGTACATGTTGCCGTAGTGATAGACGCCACCCCAAACGGCGAACCAGCTTTGTGACACAAGGTTCACTTTTTTTGAATTAAAACTTAATATTAGCATGCCGCTGTACTTTCTGTTTAGCTTTTTTTTTTTCTTCTTTTGGAAGTGGTTATTCAGGATTTACAACTGCTATCGTCTAAAGAAAACAGTCCTGATGATACAAACCGGCTCTTTTCTGCTGCTTCTTTCTCTTCTTGTTGGCAGCTACGAGTGCCTGGCCCTGCTGCAGAGGATCTACTTTCACGATGTCCTTCAAACTTGGCGCTTTGGGAGCCGCGTCTTTCACAGGCAGGTCCGCCTTCCTCTGGGCTTTTATCTCCACCGTCATCGGCCCAAACTATTTGGACGCAGAGGGCAGACTTGACAACTTTCATTCGGGAAGAGGGGAAGAATAAATATTCCAGATGTGGGCACAAAGGTGTACCTCACCTCCGAATCCTGCTGGTCGTCCTCCATCGTTTCGGCTTCGTCCTCCAGAGACTCTCCCTCCGTTTCCGGGCCAGGTGACTCGACCTGACCCCCTTGCGTCATTCCGGCAGTTTCCATGCAGAATCCCATTTGGATGTCTGGGCAAGAGGACTCTGGATCACAAGGAGAAAAAAAAAATCTTATAGTTTAACTAAAACAAAACAGTTGGTCTGGAAAAAATTTATTTAATGTCATTAGCAGACGTACAAGAGGTGCAGGGATAAGCTTCCAAAGCAAACCGACAAAAATCCTTAAATAATTGTCTTAATATCTTTCAACAGAGTTTTTATGGTGCACCTGATAGTGTCATGTTCTTCTTTTTTCACATTAAAAAAAAACTGCATACAGTTGCCATGTAATACTCTACCATAATGATTACTCTGTTTATTTAACAAGCGCTGAAGTGAACAGTTCTGCTTCCTTCACAGCCGATACTCTGTTCCCAGTGTGAATCTGGATGATAAACATCAGTTTAATTTAAATGGAACCAGCAGCTCTTTGGTTGCCACGGTATTTTTCTGGAACCCCTTTAGGAGTTTAATAACTCAGGTATAACTTAGAGCTGGGCGAGAAGATAAAAGATGAAAATGCTTGGCAGTAAAGGAACACAATCGAACCCAGATTGTCACCAAAGATTTAGATACATTTATAAAATCGCTTGGGCTTGACGCATTAATTCAGCACTTGAGGAATATCTCAAAGCTTCCTATTTGCCACATGTTTGCAGCTCAGTCACCCTGGCGTTCTCATGTGACATAAAGTTCCCCCTTAACGAGGAATTAAGCATTTAATAAACGACTATAGTAGAACTTGCTGCTCTTACTTTTGGACCTCGCCGGCTAAAAGTCTGCGAAATAATGATTTTGATAGTGGGACTTGATTAAAATGTTTCATTGAGTTAATTGCAGCATCTGAAATGAATCACGTTTTCGTCAAAAACTATATAAGAATCAACAAAATAAGCAACATTTTCAATTCAAAAACCCAGTTTGCTGCAAAAATTGTTGACCCAATAGACATATGAGCTCAACAACACAGATATTTATTGTTCTTAATCTGATCAACCGTCAGATCACATTGTGTAGTTGTTCAGCTTTAAAGTGCTTCACGAACCTCTGATTGGTGGACGGTGACATCAGCACCTCTGTAACGTGTTGAGCTTTGACATTTTCGGCTAGCATAACTTTTCTGAACGGCTAACTCCCCTTCGAATACTTTCTACACAACAACAGATTGCATTTCAAAGCAAGAATGAACCTCAATGGACGAAGAGAAGGAGTTTTTAAATTTTTTTTACCTATTGCAGTTATGTTGGTGAATTTTTGTGGCTCGTGCATCAGATTTACAGACATACCAGAAACATGCAAATACGAAAGTTCTGGCGGGAACCTTCGGATTGTGTTTAAAAAAAAAAAAAAAAAAATAAGCGATTTGTTATGTTAAAAGTTTAAATCTATATAAATAATTGATAAAAATAATCCATTATTTTTTTTAAGAAAGTCAAATTTACATGATTTGAAAATGTAAATTTATGTCCTTAGGTAATGCTATTTATTTTTTCCCCCAAAGTGTGAGGTCACACACTTGGACTCCGTTTACCTGCCAGAACCTCCTGGTTTCCTTTCTCCAGCTCGTCCCAGTCAAAGGCTTTTCCCATCTCTGTAACGATCTCAGCGCTGACGTGGGTGGGCAGAGTGTGTGTTTCAGGAGGGTGTGTGAAGTAGCTGATCCGTCCTCTGCATGAAATGAGATGAAATCGCATCAAACAAACGCCGATCGAGCATTCCTGGAAAGAGCTTTAAAGGCCTGGCTTGCGCACCCCGTCCAGTCCATCAACACGCTCTTAGCTGCTTTGTCGGTGTCCGGCAGCCCCCCCTTCCTCAGCTTGCCTTGCCGCCGGGCGAGAAGAGCCAGGAACTCCGGAGCCGTCTGGAAGTCTGGAACGCCGTAGTGCTCGATGATCTGCGCAGATAAAGGCGCCGTCAATGCCCCCGACCCGCTGGGAAGTGGCGCCGACAGATAAATGGCCGCCGGTTCAGACCTGGGCCTTGTTACACCTGCGGAGGATGGCTTCGACGGGTGGGAGGGGATCCACAAGCTGTTCGATTTTCACGCAGTTACGGAGGATCATCGCCGCATCGGTTGTTGATGTCGCCATGACAATTCCGGGACAGTCCAGGAGCTTAATATGTTTGTCCAAATGCACTTCTTGAAGACACCTGAAGACCAAAATCAATAAAAAAATCTTTCATTGAAGGACTGCTGTTGTGTTCAGGGAGTCCGCTCATCGATTTTTCTCTGTCAACCTAAAGGCCTCTGTAAGTCATAAATGTAAGTGAGAAGCCTTAAGGATTTCCCACCGGCCTCATCCTCCAAATCCAATATGGCTGCTGCTTATAAAATATCCTGATAGCAGTGCTAGTAGTAGGAATCGAGTAGTTTGCGTTTATACTAAATAAAGACACCAAAAAAAAGTTATTTGCTGCAAATATTAACCGGGTACAAAAAGCGAAAAGTGAAACTATCACTTCAAGTTGTGGCGACGTCCTTCACAGATCTTAATTCAGTCTTTCGAAGTCAGCATTGCAGTTTTCTGGAAGTTTGTTCCAGATTTGTGGTGCAGAGAAGCTGAATGCTGCTTCTCTATGCTTGGTTCTGGTTCTGGGGATGCAGAGCAGACCAGAACCAGAACACTTGAAAAGATCTGGGAGGTTGGTACGACAACAGCAGAACGAACTGGCTATTCTTCTCAATGTAAATAGATTTCAGTATTTAGAGCGTTAGTGTCCAATTGCCAATCGACTGCCAGTCCGTCACAGGTTTAACACATCTGAATCAAACGACTTGATGACATGCTGATGTAGTAATTCGGTCTAAGTGATCAGTGCTGCTGGGAGTCGGAACGCTGTTGATTTATCACCCGGAGCTCAGCGTCACACTTACTTTGTGACCCCAGGTGTGGCTCCGACGCTGCAGGCCCGCGCCCGTTTCAGACTGTTGATCAAGCTGCTCTTCCCCACGTTAGGAAAGCCTAGCAGAAATGAAGTTAGTTTTTTTGCATGCGTCCCGTAGCGAGTGAGGCCTGAAGTTAAGACTACAGATTCTAGGCATTCCCTAAAACCACAGCAGCTTACCTACAACTCCCACGGTGATGGCGGTCTTGATGTCCTGGTTGCGGCAATAGTTTCCCCAGTAATTTCATCAGGCAGTCGGCTCCGATGCAAGCGCTGGTGCTCAGGAGCTCGGAGGTGGCTTGAGTTACTGGAACATTGCTGCGTTTCTGCCCACGGGGAAAAAAAAAAACAAAACAAATGCATTCTGGGGATGCAATTCATTTTAATAAAGCGGCTTTAAAAGTTTCGGGGGTGCACCGATTGCCGTTTTCTGGCTGATCGCCGATGTTTAACATAAACACCCGATCTGTCGATTCTGATTTACTTTTGGATACTTTTGTCTATAAAGTCGCCAATTAGAGCAACAAAGTTGCTTTGGCAACAAATGGATGGATGACTATTGTTTAGGAACACACTGATACAAAACAATTGGGGCAGATATCGATACCTGATAATAATGGCCAATAACCGTCACATGACCAAACAACACAAGACCAACCTGCTCTCCTCCAGAAAGATAAGGAAGTTAACAGTGGTTGTCGATATCAAACCAATGTTAAAAATGACCAATAAAGGCAGCTACCAACGTTAGCTGCCTTTATATATCAGTTGTTAATATCAATCCGATACCGATATCGATTTTCAGACCTTTACGAAGGTAGACATGAAGCATCGGCCAACAGTCGATCGCCCAAAAGTGAGGAACTCAAGGCCAATTTATCAGAGCACCTCTAAATAATCCAACATTAGTTCCATAACAACATTAATAACAACATTATTTCAGCGCTTACCAGGTTCTTAGTTTGTTGTTGGGTGGATGCTTTGAAAGCCACAGTAGGAAACTCGTTACGGAGATACTTGATCCACTTTTCCACGATTTCTTTCGATACCAAATCTAGAATTCAAGGAATGTGTCAAATTAAAAAAAAAAAAAGCGTATGAAAATACATGAACCCTTCCTGTAAATGCAGTTACAAGCATTCTCACCGATCTTATTGAGGACTAAAACGATCTTCTTGTTGGTCCCACTCTGGATAACGGCTTGTTCCACCTGAGGACATCTGCAGCCTAGAGGGTCACGCGCATCCAAGACCTCCAAAATGACATCCGAAGCCTCCACCACCTTACAAAGCACAACAAAACTATTCCATTAAAAAAAAATTAACCTTTTAAAGTCAAAACAGGCTCGACTGAAACCTACCTTCTTAAATTCCCTGTAATACGCCTTTCTTGAATTCTCATTTTCAAAGTTTACATTTTTTTCCAAACTCTGCATCTCTGTTTCCTTTGGGGACAAGAAAAGAAAACTTGACACAAATTGTGGACTATGCAGCATCTAGTTAGCTTTCAGACTGGGATTCTTATACCTTCAGTTCAAACTCTCTTTGTCGCTGTAGGATGTCGTTCTGAAAGGTTTGTAAGTTTCTCCTCTTCATCATCTCGCGCTCTCTGGACACCTTCTGCTTTTCTTGGAGATCTTGAAGCTGAGGAGAGACGCAGATTATAGCCGGGTCCAGTTCCCTAACCTTCCCAACTGTCCCTTGATGCCGAATTCAAATGGATGCTGAATAATCTACTTGATTATTTAACTATAGAAATATATAGTTTAGCTATAACAGTTTAACGACTAGGTATAACTACCTAGCTTGTATATTTTCAATGTGCTAAAAAGACACAAATCTACGGAGCCGCTAATGGGTCATGGAGGAAAAAAAAAGAAAAAGAAATCCCTACTTTTTTTTTCGAGATCCCGACTTCTTTTTTTCTTTTTGCGGGATCTCGAGAAAATAAGTCGGGATTTCTTTCTCTTTTTTTTCCTTCATGTCCCCTTAGGGCCTCCGTACAAATAAAATGTAACCTTGCTAAATAAAATTTAATTTAATTCAAATATATTTGGTAATTTAGTACCAACCTACTACCAAAATAGATACTGTATTATAAATAGTTGTTCTGAAATGGTATTATTTTAACGTTTTTTAAAAATAACGACTGATTAACTGAGTTAAAAACTTTTAAATATTTAGTGCAGTTATTTTATTATAGGGTGAAGCATTATAGCACGTCAAACTAAAGATTACAGCAGTTTTGTGTGTTTGTAGTTTTACAATATTCTAACTATACATATTTTACACCAGTTTTTTTGTGTTTTGAAATGCTTTGAAAATATGAAACCAAAAAAAAAATTAGGTACACATCAAACTTATAGACATTTGTCGTAATAAAATACGTTCCATTAAGAAATATTATAAAATGCATTTTTTTTTATTACAAAGTACATTGGATATTGCTAAGTGTCACGATATTTGTTTAGAAATAAGGCTGAAACGATTCCTCGAATGACTCGAAGCTTCGTTTAATTATGTTTTACCATGTTCCGCCCGGATGATTATTTATGTTGGGCAGCGTTCTTACTTCCGGCTATGAGTTGTTGTAACGTGCTTGCAGCATGTTGCGGAATTGCGCGGCGTTTTGGGGAGAAATAAGGGCTGTTGCGGTAGGACAGCGTTTGTTGCGTCGGAATCGCGTTGTGGGGCGGAGGAATAAAAAAAAATGGAGAGAGAGAGAGAGATCCTCGAATAATCGTAAAAATATTCTATAGCGTATTCGATTACTAAAATATTCTTTTACAACAGACCTACTTAGAAATAAAAAATAAACTATAATGTATTATTTCAGAGTTAATGAATAAGCTGTGTGTTTTATATTATTAGAATATTTTTGATAAATTATGGCAGATTTTTATTTAAAATGGACAATGCAAATTTATCAGCATGTGTGTTTCAATCTGTCATTTAAATGCGCCACACGTCTCTAGTCCCTGGCAGGTCGATGTAGGTAAAGAGCAATAATAAAACATTCAAGCGCATGACATGAATACATGTAATCTTACTCAAAACTGCTCGTATAGAAAAGACATTACAAGTTGAAAGCAATTAAAATGTACCCTTTGCTTCCTGACATCCTCTGGTCTCCTGGAGTCCTTGACCTGGTGAACAGCCGGCTGCTTGCTGTTATTTGTAAGCCCTGATCCTTCAGTCTTCCGCCCATCTTTAGTCTGAAAACAGCATTTTAGTTCTTTACCACTTTATATATAAAATTATTCTACAGTTAAAACAAATTGTTTTATTATTATTATTATTATTATTATTATTATTGTGCTCAGTGCTGTTATGTGAAACTGCAGAGTTGTTTTTGAGAGCGTATTTCTACTAGCTATTAAACCATGTGTATTCCCCAATAAGCAATGTTGGCGCTTGGATTTCGACTTAAAACATTTATTTTAAAAATACGGAATATGACACTTCTGTCAAAACTACACCCTTTTATCAAAAATACAGTATTTATATATATACATATATTAGTGACAGGCATAATGAAGCGAATCCTGAAGCTACAGGCAGCGTTAGCCGCGACGGTGCTCACCTTAAACTTCCCGAGAAAACCAAGACGTTTAGCTCGTTTCTGCTCTGTGACCAAAAAAAAAAACAGAAACCGGTAAAACAAACCATAAGCACAAACATATTAGAGAAATTACATTTAGCGCAGTGTTGGCGTACTTACTTGCTTTTGACATGACTTCTCCTTCTGCTGCTTCTGATGCACGTGTAGGTCAGCTGGCTAGTCAATTCGACTGTCAACATCCGGCAAGTGTCAAAATAAAAGCACCGTCCAACTCGTCAGCTTCTTCCGAGAGTCTAAAGTAGTCGAGTGAGTAGAAATACTTCAAACAATTTTTTACTGAAGTAAAAGCAAAAGAAAGGTAGCCGTTCAAGAAAATTAATCGAGTGAGAGTAAAAAGTAAATATATGCGATAAAATAAATAAATAAATAAGCTACCGAGTCCTTGAAGGTTATACATAAATAAATCCATATGTTTGATAAAAAAATATTATCATAAAATGCAAATAAAAGCATCCCTTTAAAAAAAAATCATTCATTATTTATTCCACATGTGTCAAACTGAAGGCCTGCGGGCCAAATCCAGCCCACCACAATTATGTTTGTGGCCCTCAAGTCTCTAGAGGGCCACATCAATAGAACTTTGAGATAACAGACATATTATTTAATTTTTAAGATGTCCTCACTGAATAGAGAGAAAGTTATCATTTTGATAGTTCAGAGCTGCGCAATGTAACTTTGTCAAAAATATGTTTTTTCCATATTTATTAAAACTGTCACCATGTCATGACAGTATAATATGAGACAGATAATTTGTGAAAAAACTGAGCTCCTCCACCTCCTACCTCTAGTAAACCTACCAGTATCACCTTTGCAGTCTGCAAAAATGCACCACTCCTGGTCATAAACAACCAATCAGAGCCTGCAGGAGGGTCTTAACACTGTCAATCAACCTCCTGCATGCTGCTCAATGTGCTAGTGGCAGAAAAATGACTGTTACAGGAAAACTGTTCATCCTCTGTCCAATGCTAAGGCTATGCTAACTATGCTAGCTATGCTAAGGCTAGTTAGCATAGCCTTAGCATTGGTGATAGGCTATGGTGTGGTGAACTAGCTGTAGCTTAGCAAAGAGTAAGCAGGAAGTGAGAGAGCATGTACAAGAGGTTCATTGACAGCGCTAAAACTCTCCTCCTGGCTCTGATTGGTTGTTTCTGGCTGAACGGTGTATTTCTGCAATTAGTAATGGGAAAAAGTGGTTTTAATAGATAGTTTCAATCATACATTCTGCTACAACCGACCTTTAGAGGACATTCACAATGTTCATCCCTTGATCCCTGAGAGGTGGGATGGTTTCTTAGATTGGTCACCGGTTCATCACAGGGCAACATGGCAATAAGCAACCATGAATGAACACACTCACACGTCAGGGACAAGAGTTCAGAATTCACCGTAGCTATTACCGCTCTGCAAATCATAGCAGCTGCATTCTGTGTGCTCAGCGTCAAACAACATCACCCTCATTTAGACAAAAGCCAATTCAAATCTAAATCTGTCGCGCGTATGCATAATTATGACCCAACTGCATCTTGTTTAATGACAGCAGTGGGAAATAACTTTATCTCCTTCCTGTTGTGGCACAACAGGGTTCGTGATCATTTACTCAGTAAGCGATCGCGCCGGAACGCCAAATCAGCTCAGCAGTACGCCTCGGTTGCTCCCTTATATTAATTAGTCCAGTTAGCTTTGGCACATCAGCTCCGTAATCCGTAAAACCCTCCAAAACAGACAGTTGACTGGAGGTGATAGATTAACACAAAGCTGGGGCAATGGTTTAATCTGACGTACTGGTTCGCTTTTCCCCAGCTCTGCTTTATTCAGATGAAACTGTGTCACAGAACCATTGGGACTTTTATGTAGAACAAGTGTTTAGTGTGAGAAAGTGGATGGATACTAGAAAACAAGTGGAAAAAATAAGTTTATTATTGGCCTTGCAGAATAATTCATAACACTTTACAATAAAGAATAAGATTTTACATAAAACACTGGCAAAAAGTTGTGCGAAACCGTGACCTGAATGGATTCTTTTTCATTTCACTTCACAGTTATGCACATGTTATGTTTGTTTTGTACAAATTAAATGAATTACCGTTCAGCCCCGATTACTTTCATACTGCTAAATAAAACAATATCCATTTGATTGCATTTTATCAGGTAGCTTTCTTCGGCATGAGTTAATCAGTGTGCCGTATCTCAACTTGATAATTACTTAAAAATTCTATCTCGGAGACGTTTTCCAACTCTATGGGGCTTTTAAAGACATGTCTTTGTCAACATCCCTGTTTAGGTGACTTTTTAGGTGAACTACAGTGAAAGGTACTATCACAGAATTCAAACAAAGTCACGTAGAAAAGAGAGAACCAGTTCTTAACATTTGGAAATGATGCGATAACTTCCTTCATGCTTGTCCTGCTTTGTAAGCATCAATAGTTCTTTCTGTCAAATTCTTTTGCTCTTAGCAAGATGTTTTCTCAATTGGCTCCTCAAGCACGTACTGATACGTAAATTGGGAGAAATACATATATAAAAACCCATACGTTAAAATTTATAGTTTATGCTCTGAAATATTAGGCTCTTCATTTTTTAACCTTTCCAAAAAAAAAAAAAAACCCTCTGGTCTCCTCAGTATTTGCTGTTTTTTTTTCACATTTAATTTTATTTACTTTTTTTTTTCAAATCTGTTAATATGGAGGTGTGAAGCCAACTGTTTTTTAAACACTTTTTACAAAACGTATAGTTGTATATAGAAAATTTTCTAGTTTGAGAACGATGCCTGTCTTGTCTGATGTCTGAAGCTCATTCAGATTCATTTAAGAGGCAGAACTTCTGTGTCACTGGGGAAGAAGAAACCAATCGGTAACAAGCATAATTTAAATAACGACAACCCTATTTTTTTTTTCCTTTTTATTGGTGTAAACACAGTCCACTCCAGCAAGCATGAAGTCAGCTTGGGATAATTTAACATTTTTTTTTCAATCAAAGGAGAATAAAACCACATGGTCTGTAGTCTCATTTGCATCCACAGAAAAAATGTGCTATGCTGTAAAAAGTCACAACTTAGAAAATGACTGATCCTCAATGAACACCTTGAAGAAAACATTTAGTCCAAACCTGCTCTTGTGGTTGCTTCTTATTGGTAATTCCATTTTGTTACTTTTGCTGACCTGTCCAACTAAACTGTAACGAAAGTGAAAGCTATGTTTTAACTATGCCAGAGCGCTGCCAGCCGGGTTAGTTTTTTTGGTTCAGCCATAACATTCGTTACGGTTATTCAACCGCTGACCCAAGAGGAATAACCGGGCTAAACCTGTTGACACCCTCAGTTTTCCATCGGAAAAAATGTTCACACCCTCTTAAGTCACGATCCGTACGCCAACTCCTTGTCCGTTTTTGACCCACATCTTAGGCGGGTCAAAAAAAGAAAGCCAGACCTACACGCTGGGGTGAGTCGTCCTTCCGGAGGGATTAAAGATGTCTTATTTGGTTCACGTCATTCAGTGAACCTGCGTCTGTGCGGATCTCTGCTTGTCCTCTAAATCTGGTGTAAGACTTGCCTCCTCTCCCGTGAACCCCGGCCGCCATCCTAACACGCAGCCTGAAAATATGTTTCTTTGCCACTCTTTCAAATTCAAGCTTTTATTTTATTTATTGGACAAACTTATCGAAGTGGAATAATTCCCCCTAACTGTTGAGCAAAAACGTTTGACAAGACGATTGTTATTGTGTACTTACTCTTTTTAGCAGCTATAATTTACAGAAATGCAACAAAAAAAAACCCCCAAAGAGGGCTTTTAATTGACTTGAATGTGTAATTACGACATGATTATATGAAGTGAGAGTGCAGAAATCCACCGGGTGTCTTAACCGCATTAGCAGATTGATTTAATTACAGTTGATAACCAGTGTATTGGTTTAAGTTTGAGCATCTCTGCCAAGTGGAACACCGCAGGTGTAATATGATTTTAAAGTAATCCCATCAGAGATCAGATAAGCTTTGGTACATAAGGAGCAGTTTGAGGAGAAGCACGCAACAAACGCAGAAGGTTATTACCTGGAGGAAGGTGTGACAGTTGAGAAAAGCTCTCCAGAGATCAGAATGGCAGAGGAATGGGGAAAACAGGTGTTTGCTGCCAGGCGGCACGAAGATACAACAAGAGGCGCCGCATTCACATACACAAACAGCAATCATACAAAAGGTAGGCTTTTTGTTTTCACTTATTTGGTGTTTAGACCTGGTGTTGATTAGAGGCTGATTTTTGTACAGTTTCACAATCTGAAGTATCACCGGACTGAGATGTACTGTAGTTTATGATCCTCTATTTTAACTAATGCTATCAAGCACAACATGAACTATAGTGAAGTTTTGAAAATTTTGATATTTGCTTCATTTCTACTTAAACACCGATCGATTAGTCTGCAGTTACCTGCAACATTCTTGTAACAGACGTCATGATTAGATGATTAGGACAAAGTCTTAGAGTCCGTGTGCGATTCTAAGACGCTGACCTTTGCTTGCAGATCCTTTTGAAGGACCAAACTACCACATCGCTCCTCGATGGGTTTACAACGTCTCTACACTCTGGATGTGTATCGTGGTCATTTTGTCGGTCTTCACCAACGGCCTCGTCTTGGTGGCCACAGCAAAGTTCAAGAAACTTCGTCATCCTCTCAACTGGATCTTGGTCAACCTTGCCATTGCTGATCTTGGAGAGACAGTCTTTGCCAGCACCATCAGTGTGTGCAACCAGTTCTTTGGCTATTTCATTCTGGGACACCCAATGTGTGTCTTCGAAGGCTATGTTGTCTCAACTTGTGGTAAGTTGCCAAAGTGGTCATTTATGTTCCAGACCTGTAAATTAGTTTTAATCAAACCTAAAGATGAGTTGTGTTCGTAGACTGTTAAACTGCATGTGTGCATGTATATTTTTACAGGTATTGCTGCTCTTTGGTCCCTGACTATCATCTCTTGGGAAAGATGGATTGTTGTGTGCAAACCCTTTGGAAATGTCAAGTTCGATGCCAAGTGGGCCACAGGTGGAATCGTTTTCTCCTGGGTCTGGTCTGCAGTGTGGTGTGCTCCTCCCGTCTTTGGATGGAGCAGGTAATCTAGTTAATCTCCGGCTTATGTGGCTTTTATATCCTCCATAATCAGCAGAGCAAGAATTGATTGTTTCCTTGCATCAGGTATTGGCCTCATGGACTGAAAACCTCCTGCGGACCCGATGTGTTCAGTGGAAGCGATGACCCAGGGGTCCTGTCCTACATGATTGTCCTCATGATTACATGCTGCATCATTCCTCTGGCTATCATCATCTTGTGCTACCTGGCTGTGTGGTTGGCCATCCGTGCTGTAAGTTTATCCTCGACACATTTCAGTTACTTTAGTTTTATCGTAGCATTAAAGAAAGCCTGATCAAATCTGACCTCGTGTTTTGTTGGCTCCAGGTTGCTATGCAGCAGAAGGAATCTGAGTCAACCCAAAGGCTGAGAGAAAGTGTCCAGGATGGTTGTAGTCATGATCATAGCTTACTGTGTCTGCTGGGGACCCTACACTTTTTCGCCTGCTTTCGCAGCCAACCCGGGTATGCCTTCCATCCTTTGGCTGCTGCCATGCCTGCATACTTTGCCAAAAGCGCCACCATCTACAACCCTGTTATCTATGTCTTCATGAACCGACAGGTGGGCATAGCGATGCAGTTTTTTTTTAATCATAGCAAATATGTTTTTGTTTTATATTTAACTTTCACTTTGTTCTTTCATTTCTTTCAGTTCCGCACATGCATCATGCAGCTCTTTGGCAAACAGGTGGATGATGGTTCTGAAGTGTCCACATCAAAGACAGAAGTCTCCTCTGTGGCTCCTGCATAAACCTTCATGTTCAATGTTTTGGACCTGTGACCTGTACAGAAACTATTGTTTATTTTTTAAAGAAAAATTTATTAAAAAATTTTTTAAAAAAAAAAAAAAAAAAAAGGACTGAAAGGTATTTTGAGTGCTACACTAAATAACAATTGTATAATGTCTTTTTTTTCCCACTTAGATAGCATTCTGGCAAAGTAAAAAAAAAAAAAAGTCCACATTTTTCTAGATGTTGTCGTATCATGCATGTAACTTTTTCAGTTGAATATAAAACTCAAGGCACGACTGCAAGTTTTGTCTATCTTCTTTTTCATTCTTTGACACGAATCATAAAACACTTTAGGTTTACACTTCATTGAACATATAGAGGGTAAAATGTCTCACAGCGTCACCTGTGTTGCCATAGCTGCCCTAACTTTATTTGAAAGTGTGGACTGCTCCCTCTTGGGAGGGTGTAGTGCTACGACAGTGTAATGTTGTCCCAAACTTGAACCACAAGGGACTTTGACCCACCTAGAAATACTAATGCACGTCCGTTTAAGGATGGCTGGATGGATGGATGGATGGATGGATGGATGGATGGATGGATGGATGGATGGATGGATGGATGGATGGATGGATGGATGGATGGATGGATGGATGGATGGATGGATGGATGGATGGATGGATGGATATGGATGGAAGGATGGATTGATGGATGGATGGATGGAAGGATGGATTGATATTCCTTGCAGCCCATCAAATACAGTTTTCCCTGAAATAAACATGGGAAATTATATCTGATGACTCTTTAACACCTACCACCTCTTTTCCCAAGTTTATTTGTTTGTACTTTGAACCTTAAGTTTATGAAACCTTAACTTTTAGTTTTACTTGAATACTGTATGCATAAAATATTTTACTCAGTTACATTTAAAGTCATATCCATTAATAATGAAAACATATATATCTAGTCTATGTATATTTGTTGGGATAGGCACATAGCAGCTCCCTGTTTTTTTTATGTTGATCAACATGTTGTAATGACTGTGACCACTAGGAGGAGCCCTTACATGAACACTGTTACTGTGCTGCGAGTCAGAAATTTACATGAGCAAAAATAGGCAACATTTTCCACAACGAGCTCACGGTCAAATAACTATGATATTTTTGAATATTATTAGGATTAATACGATGAGGAGTACGGTCTAGAAAATAATGGCATGTATAGGCATTACAGTAGAATTGTCTGGACTTGGGGTTGAATGCTCCTGCTTTCCACAGTCGTCCCCAGAACAGAACCAGCCTTCTGTATCAAGTTGTTGAGCTTTCTTAGGTTCTGATGCTGCTGCCCCAACAGATGATGGCTGAAGAGATAATGCTTAAAGTAGCCAAATGCTACCTCTCCTTATGTAGCACTTGGCAACCTTAAGAGAGGAAGTATTTGGCTTGTTTTTTAACATTTATATATATATATATATGTAGCCAAATGCTACCTTGGTTCTTAGGGTACCATTTATATATTATATATATATACTGTGTGGGTGTGGGTGTGTGTGTGTGGGGGGGGTGTGTGGGTGTGTGTGTGTGATATATAACATAAAGTTTGTACTGGATGACAAATGGATGTTGGACTGAATGGGGGAAGCCGGAGCACCCGGAGGGAACCCATGCATACACGGGGAAACTCCTCCACCGTGCAGCCCTTACTTTTAAAAAAAAGAAACATGAAAAAACTAAAACTATGACTGTAAGTAATAAAAATTTAACTAAATAAAATTAAACCAGATTGATAATCTTAAAACAAACCCACTTCTCCCTCACCTGCCCACCTCCTCTCTGATAATTGCAGAGACTCGTCTCGTTTTCTGTGGAGATTTTACCTCTTGCGTTTGTGCTGCCGCAGACATGTTGGTGTGATGGCTTTCTTAAACTTTCTCCATGCAGAAATATTTTCTTCTGGATTTTTCTTCTCTTCCACGATGTTTACCAGCTCAGCGACATCTTCTTTTGTTCTCCATTCCTGAGACATCTTTGTCTCCTCAGGGGAGACAAAGATGTCTCCCATCAAAGCAGAAATGTCCATCTTTGTTTCCTTTAGTAGAGCTTCCAATTCAAAAGCAAATACTGCTGCTCTCCTGTATTTGTCGTTGGATGACCTAGAAAGTTCTTTCTTCTCTTCCTGATCATCTTCTTCTCGTATCTCAACGACTTTCTCGTCTTTCTCGTCCTCGTGTGGTTTGGTGATCACAGGTTGATGATCTATGGTCTCATCTTTGGTGTCTGTCTCTGTATCATGTTTTTGTTTGGATTTCTCTCCACAAAGGTTTTCCTCCGTCTGCTGATGTTGTGGCTCAGTGTCTGTTGTTGCTTCAGATAAATCTGTCTCGGTCTCACAGCTCGAGTCTTTCGTTTCTACTCCCGTTTGAGTCGAAACAGATTCACAAATCACTGTTTCCACCTTTGGGCCGTTTGTCTGGTTTTGCTGATAATAATTTAACTGTTTTAAACATTGTTGATATTTTTCTTCAGCCGCAGTTCTCCTCTCGACTTCCTGTGCTAAAGTTGCGTTTGTTTTAATCAGCTCATTGAGTAGGAAGTGAATGTGATTTTGGAAATCCATCATTGGTCCAAGTAGTGTTTCTGGTTGAATTGTAGTGGGATAACACCAAAGCATGGGCATCTCAGTCTCACCAGTGGGAGCGTTTAGATTTGGATACGTTGAGTCCATTGTTCTTGTTAGATTAACTAAATTCAACAAAATTCAGGATCTGAATATTTCACTAGCTGCTGCTCGGCTGTAGTGATGAAATTTGACCACTGTGACAATCCTAAATAGAGGTTGTGATGTCACAAATTGCTGCTTCACACTACACTACACTACAGCGAAATCACGATGTCATGGTCTCCTTATAATTCAGATTCAAAAATTGATCCAAAGGGAAATTAAATGTCGTTGTAACTCTTATTAATTCAGGTTCTTCAGAGTTATTGTAGATTGTAATGGTTGTTGGTAGGAAAGATCTCTTCTAGCAGTCTGTATTACAGCAAATCTGAAGAAGCCTCTGACTGAAGACACTCTGTTTTCGTAAGACAGTCTCACGAAGAGGATGGTCTGGGTTGTCCATAATTTTCCTGGTTTTATGAAGAATCTTTCTTTGCATCATATATATATATATATATCGTCGTTCTTAAGGTAGCATTTATATGTTATATATATATATATATATATATATATATTAATACTTGATGTATCTGCTTATACCTGCATTGTTTCCCATGCTGGCCGGGCTGATCTGAGTTTGGGTTTGTTGCTGTACATTTGCCTCGTTGGCGGAGCTTTGCATGCGACGGTCGTGTGAAGTTCGTCTGCATCGGCGTTAGAGCACATGTACCATCCAGCTGTACTTCCGTTCGTCGATCTTCATTAAAGGAAGATCAACATCATCCCTTCCTGGAGCGGTTATTATTCCGCACCGTTACAATCCATCCCTGGGCTCCGGTAACAGCTGGTGTCAGAAGTGGGATTTTCCGGACCGGATTCAAGACACGGAGGACAGTCCTGTCCTGGGTGTTTCGGATGAATCGCTCCAGTAAAAGTAAGGCGGAAGGCAAATAGAAGAAAAACAAATACAGTCCAGAAAAATAAGGAAACGTGATTTCGGAGGCTGAACGTTAATAACGAGCAAACCGGTGGCGGTTGGCAAAGCTAACTTATTGGAATAAACGGAAAAAAACGGCTGTCAAGAAAAGTAACGACCTCACTGTAAAAACAGTAGATGGGCATGCCAAAGCCTGAAACAAAGCGGCAAGACTGACTATTAAAATAAATAAATAAGAAATAATAACAATAATTTAAAAAATGGATGAAAATGAGGAACTACTGGGAGCAACAGCAGCACCATGGCTGCAAATGTTATTGGATCATCAGTCAAAACAGTTAAAGCAACTGCTAACACCAGTGCTACAGCATGCTGCAGCCGAGCAGAAAGAGACATTTAGAGAGCAGTGCATCCAACAACAAGCAGCCAAATGCCGAATCCTGGAGCTGCCCGTCCTCCCTTAACGTTGCAAGAAACCCCAGAACCATACACACCATTTGCTGCAAAATTGGAAGTAATTTGGCAAAGGTCACGTAATGCAGGCCTGTCCAACACTTCAGCCATCAATGATCCAACTGTAAGGCGTAGAGTGGGAGGCATACATCAGCGCTCCTCTGCAACACATCCTGTTTCACAGGATACATATGGAGGATTTGGCCAGACTGAGAGTCGGCATGAGGTGGCAAGACAACCTCTGCATGAAGCAGCCAAAGTTAACTGGACAGAAATGAGCTCTCTTAAAAAAAATAAAAAATAAACTGGTAAGTGTCAGAATGACTGCCTTAACTGTTAGAAAACCAAACATCCCGTGGAAAATAAATGACCTTCAAAGCACCCAAAACTGCATATTTCAGAATTGAGAAGCACTGGCAAATGTTTACACTGTCAGAATGCTATCAAATTCAAAGGAGCAAAAAACCAAAAACAAACAAAAAAACAGGGCCTTAACAAAGCATCTGACCTTACCAAACAGCAGAAAGTGCTCTAAATGTCCAATAGGCAAGCACACAAAAACAGTGGTGTAAAAGCCACACACCTGGTTAATAAAAAAGGAGATAACAAAGCAAAAGGAAGACAACAAAAATTTTAATATTAATATTTCATTTTAAACCGGAGCTTTCTAAGAGAAAGAAAGCATTCTGGTATGTTGACAGAAGACTTGTACAGAGGATTGAAGTAGCACCAAATACACAGGTAATGCAGTACAAATTTCCATGTTATTGTTGATATGACTTTCTCCAGCCACTGGGGGGCGTAGTTCAGCTAAAATTCAGAAATTAAGAAGTTAGAAAAGTTCCACAGAAGAGTCACTTGGAAAAACAGAGATTTAAAAAAAAGATTTAATTCTCATTTTAACATAAAAGACAAAATGAGAAAAACAATCTAAATGTTAAAAAAAGAGTGGGAAAGTCATATCGACAATAAAGTCAAAGTAGACAAGTTTAAAACCTTTTACTTTGTAAAAGGAAAAATAGTTTGTCAACATACAATAAATAGTGGGATTAACAATTTTAACTGAGTAAATTGCAAGATCTGAAAAAATTAAGTCATTGCAATTCATTACCGTTTAAAGGAAAACGTTATATTGATACACAAGCCAAAATGAAATAATTGAATAAATGGACACATGAACTCACCAACAACATTTATTGTTTTTCATCTCTTATTTTGGTTATTCAAACCATCAGATTGGTGCAAAGTGCAATTATGTGCATTCAGATTTCAAGTGCTTCAGGATCCCCTTATTATCCAGGTAAGAAATCCTTCTTTAGAAATGTGGGCACTGGCATTAAGTTGGGGATGTCTGTGTTTGCTGCTGTTTGTTTATTTCATTTTGAATTGAAATGGTGCTTTAGGATTGAATAGCTTCAATGATAGGTCAAATCACTTTTGGACAATGTGCAAACAACAATAGTCTTTTCCATCCAGATTGGTTTTTTTAAATAAAAAATGAAACCCCATTGGTCCAAGAGAAGCGGCATTGCTATCCATAGTTGGTGTTTGCAGATGTCACGTGTGCATCAGCTATATATGTCGTACCAGAAATACAATACAAAGGTTCCATCTAACCCATTTGTATGTAAAAAATCTAGAAAAAGAAAAAAAAAGTCATTAACTGCATTCGAATTTTTAACATACTAAAATCTAAGTAATAAATTATTCAAAATGAACAAGTTACAGTCCTGGCCCTAATAACAAAAAACAATAAGCAGTTTCTGTACAGGTAAAAGTAGTTCTTTCAAAACTGAGAACATTGGCTGTTTATTCAGGCGCAACAGACGAAACCTCTGTCTTCGATGTGGACCCTTCAGAATCATCATCCATCTCTTTGCCAAAGAGTTTCATGATGCATGTGCGAAACTTTGAACGGAAGAATAGGATGAAGGTTAAATACATTCAAAATAATCGCTATGCTCAGCTAGATGGATGTGACAACTGGACTGTTGTCCCCACCTGTCGGTTCATGAAGACATAGATAACAGGGTTATAGATGGTGGCGCTTTTGGCTAAATATGCAGGTATGGCAGCGGCCAACGGATGGAAGGCATACCCGGGATTGGCTGCGGCAAAGCAGGCGAAACTGGCATAGGGTCCCCAGCAGAGACAGAAAGCCAGGATCATGACTACAACCATCCTGCACACTTCTCTCTCAGCCTTCTGGGTTGATTCACTATCTAGCTGCTGCATAGCAACCTGCAGCCAACAAAACACGAGGTCAGATTTGATCAGGCTTTCTTTAATGCTACGATAAAACTAAAGTAACTGAAATCTGTCAAGGATAAAACTTACAGCACGGATGGCCAACCACACAGCCAGGTAGCACAAGATGATGATAGCCAGAGGAATGATGCAGCATGTAATCATGAGGACAATCATGTAGGACAGGACCCCTGGGTCATCGCTTCCACTGAACACATCGGGTCCGCAGGAGGTTTTCAGTCCATGAGGCCAATACCTGATGCAAGGAAATATTTTAGCATTTCCTTTGCATTAACCATAGCTTGCTCTGCTGATTATTGAGGATATAAACACTTCATAACAGGAGATCCAGAGGATTACCATGTGGGATTGGGGTGGGTAATGTTCGTTTGTTTTTATTAATCTGTACAGCACTTCGAGCTTATTTTTAGTATGAAGGGTGCTTTATAAATAAAATTGATTGATTGATTGATTAATGGACTGATTACCTGCTCCATCCAAAGATGGGAGGAGCACACCACCCTGCAGGCCAGGCCCAGGAGAAAACTATTCCAGCTGTGGCCCACTTGGCATCGAACTTGACATTTCCAAAGGGTTTGCACACAACAATCCATCTTTCCCAAGAGATGATAGTCAGGGACCAAAGCCCAGCAATTCCTGTGCACAGAAAAAAGGATGATGACATTCAGTTTAACAGTGCACAACCAGGATTCATCTATAGGTTTGATTAAAATGTATTTACAGGTCTGGAACATAACTTACCACTGTGACAACTTACCACAGATTGAGACAACATAGCCTTCGAAAACACACATTGGGTGTCCCAGAATGAAATAGCCAAAGAACTGGTTGCACACACTGATTGTGCTGGCAAAGACTGTCTCTCCAAGATCAGCAATGGCAAGGTTGACCAAGATCCAGTTGAGAGGATGACGAAGTTTCTTGAACTTTGCTGTGGCCACCAAGACGAGGCCGTTGGTGAAGACCGACAAAATGACCACAATACACATCCAGACTGTTGCAACGTTGTAAACCCATTGAGGAGCGATGTGGTAATTTGGTCCTTCAAAAGGATCTGCAAGCAAAGGTCCACGTCTTAGAATTTTATGCAAATGACGTTGCAGTTCAGAGGTATTTGTCTTTTTAAAATGACCTGTTATTATGACTAATATTACAAATAAGTTGTATATTATAAAATGGCAAAAATTTTGAACCTTGCATGGAAGTGCAATATTTCTTGCCAGGCACCTCAAAAGGTGAAATTCATATTTTCTAGAATTATTACACATAGAGTGACATATTCCAACTCTTTGATTGATTATTATGGATTACAGATAATGATAATGAAAGTCAGAATGTTTTACCACAAACCACAGATAAGAAGAATATAGTGAAAGAGATTATTAATGAAAAGGCATGGTGTCACACTGTAATCGGCTAACTAACTCAAAATACCTGCAAAGATTTCCCGAGCCTATAAATCAGTAGTCTTAAACTCCAGTCCTCAAGGGATGATGTTCTGTAACTTTTAGACACCTCTCTGCTTCAGTACACCATGTTCAAATATTAGCTCATTAGCAGAGCACCGCAGAGCTTGCCTGCATGCTAGTGAAGCAGTTTAGCCATTTAATGCAATTGTGTAGCACAAGGCACACATCTAAAAGTTGCAGGACATTGTCTCTTGAGGACTGCAGTTTGAGAACAATGCCATAAAGGATCTCCCACTCTCATGGAGAAGGCCGCTTACTGGACAGATGTCCAGAAGACAGTCATGGAAACCCTGCATGAGAAGGGTAATCCACAAAAATCCACTGCTGAATAAGCTAGTTGTTCAGAGTTCTGCGTCCAAGCATATTAACAGAAGATTTAGCATGGTAGAAAAATGTGCACCAACAGCAGGGGGAACAACAGCTTTGCATATGCTTGAGAGGATTCTCAAGTGAAGTCTAATCTATAAGAGGTAAAACACACAGACCAATATGAGACATGGGCTACAAATGTCCATAGTAAACGCAACAGCCCACAAGGACTTTTTAGAGAACATCATTCTTCCTTCTGCTGTATGGAGGTGCTGATTTTATGTTTCACCTGCCCACACTGCCAAAGGTACCATAAGCTGGTTGAGTAACCATGGTGGTCCTGTTCTTGATTGGCCAACAAACTCCCTGACCTTTAACACCAAAGGAAATCAATGGGCTGTTGTCAAAGGAAGGATGAGAGACATCGGACCCAACAAGGGTGATGACCTGAAGTCAGCTATCAAAGCAATCTGGGCTTTTATCACACCTAAGCATCACCTCAGGCTGATCGCCTTGAAACATCTAACTATTTGTGTAATTAAATCTTTATAAAATGATTGTTTCACTTTCTGAAATGACTGGCAAGAACTATTGCCCTTTTATGCATTACAAATTTATTTTCAGATGTCCGAGTACATATGCGTACTAATGTGACTGTATTTAAATACAACCAAAACAATGAAACAATTATCAAATTTTCCAAAACTTCACTTTAGTTTGTCATTGCATAAACAGTTCTTTTTGTGACTCTCGTATTTCAGATTGTAAAGCTCTACAAATGGATCTACAAATTTGGCTTGATTAGATAAATCTCTCATAACACCATGTCTACACACTAAATGGTTCAAAATTAAAAGCATACCTCTTGTTTGATTGCTGTTTGTGTATGTGAATGCAGAGGCCCTTGTTGTATCTTCATTGTGCCGCCTGGCACCAAACAGCTGTTTTCTCCAATCATCTGCCATCCTGTTCTTCGAAAGGGGTACTTAGTTGTTGTTTATTACCTTGAGAGTTTTGCCGGGTGGCTCACATCAGACTTCAGCTTATATACCTACGCTTCACTGAACTCTGATGGGATTACTTTAAAACCAACTAAAGGAGCCCTTCCCCCCTTGGCTGAGCAGAACCCTCTCCTGGGCAAACAGTTTGGATGATGCAGCCAACCTAGGACTACGCTTCGCCCTGCCCTATCTCGACTTTCCAGGGAAGTAACCTTCAGCTACTTCAACACCACCTACCATCAGAAGCTTATCCAGCTCACAGTGCCAGCCTCCAGCTGTCGGTAGATCAGCAGTTTCCTCACTGACTGGCAACAGCAGGTGATGTCAGGCAGCATCTTCTTCCGCACCAGAACCATCGGCACTCAGAGGTCCTTGTTTGTTCCTCTTCTTTCTTTATTTTGGCTGTACTTCAGCGGATCTGTCTGTAAAACTACTAACAGATGCTATTGTTCTGATTCAGGACAGTGATGAGTCTGTGTACAGACAGAAGATGGATGGTGCTGATCATTAACCTGGAGCTTAACTCAGGTTGAGATCAACCCCACACCATCCTCACTGACACTGTCTACTGTGGGTTCCTCCCCATTCCCACTAGGAACTTTCTCTAGACCTGAAATCCTCCTCACACCAGGACAATCTGCTGCAGGAGCTGCCAGTCGTCTACACAACCATTATTCAGTTTGTCTGGTGTTTTGGGTTAGTCACAAAAGTTCTGACCTTTCCTTTATTCGTGATTTATATGGGTCTATGGACAGAAGGACATCTAACATGTTTGCAGACCATGCACATTCTGGACACAAACTATTTAGGCAGGTTTCGACCTGGGTGTGGTTGCACCGGAATGTCTCCACTCTGGGGCAATAAAGAGTATTTCTATTCTATTTTCAGTATCTAATCACTGGCCGTCTTTCTGATGAGCAAAAGTAAGAAGGCTGAGAATCAAAACTATGTACATTTCCACTAACTGAACGTTGACTTCTTTGGTAACAATATTGTAGAAATGCATCTTAATTTGCTTTCATTTCCCATGCGTATGTTTAAAATGTCTGTACATAGAGACCAGTATATCTAAAGTCAATGTCATTGTTTGTGTGGTAAACTTGTTCAATAAAGCCAATTCTCATTCTGTAAATCGCATCGCACCCACGGGTGTGACTTGGCAGAGATGCTCAAATGTGAAGATAAGCACCAGCCCCACTGTGATCCTGCATGGATGACTGGGTGTAGATGATGGATGGATTAACTTTTAATGAGGTATTATACTGTTTTCATGCAAAGGAGACAACAGAATGTGTGTGAGAAGTATGGAAAAAGGACGAAATACTCCAACCTAAAGACATTTCAGAAGCTTTTTTTTATTTTGAGAAAAATGTTTCATGGTTGATTAAAACCAAATAAATATCTCCCATAACTCCTGCCACACTTTTTTTGTGTAATAGTCAAATTTAAGCATTTCTGACATTTTTTAAATTTTAAATGTTTAAGAGTTAGGACAATACATTTTTAAAATATTTACACATTTTTACCCTTGAAAAGGTTTTGTCTTAATCATTTTTCCAAATACAATTGCATATTTGTCTGGTGAAACCCAGACTAATTTTCTTATATCCTCAAAGTCCTGTGATTAATTGCTTTACAAATTATAACTGATAATGTTAAACGTCATCCAAAAAATAGCATAAAAAATACATATAGTACTTTGACAGTTTTTCACAGTTTCACAAGACTAAATCAAAAGACTAAAAGTAGGACATTTACTCATTTTTTATCTAACTCATTAGACATGAAAAGTTAGCAATATTTGAGCCAGTTAGTGCAATACTATTCCAAAGGCTTAAAAAGCAAGTCAAAGCTTTCAGACTTGATGAAAGAAACATGAATAACTACAGCTCTACACAGAAATATAAGAAATGTAATGATGCCCTTTTGTTTCATTAGTCTTGTGATGTTATGAGTCAGGAAGACCCCTTGCAGTCCGATGTCCTTGCGACAGCAGATGATCTGGCACTCTGGCCACAAGACTTAAAAGACAGAGTAATGGTTACTGCAAATTAGTACCACACTGTAATGAAAAATGGGGATAAAATTCCTGCCCCAGTGTATCCATTGAGACAGTAAGAAGAGAGATATTGGCAGTTTCAAAATATCTTGAGGATGTCAGAGAAAATTGAAAGATTGTAGAGACAGTTGAGGAGAAACAGAAAGTTACAGACACAGTTTGAGTATGCAGGGAGAGAGGAAGCACTTTCAACTCCAGGGGAGTGTTTTCAAAAGACTTAGGCACTGGCAAATTTTAGTGGAATTTATTGTTTTTGTCTCAGTGGCTGGATGATAAAATGCACAATCTTGTTGTGGTGGTGAGTTGTGTTCCCAAATTTACATCAATGAAAAGTAAAATCTGTAAAATCAGTAGAGGGAGTTTGGGAACAACTTCACAGGGAGGTAGGTAAGACGTGGGGGAAGGCTGAAAGATCCTGTTGTCCTGATGGTGCCTTCAGAGGCTGGAGGAGAGGGGATTTCTGGGATAGCAGAAAGATTAGTGGGATGTATTGGGGGAGAAGCACAAATTGTTATCTCAGCAGGCAGCAGCTGTTGTAACAAAGTAGAACTTTGTTTTTTGGTCAGCTGCACACCCTGTTTTATCCTTTAGAAAATAAAAATCCAGAGTTGTTGAATTTAAAGTAATCCAAATCTGAGGGTAAAAATAAAATAATTACCAGGATTATGGATCAACAAAATGTACTTTTCCTTCACAGTCAGGCCAGGAGACCTCGGAAATAAAACCAAAACAATCAAAACTGGAAAGACTGAAGGTGTCTTGGCCGTAGGGCAACAAACAAAAACAAAACAGAGAAATTCCCCAAAAATAAGTAAGACTTTTATTTTTGTGACTTAAGTGTGAATAGATGAAGAGTATTTAATTGTCCCAAAGGACTTAATAAAGTGGGACCACCAGGTAAGAAGACAAGCTCCTATCATGCCTATTTTTTTATCCAATTAGTAGATTCAGGATTTGTTTTCTCCTAATCTCAATAAAATTATTTGTGGTATTATTTTTCATTTTTTTATCTTCCATATTGTAAAAAACTGAGTAATTTCAAAACCTCAATTGACAGAATGTTTGCATTGTTCTTTCAACAAAAAAACCCCACTGTACCACAAAAAATGCACACAATGCAAAATTTAAAGAATGCCTTATATTTTATGTTCATTTCAAAAAAGATCAGTTATACATTCATGCACGATGCATTCACTCTTTTTCTTTTTTTTTTTTTTTTGCAATACATCTATGTTCATTAAAAGAAAACAAGCATACAATAATAAATAGTTTCTGTACAGGTCACAGGTCCAAAACATTGAACATGAAGGTTTATGCAGGAGCCACAGAGGAGACTTCTGTCTTTGATGTGGACACTTCAGAACCATCATCCACCTGTTTGCCAAAGAGCTGCATGATGCATGTGCGGAACTGAAAGAAATGAAAGAACAAAGTGAAAGTTAAATATAAAACAAAAACATATTTGCTATGATTAAAAAAAAACTGCATCGCTATGCCCACCTGTCGGTTCATGAAGACATAGATAACAGGGTTGTAGATGGTGGCGCTTTTGGCAAAGTATGCAGGCATGGCAGCAGCCAAAGGATGGAAGGCATATCCGGGGTTGGCTGCGGCAAAGCAGGCGAAAAAAGTGTAGGGTCCCCAGCAGACACAGTAAGCTATGATCATGACTACAACCATCCTGGACACTTCTCTCTCAGCCTTTTGGGTTGACTCAGATTCCTTCTGCTGCATAGCAACCTGGAGCCAACAAAACACAAGGTCAGATTTGATCAGGCTTTCTTTAATGCTACGATAAAACTAAAGTAACTGAAATGTGTCGAGGATAAAACTTACAGCACGGATGGCCAACCACACAGCCAGGTAGCACAAGATGATGATAGCCAGAGGAATGATGCAGCATGTAATCATGAGGACAATCATGTAGGACAGGACCCCTGGGTCATCGCTTCCACTGAACACATCGGGTCCGCAGGAGGTTTTCAGTCCATGAGGCCAATACCTGATGCAAGGAAACAATCAATTCTTGCTCTGCTGATTATGGAGGATATAAAAGCCACATAAGCCGGAGATTAACTAGATTACCTGCTCCATCCAAAGACGGGAGGAGCACACCACACTGCAGACCAGACCCAGGAGAAAACGATTCCACCTGTGGCCCACTTGGCATCGAACTTGACATTTCCAAAGGGTTTGCACACAACAATCCATCTTTCCCAAGAGATGATAGTCAGGGACCAAGAGCAGCAATACCTGTAAAAATATACATGCACACATGCAGTTTAACAGTCTACGAACACAACTCATCTTTAGGTTTGATTAAAACTAATTTACAGGTCTGGAACATAAATGACCACTTTGGCAACTTACCACAAGTTGAGACAACATAGCCTTCGAAGACACACATTGGGTGTCCCAGAATGAAATAGCCAAAGAACTGGTTGCACACACTGATGGTGCTGGCAAAGACTGTCTCTCAAGATCAGCAATGGCAAGGTTGACCAAGATCCAGTTGAGAGGATGACGAAGTTTCTTGAACTTTGCTGTGGCCACCAAGGCGAGGCCGTTGGTGAAGACCGACAAAATGACCACAATACACATCCAGAGTGTAGAGACGTTGTAAACCCATCGAGGAGCGATGTGGTAGTTTGGTCCTTCAAAAGGATCTGCAAGCAAGGTCAGCGTCTTAGAATCGCACACGGACTCTAAGACTTTGTCCTAATCATCTAATCATGACGTCTGTTACAAGAATGTTGCAGGTAACTGCAGACTAATCGATCGGTGTTTAAGTAGAAATGAAGCAAATATCAAAATTTTCAAAACTTCACTATAGTTCATGTTGTGCTTGATAGCATTAGTTCAAATAGAGGATCATAAACTACAGTACATCTCAGTCCGGTGATACTTCAGATTGTGAAACTGTACAAAAATCAGCCTCTAATCAACACCAGGTCTAAACACCAAATAAGTGAAAACAAAAAGCCTACCTTTTGTATGATTGCTGTTTGTGTATGTGAATGCGGCGCCTCTTGTTGTATCTTCGTGCCGCCTGGCAGCAAACACCTGTTTTCCCCATTCCTCTGCCATCCTGATTTGGGAAGAAGGTTTCTCAGCTCTCAGACCTTCCTTTCACTTGTAACTCTCCGAGGTGATCTGCACTCCACATCACACTTTAGCTTTTATACCGATGCCTCAGTGACCTCTGAGCGGATTACTTTACAATCATATTACAGCCTCCGTGTGCCATTTGGCACGGATCTTACCAGACAAAGTAAAACACTTTTTTTTAACTGCACTTAAAAGTTCTAATGAGGTTAAGACACTGAGTGGATTTCCGTACTCTCACCTAATATGTGGATTAAATGGAGAGTTTTCAGTGATACATTTCTGACTGTTTCATGTTTGACATTTCCAGGAACCTTGTAACAAATTGCAATTTAAACATATCCCTGTGCTTTTTAAATAAATGCTGCTTTGTATAGGAACCAAACACACTTTTCCATTTGTTTTTGCTGTGTGGTTGGCCAGAAAGGACAGACACCTCTTAAAGCTGATTCTGAGGATAAGGAGGGATCTCTGGCACTGTTACCGTGACCGTTGTAATTGTTGACACGTGGAGCAAGTCAGACACCTTTAATCCATCCGGAAAGAAGATTCACCCCAGAACATTGGATTTTTTTTTTTACCCGCCTTGTAGGCTACTCTTCACGTCATTGTCGTAATTGCATTATTGGGGACATGACATCCGTTACAGAAAATCCACTTTCTGAAAACTTTGCTTTCTAATCTGCTTTCTAAGATTTTGAAACGCTTTGAATTCTGTTAGCAGAGTTTTTTATTTTATTTTGTGTTTTCAACTGTTAATGTTTTACCATCATTTGTTACATGTACACAACAGAGACATTTTGGATAGGAATTTGAAAAGGATATTTTTTCCCATTCTATGCAAGTTTAGCTTGTTCTGCTGCACATTGCAAGTTATTATCTGGATATCCCAGTTGCTCTCACATAAAAAACATACATACTAAGTGAATTAAACATTTCATATTCTAAGCCGTGAGCAGAGAATTTGGATTAGGCTCTACAAAATATTGCAAATATGTCTGCATAACAATATCATTGTGTGCAATATTTGTTTGGACTACAATAGTTGTTGCCTATTGTGGCAGCAGATAAAACACAAATAGCTTTGACCTAAAGGTCACAGGGCAATGGAAAACAGATGAAAAGGAGAAGAAAGGAAAAAAAAAACAGACTCGCAACTGACAATGTCATCAAGATATTTACCAAAAATTTTGACATTCCAATATTTTACAATATATTTTGCAACTCTGGTTGGAAGCACTTTTGCTATTACTAATCTGTTCTGCGTTCCTATCATGAAATATGTCTACTTTAACGCGTAGCAGCACCTGTCTATAAAATGCAATGTTGTCACAGAGGCTGGAGAAAAACATTGTGGAATAGCTGTCACTGCTTATGAATACCATATTCAACTTACATGAATCCCACTGCTATGAATTACATTGTAAATTAGCCTTTTAGCTGCTAAGTCGTTAGCACAAACAAGAGAGCTAGCTGTAGTTTGTGAATATAGCTCTGTAGTTTGTGCTAGCGACTTAGAACCAAAATTTTTATATAATATTTTTTAAGTATGAATTTTGTTGTCCTAATATACGCGTTGTTCAGTGTCCTCGGTAAACACTAAGGAAAGCCTCAAAGTTATTATTGCCAACATACCTGCTGGTTATGAAAAATGCGTCCCACGTGACAGGAAGCAGCGCCGCTGAAAACACCGAGATAGGTATGCTGGTCCAATCCGTAACGCTCTAACGCTGCCACGGAACGAGACACCTAAAAACACCGACCAGTTGAGAAAGTGCGGCGCATGCGCAATGGAGACAAAATAATAATAATGATGATAATGACGTCATCGTTCCAAAAAAGACGCGGCTCGGATGTACAAATTAAACTAGCGTTTTGACACGTGTCCATTCTGGTGGCCTGTCTGATAAACGATTGTTTCTGGTCTTCAAAAATGGCAAATCTATGCGAGTAAAGACATTTAGGGATGCATTGAAGATTGTCTCTGTGTGCGTGGTGCCTAAGGTTTACAACTGTCCGTAGCAACAATTATTCCCGGGTTATTTTTTGAACTAAATCTTTGATAGCTGGTGTGAGACATTGCCCTATTTGTTGGTTAAAAATCTAACCTAGGCTTTGTCATTAATTCATTTAACAATTTGATAAAAACTGTTTGAAAAAAAGGATTTAATCTGTCTTCTCTAATTGACGTAGCTCTTATTCAGTAATAATGGATAAAAAAATGCTGCTGCCAAAAAACTTTAAGAAACATAAGTAATGAGATTTCAGAGAAATTGATCATTTTTGTTGCAGTTTAAATTTAGCACTTTGCATTATTTGGCCACTTCTGCCAGCTACTAGTTTTTTTGTAACAGGCCTACGTCTTTACTGTATAATAATAGTGGAATGCATTCAAACTTTCTTGCACGTATTTTAGAAGTTTTACGGTGGTTGCAAAATTCATGTGAACTGACGTTCTGTCTTATTTAGTGCATAGCACTGTACTACTTTCTTTTCAGTGAATAGCATCTTGATTTGACCTAATGAAACACAAGTGAGGATATCTCATGCCCCAATAGACCAAATCAGATTATACGAACAGCTCAGGTTGCTCCACAAAACTGCTTAGCATAGAGTAATTACTTTTGGCATGCTCACTCCGTAAGACGGTAATCGCTCCGGAATAACAGGTCACGCCAGGAGCACCCTCAGCCTAATCAAAGCCTCTGTAGTGGTTTACTTTAATCCTCACATGTGTGTTTTGGTTTTTTTCTTTCTTTCTTTCTTTCTTATTGGATCTATACCATGTGCGCGTAGCTTGCTCACACATTTAATAAGTGCTTCATGTGGCGCAACGACTTCTTTCACTTCAGGAAGAGGATGGACCTGGAGCTCAGGACTTTTGTAAATATTTATTAAGATTTAGATTTTTTTTCTATCACTGAGATATATAAAAAAAATTTGCACGTCTGTGTTTGTGTCAGCATGTGTCTGAACTGTTTTTTTACTTTTTACTAAAACAAAAATTTCCATTTAGCATAGGGTTGAAACTTTAAACATTTTTTTTTCGATACTGTCCTAACTTTCCATGGGATGCTGGGATTTTTCGAGGGTAAGTCTGGAATTCCGCTAGTTCTGAACTATTCATGTTTGGCAAAAGTTCACTACTAGCAGAACTCGGATTTGCTCCCGACAACCGACGGGAATGACTGGAGCTGAAGGTCTTAAGCTGCTGCGTTGAGCAGCAGGTGGTTCACATGTATGGTGTTGTGACCGTTAAGGTGGACAGAAAATTACTCTGGTGCCAAGTGAGCCAAATCGGCCACTGCTGATCTCATGGCTCTTGAGTTCACTTAACATCAGGTAATATTCTCTCAGGGTTTTTCTTAATCACTTCATGAAGTCTTTTTTGTTTTCTTTTCTTTGTTTTTTTACCTTTAATAACCAGATTTTTCTGATCTTCGCTTGTTCCTACTTCTGCAGGAAAACGTTCCAGGGTCAGTTCCAGCGCTCTGATGTTTTAGTTGGACTGATTATCTTCTATTTCTTCAGAGTGGAAGTACAACTTTGTATTTGACTTTCGTGATGCTTTTTTTTTTCAAATGCATTTAATTTTTTTTTAAATTTCCATTTAAACAAACTTGCGAAACAGATCCGAGATCAGAAAAGCTAAATATCTTTTGGTTTCTTTTCCCTTTAGGTAACCACTGCCTTCATGTATTCCAAAAGGTAATCCTATCCAGCAAACTGCCTTAACTTTATTGCATTAAAGTGTTAGAAAAGCTTACGAGTGAAAACAACAACGAGCCAAAACATTATGACCACTGACAAGTAAGGTGAGTGAAACCAGTAATCTTGTTACAACAGTGTTCTTCTGGGAGAACCTCCCAGAAGAACACTTACATTTATTTGTAAGTGATAAATACAATAAATGTTTATTGTATTTATCTCAGGCTGCCCAGTGGCGCAGTTGGTAGAGCTGTTGCCTTGTAGCAACAAGGTTCTGGGTTCGATTCCTGGCCCGGGTCTTTCTGCATGGAGTCTCCATGTTCTCCCTGTGCATGCGTGCGTTCTCTCCGGGTACTCCGGCTTCCTCCCACAGTCCAAAAACATGACTGTCAGGTTAATTGGTCTCTCTAAATTCTCCCTAGGTGTGTGTGTGCATGGTTGTTTGTCTTGTGTGTCTCTGTGTTGCCCTGCGACAGACTGGCGACCTGCCCAGGGTGACCCCGCCTCTCGCCCGGAACGTTAGCTGGGGATAGGCACCAGCACCTCCCGACCCCAGTAAGGGAAAAAGAGAGTATGGAAAATGGATGGATGTATTTATCTAATTTAGATACTCTAGATGCTCAAGAATATTTTTGAAGTACTCACTCGGCTTTCAGTCTCTTAAAAGGGATCCACAGTTAGCTCTCACAATTGAATTTATTCGAGGACCATTTATTTCAGATATAACAAAATATATATCAAAAAAATCGCACACTATCTAGTTCTTATAAATGTAAATAAATATTGTCCCGTGGACGTCGCCATGTTGTTTACGCTGCAATGCATCCTGGGTAGATGACGTATGTGAGGCGCTACGCTGCTAGCTCCGTAAAAAAACAGAACAGTAATCTTTGTGTGCTGCTCTCTGCGTTCAGCCTTGAAATGTAGCACAGTGGAATTGAATGCAATGCAGAAATGTCAAGAGGAAGTCAAAATGAAGGAAACCAGGTTTTTGGCTGAGTATCCACTCTTTACATTGTTTTCTGAAAAGAGCTACAATTTCTCTCTCAAAATATTTATGGTAGCATCAGGATGCTACCATAAATAGCACAATGGCCTTTGTAAGCACCTTTACAAAGACTTAAAGAGGCTTTGTTGTCACTTTAAGCAGTCGTAGATTATCTTCCAATTTGATCTGCTTTTGTGTTACCACAGGTGTTAGCTCTTGCTAATATAGTGTCTAACCGACCACATTTGGCTATTTTAGCAGATGACTCATATAGCAGAGCTTGAAAATTTCAAACAAATCACGTAATATTAGCCTTGGTTTCTACTTGTTTTGTTACAGACTAGTGTCCACTCTAACCTACATTATGCAGGTGAAAAATGGCAACCCCCATAGGAGACAAATGTGATATATTCAACTTTTTGTATGTCACAAACAACTTTTAGGAAAATGACAACATATTTAGGGGCCACGTGTTCCACTAATCTCTTTATCCCCAACTGTTTTGTATTTTTTTGCATTGCTGAAAACTAAACCCAAATCATAGAGAATGCACTGCAAGGCTCTTTAGCGAATATCACAACATCACAGACTCATGCAAAGGTTTTATCATCATACGTGGAGTGCAGAGATTTTGATGTGAAACAAAATGGCTGTTCCAAGCAGATGGTCATAATCTTATGTTGGGGCCTGTTTACTTTTCCGTCGCTAACATTTGAATCAAAATCCGTTTGATTTGTCACTGCACAGTTTGTGTGACAAGAGTGTATCAGAATCACTGAATACAAAACTGTCACGGTGTGTCTACATGTGTTGGGTTTTTTTGTGTTCCAGGTTTTTCACCAAACATCATGAGACCAAGATGGCCGAAGCAACAATCATTTATCAAATAAACATGTCACTGACGTAATAAGTAAATAAGTGATTGTAAGTTTTTATTCAATGTGTAATATAATTTGTTTGGGATATTTTTGACCCCTTTTGACCTAGTTTAAGGTCAAAAAGGAACCTATTATGGAAAATTTACTTTTTGCATGTTGTACTTCCACTTGGGTCTTTATTGGTTTTAGAAGCAGTCAAAGTACCCAAAAAAAAAACCCAACAACTAGCTGTTTTCTGGCTATAAGTCAATGTTTTGTTTGGAAAACAAAATGTTTCAAAAACCTTCCTATAAGCAACCCCTACCGACTCGGGTAGATGAAGACACTTTCTAAAGAACTTCCTAATAAAAGCGTCAAAAATGTTGGACTCATGAAGGAAGCAACGCTCTGGTCTGCCAAATCGTGTTACGATATGTGCGTATTTAAACTTTGGGTTTCAGATTTGATCATATTTATTGTTTATGTTATTAGATAATCACAGTTTAGCTGAAGAGTGCCAGAGTTTTTTTTTATTGGTTGAGAAGTAGAAGAAAATCACAGTATTCAAAAAAATTAATTTGACTTTTAAATTGTGCGTCTATATGCTTAGCATTATTTATGAGAAAGTTTTTCTTTTCCCTGTGGGAAGGTGAAGCTATAGCCAATTTAAATATAAGTTGTGAGTTTGTATACATAGGTGGACTGGTAGCAGAGACTGATGAATGGCCGCCATTTTGAATGCTGCTGTGATGCCTGGAAAAAAAAGGACACCAGCTTTTCTTTGCTTGCTAGGTAGCCAGGTCAGTGACGACTTCTTTTTTTCACACTCTCTAAAATTCATAAATACTTATTTTACATGCAAATAATTTATGCCGAAATACGACATGCATGTCAAATAAAAACTTTAGATTTGTGTGAAGACTTTTGAATTAAAAAATTACATGAAACAACAATAAAACCCATATGGCAGTGAAGCTTAGGTTTACATCAATCCCAGTAATAATACAATGTGAGTATATGCCATTCATCCTTCTTTGTCAACAAATCATTTCTTTCCCGAGTAGATATGAGCTTCTCTTTATTAATTCTGTTGCTACATATATACAAGTAAATACTTACAAGTCATGGCATGCATAACAACTCATCCACACATGTGGCAGATGTGCTACATGCATTTATTTTGTGGTTTATGGGTTTTCAGAGACCTCAGTCATTTTTTTTTTGGAAGAAAAGCAATCCCCAGACTTTCACATCAGAATACAATTCTAGAATGTGTTTTTGCTTTATGTCCATGGTAAAATGCACAGGAGAAATATCAGCTTCATCAGATGAATCTTTTTTGTCACTTTTTTTGTTTTCTTTGAAAACCCTAAGATATAACATCAGTAAAAACACATCATTGTCGGTCATTTCCATGTCATCCAAATCAAGACAGGCCAAGCTCTCAAGAGGGTCCAACTTTTGAGACTTCGGTGACCGACTGACTTGCAGACGACTCCTCCTCGTCACCTCCGCTCATCCCCAGCATCTTCCTCATGCAAGAGCGGAACTGAAAGCACAAGCAAAGATGGACACTTCGGACGCTTTCCTTTTCGCTCAGCGTGGATCAAAGGCTATCTTGTTAGGCTAAGTTGACTTTGCCATGCGGTGACATATTTGGGGTTTGGATATTGCTAATGTCCAAGAGTCAAACAGACGACTAGCGAAAGAAGTAAAAAAAGTTACACTGAACACCCATCTAAGGTGGAATAAATATTTTTAGAAAGCAAATATTTGAGCCATTGATTATATTTCAAATCCACCATTAGAGGGGATTAACGGCCTTTATCAGCCATGTTCAAGTCAAGAAAAGTCTATAGTTGTCTCCTTCAGCTTTACAGTATCATACCACCGTCAACCTTTTAAGCCCCTCCGCCACTATAAGCCTACCTGCTTATTGAGGAAAACGTAGATGACAGGATTGTAGACTGTGGAGGCTTTCGAGACACAGGACGGTATGGTAGCAAGTCTCAGGTCAAACGTCTGTCCACGATGGTTCACAACCCAAAGCGCAAACGAGGCGTACGGCATGTAGCATACCAGGAAGCCCAGCACCATGACGACCACCATCCTGGTCACCTCTTTCTCTGCCTTCTGGGTGGAGGCAGACTCTGCCTGGGCCTTTGCCGCCTAGAGATTCACGGGTCGAGTCAGAATCCGAGCCAAAAATCCACACCAAGCACACTTTGACGACTCAACGTCACCGTGCTGGCTCACACCATCTTACTTACCGATTTCAGTGTGAAGAGCAGTTGCGAGTAGCAGAAGACGATGCAAGTGAAAGGGACGGAAAAGCAGAAGCAGAAGAGGAACAGCACAAAAGACTCGGTGTTGAACTTGTTGCCCGTTGTGTACCAGTCTGGTCCACATGAACACTGCATTCCCTCGGGGATATACCTGGCAAAGCAGACAATACAATGTAGCAATATCATGCCAGGACTGTGTTAGACTAATCCATAGGTGAAGTATCATCCTCACCTACTCCACCCCACTAGTGGAGGAACTGCAGCGCACAAAGCAAAGAACCAGGTAAGTGCACAGAAGAACAAAGCATGCTCTGACTTGAAGGCAAAGTTCCCAAGTGGCTTGCAGATAACCAGCCATCTTTCAAACGCAATCACCGCAAGAGACCAAAGGCTCACCATGCCTGAGGGAAAACAAGACAGAATTCAGATGATACACATGTTGGCATATCAACATCAAGACTGCCATTTATACAGGGCTACGGCTAGCTACTAAATTCTCCATAATATCTTACATCTCTCTTAAATTCCAACTCAGTTGGTAAAGCATGAAGCCAACTTTTACAGACTAGGATTGTTCTAATATTTTCTATGTTCTTACCACCAAGAGACGCCGTAAACCCTTCAATCTTGCAGCCGAGAGGACCAAGAGCCATGTATCGGAAGGCAAAACAGTAGAAGCAGGTAAAAGAGCCCACGGACGAGACGATGAGGTTCGCCACAGCCATGTTGACCAGGATGTAGTTCAGATGGGAGCGGAGCTTCTTGTATTGAATAGTACATGCGATTGTGAGGACATTGATGGCCGTGCCGGCCACAAACAAGAAGAACATTAACGCTGACATTGAATAAAAAAGCCCCAGGCTCCCTAAATGGTCCTGGGGGACTAGGTATGGGCTGAGGGCTGTGATGTTGTCAGTTTCCAGGGTGATGGGGATCCAGAAGTCATCTGGCATTTCCTCTTGGCGACTTGTCCTCATCTTCATTGGGTTGGCTTTTGAATAAAACACTCAGCTAGACTGGAAGGTTAAATAGGAGCTGAATGCGGTCTAATTTTAAATCTACACTTAGACGGTGGTGTGATACTTCATGTTTTGCCTGTCGTCTAAGTAAGGTGGGCTTCTCTCTGTCTGATGCCGAGTTACTGAAAAGCGGCATTTATAGGAACTTTAAACGTTACTCCGGCTCAACTTAATTGGCTCAAGGATGGGATTTAAAGCTTTACATGTATTCCCGTGACAACTTACACCACCTTTTAGCTAATGCCGAGATTAGAGTCTTAGTGTCGGAGTTCAGAATTGGCCAGTATCGTCTCACTGCTTGCCTGTGTCTGAACCCCGGGAATTGACTAATCTGTTTGCCGGAGGCTAAAAGATTAGCTAGTCCTCCAGCACGCATATTAGCTAGCTTGTAACTTATTGTCTAGTTAAGACAATAAGTTACAAGCTATAAATGTCAGATTTATTTCCGGTTTTGATTGTTCAAGAATCCGATTGTGTTTTTAAAGCAATACTTTGAAAGAGAATTGACCTTACTGTTGTGTTTAACTCAACTGTGAAACTGTAAAAATTGGAGATCATGACCTAATACGCTTAGAGCATAAGTTCATTTACAATTTCAGCAAAAATATTTTTTTTTCTGTTAATTTTGTCAATAAACTTGTTCTTAACCATAAAAGTTCTGATATTACTGACAACATACAACAAGTAGACATCTTGTAAACACTTTTTTTAAGACAAAGACTGTTTGTTTATTTTTGCTTCCCACACAAATTAATTTTTTTTTTACATGCCTACCATTTCAATTTCACTTGTCTGAACCCACATTTTCCTCACTTTCCACCAGGATGGTAGGATTCATTTATCGGCTCTCGATGTTTGATGTCGAGGTCGGGTGGGGTAAATCTCAGGTCATCTTGGAGTTAAGGTTCTATTCCTCGCTTCTGCAATTTGAAGTTGATGCTGTGATATTTTTTTTCTTCCAGAACTGGAAAATATTCAACTGAATCCATCTTTACTTTTGTCAGTAAACTAGCAGCGGTTTCCCTCTAAGTCCCACGCTTAAAGGCTGAAAAAGTCTTTGCTCCGGACAGCAAAAAAAACTATTTGCTAATTTTACTTTAATCACACATCATGAATAGAATATAAAATGCATAAAACATATTTATTTATTTTTCATTACTTTTAAATCTTAATTTTGTGCTGGTACATGATGAGGACATAAATTGAGATGCGCATCACATCACCACCGTAAACTCTCCTATCTCCCTCATTACTTTAATAAAATATGACTTACTGACTTCAACAAGTGATATCTAACAATAGTAGATGACTTAAATTATTTTTGATCTGATAAAGGGTCACAATCTCTTATATTTTGTAACTGTCCATCAGCCCAAACAGATCAGAACCAAAACAAATGGAACCAGGGTTTCTGAAAGTCTCCAGAAATATCCTATCATACAATAAAATGACATGCGAGATTTGAGCGTATTTATTTCTACTTATGTGCATAACTCGTGAAAACATTTGACTACAAAGAAAGATAAACTGAAAAGCAAAGGTGAGGAACTCTTTTGGAAGGACGTAGGAAGGAACAAAATGGCAACGACTGAATAAAATTGAAGTCGGAGGCTGTTGAAACTGGAGCAAAATCCTAAGAAAATAAATATAATATTAATTAAAAAAACTGCAAACACTGGAAATTCCTCAAAATACAATAAAAATATGATTTCATTATTTTTTTTATTTTTCATTGACATATTTAACAGAACACTGCTAAGTTGTTCTAATTATTTTTGTTGTTGTTGTTGTATTGTAAAATGTTTGGACATAGCATTTACGATTTACAATTAACAGAGGATTATGGTTAGACTAAGCCGGGCCAACTTTGGAGACTTCAGTCACTGACTGAGTTGTAGAGACTTCCTCCTCTCCATCCCCCATCCCCAGCATGGATAGCATGCATGTCCGAAACTGCGAGTGAGAAAAAACAAAAGAATTATTGAGTTGATGGGAAGCTTCAGACTTGGCTTCTCGTTTATCCCTGTTATCTGCTGGAAATGGTCAGGAACAGCCAAGTGGCATGTAAAGATGACCTAAAATGTCTGAAATTAAGTCAGAATACTAAGTCCTTCTTTTACCCTGGCTATCCTTTCCCAAATGACATACAGTGGTCATGAAGCCTGGCCTCTTTCATCGTTAAAGTTTTTTTTGCGCACCTGCTTATTGAGGAATACGTAGATGACGGGATTGTAGACGGCGGAGGCCTTCGATAGGCAGGATGGCAGGGTTGCTAATCTCAGGTCGAACGTTTGCCCACGGTTGTTGACGACCCAAAGAGCGAAGGAGGCGTAGGGCACCCAGCATACCAAGAAGCCCAGCACCATGACGACCACCATCCTGGTCACCTCCTTTTCGGCCTTCTGGGTGGAGGCCGACTCAGCTTGGGCCTTTGCTACCTGTCGACAAGGCCGTGCATTTCACTCTGGTAGCCGTGCATTTCACTAAATAAGATCATAAAACAGCAATGTTACTCTTTTCCCACCATTTTAAGTGTTACGAGTAGCTGAGAATAACAAAAAATGATGGTGGTGAATGGAACGGCGAAACAGAAGCAGAAAAGGAATAAGACGTAGGACTCGTTGTTGTATTTGTTGTTGGTTGTGTACCAGTCTGGACCGCAGGAGCACTGAAGGCCTTCTGGGATGTACCTGGGGTGAGCAACAAGAGCGTCCAGTTTGCTTCCCTGGTCTAACAGCTTTGCTCAAGCAGGTGACTTATTTTCTGCGTGTCTTGCTTACCTGCTCCAACCCAGCAAAGGCGGAACTGAGGCTATCAACGCGAAGATCCAGGTGAACATGCAGCAAGCCGTCGCGTGTTCAGGCTTGAACGCAACGTTACCAAGAGGCTTGCAGATAACCAGCCATCGTTCAAAAGCTACCACTGCCAAAGACCAAAGGCTCACCATACCTGGAAGAACCAGGAAGGAATCTCAACCACTTTGAACATCAATGTACTGCGGTGGAGTATGAAGACCATCGATTAGCTCTTACCTCCTAGCGTTGCGACAAACCCTTCAATCTTGCACGCGAGTGGCCCAAAGATGAAATATCTGAAAGCGAAGGAGCAGCAGGCAGTGAAGGAGCCGACCACAGACACCAGAAGGTTCGCCACAGCCAAGTTCACCAGGATGTAGTTGAGATGGGAGCGAAGCTTCTTGTACCGCACGGTGCACACGATGGTGAGGGTGTTGATGGAAGTGCCGATGACGAAAAGGAAGAACGTGAAACCGGCCATGGCGTAGAACGTTCCCGAACTCCCCAAGTGGTCTTGAGGAACCGAGAAAGGGCTGAGGGATGAGATGTTGTCCGTGTCCAATGGGATTGGGATCCAGAAGTCTTCTGGAAACTCTACGACTCGGCCGGACCTCATTTCGCTTCCTTTCTGAACCGTGAAACCGGGATGAAGAACTTAAATTTTAAACATGATAACGATGGAGAGAGAAGTCATAAATGCCACCAAGTCCAAATCTAAAACATGCCTCTTTCTTCCCCTCCAGATATTTATAAAGGCTCCCTCACCTCAAACAACACTGTACCTCATAACAAATTAATTTGATAATTGACTAATTGATTGGGTTTTTTCATTAACCGATCTAAGTCATTTAGGGAACCCCCCAACGGCTTTGCAGGTGCGGTTGCAGAAAACTCAACTTGTGTGCTCTGAAGATGTGCTCAGACAATTGGGTCTGGCTGATGATCTCAGAGTAAATCTGACATTTTAGTGTTGCTGGTTGTCCAACTGTTTCCACATACATTTTCTTCACGATGTGAATTTTAAAATTTTGGGTACATTTTTGCCAAATTCTTCAATTCCGCCAACCGGAATTCTGAACGTATGAGAGCGCGCTAACATGCAGGCACCTACAGAAAGGTGTTGCTAGTGTGCAAGTGCTTTATGTTGAGAAGTTTGTTCATAATGTGAAAACCTGGTTAAAACAGGTTAATCCCACTTTCTGGGGGAAAAGCTCAGCGGGCCATTGCCCGTTAATCTGTTTGCCTGTAACATCATGTCTCATAATCCCAGGCAAAGAACAGGATAATCCATCCTGCTACTTTAGCTGTTTGTGTTAACTCTTTGGCAATTAGCCTTCGTCGCAGAGCTTAAGGGATTCTTCCTGACAGAGTAATCATGGAAGTCTCTGTCCAACAACGCCGCAGAGAAGAAACGGTAAGTTTTAGTGTTTCGGACGAGGAATGCATGAAAACAGACAAACACAGGCAGAATCGCTGCGCCTCTTTCACAAATTGCAGTTGCACTTGCGTTAGATTCTGTATAAAAAAAAAAGGTTCTGCAGAATTCTTATCCAGCATAAAATGTTGCTAAACATATATATTTTTAAATCCTCCTGTGTCCACTTTCAAAAATAAGAACTCACATCATGTCTAACTTGGTTATTATGAATGCATTAGTTAAAACAATTTTAAAGATTGGACAAATGGATGTCAGCATTTCTAGTTTTTCTTCTCTCCGACTTCCTCTCCAGCTTTCAGGAGCGGAACTTCCAGGGTGAAGACAGAGCAGGATTAGGATTATCCTCAACAACCAGTGCAAAGACTTGGTCTCTTTTCTATTTATGTTTGGCCTATGTAAATGCTCTGTCATGCATTCGGTGACCAAAGCTCGCAATCAAATGACAAACATTTGATTGTGTTCAAGATCTTCATGTTTCTTTCTTTTTTTTTTTTTATGAACTAAAAACATCCTTATTAAAACAACCTCAGAAATAACCCAGTGTTTGGGAAACCACGAGAAAACCTCACTCCCTGTATCTGGAATGTCATAAATTGAAAATATATAAGGTAAAATGAACAAATAAATAAATAAGAGGTTATATTTTGTGGTGTGCTGCTTGAATTGCGTCCAACCTCGGAGTATTGTCATAAACCCGAAGATTTCTAGTTGTCCATAGATGGTTTATAGAAAGAATTAAAGTCTATTCATTCAAACACTAATGTGAAATTTTAAATGCAAAGCTGCAAGTATGTATGTGCTTTGCCATGGTGGACCTGGATTTTCCCATAAACAGCAATAGAAAGATACACTGTTAAATATAGTGAGGATCCAGAGGTCACACCAGCTTGCTGCTGGATTACGACTCTTAATTCTTGGCACACTTTGGTTTTACATTAGAAAAGTTGTTGGAAACAAAAAAAAAAAAAAAATATATATTTATATATATATATAAATAATAACAAAATGAAATTTAAAAGACTGAATTTGTGCACTGAACCAACTTCAACCCAGAAAAATTGTTGGAATTTGTTACATTAATTTTATTCGATTTTTTATCAAATCAGAATTGTAGCTTGAGCAAAACTTATAAAATTTGCTTTATTTGTGAATTGAAAAAAAAATCTAATTTGGCAAATCAAATTTAAAATCAAAACAGGATAATAGCTTGAGCAAAACTAATAAAATTAGCTGTAACAAATTAGAGTTGTTGTTTTTTTTAGTAGGTTCAAAGTAACATTGTTTTCAATATGAGCAGCTAAATGGTTCAGTTTACTCCAAAAAAAAGACTGATAATGAAAACCAATTTCAATGTTCTGCAAATAAAATGTTTTTGTTGTACTTAATACAGGACTTCCACTGCAGTTTTTGAGTTGGACTAAATTGAACTGAATGGATTGTGAAGACAGGCCATCCATCCATCCATCCACCCACCCACCCATCCATCCATCCATCCATCCATCCATCCATCCATCCATCCATCCATCCATCCATCCATCCATCCATCCATCCATCCATCCATCCATCCATCCAGAGGCAGGGTCACCATGGACAGGTCAATACTTTTGAATCTTAAGCTGGAGTACCTGAAAAGTGTTTTGGACTGACTGGGCTGCGTGGTCAGTTACAGCCTTTGACCTTCACTTATGAGTTCTGGAGTCTTTTCTGTCCATGAAAAGTTCTGATAGGACGTTTGACTGAATACAAGCTACTGAATTAATTCGAATTGGAATGAATTGCTTTTGCTTTGATGTGTGTGGAGTTTACCTGATCTCTCTCCATGTGTGGGTTTCGGTGGAAAAAGTTGTAAATTTGGTCCAATATGGTATTTTTGTGTTGATCGTGCTCTGGACTGGCCACCTGTCCAAGAAGTCAAGTTTGCCCGTTTGTGTGACGCTTTTGAGTTTTATGCTTTGCGGCCTCAGTTTTACATCGGTATAAAAAACTATGGTTTACTTAATTCATTTTATTTATTTATTTGCAGTTATGTATTTTTAATGAATTTTGGTGGTAAGCATTAAAATCTGAAAAATCTCACATACAATTTGTGTACTTTTATAATACTTTTAACTATAGTGAAGAATATTGTTAGATCATATTAGTCTATTTCTATTGTTTGTTTTTCTGGTTACTGTTTGTTAGTAATGATTCTTAAAAAAAACGACTAAATCTGACTCTTCATCAAACGGAATTAAATCTGATAACCTCCTGGCGTTTGTGGTTATTATTCAGACAGATTATAGAAAATGACTTTACTCTGTATAACATGACTTTCAATACCCATTTTGACAACTGAAATGGTTATGAAACGTTTACAGGCAGCTCCGTTTTGTATCAGAAAAACATGGAAACTTAAAGACTAATTTTACTGCTACTTTACGCGGTAAACTGACCAGCACCCATCTGAAATTGTGGGTTCAGTGTAATCAGTGATACTGTTTTGAGGAAATGTTCAGCAGACGATTAGACTGATTTCCTAGCAACGCAGCAATAATCCCGTGTTGATTGGTTGTTTTGTTTGGAGAAGAATCGGTTGCTTCAGCGGGTTACCATGCAGAATTTTTGTTGCAATCCAGCAGTTTTTGCATGTCAGTATCTTTGTAAGTTATCATTATTTCACATTGTCATCAGCATACAGCAACACATCCATTGAGAATTTGGGAGAATGTCTCTTTTCCGACTCCTGCCGATATTTTAACACCTAGTTTTTAATTTCATGCAGTAGTTCAGTTGCATCTAATGACCTTTGCTTACACTCCCAGTGCACAGAGTGTTTAAATTAGCTCCTTATGGAGGAGAGACTTGGAAGTCAGCTAAGCCAATCCCCAATACTATTAGGATTGCTAATCACATTTCAGCCTACTCTCAGTTAACCTCCTTTCTGTTAGCATTAGGGCGGATGATCTCCGCCTGTGTTGTTTTATCTGGATCAGGAGCGGATAACGCCATGTGCTGTGTGGATTCCCACACGGAACATGATTGTTGCATTTTTGCTAATTCCAATCCAAACGTTGTTGGCAGGATGTTGCACAAGAAGGTTTGCGTTAGGGGAGACAGAAGCATTCGAGTAATAAGCAGATTTTAAAAAGTGTGTAATATTCTATTTAGGTCTGTTGTGGCAAACTAAACAGCACGATTGTGAATTCTGGCTTGGAAAGTCATGGGCTTCTTACCGACCCTGACTTCAAAATCCAACATGGCTGTAGCGCATATAATAAAAACTTAGTGATTTGCACATTTGATTTGCACATCTGGTGGTTTGTATTTTATTAAATCGTGTTGCTAGAGTGCTTGAATGCTGAAATTTTTAATCCATCAGTCAATCAATTTTATTTGTATAGCACATTTCTGCAACAAGGCAGTTCAAACGGCTTTATGGTTCATGAAAACTTCACAGACGTCCTACAGTCACCAATTGTGAAACTAGTAACAGAGATCACACTTTTTCCAAGTGCCACCATCAAAATCATCATTACGTTCCAGTTATTATGGGTCAAAATCTATTATAAACAAAAGACCCTTTAGCCTTGATTTAAAGGAAATTGGGGGTCTCAGCTATTTTGCAATTTTCTGGAAGTTTGTTCCAGATTTCCTTGTCCCTATTGCTAGTTGTTGTTAGCGTGGTTGCCGAGCAACACCGATTAGAAGATCCCACAGGTTTTCCGACTTGTAACCCGGTTAAGTTGGACATGACGTCATTCTGAGATCCGACTTCCGAGGTTAATAGAGTGTGGGATAAGCGCTGGGCGGAGCCTGATGAACTCGCAGGAGCCAAAATGGTGCTAACATCTCAACTAGTGCCTGCACTAGAAGCCAACTTTTTCATTCCTTTTCTTTTTTGACGAGTCACGTCCTTCAGTTTTGGCTTTTTGGAGCGGTTGAGTTAAATGGATCCTGCTGTAAATACTCGTACATGACGCATATGAGGCTGTTGGGCTCAATTTATGAAATGTCACTGAAGCAAAGTACAAAATACAGACAAATACTGCAATGTATGTTGCCAAAATTAACTTCTTGAAGGATGATGCAAACATTTCAGAAAAAGGACACGCTCTGTGAAGTTTTTGAACTCAGCAGAGAGCAGCAGAGTGACTCTTCAAGCAGCAGCAGCAGTGCAGGTGGGAGAATGTAAAGACGGGAGCCTTGTTGTCCAGGGCTGCCAAAGTAACAAGATCGCTGGCATCTCATTAGGGGGTTAATTTTAGGAAAAGCAATCTAAGGCGTTTCCGCCAACAGCAGCAGCAGCGGCAGCACAACAACTTGAAGCTCCGCTGCAGCGGCCCATCTGCTGCTCATGCGTCATGTGAAAGCAGCCATTTGTTCTGCTGATCAGGTTGTGCTCAGAGGTAAATTGGGTACGAATGCAACAACTGTTTCTGCTCCAAACAATTGACTTGATGCAGTGGAAAAATCCACGTTTAAAATGTCTGAATCCCTTAAAGTGAAAGAAGGCTGAACGTGGTCGGGAAACTCTGAGATGCCTGACAGAGAGTATTGGTGTTAGGATTTGTAGCTGCTACTCTGGTACCCGTAAATAAAATTCAGGGTAGTTTATAATATAATGTCCCGCAGTCGCCCGATTGCTGAAAAAAAATCCGCCTTTGTGTCATTTGCTCTGCGAGGGCCTCAGAGGATTGTTGGAGAAATTTGGTGAACAACCAGTCATAAAAACCAAGAAGCAGACAAAAAGCTAGTCAGAGTCAATGGAAAGATGGATGCGGGTAAATACTGGGCCATTCTGGAACAAAACCTGCAGGCAGAAGTTCGCTTCCCGCGAGGAGAACGACTCTTAACATGCTGCCGTAAAAACAACTCAATGATTTAAGATCAAGACGTAAGCCACTAGTCCGCAGTCTGTTATTATCTGACTTAATCCTTCTCGTGTAACGTGCATAAGAAGCACGTTGGCCGCTTTTACGTGATCTGTTTCGTTTTTCTCCACTACGTCCCTTCTGATGGCAATGAAGCATATGACAAAATTAGTCAATTAGATGGTGGACATGCTCATTAAATATAGCAATTCATCCTCTGAAGGACAACTGATGTGGCATGCAGGCTGCAATACCCGATCTTTTGCAGAAAATGATCTAAGTGTTTGTTTTGCTGAACAGAAAAACCCAAATTGTTTGGTTGACTGTAAAAGGAATGACAGAAAGTGTTACTTGTTTGACCTGGAAAACATCTGTATTTTTTCACTTTGCTTTGGGTTTGATGGTCGTATGTACTGTTAGTCAGCTTCCTGCACTTGAGGTCAGAGTGGAGCACCTTTAAAAGAGGGTTTAACAAAACAAAACAAAGCAAAAGAGTGAAAATTATTAATTCCAACAAGATGTTTAACTCTTTGATTTTAAAACTGTTTGGGGTTTTTTCACAACATTAAAAAAAACTACGTCTGTTGCTTCGCCTGGACTTGTTCCTGTCACTCTGCTAATCTTTCTTTTCACTGAGATTTGTTGATTTGCGAAAATCTGCCATCTAGTGGCGCAGAAATGCATTGACACTAAGAACAGTACCTTTTTTTAAAAGATGATCTCTTCTTACACATGTCGCTTTAATGTGTTCGTTTCCTTTTCTGTACTTAAAAATATTATTATAAACATTATAACAATAATAATAAATATATGACTAGAGACGATGTCTGGAAACATTTATATTATTCCAAATGCTGCAGTATTAGAGTAGCCACAGTGACCACGTAACCTCCAGCACTCCTGCAGTGACCCGTAAGCATACAAAATAAAAGGAATGGGAAGGTGGTTACTCACTAGAAAAATCCATGGACTTTTGTGACACCTGACAGATGAGTTTATGCTGTCAGGGGACCCATAAAGAGTATGCTGCCACAGAAAATGCTTTCGCTACACTTGTAACAAAAGTGTCAAAGTCCACCTAAATAATAAATAAATCATTGAACAAGTAAATTAGTTATTTCTTAAAAATTGGAAAAGTGGCTAACCCTTGAAATAGTAAAAGAAATAACACACAGCACTCGATTCTTACTGATTAGGCTGACGGGCTGAGAGATTTATTACCGCAGATCTTTATCAAATAAAATATTTGATAAAGAAAAAATTTATTGCTAGATAAAGTAAACAAGCTAATGGGCCATTTTATAATGAAACAAGTGAATAAAATGCCATTTTTTTCTGAATTAAGGCAGGTAATTAAGTATAAAAAAATGGCATTTGATAGGTTAACAGATGAACAACAAATAAATGGGCAGCAGTATAAAAATAACTAAATAAATAAGGTTAAAACAGAAACAAATCTATTGTAATGGTAAATGTCAAAAGAAAGACAGAGCCACTACCACGGTTATAAGTGGTTTCGGGTCACACACATAAACGTGTATTTAATGCATTTGAATATCATTGAAGACTTAATTTATTTCAGTAATTCAATTCACTAAGTGAAACAATTTGTATAGACTAAATATTTTATGGTGATTTTTCATGTTCAAGTATTCACAGCATTTAAGGTTAGAATATTAGCTAAAAAATATATATATTTAAAACATTTTTTATACAGAAATGTGGGCTTCAGAAAATAAAGGACGGTTTAATACGTGTTTAATAGTTGTAATTTTCTGAAGATATTTGCATCTCGCCAACAAGCCGTTCCAGAGCGCATATTCTACTTTATTATTCCGAGATACGTTTCAGTGCTGCAGAGAATATGTGTCAGTGGAGGGCGCACTGACTGTAGGCTATCCGTGGGCGTGTCACCATTAAAATTTGAGAGCGGTAATTTAGTAAACTCGCTCATATTCACTATTGTTTCTCATGTATGAGCTTTACCAAAGGGGTTTTGACATTAATAAACTCCACACCGCCCACGACGGGAGAATAAAAAAAGGGTTTCAGTACGGATGTCGCCATCTTTAGTAAGGGACAATAACCCTACAGTTGTAACAGAACTTGCTATCATTTGCTCAAACTCTTAAAATGTTGAAATAACAAAATCTAAGAGAGTTCCTATAAACGGGAGTAAAATATAAGCGTATAGAAAACCCTCTCCGAACGTATAATACGTATAACAAACAGCGGTATATTTGTTAGAATATGAAATGCTTATCGAGCGGGTTTTTTGTCGCCATGTTTACTTTGGGTGACGCTAGCTCGCTTCCATTTTCCTCCGCCTCTGGTTGTCAAGAAGATGGCAGCTTCCAGGCAGGCATGAGAGGAAATACTTCTTCACAAATCGAATGAATTTGGATTATTGCCTCAAGATAAGAGTACATACTAGTGTTTTTGCATCTACTGCATCAAATTAAGTGAGTAAGACTGACTAATTCTTGCGCCTTTCCCGGGTTTGTTGTGTTTTGTTGTGGCAAATCGCCCGGCCATTTTTCTTGAGGGAGCCGCTGAAGTAGGCCGACTTTCGAAAAGATGGCTGCTTCCAGAGACGGCGTGAAACATAATAACACAGTGTTTGTGCTGTTAGACTAGATTTAGCTAGGTTTTGAGAGTGTTGCCGCAACTATATTTTCACTGGGCATGTAATGCATGTGGGTTTTGGTGAAAATTGCGTCGAATTTAATTGTGACTTTTGGCGACGCTTTGACAGATGCTAGCCGCAAAGCTAACTCTGCTAGCATTGCTAAATTAGGTTGAGCAGCTAGCGGCGAAAGCAACGGAGCAATGGCTAACAGTCAGTTTGAATGCTATGCCCTTAGCATGTATAGCTTTGTTTAGTTGAGCAAATCCCTTACAGGCAGTTGAGAACTGACCTTTTCTGACTAATGTGTATCGTTCTTTAATGTCGTGGCGTCTTCTTTTTAATAATAACTGCGTTAAAGCCGTTGCAAAAATGCTAATTTGTCTAGCTACAATATGGCGACTCCCAGAGAGGCATGAAAATAGCCAACTGCTGCTAACGATAAGAAATTGAATTAAATACTTATTGCCGCTGTGTATTGTTCTGTTTGTTTAGCCGGTTTTCAATAAGTGCGTTTAGTTTTGTTGGTTTCGCGTTTTTGTGGTTGTGCACCGTGTTAGTTTACGTATATTTTGCTTGTTAATTCGCTTCCGCCATTTTTCAGTCGGGTAGCAGTGTTAGCGGCGGCTGTTTGTTTGCAAGATGGCTGCTTCCATAAATTGAAATCAATGGTTGCAAATAACTTTGTGTAAAGGGGTTATGCATTTCTGGAGAAATCTGAAGCATCGAGTCTACATCCAGGAATATAAGTAAGCAGTGCCTGCGAACGTTTTGCACTTGTTTTTTGTCTTGAGTTCATCCGAGGCGAAGCTAACCGCTAACTATTTAGCACTCCAGCTGCTTTGACCGCAACAACATACGCGAGTGGTTCGGTGCTGTGCATTCATATAAGACCGAAGCGTTTATGGGTTTGTTGTTTTGAAAATGGTGCAATAGCTGCAATCCCCTGAAGCAAGTGTTTTGTTTTTCTTTGCGGCAGAAGTCATGTCTGCCCCTGGTTCCGCGGTGTCTGGGGCCACTCCGTCGGTTCTGCAGCCGCGATGGAAGCGGGTCCTCGGATGGTCCGGTCCGGTCCCTCGGCCCAGGCACGGACACAGAGCTGTGGCTATAAAGGAACTCATGGTTGTTTTTGGAGGTGGAAACGAAGGAATTGTGGATGAATTACATGTATACAACACAGGTAAGTTTCGGCTTGCATGTTGAACTTCGCCCACTTGTGTCTGCAGCAGCTGCAAAGTTCAGTTGATTTCACCAGTAATGATATTCACAGCAGTTTCACACAACTTTTGCTTGGAAACTTGAAGTTTAATTCAAATTTGGGATGTGTAAAGTTGAGTTGTGAGCAGGCCTCACCAGGCCAAACAAACCCTTGTTTGAATAATATGGTCTCCCTCTGCTGGACAAATGGGGGCATTGCACGTTCAAAAAAGGCGGGCTAAAATAAAATGGATGATGCTGGTTGGCTTAGGCACATCCTGTGTCCCACTTTCCTGTTCATAAAACTGAGATAAGTAAGCATGTGTTGACATCTCTAAAGCCTGATTAGACTTTACATTCCAATCCTATTTATTAAGGGTCTTACTTACAGTGTGTGTTTGTCTATTTACATGTATGTGTATGTATATATAGAGATATGAAACTGAAAGAAAAAAATAAATAAATCTGTTTAATTTCAGCGACAAACCAGTGGTTTATCCCAGCAGTCCGTGGCGATATCCCTCCAGGTTGTGCTGCATATGGTTTTGTATGTGATGGAACACGGTTGCTGGTTTTTGGTGGGATGGTGGAATATGGGAAATACAGCAATGATCTCTATGAACTACAGGTAATCCCTCTGTAAAATAAATAAATCCGAAGCATGTGGTCTCAGAAAAAAAACAAATTATGTTTTCTAACTTACATTTTTAATCTAATATAAAAGAATAATCATGGTAAAAACCACGATTTTTGTAACAGGCCAGCAGATGGGAATGGAAAAAACTGAAAGCCAAAAATCCCAAAAACGGCCCGCCGCCTTGTCCTCGACTCGGTCACAGCTTTTCGCTCGTTGGTAACAAATGCTACCTGTTTGGTGGACTGGCCAATGATAGCGAAGACCCCAAAAACAACATTCCCCGGTAAGGAAGCGTTCCAGTAGAAGCATCTATGATCCACTGACACAGGAGTCTAATTCAGCCAACTAAATAGCCTTTTGAATATCTGCCTTCCCGCCTCCCCAGATACCTAAATGATTTGTACACACTTGAGCTTCGCCCTGGTTCTAGCGTGGTCGGGTGGGATATTCCAATTACGTATGGCGTCCTGCCTCCTCCTCGTGAGAGTCACACCGCCGTGGTGTACACAGAAAAGACGACCAGGAAGTCACGCTTGATAATCTACGGAGGAATGAGCGGTTGTCGTCTTGGAGACCTGTGGACGCTTGACATAGGTAGGTGTCTGCCTCATAATGTAATAAACAAAGAAGAAAAAAAAATGTTTCTGGTTAAGTTGACAGGTTTATCCCTTGTTTTGTACCTGCATTCAAATCTATAAAGATGTAAATTTGTAAGTGGGTGAGATGACCCAGTCAGCATTCAACTTTCACTGTAAACAGGTTGCAGTATTTACTTAAATTCATTACATTTTTTTATTTTCTGTTCCCAGACACCCTGACTTGGAACAAACCTTCAGTAGGTGGTACAGCTCCTCTTCCGCGAAGTCTTCACTCCGCCACCACAATCACAAACAAGTATGAAGGCCACCTCTGCTTTCCTTAAGACATAGACCGTCACATTTTTGCAACCATATCTCACGGCAGTTGGATCTTCTCCCTTTGCAGGATGTACGTTTTTGGCGGATGGGTTCCTTTGGTAATGGATGACGTCAAAGTGGCCACGCACGAGAAAGAATGGAAATGCACAAACACACTCGCTTGCCTAAATCTCGGTTTGTCTTCCCTCCGTACTATTTCCCACTTGTAACGAGGTTGAGTAGGAGTTTTTTTTTTTTTTAAGTGCTGAAGGTGTTGTGTTTCTGCAGACTCCATGTGTTGGGAAACAGTGTTGATGGATACCCTGGAGGATAACATCCCCAGGGCCCGTGCGGGCCACTGTGCCGTGGCCATCAATTCCAGACTGTATGTCTGGAGCGGCCGTGACGGTTATAGGAAAGCGTGGAACAACCAAGTGTGCTGTAAAGACCTTTGGTACCTGGAGACAGGTGAGAGGACGTCGTGACAAACTGTATTTGTGACGCGCACGGGAAGCGTCAGTAAACGTCTTACCGTTGCCGTTCGTCCTGCAGAGCGGCCCCACGCTCCCGCCCGGGTCCAGTTAGTCCGTGCCAACACAAACTCTCTGGAGGTCAGCTGGGGTGCAGTTTCCACCGCCGACACGTACCTGCTGCAGCTGCAGAAGTACGACATCCCCGCGACCCCGACGGCAGCCTCGCCAGTCACGAGCGCGACGCCTTCGCAACCCATCAACTCTCCAAAGAGCCCCGCGCCAGCCGCCGCAGCGCCCTCCGCGCAGAGTTTGCAACAGACAGGTGACCGAGCACTCTCCTTCGCAGTGTAAAGAAGCTTTGCTGGGTAAAAAAAGAAAAAAGTCTCAATTCCCTGCTTTCTGCTGGTTCGCAGCTGTTTTGAAGGTTGCAGCTCAGCAGGCTGCCACAGGTGCATCTGTTGTCACAGTTCGCCCGAGCCAGCCAGGGAAATCCCCCGTCACCGTGACGTCCCTTCCTCCAGGTGTTCGAATGGTAGTGCCTACCCAAACCACCCAAGGATCGGTACGAGCCATTTCACATTCTAAGTTCCTGATTTAAGTGTATTGACATCTTAAAACTTTAGTATATGTAGCATTCTAAAAAAAAAACAAACAACCAAACTCTTCTGTTTTCAGCCAATTGGAAGCAGCCCTCAGATGAGTGGCATGGCAGCTTTAGCTGCTGCAGCTGCAGCCACACAGAAGATCCCACCGGCTTCTGGAGGCACCGTTCTCAATGTTCCCGCTGGGGCCACCATCCTCAAAACAGTGGCCGTCTCCCCCGGCACCACCACAGTGAAAGTGGCTTCTCCCGTCATGGTAAACCTCTTGATGAATACTCTCGTTCAGAACGCCAGACCAGCTTAGCTTTTTAAATAATTGTCTTAGTGCAAGTTTCAAAGTGATATTCTCTTAAAAGAACAAAAATAATGAGTGTTTTTACCTCACTTCACACAAAACACAAATCACATTGGACGCTTTACTTTTTACCTATATTTATTATGATGTGCGAATTTTTACTTTTGAGTCTATTTGTCTTAAGGCGATTTTAAGGTGCCTTAAAATCAACCCTGTGGGACATTTGAACTGAATTACCTGCTGTTGATAATTGATTTAGTATAAATCCAGGTTAGTTGTAGAACCTGTGCTACCTCAAAAAACCCTCTGGCCTCAAAGCATCACAGCAATTTATGCAAACACTGTTTTATGAATCCTTTAAGCTGTTTGGCTTTTTTTTTTCTTTGCATAAAATTACTCATTATTGGCTATTTGATACACCTGCCATGATGTACCTGTGTGAAATGCATTCTGGGGGAGCAGAACACGGAAAGTGTTTTGCTGTCAAGAAAATGGTTTGCTTTAAAAAAAAATAAAGAGGAATAAAATTATTTTACATTGCCTTTTTTTTATCAGATGACTGATCTCACTGAAAATGTGATCCATTCTCAGTATGTTTGACTCTGGAAGATCGATAGATGTGCACCATTTCCCACCTGTATTTTCTGTAAATGGTACATTTTACACAAGAAACAAGAGTTCCCTCACGTTGTTCTAACTGCTAAATGTAAACAGTTTGAAGGTTCATAAACCACCTTACCTTTTTATACCAAATCCTTTATACCACATCAGGCCTTTTCTGGACTGTCCATTAGCTTTAAACTCTCTTCAAAAGTCCCCAAACTATCACTCAAAGGTAATTGTGCTTTCACAGGTCAGTAACCCAGCCACCCGCATGCTGAAGACGGCCGCGGCCCAGGTGGGCACGGCAACAGCGTCCTCTCCCACCACCACCAGACCGATCATCACTGTGCACAAGTCCGGGGCTGTCACGGTGGCCCAGCAGGCCCAGGTGGTCACCACTGTGGTGGGAGGAGTCACCAAGACCATCACCCTGGTCAAGAGTCCGCTCACCATGGGCAGCAGCGGTACTCTGGTAAGAAAAGTGTATTTTACCACATTATCGTCTGCGATTTGAATCTACAAAGCACCCTGTGGTGCTCTGTCATGCAAATGGCCTTCCCCCACACTGTGTGTCACAAGACTGTGACAACATGAAATTTGTCATGGGGGTGGGGGTTCAGTAGACCGCCTTGCCCCTGACCTCCCTGTGCTGTCCCATGCTTTCTAGTGACTCATGAACTTGAGTCTCTCTCTTATGTCGGCAGATCTCCAACCTTGGCAAGATGATGTCTGTGGTGCAAACCAAGCCAGTGCAGACATCAGCTGTCACAGGCCAGGCTTCCACTAACCCTCTCACACAGATCATACAGGTCAGCTATCTACATGAGTGCAGAAAACAAACAAAAACACCAACTAGATTTAGCTTAAAACCGCCGAGTCAGACACCTGGTCTTCTTCTCTAAGCAGTCGTTGAACGTGTGCTTTTCCTCCCCAGACAAAGGGTCCCCTCCCAGCCGGCACCATCCTGAAACTGGTGACCTCTGCGGACGGCAAGCCCACAACAATCATCACGACGTCCCAGGCTGGAGGCACGGGAAACAAGCCCACGATCCTCAACATAAGCGGTGTCTCACCTACTACTACCAAGCAGGGCACCACCATCATTAAGACCATCCCCATGTCGGCCATCATGACCCAGCCTGGAGCCACAGGTCCGAACTCGTCTGATTGATCTTACAGTCTGCGGTGAATGGGAAGCCGGGTGGTGGGAAGAATGTGTTTAGGGCCTGATGAAATGGCTGAAAAACGCATCACGATGTAAATGTTCATATCAGTTCATATTGATAATTATTGATTGGGTTTTGTTTTAAATATCTGTAGTACTGCCAAAATAGTAAGCTGCTTTATTCCCATTTTTCATAAGAAGTTATGACTGATGGTTACATGTTTAGTCAGCAGGTTGTTGCTTGGTAACCAAACAGTGAGTGAATAAGTTGATGTCACCCATGTTTAGCTTGCTGTGAGAGGTTGACCTGCTAAAGTCTTTCCTGTGCCTACATCTCCCAGAATGCCGAGTGGCTCTAGATTGGAGTTCAGTGAATATTCTATATGTTGAATATCCTATCAGTGGTAGTACCTATTGTTATTGATTTGGTTTCTGTTGCGATATTTCTATAAATGCTATTTGCTCACATTAATCAGTGTCTAAAGCTCAAACCTGTGTTATCTGTGCAGGCGTGACAAGCAGTGCAGGCATGAAAACGCCAATAACGATCTTTACCACCAAGGTAATGACCACTGGAACGCCTGGCAAAATTATTACTGCCGTGCCCAAACTGTCCACTGCAGCTGGACAGCAGGGACTGACGCAGGTAAGCTGGGTTTTCTCAACTGCTTATTGTGTCTATTGGGGTTTTTCTTTCTTTTTTTTTTTTTTTCTTAAAGCAGAATTTTGTTCAAAGATGAGATCAAATGTTTCTTTTTGTAGGTGGTATTAAAGGGGGCTCCAGGACAGCCGGGCACTATTTTGCGTACCTTGCCCATGAGCACAGTAGGCGGTGTTCGTCTCGTCACGCCAGTGACGGTCTCCTCTGTTAAGCCCACTGTTACCACGCTGGTTGTCAAGGGGACTACCGGTAAGAATACCTGTGTCTTTCGTAACCACTGAGTTGTTGTTGGGTTAGAAAATAATTTTCAACAAGATATTTTTATGGTTTTATGCAAGTTTCACTATAAGAGTTTTTGGCAGTTAATCTCAGCTGACACATTTTTTGACATCTTTATTCTGATTAGTTGGTTCTGGACACTGAAAGTAACGACTCCAATCTCAAGAAACGTATAGAAGTTTATTTAATAACCATTTAACCTCTCACCATGTTGACACTGAGGACGGATATTTCCACAGAATGAAGAGATTCTTTCCACAGGAAATTGAGGCAGGAGATTATTGAGGCACCACCAGTAATCTTGTGTGAAACATGTCCTCACAACAGAACAGCAGTTTCCTCATCTAAAAAGTAAAGCAGTGCAAAAAGCAAAAATTTTGTAAGCCAGTGGTTGTGTGTGGGGCGCGCCCCCTATGGGGAGCGCAGAGCCATTGCAGGAGGAGCACGATGAATGATAAAAAAAAAAAAAACTGTTCGTTTTAGCCCCATTTTGCACATCATCAATTTTTTTTTAAATGTATTGATGATGGCAAAGTTGAAGATTGTTACAAATAAAAAAAGAAATATGTTTGAAATAACACTGATGGCAAAGAAAACTCTTCTACAGTATAGAACTAAAAAAAACAGGATTATTGTCTCCAACCTCAATTTCCTTTGAAAACACAATCATTGACTTCGCTGTTAACGACCACACAATGTAAATCAGATGACAATCCAGAGGTTCTTAATATTGTCAGCTGTTAACTGAAGCCTTTCTCTCCAACTAACCTGGATAAATGTTTACAATATATTAAAGTATCGTTGCACAATTTATCAGTATCGCCCAATGTTGGTCTTGATTTTTAGCATGTCTGATAACTAAAACTGAACCAATGTTTGTTTACACCTCGTTGCCGAAGGCGCTCATGTGACAGCGATAGCAGGGTTTCCCCCCAGTGTTATAAAAGCCTGGCGGGCCACCAGGCTTTCCTTTGCCCCCCACCAGGCTAAACATGGCTTATTTATTTAAGTCTTTTTAAAATGTTTGCATTTTCTAAGATTTTGTAGTCGGTGTTCAGGTATTAATCTTTCAATAACACAAAATTACCAAGTGATATTTTCAAATTTCCTGTCAACTTTAAACATTTCTTAACCCAAAAACACTACGGACCACTGGATGAATGACTGCCGAGCGCCCCAACCACCGGGCATGGCAAGTTTTCTGGGGGAAATCTTGGACCGAGAGGATGCTGTGTAAATTTGTGGCTTGTTTTAACCCAGAAAGAGAATGTACACAGATAGGGTGGGTGTTTGTCCCAGAAATTTCAATATATATAAAAATAATATTGGTAAATATCGGCCGATCGATATCGGTGCCTCCCCCTTTTAAAGGGACCTCACAAAAACAAAAAAGCAGAACATCCCTTTAATCTGTCCATCTGTGCTCCCTGTAGGAGTCACCACTCTTGGCACCGTCACTGGGACGGTGTCCACAAGCTTGGCAGGAGCCACGGCTGACAGCTCCAGTGCCTCCCTGGTGACGCCGATCACCACGCTGGCCAACATCGCTACCCTGTCCAGTCAGGTGATCAACCCAGCCACCATCACGGTCTCGGCTGCTCAGACCAATCTGACTTCTACTTCGACTCTGCCTTCCTCGACAATGACGGTGCAGGTGAGACTCCTGTGTCCCGTGTTTCTAACAGCTTTTTAAAACTTGCAACTAGCAGCAAAGTCTGAGCGGGAAATGCTGCAACGCTTGTTTGTAACGATGATATTGGTTCTGCCTCAGAACCAGCCCACCCAGGTTACCCTGATCACAACCCCCAGTGGCGTCGAAGCCCAGCCAGTCCAGGATCTTCCTGTGTCCATTCTGGCTTCTCCGACCTCTGAACAGCCCAGCTCCACTGAGGCCGGAGCAGCTGGAGACGGTTCTGGTACCGTCACTTTGGTTTGCTCCAACCCGCCCTGCGAGACCCACGAGACGGGCACCACCAACACGGCCACCACCTCCTCCGCCACAATGGGAGCCGGACAGGTCTGCTCCAACCCGCCCTGCGAGACCCACGAGACGGGACCACAAACACGGCCACCACGGCGACCTCCGACATGGGAGGGGCCCAGCAGGTGTGTTCAAACCCCCCGCGCGAGACCCACGTGACAGGCACCACCAACACGGCGACTAACAGCGAGACGGGCACCGTGCAGAGCGGGCACACAAATCCACCCGGCGACAGCCACGAATCAGGGACCAGCGACACTCCGTCCGCATCCACCTCTGGCGCAGGGGAGGAGCAGAGCAGCACGGCACCGGGCCAGGTCCAGAGGGTCTGCTCCAACCCGCCGTACGAAACGCACGAGACGGGGACCACCAACACCGCCACCACCGCTACCTGCAGCATGGAGACCGAAGAAGGCACAGGTATGTCAAAGTAAACGTGCTGAGTTTTGTTTCGGTTTTTACCGAAGTAGAAACTGTTGATTTGCTCCATCACATGTTGAATTGACCATTTTACCCAAAGCCGTTCGGTTTTTGACTTGCCTCTATAGCAAGGTGTCCACGCACCCTTACCAAGACTCAAATCCATGCATCTAAAAATAAGGTTTTAAAATGTCTTGCATCCATTTTAATATGGAAATCTCAGGCCTTGATTTTGTGGTGGCAGGACTTTTTAATCCTGTGTGTTTTGACATTTTCATTTAATCTGAAGATTTTTTTTATTTTTATTTTTTGAAACATTGCTGGTCTAAATTATTCCAGATGCCCTGAAAGCAGGGAAAGAGCTTTTCACCAACTTAAAGCCACTTTCAGCTTCTGCATTTTAGCAGTGAAGTGAGGATAGTTTGTACTAAAATGCTTAGAGTGTTGGAACAAAACTTAAGGGGAAAAAGCTTGAAATTTCAATCTAAAAAGTGAGAAATTCTGGACGAACCCAGGGTTATGTGTAGCAGCGACTCTGCTCATCAAACGGTAACTAGAACAAACGTTTGCAGGAAGAAAGTCAGTCCGATCAGCTGAGTTTTTATGAAGCCGCTTCGTGAATAGGGAGGTTTTTGCAGCCAGTAATCTTCCAGCCATTTGCCTGTAACCTCCTGACTGCAGGAACTCGTTTCGCTTCGGCCTTCTCATTAGCAGAGCAGCATCGACGATGCTTTATGATGCAAAGCTCCTTGACGTCTGTAGATGCTAAACGCAAGCACATGCTGCCTGCTAACTCAGCCTTTCAGATCAGAGCTTTAACGAGCTTTGTGGAAACTCATAAACTGTCCCCCACGTTTTATTTTCACTCTTCGCACAGCAAACCCTTTACACCCCCACGTTTTCTGGTTAAAACACAATTTGACGGCTGAGTTGTGCAAGTAAAATGTCGTTTTTGACTTTTTTCAGCCGCCCAGCAGACAGAGGAAGGAGCAGAAGGAACAAGCACCACAGAGGAAGCTGCCACCACTGCAGCTACCAGCGCAGCTACAACCACCCAAGGCAGAGCCATCACCACGGTCACTCAGTCCACACCGGCCCCTGGGCCCTCAGTACCGGTAGGGAAACGATGCACGTCTCTAAATTAGCAGCTTATTTTAACAGTGGCGTCTGCAATTATGTCTTTAAAAGCTGCGAGCCTGAGTGTTTAAAAAAGAAACCAACCAAACTTTTGTTTCCCTCCAGTCAATTTCATCAATCACAGAAGGAGCAAGCACTGCAGCCAGCAGCACGGAGGAGCCGATGCAGACTGAAGAACCTGCGTCAGCAGAAGCTGCACCTGCCGAGGAGCCTGCTGCAGCCATGGAGACACAAGCAGAAGTAAAGCAAAAGCACATTACACACAGTCGGCGGCAGCCCGGCTAAATTGATCATCGCAAAAGCTAATGTCTCTCTGTTGTTGTTGTTCTTCCAGGGAGAAGCAGCAGCTGCGACGGCCTTGAACCTGCCCTCGGAGCTAATGTCCGAGGCCCAGGGGACCACGCTGATGGTGACGGGGCTGTCGGACGAAGAGCTGGCCGTGACCGCCGCGGCCGAGGCCGCTGCCCAGGCTGCGGCCACAGAGGAGGCCCAGGCCCTCGCCATCCAGGCTGTCCTGCAGGCAGCGCAGCAAGCCGTAATGAGTGAGTACACGCCGTCCCCCTCAGCGGGCACAGCAGGGGTTGCAATCGCAGAAATTCACACAAAATTAACAGATCATTGCTTTTTTTTTTTCCTCCCTAATGGATAATTGAGTTCATCTCAATTTCTCAGCAAAAAATGCTTTGTAATTCTAACTCCCACCAGAGGGTGGCAGCATTTCTTCTCATATTTCTGCTGCCTCAGCCTCACTTGATGTCAAGTCATAGTCCGTGATATGGCGAGTAACACAGTCACATATATTGCAAACTTCCTTTCAAATCTTTCTAAATTAGTGACTTGGATTGCAAAAAAATAAAATAAAAGCAATTGCAAAACCGTATAGGAGCCTGTCAATATGAAAAGACGTTCAATATTATTTAGCTTTAAGAAGAACGTATCAAATGCAAGGATAGCTATGAACATTTTGACAGTTTGGCAATGGGTTTCATCGATTGGCTCTGCCGCAAGTGACCCTTGAGACCATCCGTGATCCTGATGTGGGCCAAAATAGAAATGACTTCGACAGCCCCGGCTTGAGGCTGCGTGGGTCTAAATGTTACGCAACGTGTTTCCAGACGAAGGCGACGGTTCTGGGGAAAGCCAGCAGCCCACCAACATCCCCATCATGCTGACGCAGCAGGAGCTGGCCGCACTGGTGCAGCAGCAGCAGCAGCTACAGGAAGCTCAGGCCGCCGCACAGCAGGCCTCCGTGGACGCCAGCATGCCCACCGAGGGCCTCGCCCCCGCCGACAGCCTCAACGACCCGTCAGTCGAAAGCAACGGGCACAACGAGATGGCCGCCTCGGTCACCAGCGCCGTGGCGTCCCTCCTACCGCGCACCACTGCTGAGAGTAAGTTTTTACATTCTGTGCGAAGGCCTTTTTGATCAGACATCGACCTTGTGCTCCGTGTCTCGCTCTGTGAGCCGCCGCTTAACTTTGCTAACTAGTTTGCAGCACTACAAATATATAAAGTACGTGATTCTCTTTCGCACATTTCTGTTGTGATACAGAAGCCCAAGTTTCGTTCATGCTGGCCTTGAAAAGTCTTACATTTGAGAAACCTGCAGAAACCCTTTTGCTGCATTTGTCTAATTCTCGTTGCCCTTTCCTCCGCCCAGCTCTGGCTCCGTCGAGTACGTTTGCGCCGTCGATATCGGTAGCAAGTCCGGCCAAGCTGCAGGCGGCGGCCACTCTCGCAGAGGTCGCCAACGGCATCGAGGGAGAGGTAAGGCTTGAGCGACGCCCGATGGATCAGCTTTGAGGGAAAAACAAAAGGTTTTAACAGATTTTTTGTGTTGATCTTGTGATTTGTTCAGAAACAAGCCCCTCAGCCTGCTCCGGTGAAGCCTGTCCTTAAAAAGGAGAACCAGTGGTTCGATGTCGGGATTGTAAAAGTGACGAATATGGTCGTCACTCACTTCTACGTGCCAGGAGACGATTCTCAAGGAGACGTAAGTGTGACAGGAACGTCGGGCCGTTCCGCCCCGCCCCCGACTCTTCCTCTGACGTTGCGTTGTTGCTCCGTGTAGGACGACTCCGGCGCCGTACCGGACTACAGTCAGATGAAGAAGATGGAGCTGCAGCCCGGCACGGCGTACAAGTTCCGCGTGGCGGGGATCAACGCCTGCGGGCGCGGAACGTTCTCCGAGATTTCGGCTTTCAAGACCTGCCTACCCGGATTCCCAGGAGCCCCATGTGCCATCAAAATTAGCAAGGTAGGCGTTTCCGTTGCAAACCTGTACAGCGAAGACCAGCCGCAGCGAGCCTGACGTAATCGCTGCCACCCGCAGAGCCCAGACGGCGCCCACCTGACCTGGGAGCCGCCTTCGGTCACGTCGGGGAAAATCATCGAGTACTCGGTGTACCTGGCCATCCAGAGCAGCCAGACGGCCGAGGCCAAGGCCTCCACCCCGGCCCAGCTGGCCTTCATGCGGGTGTACTGCGGACCCAACCCCTCGTGCTTGGTGCAGTCGTCCAGCCTCTCGAACGCTCACATCGACTACACGACCAAACCGGCCATCATCTTCCGCATCGCCGCCCGCAACGAGAAGGGTTACGGTCCCGCCACTCAAGTTCGATGGCTGCAAGGTAAGAACGGAGAATTATCAACGGTTTGGGCTCGGGTCCATCTAAGCCGGTCCTGTGAAACTCCGTGGTTCTGTCACGAAAGTATCGTGCAGTTAAAGTTTGACCTTCTGCTGTTTTCTATGATTTTTTTTTTGTAAAGGATCAGAGAAACGGCTTAATGTCACAAATCAAACTATGATCATGAGCTTCTCTACATGCTAAGCTAACCAGCCCGATTTAGCAACGTTTAGTAACTAACAGAATGCTGTTTGTGAACGCTTCATAACCCCAAGCAGACAGTAATGTTTTCCAGCCAGCAACTTTCTATAAAGTGGCTATAAAGTATATTTACACCTTGGCTTAAAACTACCCAATAATGTTTGAGATATTTATGGATCATCTTGTAATTCTGAACTCAAAGTGCAGCTCTGAGTTTTGCGTTGACACTTGGACCCCAATAGATTAAAGCTGGTGAGCGACACCGAGCCAGCTGTTCCACTGCTAATCCAACTCTACGTTATTGTTAAAGCTCTGTTTTTGTTCATTTAATTTCCTTTTCCTTGGTCAGATTAGAAACTTGATAAACGGCCCAAATAATTTTATCTGTCTGCAAACCAACAGACGCGTATTCAGCCTTTTTAGTGTTATTGCTTTCTATTATTTGTGTGTTTTTTTTGTTAACTTGACTAGAGAAGTTCAGTTTTTAGGGGCTTCCCCTCGTCCTTTTCAGGCATATTTTTTTGGGGGGGGGAAGCAATACGATATGCTCTCTCATTGAGGAGCCTACAAGGCTGTAATCAGCCTGTGAAAATGTATTTACTTTTTTTTTTTATCTACTTTTAGTTCATGAATGCAAAGAGTGGAAGGGAAGGAACTAGACCTGCCTTTAGCCTTAATTAGCTTCATCCGGTCTTGAGTTAATAAGCAGCAGCCGGATTTGCGTGACCCTGCAGCAGCGGCCGTTCATTTCACTCATCCACTGTGAAACGGACGACCAGAGAAAGTGACGACAAAAAAAACAAAAAAAAAAAAGTCAAACTGTTAGTGGAAACGCAAATGGCGGTCGCGGCGGTTTAGCACGAATAAAAAAAGGAGCCAAGGAGACGAATTCTAACCAATGAATCCTTGTGATCCGCAGAATCTGGTAAAGACGCCACTTCTGCAAAACCTGCCCCCAAAAGACCCGGCACCTCTCCCGATACGTAAGTGTCTCCTCCCGCCCACCTCAACCCGATCGGCGATTCCTGCGACTCATTCTGGCTTTGTGTCCCTCCACAGCAAGACTACTGGTCCAAAGAAGGCGAGGACGGACCAGTGAGGTTGCCCAGAGTCCCCTCCCAGTCTTTTTGTCTTTTTGTCTTTTTTTTTTTGGTTCTTTTTCTCCACTGTCCTTTTTATCAGGAAGACTGACCTTCACTCATCCTCCTCCTCTTCCTCCACCCTTCCCCCCCCTCCTGTTTCAGATCAGATAAAAATGGTGGCAGAAGCCCAGATGAAAGTCAATCTGAGACACATTTCTGTAGATAAACCCTCTTCCCCCCCCAATTCCTCCTCCTCCTCGTTCAGTTGGTCGTAATATTTTTAGAGCAACTCAAACCTAGAAGCACATTCTCTCTTTTCAGCCACATCCTTCATTTTTAACATCTATTTTTGACTTTTTTTTTGTCTTTTTTCCAATAGTTGAACATTATAGACACATTTACCCCTTTTCACAAACTGGGAGCCAGGCTGAGCGCTATGTTACCTAATTTTTCTGTGCTTTGTGAATTCTTGGGGCGGGGGGAGGTGTAGAAAGAGACTACATAAAATGTTGTACAGTGTTTGGAAAAAAAAAAAAAAACGGCGTGGAGGATTTAGTTTAGACGAAAGGAAAGAATCGGTATGGAAACAAATAAAGCACTTGTCCTCCACAAACGAGGACATCTTTTTCTTCTTTTTCTTTTTGAGCTCTAACACAATTTGCTTCATAGAGAACCAAGTCTGTACAGTCACCGTACTGGACTCCAGTCTCCTGGTAAATATCATCACTGTGCGCTTTTTAACCCCCCCGCCCCCATTTCCTCCCACCTGAGACACGAGGAGCGGTGACCCGCACGTTGGAACGGACAAAGGAAAAAAGGAAAAAAAAAAAAAGAGAGAAACGCAAAGGAAGAGATTTGTAGAGAAAGAAAGACGGACTTTGCTAGGACAGAGACTGGCAGCACACACACACACACACACACACACACACGTTTCAAGATAAACTTCCAAAAAAAAAAAAAAAAAAAAACCCTTTTCCCGAAAAATTAGCAATGACGCAGAAAAAAAACAAACTCTTGTGTAGTTTATTTTTGTATTTTTAAGCTTCGTTTTCCTCCTGTGTGTATGTGTAATTGTGTGCATTTTAAGAGAGAGAAAAAAAAAAAACATCACTTTTTTTTTTTTTTTAAACTGTTCAATCCCCTCCCCCCCCCTCTCTTGTAGTTTGTGTTCGTGGGAAGATGGCTGGCTGTGTTCAGGTTGCCACTATATTTTTTAAAAACCATTCGGGTGGTTCGTGTTGATCCTGTTGACAATGAAAGACGAGACTTTTTTTGTCATTTGTTCCAAGTAGAACCGCAGAGGTTGTAGGACTGAAGGGAACCTTGAAGTGGACCCAGAGAGAGGAGTTATGTTTTTATTTTTATTTTATTTTATTTTATATTTTTACTTTGTTTACTCTTGATGCTTGTGTTGCTTTGTTTGCCAAACACAAATGTTCCCGGGTTGGAAGGGAGGGAAAGAAAGGAAAAAAAAAAAAAAAATGGCGTCACATCTTCTGTCGACTTTTCTTCCCGATGCCCGGTCGGATGTTGCTTCTTCTTCTGCTCATGAATCTTTCATTTTGTAGAATGGCTAAACGTGCTCCGTAGACCCTCCCGACCCGCGACACCTTTATTAATGTCTGTGAATCAACTGAATAAATTTTAATTTGTTTTTTCCCTTCTCCAAGGCTCTGTATTTCAGACCATTTCAGATGGTAAGCTACCTGTTCCTTTTTTTTTTTTTTATTTTGTTTTTTTGTCTTTGAATGGGGAAGGCCGCCTGCAGCCGGAGTGCTACTCACTTGTAAATTAGTTCGTTCATAGAGCAAGAATAAAAAACAAAACACACACACACACACAGAGAGAGAGAGAGAAAAAACAACAACAAAACAAAACATTTTGGCCTTTTATATAATTACCTGTAACAAACTGTTTTTACATGTTGGGTCATCTCTTGATCGCCTTTTGTGTCTTTACTTATAAAAGAAGCAAATATATAAATATATATATATAAATATATATAGTCTCCCTGATTGTTCTGATTTTTTTTTTTTTTTGCCGCTGTTTCTCACTGTAGGAGTGTGAAATCCTGCTAGGTCCGTCAGTCCAAACGTGTACAGGGAGGAGTTATCTGGCTGTGAGTGGGAGATCTTTTGCGTTAAAAGGGCAGATCCGGTTCGTGACGGTAATTTAAAAAGGAAAAAAAACAAACAATAAAATAAAACAAAAAGTCGAAGCCGACTCCGCTTGCCGCCGTGGCTTCAGGTTGGGATTTCTTTCTCGAAACTTTCTCTTCATATGCATTCATCATTTTTGTGCGTGTCGGTGTGTCTGTTAAACAAAACTAGACATGCATGCAAAAAGCAGTGTATTTTAGTAGTGATGCCTTAAGTTAGACCATAAAGCTGAAGGTTCTCAACATAAAAAAAAAAAAAAAAAAAAACAGGAAAAAAAAAAAGGGAAAAAAACCAAAACATTTAATGAGTTTGTTCCTCTCTCCATGTGGTAAACAATTGTGTCCTTTCCTTCCACAGTACCTTTTGCCGGGTCACTTATTTTTGCACCCTTGTTAGATAGGTCATCATCAGCAGTGCCGAGGTCTCCGAACTTTCCTTCCCCCGCCTGGACGAGTGCTCTCTTATCAGCACTCGCAGGTGTTGCGAGTTTCTCTCGGCTGTTCGCAGGTTATCTGGAAATGTCCTGTATTTTCCAATGTGTGTTTTTTGTACTGTAGGGAGTAATGTATCTTTTATCATCAAAAATAAACATGTTAAACAGAGACCGTGTCTTGGATCTGTTTCTTTTGGATTACCTGCTGGAGGCCGAGCTCTGCGGCTCTTAAAAACGGCTTCTCGATGTCCAGGTCCTCTTTGGCGCTTCCTTCAAAGTACTCCGCCCCGATTTGCTCACACCACTCCATCGCTTTCCTGCGAGACACCTAGGCACCAAATGAAGGATTTCACAATCTGGAATACGGTGGAGAGTAAAGAGCTTATGCACATTTCATATTTGGGCTGGAGGTTTATGAGTACAACTTTAGGATCGTTAAATTTCATTGTAACGTAGTAGGATTTTATGTGACGGTGTCAAAAATTCAAAACGCATTTTCAAAGCAAAGTTGAAAAGGGTGCCGTGCGATGCTTGATATTTTGGTGTGGAGCAGGTATTAAGATATATCTTATTGTTTTCCTTTGAGTTATTTTTGCTAAAACACAGGACGGAATAAAGAGAATAAATCGGGGCAAAACGTTTTTACTGTGGAGCTGAGAAACTACAACACAGATTTCAAGAGGGAATCTGAAGCTACAATATGGATCTCCACACCAGTGTTCAATCGATTCGCCACCTCTAATATTGAGCCCCTTTCAACGTGCTACCCCTAAATAAAAATCCTACTCAACTCGCACAACGCAGGAAGTCTGCGAACGAGTCGAGACCGACCTCCCGGTTGCTCAGGTCCGTCTTGTTGCCCAGGACAACGAAGGGAAAGTCGTCCGGATCCTGAGGCTCTCCCTGGACCAGGAACTCCTTCCTCCACATCTCCAAAGAGCTGAAGCTGGTCATTGATGTGACGTCAAACACCAGCATGCAGCACTGGCTCCCTCTGTACAGAGGCGTGCCCAGAGACTGGAACCTCTCGGTGCCCGCTGTGTCCCAGATCTAAACACACACACACGCAGAGAGGAGTCACTGCAGGTCATGAAGGTCAATGCATGTCACTGTGATGCACGCGCCAACCTGCAGGGTCACGGGGTTCCCATTTATCCTGACTGCTTTGGAGAAAAAGTCCGTCCCTATGGTGGCTCTGTACATGTTGGTGAAGCGGTTATCCACATATCTGTTCATGACGGATGATTTTCCCACCCTGTGTAAACACACACACACACCCACACACACAGAAGATCAATTAAAAATAACCTCAAACTGAACTCTTTCTTCATCACACATTTAACTCCCGTGTGCGTCACGCGACGTCTCAAGATGGTTAAAAAGTGGACGACATTGTTTAAATATCTACATACTACGTACATATATATTTGACACCTTTACTTTAAAGAGTCGCGGCAAGTGAAAGTAAAACATTTGAGCTTTAAACTGAACCGAGTCGCAACATGTCAGAGTGGAAACAACAACCAGAGGTTACCCGGAGTTTCCTATGAGGATCGTCTTCAGAGTCACGGGCGTCTTTTCCTCTCCCATGTTGAACCGAGGCTGCGACCAGATTGACTGCAGCTCTGAGGCTCCGGAGGACGATGACGCCTTCAGGGTGCTGCTCGGAAATTCCCAATCGGTTAGCTGTCGTTTATTTGATTTTCCGAAACGTCGGACTTTGAAACATGTTAAGGAGCAATACGATTATATACAGGAAATACAGCAGTTTTATTCAAATATTGATGATATGATAACGTATTTTTATTTTTTTTAAAATTGTACATTAGGGAATGAACCAAAAGCCTTAGAACTAATAATATACAATATTAATTATGATATTTACACTGTCCCAAGAACAGCACTGTAGTCCTCGTTATATATAAACCTACTCGTTCGGTTACCATAATTTGTTTATTGTGTTGATTTCTGCACGTTTATTAAATGGCGATGCTGTGGCCTACGCTTTTGAACGCATCATTTAACAAACACCTGTGTGGCTGACTCGTGGCTCACCTTTGACCAGTAAATGTTTTTTTTTTTTTTTTGACAGAAAATACACAATCTCATCAAATGATATCAAAGAAAGCGATTGTGGACAACGTGTTGTTTTTTTTCCCCTCACTGATGCATTTGAGTAGATTTGAACATCAGTGGAAATTTATTATATTTCAGTAATTTGGTTGAAAATGCAGCTAATTTTAAGGTAGATTTAGTGAGTAGATGTTGAAAAACTAGAGCTGTTGCCTTGCAGCAAGAAGGTTCTGGGTTTGATTCCCAGCCCGGGTCTTTCTGCATGGAGTTTGCATGTTCTCCCTGGGCATGCGTGGGTTCTCTCTGGGAACTCCGGCTTCCTCCCACAGTCCAAAAACATGACTGTCAGGTTAATTGGCCTCTCTAAATTGTCCCTAGGTGTGAATGTGTGTGTGCATGGTTGTTTGTCTTGTGTGTCTCTGTGTTGCCCTGCGACAGACTGGCGACCTGTCCAGGGTGACCCCGCCTCTCGCCCGAAATGACAGCTGGAGATAGGCACCAACAACCCTCCCGACCCCAGTAAGGGAAAAAGGGTGCAGAAAAATGGATGGATGTTTCTGTTCATTTTGATAGTCTCTGGTAATCTAATTGTTATGCTAATTAAAGTAGATTTTTAAGTCCAGGCGTGTGGATGGGCTGTTCCCCGTCAGAGGTGATGGACTTCAGCTTGTCTGCATTTTTCACTGTTATTCTGCCTCTCCTCTTCCTTTTGACAGTCAAGCACAGTGACGCCTCTCTCACTGGAAACTGGGACCTTGAATGCTTTCTGAAAAGCAAAACTTACCTTCGTCTGAAGAAGAGGACTTTGGACCACTGAGCATTAAGACACTGCAAATAATACTACAGTTATTTATCCCCGAGTGGACGTGAACCTTCTTCTATTTCAGTTTTTCCTTCCACTCAACTTTCAGATTAGCAAATATGGATACAGCACTCTAAGCGGTATCCTTTAGTAAAAACCTTTTCAGTTCAATTTAATTTCAGTGACACCTTATCAGTCCCAAAGGGAAGTTAAATTGTTTTTCAGCTTACTCTCCCCCTGGTGTCAGTGACTGTCTGCTGAGCAACAATATAACATTTGTATTTAAAATTGTACTTTATTGCTTTTATGTGTGACCTGTCTGAGCAAAAGAAGTTTGCGATTTAATGATTTGGTAGCTATAATTAGCAACACAAACAAATGTGCATGAATTTCATGTTTGAATGCTTTATTTAATCAATAATCTTGAAATGAATCTGGATTTTTTAAGTATATATATCTATTTTCACAAAAACATTGATGTGTATTTTAATTTTTTACCAAAGAGTCATGTTCGATGTGTTAGAAAACAATAATTCTTTTATATATTTGATCAGGAACCATGTCATGCAGCGTGTTTCCACCCTCCAGCTGTTTCAGGAACAGAGAACCTTATCAGAAACTCCTTGCGGAATGACAGTCAATCGGTTTGATGCGACTCGCCACCAGGGGGCAGCAGATGCTTCCGTTAAGCCAGCAGGTCTCCATCACTGCTAACTGTCAGGTGTGTTTCTGTCCTATTGGACTCCACTGTAGGTTGGGTTGCTGCTTTTAGAGTTTCACACTTTAGTTTAATTTTACTGACACTAATAGTCAATAAATCCCTGTAACTAAACCAACATTTTACAATAATTTAGCTTTGTCATAACTTTCTCAACTAAACGCCATGCAGCAGGTCCAGCTAACCGGTGCTAGCGAATCCAGCTAATTTCAAAATACTGCAGCAGTAATAGATGATATATATATATATATATCCATATATATATAAATATATTAGAATATTTTTTATTGGAAATGTAACTAAAGTAACTTCCTGCTCTTTAGTTAAATTTACTTCATTTCAACATATGCTCTTGTGATTTTATGACAGACCAACACAAAGTACTATATATTGTAAACAGGGAAGGAAAATGGTTATCTAAATAAAAATGAGAAAATATATAATGTCCACTTCTGTTCACCACCTTACCAGAATAGTAAATAAAGTCCATCTGTGCTCATTCAATCACTGTGTAAATGTTCTGTGAAAGCCTCAAAGGTTTGTTAGTGAACATTAGAAAACAAACAGTGTCCTAAGCTCTGGGCAGAGCTAACTGACCCACTGTTCAGTCCTGTCCCATCTTGACTACGGGGTTCCTCAGGGAGCCATTCTAGTTCCACTTCTTTTCCACTGTTAACACAACACTTATGCACCACAACGCCACCTTTCACTGCTTTGCAGATGTTATCCAAATGTATTTATCTATTCTGGCCACACTGCTCTTCAGCCCTTACAGATGCGCTTCACAGATGTTCAAATATGGCTATTAATCTGAACGAAAGCAAAACTGAAATCATCTTATTTGGAAAACCCAGCCTTCTAAATGACTACAGTGTGACTGGTTCATGAGATTCACACTGTCATCTGTAGCAGCCCATCTGACTTTATGCTGCTCTATGACAGAAAATCTCAAAGAAATAGAAGTTTGTGACTGCAATGTGACATTAAAAAAAAAAAAGAGTTAAATAGGCATAAATACTCTTGCAAGGCAACTCTATAATAACCCAATGCAAAGATGGAAAAAAAAAAGATTTCACCAGCATCCGTGCAACAACAAAAATGTCTTTACAGGAACAAAAACTAAATTCAGACAACATGAACATTTGGGGGCAAAAGTTACAAGTGGTAATAGTTTCACTCTTAGACGTGTGTGTGTGTGTGTGTATGGTGAGATTGCATGGACTCAACAGTGGAAAGAGTTACGATAGCAAAGTGATAAGCTAACTTTATTAGTCAGAGCAACACTTTTATGCTCCTCTGCTGCTAAAAACATCACCTCACATGCCAACATCAGCATGGAGGAGGCAACTCATCTCTGAAAGTGTGATGGTGAGGACAGTGTGCATGCGTGTGTGTGTGTGTGAGAGAGAGAGAGAGAGAGGGAGCTCTCCTGGGTATAGCACTGCTGCTGCAGCCCTGCACCAAAGAGATAAGACCACCGCCTTCACAGAAGCCCGTTTCTTGGGAATTTGAAGGCTGCCATCAAAGTCCAGCGGTGACACACAACACCATCCGTCACCCGGGTTACGACCGGCTCAAACAGCCCTCCCCCCCTCAACTGCCCTGTACTTCACACTGTAGTGTCACTTCAGAGTGCAAGCAGGAAACACTGACATCTGACGGGCCACGCTGCGCATGTGCCCCTTCACTGTGACTCCGACTCACGCAGCACGACCAGGCCGAGGCTGCAGGGTCCTGTGGGCCTGCGGCTGAGCTGCTTGTAATTCCCGGCCTCCTCCTCCGTTCATCTTGATAAGCGCTTATCAGGGCGTCGCAGGCCGCCGCGTCCCTGCCCCAGCTGTCCACGCTTGCGGCGCAGACTTCAGCGCCGTCACTCCTCTTCATAACAGCCACGTAAGCCGATGTGCCCAGAGAGCTAGCTCGGCTCAGTCCCATTTCATTTTGACACAGCGGTCCTTAGCGGGAAAGTGGATCAAATCGAGTCAGTAAATAAGGAAGACTTCTAATAGAAAACACTTTGCAGTGTCCATCGAGCCTACCCAGCATGCATCTCATCCTACCCGCAAGCTCTGAAGATGCTAATTTTGGATAATTTGAATAATCGAGACGCAACATCTCGATTAGGCAAGCATGCAGGCAATTAAGAAAGTTCTCATCCTGCCATGGTTAACATCTTTCATGTGGAAATGTTTAAAAAGCATCAATGCGAGAGTTAGACTTTTTTAGTTAAATAAAAAATAAAAGAGGAAAATAAAACTGTCCTACTGCATCGACACTGCAAGTTCTAAGATGGATAAAAAAAACAGGACGGCTGAGATTTCACCACGTGTTTAAGCTAGCATTAGCCGCTACAATAAACTGTTATTTAGCCCTCGTGTCAGTTGTATCTCGTTCAGTATTTCACTCAGTACTGTAAAACCTTAGATTGTGATTTGTTCGTTTTGGGTTAAATACATGAAATGCAACAAAACCTGTTATTAGCCCTCATTGCTAACAGTTAGCTTGTGACTGAGCACAGCAGCTTGCATTTCTTGTTGTTTTTTTAAGTGAAACAGAATAAAGTTGGATTTAATATTAATCCTACATCAGGAGGTACCTACCAGCATTTGCTCTTTGGTTCCTCAGTTTAGACTTTGGGTTCTTATTCTTTATAAGCTTTATTGCGTTCCTTACACATAAAACTTGTGTATATCGGGGCCATATGGAGTAGAATTAGTTTCCAATGGGTTTCCTGTATTGGACCTGTTTGGTTGACTAAATACAGACCTCATAAGCAACACCAGCTGGCGACCCTTTGACATAAATGCTCAAAAATCATTAACTAGCTGGACAACAGGAACCACACAGTGATAAAACCTCAAAAACAGACAAAGGCAGAAATCTGGGGAACAGTCAGGGTTTCGGCATTCGATGATGTGGTGTAATTTGCCTGATGGGAACCGCTCAAAGTTTAGAAGTCTGTCCTTAGAAAAGCCCTTAAACAGATCCTGGATTAGGGATTGGGACTCTCCCAATGATATTTTCAGGATTGTTTTACCCAGTGTAAGACAAATACACTGTCTTGTCTTACACTGGGTGACATTTTGGACCCATATCACCCATATCTGTATAGGTGTGATATAGGCTACTGGGCTCTTTTCCATGTTACCTTGTGGTCATCATTAACCTGCGCTCCATCCCATTTTATGATCATTTTTCATTTCGATTCCTGTCCACATGGGACCCGCACATAAACGCTGGTTTCCTGATCAACTATTCCTTTAGTTTGTATGTACTATGTGGCCGAATAGCTCTACATCACAGCAATTACCTGTGTATTTACCTTGCAAATGGTCAAAACCAACATTTTCTAGAAGTACTAAAAGTCCTCCTGCCAGCTGTTGTACATTGGTGTTATACCTCGATTTACGTTGGTGATATTTCTACTTTGCTAGTAAAATGAATAAACATTAAGCTTCCAACTCTATTAAATCCAATTGAGGCTTCCACAACAAAAAAAAAAGGCAAGTACTTCACCTGAGCGTCCTTTTAAAGAGGAAAAGTCGGCCCGGTTCCAGTTTGCCGATCATCCGTTGCATAAAAAGCCTGCAGAGGTTGACCTCGCCGACTTTTGCTATTCTCATCCGTTTATTTCTGTTGGCTTCTTGGCGAGCATATCTACTTGAACAATTGTTCCCAGGAATGGAAAATTCATACAGATGGTTGATCTATTTAGACACTTTTTCACCCCGTGTTTCGATTTGCACCTGGGCTAACTGATGCAGGTTATCAGGAATCAATCCCTATAAACGCTGTGGTTTTTTTAAAAGGCTGGGGAAAAGATCAGCCTTCATCTCATTTCTGCCTAACTGTTTTTCTCCCCTGATTTCCCTGAAAACTGTAAATGAACAAAGAGAGAGGAAATTTGGGGAGCTGTTTTGACTATCAAATGACCGGGCACAGTGTTGGGCTTGTGCGCCTCCAGGCCGTGTCCAGACCATATCTCTGCCGTATGATTGCTGCTCTTTCCCCGATTTGCATTACTGCGCTTCCACTCCAAGCTTTGCTGGACCACAAAGAAATTGCGTCTTTGCATTTTTCCCTCCGCTTTGTTCAAATGCCTCTCAAGCTCTTTTTCCATGTGGGCTCGGCTCTTATCTGGGCCTTTATGCACATTTCGTCAACAGACACCGAAAAAAACAAGAAAAGAAAAGGAGGGCCTCTCCATGGCGTGTGTGCTCCCTGAAGGGCCCTGGAGACGGCCCGCTCCTCGACGCGTCTGAGTCCCACACCTAAATAAACCCCCTTCTCATCCGGCGTTTCCGTCCATCACCTGGAGCGGCTTGATAACAGCCGTGGTTTGGCGCTTTTTTTTTTATTCGTGGTGGAAATCATCCGAGATACATGGCTGTTATCAATGCGACGCAAGCGGCACACAGGGACTTAAAGGAAGAGCAGAGGAACTAAGATTTAAAACGGCCGTCCAGGGCCACAAACCCACCGGCGATATTTGTGTTTCGTAAATAAATGACACGGTCAAATGTGATTTTTTTTTTTTACTCTGTCTCTCGTAGCTGTAAATATGTAACATCTGCCATCTTGCAGACTCTTTCTCTGTGGACCAGAGAGGTGTGTCTTGTCAAACAAAAAAGTCATCTCCAACCCCTCCCACGGACTGTCTCATAAGCCCTAAACTTTGCTGCTGGTTGAAGAAGTTGCTCTTGTGGCCATCAGCCTGCGGCGAGTCAGTCAGTCTGTCCGTCGGTCGAGTTGAACTGGACCTCTTCCCTCTGGGTTGTAGAGATTCTGCAAGCATCCAGTCTGGTAGGTGACCACTTTATCTCATGTTGGACTGATGTCCTCTACTTGTCTCTCGTTAATTGTTTTGCTAATTTATTTTTTTTTATTAAGAGAAATATTTTTAAAATTCAGGGGTTTCTGATTGGCCACTTTTGGCATCGCGGTTAAAGTTCATTTTGAGGTGGAAATCTTTTAAAGAAACTAAGTAATTAAAACAATCTATTTTACAGATTTTTTTCTAAATATGTTTTCCTCCATATTGTTCCTAAATTGAGTTAGGAATAATATCTGAAAGAATTTTATCAAAACAAACAAAAAACAAAACATTTTAAGGACTTAATGCTCAGTTTAGGACGAGTTGTGTGTTTGTATTTATGGAGTTGCATTTAAATGTATACATGTGAAACTGGTAAGTTTCGCATGCATTCAAGGCTTCTACCTTGAAATGCCTTCACACTTTTGCTTTCAGATTTCTATTAATGAGATCAGATTTTTTTTTTCTTTTCGTCCTGCGTGTTTTTGACTCTATCATCGCAGATGGACATGTTCAGAATTACAATATCGAGGCCGTATCAGATTTTCTCAGACTTTATCTCACGCTATCAGCCACTTCTCTTCCCTCTTCTCTTTCCTGTAAAGATCCTGAGTGAGATTGACGCTGACTTTTACCATGACTGTGATATTTCTTACTTTAACAACTTTCTATATTCTTGAAAATGAATGTTTCTGGGAAGATTTTCTGTCATTGTCTAAGGCGGTCTATTTATATAAAAAAAAGAAACGGAACTCTTTTTTTTATTTCAGTGTTTTTCGTTTTTCATCCCCTCGGGCATTTCTTCAGCCGACCTCCAAACGGCACACCTATTATGTTTTAAGGCCACCTAGTAACCGTTCGGTCACTGGCTGCATCACTACTTTTAAAGTGTCGGTTATTTTTAGTTGTTGCTTTCAGCCACAGTCAAATGAGGATCCTAGAAAAGGAAGTTTGAAAAAGCCTGCTGTCGAGAGATCTCGTCCCTGATAACTTCAAGTTGCACTTTGTTGTGTTAGCGAACAACGGGGCCCAGCGGCGGCGCCTTATGCGCAGGCAGAGCGGAGTGACGGGATGAGTGATGGATCTGTGTTTTTTATTTCAAGGTGAAAGTGATCATGGAGGATTCGTCAGACCAGTCCCACTGGGCGTCTCCCACCCTGCTTAGCTCTGACCCCCTCGCCGGCTTCCCCTCCGACCCGGGCCTGTTGACCGCCGGGGAAGAAGGAGAGGCCTTTTTCTCGGCCGCAGACGCCGATTACGCCGGGCTGTCCTCGTTCTTCCCCAACCCGAGCCATAGCCGAGCGCCGTCCAGCTACAGACACGGCTCTGGTGAGCGCCAGCGGTCCTTCTCCGTCCTCTAAACCGGATGGGGGGGGCGTCCAAACTGTTTGCCCCACAAGTTTAAAGTACTCAGCGGCCATTTTCCCCTCACCCCCATTTAAAAACGCAAAAATAATTTTGGTATAAGTGCTTTTTTAATGGAAAAAAGAAAATAAGAAAAGAAAAAATTATTGTGAGTGTGTAGAAAAAGTGTCAGACGTTTGTCTCTATAAAGGAAATGCTAACATTTATTGGAAGGGACGCGAATAAGACTTAAACCTGGCGTCTTCATGAATGTTCATGGCCGAGGCTGTCAATGGCAACTTTTTTTGCATTTCACTTTTTTGTTCAATATAAAACAAAACGGTTTTTGCATTGAACAATGCAGGTTGCATTCCATTGTTTGATATTTAATTGATATACTAAATTATACTAATATTAATTTAGTTAATATTAACCAAAATTAATTTAATTCAGCATATTAATATTTACTGAATAGCCTTTAAATCATCAAATTAATGTTTAACTGACAGGATTAAGTAATAATTTCATTTAGTAAATTAATACTCAGTACATTTTAAATTAACTAAATATTTTTTCAGTAGATTAATATAATTCACTGAATAATAACTATTATTCAGTAAATAATTACACTTTTAGTACAAAGCTGCACTAATGGTTTTATTATTTACTCAATTACACATAAAGACAACGGTTGTAAACATTCATCAAAACTTCATCATGTTTAATGTCAGTCAAATAAAGTATTACCAAAGAAATATGTTAAGTTTACTAAATCTTTCGGGCCCGCTGTCTATTTTAATTTTTTTTTTTTTTGGTTATTAAAACATTTTAGTCTATTCTTAACAACAACAAAAATAAGAACTTCCTTTAAAAATCTCGCTGTGTTAAGCCAAGTTAAATGAATGTGTGTTCAAGTCTGTTTTGGAGAAAACATTTACCAGGATATTAAACTGAAACAGAGTAAATATACATACATACATATATATAGCTGATGAAAGAAAAAACACTTTGGGTTATGCTTAATATTTTTCCTTTGAGATGTAAATTTGTAAATGAAATCCTCATGATAAAATACCAAATAACTGAAAAAACAAAACAGGAGTTTCAGCTGAAAAGAAATTGAGTTCATTTGTTACAAGTAATCAACTTAAGTAAACATATTAAGTTTATTAATTGCCATGTTAAACAAAGTTAATTTGACTACATGTAAGGAATTAACAAATTTTTTGAAGCTGGAGCTCCTTTCTCTGTTTTCAGTAAAGTCTAATTCACTCATTTATTCCTTTGCTGAGCCTTTGAGGCTCATACAAACTTATTTCCGATCTGAAACCCGGACTTGATGATTCCTGTTTCTCTGTGTGGTCTAAAGTCCGGCAGGTCTACACCTCCCCGGGCCTCCTTAGTAACTTCCAGCTCCTGGACGGGGCCCCGAGCCACCCGCTGAGCTCGCCCTACAGCCCCGTGGCCTCCACCTGGAGTGGCAGCCCGCTCACCAAGACGCCGCTGCACTCGCACACCCCGACCTCCCTCTACTCCCCGGGGATGGCCTCCTCCTTCAGCTCCTGCAGGGACGGGTACCCTTCCCCCGGAAGGGAGGGCAGGGAGAGCCCCCGGCTCCAGGAGGCCCTCAAAGCGGAGCGCCTGAGCCCCTTGGGCGGCTCAGGTGCCAGCAGCAACTTCCTGAACCTGACCCCCGCCGCCGGGAGCATGTACACCCCCTCATCGCACTCGCACCCCCACATGCTGAGCCCCTACAGCTCGTACATGAGTGGGCCGCAGGACTACGGCTCGACGGCCCTCTACTCCAGCGCCGGAGCCTGGATCAGCCCGTCTTACTCCCCAAAGCTCCGCAACAAGCTGAGGCCGACCACTCCAGGTGAGGCTCAGCATAGAAAACTGAGAATATATACGTGTATTGTTTGTAAGCCTTTATTTCTGTTAATTATAATGATTTCTGCCTTTCACTTAATGAAAATGTGACATTTAAAAATAAAATATTGCATCAAACCATTAAAAAAATAAGTTTAGTGCTGAATAGCGAGTTTAATTAAAAGAATGTTTAATATCTGCTTAGCAGTTGTTAATTCTCTCTGGGTTGCCGCCCCCCTCTTGGCCACCTCTTAGGAACGCCACTGTTGGATTGGTATGAAAATACCAGTTTCATGATATTTATACCAAAATTTAAAACAGGATGTTAAATTTGATGAAAGACAACAATTTTCCTAGCGCCACTGCAAATATTTTCAAAGAAAATAATTATTTCAGTTAAACGATGTTTATTCATTATGTTGAATATGATTTTAAGACACAAATTTAAACACATATATAGAAATCTGTTTTTTTTGCAGCTTTAGATATTTTCTAAACAGCCTGGTCTTTTTTTTTTTTTTTTCTGGGTCAGTAGTAAAGTCAGCTGACTTGACAGTGCACAGCAACAATTTAATTTAGTTTATTTGTGTGGTGCAAATTTCTAACAAATGTGAAATTCATATCCAGTTATAACAAAAACATAAATAAACCCATCCAATTCAGTCATACAGATTCAAATTCACTTAAATATTTTCTAACTCGATCCTAGTAAGGACAGTTAACTTACCATTTGGTAATAAAATAAAAAATAGTTATTTACTTACTGAAGGAGGTGATTGCATCAAGTTGATAGGGACGTGCAAGTGAGTTAATAAAGTGATTTGAGTTAATAAACTCAAATCACTCTGACACTTTCTACAGGACGTCAATAAAAGGACTGCAGCTGTAGGCACAGTCCTTTAGGATGGATGGATGGCAGCTTTTAGTCTTCAGGCTGTAACCTTGGTACCGTTAGCCGCCTCGTGCAGGATTCTAGCCTAAACAATGCTAATTACAGCATAGCTTACAGACTTATACTGACAGACAGAAAGAGATTTCAGGAAAGCTCAATGAACAGAAATGTTGAAAGTCGTTTCCATTTCGACGACTCGTCAAAGCAGCAGCATGAAGGCAACTTGTCTTGGCTGGAAGTTGCCAAACTTTTAAGTTTCTATCGACGCATTGACACGAAATGTTAGCTAACCCAAACACCTGCTAGAAAAAGCAAGGGGAAAGTCAAGGAATGACTATTATATATATATATATATATATATAAGATTTTTTTTTTTTTTTTTTTTTTTAACATATTTACACACATTTTGTTCCTCTTCAACAGAGGCGCGCGAGTGTGTAAACTGCGGAGCCACCGCGACGCCTCTGTGGCCTCTGATCCGGCCCGAACCAACCGGGAAGAGACTGGTGGGACTCGCTCCTTCTCGGAGATGCTAAGCGCACCTGCTGCTGCCGAGGAGGAGGATTAGGAGAGCTTAATTGTTGTTTTGTCTCGCGCGTGTTGCAGATCGTGAGCAAGCGCGCGGGTACCGTGTGCGCCAACTGTCACACCAGCACGACGACGCTGTGGCGGCGCAACGCCAGCGGGGAGCCGGTGTGCAACGCCTGCGGACTCTACTTCAAACTGCACAATGTGAGGCCCAGAGCCGGCCCAAGGCAGAAGCGAGTTAAGCGGCTGCTTTGGGCCATTGCATCGGTTTTATATATTTATTTTTAATGGCAACTGTTTATTTTTATATGAGAAGCCATGGGAAAACGTTATTTCTTTCAATTTCGTTGTGATAAATTGCACACACTGCAAAAACACAAAACCTTACCAAGTTTTTGTTTAGTTTTAAGTGAAAATAAATTAGCACACTTTATTTGCTAATTTATTAGCAAATAATAAATTATTATTTATTATTATAATAATAGCTGACAATTAACTTTCCTAGAAGGTGTTTTAAGTCAATAATTCCTTAATATTGACGAAAAATTACTTATTCTATTGGCAGAGTACTTTAATTATGACATGGAAAATTGTCTCATTGTAAGAGAAATAATCTGCCAAAGAACTCATATTTTTTTCATTAATATTAAGGATTTTTTTACTTAAGCAAGCGCCTGAAATGCTACTTGTTAGCTAGTTTTGTCCTTTCTTAAGTATACTAAGATATTTGACTAGAAACTATACAAAAATAAGACTTATTAAAAAAGACTTTGTTAAAAAACAAGATAATAAACTTGTTGAATTGTTTACTGTAAATTCACTGTTACTGTCAAATTGTTGATATGCCACATAAGCCTTGGCAATAAATCAATAATCGCAATAGACATGATCAATATCAGTAGATTATACGTCCGATACAATTCAATAATTTTACTGGATTCTGCTCAGCTAGCTATGGGTCTCATAGCTATGAGTGGCTCTCTCCTTGGTTACCTAGCAACAACCTCTTGAGTAACTTGCAATTTTTAAAATAAAAAACATGTGAAAAGTGTGGATAAAAGAGGAAAGGTCACACCATTAGTTTGGCAGTATTTCAGATATTTAAAACAAAAAAATTAACAATAAATATCAATATCAGCTGATATGAAACACTGATATTGTGTTACTGCAACACTTTAATATCACTCTCCATTTCAAAATTCAAATTAATTAGTTAATTAAGGTTAAAAGCAATAGCTTTAACAACACTAGCATGATGAACGCTAATTACGAATGAGTCTAACGGTAGGTTACACACATAATGTAGCGCAGGGATGATGAAGCATCTGGTGTGGAGAAGTTGGTACGAGGGGCCTCCAAATAAAAATCTTCGTAGGGCCCCAAAAAGGCTCGGGCCGACCCTGTTGAGGCCCCACATGAGGACAAAGCAACATTTTCCAGAAAATGTTGGGGGACATTTGTGTCATAACTCCTCTCATTTTCTCCGCAGGTCAACCGACCGCTCGCCATGAAGAAGGAAGGCATCCAGACCCGCAACCGGAAAGTCTCCAACAAGAACAAGAAGAGCAAGAAGGCCGCCATGTTGGAGCCGTACTCAGACGCGGTCCAGCCGCCTCCCCTGGACGACAACGGCGGGCCCTTTTCCCTCGGCCCCGGGACTCTGCTGACCTACAGCCACACGCCGCACCTCCTCCCCTCCCCGACCCCGCTGCACCCCTCCGCCGGCCTGCCCTACGCGCACCACCTCAACTCCGGCATGCTGCCCACTCTGGTGTGAGCCAGCAGCAGCTACAGCACGTGACGTGCTTTCTCCTTCGTCTAGTGTAGGATTTGTACATAAATGAGGATTTGTTTATTGTTATTTTTTCCACTGTATTTCTTTTCTCTTTTTTTTATCGCATTTGTTGTTGGCATCATTTGGCGTGTGAGGCCAGATAAAAATCACTCCACGGAGGTTGCTGCACGTACAAACACACTGATGACAGATTTACTCCTTTGCTAAATACAAAACAAGCGTCTGATTTACTGCCGGCATCTGCTTCGGGTTGAATAATGTGAAGTTACACAGAAGTTTTAATGTTCACCGCTCTCTGTTATGAATTTGCATACATGATCTAACCGCACCAAAGCTGCAGAGAGAAGAATAAAATGTTTGACTTTACATGCTTGACTGGCGAGGGGTTTTGTTTTAGGTCATTTGAATCCGCAGCCGCTCTGTGGCCTGGCCAAAGTGTTGCCTCCTGTGTGCAGGTATTGTCCTCCTCCACTCAGACATAGTGGTGCCTTTGTGCGGCCACTGATCCACTTTGACAGTGTAATTGTACAAAGTCACTATGCAAATACCCCCTGCCCCACACCCACCTTTTCCGCAGAAGTGACAAACACTCAACTAAAGTGCAACACTTACACCTGGTTTGATGCCTCTGCCAGTTTTTGCCCGTTGAGGAACAACCGGGCACCTGTCTCACTGGCACGCATTGAATGCCATGTTTTTATTTTCGCTAACGCGTCTGTGTGAAACTTCTCTGCATTTTCCATTCTTACTTGCCCTGCTTGTATCCAAAGATCAGACACTTTGGTAATCGGAGGTAGTATTATTGTCAAGCCGAAAGTGCTGAGTAATGAAAGCATTTTAGAGAAATAACCAGGGTATTCTTGAGTCACGCTGTGTCAGCGTTCCAGTCCAGGGATTTTCTACTTCTTTCTTCCTCATTCTGATTTTCACACACTTAGCAGGTAAGCAAATATCAGCACATTCTGCCTGTGTAGACCAAATTAACACATCTGTCTTCAGCTGTTAGTTGTTTTCTGACGTCTGGGGGGAAAAACCTCCAAAATCCCCAAAGAAAGGCCTTAATGGGGCAGTAGCCCAGGGCCCCAATATTTGGGGGCGGCCTGAGACTTTTTTTTTTTTTCCCCCTCTTTTTTCAGTGAATATTTTTTTCAGTTTTGCATTGTATTTTATATAAAGGGTATAGGACCATATCAGTTGAATTGTATTAAAATGTTGGGATTTTTATGAAAATAAACAATACTGAAGAATTTGAAAATTGAGAAGCTATACTCATTTTTTAGGAAAAATATGCATCAATTCATGTATAGGACCATCCTGTATTACAATTCACATCAGTAGGAGAGTTTCTCTGAAACTGGCTCCAGCCCAGAGGGCCCCGTCCTTGTAAATCCGACCCTGAATGTGACCTTTTGAACTTCAGGCAAACATTTTTTCAGGATTGTTTTGATTACTAATGTTAAGTCATGTTTGCTCCCCCCAGAGACTCTGACACCTGACACTCTAAATGTTATAATTTTTTTACTTGTGATAGGCTAACATAAAGGGATGCATAATTGTGAAGTAAGTTGTGTGTTTTCTTTCCTCTTTATTACAAATTAAATCCAAAACGTGAGAGGTGTAGAGTAAATTTTATGCAGACCTTCTTCAGACTGGATGCTTTTCTTTACATGGAAAGGCGGGTTTTGTCAAAGTGAATGATGGTTTTGAGTCCTAACCCATCAGCTATCTACTAGAAAGTTGCTCTGATAAAGTTTTAGTTTGCTGCTGCATCACTTATTCAAATGTGTTGAATGCACCCAAGGCGTCTACAGGTTTCAACAAGTTGATTTCAAGACTTTTTAATGCCACCTTGAATCAAATTTAAGGCCAAAAAAAAAACTATTAAGATAGAGGATGGCTAGATGACCCTGCTGGTTTATAATCAAAGACAGGAAAAACTGACATTTCTGGGCTTTTGGTAGCAGCTTTGTGTTTCTGGCTCTTTACAGACATAAACCCCATAGTGACAAGCATTTTATTTATTTATTTATTTATTTTTCACAAAATGCACCTGGCCTTGTACAGGCTAGCAACAAAAGTTATGAAACTAGGTTATAAACAAACATCACAAACAATTTATGATGAGTTTCTACTTGCCAGACACAAAAGCGCTAGCTAGAAAGACTTTTTACATCCTTGTTATGCTGTCAACAAGTTAGCAGTAGCTTCAACCATATATACATATTTATGTCTATGGCTGAAGGTGTCTGCAGGTGTCACAAACTTTTGCCTGACAGAAAAGACACACATGAAAAAAAAAATACATATCAGCATACATATCATAAAATTTAAGACGTGTGATTAATGTATTTAAGGCCAACTTGTTTTTTGTCACGAATTCAAAAAAAGAGTTGGCTCTTAATTTTAGACATAAATTTGAAACTTTTCAAAGACGGTGGCACAGTGGCACAGTTGGTAGAGCTGTTGCCTTGCAGCAAGAAGGTTCTGGGTTCGATTCTCAGCCTGGGGTCTTTCTGCAGACACTGTGATTGTTTCTATAGAGGAATGAGGCTCAATAAAGCAGATAAAAGCTGTTTCATGTTGATCACACTTGTGGTTGTGTCTCAGAAGATTAGATTAGGGTATTGAGGCAAAGTTTCTGGCCGACTTTTGTGACAGAAAAAAAAAAACAAAGATGGTTTCACTTCGCCATGAAAAACATCCCGCCACCTTCAAATATATGGAATTTAACATCTCCTTTTAAAGCGACAAGTAAACACAGCACTGAGCAAAGCACGCATGTTATATGTTTTTTTTTTTTATGCTGAGCAGCAGGGCTGGGGTTGCTCAGTAAGGACTGCAAGATGACTGATAAGTTATCACTGAGGCCACAGACCCCAGAGCATCCACCTGCTGCCGGCTCCGCCACTCTCATCCTCCCTGTCAGTTAGTTGGCCAGGGCCTCTCTGGGTTGCTTTATACGTGACAAACACAAACACACACATCACGGTAATCGTCCGTGAAAAAAGGCTATCGCTATTAAAGAGTTTGGTGGATTTCTTTTTAATTTGTTTTTTTTTTTAAATAACCGATCGAATCTGCCGTGATTGGATCCTGGCAGCTTTCATAATCTGTATGGCTGAACGTTTGCTTCATGCCTCACTGCAGGCGCCAAGGAGAAATAATACTTTCATTTATGCATTTGGTTTCATCTTGTTGAACACAGATCAGCGAACATCTGGCAACACCATCCACCCATACACACACACACACCCCCCCACGCACCCCCCCCCCCCACACACACACACACCCACACACACACCACACTCTTTGCCAAGAAAGTTGTAAAAACATTTTTTTATTATTGATTCAGAGTTGGCAAATGCCAGTCAACCGTTACAAACACAATTGCTTTCATTCTCCGTGCAGACAGGAATCATGTTGCCAGTGTTAGATATCCTTGTCAGTCTAGTGATCATTTTTCTTTTATTGTTTCCTCTAAAACCATCCTGAGGCATAGTCACCTGCAAGGATGACCCTATCAGGAAATATACTAAAACGTTCATCATAATAATGATTTAAAAAAAATACAAATAAGAAGCACAAGGAAACAACCAAAAAGGGACATGGGGGGGATAAAGAAGGGCACGAAATGTGAAGAAAAAGTCACATCCATAATTTATATCCTTTCCTCAACTGTCTCTATCTGCTGTTTATCTGCAGCAGCTGTCGGCTCTGCTCTGGGGAAATGGCAGCAAATGACAGGGATAGATTAGCAACCACAGGCCCGCTCCAGTTCACTCACAGAACCATCCGTTAGTGGCGAAAAGCTTCTCTCTCCTGCTGCTGTATACTACGCTTTAATTTCCAGAGCAGACTGGGAGGACCTGCAGAGATGTCTTTACTCTGGCTGCGACTATTCGATTGTGTTTCCTGTAAAACGTAATAGCAAAACATGCTGTCAGTGACTCTAAGTTGGCTTTTTGTAGGTGTGAATCAATTTTTAATCAATTCCAATAGAATACGATGCAAAACAAAAAGTGATTCATCTACGCGAAAAAGTGCATTTCGATAAACGCCACCTACTCAGGCCGCGTGGTGCGCTGGCGCCCTCTGGCGGTTCAAATGCAACACTGACTCCTGACAACTGAAGCTCATCAGTTAAACTCAAAGCGCCTCGTAAGAGTATTCAAACCACTAATTTCTTACACAACTTGTATTTAAAGTATCTCATTTGGTATCTGTGCTGCAAACCAGCACGAACAAGCACATAAAAAGAAAATGGAAGAAAAAAATTATCTTGATTTTTAAAATGTACAAATACAAATCTGGAAAGTATGGGATGCATCTAAAAGCGGAAAGTTAAAAACACCTCAACTGTAGCTAAAATAGTCACTTTTCTCCGTGTTGTATTTATATTTACATTTATTGCATGTTCATGTCAAATTAGCAGAAAGCTGACTCACCTCACTGTAACCAAATTTACCCAATGATATAAAGACAAATACAAAGCAAGCAAAATGTTGCTAAAAGGTTATGAGTAAGTTATGTGATTTTTCTGACTTACTCATTTTAGACATAAAGTTGTGTGGGGTTGAAATGATTAATCGGATTAATGAAATAATCAACTAGTTATTGATTAATCATTAGCTGGAGCATACGCTCAAAAACAGGGCGCTTGCTGAAAAAAATCAACATATTTGGAACAGAGATTATACCTAAATGTTTACACATTTTACTTTTCATTTAAAATACGTTTTAGCTAAAACTCAAGTTTTATAGTTTTAGTTTCAAATGGTTCTTGCTACGCAATTGCATTTAAGGCAATGAAATGTTTTTATTTTCTTCTTTTTAAAGGAATTGTTTATTTGCGTCTTTTGTTGCATTTCTATTTTTGTATAAAAAAGTCAAAAATCTGTAGAATACACCAATTTTGATTAATCGTCAGAACAATCAATAGATTAATCACAATCTAAAATAATTGTTAATTGAACCCCTGGCAATGTGTGTCTAACATATTGTTCTTCAAGAAATCCCACTTACACACACACAAAAACAACACCACAAGAAAAACATAAATATATTTATTTTTGAAGCATGCCTAAAACTCCAGTACAGGCAACAAACAAACTCCAATGTTACACAGTGGGGTGGAGGGAATATAAACTGTCAGCTGTCAGTTTGAGAGACATGAGAGTTGGTCCTTGGATAACGCACAGAAGGCAAAATGAGAGAAAAGGAAAAAAAAAAAGCAAATTCACCAAACCAGCTGCATGTTTCTCAGTCTTATTTATAGCTTATGTTCATTTAAAGCACTTCAAGTCTGAACATTAAGACCCTTAAACAACTAAAAATGCACTGTTGCATGTTAAAAGAAACCAGAAAAGCAGAGTGAGAAGTATGACAGCTCACCGAAGCTACATTAGTCGTAGATACTTCTACCATTTGCTTGACTGCAGCCTAACATTCAGTGCACAAGCAGACCGGGCTTTATGTTTTTGTTTCTTTTTTTTTTTCCTTAATGTAAACAATAACTACTTTATTTTAACTTGCGTTGGCATAGCATTACACATGGTGTGCCGTGATGGCGGACATGCAGAGCGCTCATCGTTTCTTAGCAACGAACACGACGAGCAGCGCTCCGGTCAGCAGGGCCACACCGACTAGCAGCCATTTGTTCAAGGTCTCCCGAAACCTCCGGCCCTCTGCAGCGGCGTCCTGACCGTACAGGTTAGCGAAGCGGTCCTACGAAACACACACACACCAGACAGAGTTAGAACGTGTTGGTTTTTAGTGAAGTAGAGAACACACCACCGAGAAAAGTTTTCTGTTTGTTTTTTTGGCCATCCTTACAGAGCCTATAAAAAGTACCAATGCCCTTTATGTTTAGTTCAATTACATTAAACTATATTGAAAATCCCAAAGGGAAGTTAAAGGTCTTTGTAACTTGTTCTTCCGTTGGGCTGGAAGGATTTTCTGTAGCAGTCCGTATTGCTGCGGTCCTGAAAAGCCTCTAACTGAAGACCCTCAAAGAGGACATTCAGGGTTGTTCATTATTTTCTTAATTTGCTCTTTTATTGCTTTTAAAAATCAAACGTGATCAACAAAATTTCACTTTTATTTTCCTAAATGTCAGGTTGGTTTGGATGGGTTAGCTAAAACAAAACAGAATTTTTTTTTTGCATTAACTAAGGATATATTTGATATAATTTTTTTTCTTAATGGTCTGAAATGCTTAAGAAAGACAAAAATGAAAGAAAAAACACCTCAAATCTAAAGGGGAGCAAATAAATTTTTTTCTGTATAAAGAATCATCATTCAATAAATTAAAATATAAGAGCCACATTTGTAAATTAAGGGGGCAGCATTGTGCCAGGCAAATAGTGCCATTTTATAGCATATTCAAGTAACTATGTCACCTTCAGTTGTTGTCAAAGTGCTATATATATCAAATATAACATAAAAATATTTTTTTACTGAACACCTTCAAATTGAGCCTCTGTCTCAAGCTTCTGCTCTTTCTGAAACTCCGCCTTCAGGAAGTCATCACAACACGTCTACTCTATTAACCCTTTAACGACGTTTTTACCAGCGTTGCACTGAGAAGTAGCTCCTATAATGAGCTCAGCAAATGTTCGCTAATTGCTGCTGGCTAGTTTGAAGGAGCGGAGTGGGGAGCTGCAGGTGGAGGACAGTCTGTAATGAGGAAGCTTAGAAACTGAAGCTCCGAAGATGATCTGCATCTCGAAGGCGGGGCTCGGTCCAAACAGGCGTTTTGTACAGCTGAGTGGTTGCCATGGGAGATTAAGTGATTTCTTAAACATGCATGAAAGAATAAAGGAAAGATTCCAGGTGTGTTTTTGATGAGAGAATAACGTTAAAACATGATGTAAAACTCAAAAATGTCAAATTTACACAATATTGCCCCTTTAAAAGTATCTGTCAAAAACAACAACCTCTAAGAAGTTATTATATGTAGTTCTTCCATTAAGCTAACATTTCTGTTTAAAAGCTAAAACATCAGTTTTAGATTAACTAGTGTTTGCCTAGTTAATCTATATAATGTGTTTCACTTGATGATGGAGTTGCTGAAATAAATGAGATTTTTAAATGATACTCTAAGCCCCTGGATGAGGTGTGTCGATGTGGAGGCGTACCCATCCTCCCTGGCTCAGGATCCAGGGACTGAGCTGCTCGTCCAGGTATGTGGTCATCCATTCGGCAATGCGGGAGACCAGCTCGCTCATGTTCTTCTGGGCGCAGTCCACACACAGAATCCCCCCGAAGGTAAACATCGCCACCACCCGCCCCCAGTTGACCTCGCCCTTGAACAACTCGTCCAGCACGGTCTTGAAGCTGTGGTAGGCCGTGTCGGGAGTGATGTCCAGCTGCAAGGACAGGTGTTTAAAGCTTTGGGTGTAGAGGCGTTCAAACTCCTCTGCCGCGTCCTTCAGAACCGACTTGACAACCTCGACGCCGGCAGGAGGGCCCCGGGGTTTCCCCGGGGGGCTGGCCTGGCTGTTGACCAGAGGGCCATTGCTAGGGACCCGGCTGTCCCCTTCCCAATTGGTCCTGGCCCCGGCGACCTCGGACCTCAGCAGAGAGCTTGAATAGTTTCTCTGAGACAATTTGTAGCTTATGTAGAACTCCACCAGCTCTCTGTTGCTGTAGGACATTATTCACAACACGAGGTCGACCTAGCAAGACGCCATGACGCTTTCATTTCTCCCAGGCCGCCAGATGTCACATTGGGGCTTCCGTAGCCAACGCGGCAGCCGGCAACAGCAACCTGGAAGCACAGAGGACAATCACGATGCAGCGGCGTGACTTTTTTTTTTTGGTACACATTTTGTCACGTTACACACAAACAGAAATGTATTTAATGAGCTTTCTGTCATGTGAAAGATGAATACAAAGTAATACATTTTTTTAGTGATACATGTTGGTTTCACAAAAGAAAGTTGCTTTATGAGCGTCTCATGACATGCTAACAGCTTCAAAACTCCTAAAAAAATATAAATAAAAAAACAACCAACCTCCGCTTTGGGGTCAATAAAGTATTTTTGCATTTTAAAACATTTCTTTTTTATTGTGACATCACTTGGCTATGCTCTGTGCTTTGTCTTTGTCCTGAATGCCTAGTCAGATTTCTTTTTATATGTACTAATTGGGAAATTAAAAACAAACAACAACAAAAAACAGCTCAATAATTGGGGCAGCAGAGATGATATTTCACAGTCGTTGTCCTTACATGACACCATCGGTTTTTGGGAAGCACTTCCAATCAACCTCAACTGCTTTTACTGCTCGTTTTTAAATTTCTGCCTGGCTGTGGGCATTACAATCGATGGACGACACGGTCTGAACTTCCTCCTGCGTCCACGAAAGCTTTCCTTTCAACTCCTCTGGGATTCGGGGTTGGAGTTCTGGTAATTATTTGAGTTTCTGAGATGCCAATCAGCTCATCCCAATTGCGAAAAACACGTTTGTGCATCAGAGCAACTGTACAAAAGTGACAGAAATAAATACAGAAAATGGAGCAAAAAACACTTCCAGCTTACATCTAAAACTGACGACTGGCAGGAATAAGCAATTGTTGGAGGAAAACCATAAGAAGTTCTGTTTTTGGTTTGTGAAAAGTAATTTTTGTGGAGACTGAAAGGTTAAGATCGAAACTGAACTGCATGAGGGACTTTCTGTGCAGCACAAAACTGATGCTGCACATCAAAATAAAAAAAAATAAAAAAAATCAGTGTCTAGACATGTGAGGCAGATACAGGCATTTCTCAAAATAATGTACAGCTGTAATTTCTTTGAAAATCGGTTATATTGTATCTTTTTGTGCTGCTGGATACACATTAAAGCTACACGGCTTAGATACTTTTTGTTTTTGTTTTGCTAGAAGCAACAATGAAAGATCGCCTCACAATTATGCACAACGTTTTGTCACATAAAATCCCAATTAAGTAGCTGGTGCAATTCTTGCAGTCTCTATTATTTGTAGACGGGTTATTTGACATGTCCAACTGTGTTTTTCGGAGACGCATATTGCAGGAGTACAGATCATCAGTATAAATACGAATAACGGAATCTAGATTTAGCCATAATAGAGCACAAGTCGTCGTGATCGCCGCTAGCGGCACCACATCGTTGCGAATTGTTGACATACCTAAGCGTCTCTCAGAGAAAACGAGCCATCTCTGACAGCTCCATCAAGTCACGCAGTTTGGAAATAACTGGGTTAGCCTTGAATGCTAACTAGCTGCTAAACTGCCTACAAGATACGCTCCAGAAAAGAAAGGGGGCGGGTGGAAAGAGCGAAAAAGTACATACCATGTGCTTTTAATAACCAATTGTGTCTGGCAATTATACTTACAGCTCCCAGAAGTCTATTTATTCCGTTAAGAAAGCAGGTTTGAAGGTAAAAGTGGATGGAATTGCAAACACAACATTTTTGCAACTGACAGGGGCCCGTTCAGTGACGTATGCAGGCTGTTGGCCAATTGCGTCGCTGATGCCGTCGAAAGTCCCGCCTTTTTCCGCTCCTGTGCCAATCAATAATGGAAACATCCCGGAAATTTAGAGACCTGATCCGTAACGTTTAGAATTAAACGTAACTTTAGTATAGATTAATACATTTCCACGCGTATTATTTTAATTTTATGTTTAGTCGTTTTGATAAATTGTATATTGTTTATATTTGCACTCACTAGTATTTATACCTTGGACGGAGAAGAATAAGCAATTTCTCCTCGAGATCAATTAAGTATATTCTATTACTCCAACACTCTTTAAATGCATATTCATTATTTTTGAATGAAAAGCTCTTCCTTGTAAAATGTCTTTATAGCTGAAACTTTTATCTAAATAATCCACAATAATTAACATCATAAAAATGCTCCAATGTGTGTATTTTTGCTTAATTTTTTATATTTAACCTGCTATTATTTTTGACTGTTTTTGAAAGTTTTTATGTGAACAGGTAGACTGAATCCCAACAACCTTTTTAATTAACATTTTTATTGAAACAGGTACATAAACTTTAAATGCGTCTTAATTTGTCTAAGTCTGAGATAAGATGAAGAGGGTACACAGGAACAACTAAGACAGAAGAAAACAAAAAGAAGGGAAACTTGATAAAAACATTTTATGTGTCATGACAGCTAGGAAAAGTAATACAGTTTGAAACAGAACCACAATGTAGGCAAAGAAGAACCGTCTGTATATATATAGGCATCGGTAATTATACAATGCAGGTTAAGGTAACAGTTTTTCCTTTCTCCAGGTCTGAGTAAGAGTAACACATTAAGCATGGATGAATTCATGTGCCCCGTGCCAAGTTAATAGAAACAGCCCTTCGAGGTGTAACCACTTTGGGAGCAGTACAACTCGCTCACTTGTAAAGCTCCACTATTTTTCAGTCAGAACAAAAGGAGACTAACATGAGGGCATGTCAGCATTTTCTTTCCCATCTCCAATAGAGCTGGTTTCCATGGAAGGCTCATCCATGCTCTCATGTTTTTCCTCTTCTGTCATGTGCTGTGGGGACTTGGACTCCACTTTTTCGTTTTCATTCTCCAAGACCTCTTCTTGGTTTTGCACAGCCTTTTCATTCTCTGTAAAGATCTCTTCTTCTTGGCTGGGATCAGCTTTTTCATTCTCCAAGACCTCCCCTTCTTGCTGTACATCAAGCGTGTCATTCTCTGGCAATACCTTTTCTTCTATACCAACTTTTTCATTCTCTGACAAGACTTTCTCTTTTTGGTTTGGCTCAACTTTTTCATTTTCTGATAACATTTCTTGGATCTGGCCATCTTCTTTACCATCTGGACTACTGCTCTCTTCTCCTGAAAGATCAGTCAGGAGATCCACATGTTCTCTCTCTTCTGTCGGGTTCTCTTCTGTCGGGTTCTCTTCTGTCGGGTTCTCTTCTGTCGGGTCCTCTTCTGTCGGGTCCTCTTCTGTCGGGTCCTCTTCTGTCGGGTTCTCCAGGCACTTGAAGTCCGTATTGTCTCCAGGATTTGTGTCAACCTTTTTGTCTTGGTATGTTCAACTTCTTCAATCTGAACCGGATCCTCCGTTTCTTCTTCGTTGTCTGAATCTATTGAAATGATTTCTATGTGCAAACCACTCTGTTCCACTGTGCGGTTGGGTGTGTGAGGATGTCGTTTTGGTTTCGAATGTGGCGCATGTGTCTTTAACCCTGTAGACCTAGCAGAGGTGGTGCCAACCAACCTCCCCTTATCAAAGATCAGGTAATGTTTCAGCTTGCGCACAGCGTTCATGTCAAGGCCAACTTGGACCAAAACCTTCTTGGTTTCACAATCCTTTAAACACAGCTTTCGCTTCAACGCAAAGTGACTAGCAACTTCGGATTTCCACAGCCACAGACTCGCGGCCAGCTTCTCCACTTCTTGAGAAGTTGGGTATGGCCGTCGATTGAAGTACGCCGTCAGGAACTCTTTCCTGGCCTCGTGCGTCTTGTGCTCACAGCCCGACGGATCCAGAACCAGGCCGTCAAACGGAGCGGTGCTTCCGCGGAAGGGACCCATTTTTTTGCTCATTTTGATTTTCTTGGGACTTGAAGGAGATTGTGTTGGCAATTGTCTCTTGAGAATACCGGCACCTGCCGAGTTGAGAGTCAAGGCGGATTTGAAGCCCTGACTCGATGACTCCTACCAACGGCTCTGCATTGCACAAGGTGCAGCGTGATTGTGGAAGCTACCATGTTACTAGTGTACACCCCTAAACAATGAATGCACTTGTATGTCATCTTATTTTCGACAGGATGCATGGTTTGGATCACTTGATGCCGCTGTCTCAGGTGCATGGACAAGGCGTCAGAGATGGGACCTTTGAGGATGGAGAAGCATAGCGGACAAACAGTCTTTCCAACTTCACTGTTCTGGATTAGCGAAGCTAAATTTCTTGGTTCGTTTTGCTTTTCCACAATTCTAACCGGCTGTAATTTCCCAGGCAGCTGAACGTACTGCAGCGGAGGTGGAGATGGATCTTGACCATTGGGCGACTCCTTCATGTTGAAAGTGAGGATGGCGAGTTGAATGTTAGTGGGTTTTGCTTGTTTAATTGTCAGATCAAAGGTTAGGGGGGATGCACCAGAGGGTCCAACAAACTCATCTGGATGGGTCTTGGCTGTGTGCTCCATGATTTTCTCAATACTGTGGAAAGCAGAGTGGCACTGCGGACAGGTTAAGCCATGAATCAGCATGTGGTTCAGTAACGTGCTGCTGGGAAGATAGCGATTGCAAAGCAAACACTTGCTGGTGAAGTTGTGGATTTTCATGATGTACTTGGCGAGTGCCCAGACCTTTTTAGCCTTGTGAGCACACTCGAAATGCGCACTGTACAGGTTTTCAGGAAAAAGCTCATTGCAAACGGTGCATATCTTCCACTTTTGTGTTTGGGCCGTGTTGACGCCAGTTTGATTATTTTCAGCCACAGCACCATTGGCATTAACCTTGACCTGCTTCGGATTGATTGGGACACTATGCGGACTCTTAACAGTGGGCTTCAGGTAGCCAATTACCGGTTGCGTTGCTGGCTCAGGTCTTGGAGTCTTACCCCTGTTAATAATCAGAGCAGCTTTCTCGTTCATGGTTGGTTGAGGCTTTGACATCATGACATTAGCATGTCCAATCATGGTTGTAACTTGCGAACCGATGCGTTCGTGGTACTCGACAACATGCTGCACCAAAGCCTCGTAGCTCCGTGTGGAAAACGGACACCGTTTGCAGTAAATGTTGTTGCCGTTGACGGAACAAGCACCGTTTTTAACAGATCCAGTGACCCTGCCATGATACGGTGAAACAATATGCTGGAAATGTTCTCTATAAATATGTCTTCTGACAACATTGTAGAGTGCGTCTCGGAATTTGCACTTCTTGCAGAAGTACATTGGTTTTTCCAGTCTGTTTCCCTGTACGACGCTGTTTCCCAAAACGGAAGCACGTGGGCTGCCATAGTTCAGCTGGAATGAGTTGGTAATATGGAATATTTTGACATGCGTCTCCAGGGTCCTCCGGTTCGCACTGAAAGCACAGTAGGGACAGTTGAGCAGAAGTTGGCTCTCCAATATTTTCCGGTGCACATTGCGGAAGTGATTTTTGTAGCCAGAGTAGTATTTGGAAGAAAATCGGCACTCTGTACAGCAAAACTGCTTCGATCGGTACCCCTAAAAAAAAAGTAAAATAAAAACACCCAGGAAAGAGACAGTGGTCTTAGCAAGTGAGGTGACTTATTCATAAAAGTTTGAGCTGAAAGAGAATTTACCTGTGTTTTAGAGTGAGACGGATCCCATGTGCAGATGTCGTAGCCTGCAGTCTCCTTTACAGTTTGTTCATCTGGGCAAAACTCTTTAAACTCCTGTAGAGTTAACAGGATAATTAAGATGAAAACTAAGCATAACTAAGTAAGCATAGAGTTACATTTATACATTCTTAATAGATACAAGAGAAATTGGACACCAGTGAGAGTTTTATATTCTTTACTCAGATCTCAGTTTTGATCGACTGCATTGAAACCAAATTAATTATGCACTATTGAAGGCCTTGATTTCTCTGAAGAGTCTAACTTAGCTCCACAAAGCTTTGTGGTACAAGATAGATTAAGCTCAAAAGAGCTGCAGTAATCCCTATCTTTGTGCACTTCTTTCCTACCAGTTTTTTCTTCCACTCAGCTTTCTACTAATATGGTTGGGATAGTCTGATTAGCCAACTTCTTTAGCAATATTTTAATAGGTTTAAATGGCTGTCTACAAACTATTAACATAGCATAAAATTACGCCTTAACATAGCATAACCTTTATGCATTAAAAAATGTGTGTATCACTATACACAAATATTCAGGTTTTCTGAGATGCAGAAAGGTAGTTTGTGTTAAGTGCCAGGCTGTTCTTATGAAAGTTACCAAAAGTATGTGCTGGAAGCATACCAGTCAGTTTGTAATTCTGAGAAAATGCAAGTCTTAGTTTTTCGAATGATTTATTAAATAAGATAAACTTTGATAATATTTTAATCTATTGACATGGACCTGAAGAGGACAGTACTTGTCAATATTCTGTTTAGTGCCATTTAAAGGTAAAAATGAAAAGTTAACTTTCAAACTAATTTATCATCCTGTGCTGTAGATGCATGCTACGCTGCTAGACACTATTATTTTAGACAATATGCTGCAAATCTGTTCTTATTGTGTTTAAGCTAATCATGTTTTCAACATTTCAGTCGATATTCTGACAAAACGTATTTTAAAAAATTGGACAAATGCCGTAAAACAACAAAACAAAACAAAAACACTCACCTCTGCTACCTCCTTGCAGAGCTCAAGTCCTATGTCTTCTAGGTTTTTCTTCACTTGTTTTCTAGCTCTCCGGATTCTTGTCAGATTATTCACAGGGAGCTGGTACATGGCTCCTGGGAGAGAAGAGAAATACTGAGAGTCCTTGAAGCTGGCTAAAGCGCATCTGCAGGGATTCCTCCTTGGCTAGTGCTACACTGCCGGGCAAAACAGGTTTTAAAAGGAAATCCCCGATGAAAGCTTTGATTTTTATACAAATCACAACAGACACTTTGAATTGCAAAAACTTTTCAGCGCGTTTTAATAATCGGTGCAACGACTTGTCGTTGTAAAACGGGACTGATTTGACATGGGAGGGCGCGACCCCTTAACTCACTTCAGTGCACAACATGCAACATGGATGGATTTCTCAACACTCCTGCTGCAGCTAGCTGGTGTTGTTGTGAATATGCTACAAACATGCACGAGAGATCGCCTAATCAGATAAGCCTAATGATGCTTTTCACCCTGAAACCCGCTAAATGGCGTTAGCTTTGTTCCGTTAGCATTACTGGCTGCTTCTTGCAGCATGCTCCACATCTAAAAGCTGGGGTCATTTAGCTTTTGACTGACTTTTTCTGATGTTGTGGTCATATAAAAAGGGAGGGTGGCTTACCTCAGAATGTGTCTCCGGGCTACACAGTTCGTCTCACTGATATGAATTGGCAACAAAGAAGTAAACTCTGTGAATCGGGGCGAAATGACTGGTGATGTTCTCACTCTGTTCTGACGCCGGAATGCTAATGCTATTAGCTCCTTTACCGTTAACTGGCTAAGCGCTAGCTATCTAGTTAGCTGCCGCATCTGCAGCAACAAGAGTCTTAGACGACACACTAAATATGATAGTGCTCGTTTTAATAGTCTAGCACACTGCACACGTCCCCCAGGCCTAGAATTATCCCCCTCGCTATCGCTTTGGCTTGTTTCAGTCCCGAGGCTAGCCTGTTAGCAGCGTTCTATATTTCAAGTGCTTTACATAAAATCCAAAATGGCGACCAGGAAAAGACGGAAGTGGCGTTTTGGTGTTGAGAAGAGACTGGACGGCTGTTTGATGTGGTTTTTTTTGATGGCCTAAAATGCTCCAATGAGTTTTATTAACAGCTTCACAGTTTCAATGTCAATGACTTTGTTTTTGTAGACTTTCAGGAAAGTATTATTATTCAGTTCAATTCAAAAATGCTTTATAAACTCGTAATATCTGCAAAGTAGAGTTGCCACCTTTCAGAAATGAGAATAAGGGATGCCCGCCACGGATTGGTGCCCACAGAAGTGGCACACTTCACTTTACGGCTGTCTTTTGTAAAAAGTTAAATATCAATAGTGCAAACATTACAGAGGTTATACCACTCCAATCAGAGTAGTACAACTTCAAAGTGTTAAGTAGTAGATTAAGCTTTAATTAAGCAGGTGCACATGGTACATTTATAGAAATACATCCCGTATCGGTTCAATACAGGACGATTCCATATTTCAAAATGGTGTTGTAGACTGCTACAGGAAGGATATCCTGTAGCAGTCTGTTACACCAAATCTGAGGAGTCCTCTCACTGAAGACACTATTATTGTATGACAGCGTCATGAAGAGAATGCTCACCGTTTTCCATAACATTCTTTATTTTATGAAGAATCCTTTGCACAATTATCTCTCGAGGTTCAAGAGGAGTTCCCAGAAACAGAACCAGCCTTTCTTGTTTCGACTTTAGCCTTTTTCCAGTCACTTGTTTCCCCAACAGATGATGGCAGAAGATATTATACTGCCCCAAACCGATTTATAGATGATCTGCAACATCTTGTTGTAAACTCTGAAGAACATAAGCTTCGGTAAGAAGTCCAGTCTGCCCAGTCCAGTCTGGTGGAAGGCTTCACTCCTTTCCCATCTGTTGTTCAGGTGAACACCGAGGTATTTCTACTCCCCCTAACTCCATTTTTTTTTAAAAATTCATAATCGTTTGTTTTGTTCCTATTCAAGATTTATTATCCTCAATCTCGTTCTGACGTTGTTCTCATTCCAGTTGCTCCATAACTTCCAGCACAACAACACGAGGTCCAGTCATCACCAGCCTGGTCACTGTCTTGTAGTCCAGGTAAAGAACGCACCTGCCATTCACCTGGCACACAAACTGCCGTATCTACAGGGATTAGTGACATTCGTGGATCTCACTTCTGTCTAAACGCTCGACGTTTTACTGTGTTGTGATTTATTTGTCAAATTTCATTTTTTCACCTTAACTCCAGCAACTGCTGCAGGGCTGCCGGGATCCACGGCTTGAACGTAGCAGGGAGCCCTGCCTCTGACCACAATGCCCCAGCCCAGGGCGTCCCCGATCACCTGGGGGTCACGGTGAGACAAAATACATCTTAGAGATGGGAGGGGAATGCAAACTTACAGTTAGCACTGAGTTATAATCGTTGCTTTTCAAGGATGGACTTGAGTTTGACTAACATGTCTAGTTTAGTTTAGTTCATTTAAAGCTGTAGATGTAACTTTTATAGGCAGCATTTTTGTTTTTCATATTTATCAAAACTATCACTATGTTCTGACAGTATTATAAGAGACACAGAATCTGTGAAAAGGTCAATCTCCTCCAATCCCCCCCTGAGCTGATATGTTTGAAGAAATGCACCACTCCCAACCAAAAACAATCAATCAGAGCCAGGAGGCGGGTCTTAGTGCTGCCAATCAATGCTGCCTAACGAGCTAATGGCAGAAAAACAACTCCCTGCTACCGGGAATCCCTTTATCCACCGTCATCGGTGTCCATGCTGACTAGCCTTAGCATTCACAACATTCTCTGCTAGCTGCAGCTTAGTAGAGAGCAGGAGGGGGGAGCTTGTGATTGTCAGCGCCAAGACCCAGGCCAAGCATTATAATACAAATCACAATATTACAAGCATTGCGATCATGTGTGTGATATGTAAACTAAATATGATTTCTCGCACACAATCACTCACTGTAAGCACTTTCTTGATGAAGGGTGCTCCAGGGGCCAATAACTCCTCACATGTGACTCGTCTTTTTAAAACTGTAGAGCCAGAGAAGACGTTTAGGTTTACAAGCATCTCCGATTGAAAAGAATATGGTGTTATGCTACGCCATACTAGAGGGCACATTACCATCATTTACACATTTTCCACAACCATCAATGAAGAAAATAGTGATAACGAGTATGAAGTTTGAAGTTCATAAAATGAAAATGTATGTGTAATTTTGTCCAGTAAGGGAGCAGCATAATATATAGAAATATAAAACTGTATCTTTATATATGTACACCGAAGAGTGGAGGAGGCCCAGAGCGATGGATTTATGGTCAAGACGGTTGTTTTAAACACAGGCCTGTTATTGAAGAAAAATAAAATTTTAAGTTCTGTAAAACCTTTTCTGTTATTTGTCTTTCAATTTGGATATAACCCCATATACTCATCCCAAATACAAACCTTGAATATAAATAGATTGGCTCTCTTACAATCTGGAGCCTTACCATGTCCCTCCACTCTGGGTCGGGCAGGGTCCATCACTTTGTTATAAAGAAAATGTCATCATGACTTTCACCTGAGAAACACGCCTCATTCTGCAGGTAAAGCCTACTTACACCACCTCCGTGTCCTCTGGACTGATGGCACTAGCAAACTCAGCACTTTTTGTCAGAGACCTGTGGCGTGTCTGGAGGTAAAGACTACAACACATCTGATAGGTAACAGGTGGAGGCTGATAAATACAAATGGCTTCGATGTTTCGAGACTTCCTCCAGATTATCATTAGATTAACTGGCGCGTCCTTATCGGCCATAAAGGGGCTGGAAGGCGGAGATGAGCTGCTATAAATGAAACGAAAGATACTGCTGCACAGGTGCGACTGTAAAAGAAAGGCTCGGACAAATGTAAACATGTCACACAAGAAGAAGCATGTATGGAAAGCCACACGTGCCACAATTTTCAGATTTAAAAAGTTCCAAAATTGATAAAAATTGAAATTATTTAATCTATCTCTACTTTAAATACATTTTTAAAAAGTAAATTTTCTTAGGATTAAATTACTTTATCTTTCTATCTATTTAAAGATACACTGATTTTGTTTTTTTTCCAATTTTCTATGTTTTCAAGACTTTTGAGTTTTCTACCTCTAAAACATCATATTTCATTTATCTGGGCTCTGAGTGCAATTGTTCCACCTGCCTGATTTGGGATTGGATCTCACGGCTGAGTTTGAAGAGAGCTGACCGAGCGTTTGAAATCCGCCTGAGTGAAGCTGAAGTGAATTCAAACTGGATCTCCGGCCACTTGCGATCTGTTTTGTGTCTTTACTGGACTCCACTGCAGGGCAAAAAAAAAAAAAACTGTATTCAGAAGTCAACATTCAAATCAAAGTGCATTTTTTTCCAACTAGAAAACAGAAAATTTGATATTTACTAGACTGAAAAACACTGTTGTGCTCCTGGATGGAGTCTTTGCGTAGAAAAAATGGACTGTCGAGATTGTTTTCCTCTTGGGTGGAAGCCCCATCATTCTCTTGCTCCCTCTCATTGAGCAGCTCAGATAGGCGCCGGCGGCGCCGGAAATTGATGCAAAACTGATAGAGGAGGCCACTGTCGAAGAAGTTATGCTTCTTTGTCACTGGTGATGGGAATGGAATGCATGCGTTAAATAACACCGGAACGTGTTTTAAGAATGAATGAGTTTGTGTGTGTGTGGGTGGTGTGTGTTGGTTTTGATTGCCAAAAGCCCCCAGTGGCCACTCACCGCTGGCAGCCACTGCTTACCCTTTTACAAGAGTGCAAATGAGCTCTTCGCTCACCGTGTTGAATGATGCCATGTTCCTGCAACACCCGACACAAGTCCACTCCCTGACGCCTGCTCTCCACCTCCCCGTTCTGCAGGAGCCAGTCAATCAGCTGGTAGCCCGGAAACGAGCGCTGATACGAAACCCCGTGCTCCTCTCTCAGCTGCAGGATGGAGCTTTTGTCTGCGATGAGACTGACATGAGCCGGTGATTAAAATCACGAAAGGAATTATATCAGAACACGTTCAGGAGTTTGTTAAGAGGAAATGCACAAATCATTCATTTGTGTAATGTATCCCCTTAGATGTGTTAAAAGCAGATAATCTTCTTTGGCAAAGGCGTATTATATATTGCATTAAAAATGTGCTGCTTTTAAATGAATCTTAAAAAAAAAAAGAAACCTGCTTGTTCCCTTTTAATTTTGCCATAACACTGAAAAAATGAATTTGGTTGAGCAGCAAGCAGATGATGTGGTTGATGCCCATAAACCCCTGCCAGTGTCCAATGGTGTTCTGCTACTGATTTAATACAATTTGGAAAAAGGTTGATAAAATGTATTTCTGTGAATACTTTCTGCATTCCATAAGATTGGCATAGACTAAACTCTGCTGCTCAAAATACAAAAGCATTTTTGAACAAACACGGCACAAATATATTGGTGAAACATCTATTTATTTATGTTTTTACCAGAGGCATCATCGCAGCGAAGGAAACCCGCCAAGCACAAACTTCCTTCATTTTAAAGCCGCGTCTACATGGATTTGTATTCAGAGTTGTGGTGCCATGCAAACTAAGCAGCCAACTGTAACAGGAAGAGTGTTCTCTGAATGTAGCTTTCAGAAACATCTTTTCCTTTTTTCTACCTCAGAAACGTCTACAGAGAATTGCTGGAAAAGAGGTGACGCAACACAGTAGTAAACATGCCGCTTTGCCAACTTTTCCACAACAAGTTGAATCAAATTCAAGAACTTCTATTTAAAAATGATAATGTATATTTGAAATTTTTCGCAAACCATTGCATCGTCTTACTACGGGTACTCCTCTCGGTCACATGACCGAGCTTTTTTCAGTCAACAGTCTTTTTTTTTTTTTTTCCTTTTGTATCGAGTTCTTACTTTTCATACAGCCTTTGCCCTCGCATGAAGATTTTCACCTCAGTGTTGAAGGGAAATGTGCCGTCATCCTTGCGAAAACGATACAAGAGTTTGGCGTCCTTGAAATCTGGTCTCTTGTCACAGACTAAGGAGGAAGCAGCACACTGTTTAACATGCATGGAGAGAGCTTTAGAAACATCCACTGTATCCATACACAATGTCTAAAATCACACTTGCTCACCCTCACTAGCCACTTTATTACAAGCACATTGCTAGTAACAGGTCGGACCCCCTTCTTACTCCAGGACTGCCTCGATTCTTTGTGATACAGATTCAACAAAGTGTCAGAAACATCCTCAGATATTATGGTGCTGTTGCTGCAACATTCATGATTGGAATCTCCTCCTCTCCTCTGACCTTTGACACCAACATGGTAGAAGAATGCCAGCTGCAACCCGTCCATTTCCTGTTGCCAGTCCCTTAAATCCCCGCTCTTCACCCAACCTTGGTTAGAATGTTAGCATATCCAGATGTCCAAATGCATTAAAAGGGGGGAAATATTGTGTAAAATTGACTTTTTGGAGCTCTATATCATGGTATAATGTTACTCCCCCATCAAAAGACATACCTGGAGAGTTGCTTTTAGTCTTAAAAATCATGTAATCTCCCCTGGCAACCATATGGTTTGCCTAAAAGCTTGCCCTCCACCTATTTCCACACAGCAGCAGTTTCCAAGCTTCCGCCTCACAGGGCACCCTTCCCCCTCTATCCTTCAGACTAGCCGCAGCAGCAAACACCTGGTGGAACGGCACGACTGCTGAGCTCATCATATGAATTCTCAGTGAAACGCGCTTAAGAAAAGAGCACAAGGAGAAGAATTGTGATGATGTGTCGATGGCAGAAGTTGAAAAGAACAGGAGCATCTTAAAGAGACAGAGGCCTAATTTCAAGTCGTATTTGCTTTAAGTCATGTTTGATATACACAGCATTTGTACAACAACCATAGTTACTTGGATTGTACTATGAAATCACACCATGGGCCTGGAAAGTGTTTTGCTGATCCACTATTTGGGTTATAGGGTTTACATGTGTACAACCAAAGTGTCCAGGATCTGCCCTCTCTCTCACCGTGATGAACGATGTCATGGTCCATGAGGTGCTGCATGAGACAAACGGCTGTCGCTCGATCCAAAGTCTCCTTGTGACTCACCAGCCAGTCGATCAGCTCCTGCGCCACAAAGCAGTTCGGATACGTCCGCAGGTGGTACCGCCGCTCCTTTATCAGTTTTCCGTCGTGAAGCCTCAACCTTAAACCCACGTTCAAGTCGTCGATGAGTTTTGAACTTTATCTGAGCCGTAAACACTCATAACTTACTCCCAAGCCCCCATACCCTTCTTCCCACCGTACCTGAGCTGTTCTCCCGCAATCATGACTTCCGTCTTATGTTGTCTCGCTATGGTCTTTCTTCTCATGCTGCTTGTTCGCTCCATGTTTGCTGTACCTGGACTGAGCAGTAAATGAAGCTCACCTTTGATTATAGACTTTTGTGTTTACAAAATAGCTGAGAAGACGAAGCATTGCCCCGAGGCGTAAGATGTTGTGTATACACTTAATACGGAAAGGCAAAGACGTGTAAAAATGATCCTCCAATGTGTTGCTTTTTTTTTTTTGAAACAGAGATTCTCAGATGTTTTCTTTATAGATAAACATTTTAAATGAATTGTGTCTTCTACTAGAAACAAATAACTGACACAATATTTACAGGAAAGTACTTCTATCCATCTGGTCACTGTGTTTTCGTCCAAGCTTGTTTTTATGTAGCGCAGAGTATCACTTAGAAATGACTGAACGATGAATTGGGAAGAAAAAAAAAAAAGAAGTTTGTGATGGTTATTGTCGTTTGCTGGAAGACATGCTGGTATGCACTGTCCTGGTGTTACTGGATGAGTTTAAACTAGCTACATTTCAAAGGTCGTCTTATGGTTGTCTGGCAACCAGAAAACCTGAAAAACGTGCCACCAGGTGCTGGAACACTAATCAGAGTCCGTGGAAAATGAAAGTGTTCATCCTTCAAGCCTCGTCGTCTGCAAAGCGGAAACCTAATGAAGTGAGCTGTGACCCATTTCTTGTAGATGCCTGCAGATGCAGATAAGGCGTCGCCATGGTGACGCATAAACATACAGAGCCTTGCAGAGCGTTCACGTGGATTTAATATGTTTTATTTGGAACGGTGTAATAAACTGAACACAAGACTAGTGTAATTTCGGGAACCGGTGAAACAATAAGTGGTCTTTGAAATCTTTTACAAATAAAGATACGAATAGTTTTGCACGCATTTGTCTTCAAGTGCTTTTATTCTGAGATCTCTGATTATGCAGTGGAAATATGTTCCTGCAGGCCCTGCCGAATTAGTAAATAGTGTGAAAATAGCACAAACTCAGTCAGACAGGATGGAAATGGTTTGTAGTTTTCATGGAAGGACACACATCCTCAATTGAATTTACAGTAGTTCTAGACTTTGACTGGGCCATTCTAACATTTACAGGCCTATTCAATATATTAAAATATGTCTTGTAATGAGGTTCGTTTGTCAAATAAAAAAAATCTAAATGGATAAATTACTAAATGGCTGATACACACATACAACTCATCAAAACATTGTTCCCCTATTTACCCTTTAACGTCATTCCACTGAGAAGTAGCTCCTATAATGAGCTCGGCAGTTTGCTAATTACTGCTGGCTAGTCTGAAGGAGCTGCTCTGTGAGACAGAAACTTGGAAACTGGAGCTGCGAAGGAGGAGCTGTGTCTCAAAGGTGGAGCTAAGTCCATCCAGGCGTTTTGTACAGCTGAATGGTTGCCATGGAGACTAAAGCATTTGTCAAACATGCATAAAAGACTCAAGGCAACACTCGAGGTATATTTTTGATGAGGGGATAACATTGTAACACGATGTAAAGCTCATAAAAGTTGATTTTACATAATACTGACCCTTTAATAATTTACTCTCTTTAGTGACTGCCAGGTTTCTTTAGTGTGTCTGCATAGGGATTAGGTTTCTGGATTTCAAATGCAGCTTTTTACAGGTTTTCTTCCTGTTTTGCCCTGGTATTTAGCTCAACTTGTCTTCTCATCAACTCTGATCAGCTTCTCTGTCCCTGCTGAAAAACAGCATCCCCACTCCGGGATGTTTTAAGGGCCTCTCTCATTCAGGGCGATGTGAACCGATAGTTTTCTGCTAGATGTAGCGTTTCGCGTGTTGGCCAACATGATACATTTCGGTGTTATCTGACCAGAGCGCCTTCTTCCACGTGCTTGCTGTGACCCTTACTCACTTGTGGCAAACATAACTTTCTATGGATGAATGTTATGTTACATTTCTTATGAATGTGACTTCCCATAAAGAACAGATTTGTGGAGAGCAAGACTCATAAGTGTCCCATGGGTCTCTTGGTTGCTTCTCTTTAGTTTAGGCCAATGTCTTTGTCGGTTTGGAACCTTCTCAGAAAAGCTCTATTAATACCGAGAAGAACTTTCACCCAAAGTGACTTTATTTACCGATTTTCAAGGCAGTTGGATGTACTGGATTTGATTTGGTGGTATTATAGTACATAGGCGTGAACATAAATGCATCCCACATTCTTTTTGGGAAAAGAAATAGGAACCATGTATCATTTTCCCTCACAATTTTGTGCCACTTTGTGTCGCTCTTTTGTATAAAATCCCAATAAATTCCACTAAGTTTTGTGGTTCTAATGTGACAAAATGTGCAAAAGGGGGACGGATATATTAGGAATGGACGGTTGCTTTGCGTGCTCGGAATACATTTTCAGAGGGCTTCATGTTTTCACGCACAGTAATTATTATATGCACTGTTTGGCTTTTAAAGTCCTATGTTTCCCATTACTTATACAATCGCTCGGGTCTCTTGGCACATGTCCTGGTATGTGTCCCTGAGAAATCCTTAGTCAGTCACACTGTCTCCTCTTTTTCCTCAATTCCCAGAAAATCAAACTAGCTAAAACAATGCCAGGCCATTCTTTTCCAGTAATTTCTATTGGTTTTGGCTGGAGTCCTTTAGGTTTTGTCAGTGAGATTTTCACTGGTAGTAAGCGCAGATAGAGGGTCACCTCAGGGCAACCCTGGGAGATCCTTTGCAATAGGAATACCTGTTGACACTTCTGTGTAATTACTCAGGTTTTAGTCTGTTTTTGGGCTTTCTGTGAAGGCTGGTTAGAGGACATTGGAGAACAAACAGCATCATGAATGCCAAGGAACACAGTTGACAGGCCAGGGCGGACATAGTGGAGAAGCTTAAAGCTGTGCTAGTGTAAAGGAAAACAATATCCCCATCATCTGACACTGGAGAGAGTACGGGTCAACCACAAACAACCTAGACACGGCCTTCCACTAAAACTGACAGGCTGGACAAGGTGACATTAAATAAGAGAAGTAGCCAAGATCTCCATGGTAGCTCTGGAGAAAGTGAAGAAGATCCACTTCTTAGGTGTGATACTTTCACGTCAAGACGCCTAATAGTAAAGAACACAAAAAACAAAAGTTCCAACCAAGGATTGGGTTTGCAAATTAGCTTGTGGTTAGCAAACCTACGCACAAAACAATGCCTGTTTTGTTCATGACATCAGTTTCACCCAGTGTATTAGGAGCCTGGCAGGCCACCAGGCTTCACTTTACTATTTTGCCACTGTGGAACATGGTGGTGGTCACAGGAGAATCAGTCATTTGACCATCAGAACTACAGTGGAATGGTTTAGAAGAATGCATGTGTATGTGATTAAATGTCCCAGTCAAAGTCCAAACCAAAAATACATTGAGAATTAGTGGTAAAACCTCAAAACTGATGGTCACTTACTTTACCTACCCAACCTGGCTGAGCTTGTTGTCCTCCAAACAGGAAAATAACAAACGTGCAAAGCTGAAAAATGTTGTAACCATGTCTTTTTTTTAATCCACCTCATGAATGTGTCTCAAAAAATAAAATAATTTTGTTGATGCAAAAAGCAGGTCGCACTCAACGTGATCTTGACACGTCACAGTTTTAAGTTTGGGAAATCCCTTATCTTGCGCGTGCAGTGTGAACCTTTGTCCACAAGATGTCAGTATTCACAAAAGTACAACATAAGCCAGTGCTGTTTTAAATGACCTGCCTCTCTGCCCTCTTTTTGTCTCTCAGTACATTTATTTTAATTCTATGATAAATAAATAGCCAAAAGAATTAGTAATGGATAAAAATACGGTATTTCAGACGAGATTTATTCAGTGGAAGGGGATTAATAATACCCCCCCTGCTCTCTAAAAACTCAATTTAACAGCACCATGAGTCCAAATCTAAAATAAAATAGGTAGAACAATAAAAATCTTTACATGCTGGTGTTTTGTTTTAAAAAGCTTCTCCTGTGGACTATTGGGGGGTGGGGGGGAGACACTGAATAGCTTTTATGCAAATCAGCCTGTTCAGCATGTTTCCATTGGAGAGCAGCGTGGAGGTGTAGTCTGGAAGGCGTGACTTCGTGTCAGTTCAGCTTTATGAAGAAAGTGCGCTTCTCCTGAGCTCACAGAGGTGCGTCCAGTGTTCAGGAGTCCTCAGCAACTCTCAGATTGGGGGTTCCTCCACCCGGGCAGGCAGCGCTCATTAGGTGTGGAAAATACTTTTTTTTTTTTCTTTTTCTTTTCTTTTCTTTTTTTTTAAATACTTGATTTTAAAGTTTGGAGGTACTTTCCCTTTTTTTTTTTTTTTTTTTACCTCTCCTCTCACTGCATGAAATATATGTGGCCGCTTGGAGCCGCGTGACGAGGCCACCTTGTTCTATACCACATTCTAAACTTGGGAGTTGGCGGGGGGTCTGCAGAACACTCCCCATGGATTTCGCCAACGACTTTGACTTCATGAAGTTCGGCGTCAAGAAGGAGACCATGCAGAGCCTGGACCGCTCCTTCATCGGCCCGTGTGGCCAGTTGCAGAGACCGGACTCCGTCTCCTCCACTCCGGGCAGCACGCCTTGCAACTCGGTCCCCTCGTCGCCAAACGTCAACCCGAACGAGCAGAGAACCAACCCCGGGAGCGACCAGTTCTGGATACCCAACAACAACGGCGGGTACCCTCATCAGATGTACCCCCAAGCCTTCGGCCTCACGCCCGAGGACGCGATGGAGGCCCTAATAGGGGTCACGACGCAGCAGGGACACCCGTCTGCGTCCCACGGCCACCACCCGCAGTCCTACCAGCCGGACTACGACGGCTACGGCCACCTGAGCGACCCTGTCCAGCACTACCCGGGCCTCCCGGGTCACCCCGACATGCAGGGCATCCCCGGCAGCCACTGCCAAGACCCCTATCTGAAAGACGAAATGGGGAGCGAGTCGCCGGAGTCGCCGGAGGCCCAGCAGGTCCTCGGGGCTCACCACCAGCTCCAGCAGCCGCAGCACGGCCGCCACGACCGGCGGTCCAACGCCGAGATGCACTTCTCGGACGACCAGCTGGTCTCCATGTCCGTTAGGGAGCTCAACCGGCTGCTGCGGGGCCTGAGCAAGGAGGAGGTGATGCGGCTGAAGCAGAAGCGCCGGACCCTGAAGAACAGGGGCTACGCGCAGTCGTGCCGCTTCAAGCGCGTGCAGCAGAAGCACATCCTGGAGCACGAGAAGACGAGCCTCGTGACGCAGGTGGAGCAGCTGAAGCACGAACTGAGCAGGCTGGTCCGGGAGAGGGACGCGTACAAACTTAAATGCGAGAAACTGTCCGGCGCGAACTGCTACCACGAAACCGGCTCCACCAGCGACAACCCTTCCTCACCAGAGTATTTAATGTGAGTTAGTCATTGAAAAACAACAGCAGCAGCAGCGGCGGCAAAATTCATCCCGAACGCAAATGACTGAAATAATAGTTTTCAAAAACAAAACAACAAAAAAATAATAATACTAATGAGAATGAGTGGGGAGGTGGGGATTGCAGTGATGCATGCATGCTGGTCATGTATGAGATGTTTTTATTTTATACTGCCATAGCTTATCTGTATTTTGTCTGAAAGGAAATACTTGAAATCAGATTTGCTTTTATTAGCATCCATGTAATCATTTAGTTAATGGTTAATTTTTATTGAAGTGATTTTTTTTTTCTTTCTCTGCTTTTCCTTTTATTGCTCAAATCATGGTTTGTGTTTGTGCTTATTTTTCTTTTGGGTGAGGGGGGTGAGAATGAAAAAACAAGTCATACTCTGTGAATTGGATTCTGCTGGACAGTATCAGCCTTTCTTCCAAAAAAATATCTAATTATACAAAATATATATGCAGTTTTTGTTTTTCATCTAATATCTGTTTTTTTTTTTTTTGCATTTATTTGGATCAATAAACCTAATCTGACAGTTTAACTTTGAGTCTTATCTGCAGACAAATCATTTCCCTGCTATTATGCACCATCGCTACCGTGCAATATCACCTCACACTCTTCCTCATGTTTGTCGTCTCGTCAGATTAGTTTGTCACAGAGATGCACTGATTGTTTTTTTTTTTGTTTGCTTTTTTGTTTTCTTTTGCCGACACCAACTTCCAGTTTTCCTTTGAGGTCTGATCTGCCAATGTTGCAGTCTTTGCTGCCGCTACAATACGATGGAGTAAGTTTTATTCCACTCAAAAAGTGCATGAAAGAAAAGAGAACCTGCTGGCCGGTGCATTTATGGAGCACAAATGATGCAGGATGTAGATTATTTTTAGTGTGTCAGCTGTTGGTTATTGATTATTTTCCACTAAGAACTACACTACTCATAAAAAAAAAAGTATTGGAGTTCTTTGTTGCAAGTTGCAAGATTAGCTCCTATATCTGCTGATCTTAAACCCCAAAGAAGGTGTTTTGAATCGATGCGTTGATGGACCAAAAAAACTGGTGGGAGTTTCTAGTTTTGGTGCAAAAAAGCTAACAATTACATTTCTTTTTACTTTTTTTTTGGTCACAAGATTATCTCCATTCATGCATCAAATCATTACACCTCTACTCTTTTTATTTAAGGTGCAATTAAAGATGATAGCGTTAACGGATGCATTCATGGACTGAAAGTAGGGAAAGTTTGAACGCTGATGCCTTCAGTAAACATGTCTAAAAATCTGATTTTGCAGTGTTTTCGTTCAACGAACACAGCTGATTGGCTCTTTTCAAGCTCTGGCCGACCGATCGGTGCATCTCCACAGAACGTTTAATGTTTCCAGGACCTTGTCAAAACACCTTCGTCTTAATATTTATAATGCCGAATTGGACTAAAGCGAAGAAAATAAAAGAGAAAAACACAGCCGTAGTACATAAATAAGCTTGCAGCAGGAAAGTGCAGCACGTAAACACGAAAAGGAAACAGATGTGTGCTGGTGCGGACGCCGCTTCCTCAATATTCTGCTACTTTAAAATAATCCCCTGCACTGAAAGGCAATCCTTACTTTTATTTTTTAAGCCGAAGTGGTTCGGCGGACCCGCTTGGCACCGTTGTGCATCGGTGAATGGTCATTCCCTGACCTTTGGCCTCTGCGGAGTGCTGCTTCCTGTGGGAACCCCGGGGGCCTGTGAAAGCGCGGCGGGGTATCTGGCAAGGGGGTATGGAGGGTGCTGCGGGGCACAGATAAAACGCGGTGGAAATCAGGCTTCCCCTCGACTCTCTTCCTCAGACAAACACATCACCTCTGCATTCATCACCAGAGGAAGAGAGAAACAAGCAGCGGAGGGCGCAGCTGGCTCTGCTCTGGAGGAATTCTCTCACTCGATATGTCGTTCTGTTGTTTTTCCCTCTTTTTTTTTAATGTGTGTGTGTGTGAAAACTTAACAGCGAAGTTCCGGACTGAAGATCATTCCCAGTTCAACGCTACAACAATATTTGGATGACCGTAATAGTCCCAAGGCCAGGGTGATAATGGTTGATAAGTGGTCACATTGTAAAAGGGAGTTTATAACCTCCTCTATGAGAATCTTAGAGAGTGTCTTTTTTTTCCTTTCTTTCTTTCTTTTTTTTTTTGCTGTCACAGGAGACTTTGTAACTCCTCTCCTTGCCACCGAGAACCCAGCTGGGAGCGAGGTGGCTTAGTTAACAGGAATTCGCCGCTGCCTGGAACACGCGTGACCCTCGTGGAGGGCGCTGAGCTCATCTCTCGGTTCAATGGGAAGCAGTTCTGCAGAAGCACTTTTCTAGAAAAAACAAAACAAAACAAAAAAAAAAACAGTCCTGATCTGCTCAGGTCTGCTTGCTGTGACGTAGCAGAAAAAAAACCCATCAGGAAACTTTATCTTAACCTTAATTGCTTTTAGATTCTGTTAAATTGTGCCTACAGTTTGACTACAAAGCTCCAGATTTCATCTTGCAATGTATAGAAAAAGCTAAACAAATTTGCAAGCCTCTGTGCACAAAGTCACATATTTTGGTGTATCTCTGCGGTTTTCTGAACACGCCGTTGTCCGCCGCCCTCCCCCCCCCAATCGGGTGCTTGCGCACTCGAACGCATCACATGGGTCTTTCTAAGGAACAGTGGAATAATACTGTAGAAGTGTTGGCGAGGAGAGCGGTTTTGTGGCGCTGTGTGACAGTTTGCCATTGTAGAAACGATTAGCCAGCTCTTTTCTCTCGCATGTGATAGGCTGGTGGGACCTGATGTGGGAGCCTCGCTCTCCCCCTCCTTCCATCCCTCCCTTTTCCTCCCTCCATCTCTCCCTCCCTCGCTGCCACCAACACCCCGAGCCCACAGTGCCTGAGGCTGGCTACTGAGTCAGCAGGAGGGATAGGTGTCTGTACGGCCGTGGCATCAGAACAAGAGAAAGGCGACTAGAGAGCAGGGCAAAATGGTCCAGGATAAACATGCTTCTGTAGAGAGGAACGAGAAGAGAGGAGCGGGAAAGCTGCACCAAAAGAAGGCGAGACTACGGTGCTTCTCGAAAAGTGTTCAAACCCCTTCAGCAAGCACCGACTTCCATGGATTTTTACCGTCGAAGTTGACCAAGTCACAGTAGCACATAATGGTGAAGGGGAAGGAAATCATAGGTGGCTTTAAAACCTTTTTGTGGTTAAAAATGTGAAAAGTGTGACATGCATTTCCAATCCGCCCCCCTCAATTACAACTGCAGGTTTTTGGAGGGTATGTCTTCACCAGCTCTGCACGTCTGCAGAAATGAAATAGCTCAAGTTCAGTTTGATTCGACATATTTTCTGTGCTTCAGGTCTTTGCAAGGAATCTCATCCAGGTTTAGGTCTAGGCTTTGACTGGGCCGTTCTAAAGCATTCATTTGCCATACTCATGGCTCTCGCTGGTTTTCTTCCAGTGCCCTCCATTTACCTGCATAAAATTTTCCAATCCACTCTGACCAGCTTCCGTATCCACGATGGAGAAAAGCATCCTCCCAGTATGACGGCACCATGATCATGTTTCATTCTGCCGACGGTGCGTTTAGGGTGATATTTAGCATTAGATTTCAGCCACACCTGACTTTTGCGTGTTGGCCAGAAAGTTGAGTTTTGAGCTGAGCGTGGTGCCAACCACTCGGCTGGGTGGCAGCGGTCTGCCGAGGCCCGGCCGCGTCTCAGACAGCGGACACAGACAGAGGAATGCTGCAGATACTCACCATTGTGTGGGGAGAGGCAGAGGAATGCAGGCTGCCAGGCTTCGCACACTAACACCAATGAACACAGCCAGAGGCCACGAGCCACCAGGGTTAAAGCCGGGCCAAACAGCCAACCACCACTCACCACCTCCAGCTGAGTTATCAGCTCCCCCAACACGGGGAGTTTTGGACTGGAGGTGTGCGATACGGCGTGTTTCAGTGTCAATCCGATACCGATTAAATATAGGACCAGTATCGCCGATGCTGATACTTATTATCTGCGTTTGATAGATCATCGAACTTTTGACCTTGAGGTGATTTTGCAGGTTTTTTTCATTGGAATTATTTTTGTAAAAATCTGGCAGAGAATTTTGATAGACAAGTCTCTACAAATTGACTTCAACATATTTACACAATAAACAGAAACGATATGAAAACAAAACAAATTTGTGTGTATTGTGTCTTAAAGTGTAAAAAAAAAAATCTTTGAGAGCAATTCAAAGCAAAATCCTTTTTTAGAGTTCAGAAATTTAAAAATAAAATTTCAAGACGGAATAAAACATAAACTACCCGATACTGATGTTGACTTGGTATGAATATTATCAATATTTTGGATTAATCCTCCCATGTCTGGTTTGGACCAGCTACATGGTCTTTTTCAAGAGCTCTTGACTTTACATTTTTGATGTTGACCACTGTCAATATCAAAAATGGCAGATGGTAAAAGTTTGTCTCGAAATTTGTGACTTGCTGGTTCAGTCCCCACTACGTCCGCCTCAGTCGTTGTGTCCTTGGGCAAGACATAACTTCTAGAGCTCTTTACTGTCAGAGATCAGAGTTGTGTGATGAACTGAGCAGCTGTTACCGAATATGGTGGCAGCGGTGGTAGGAGTTCGTCCAGCAATCGATGAGTTGCCGGACTCAGTCCGTCTGTAGTTGTGTCTTTAGGCTTAGACAGTTCACCCGTCTTGCCTGCTGTTGATGGTCAGAGGGCCCGGTGGCGCCAGTGCATGGCAGCCTCGCCTCGGTCAGACCGCCTTGGGGCAGAGTCTGGCGGTATCTTACCATCGTCAGCAAGTGAACGGGTGATTGACTGAATGCAGTGTGAAGCGTTTGTGGTCTTCTCGACTTGATAAAGCGCTACGTAAGTCCATTTACCCTTTACCATTTGATATTCAAATCACCACATTCTGCTTTCACAGTAATGACAGTCACTGATCCCCTCGCTCTCTCTCTTTGTGTGGCCAAAAGTCAACTGACCAGACATTTGACCCTCGGCAGCAAACCGTTTCCAGCCTCAGCCGGTTCTTCCACTCTTGTTTTGCAACCGTAAGACTCTCACACCCTCTGCGACGGGCCTGCAAGCGTGTTTCACGTGAAGCGGCAGAGCAGAGATCGGGATGGAGGACAGGATGGACGAGTGGGGCTTCCTCTTTCACTTCCTATATGCGGGTCCAGTCAAGTGACTCTTTGTGAGAGTGTTAGGTTGGGACGTCGCAGGGAAACGCAGCTTCGATCGCTGTGGTTTCCGCTCAGGATGTCCAGTCCTTTCTGCTCACAGTTGTGACACTGTGAATCATGCAGCCGTCACACACGCACACAGACGTCTCCATGGACGTGGCTCGCACACACATGCACACACACACGCAGACGCACAAACGCGAACTCCGACATGCATTCGCAATCCCAAGCGTTCACGCGTGTCCACTTTAATGCATGCTCACGAAACAAAGGCGAGTGCGGCGTTTCTCTTTTTAATATAAAATCATGTGATTGTGATTTTTTTTGTGTCTGTATCTCCTTTTCTGGTTGAGACTGGAATTGGGACCTCTTGCATAAATCATGATGCCATATTTTCCCCTGTCACCATATCCTGACAGACTACAGAGTAATTATGACTGCACTACTGGTAATGACTAAAGTAATCACATGATGGGCTGTGGAGGATTCAACGGAGTGGATTAATGTGTAGCCTCGAAACTACAATAAAGCTCACTATCTTATTGGCTGTAATAAGGAACCTGACTTCCTGAGGACAACGTGTTCCGGGTTTTTTTCTGTTTTTTTTTCCTGTTTTTTTTGCGGACAAACTCCTGAGGATCTGATAGCAAGGAGCTCTTGATAAACAGGCTGTCACGTTTCAGTGGACGCTGCTAAAGAGGAGTGTGACAAAGTCCTGTCCCATTACAGGCTGTTGGACTTTAGTAACAGTGCAAAAGGGTGATCCACTGTATGTAATAATTATACAGGGTTCTCACCGTGTGGAAGAACAACCGCTTCACAGACTCAACATACACCTGAAACCAGAAATTTACATGAACTGTTCTTTTTTTCCTTTTCTTTTTTTTTTTGTTTTTTTTTTACTGTCTTGACGATAAATCTGATTAAAGTTTTCCAGTTTTAAAGCTCAAAAACTACAATTACCAAAATGAACTGAAATTGTTGAGGGCCAGAGCACTTTCTTTAAAATGTACATTTACACACACACTAAGACTACTATGCTTTTAATAAAACTGGGAGACTGTCAATGTCCATTTCATGCTTTTTTATTTAAAACATTTGCATGTGGATACATTTTAAGACAAACCCTCAAGTGCACAGTTTCCTCGTGTGACATAATGAGAAGACCAAAACGAATCAGTCGAGAAGATAGTTGCGGACCTTCGCAAGTCTGGTTCGTTTTCACCTACGATTTCCGGACGCTTTAGTGTGCCACGTACATGTGGTTGCCCTGCTGTCATAAAGTTCAGAAAGAAGACAGGTCTGTGGCCGCGAGGCGTTTTGGTCAAAAATGGTATCAAAGAAAAACAAAAAACTCTCGTGAAAACGGTAGGAGAGTGTTTTCACCCAAAGTAAAATCAGTTCTGGACTGAACAGCCGCTCTGCAAGGAAGAATCCACTGCACCAAAAACAAACCTATCAAGCCAAACCGCAGTTTGCAGATGGACTCAGGGGACAATTTTTTTGAGACATCCACCGAGGTTTGACGAAACTACGAATGGACGCGTTTGGCCGTAACGACCGTGGTGACGTCTGGAGGAAAACAGAGGTGAAACTCGAACACCATGTCAACTATGATGCTGCACTTCACAAAACGGTTGACTTCTTGAGGAATGAACGTCATAAAAAAAGAAAAACAACTTTGATGGAGCAATTCAAGTCATAAAAGTAAAGCTTGGGTGAAAAACATGAAGCGAACCCACCAGATCAGCTACAAGATGACTTAAGGACAAGAAGGAAAGGAAAGGAAAGGAAAAGAAAGGAAAGGAAAGGAAAGGAAAGGGAAGAGAAGACAAGACAAGACAAGAGAAGAGAAGAGAAGAGTCTTTTCCCTTTCATTCCCAGTGAGGATTTCCTGTCCTGTTTTATGGGGGTCATGCAGCTGGCAGGCGCCCTCCTGTTTCTGTCCATAATGATGACAGGGGTCCATTAGTACGCAGTAGAAACACGAGCCACAGAGGTTAAGGCAGACGCTCTCTCTCCTCCCCTCCACCCCCACTGCAATCTGACAGCGTCTTCCCTTTCCACAGCCCCCGGGTCCCGGAGCGCAACCTACCTATCTATAGGGCAGATGATTGTGGCTCTCAGTTGTTGTCGACAAAGCTCGGCTGATTAAGGGTCAGCCCCCGGCTCTGACACCAGCATGTGTGATCTGGCGAACCTGGAAAGCTGGAAAAAAGTCCAGTTTGTATCTGTAACATGCTTTCATCCAGGAAAAGTGAAAAAAAAAGGGGGGAAGGAGAGGAACGCTCTGATTTTTTGGGAACAGTGAGGCAGAGAAAATAAACAGACATGGATGTGTGTGAAGTGGAAAGACAATTATAAATGTTTCTAAAGACGTTTTCAAAATGAAAATCGAGAAGATGCTGCATGTGTAATGACCTATTAATCTAATTTCACCTCCAAGTGTTTTGCGGTACATGTGAGGGGCGAAATTTCTGCTTTTTCTCCTTTGCAAAAGTTCAACGGCTCAGATTGGGTGACGACAAATCCAGATCAGGTCTGGACTTTGACTGGGCCCATCCTGACACATGAATACACCTTGATTGTAGCTTTAGCTTTGTGTCTAGCTTTGTATTTAGTCTTTTGCAGCCTCTCGCATTCCCACAGCATGATTCGGCCTTCGCCATGTAGATGGGTGATGTGCAGTGTCACTTTTTCAGTGTAAAAGTTGCTTTTACCAAGGATAACGTTTGGCTGTTTAACAAATTTTTATGGACGATAAATTGTCTCAGAAGATATCGCAATAAACGATAATATCGTTGTTTTGAGACCATTGTAAGGAACACATTCTCAAAGGTCAATGAACTGTAATGTCTTGTGAACATTTAACACTGGAACAGGAAGACATTGTAAAATATGCAAAATAAATAAAGAACACATAAAATGAAAACTGAGTAAAGTTATCCTTCAAAAAAAGTGACTGGTTGAGACCAAAGCACCGGAATGAAGACATTTTTCACCTGGTCTTGGGTAGAAAGAGAAAAAAAAATCATGCAAGTGGAAATTATTGAGCTCGTTTTAATTTCTCGTGCGACTAATGCTCATTTCAATTTTATTTTGGGGCATCAAAAGAAGAGGTACGGATACAAATCCAGTTGTTTTGGATGTTTACAAGGAAAGCACTTTGACAAGGGTCACTTTGTAATCACTCACAGTCTCAGTTACATAACCTTGGCGAATTTCACCCAAAGGCCCGTGAGGCGCGAGTGGAAACCACAGGGGTGTGAATAGTTTTTGCACGGCAGCAACCCGCTGACTTTCGGTGGGCGTTGCTTGCAGTCGAATATGGAAGCGGAGTCATGTGTTTTTGGTCAAGTCTAGCAAGGCCTCCTTGGAACCGGATGTGTCACTCTCCCACTGATGCGTCATGCCGGCGTCCATCTTGTGTCATAACTCCTTCTTGAAGTTTCTCAGAAGGCCTCCGGCTCCGGCCGACTCGAGGCTTCTGTCTTCTGTGCCCTCTCACGGCCGCCGTCCGTCGCCTCTTCGTCGCTCCCTGTGATTGAGCGCCGTGTGCGCAGCCTCCATTAAAATAACCGGCGAGCGGAATAAAAGAAAAGAAAAAAAAAGTGTCTGGTGCGGTCAGATGACTGCGGTTGTCAAAAGGGATCTATTTAGCGGGACGCAGGCCTTTATCCCATAGTGAACCCGAGTACTTGTTTGTTCTACTTGTGGCTGAGATACAGGAAGTACTTTGTTCAGGCTTCTTTAATGGAAAAAAAAAGAGAGAGAGAGACTTCTCAAAAAGATTTAAATGAAAGGTTACGCGCAAACAACAAGGCTTATCGCGGGTGTGATGACGGTTTGCTTTGAGTTTGAGACGGCCTATTGTTTCAGACTCTCGTAAATCAGCTTTTGCAGTTTATTCGCCGCAGCCTGACCTCAAGTTGTCTCCCTATTCTAGCGTACAGACACTTGTGCACAAGCTGTAAAGAAAGCATATGGTGCCAAGTCTTTTACAACACCAGCTTTTAATTTGGAAATTAGATGCAGCGGTAAGAGTTTAAGAAGAAAGATGGTTTTATCTTAAAAGGAAATCATTCCACATGGACATTCACCGGGCTGTGGGTCAGCACGCCACGTTCACTTCTCGCCCAAACCCGGTTTAGCCAGTCGCTTTAGAAACGATCAAGTTCATCGGTTCACCTTCCAGTTGTTTCATTTTCTTTTCTCTCTAATCTGAGAAGCAAAGCTGCAGTAATCTGGAAACTGCTGTGTGAGATTAGTCACTGAAAGCTTCTGCATTTTGGTCCCAACGGTGTTCTGATCGAAAACGTCCTGTCTACTCAGGACAGGAAATGTCCTGAGTAGACAGGAAATGTGCTATTCCTGTCTACTCATTTTATCTTTACAGACAGAAATTATTATTATTATTAACCTTTATTAGACCAGGAAAATCTCACTGAGATTAAACATTTCTTTGTGCAAGAGAATCCTAGCAGCAGAGTTTAATCGGTTAACATTTTATCATTATTATTAATCTGAAGGTGGTTATCAAAGTCCCATTTCTCTTACAGGCACCACAAATATAAAAAGAGTTGCATCTTGTAATTTGACCCATCGCGATATCTGATATTTGCATTAAGGGGTTTTTAAGAGTGCAAATCCAAACGTTGCTTTTTCTTCTGCTCAACAACCTCTTCCCTCATATTTTATTTTAATTGTATTTTTTTTAAAGCAAATCCTCAAACAAAGGGAGAGATGTTTGCTTGACTTCAACCTTTGGTCAGTTCAGAAGCCCCTCACTCAGGCTCTCATTCGTTAAATCAATCACTGCATATCTCTGCAGGGCTTTAAAGGACAATTGACTCAGACATCACATGTTCTGGATGACTTCAGATACCTGGAATAACAAACTAAGTGGAGGAACAGTTAGTCGCTTTTTATTAAAAACTACAATTTCACTTGCTTTAAATTATTCATGTGGCCCAATAATAAAAATAACAATAATAAATCCTAAAAATAAATAACTAGAAGGTTGTTGATATTTGGTTTGAAGCATAAATGAAGCAAATATTATTTTTTAAATAGTCAATTTCTGTCTGACTCAAAACAAATGTGCCATTATTTTTCCGCTTGCGGTTGGTTTGTGTTAAAAAAATAAAAATAAATCAACAAAGAGGACTTTGGGTTTGTTGCTGTCCTTACAGAGGAATTTAGGATTGGTAATAATGCGAATGAGTCACTCAGACCTAAAAACAAAAAAATGAAATCAGTCAGTGAAATTCTCATTGATCCATCAGAACTTTGCTTTTGTTTTGCCAGATGTAATTTCACGCAAAAAAAACCCCAAAAACCTCTGTGCAACAGTAAAACATAACTTCATATAGTTGGTCTTTAGCTCTGTTCTGGATGCATTTCCACTGATAGTGTCGGCGACGACACAATCATGTTCTTCTCTTATTCATTGAGCTGTTCTCATGTGACGCGTTCAAATCTGCCGGCTTTTTGGAACATGTGGAACAAGTGGCAGTAAAACATGTAATGTGAAAATGTTGCAAGCGAGCGCATGACTGCATGGAAACCAAAGCAACGACTCAAACAATCTCGACTTTTTGATGGGGAGTCAGAAAGAGAGGTGAATCATACCAGAGCGGCCCGTCTTTCACTTACTCACCAATGTGGTAAGTGAAAGCAGCACTTTTATAGCCGGGCCCCGAGTCCGACCCGCCCCGACTCCCGAACCTGCATATACCGACGCTCGGGTCGGCGTTCTGGACACACGGGGTCTTCTGGGCAGGAAATGACCATGGAAACATTTTCCAAGGCTCATTTCAGTGAAACATGAAAAAAGACAAAACTGAATGAAACAGCAGTAAGGATAGTGGTTAAATATGGCCTTCCATCCATTTTCCATACTCCCTTTTTCTTTAGTGGGGTCAGGAGGTGCTGGTGCCTATCTACAGCTAGCGTTCTGGGTGAGAGGCGGGGTCACCCTGGACAGGTCGCCAGTCTGTCGCAGGACAACACAGAGACACACAAGACAAACAACCACGTACACACACACTCACACCTACGGACAATTTAGAGAGACCAATTAACCTGACAGTCATGTTTTTGGACTGTGGGAGAAAGTCGGAGTACCCGGAGAGAACCCACGCATGCACAGGGAGAACACGCAAACTCCATGCAGAAAGACCGGGGCCGGGAATCGAACCCAGAACCTTCTTGCTGCAAGGCAACAGCTCTACCAGCTGCGCCACTGTGCAGCCCATTACATGCAGGTGCTTTTTTTTATTATTTTTTTTACTGGGGTTTTGTTTAAAACCAGCCTCCAGTGTTAAATAACATCACAATGTCTTACACAGTTTGCATTAAAATGCATGAATAAAATCCGCTAACATAAGTGGAAATATTTAAAGGAAGCTCCAGCTTCCTCTTTCAGCGTTTCCACGGAGATTAAGGGAAAAATGTTGTTATTGAAACCTTTTTAAGAAATTTTAGCCAGAAAATGTACAAAACTTTTCGGCACTTCTGTTTTAAGATGCAGATTAAAGTCATAAGAGAAGATACAAGAGATTGCAGTCACTAATTTTATGGTTGAACAGATATATCATATATATTATTATTGTTATTATTTTTTGTTATTAATTAATTAAAACTGGTTTAATTTAATGGTTTATTGGCAGCTTTTACCCTGATTTTATTTATTCCTGCAGTCAAGAGGTAGGATCGGCACGGCTTAATTAAAATCCATCCTACCTGCACATTTCCACACAAAGTTTCACTTCGGAACCCCTTTAAAAAAAATTTATTCTGGCTCCCCTAAAACAATGTTTCCATGTGGACAAATGGCTAAAAACTTTTACTGCTTTATTAAAAACAAAACAAGCAAAAAGACGCCCTCTGTTGGCTACAGAGATATACTACAAACTCTAACCTCAAAATCCAACATGGCCGCTCTACCATAACAACAAATGTTTGGTTTTTTCCCCCTCCCTTTCAGGATTGTGAGCATGTTCCCTTAGTTCAGGGATGTCCAAAGTGCAGCTCTGGGGCCTTTTTGTGGCCCTCTGAGTGATTTCGTGGGGCCCCTAACCACAATACTGTAATGAATCAAATCTGGCCTGACACAACAAAAGCAACTTCTAATGTATTAACCGGGCTTCTACATTCATAAACACCCATTGGTTAAAATAGCAATCACTTCAGAAGGAAGAGTTACGCACGGCCAATTTATGTTAGTGAATTTAGGCTAAAAGAAAACAAAAATCTATCACACAATAAACCCGAAAATATGAATAAGCAGTACACCAGCCTTCTACTAACAGTGTGTTGGATAAACAGTGATTTACAGATCCCTTCATTTCAACAAAATCTTGCACATTTACTTTAGTTTGAGCAGATAGAATCACAAAGACCCAACAAACGTGTCTGTAAACTTAAAAAAAACATTTTATGGCCTCCAAAAGTTTGAACAGGAAGTCTGAACACCACTGCCGAGTCAGCCGAGTGTCTAAAACACCTGCAGCCAGACACCAGCAGCAGCCTGGTGTCTGGCTGCAAGGTTTTCTGCCTTGCAGCTCGAACACGGTTTGGTTGGGTTTCCTGTCATTCCCAGATTTCAGAGGTTACTGCGTCGGTAGCACCAGCACGACCCCGGTTCGCTGTCGCCTCCTTCACTTTCAGCAAGGGCGTTCTCACTAGACTCTCTGCTGCACTTCCCCTTTGAGTAGTATCAGTTTGAAGCAGAGATCAGGGTTCTCAAACTACTCAGCTTTTTCCTCTTTTAAACCCAACAACAGTCAATGCTAAAGTTATTCTTAGATTGTCGTTCCTGGTACTCAATCGGCTTTCGAACAAGTACTTGTCTTATCCCGACTCCGTTTTGGGCATCGCTGTTAAAGCCGAACAATCACGAGATTCCCAGTTAGTCCAGATCCACTTGAACGAGACTTGGAACCGTTACAATAAATGACAAACGTCGTTGTTCGTCGTTGTTCACACAAGACGAATCTTGACTCTATGACACCATCATCGGACCAACATGTCGACATGTTCCAGCTGGAGACGTTTTTTTTTTTTAATACTGGTTGTTAAAACTTTACCACGGATGAAAACACCTATAAAGGCCGACACGGTGCGCCGGATTGCACCGCCTTTTACTGTCCCATCATGCGCTGCAGATGACCGTTGAATAACTTTATAGGCCAATATAGTGCCGTTCATATGATCATAGTGAGGTGAAATTGCGGATCTTAAGCGACGGGTGTAAAGAACCTTACGACCTGCACGTGGCCAAGCAGAGGTCTGCAGCAATCTCTCCGTCCGGCGGGAGCAGGCCGCCTCCGACTTCCAACCAAACCCACCTGGAAGCCATCAGGAGCTGGGAATGGTTAACCCGTCTAACCAGAGGTGGGAACGCCCCGTCGCTTATGGCTCTGGCTCCTCACGGCGTCTTCTGGAGCGCAAATGAAACCTCAGACTAAGAAAGTGACAAAAAAAGCAAAACATGATTATTTTTCTGAGAAACTTTTGCTACTCTGTTGCAAAAGCATTCACACCCCGTAACCCAGCGGGGACCAAAGTGTCACCCTGGGGCCATTTGGTTCAACTTCAAGCAAGGTGAAAACCAAAAAAAATAAATAAATTAAAAATGTAATTTAACTTTCACTTCACAAGCATTCACTACTCTGGTTTGTTACACACAGTCAGGCCTGTCAGGATAGCGAATTCTGCTAGACGATAAATTGTCCCAGAAATGACAGTGATAAACGATAATATCGCTCTTTTAGGACCGTTTTCAAGTGACATGTTGATAATGGAGTAACAACGCAAGTTTGCCCTTTCAAAGACCAATAAGCTCTTCTGAAGATATTTTAAATATCCAAAATATCAAAAATGATCAAATGGAAACAACAACCATTAACAACCAAAACCATGAATGAAACGGTCCTTCAAGAAAAATATTATAATAATAATCATCGGGATGGTAATTATGGAGCTCGGTTAATTGTTTGCTTATTGTGACAGGCTTACTTACAGTCCAAAAAATGGTGAATTTGAATTTGTGGTTGTGAAGTGATAAAAGGTTTGAAAAAAAAAGTTGAGTGGGTGTGAATAGTTTTGCAAGGCTCTGCAGAGGGAGCGCGGCTGATGAGGTCAATCGGTTACCGTAAGCCTGTGAGTGACAGCGTTCACTGGGAGTGAGGCTATATTTAAGTCGTGAAGACTCGAGCTGCAGCCTTGACTCATGAGGCGAGCGATGCTGCACTTTTTTCCACAAAAAAAAAAATAAAATAAAAAATGAACGGACTCTGGGCTTTTTCTCCCCTCCCCACCCCCACCATGTTTCCTTAAATAAACACTGCCAGGCATCTTTATGACCTAATGACACCAAATTATTTTAAGAGAGTCATTGTGAAACCTTTTACTGATTTAGCAAGCACCTATCTTTGAAAGAAAAGGGAAATGTGACCACATACACATATATATAGATATTAAAAAAAAACAAGAATTACAAAGTGGATCCATAACGCGGATTGTGTACCCAATTTTGCTGATAAGTTACAAAGCGGGTTTATTGGAAAGGCGAGGAGGATCGCTGCGCGTGGGGGAATGGATTTTATTGATCCGTGTTTTTTTTTAAAAAAGTGACCTCTTTCTTTAAAGACTCTTTCATAATGTCCTGCTGAGGACTTCTGCAGCTTTGTTGTCTGGATGGATCCGGACGCCAGCTGGGCTCCGAGACGCAGCCGATTGGACGAGGCGGTGGAAAGCAGGAGCACTGAGTTTTCCCACCAAGAGAGAGGACTTTGAAACGGGAGCAGCTTCTCTGGAGCTTTGTCAAACCCTGATTACCTGATAAACCTGTCAGATGCTCTGTAGAGAAAATGAAAGAAAAAAAAAGGGTACTAAACTTCTAATTGTGATGAAGAAGCTCAGATAAGTAATTCCAGTGGACCTAAAGATGTTGCCTTCAGGAGGCTGTCTAAAATGCGGTTAAAATGACTCTGGAGCCAGCCCAAAGCATTAGTGAATTGAGCTAGGAGGGCTTACAACAACAAAAAACTGGAAGTTTGTGTTATAATAACAAAGATTCCTGGCAAAGAAATATACCGTTTGATAGCCTGTTTGTTTCCCTTTAAATTGTGCCACGTTTATTAGGAAAGCACATATGTGGGTTGTTCCCATCAGAAGACATCAGACACGTTTACAAGTCGTTTTTGTCCCCAAGTCAAATCTCATAGTCAATTGTTTCAAGTCTCTAATGACTGAAGTTAAACATTTTTTTCATCAAATCCATGACATCTAACTCCACACATTTAATTTACCATCCTAAAATCTGCTAAAAAGAAATGCTCTTTATTATTTTTGAAAAGTGGTTAAGTGTGGTTATACCTAATTATATATATATAAAAAAAACAATTATGTTTTAAGAAAAGAAAGGTGATATAATCGCATAATATTGAATTTTCACTCAATTAAATTTTTTTTCTCCTCTTCACTCTGATATTTTAATACTTAAAATCCACATTTACAACCTTTGTTCTCACTTCTAAAGGATAAAGACACTCGTATCATACAAAATGTGTACTTACTTTACAGCATAAAGAGCCAGTCAAAGTGGAACATGACGGGCTTTTATTTTTACATTTTCAGCAGGAAGTGTCGTCATAATGTCGTAGCTAGCTTCGTAGCGGGAGAACGTCGAAGGTAAGCTACGTTTACTTTGTTTCCTGAATGACCCAAAGTCATTTATTGCGGCGTTCAGGTGAAGAGACGTTCGTTTGTTTATTGTTATGAAGCTAAAGCTAACGTGAACGTGCGATAATTTGCTAACGTTATTGGCTAATAAAGAAAGGCGATGTTTTAAAAAGCTGAAGCACCGGCTTCCCTTCATAAAGGTGCGTTCACTGCAGTCCTGTTTATTCGAACTCCAGTCGAACAACCTAGCCCAGGGGTCACCAACCTTTTTCAGTCTGGGTACTGAGCAACACGAAGGGCTGCTTGTTTGATACAGACATACATTTTCTTGGCTCAGCCTTCCTCCTGCTAATGCTAGCACTAGCAGGAGGTCAACAGGCTTTTCAAAGGCTTTGGTTCACTTCACATAATGATGTGTGAAAGCAAACGGCAGTAGCTGAAAACATAACAAATGTCGCCTACCGGACTAAACAAGCCAAGTCTTTAATTTTCGCAACTCAAGTGCGACTGGAGTTTCAGTCTCAACCTCTGCCCAAGGTCGGGTTTAGGGTTAGCTCAGAAAACCTTGGAGCTCCCAGCTGTGTTTTCAGACTGATGAGAGAAGGACCGGCAGGTTTTTTATCTTGTGTTTTCACCCCTAAGGCTACCCTGCCACGCTCACACTCGTATCTGCGCCGCCATCTCTTTGCATTCGGTCTGTGTCAGCAGCAGCAGCAGCATGAGAAATGGGGGCGAGCTCGGTCCTCAGTTTCGCGGATATGGGCTGTGTGCCCAGATGTAAACAGCTTCAGTGAAAGTTTCCAGTTTCATCCGTTTTCGTCTCCCCTGGAAAGGTGGCATGGCGAGCCTTCCCACAGAGGGCTGGGGGGGGACAGCGGTGGCAGTGCTGGTTGTCCCGCACCGTCCTCCTCTACGCACCTGATGACGAGGGCCTTATCGCTGCATCTGCCCTGCCACTTAGCCTCAACCCCGCCCTCCTCCATTGTTTAGGGACTAAGTGCGCTCGTTGTGAGGCACAGGGAGCTAAATTTGGAGCTCTCCGACACAGTTTTCCCCCTCAATGAAGTGACTTAATTAGAATCGAAGCGTTATTTTACATCGTGTGCAGGAAAGTGCAGAATGCTGAATTTCTACGTTTTTCACTCAAGTGTCTGCCAGAAGTATTCATACCCCTTCAAACGTTGTTCGCCTCAAACTGTACCGTGTTCAGCAGAGATTTAGCATTTTGCAAATAGAAACCTGAAAGGTGTGGAATGAATTTGTCTTTGACCCCCTGAATCCAGCAACTAGAATTCACCTGATCGGATCGCAACATTAAATAATAATATGGTGGTTTTGTATTTTCTTAACATTGTGCAGCTTTAGTATAAGAGGATCTACTAAAGCTCAGGTGGGCGACTACTTTTAAAAGAGCTACATCAGCAACTAGTGATGATTCCAGTAATCGATTGTTTTATCAGTTATTTTGACGATTAATCATTTTGACAAAAAAGATTGCCACTCTTCATTTAAATCTTTTTTAGACAAAATAAAAAATATGTTAAAACATGCAAATTAGCAAATAACTCAAACATTTTATTGCCTAAAATGTGTAGCAATGGACACATCTGCAGCGAAAAAAAATCCTAACATTGTCGTATGAAAAGCTCAGACGTTTCTGCTTGAGTAAAGTGTAGAGCTAATATGTTTATTATATTTTGGATTAACCGACTAATAATTGGACAACAAAATGTGCTTAAGAGTTTTTTTGGTTTGTTTTCTTTTCTTTTTTTTTACAGAATTTGAACCATATGTAAAACATATTTATATGAAAGGCAAAATGTACAAGTTTGTACAGTTTTGACTTGATCATTACTCAGAATACGTTCTTTCAGCAACCAGCCTTTTTTGAGTCTGAATACTCCAGCTAACGATTAGTCGATTGCTAAATTAGCTTAGAATTATTTCAATAATCAGTTAAATCGTGATTAATCGGTTCAGAAAAGAGCAACTATTAGACATTCATTTCACAAATCTGGCCTGGTAAGAAACTTACGTCGTCATGAGCCCAACATCGGCACCTTGAAAGAAGGATGATGCTTTTTCTCAGCAGGGTTAGGAAGGCTGGGTGGATGAAGTTAACCTCTTAGAGGCAGCGCTAAGACAGAGAGCGAACCTTGGAATACAGCTGGTCAAGATGAAGATAGACTTTATTCTCCCCCAAAGGGCAATTTGCTTGGCAGACAGCTGAAGAAAAATTACAGAAATTTGGAAACACAGAACAGGCATGATTCGACCAGGAGACCTACTGTAGCCTCTGTTTGGGCCAATCGGGTCAATTATTAATGAGAGACCCTAACCGGGACAAGTGAACATTTGTAGCTTTTTGTGTTACACTTTGTCACAAAATATCCCAGCTGTAATTAGAGTAAAGAGGATCATTTGGGTCGTTAAGGCTTAACTTATGGTTCTTAAAAGACGTTTCAGGCTGAGGGACTTCAACCAGCAAACAAAGTCAAATGTTAAAACTGGTTGTTGCTGGAGCAGCTCTGTCAGTTCAGCTCTGATTTGTCCTCTCATAGAAATGTAGCTTGTTGACATTTTGCAATAAGGGCCAAAAAACGTCAAGCTGAGAGCAATCGAGGGACACTTTAAAAAATTGTTTTTATTAAAACTGAATTTTTTTTTCATCTCTTCAATGATATACTAAATAGATCATATTTTATTACAGCAAAGTAGTCAAATTGTTGTTGGAAGTGAATCTGTAAATCATTATCAATCCAAAATATAATGGTTTTGCAGCATTGATGCTTTTTTTCTTAATGACAAGTAAAAGGTTTTGACAACTTTTTGTCTGTGTGTGGGGAAAGTGGGCGGGTTAAGGGTATTATCCCAGTTGTTGTATTTTTTCTTAAGACATTGCTAAAACAACACAAAGTATTTCTTTTTACGAACATCGTGTGTCTAAAAATCTAGCGTTAATCGCAAATTCGCTACATTCACTGCAAAATCCTGCGGCGGGCCACGAATGGCCCCCGGCCCACAGTTTCAGCATCAACATGCTTTAGCTTGCGCTGTTCTGTCACAAACAATTCTACGAAAAGGTAGAGGGAGTTTGAACACTTTTGTAAATGTGCAAAACAATCTGAACGTTCGACCTGTAGCTACAAAAGTGAAATTCTCGGCGGAAAAGTTGGTGGGAAATCTGAATTTCACTTTGAGAGAAAACTTGAAGTATATCCTTTTTCTTTTTTTTTTTTTTTTTTTTTTGCAAACCCTCTGACAAGCACGAAAAGAGGTGACGCCTTCAGTCCACAGCGAGCCTCCGTCACAAAGAGAGGGTGACCTTGCCTTTGGCCTCTTGGCTGTCTGACAAAGCAATCCCCATGCTGTAGCGCAGTACGGCTGTCCTCTAAATGAAAGTAGCTGAGAGGCGAAGGGCAAAGAAGCCTATGGAATATCAATGTGCGATGCTCTCAATTAAGATTAAAGCTTCGAATGGAATCCTATGGAGCCGCTTCCCTAAGAAATGCTTGACATTTTACCCTTGCTGACTAGATAGAAACAAAACAAAACAAAAAAAAAACAAGAGGGTCCACCACTAACTAGGGGCCCCCATCCTCAGCCGGCTGTGTCGTCCTTCTCCGAATTCGCTCTGTAGATATTGACTTAGGCTACAGTCACACTTCTGAGAAATAAGTGAAATGGATCATCTTACTGCCCGTGGATGATAAGAATGCTGAAATATGAAAAAGCGTCGGGATCAGCAAAATGACAAACCAGGACTTGGGGAGGTGGTGGCGGGTGGAGGGAGGGGATATGAGGCAGTCATGATAAACCCTTGGAGACAAATTCCCTGCAGCTACAGACGGAGAAATGAGGAGCGGCGGCGAAAGGTGGTGCTGGTGGTGGGGGGACAGAGGAAAAAAGAAAATATACGTCGTCTCCTCGCGTGCCCGGTTTAAATGAATGTTTAAAATAGGCACTCATTAATTTAAAATACATGTATCCCCCTCAGAGCCGAATAAGAAAAAAACCTGAGCAGGCTGCACCTGCACCACTTTTCTACAGATAAAAAAAAAAAAAACAGGCAGAAGGATTTGTCTTAAAAAAAACAAAAACAAACTATGATCTGATTTGAAGTAGATTTATTACATATGAACATCACTCAGTTTCTGCGTAACAAATGAAGCAGGCCCGCACCTTGTTTTTTTTTTCTTTTTCACATTTACCCCCTTCACCCCACCCCACTCTCTCCACGTCGTCTGCCACTTAGCAGCGCGAATTTTGAGCTTTGTTCCTTTAAATCAATACAACGTTTTCAGTGGTTTGTTAAGATTCAGCAGATGTCGTTTCTGGCCTTGGGTTTGAATGTGAAATACGAGCCGGTGTTTACTCGGAGCAGCGCTGCGCCGCGTTTCCCGGTGATTTACAGAGCGCCATGTTGCTTGTTTGCCTCTGATCTCGAAGATTAATACAGATTATGATGATGTTTGCGGCGTGGATCTGCCAGTACCATCACAGACACAGCAACTCGTGCCAGCGCTCCTTTTATTTGCTTTATGGCAGAGTAATACATATACACAATACATCATATTAAGTAGACGTTTAATCCAAGCTGTCAAATTAGTAAGAAACACTTTTTTCTTTTTTTCTGCTCATTTTATTGAAAGCGTCGTACCTCCAGGTGGAGCTAAGCGATATGCATAAAGCTGATCTAATGTTTTGCTGCTTAGAGTAAGACAGCCGGGACTGATTATGAATACGGTGAGGAAAATGGGATCAAAATGGAGGCGAGCGTGTAAACTCCACCCTTGATAAACAGAATTCCACATCACGCTCCAACTCTGCAGTTAACTGAATCAATGCAATTCCACTTGTGCTGATCTTGCAGACTGAGCCCCTCCCCCTCGTCCTCCTTCTCTTTCTCTATTTCCCCCCTCTCTAACACACACGCAGAGAGACACACACACATCTGTCTCCCTCCCCGCACAGGTCTACCCATCGTAACACATTAGCAGCAGAAGCCATCACACAATCAAGACAAGGCAGTGTATGAGACGTCAGGCCAATTTGTTTCCTTCTCCGAGCTACATCGCATTAGCAGGGTGGCTATACCCTTGAGCTAAATCCAAGATCACGCAGCTGAAGCGCGCCGCTGGACAGCAGGGCAGCGGTGTCAGCACTTTTCAGACGAGAGGATGCTGACATGTATCCAGTGGACTGACATGTATGAAACAGGCCTGACAGTATTTTTATATATATATATTTTTTTTTTTTTTTAAAAAAGGTCCTCCGGATGTTTCTCCCTCTTTTTTTTCTGCCCTGGAAGCTGAAAATGGTGTCCCTCAAGGCCCCGCGAGGGAAACGTGAGCAGAGTCGGAAAACGCTACCAAAAAATATATATATGTTCGCTGAAGTCAGAGGTCTGGACTTGAGATCAAACTGTCCAATAAGTGAAAAGATTGCTTGTTAGCTTAAACAGTGAATCGACCAATCGCAGGGCAGCACACAGCACGCACGTGCGCGCTCAGGCGTCGAGGAACATGGATGAGCTGCTCTGAGTGTTTGCTGGGAGTTTCTTTTAAGGGTTACATAAAGTGATCTCAAAAAGTGAAAATATCCACCAAGTTGATGTCAAAGGTCAAAGATGTCAAAGGTTAAAGAAATTCTGTGACTACAAAACGCAATGACGGTTGACTACCTGTATCTCAATATTAGCATACATTTGCTAGCTAAGTAGCTAGGACATCCAAATTCATCCCCAGTTGGCTGGACGACATTTGGACATTTCCGTGGACATACGGGTCTCAAATTTCACTCACAATGCTCTAAAAAAAGTCTGAAATTTCAGTTAGTGAAACCTGCAGAAAACCCTGATACCAGCTTGGAAACTGTTGAAAAGTCTTGAACCTTGACCTCAGCTACACTGTTCAGATTGCAGGGTCAGAACTTTGGGGTAAGACCAATCCCTCATATCTTAAATCAGTTGTTCAGGATGCTGTTGGTGGTGTGATGATTTTGGGGAACACCTTCTCGCCAAACTTTAGACCCATCAGTACCAAATTTGCTGTCTTTGCACAGCTCACCCCAGGTATTGCTGCTGACCATGTCCAACTCTTTCTGACTACAGCATAAGCACCTTCAGACGGTTACATCCAGCAGAATAATGAACCGTGTCACAAAGCTCAAGCCGTCATAAACTAGTTGCTCGAACATGATGATGAGTTCACTGGACTCGACTGGCTTCAGTAGTCACCAAATCTCAGTCCATTATCACACTTTTGGAGTCTGGTGGAACAGGAGCATCTGTGGGATGCCATCATGTCAACATGAACCAAAATCCCTAAAGAATGTTTCCGGCACCTTAAGAGAGTTGATGCAGTTCTGAAAGCAAGTGTACCCAGTAAACTGGATGGTGAGTGTATGTTTTCTGTTTCTTACGGATATCATACAGTAACTCCATTGGTCCTCAATGGAGCAGAAGATAAATGTTACTCACCGCAGTTAGTCAATAGTGCCATTATCTGCTGTCTGTCTTGCGTAATTAAACATACAAGTGGCCACCCAATAACTAACGATAGCCGTCATTCTGCTCTGTGACGCCACTGGATTTGGCGGAACCACCACTTGACCCTGGTGAGGATTGACCGCCATTACATCCTGCGACAGTATCCTCTCTATGCCGCTTCTTTTCCCCCGTCGCATGTCTCAGGATGTGGCTCTCAGCTTTCCTCCAACCCCCCCTCCCCCAAAAAAAAGAAAGGGAGAAAAAAAACTGTCGGAGGGAAAATGCAATTACTGCGAGATTATCATACTGCTTCCGTTTGACTTTTCTGACTGAATTCATGAATACATATGAATCCATCTTGCATCTCAATCTGAACTCCCCCCTCTTTTACGCTCCTCCACTCCTCTCCCCTGTCTTGAATGTGTCACATCTGTGTTTGCCTGGTGGTATTTTCTTTGTTTCTTCAAAAGTGTGTTCTCACAGGAAGACGCAAGTATTACGCCCCCCCCCCCCCAAAAAAAAAAGCCCAACCCACATATTTCTCAAATAATGAAGCATTAAAAAAATCTCTGCATACTTTTCCTGATGTGGAAAAAAACAACTAAAAACAGTCCAAATGTGTTTAAGCAATTCTATAGTAAAGTTGTGCGTTTGTGTCTGGTGGATTTCTCTGTTTATTGCTGTGGTCAGGTGAAGACTGGAAAATGTCACAGGAACCTCGACTTGTTTCAGATTGATGACCAAGCATTTTTCTTTTTCCTTTTTTTTGTTGTTGTTGTAAATTTACATACATTGTCTATTTTACTCTGATCTCTGAGACACTGCCAGATTATTCTCGGTTTCAGAAAAAAAAGTGCTTCTTCACAGCCTCTGGATTCAAAAATGATGTAATACCTACAGCCAGTAGGTGGCGGTAGTGCCAAAATCAACATCAAAAGGAAGTTTAAAGGAAGTCTCCGACCCTGGATAAATAAAGGACTTGCTACACAAACAAATCTCCACTAAACAGCCTTATTTCTCTATCAGTCTTATTTACCTTTATTTTTTTTTCCTCTCATGTTTGACGTTTTAATGAAAATAGAATAAAGACAAAGAACGGCAAGTAGGGGGAAAACAACAAAAATTGCTTCATTCACCATTGTGGCTTTGAAAACAGGAAAGAAAGACATAAACGTGCAAGGGTGACTATTTACTAAATCATCCGTATTACTTTTTGAATATACAGTCCAAAGAGTACGATCCATCCATTATCTGTACCGTCTTATGATGTCCTGTTTTCATCTCATTCACCTGCTTCAGGTCTGTGTACATTTGGGTCCCACCAAAATGAAACCAATTACTCTGAAAGAACCCTATCCTGTCTGTATTTACTTCATAAGCAAGTCTTTGTTTTACTGTTGAATAATAGCTAGCTCCTGCTAACTTGTGCTAACCACTTAGCAGCTAATACCCCCACTGTTAGCATAAGCGAACGGGTTTACTTTGAGGGAACGTCATGTTGCGTTAAAGTTGCAGCTGGACCTGGGAAAGTGGAAGCAACTCCGTCCGTCCCCAGTTACGACTTGGAAAGTGGACTTTGCGTTCCAATATGGCCGCTCCTCGCATCAGCAGTGGAAAACTGGTGGAAATGTGTTTATTTTCATTTCTGCAGCAGGACATGATTCCTCACAAATAACTCGTCACAAACGTCTGATGGCTGCTGTTGCTTCCAGCGGTGGCACAGCTAGTTATTAGGTTTAGGAACAATGTGTTATTTTTCCCCCCCCCCCATACGTTTTTTTTTAGACTACTTTTTCTCATTAAATGAACCCATATAGACACATTTTCAATTGCTTAGATTGTCTTTTTGTTCTATAGATGAAAATGAGAGCGAAAAAAAACTTTGTGAAAGGGGCAAATATAAAAATGCTTTTCACAGCATTTTAAACTGTGTTGTACATATCTGAGATTTTTTTTCCGCCTGAATCTGGGTTTGTGAATGCTCAGCTTAGTCCCATCTCTGGCCTCTGCTGGAGACTGTCATCGGTGCACTTTAATTCCAGCTAGGAAAAAAAAGAAGGGGGGAAAAAAAAAGCCCAGTCATGTTGTTGACTGATTGATTCAGTAATGATAGCACATAGAAAGCAAAAACAGACAGCTACCAAGGAGGCTTAAAGCTTCATTTTAAACAATGTCGGACTCGCAAAAGTTATGATTTTATTGCTTAATTTGTTGGCCGCCGCTAATGGCTCAGCACCAGCATTTCTACCACCACAATTAAAGCATTTCAAATAAACACCGAGCGCTTATTGCTCCGCGAATGTCCTCCAAATGAAAACACAAGCCGCCACGAAGCAGGCAGCTCTCCTTAAATATGGGCCACCAGCAACCTTTGGACTTCACCACTAGTCCTGTTAATAGCTCCAGCTGATGGATCATTTAAGAGGCAGCTGAAGCAGACAGATGGGTAATGGATTGCATGGCAAGTCATTGCTGGGATCGATGGAAGACATGCGTCGATACATGGACAGAGAGCTGCTGAAACAGACACCGTGGCTAATGTGGAACAGCATAGGACGTTATTGTGTTGTGCACGCTGCGCGGGAGGCTAATACAAGCTGGTCCTCGCTGATAAGGTGTCCTTTTAAATAATGCAGATGACAAACGGACTTTGATAAGCTGAACTTAAAGTAGTTCAGGATTAAAAAAAAAAAAGTGAGGCTTTGTTAGAAGGTTACAAGCCTTTCATGTCTTACCAACAGACTCCTGGAGTTTTCCTTTAGTAGAATTAAAAACAAAAAACCCCAAAAAGGCAGATTATCTAATTCTTCTGACGCGTTAAACGACAGCAGTTTCACATTAGTTTTGTTTCACAAGCCAAACATTGTTTATGCAATTTTTACGCTTGCATCCACAGTAATTAAAAAAATTTTTCCACAGAAAATGGAGGAGAAAAAAAAGGGGTGTCCTGTGTGAAACGAATACCGAGAACTAAACGTTAAAAAGCATTTCTTAAGAGTCTGACACGAAGTAAGATGGAAGAAAATAAAATTCACTAAAATAATTAGAAAATTAAGCCAACTAGACATTCTAAACATAATTTGGTCAAATCCCAGGTCTGAGGATTAATTTATTGCCTCCTCCATTAGCTTTATTTTTTTGGGCGGAGTGTTTCGTTTTTCAGAAGCGAGCTAGTGGCATTAAATTGCAGTAATTGGTTTTGATTTGTTTCAGTTTTATTAGTTTCATTAGATTTACAGTTTTGTTTTTTGGAATGTGGGTTTTATTACGCAGTAGCAAAAAGTCCCATTGGACACCGTTCACTCCTGAATGCTCAGCCTTCCCCGCAAATTGTGAGAGAATCGTGGCTCATTTTATATTTAGTCAATTAAAAATCACAATCCTCGCGCTACTTTATCTGCTATCAGCTCCCTGATCACGGATAAATGAATATTTAATATTTAGTTAAACCCTGTTTTACCAAAATCAAATTTGTAAAGCACAGGATCTGTGACCGTAATGGGCATATGTACATAGTATAACATGTATAGAGACAGTTTGAGAAAAGAAAGGAGTGAAGAAAAAAAAAAAGCTAAATTTAATCAATACACGGCCGTCAGAAAGAGGCCGTTGACTGTAATGTTTCTCACTTATCCGGTTAGCTGTTTGGTCTTCTCCCTGTCAAGCCACTGCAACTCAGGGGACCTAGATGGCCTTTAAACGCTGGGAAATCAGAGAAACAAGCAAAACAGAAATGCAACGCAAAGATGCCATGAGAGTGAAACACCGGGAGCATGCATGAAGCCAGCGCAGCGCAGGGAGACGCAAACGAGCTCACATCGCACAGAGACAAACCGTTTTAACAAACATAAGAACATGCGCTGCAGTATGAAAAAACACGAAGGACACCGTATGAATCAGGACCTTATTGCAGACCTGGGTGCTGCAGTACAAACAGAGCAAGATGGCAACACGAATGGCAACAACTCTGCTGAGTAATGAGTAATTACACCTACTGGTCCCAAAACGTACAAAACACATGGCAAAAGATTTTAGCTTTTCCCCTACAAGTTTTGATCCAGCTCAGCGAGCCACAAACTTCTCCTTTCCCTTTCCTCTCAGCTTGCAAAACACCAATATCGTTTTATTTTTGGTAGTTTGTGAAATGCTAATGTTTTTGCACAATCGGAGAGATTGTGACCAAATTAATTTGTTATCATTTGCTGGGCATAAGATGACAGGCTTCAGCTGATAACCGGAGTGCCGATTCATTTGCATTGTGTGATTGTGTGGTGTACAAACACCTAGGAGACATGCAAGTTGGTGTGAAACCACTGGCCAGAACTAAAGAAAACACTGATTCAAGCTGGCATATGTATTTTTAATTTGGTGCAAGTCTATTAAAAAGTTACATCAAGTTACTTTATATAATTCATGGAGTTTTTTTTTTTTTAGTTTTAAATCAAAATGGTTTCCCTCGGACAGGCTGCCAGCTTTAGCCTCAGCGATCCAACAATCTGGTTAAAGAAGTACTGCGTTAGCTTCTCTCTGCCTTTAGACAGAAATTCACTTCAAAAATCCTGAAATGTCCCTTCATGTTTATCTGCTGCTGAGGCATGAGTTCATTTTGTGCCCACTGATGACAGTCACACACATATATACACACATACACTTAAGGACATTTACCACAAACGTGACACTCTAAGACAAAGTGTCAAAGAAAACTAACAATAGGACACATCTGTCTTTTCGGTACAAAACACAAAGTCTCAGAAAGTCTCTGGTCGTACGAGCAAACACCGGGAGGAACTGTAAGTTTTTATTTTCCTCTGACAAACAACCGATATCATCACCGCGGTTACCCATTAATGCTGAGCCGAGGTGAAAGGGGCACCCACTGGTGTGTGAGGGGAGCAGCCGGCAACAAGGGCTGAACTTGTCTTGGGCTCAGGTGGTCCTATGACTAGACCCTGAGTCACCTCTGCAGCACCGGACGTTTTGGACTTGCGGTTTCAACATCCACTGGCAGTGACTGATAATTGCCTCCAACGGTGGTACAAAAAAAAAAAGTGATGTGCAAAACAAAAAAAAAGTAGGACTTCTGAAGTATCTGGGTGGCAAAGACAGCATAGCAGTTTCTCATGGCCTTGTGTCATAAATCTGGGGTGAATGGCTGGTTTCACCGTGGGTGCTGAGGAGCAGCTGTACTCCTCTAAAAATAGCTGCAAGGCTGCTGCTGCTGCGGGACCCGGTGTGTTGAAGCTCAACATTGCAGATTAGCACAAAGAGCCCGTCAACAGCACTTTCCACCTGCATCAGCCCGAGCGCGCGGCCTCGCGCATCGGCATTACAACACAGGAAGTGACTCGAGTGTTGTGCAAACCGAACGTCCGCGTGCGCGTGTCACTGCGTCTGATTCACTCACCCAAACAACGGCCAGATCCTGGCCGCACACTGCAGACGCAGTTTGTTTCCGATGGGCTGAACGGCCGTTATCGCCGCGTGTGGCCCGGGGCAGGACGCTCCCTCCCCCGGCGCAGTGACAACCGCCAGGCCGCCATGATGCAAAGCAAACCCCCCTGCTCCCTCGCAGAGACGGCCGGGCTAACATGGAGTCAGAATGACAAGGCTACACCGAGTGGGGCTCAGCACATTTTATCACTGTTTTCTTTTTAGTCAGACTCTCTCTGCAAATTAAGGAACAGACTGAAATTCCAACATTCAGCCGATTTGGGCTGATAAAATGGCCACGTTGCACGCACGTCGGTTTGCGTGCACAGCATGTGGGCGCGCACACCTGTTCGGGCGTATTTTAGGGTCAATGTAATTGCTTAACACAGAAGCCGGCCGTGTTTAGATTTGCCAAGCAGCTCCTGTGGGAGTCACTATGGCTCACAATCTGACTAATGAAGGCCAAGTAATCAGGCCTCAAACCCATCAACCATGTTAGCTGTAATTAAAAGGTTTATGTTTGGTATCAGGAGAGCCATCTGAGTCCGTTCAGACCGTTTCAGGAATCCGGTACTTGCCTAAATCAGAAACGTTGACGTCCTGGATGATTATTGTTTCAAACAAGGCTGTGGCAACACAAACTGAGCTCCACACGTGTGATGTAAGAGGTTTTGCGAATGTGTTCACCCCCATCAAACCTCTAGGCATGTAGCAACTATAAACCTGATTGCTTTTATTAGGATTTTATGTGCTAAACCAACACAAAGTATGCAACAAAAACCTGTTTTAGGTTGCAGACAGCTAAACGCTGGGTTGGAGGTTCACCTTCCAGCTGGACACCAACCCCTAAACATGCAGTCAGTGGAACAGCTAAGAATCTTAGGCAATGTTTTGAAAACGATCTTCACAAACTCTTCCCACCCAATCATACTGAGCTGGAACTACATTTCAGTCTGTACATATGGAAGACTGGTTGTGTACACCAAAGGTCTTAAAGCTGTAGTTTTAGTGAAAGGTGTTCATATTGACTTAAGCAGCTGAATGCAAATGCTCACCCCACTTTTTAGAGTGTAATTTGTAAGAATTTTGAGAACCACATGTCATTTTCCCTCCATAATACAATTGAGCAATGCCTTGTGCTGGCCTATAACATAAAATCCCAATGAAAGGCGTTGATGTTTATTGCTATGATGTTAGCACAAATACTTTTTGCTAGCGGATAGTGACTGGATCAACCAAAACATGCATGATGACAGATAAAAATTTAGTAATCAGCACTTGGTCCTGCAGGATCCTGAAGGCCTCAAAGAAAGACAAATAGGAAGTGGATTTCATCTAAATCCTGTCACACAAAACCCACCTCTGAGATTTGCAAATCCTAAAAGAAATCGCACAATTGATGGTGTGGGAAAGCAACATATTTTGCTAAATGCTGGTTAGAAGTTCAAAGTCTCACTGACATTTGAATCAGTGGTGTTTTTCTGAACACACAGGTGCTTATGTCGGCTGAGCCGTAACGGTTGCAAAGGTATACCATAACACCTGCTGTCAGACACGCTTACATCCACAAGGATGTTTTTACCCAGCATGCACCAGGAGAGCCCCGGCCAGCACATCTCCTGGGATCACAAGTGACCTGATGAGGACGGCACACGTTTAGTCATCTCTCATGCTTCACCCACCTTAAACACACACAGCTGAAAACTGAACGACAGACACCAGAACGCAACTAAAACTTCTGTTTTATCAGGACAAGGTGTCAAAAAAAAAAACCACACTGGTTCTTTTTTGTGCTGGAAAAAAAACATTTGCTCTTTTCTCCTAGAGGAATTCCTACCCTATCAGCCCTACTTTACCTGAGCACTCAGCTCCCTCTGGTGGCCAAGTGGAGCAAGTGTTTCAAACTAGCACACGGGAATCCGGGTGCATGAGCCCGAAAAGACGCTTTTAATTAAGGAAAACAAAGCAAACAACAGATTTACTTTTTGTTTCTTTTTAATTGTCTCTCAGGAGGAGGACTGCGCGCCTCTCTCTGTTTACCAGTGAGCCGAGTCTCATTGTGAGGGTGCAGGCTGTGGTCGCCCACTGCTTCCTTGATTACAGCCAGTGGTTGCTTTGCAGCAGCCAATTAAAATCAAATACCATTCTCTCCCATATTACCAACCATTGTGTTTATTTGCAGATCAATTCCCCTCAGCTGCGCCGTTTTGCATAATGAATGCAGAGGCTTTTGATGTGCTTGCCCGGGTGGGGATGCCCTGCTGTTCCTACCTTATTGCCGTGTAGCAGTTTGAAAGCTGCTCCGAGTTTCTTCCGCTTGCTGGTGTCCCCGCGTTGTATTTAGAAAACATTTGTACCACTGATGTTTGTGCAAAATTAATTTGTAGAGCTGCTCCTGTTGTCGGCTGCGACATTTTTTTAGGGCATTTCTTTAAAATGGGTGCACCACCTAAGGAAGCCAACACAAAGTGGAATTGTGGCAATTTCTTCGAACTTGCAATTAACCAATCATTTAATTAGTTGATATGAGGTAGGCCGTTGCTGAGGCCATTACCTGCTGAAAAAGAAAAAAAAGTGGAGAAAGGGGGGGGAAACGTCTTCAAGTACAATCCATCACACAGCTAGATGCACTTTGGAGAATGTCGACAATCAGTCTCCCTTTATTTCTCTATTGCATTTGTCAAGTTTTTTCCCCTCTGTTCAAATATGTCTAATGGAGCCATTGACATAAAATTCACACCAGATCAACAACAACTCAAGTAATCCACACACACAACAAAATCAACGCAAATGTGTCCACAAACGAGTGCATTAAGCATTTACGGAAAGCCCTTTTTAATGACGACTTTAAAATGTCTCCCGTACGGAGAAACCAGCCACGTGATTTTTGACCCATTCTTCTACACAGACTGTGCTAAAAAGATTCTGGAGGTCCATTTTATTCACTCCGATCCTCAGTTGTTTTCAAAGATTTCCAATTGGATGCAAGTCAGGCGGTTAGCTGGACTATTCCAGGAGTTTTACTGTCTTCCTCTGGAACTAATTAAGAGCTTCCTGGGCTGTGTGTTTAGGACTACCGTCACGGAAACTCACACTGATGTCCTGTAGAGGTTCACCAATCTGATTTTAACATCTGTATCGGACCTGATATTGGAAAGGCTTGTTCGTCGGTGACCATGTACTATTGAGTCATGTTTGACCAAGTCATCTTGCTCAAACATTTGACCAAGATGACTATTGTTTTTGTCAGTTTCAGTTTCTATATTATCCATTTGCTAATTTCATATTGAGTAGACAAATACTACGCCATGTGAATCATCACGTAATCTTAACTCTTGTAGACTGAGCAGACTGTCTCGAAGTGCTGAACACAGTGAATCTTGATTCCAGTCTTACACCACCTCATTCATCGTTTCGCATTGAGCTAATCAGAGGGCAACGTGACGCTTGCCAGGTTTGTTGCCGTTGGTTTTACAGAGAAAGCGTGACCTTCTAGCCCCAGCATCCCCTGACTGCCTCTGTGATTTTACATGCCTGACCGCTGTGTGTCTTTCTCAATCACTTTCAGGTTGTTATAATACCACCCAACAGCTAAGCTGACTGTGAAGTATTTATTAGCCAGGAATTACAAAACTGGACTTATTGTACCGGTTGCATCATACCAGAAGTACCAGAAGTTACTGAACTCCAGAGAGCGACCCACTCGTCCACAAACGTTTTTAGCAGCAGCCCGGGTGTCTAAAAACAGAGATTTATACACCTCCGTCCCTGGAAAAGATTGTGCATGTAGTTATAATTGTTAATTATCCCAGGTTATTGATTTGGAAAACTTTTCTCCTTTAACACATAACGGCATACAATTGATAACTGGATGTTGTATTTATTGGGATTGTCTTCCGATCGCAGCAAACAGAAGAAATTGATAAAGGTGCAAATAGCTTTTGACAGCAAAACAGTGAATTTGTTAATATGCGTGTTTGAGAAAAATTTTAATATTAATTAATATGTTTATTACATTCACTGTTTAATTTATTAACATGCGTGTTTGAGAAATCCTTTAATTTCCCATGGCAACCATTCAGGCCTGGGTGGCCTGAACGTCGACTTTGAGACGAAGCTCCTCCTTGGAGCTGCGATTTCCAAGCTTCCGCCTCATATAGCGGCCCTCTGCGACTCCTCTGCAGCTCCTATAGACTAGCCGGCGACAATTAGCAAATTAGGTCATTATAAGAGCTGCTTCTCAGTGCAACGCTGGTAAAAATGTTGCTACACGGTTAATTTAGGAGCCGCGTTGTGCTGACTTCCTGAAGGCGGAGCTTCAGAAAGAGCAAGAGTTTCTTAAAGAGACAGAGGCCCAATTTGAAGATGTTAAATTACAAGTCATATTTTATATATATGGCATTTTTAAGCAATTTATGTTAAAATAGTTACTTGATTGTGCTATAAAATCAAGTTTATAGCACAATCAAGGCACGCAATACTGTTCTCCAGGCAGTATTGTGAGCCTGGCAACAGACAATACTGCCCCTTTAAAAGCAGTCTACCTCGCATTAAACTCAAGAGTCCAATGTCCGTGCTGTGTTTACGTCAGCCAATTTTTTATTCTTCATTGTTCTGTTGAAGAAGAAATATCAAACCTAGAAACATAAAACCAAAGGAAATTCTTATTAAACCATCTTTACTCTGGCCCTAAACGTGGTTTCTGCTCCTTCATGTTGGAAGGGGATTGTTAATTTGTCTTTTTTATTTTTAGGACTATTTATTTATATATTATATAATATTTTTGTTGCCTGAGTTCAATCCTTTCACCCCAATCCAACCGACTCCTGATCTCTGCGAGGTTCTAAAACTTCCTCCTGGAGGACAAAAACAATCTCTGCATGATTTTATTGCACCTCATATCCTTTGTGTAGTTAAACATTTCTCTCATAAATCTCAGCGTGAGTGATACATTTATTACCCTCTGCCTTCTGAGCACACTTCAGGCCAGCATGAAGACACTAACCTGTTTTATATTTACAGTATGGACCTTTGTTCTTAATTTCAATACTAAAACAATATTCCTGGCTCGCCATCAGCCACCAAACACACTGTTTAAAGACACTCTGATGGAGATGGAGGCTTTTTTTTAACAGATTGTAAATGCATATAGTATGTAATATTAAATGCTGTGCAAAAACATTTCAGCGGTTTTTGCTTCTGGAAAAATATATTTTTTATTACCAGGCAAATATAACCCAAGTAAAAGCGAAAAAGCAGTTTTCACATGATTGCTTCATTGATTAAAGGGGAGAAAGAAATGAAATCCAACCTGAGTCCATGTGGAAATATAATATCCTCATTGTTAAAACATGAATTAAGTTTTTATTAACATTTTTATGGACAGCTGAGATAAATTACACCTGCCACGCCCTGCTGTAATTACCACCGGAGCTCTGGAACCCAGAAATCATCTAAATAGAACCCGTCTGACAACATGAAGTAGGCTGAAATGCACAATTTGATATCGTTCTAGTCATACTTACTAGTAAGTATAGTATACTTACTAGTCATAGTATACTTACTCTATAGTATAAAGTATAGAGTACTTTATACTAGTATAAAGTATATGAACGTTAATCATCTTACCTTGTAAAAAGTGTCCACTGCAAATCGCCAGTCATTATGATCGGCGGCGGCGTTTCTTGTTTCTTGTACAATTATAAAATGACAAGTTTGGTTTGCATCCTTGTCTGTTCATACAGCCGACCGCACAGCACCCTATGACAATTTTTAAAGTGAAATCAACTAGATAGAAGCGATATTCGGTTACCAGAATTCTATATTTAGTTTAACTTTAGAGGAGCGCATTGGTCGTCTTCATGTCCGTAATCGAGCAATTCCGCTCGATTCTCATCTCTCTTCGCTGCTCCGTCTGAGCTTCCTCCCATTGACATAGATTCTCTCCGTTGACTTGGCCAATCAGCGAGCAGAAAGAATCCGCCTGCAGTCCTAGAAATGGCAGTGGAGAACGTGATGGAAGCCGTTCAGTCCATGTTGGCCGCACTTTCAAATATTGAATTAGCATAAACAGCCGACTGGTTAGCCTCCGCTTCTCTCTTCTCAGTGGAGAATAGTTGTTTACAGTGCTGGCAAGCTTCTCAGCGTCAAGTTGGCCCAATACATACATCACAGCGAGATGTTAGTGATAGGGTAAAACTTAAAACCCAAGAGTCCACGCCCCCAGGAAGCAATAGTTTCCCAATTTCAGAGCTCCAAATCCTCTGGATGAACGAAGTATAGAAACAGGAGGTTTTTTTTTGTTTTTACCAGGTTAGCATACCTCTAAATTAGTCTCTCAAACTGTGGTCCCCAGACGCCTCCTAGTGGTCCACGAGCTGCTGCATGTGAACGAATTTGCCGTGACGTCAGCTCAAAGTGCGACGCTACAGCTAGCTTACCAAAGGATTGTGTAAAAAAATAATGATGGAAAACTGGTTACTCAAAAGAAAAGCTGCAGATACCGATGGAAAGAAAACAACTCCAGGACTACTTATACGATCAAAGGAAGCTAAGTCATAGCATTGGAAAGCTTAGCCTTAGACAGTTTCTTAATCTGTAAATAACTCAAAATGCCCAAGTGGGCGTGTTCATGGCTTTGTCATGGCCAGTCACATTTACCAAACATTTCTCATTAGGATGAACAAAGAAAACAAAATGTAAATGGAGAGACTAATATTTTCATTTCAGGGTGCATTATGTATTTTTATTATTTTTCTCACCGGGGCAATTTCAGGTTAGGTGGTCTATGAGTGTTTGTTAAATGGGTTAAGTGGTCAGCCTGAAAAAGTTTCAGAAGCATTGCTTAGATGACTTAAAAAAAAAAAAAACAACAACAAAAAACAAAGCAACATTTTGGAGCGTCCTAATCAAAGCCTAAGATTTACTGAATCCAATTGAAGATTAAATAGGTCCATAGGGTCAGGTTGGTTTGAATGGCTTTTTTTCTCTTAATAAATCAAATCATCAGCATTGAAAAACTAAAATTTTGCACTTAGAAATTGGTTGCTCTGAAAAAAAAGAGAAAAACAATAAATATGACAAAAAAAAAAAAAAAGGAAATTTTTAAGGGGGTAAATACGTCTTCACAGCTCCGTAAACACAATTGTCAAATTCTTCCAAAATCCCATCTGTGTGTGTGTACTTAGCATTTATCCTGTCCTTCACTTTGCAATTCTCCTCTGAATTCACCCTGGACAGAAAGCTGTGATTGGCGGCATAATCAGCAGAGGTGCCAGAATCACAGATGCAGTCTCTCGACTAATTGCGTGAAGGCCCCGTGGCGAAGGCGGCGCAGGTGCTCCTTCCCCTTTGTCGACTCACTTCGCCGTGCTCCGCTTCCTTTGTGTCTCCTGGAACTCTTTGAGCAAATATTTTCTGTGCTCTTCCTCGCGAGAACGTAATTGCAAATTAAAGCAGAAAGAGGATAAACGGGGAAAACAAAGGGAAACGCGGAGACGAGGTCGTTACGTGGAGAATTGCCGCTTTTTATTTTCCGAGGCACGGTGAGAGCCAGCTGCTCTCCAGAACGATCTCTGGAAGTAGCTGCAAGCAGCGTTTGGACGGCTAAGACGGTGACTCCGTCTGTTTCTCGCTCGTACTACAGCAGGCTTGACTCGCGTCTTAGAAACTGTTCTCATCCTGCCGTCCTTGGTTGAAAATTTCTGGCATAATTTAATGGCAATTTACAACCCAGCACCGAAAAATTATAGAGAAATCTTTGGCAAAAAAAAAAAAAAAAAAAATGGCAAAATGTTAGCTAAGAATTAAAACAAAGGAAATACCTATCATAATATTTTCAGTAGAAGCCAAAAGTGTTCATTTAGAACAAAGGAAGCATTTCGACACCTCGCTCCCTCTCAGCCTTAAAATCCCTGCAGATGAGCTAGTGCACACATCTGGCTCTTGGCCACGTGCCCGTGCCCCCACTTTCGGCAGGCGGTCCGGGATTTGTGTCTTTGTGGATCTTCTGCCTGCTGCTACGAGCGGTTCCGACGCCCTGAGTCACGTTGGTGACGTCCGCCAGCTCTCGCCTCTCAGTCAGGGAGGTCACCATGTGTTCCAGTTTGGAGCGGATAGCCGAGTAGTGGCTCCGCCGCTCTTTGGACAGCTCGTGGAGGACCTCCTTTAAGGTGTCCGGATCTGCGTGGGGTGGCGGGACCTGCGTGGGGGATCTGTTCTGAGCGTCGGTCTGGGTTGAGACGTGGCAGGAGGCGGCGGCGGGGCTCGCCGCGTCTTTCTCTGCATGCCGCTCTGCGGGAGGACGATAATTTGCGCTGGCAGCCAGGACCTCCTCCTGAGTGAGCTTCTGCTCCATCGCGCCCCCGCCTATGGTGGAGGAGTCAGACACCGGGCTGCTTTGACCGGGACTCGGAGACAAAGGCTCGCGTGACGTCAGGGGTTTACGGCTGGGGGTGCTCGTCAGGTGAACCGGCTCGGCGGGCTTCTCTCTGCTCGCGTGAGGCGAGCTGGCGACTGGGTGTTTGAGGTGCTCAAAGACGCCGCTGCCTCGGACGCTCTGAGGTCCTCGGGCGATGATGGGCTGGGACTGAGCGTAGAGGACGCGGAACTCCTCGTCGAACTTCTCCGTTATCTGACCCGAGAGCTCGATCAGGTTGCTGCTGTTCAGTTTGCCGTCAGTCCAGTTGAACCTGGAAACAGGAAGTGGATTCATCAGGTTTGAAAACAGGAAGACACAAATACTTGAGCCCAACAATCGGTGGGGGGCACCACTAACTGTAAGGTTAGCTGTGCTAACGCTCAAACTCTACATCAACAGTCTTTTCAGAAGCTAATGCTGAACCGACCCACTATCACGGTATTTAGTGGAAGCTAACACCTAAGCCCTACACAAACACGGCTTTCAGCAGAAGCTAAAGCTAATGTGCTAATTTCTACTCAAATATTTCTGCCCTCTTTAACATGTTTTATAATGCCCTTACTTATTGTATTTGGCTTATATCTTGTTCTTTGTTGCCCATGTTTTATTTAGTTTCTTTGTGTTTCCTGTGTGAAATAAAGTTGCAGTAAACATCCAGCAACTTGAAGAATTCTTCACAGTCCATATCCAAAACTTCAACAAAGATGTGTAACTTTATCCAACTGGAAGTTTGTAAATTAGTGCCAACATGAATTTGGGGGAAGCTAACCATGCGAAACATTTTTAAAGTTAGCTAAATCCCCACACAAAGAATTAGCTCCGCTATTATCGCATTACCAAAAGTGTGCTTTTTGCAGTAACGCCCTACTTTGTGTTGCTGCATCCCCTAACATGCATTCAGGTTTGTGGTCCGGAGGCGCCGTACCTGTACGAACCCGTGGCCACTCTGTTCCCGTCAATCAGCATGAACCGCTCGTGAACCTTCCCGGTGATCCTGGCTCCAGACCTCATGTAGTAAGTGGTGCCAGCGACGGTCCGCACTCTCATCTGCTGTAAAGGACAGAGGGCAAATTGTTTGGCTGTGATGCTCATCTGCTGCCCATGAAGGCGCGGCCAGCTGAACCGCAGCAACCACATACCCGCAGGTCGTCCAGGCGAACGCCGACGTTCCTGCACATCCTCAGGAAGGCGGGAGCGCATGATTGGTCGAGCAGGATGTAGACGGGCACCCTGCGGTGGGAGCACGCCTCCTGGAGATCCCTGAAGACATCCAGGTCTGTGAGGGAGTCCGTCACTATGGCGATCACCTGCAGTGGAAACAAGAAAAGAAAAAAAACAAATCACAGAGGTAATATAATATAATAAAATTCCTGTCCGGGCCGCCCCTCGCAAGATCCAGCACATGATTGTGTTTTCATTATTATCAAACATAAGGCCTCATTCAAGTAGGCCTTGTGTCACACACTCGCGCTGTAATGTGCGGGCACGCACGCACGCATGCGTGTTCGTGAGCTTTCTATTGACTGTGTTCCGTTGCCATGGAGATCGGCCGCGATGCTTGGTCAGCAAACAAATGACTTTTATACAGAAGAAACGTAGGTGCGCAGGAGGGCTTTCCTTTCTTCCTGTGGATTTTTGTTTTGTTTTGTTTGGGCCGCCGAGATTCGTTCTTTTTCACACCGACGAATGGAATTTCGCACGCTGCGGTGAAGGTTGCGTGTCGAGGATTAGACATGGGTGTATCTTCGATTCGAAGCTTCACACTGCTGTTATTCACAGGCAGCTTGTCAAGAGAGAGACCCCTACAACCCCACGCCATTTTTTTGGGGTGGTCTGCCCGTGTGTGGATGCTTTTTTTTTTTTTTAAAGAGGCAGAGATGAAGGCTGCTCCTTTGAGCACCTTACAGAGGCGCTTCATGCTGAGCTGCTTAACATCACAAAAGAACAAAAAGGGCCTCGTCATACAGGAAGGCTCCTACACATTTTCACCTTCAAATCCCTGTGCAGCAATTCAAAATTAGGACAAACAGAGTGAATAAATGCTTACAGATGACGGACGACTTGTTCATTTATTTCTGTGTTCATTTCATCGTTTGCGTGTTAACATACGCCTGAGTAAACACACAGGTCGTGGCGTGTAGCAAAGCTACATTTGCTGTTTGAATGGAATTTTTGTGCTTACTGTCGAATAAAAAGGTAAAAGATTATATTCCCCACACTCAAATTACCAGAGTTGTCTTCTTTTGTCGTCATTTTGAAATATAAATCCAAATGTTTGTGGCTCGTGCGTCTATCGAGAAAAACCATAGGATGGCAAATCGATAAATCAACCCAGATTTTTCTTAAAACTGAACGATTGGCCGATACTTGCATGTGGAGCCGATCTGCTTCACCATCAGTCACTGTCAACTCTAAGCTTCTGGTTTATACTTGAAAGCAGTTAAAATAACTTTGTATTGTTCAGTGCATTTCGATAAAATGAGATGCGACATTGTGACACCTGACCCGGTCAGTTATAAAAACAAAAATCGGTCTGGACGGGTAGAAAGCTGCAATCGGTGCACTCGGTTCGAAGGAGACTAATTGATGACTCTGAAGTGATTTAAAATATGAAGGCAACCATATCGTCCTCCTGTTTGCACTTCTTTCTCTAATGTTGCCGTTTCTCACACAAATATACAAATGTTCAACATTTTTTTTTCTTTTTAAAAAAAAAAACATCCTCCACTCAGTAGGTTGACTTTTCTCTACATCTACGCCGTCTCTGCCTGTTTCATCCGTTTAACTTTTATTGCCAGCTTGTGGGATTTAATAGAGCGTCGGAGCTGCAGTTTAGGGTCTGTTTATGCTCGACAAAACTGCCAAAATAATTATGAGACCTTAATGCCTGAGGCTTCCTGTTTGGCCTACACAAAAACCGAGACAGCTTCCTTCAAACCTTCAAAAATAGACAAGCGCTCCAAACTTATTTTGCCAACACGATATTTCGAAGTTTGTTAAAATAACTAGATATATATATATATTTCATCACGTCCTTACAAAAACATAATGATATTGTGAGTATAATTAGAGAATAACAAAAATTTTACTTCTCAATATTACTCCACAATATATTACAATATTACTAGAGCAATGTACAGGTGAGCGATATGGACTTAAAGTTTTATCAGTACCAGCAATTATAACCCCACAAACATCAATAAAGCTCTTTGTAATATACATTTTAGGACACCAATCACATAAAGTGTGATTTCTTATATCAAACCCAACGATAAGAACATTCTAAACATCATTAAATTGATTTTATTGTGACAAAGAAAAAAAATCTAAAATTCTTGTGACTAGAAATTCGTCACGATAAATGATAAACGGTACGATAAATTGCCACACCGAGAACAAAAGAATTAGGAAATCAAGAATTCACACTTCCCGTACCGGCTATGTGTGTTTGATGGAGTCTCAACTCACTGCAATATCCACACCTGGCACTAAAGGAAGGTGGATTCGTCGCAACTCACTATCCATGCGATATCGCGCCGACGGTTTGTGAGCCGACAAACCGTCGGATTAATTTTTGGCGCGGATCGGCTTACACTTCCATGTCGATGATCTCATTCTCCTGTGGCTCTGCTAGGAGAGAGGGCGGACTGAGAGGCCCCGCCCACAAGATCGTGTCTGCACATGGCCGGTTAACAATAGCCTCCCCACTGTTAGTAACTGTGTCGCAATATTTAGCGACTTTCAGAAAAAAAAAAGATTCTGCAGATCCGTGATCAGCCAGAAAGTTATAATCGGTGCAACACTGCTGATTTAGTCATTGCATCATTTTCTACCACCGTGTGATCTCACTTTTAAAGATTTGATATTAAGGTGGTAAAGCAGATGGAAAATTGTAAAAGATGTGAAGCCAGTGCACTGGATGGATGGATGGATGGATGGATGGATGGATGGACGGACGGAAGTTCTCTTGAAATGTATACACTTGCCCTTCTCCGCTTTCATTCTCCCTACTGGAAAATACAATCAACTCCACGTTTTTCCACCTGTAAACCAGCTAGAAACCCACAGCACCTGAATTAAAAGTGCAAGTCAAAAGAAAATGTGTGTTTGGACCTTCCAGGGGAAGCAGGGAGCTCAGGTGAGCTGCAGGTGAGCAAAGCAAGTGGAGGCACATCTGGTACGCAGGTTGCACATGGGCCTGAGGTGCTTTTCCTCCTGCAAGAGCCCTGTAAACTGGAACCTCTCTGTACAAAACCAGAGATTAGACTAACAACAGGTCCCATTTCAAATTGTTTATATATATTGAGATTGTACAAGCATTTGGCCTGAGATCACTGCTGATTGAAAAAGCTAAAGCTGAATTTATAAGAATTAGACATTTGTCTGACTCCATGGAGACAATCTGGAGTGTATTTCCAGGAAGGGCCAAAGAGGATTTAGGAATTTCCCTGGAATTTATATCAAGAGAAAGGACTGAATGATTACATGTTACACAACATTGCATAATAATAAGCCTCTTTTAGTAAAAAAAAAAAAAAAAAAAAAGTATTCTGTAACCTTCAGAGTGACAGAGCAATATTTAAAAAGTACTGGCACTAGCTGAAAAATACGGACTTCCAGTAAAGTGTGTTTTCAGTGAGCGGATATATAATTGTTATTGGGATTTTTTTAAATTTTTTTTTACCTCTTTTGCACTTTTGATCATCCGCCTCGCAGCCTCTTTGCAGGCATAAATAGTCTCTCCATAGCTGGGCTGGAAGTGAGCCACGGCCCGCGTCACTCCCCGGTAGGAGCCCGCGGTGAAGGCGGGCCATCCGATCTCCAGCAGCGGCGGCTCCACGTCGGACACCTCGGGGAAGTAAGTGACCGAGGAGCAGTCCAACGAGCTGCCGAGCGACTGCTCCAGCTCCTCCCCGTGAACCGATACGCACCGCGGCGGAGGCACGGCGGCGCTCCGGATCCGCTGGATCTCATCGTCCGACAGAAAGTTGGGAATCCGCTCCCTCCTGAGGAAATCCAGAAAGTTGTCGACCCCGCCGGAGAGCAGCTCCTCGAGGGCCAGCCGGTGCCTCTCGTTGTAGACTTCCTGCAGGTTCACAGCGTCGGCGGCCGCGGTGGGTCTCGGACCCAGCCTTAACGGGGAGTCGTCCAACGTCTGCGACAGAGCCATGGCTGGGACTTCTTCCCTCCGTTAACCGTAGCAGCACAGGTAACGTTCTCACCTCCAGGAAGGAGGAGAAATTTGTATTTTGTCTCTTCCCTCCCTTGCTACCCGTCCCGCCTGCCTATTGGCTGGCGGACGCTGGTCGAACCTGAGTGGCGGCTCCGGGCTCGTCTACTCGGGCTGTCAATCTGAGCTGCGGCGGCTCTCATTGGCTCGTTTGGAGGCAAACAAACCCTCCTGTACGGCCCCCTCGCGCTCTGCTGTGGTCCGGTTACAGAACAGAGATCAGAAAAGGCTCGAGACCTCTCACTCTGACGACTTTTCCTTTCTGTAACAGAAGAAACCACGTCCCCGCGTGTTCTCGCATGGTTGACTCTGAACTTGAACTCCAAGCTATAGAGAGGTTAAACTAGGACACGTTTTTTTTTATTAGAAAAACGAAGGCATTTTCAACTCAACACGTGATAACATTTCACTTTTTTGAGTCATCGCGATGTTTATCCTGTAAAATCACCTTTAAAAAAGCATTAAAATGAATAGCATAGTGAGTTGTTTCAATGGTTAAATGGACAGATTATAGGATTATTATTAAAAACATTTAATGAAGATTGCTTATTTATACGAAAGGGCAGTAGTTTTTACAACATCCTGTTAAATACATCTGTCCAAATGATCTGTTTGGATTTTTATACAGACGAGCAAAAATATAGGACAAATACCTGCTAAAGTTAGCATTTGTTTTCAAGTGTTTATTTCGTAGAACATTGTGTTCTGCTGGCTGCTCTACGCTCTGGAAATTACAAACAGCTGAAATAGTGTGATTTGACTGCCAGGGAAACTGTGCCGGAGCCTTCTTTCACCCAGCTGACCCGCAGACAGCAGCAACAGGTGGGGGAGGGGTAGTCATCTGCCACAGTCTATTTTGCACACAGCTGGAGAAAAAAAACAACAAATTAATAATATGAAATAATAATGCAAAAAATAAAACATAGGAGGAGTTCAGTGCTGTTTTAGAATGACGGCACAGCGTTGGTGTCACCCTGAAGGCCTGAATGTTCATATAGACATTAAAAAAAAAACTGATCTTCATTATCCAGAAAATACCTCCAGCTTGGGTTTTCATCCTGGCTTTTTTGTTGTTTTGTTTTGTTTTTGTACTGAGGCATGCAGCTTTTTGGTTTATTTATATGTCACAAGTTAACTAATGTCATCAGTGCAGACAGGTCAAACCCATATACAGCTATGCAGAAATAAAACAACCAAATTAAGTTGACAGATTGCATAGAGTCCAATTTGATCCTAGTTATAATACAATGAAATCACGTGCAGTCTAGATATATGTGTAAAAATGGGAAAAAATGATGCATCTCGACAGTCCAGACGTTTCCTTTCCTGAACGATTTAACAAATCACATCATTTATACGAAAAATATCTCAAGTGTTACAAATTTTGTCAAATGAGACAAGAAGCAAAGGAAATGAAACATAAATGTAGAGCTGCAGCACGGTGGAATATGATGTCGTACTGCATGTCAAAAGGCTAAGATGTTTCAGAGAAGCTCTGATTGCAGCTTCTAAGCACTGCCAGGGAAGCGAACAGTCTTGGATTAAATGAAGAAAGCTTTCAGTTCAACCCAAACCATGCAGTATGTTCTCCACACATGGGGGCGAAAAAAGTGGAAGTTTGTCCTTTCTTTCTTTCACAGATCTAAATCTATGTTAAGATACCTCAACCGGCTTGTCCTTTGAGTGAAAAATAAACATCTAAGTGGTGCGTTCAGGTGGTTTTTTTTTCTCCGTGGAAATTTAAGAGTTATGTTTAGTTTGAAGAAAAAAAAATAGCAGTGATCAGCTCTAAGTTTAAACTGCGTATTAGAGTAAAAACGAAAACGGACTTCCTTGCAGTCCTCCAGCTTCACGCGCCTCACCTTTAGGAAATGCAAATATCATTTTAATCCTAATCTTAGGCAGAGTCATCGAACACTAGACTCCTTACGCTAGCTAGGTCATGTAATCCTGCTAGCCAGAGTGTTTTTGGTTTAATGGTGGGTGATTCATCTGTCTCATAGATAATTCATCTTGCCCCCCCCCCCCCCACTCTCTCTTCCTGACTGTATACAGCTAAAGGCAACTTGTGAATCCGGTAAAGGACATAATGGAAAGGCAGAGTGAATCCATTTTTGTGATACTGGAGGCGTATAGAACTATTGGTCCCATGTGTTCTTCTGCTCAGAGTATATTTCTGCCTGCTTGCATGGAGGGCCTACCAGAGCATTCCACCCACTTGTTACACATACCATCCTTATATAGATCTACACATTGATAAACATGTGTGCCAAAACTTCGCAGGGCCTTCTGAACGTCACTGCCACATTATTCTGTGAATTTGTCACCATTTTCTGTGATCTAATCTCGTTTTCACCATCTATTTTCGTGCCATACATTAATTCCAGCTTGTTCCGGTGTGTTTGGGGCCCTCGGGCGCCCCTCTCTCTCTCTCTCTGTACCCGCTTTTACGCACAGAAAAAAAGGCCCTCAGGGTCACGAAGGGCCGCAGCCGCGCAAATCATATTTTACAGGGCGCGCATCAGTACAGCAGCTCTAATTTGATTCAAAGGGAAATTATCCTCCTGCGTTGAAATACACACAGACACAAGGATAACGCAGGCTACGGTTACGGCGCATCTGCACAAATTTGCTCTCAAATAATTACGCGTGTGCGTAAAAATGTCCATTTGAGCCGGTGGGCTGACAGGCATGTGCTTTAAATGACAGCTCCCACAACGGTGATACACAGCAGCACACACAGCCCATTAAGGCTCCCCCCGTCTTCTCCTTCTTCTTCCTCCTCCTTCTAATAAGACACGCATCTAATGGAACACGCATGTTACTTAATTAATGAGATTTTTTTGGGGAAGGGGAAACAGTCAGGGCGCATGAATTTAGATCAGATTCCTAATTTAAACAATAAATCCATCAGCGCCGCTTCAATAAGCTATAAGAATAAACCCAAATGTGCAGAGGGAATCAGTGTAACCTCCATTTTTTTTTTTTTGGTACCAGCACTTACTCCACTCACACACACACACACACACACACACACACACACACACACATCTATATATCCCCATCTCATCCCCGCCCCTCTCCAAAATTTTAGATGAAAGGGCTTTTGGATTTTGGATGACGCTCCGCGTCACGTGTTCATAGGAAATACACTCGCTATAATTTTTTGGAGCTCCCTCGTCCTGCGCCGCCGACCATAGTTGTTGTTGCCGTCCTCGTACAGTGGAGCTGACGGCTTTGGGAAGGTAGCGCGATGTAACATACCTTGCTGTGGTCACCGACGGGTTCACGCCAGTTCACTGGGTTCACTTAAGGGGAGCAGCCGCCCCCTCTTTCCCATTTTTCTTTTTTTTTAAACAACAACAACAACAAAAACTCGACTTCTTCTTCTTCTTCTTCTTCTTCTTCTCAAAGCGAAACGAGCGGAGCCAAAATAATTCATTTATGTATTAATGTCGGATTCCATCTTTCCCACCGCCGCTGCCGCCGCTGAGGTAAGGACTCAACCACTCTCCCGCAGCCCCACGGACACACACACACACACACACGCCTCGGTATATCCCCGCGGTGCGGTTTCCAAAGTTGTTTACTGAATTTATACGTCGCCGTTGAATGTTGGATTTTGAGCTCGCGCCGCGGTGAAGGCAGCACATATCAAGTCGCCAATGTATAAAATGGCGACAGTAGGTGGAGGAAGGGGGAGTGGAGGATTTTGGGGGGGGGAATATAAGGTTATACGGAGCGCCGTCGGCAGGGTCGGCTCCGAGGCGGTGTGTGTGTCGCCCCCACACCCCGTGCGAGCGGAGTGAGACGGGTTAACTCGGCAGTTTGTTGTAGTTGGGCTCCAGCGGCGGGATCTCACCCCCCCACCCCCGGTTCTGCCTCTCTATACTATGTGGCGTATCTGCTTATTTTATTGCACAACGCGCTGTGTTTCTCCACTGCGCTTTTTTTTAGTTGTGAAAGACTTTTGAACGCAGCGCGTGCCCAACTCCTACATGTGCAAGCTGTCATTTTTTTTTCTTTTCACTCTTTATTACTTTCTCCTTCACGGCGGAAGGTAGGCCCTTATATCTGGATGCATTTGCTCTCTTTTTTTTTTTAATTCCCGTCTCTTCCTCCTACCAACATGTGCCGCTGCCATACGCGCATACAAACACAGGGCCGGTCCAAGGTTATACGAGGCCCTACACCAGGGGGCGGGCCACGTGACTAACTGTGGTTATTGTTGTTGATCTGATCGTTTGCGCAGGTCAGTTATTCCCAAAACATGTTAATGTGTTCAAATATGATTTTTACCTGTTACATAACATTATCATATCAAAATGTGTAAAAATACAACAAATTGTATTTCAAAATTTGTAAATACTTAAGAGTAAAACTGGCTAGTTTTTGAAAAATATTATTATTGCTTCCAAAAATCTTATCTTTCATTTATAGTGTACTATTATCTATTACGCATACTTATTGTTTTGGCAGTAAATGTCTATCCAACAAGCTGAATATGTTATTAGCTTGTAAATATCTATTCGTGACAAAGGAAATAGGTTCCAGCTTTCCTTTGCTACGTTAATAATGCACTGACCTTGTGGTGTACAGATATACAGATATGTCAAGATTCTGTCACTCTTTCTTTTTTAATAAGAGCCAACAACGATGCTTACCCATGCTAATGTAAACAGAGATACAATAGCATACTTACCGCTTATCAGAATGACAATTTGTGCATGTTTAATATTAGATCTTTTACTGACAAAAGTGACAACTTGGAACACTTAATGGGCTGGATTTAGCTAATAGGCAGTGAAAGAAAAGCTGACTTCTAGCTCATTGTACTACGGTGGTTCTTGGATTTATAGCTGCTTGATGTAAAGGTTCCCTGATTCAATTATCAATGGACAATAATTCAATTTCAGTGTGTCTAGTCTACACACATTGCAGTTTTTATAATTCTTTCAAGCTAATGCACTCCTAATGCTAAGTCTAAAGCGTAGTAGATAATCTGTGTTGAGTGTAAAATTGTCTGGGTTTTATTGGTCCAAGCATTGAGGGTTTTTATCTACAGATGAGCTAATGGAAATCAGATTCGTTTAAAAGAATCAGTTGAAAGTTGTGAATCGGATCTTCAATAAGGTTAGCCACCAACCGCTTCTGGCCATATTTACAAACTGCATGGCAGGAGGGGGTGGATGTTAACTTTTGATTGACCTACCTGTGCTACCTCCCCATAACTCAAGGGCGCTCTGGGCAAAACGCCACTGCCGTCAGGGTTCTTACAGATTCTGTGAGGAGAGGAGACGTTTTTGTTTTGTTCAGGCGCAACCATAAGGAACAAAGACTCATTAAAATTGGATTCTGTTGATGTGACTTTGAAATTATGGTCCTCCTCAGCGTTCGTACAGTTTGTACATTTTTAAGCCTACAGGGTGCCTAAGCAGTCACAAAGTACTTTTACGCCTCGGGCTGTAAATCAGGGACCGGCAGATATTTTGCAAACTGAAGATTACCACCGAGGCATTAGATTCGCAAATAAGAGCCGCTGTAGGTCACATTCTATGTCTGTACATAAATATTGACAGAGCTTTGAGTGCCATGTGTCTCCCTGTGCCTTTAGGGTGCTGACTAATGTGCCATTTGTGAATTGTGTGGGTCCAAAGTCCACAGCTCAGGAGACAACCCAAAACTATCCAAGCAGGAGGTCAGACGAGCGTGAATCAGTGGTCTTTTCTTTTTGGAAAACATCTTAATCACTTAACGGTGTAATCTTATTTATATATATGTGTGTGTGTGTGTATTATGTAGATCAGAGACTGTGAAGCTCTCTCTGCTGTGAAAGCAGCCGTTTTTGGACTCCAGCTGTGGCGGGCCGCAGTCCGGTCTCTAGCGGGCGGTTTCTACCCTCCGATAGTTAATTTGCAGGAGTGCACGATGTCCAGCAAAACAAAGAGAAATGAGCTCTGGCTGTGCCACTCCGGCAGACCGTGCGTGCTGAGTTCAGCCCGGTAAGCTCAGTGTGTGCGGAGGGTTTTTTAACGCTCTTTTTTTTTTTTTTCACTCTGGTAGGGCGCTTACACTGGGGGAATGTCAATTCCCTTTTGTGGATCCCTGGGAACAGTCTTCCATCTCCCTTCTCGGAACTGCTCTAATGAGGCCAGGCATATTGCTTTTCATCCCGCACTCCCTGCAATTAGGCACAGCTCATAGTTTTCGTTATGGCCCCAGCTGAGTGTTTGTTTACAGACACACAGAACGCAGCGGGCCAGGAGTGCCCATTTCCCCCATGAACGACATGCCACTGCTCATATTCTGGGAATAATGCACTTCTCGAGATCGACTGTGTTCCGACTTCTAAAGGCAACAGACGGTATGTTTTTGTCTGCCTTCCATGGCTCAAAATGAATCCCATGCCAGAGAATACAGAGGAGAGGGTCATATGGTCATGATTTGCAGATTTAGCCGACATGCAGTGTATAACATTCCTCGAGTTCAGAGGAGAGAGAGAGAGCGAGAGAAAAAACCTACAGTCTAATGCCAACTGGATCTTCAAACTGTTTTGACATAAACAGATCTTTTGCAGAAAATTCTCCAAAGGACAACACCGAGTCTCCATTTGTTCCCTTCCTGAAAGGACGGCGGTCCTCACAGGTTCACTTCTATTTGGGTATTTCATCCCTCTCGGTGTTGCTTTTGTCGTCGGACCAATGCTGTATCGAAGCCCAGCCCGCTCCAAGAGCCCCACTAAACCAGCATGTTTGCATAGTTCCAACCAAAAGAAATGTTTGTGCTCTGAAAAAAAAAAGCCTTGAGGCTATAGTGGGTGGTGAAGGGGTGGGGGCGTTGGAAGAGCCCCTGCCTCTTTTCTCTGTCCCATGTAAGAAAGGTTCAGTCAGCAGGAGCTGGCATTTGCCAGGCTTTGGTGGTTTTGAAGAGCCTGTGATGTCAGCCATTTTAAGATGGACACTACAATGGGCGCTGCGCCGCCATCTTTCCTTCTTTTCGCCTTAATTTCTCCCCTTTTATGAGCGTCTGTAGTCTTGGCTACGCAGCAGAGGAAGTTATTCATTAAAAGTGATGTAAAAGGATGCGTGACTCAGATGCTTTTCGGGTTTATTTGCCTGTCATTCATCTGGGCTGCAGATGGGAGCGTTGGTACGACGAGCGCTCCATCAGATGCCAGTTCGGAGGGCGGCGAGGTACGCATCGTACCGCCTAAGCCCGCAAGGCCTTCGCGACGATATCACGGGACTAAAAATCCCCAGATAAAGGGGGGGATCATTTGTAGCTTGTTCAGCTGTGATATTCCTCCCATCAGGCCCCGTCAACCGGAGCAACACAGCTGCGGGGGGAAGCGGTCGCGGACCTCGACCAAAGCTGAACCTCGCGCCTTGTGTGGACTTTTCAAACACAGCCGGTGGGGCGTTGGGATTAGGTCTGCCCCGCTCCGGATGGAGTCCAAGGAATTCACCATGCGTGTGTGTGTATTTGTGTCTTGCTGTTTTGGTGGGTGTGGACAGGCGACTGTGTTGTGTGTGGCGTGGTGGGCAAGGGGAAGAGCGGAGTTGCCATGGCGATGTTAACACATGAGTGGCATCACCGACCAGTCTCCCAGTGGACGAGACTGCAGTTATGGAGGTACAGGGGTGGGGTGTGTGTGTGTTGTTGGAGAGGAGAAGCACGAAGCCGGCTGACAACACCTGCGTCTCAGACATTTAGACACCACTACAAACACAAACACGCCCATCTGAAGGAAAGAAAACTAGCAGACCACATGCCACCTCCCCAATCCTCTCACTGCCCAGGGTCTTCATCTGGGCGGGGACCTGTAGAAGCGCTGCGCTAATGACTCCCATGACTCTATATCGCTTTTCTGCACACGTACATAGCCATTCGTGCTAAGAGTGTAAAACCCACCAGTCCATCTTGTCCCAAAGACGCTCCCTCCTATCCCCCCAATCCCGAACCAGCGCGTACTGGACAACTGATCAGCCCGAACTCGCAAGAAAAACTGGAACAATCCCAGACGGTCCAGTCAGCCATCTCGACCCTCCCAGCGCTGGATCACGTTCCTCCGTATAAATGAGGCACCATTGTTCCCAGTCCCCGTCTCTGTGGAAGACCGTCGTTTTCCTCTGTCCCTGGCTTATATTTAGGTGTCCAGCTGATCCACTCACATGACATTAATCTCTTTAACGGATGTTTGGCAGAAACGCTTTTTGCCAAACAGATTTTTTGTTTTTTTTGATCATTCAAATGTCTTATAGACGTCCCCCCCTCCCCGCCCTATTCCTCTCCCTTCAGGTTTTCTCCACTTTTTTTTTTTTTAAGGACACTCAAGACAGCCGCAGATCACTGTCAGAGCAAATTACACACAAAACAAATGTCATAAGCTTGAGGATTTCTGCTTTTATTTTAGAGTTTTGAGTTTTTTTGTTCTCGTTTTTTGTGTGTGTTTTTGCCCCTCTGAGGCTGTCACACCGTGACGCTCTTTACCAGCTCCTCACTTCTGAGAGCGAAGACTTGGAGAGCCGCGCAGGTGCTAAATGGTGCGGAGGTGAGGAGGGAGTGTGTGCCTACGCAGGGTGTCAGCGGGGAGGAATATTGAAACGGCACAGCCTGTCATCGTCCTCATCATCATCAGTCATCCTCTCACTTCACACCCAAACGTCTGAGTTTCGTCTTCCTTTGTCCTTTCCTCTCCTGCAGCCTTCATGTGACAAGACGACGAGAACAAAAAAAAAACCCGCAGGTCCGCGTTCGCCCTACATCAGCCGTAGGTGACCCAGTGATCTGGGAGTGTCTGAATCAGTGGACTGTTTCGAATAAAATTTTAGTGTCTAGCAGCCACTTTGCAGCCTCGCTCCTCTTTTCCACTGGTAGCGACTTGCTGTGGATTGGGGATGGGATTTTTTTAATTTTTTTTTTTACTTTGTAATATTGTAATTACTGCAGCAGTTTATGAGGGGAGGAGAGGGAATACACTCTGGTTTCTCTTAATTGAATTGCTCGAATAGGAACAACACGCTCCAGTATACAAAGCCTTTGCCAAAGTATTCACACCACTCAAATTTTTTAACATTTTGTGACTTTATTGCCAGAAACCTCTGTGTTTTATTTGAATTTTTTTGTGACAGGCCAGCAGTAAGGGCAAGGAAAATGTTACACAGCACAGTGTTGTGCATTTGTATTCAGCCCCATTTTTCCAACTCCCCTAAATAAAATCCAGTGCAACCAACTTCTTTATAGTCACTTATTTAAAGGTGTACCGATAAATTGGCCCCAGTTTCCTTAATTTTGGTAGATCGGCAATATGACAATACTTATGAGAAACCACCTATTTTATCCACCAAATGTATTCACTGATCGTATCTACCTCCATAATCAGCCACTGTTCCCTTTTGGTCTGCTGTGAGAGAGGTTGGACTGACAGATCTGCCCACCAGGTCAGAAGGTTAATAATAGTGACCGGTCACCCAACTGTTTGCAGACAAAAAAAAGGAAAACAAAAAATTGGTATTGGAATTCAGGCTTTTTAAAGATCAGTGATCGGCCAGAAAACTGCAATCAGTGCACGCCTACACCTAATTGGTCATTTCTGTTATCCTGTGTGAAATGTAATCTCAAGATGAATCCAGCTGTTCCATGAACAGAGGTTGGTTAGAGAACATTAATGAATAAACAGCATCACGAAGAACAAGGAACACGACAACAAACTTTCAGGGATAAAGTTTTAGAGAAGCTTAAAGCAGGCTAAGGTTGTAAAACAATATTCCAAGCTTTGCATACCTCACAGAGCACTGATCAATCCATCATCCAAAATGGGAAGAGTATGACATAATCCACCCACACATAAACCGTCCCCGTAAACAGATGGGTTAGACAATGAGAGGATTTAGAGAAGCAGCCAAGAGGTTCATGGTAACTCTGGAGGAGCTGCAGAAGATCCATACCTCAAGCTAAAGGTTGAAAGGAAGAGATAAGTTATGTCTGCTTCACGCTATGAAGGATGGTGGTCTGGTCAGAAGAGAATTATGATGTATTCACACCAGCCCTGTTAAGTTTGCTCTAAGCTCAGAAAGTCCCGTTCGTTTGTGGAGGTATGAATGCGCAATTGAAAGCTGATGCGGACCAAAAATCTAATTCTGGTTTGCCTAAAAACATTGGGCTCGGTTCGATAAAGCAAACGTAGGTGCATGTGTAGATGCAAGTGGACCAGAGACCGCACCAAAAGCAGGACCTGAACTATAGTGGATGGAATTCTGGGTAAATACAACCAAAACAAATGTGTGACTCTAGCACTAGCGGGAGAAGTGGCTCGTGGACTTTTGCTAGACAATGGAGAAGTTTTACAACTGCTAAAATACAAATAAAGTAGATTTTTGTTTACATTTTCTGAAGAAGGAAGTTGTGCTTGATGTCTTTTTCTGAGGTATGCCTGTGTTTTATTCAGTGGTTCTTGGTGTAGCCCACCACAGGCAAGGAAAGGGAGCAGGATTTTCTGTTGGCTTGGATAATTTGACGCTGTGCAGTATCAGCTGAACATGTAACAAATGTTATAATTTTGGTCCCCAATTGAACTTTAGAAAACTTTATGGTCTACAAGGAAAATACTATGCGTAGCGGAAGACCAACTCCCTAAATACACTATGGTAAAAATTGGTGGTGGCAGCATCTTGCAATGAAGGATTATTTTCTTAAATGGGAAACATGGGGCTAGTCAGTGTTGATGGGGAGATGAATGAAGCCAAATAAAGCATAATCCAAGAAAAATTGTTCTAGGCTGTGAAAGACTTGGAACTGGGGATTAGCTTCTCCTTCCAGCAGGACTGCAACCCTAAACACACAGCCAGAAATACATTGGGATGGTTTAGACTGCAGCATTCATCTTTTGGTATGCCGCAGTCAAAAGGCCAGATCTAAACTCAATTGAGGTTCATGTGGCAAAGCTTTAAAATCATTATCCACAGTTGCTCTCCATCCAATCTGACTGGGATTGAGCTCATTTGCAAAGAAGACCAGGCAAAACAAAATCTGTTGTCCAGATATGCAAAGCTGGTAGGGACATACAAAAGACTTGCAGCTGTAATCGCAGCATAAGATGGTTCTACAAACTATTAACTTAGGGTGCCTGAATACAAATGTGCACCTTTTTGGAACCTCAAAATAATCCACTACTAATCTATAAATAAAGTACATTAAAGTTTATGGTTGTAATTTGGCAAAATGTGAAAAGGTGGAAGAGTAAGACTATTTTAAGCACACTGTACAAGAATAGGTTATACAATTACATACTAATTAGATTTAAGTATTATATCCAGAGCACACCTGGAGGGGAACTGTGCTGTGAACCTTAAATCCAGTGGAACGTGTAAAACCCCTTCAGAATTTAAACCTAGCTTAATCCCATTTGTTTTGAAAGGCATGTTTTGGGAAAGAAAAAAAAAAAAAAGTTGAATGGTTCAAACACGGTTTTTAGTCCGGCGCGCGGCAGCCTCGGCGCTCGCTTCGCGCGTGGGTGTTCAGGAAAAAGCCCGTCTGAGAGCTGTGCCACTTCTCGCTCACTTCAGATGCTGCTACTGCTGCGTGGCTTCTCCGGTCTGCTGAGATGAAAAGAGTTTCCTCCCTCTGTGCCACAGTGCCAACGCGGGGACATGCGACACAACGGGGACGGCCGTCGTCTGCGCCGTCGTCTACCCAGTGAGCTGAAACACAAGGCCGGGCCTTTCAGGAGCATCCATTCAGCAGCTCGCTGTCTGGACGGCCCTTGTCTCGTTGTCTGATCGCACGTCTCGCCCGATACATAAAGCAGCCCATTCTTTTCATAGGTGACCTGATTCCTTATGTAACCTTGCTCAACTTTGGGTTTGTTTTGGGGGTTTTTTTCCCCCTCCAATTCATTCAGGAAGTGAAGTGGGGTTTTTTTTCCTGAGACAAGCTTCTGTGCAAGGCTAGTGTGGACACAGAATGATTCTCTCTCCTCTGTGGATTACTTATTCTGTTTTTTTTATCTCCAAGATCTCCAGAGAAAGATGTTTTTCTCAAAACTATAGGATTGGTTATCATTATAGTTTTATGCTTTGCTTTTAATATTTATCAACATTTAATTCAATTATCTTGGGAAAACGTTAAAGCTTCTCAAAGGAAGCGCTCAGGACTAGGTGTACACCAATTTAAGTTTTTTGGCTGGTCACAGCTTTTTAAACCTCCAGCTTTCTTAGTATGACTCTCAGGAGGAGCAAAGGGTTCTCCCGTCAGACCGTCAGTTCCCGAAACCCTACACGGAAAAAAACTAATAAAAGCGAACCCTATCTCGAGACGCCTTAAAAACCTGAGCTGCTGATTCCGATTCTGACTGATACCAGCTTTTTTCCCTGAAAAGTCGCTGAATATAATAACATAGTGAAGATGAGAAATGCGACCTGGTGGGCGGGTCCTCTCCCACTGGTACAGTGGCTGATTTTCAGACCTTTACATAGGTGGAGAAGATCGGTGAATAAAATTGGTTCAAAACTGCGCCCTGTTCAGAACTCTGTTAAAAACAGCATTACCTCTCTGTGGTGAGAAGGAGAAGCTCCAAGTCTTTAAGATGGAAATGCCTCCTCGTCATCACCCTTTTCCTTAGCTGTCAGGATTCTGGTCACTTCAAAGCAGTCGTATTACTCCCACCTTGAATAAACCTGTTCTTTGCATTAAACCTATGAATAATTGTGGTGTTTAAGGTGTCGTGCCACATAAACTACATCATTACTCCAGACTGGCTAAACGCAGCCAGCACCGATGCTGCGGCTGCATTTCTATAGCATCACGTCTAAGGCAGATGGTTGTTGCGTGGAAGCTGACCCTTAAATCTCTCGCTCAGTGTAACAGTCCCGGCGACTTCCATGTCCTCAGCAGGGGTTAATTGAGCACGCCAGCTGGGACTACCATAACCTCTCTGATGGACAAAACATACAGCACACGCCCGCGATGCAACGAACTGGGATTACTGCATAAGATGCTGCTGACCTAGTTTTAGTGTTTTTCTAACGCGAGGAATAATTAAAAACAAAAGACGTAGTTATGAGGACGACGTCACAGTGGGAACGTGGTGTACCTGTGGGCAGTCGTTTGAGGGTTTAGCTTTGGAACAGGTTCATCTTTTATTTAACATGTAACCAGCCACAGTGAACACGCAACTTAATGTCTGCGAAAGTGCTCCGCCGCAGTGAGCACAAACGATAAATAGGATAAATATAACGAAACGGCTGGAAGTGCGTGGAGTGATCTGTGTCCCCAGAATGCCGGAGTGGTTTTGGTGGGTCAGGACGGTGGAAAGCCAACCGTGAGGGAAGTGACGGGTCGAGGCCGGTCTGCAGCGGCGCGTTACACTCCGATGCGTCTCCGGACTTTGAAATGAGGACGGGAGTGATGCACTGTGGCAGCGTGAGAGTGCAAGTGTGTGTCAGGAGTTCAAGCAGAGGGCATGGGCCGCAGGGGCCCGCCTCCAACTTCATCCTTGTTTTCCCCTCATTTGATTGTCACGTTTTAGTGCTTGAAGACAGAAACAGAAAGGAATATATATTTAATTCAGTGCTTCCTTTCAGTTTGAGAACAGAGAATGAGAAGTGAGAGTGAAAAGTCATATTTGTGTGCGTTTTGATGTGCTGCATTCTTGTACATGTGACCTTTCTGCCGCCTAAACAAAGTATCAGAAAGATTGCATCTTTTTCAGAATGCTGCGTCGCCTCACATTCCAGATGCATTTAATCTCCGTTTTTACGGCCGGCAAATAAACGGCGGTAAAATGATTGCCGACAAAGTAAATAACGTTGGAACGCATTAGTTTTTCAAGAGATGAGACATATTAATGTTGCAGCATGGGACTATTTGTATTTTTCCACAGAACAAATAGATCTGATAGGGAGAGCTCAGTTTCCTGCAAGTAAACGGATGAATAAGCAAGCATCATAATCGTGTAAACAAATTAGGTGGGGGAGGTGAAGGAAGGATTGAATGCGACGTTGGAACACAAAGAGCCGAAGTTAATAAACTATTACCCAGTTACCACTTTATTAGGTACATCTGTCTAGTGCCGGGTAGAAATCCTTTTTTTGTTTCCTGGTCCAAACTGAAGTGACAGCATCATGTCTCCTCTTCCGCTTCCTTCCAAAGAGTCTCTACTGAAATCTGGTGACCAGTTTGAGTCGATCTGAACTTTGTGACATGATGAACCCGGAGGGTTGTCACAATGTGGTCACGAAGGCCTGGACATGGCCGGCAGAAATAGTCAGGCGGGGTTTAAGCAATGCTCTGTTGTTACTAAGACAACCAAAGTGTGTCAAGAAAAATATCCCCGCACTATTAAACCACCACCAGTGAAGCAGTGGTAAAGTCAGAGGTCTGGTTGTTTTTTTTTTTCTTCTATTTTCTAAGGCGTGTAAATAATATTGGGTAATAATAATATTGGCCATCAACCACAATGGAATATTAATATTGGATATTAATATCTGTCCAAAATGGAAATAAATATCGGTTGTTCATAATAGCCCAGCTTTATGGGACCAGTTCCAAAGTCCTAAAATGACTAATATTGACCGATACCGATGTCAGTATCAATATATCACGCATCTCTAAAATATATATAAAATATGGGCTCTCAACCATAACAGCAACAATAACAGATATCCACATCAGCCCAAGATGAAAAATAAACATCAGTTCTGTTTTATTTATCGGACTGATATTTTAAAAAGACAACCAAGATCGGACAATACCGACGTTAGTGCAGATATATCATGCATCGCTGTTTGGTTCTATTCACTGTATTGCCATAGACATACAATATCCAACAAAGGGAATCACGAGACCCTTTGTTGGAAGTTAGAAAAGGTTACTGTAGACAAACATTAGGACAAAATATTTGTCCTAATGTATTTGCAAACAATCATGGTGGAAAGATGCTGTCGGAGCAACTTGGTAATTTTTTTTTTTAAGCAACATGTTGCTTAAAGAACATGTTGCTTTAAGAACATCATGTTCTTAAAGCAACATGGTGTTCTTAAAGCATAAAAAGATAGTTATATGATTAGGTAACTTTCAGAGGAGCAGAATTAAGAGGAACTAGGGAATACATTTGCATGGGAGATATCCAACATTATTCGCACACGTGGCAGATTAAAATTCAAAATGATCTTAATTTAACTTGGTTTCTGTTTAAAAATGATAGCCGTCTCCCAAAATTATTTCACTATGTTTATAATTATTTTATATAGATCACTTTTAATCACTTCTTGTCATTTCAGCAATAAGAACTCTGCTTATAATTTTGGAGCAGCTTTTTGCTTGTTTCCTCTGGGATTTAGTGAGTTTATATTTAGTGATGAGCTTAAAGTCTTTGAGGTTTGGAAGATCTCTTTCCCATCACCCTAATTTTGGCTTCTTCCTCAGATTCTCTGAGATTATTAATATTGTTACTTTCAGCAGAAGAAATGAGTTGGTAAACCTGCCAGAGGGGTAACTTTATTTGCCCTATCGGGGTCGATCGGGTGAGGAGGATGTGAATGTGACAGATTTGAATCTTTTTCTATTCTGCACAAACACCGTGCTGTCCTAAAATGGCACCTCGACTGACAATGAGAAGGAGTTCGTTCTTGGCAGGTATGAAACCTGTGTGCATATTTTGCATATTTGAGGCTGCAGAAACAACGTGAAACAGTTGGTGAGGTTAGATACTTTTGGCACCCGAAGCGGAGAGGAGTGCCTCGATCGCACTCGATCGGTTTGAAAATCCCCTGGGCAACCCAGGTAACAGGCGCTCATTGACATCGACGCTTTCCTTCGCTGAACGTGCTCCTCACGGGACAACGTGACGCTCACTAACCGCAACACGTTTCAATATCAGCAGGAAGCTTCGCTAAAAATAATTTGGGAGGTCACGCCCCCCGTACAAACGAGAAGAGCCGATCCCGCTGCAGCACGAGGGAAGAAAAATAAAACATCACCAACTGTCATTTCTGGACGCGGTCAATTATTGCAGTCTGCTTTTTGAAATCATAAAAAGTGACATCTACACAGAAGTCTGTAAATCCAAGCAAAGCGCAGAACAAACTGACAGGCGGCGCTGATTAAGGAAATGTGTGTGTGTGTGTGTGTGTGTGTGTGTGTGTGCCTGTGTGTCACAATAAAAATCCTCACGTTTCTTTTTTCTTTTGTTTTGACCAAAAGCCTTTGTCTGTTTTGATTTTCTTTCTCCCATAAGTAGGTAATTAGAACGATCTAATCTTAGCGTATGAATAAACTGGTGCATAAACTACAGTAGGAGAAGGGGAAAAAAAGAAAATCTAGTGAGCGAGAGTCACATGACCTTTCCTATTCAAGAATCATTAACTGTGACCTTCATATCTGATGAAATGTAAAAATGTTGTCATAAGGAAAAAGGCCTGAACACTTTTACCTTGGTGCTTTAACTGCTGATACTGCCAGCTCCTTTCACGCTTTATATTTCCACCCACTCCTATTAACACTGAGTGGGGATGCTCATTTTCTCTGCATTCTGCTCACCGTCTCGTATATTTTATGCTTTTTATACTGACATGCAAGCTATTAACCTCCCGATCACCTGCATATAGTGGAAACTATAATGTGCATCATTTACAGATTGAATGATTAAGTTCCCATTTCAAACTTCACGCCTCGGTTTTCTGTACCCCAAGGATGCCTAATGGTTGGAGTCAAGAGGATGTGGGGTCAGGTTTGAGTTAACTTTGCTGACAATTTCTTTTTTAATGGATGGGAATCACAACAGATTGATTATTAACACATCATCGTCAAGGTTTTTAGGGCTTGTCCATATAGAAATGGTTCACCCAAAACAATCTTGTGGTTAAGATTTAATACAGATTCAACATTTTCTACCATGTGTTAATCCCTTATGGAAACAGTGAAAATGACCCTAAACGTTGCAGTAACTATGCCAGGCCTGTAGGTGGCGATACAATGGAATACCTGAAATAAACAAAGATGGTTTCAGGTGCAGTCTGAATACCAGATGTATCTATCATTTTTTAAATAATTTTTTTTGTTTACTTCTTTTAAATTTAGCACTTTTATGACGTGCACCTGTCGCTCCTGCAGCAAAATATCTCCACAACAGGATGCTGCCTCCCCCATGCTTCACACTTGGGTTTGTTCTTTGTAACATTTTTGGCCAAACACGTCAGTTTTTTTCCAGACCACAGGACGCGTCTCCAGAAATTGAGGTTTTTGTCCCCAAGTGCATCATACTATTTTGCTGGTTCAAGTAGCATTTTTAGAAAGTAGTTTTGCTTTTGTTTTGGAGTTGATTCAAACGTTTTTACCTAATGTCTCTATCCTGAATGAAATGACTGGATATGCTATGTTACCGTCAGACTTCTGGAAATTGTTTACTGGGTCTAGTCAGACTAGTGGAGATCTGTGTTTGTCTTCTGGATATATTATTTATTTTGCTTTTTGTTCTATAGCAGAGGTGCAGAAAAAAAGATTCCATGGAGAATCGCAATTCTAGTCCTGGAATTTTTGAATGACTTCAAAACGCTCAAAAATCAATTTTAGTCTGCTTAAAGTTTTGTAAAATTATATTTTGAATAATTCTTTTGCAAGAAAAAGCCAAGTTCCAAAATTTCGCAAACAAACTATTTTTGTTTCAATACTCACTTGTGGAATTTGATACAGTATGGAACCTCCTAGAATAGTTTTAAATAAATGTTCTATTTGTTTCCACAGTCTTTTCCTTTTATTACTCACATATAATTTTAACAGAATCCCTAAACCGTCTGAATAGAAAAATCAATTTCTGAACCGAATCGTGACCCTAAAAGTCGGAATTGAATCGCTAGACACTGAAAGATTCACGACTCTTTTCCATGTTGTCACAAAAGGAAGCTGTGTGTTTGAGTGTTGCCTTAACATACATTCCTAGGAAAAGTTTTGTCTATTTTAATGACAGACTGTGAGGAAAAAAATTGTTTTTATAGTGTGTTTATATTTGCTTTCAACTATATTTAGGAATGTATAAAATACAGCAGCTGCAAAACCATTAAGTACAAAAAATATCTTTAAGGCGCTTCCTAAACTTTCTAATGACATTTTCTGTTTTTCTAACTCTTACACTGGAGATGTGCTGAAAGATTCATGTTTGCTTCTTTTGTTCTTGTTTCTCCCAGGTTCCACCAGAACTGTTAAACTTATCCATGTGACATGAATCCAAAATTGGTAGAAGGCATGAAGCAACACTGTGATATCTCTGTGGCTGGTCCATGACACCAAACCGCACTCAACCCCTTTCACTATTCACCTACCCTCTGTTCTCATCACGCCGGACTACCACTCACTCACATTTACACCAAGCTGCGATATGGCTAGCAAGAGGAAATCCACTGTGCCCTGCATGATACCATCCAAATCCAAACATGCACGTGAGGAAATTGTTCTGGGCTCGCTACCAGAACTCCTACCAACAATCCCAGAAGACAGCATTCTCAGCATCTCCGGAGAGGAGTCGGCCCACTTTTCTCACAGCTCCTCCAAATCCGAAAGCAGCAGTGAAACGCAGAAAGGAGGTACTTACAGCTGCGTCACTTGCCGATTCGAGTCCAGAGATCTAAATTACTTTTTGGATCACATGCATAGCTGCCACTTAGACTTCAGAGCCCAGCCCACCTTTTACTGCCTGAACTGCGGGGTGTCGGTCGTCCGCTTTGAGGCTCTTGCGCTGCACAACGCTAACGCCCACCCCAAGATTATGGAGGGCTTGGTTACTGCCTCCCTCAGTGTCAACAAGAGAGATGGAGTAACAACTGTAGAGCAAAGCCTCTTTACAGACAGTGGAGAAGACTACAAAGAATCTGGGATCTCCCTCACTAAAACACCAATCGCAAAGATGATGAAAGCCAAGGGGGAGCACAAAAAGATTGTTGTATCTCACACTGTGGAGGTACGGAAGATAGACACTGGAAAGGATGCAGACCCTAGCCTGCTGAATAATGTGCCTGAACTCCAAAACGGGGCTCTCAGTACATCTGGGACCCCAGCTATGCCGAGGACCACTGTCACTCATGTGATTACGACAGTGTCCAACCAAGTCTTTCACCAGCACACTCCCGCTCTTTATTCCCCCATTTCCTGTGACACGAATAAAGATCTTCCAAAGGTGATGATCCCTCTCAGCAGCATCCCCACCTACGATGCCGCCATGGACACCAGCAGTTTTCTCAAGACATCGTTTGGCAAATTTCCCTATCCGACCAAAGCCGAGCTCTGCTACCTGACGGTGGTTTCGGAGTTTCCAGAAGAGCAAATCAAGCTATGGTTTACTGCCCAAAGGCTTAAACAGGGCATCAGCTGGTCTCCTGAAGAGATCGAGGAGGCCAGGAGGAAGATGTTCAACACTGTTTTCCAAGGAGGAGCACCCCAGAAGCAACCCGTGACAGCACAACATGTCAATCACATCGTAACTCACCACACTGTCACTGGCCTTCCAGGCTCCAAAGGACCAAACTTTCAGATGGCCAAAGTTCCATATGGAGGTATAAAACCAAGGCCTGTCGGAGTCATAGCGACACAGGCCAACTTGTCAACCAAGCCACATGTGACAAGGGTCTCATATTCTGCCCCACCAAAGTTTCCATGTGCTGCCCGAACAACACAGGAGCCTACTAAGAGTACTGAACTCACTGTGGAGCAAGAGAAGAGCAACGGGCTGGATGCGGCTGGAAGCAGCAGTTGTGTCAATAGCACCAGCGGCAGTCGAAGCAGCAGTAGCAGCAGCTGTTCCAGCATTACCAACGGTGTTGAGAGCAGAAAATCGGTAAACGACAACAGCAACCTGACCGACACCACCAACAGCGTTGCCGCCTGCTCGGCAAACACTAGCAATAACAGTGAACACTGCGTTGCTGACACCAACAGCAAACCAAACGCCAAGAGCAACAGTTTACCAACTGGACAGAGGGTTTGAACAGCACCACGAGTCAAGTGATCATCGACAACACCAGCAAATCAAAAACAAACTGTAACAGTCATCACAGCAGTTTCATTGTCCGTGATCCAGATGGGGCTCATGCTGACAGGGCTGACGATGAAAACAACAGCCTTGTTCACAAGAGCGACAGCAGCAGTATTAGCGGTGAAAATTGCAGTTCCACCTGTGATGACAGCGTTCCAAACAAGAATAATGCCAGCAAACCCCCAACTGAAAGCACCAGCACTACTGTCATTACAACAAGCAACTCATCTATTATAGATGAGGGTGGATGCAACAAAGACTTTCCCATGAAAGGCATGTCAATCTTACAGAAGCTCATTAAGGAGGAGGACCTAATTATTGGCGAGAGGGCACGGAAAGAGCTCAGAGTTGACCCCATAAAGATCAATTTTAAAAGGCTGAAGATGAACCAACCACAGACCACATCCGACGCTGTTCATCAAGAACCCAAATGTGACATTGAGGTGTCGGCCTGCCATACGTCTTTCTCGCCACCCTGGGGCAACAAGACCCCGCAGCAGCTTCAAATCCTCCGCCAAGCTTTCTCTAACACTCGTTGGCCCAGCAGTCTTCAGTACGAAGAGTTAAGCATTCAGACAGGCCTTCCTAAGTCAGAGGTGGTGCGCTGGTTCAGCGACAGTCGCTACAGCCACAAAAATGGGCAGCTGAAGTGGTTGGAGACTTATCAACGGCCTCCAGCAGAGTCAGATGATGCAAGGAGCCATGGAGACACTGAGGCCGAGTCGCAGAAAGACCCTTCACTGGCCAAGAAGAAACTCATTGAGGAAGAAACCATCAAGCACCCGGAAAGGAAAGCAGGGCTGGACTCAGGGCAGCGGCTTGTATGGCAGGATTCATATGAGCCACTGCTCGCTCTGACAGGATCCGAGACTGGTGGCAGGAAGCGCGACAAACCTGAAGAGTCAGGTCAGACAGCAGTCCTGCAGGATCCCTGGTCAGAAGGAGGAGATGAGCACCAGCAGCCCACAGCGAGTCATTCACTGATCGAACAGCAGACTGACACCAATCAGGCCAGGTAGAACAACACATTTGCAGTTTACAGATGCTAAATACGCTGATCCCACCCAATTTTTCATTTATAGAACACTATCCTCTACTGCTGAATGTCTTGAACCAACCATCGTCAATTCATATCCAACAGGGAGACAACTAGCAAAAAACGAATCAGAACTAATATGAATCTGAACAGGTTACAATATGTTTTTAGATAGTAACAGAAAGCATCTATTGTCACCATGAAGTAATGCTTTGCTGTACACTGATAATCAGCCCCAATTTCCTTAATCTTGGATGTTAAGCCGATCTTATTAACTGATTCACCATCCTCTTTTGCTCTGCTGTGAGAGAATGCTGACTGACAGACCCACCCATCAGATCATGTCTGCACATTTGCAGTTAAGAGCAGTCACACCACTGTTGTCAATTCAGTGACTTTCTTGCCCTAGTTAGAAACGTTTGAGACAAAAAAAAACAAAAAATCAGTATTGACAGGTCAGGTTGAAGATTGGCAAAAGGCAGTCAGCCGGAAAACTGCAGTCGGTGCACCATTATTTGCCATACCAGTTGGGAGCTTTAAAAATTAAAAAAAGATGCTGACTTATTGCACATCAGCATGGTGTTCTTGGCAGAACTTTATCCTTGTATGGCACCCAAAAGCACTATTGTGAAACTGGCATAGGTTTGAAGTGGGCGTGGCTACTGCCCTCACAAATGAGCACTTCCCAAGAGCTCTGCACTGGAATTGCTTGTGAAGTATAATATGTCCTGACCTGGAATAACATCTTGTTCCTGTTGCCCTATGAATATTTCTCTAGATCTGCCTCTGGACAACTGCATTCAATCGAAACATTGACTTGAGCTTGAGCATTTATCATCTTCGTAACATCACCGTAATACATGGGAATTCTGGACTTTGGCGTAAACTACTCAGTGCCTTCAGAACATGTGTTTACTCCCGTCCCTGTTACCCGTCGTAAAAATAAATTCCTCATTCACTGTGACACTTTTACAAGCAAGAAAGCAAAACCAGTGTAAGTCGGGTGTGGTGATAAAAGCACGACAGCTTGTTGTTTGTAGTGGGAGCTGTGTGACGTACAGTAAAAAAAGAAGTGTGTACAGGTACTCATGCTGAGTAGTTTATTCAAGCAATCAAAGGTCTGTGTTTTACAAGCTATTTTTAGATAAGTAGGACTCTTAGCACTGAATTATAGATCGAGAGCGCATGCTAATATATGTGAATAAATCTCCACAATTGCCTTTGGTGCGACAGATTTTCAAAAGCCAATTTAACACGCACATGCATGTTTTTTTTTTGGGGGGGGCGGGAGGGAGTAATAATAAAAATTTAAGAAGTACAATTTTCTTCATGTTTTCTTCTTGTGTCGCTGGTAGGGACCGCCTGAGGATGGAGCTGCTGGAGGTGTGATGAAGCACCGGACACGTGACGCTTAAAGGCCGGCCTGCTCCCCTGGCTATGATTTTTTTTTTAAAAAACAAAAAAAAAAAAGTGTGTTCATAATGACAGCAGATGTGATTGTAGCTGGACCGCTGGACTCTGACTGAAACTGTGAATACCCCCCCTCCCCCTCCTGCTCCTCCTCCTCCTCTTCTCCTTCTTCTTGTTCTTCTTCTTCCATCTGCCATCACTTCCTGCCACCGACAGAAGAAAAAGAACTTCTCACCTTTTGAGTCCTGTGATGTTTTAAGCCTTTCATGCTTTTTTGTGGTTGTGTGGGGAGGGTGCACAACGAGGTCAGTATGAGGGATCAAAGAAAAGAAAGAAAAGACGCACACTGACTGGAAAACTGACTTGAATGAGCGAAAGCTAGGTTAGGATAGGGCCGTAGGGAGAATTATATATATATATACATGAACATATATATATATATATATATGGTTGAAACTGCACTATAAAAGATGGTTTGTACTGCCTGGACAAACAAAAGATGTGTTGAGGAAATGTTATTGTTGGCTTTGTGATATTTTTTACTCTTTCTTTTTTTTTTCGTTTTGTTTTTTAGCAACCAGTACTTCAGCACTGCCTTGAATTTTACTTTTTTTTTTTTTCCCCGTTAGTTGGGCTTTCAATTCTATCTACTCTTCTATAGTCACTGTAAGTCCAGATGCAATCAAACACGTTTTATTCAGATCTGTATTAATGTTGGTGATCACTTTGCAGTTCAGCTACACGCAAGAGGCTATATACAATGCACTAATGCAGACGGCGATGCTTAAAAACAAAACAAAACAAAAAAAAAACACAGAAATCAATCTGCTTCACTGTAAAGGTATTGACAGCTGTCAAGATCAATACACTACACTGCCCTGCAAACTGAACAGAGAGAAGCCTGTCACGCTACCGTTGCCTTACTCAGCTCTGTCTGTGTGTTCATATGAGTCGTCTGTTCATCACCTTGCTTTCGAGCTACTGTGCTGTCCAGAAATAATGAAAAAAAAAAAAAAAAAGATTTTTAACTTGCCAGTGCATTGATGGTCACCGTTGGTCTATATCTGTGAAAAAAAAAAAAAAATCTTGTGGTGCTTTCTGTACACTTGGAGATGTTCAACTTTAAGCTGTAATTGTTTACTGGCAGAAACAGAAGAAAAAAGAAAACAGAAAAAAAAAAAAAAACGTTCGAAAGCAAAATTCTCAATTTGATCCCTAAACACTGACAGAGTGAGATCTTGTGTTAGCTAGAGAGCCAAAACGAGGGGAAGGCCCCTCTCCTCTGAATTTCCTTGTGTTTATATCGAAGCATACAGTCACTACATGTATCTCACTAAAGCTGCATCTTGAAGCTGCTAATAGCGAAGAACGGTGCTAAACCATCCAAAGTGAAATCGGGAGGTGGGCTTTTTTTTTCTCCACCTCGCCTCCTACCAGCAGTGTATGCACTTGTGTCGAATGTTACAAATTTATTTTGGTTTGAGATCAATGGAATCTGGACTTACGGTGTTAATGATCACTTAAACTTTTATGGAAAATAGTCTTTGATCATAAAGCACTGTTGTATCATCCTTTCTACACTTCTGAGTCTTTACAGAATAAACTGATTACTCAACAAGCAGCGAAAGTCTTGTTTATTCATCGCCAATGTTTGTCTTGATACTTTGTTGGTAGATGCTAGAAATGAGTGCGTAGCAGGCAATGTGGAGGAATACGGCGCCATCTGCTGGTGAGAAGCGGTTAGTGTAATCTTTCCATTAAAAAAATGTCCGCACATGTTGACGTGAAAGGTAATGTTGTGAAATCTGCTGTCCATTTGGGAGTTGAACTGGATGAATGGGGGTAGCGGGAAAAAAGTATTCATTGGAGACAAATACAGCATTTTGATTTGTAGGACTTTTATTGTTTTTTCCAACCTACAATGAGTTTAAAATTCAAAAACATGATCAAAGGCTATGACATAAAAGGTAAGACAGGAGTAGGATGTGTACTTTACAGCAGCTTACATCAAAGTTCCTGTCAGAAGTGGGACAGAAGTGGGAAAAAAAAATGATATTTCACATTAAATGTTACATCATTATTAATCACACAGTTAAAACTTTCCTGCACTGTAACAGCTTGGTGACTTTTTTTTTTTCATAATTTGTTTCTCTTTTTTTGGCAAAGTTGACATCCCTCAAAACCTCCACAGGGAGGGGTAGACATTTCATCCGCTGACTAGAAATCGTGTTCAAGTAAAGAGACGTGGGAGGTTTCTCTTTTTTTCCTGCTAAACTGCTACTCAGAAAAATAAAAAATTTAAAAGAGATTGAGAGGACGCTTGCAACACAGAGGGAAACAAAATAAAACATGATGGATTCACATTTACAGTGAAGTAACAAAAGAAAAAAAAAAAAAGTCCCTGATAGAAACTGTAAAATAATATATTCACATTCTGCTCACCGAAGTAAATATTGACATGGATGCAATATTACCCCCCTTTGCCTGCTCAGACATCCTCTCTTTCTCTCAACACTCCAGTTTAAAATATTCACCCAGACAGCTTCCACGCCGCCGAGCCTTGAACACACATACACACACACACACCCCACGCACGCACACACGCATACACACCCGCTTCCACTTTCTTCGAAGGCGCGTGGGTGTATTTAAGGATTTCTTTTCATTTTAACTTTCTCTAACAAAATATAGAATTCATCAATAATACATGGTAAGGGGCTAAAATACAGACCGAGTGAACAAAGAAAAATAAAATGGTACAAAGCATTTCAGGTTGTTTTTTTTTTTTCTTTTTTTTTTTGCCTAACACGGTAGCAATAGGACCACAGAATTCAAAGCGCTGTCAAGTTCTGTCCCTGACGAGGGACGGAGAGGAAAAAAATAAAATACAAGTCGAGGAGTCTTCAAATTACTGGGACTGCGCCGGGGACTCTCCATCGTGGATGCAGTTCAGTCTCGTTACCTGACCTTGGATCAGGTGATTTCGTTTTGGGCTATCCACAAAAAATTTGTCAAAAATGGCCTCATTTCTTCCATGTGTTTTTTTTTCCCCCTGCACAAACTTTTAAAATTCCTCATCGGTTTCTGGCCATTGAGCGAAATTTATGAAGGCTAAAAAACACAAGTATTCTATAAAAAAAGTTCGTCGTAGATAAATAAATTGGGATTTAAAATTCATAGTCTTCGTCGGCCATGTCGATAGCCCACGCAAACTTCTCGCGCTGAGTTTTGTTGTAGATCTTCTCGATGGGAACCCCCCACTTCTTACACCTAAAAATAAGAAACAAAAAAAAAATTGTTTTCAGTGCCGCACCGTCACACAAGTACAGATAAACGGGTTCCGGTGTGATCGTACCAAGCCACAGAAATGCGCGGGTCCAAATAGTTGAGTTTGGAAGTGCCGAGGGCGATCTGCTTGTTCTCTTCGCGATCGGTCGCCTGAACCTCCAGCTTCATCAGCTGCTCCTCTATCCTCTGAACCGCCTTTCTCTTGGTTTCTACTGCCCTGCAGGGAGGAAAAACAAAACAGTTCAGTAAAAAGCGTCATGCAGATGTTGGTTTTCATCTGGGGGAAAAAAAAAAAAAAAAAAGACAAGGAAAACTTGCAAAAACGTTCTGCCGCTCCTTACTTTTTGGATTTCTCATCTCTCCGTACTTTGGCGTCAGCCTTGGCGCTCTTCAGTTCCCTCTTGGCATCGGAAAGCTGATCCTTCTTGGCGTCGATCTGCCACACAGGATCATGACACAGGAAGTCAGAGTGATCTGGGGATGTTTGCGAGACCAGCAGTAGCAAACGGCTGGATGTGATGTTATGAGCACAGCTAATGAACCAAAGTTGTTTTTTGTTTTGTTTTTTTTAGCAGAAACCTTGAAATTGAACTGTGATGTTATAAAAGTCAGTCATGAGATTCTAATCTTTCTGCCCCAAACCTCCGTGACCAGCTCATTTGGTACGGTAGCAGATTTATATTTGGCTTTTCATGAGAGACAGCTTAGGCTTAAGACAGTAAATCACTGTAAATCAGCCTTATCTATTGGCTAATCAGGCTAGCGGGAGAGACCGTAGTTTGGTTTCCAGGAAGTTGTTCCACCCAATTTATTACCAGCTATGAATTGTCAAGCTAGATTTCATACAATACTAAAGCAGAATTTTGTTTCTGGAAAGCCTTCAAGTTGATAAAGACTTAACTGTATTGTGTATAATAGTGTTTGACAGTGCTAAGACCCTCCTCCTGGCTCTGATTGCCTGTTTCTGGCTGACGGGTGTATTTCTGCAGATGGCTGTAGGACCACAGGCAGAGGAGCTGGATCTTTCCCCCCACAGACTCTCATATTATACTATCACAACAGTGATAGTTTTAACAAATATGTACCAAAAAAATGTTTAATGTAAGCTACATACTGCAGCTTTAAAATAGTTCAGATTCAAAAGAAAAATATGAAATTTAATCATTCTCAGAATTTTAAACACCGACTCAGACAAAAAAAAAAAGAATGAATGAATTCTGTTTTAGGACCTTATGAGCAATAAGCATTACAAGACATTGTTGATTCAAAGATCATTTTAAAAATGGGGGTAAAAATGTCTGAAGGCAGAAACATCGACAGAGCAGCCAGGATAAACTTACAGGCACTTTCACCACAAATTTAGAGAAAATGTTTGCGGTTTCTGGAATGAAAGCTCAAGAGTTCTGGGGTTTTCAACCTGCCGAGACAGACGTCGCTACGGTGGAGACAAAACTCTCTGAACTGAAGTGGAGCTAAAGTGGGTCCATCTCAAATCAGAACAACCAACAGGTTTCATTTTGTGAAGCGTCCATCTATGCTAATAAACGCTTTCACACACTAATAGCTCTGGTATTCATGTTATCAAAATATTTTTGCTGCACTAGACACTGATATTTAAAAATGTTGTTTTAGCGAAACAAAGATTAACTGTTTCAATATTGATTTAGTTCTTCATCATTTTCCATGTTGGCTATACATTCCCTGCTTTTTATTTCCATAATTTATGGTTGTCTTAAATTTTTTTTATATTTTCTGCTTCTTTTTTTTTTATTACACAATTTTCTGTACAGTGTGTTTTCATTTTTTTGAATGTAATCTAACAAATATTTTGATCCTTTGTGCATTTCTAATCTCAGTGGGAAGATCTCTACCAGTAACGAGTCGATTGATTTTGAGGTGCCATAACGACTTGAAAGCACGCTCGGCGTTCCCCGTCATCGTTACCTTGGCCTGCAGGTTCTGCATAGACTTCTCGAATGTCTTTGGGGGAGCTCTCTGATGGTTACACAGGATGGCCACGGCTCTGTTGGCCCTGTTGTAGGACAGGATCTTAGCTGGAATGTTGTCGTCCGCTAGAAAGAAGGAATACAAACATCTCAGAAAGCTGGAGGGTTTCTCCGTTTGAAATAATAAATAATGAAGCTTGAAACTCGTTTCAAAAGCACCAAAGTTGCCAACCGTTGGTGAGTTCCTTCAGCTGTTGCTGCAGGGTGATTGAAGCGTTGTAAGTACGGAAAACCTTCGCTGTGAGGCCGTCCATCAGCTCCTGGAGATGTTTGTTCAGGATAGAAGTCTGCAGGAAAACACAAACTTGATTCCAGGAACTCCCGAGGAAACGAGCTGAACTGAGAGAGAACGGCTTACGTTTAGACGATCGAAGAGGTCATCGTCGGGTTCTTTGTTTTCCATGAACAACTGAAGGTTCTTGAACACCTGACAAAGTGCAAATTGTGTAAATAATAATAATAGAGGTGCCATTTTTAAAGCGCAGTCAAATTAGCAGACTCGTCCTTACTCTTTTCTCCACAGGGACTCTGTTGTAGTAGCGGATCGAGTCTTTACCCAGGAAGTCGAACTCCACCACAAACTCCTGACCTTCGCTTTCTGGATGCAGTTTGAGATGTTCCACCCTCAGCGAGCAGCAGCCCACAGTGTCCGCCGTCTCCCCCTCCTCCTTCTCATTCCCTGCTCTCAGAGCCAGCTAGTGGACAGAGGAACACCGAGTTTAAGCTCCCACTAACGCCGCAGCGCCACTTAATTGAGCTGCATTCAACTTTCCACGTCTGGAAAGAAAAGCTGGTGCTCACCTTGTCGATGAAGTAAAGTGCCACGGCTCTTTGTCTGATCCTCATCTCCTTGGACTTCCAGTCTTCGCGATACTGCGCTCTGAGGCGGTCCACACACTTCTTCAGCCGCCGAGCCGTTTCGTATTTCTGCCAGTCTTTCTCTCCCTGACAAGAAGAAGAGAAGAAGGTTCTTATAGTTGGCTAAAGAAGAAAACTGAGACTAAGAAAACATTTTTGTCAAATGTCTTTAAATAATACTGGTAATGGGGGAGGGAACTACAGCCAACTGGAACTATATAATGTGTGTTCAGAAAAACTCAAATGTATGGAAGAGGATTAGTGCCATGCAAGAAAAAAAAAATTTTCTCTGAATTCTGTTAAATTCTGGCTCAAATCCTTTCCAAAGAAACTAGAGTTATAACAACATTTGTTTGAGTTTATTCATCTACTTAGTCTTTCCAACTGGTGTGAAAATTTATTTTTCTTCTTCACACAAACAATTCACATCAGCAGTCGGCAAAATGCACAAAATGGCAACGACGAAAGTCGGGAGAAAACCCCAGATTCATTTGTTCAGAGATAATTGAATAGACGTTTTTGAAAATGGCATATTCGTTACCCAATGCATACATAAACACAATCATTTTACCTTTTTGAATTCTGCACCTAAAAAAAAAATCTAAAACTACTGCAACTAATAAAATCAAAATGTTTAATAAAAACTAGCAAACTCACTCTAAAAACTATTTTAAATTAAACAAAAAGTCCCAAAGAAATAATGAAATACCCAAAATTACCATGATCCTGCGTGGGAGTTCTTCAGCGCACTTACCTTGATTCTGGAGCTGGGGTTCAGCATGATGTACTTGATGGAGCCTTGGATGTTCTCCGTCCACGAAACCAGCCAAGTCACCTTGTTGTCATGGCGAACTTCTTTCCATTTAGTGCCTGGAGGCGGTGTGGGGTACTTGGAGTCCCTAAAAGGAAGACATATAACCACGCGGTCAGACATTTCCCCTGAAGTCAATGCAACAGGTCAACCAAAGACAACTTGTCACACACTTGCTGCAGTTGATGATGATGTCCTGAGGCCGGATGCGGCGTTTCAGCATTCCCATTTTGGGATGGTCTCCTCGGCCGCGGAACAGGCCAGGCGGCTCGATGCGGAAGTTTGCGATGCGCTCTTTGTGGTTGTCCATGATGCAGAAGCCGTACTCCTGCAGCAGCCGCTCGTTTTCTTCTTTTATTTTCTGAGAAGAAAAACAAAACATTTTAGTGGGATAAAAAAACGAGTGTTTTCACACCTGGTAGTCTGGTATTACTCCGTTTGATTGAGGACCAAAATTGCAACAACTGTTATATTTTCAGCTGGTGCATTTGGGTTTTGTGTCAAACGAACAAAACCCAAACGAGTAGCCTGCTGTCCTTAATCGACTGTGGTGGCGCTGCACCAAGAACTACTAAACAAGAAAACTTGTGAAGAAGACGAAACTGAGCGCAACAGGCGTCAGATTTTAGTGGTTGTAGGGTTTCTCTTTTGTCTTTGGTAAAAGATTACAAGCCATTTCTCATGCTAGCGCCATTTGTTTTGGTTGTATTTACCCAGAATGCCTTGCACTATAGTTCACTTTCTGCTTTTGGAGTGGTCTGGCATTCATGTATGCATTCGTACTGCAACAGTTCACGTCAACTGAACCAAAAATCGAGGTTTTTAAAAAAAGCAAACAAAGTTTTTTTTAACTTCACATCAGAATTTGATTGCGCAATCACACCTGACTTTCTAACAAACGAATAGAGTTGGATTAAAGCAGACTAATCAGGACTGGTGTGAATGCACCCTTAACACGACACTTTTTTTTAAACTACCAGAAAGTGACAAAGAGTCATCACAGAGTAAAAATCAAATAAAGAAATCAGTGGATCGATTCAACAGACATGCAGCTTGCACGCTGGCCTGACCTGTTTTTGTTCTTTTGTCATGGCTTTCCTGGCCTCAGACTGGGCCTTAAAATACTCGCTCATCTCAGAGAAGTTGCACTTCTTCAGGTCTGTGATTGTGGACTTCTCTTCTGAAGTCATTTCCTGCATTAAAAGAAACCACAATCAGACAAGACAATGTTGAACTGGGAGAAGTGGTAGAAAAAAAAAAGACAAATTATGTCACCACAAGCGACATCTTACCTTTCTCCAATCCTTAAAGAAATTTTTACGGAAGATGTCCTTGGTAGTGTACTCGTGGTCCAACATTTTGGCGAAGAACGTAGCCACTTCCTCTGCTTCTGGGCTCAGCTTCATGGATTTACCTGAGAGGAGGTTTATAGGGGAACAACGTTGTAATTTACATGTCAGTTATATGCGAGCAGTCTAATCTTACAGGCAGTAGGTTACATTGGTAGCGTACCGTCATAATAAAACTTGACATTGCTAGGCAGAGGTTCGTAGGGCGGAGCAAACACTGGGCCTTTGTGTTCGAGGAACTTCCATTTGACGCCGTCCGTGTATCTCTCCTCTTCCCACCTGAACTCAAGCGACGCGTTTTGTTGAACTCCAAACTCCTCATACATGAAGAAGTGGCTCTGCTTGACCATATCAACTCACCATTTCCACTTCTCCTCTGGTTCTTGCTTTGCTTTCTTCTTCCCATCAGCCGCTTCCTTTTTACTTTTGGTTTTTTTGGACTTAATATCCTGAAATAAGGAAGTGGAAGTATTCACATTATATAGCAGAGTAGCTTACAGCAATCGGGCATTACCCCCCACCGTCAAGTCTTTGCTCACCTCCTCCTCTTGTTTCCTTTTCTTGGCTTTCTTATCGTTTTCAGTCTTTATCTTTTTAGGCTTGAATTCAGCTCTGAAAACAAAAAAACAAAACACCACATTAGGAGGGTGAGAGTACAGACTTCAGTTTCCATTGTGACGATTAAGTTTATTGACATTGCACACGTACTCGTAATCCTCGTCTCGCTCTCTTTTAAGAGACTTCTGGTATTTAGGAGAGTGGTAATCGTCATCTGGCTCAGACTTCACATGTGGTGGGCTTTAAATAGCAGAAAAGAAAAAAAATTAACTTTTCCGCACCACAACATTAGTTACAAAAATCAAGATTTATAAAGTTCTGACAAACCTGGCAAAGCCATTTTCCTTTTCTTTCTTGATTTTACCGTCAAAGGGCTTCACCTGAAAACATCAGATGTAACGCATTACTATTGTTGTCCTTCCTTCATCCTCCTTTTAGTGTGGAGAGTTCAGTCGATGAAACACTTGAGCTTCAGATGTGGTTTGTACCAAAAGACTAATGCAAAAACGGAGAAATGTAGAAATGTCTGGCACAACAGACTGGAGCTGTTGTGCCAGCTCCCGTCCTCAAAATCCGACAGCCGTCACATTCTGGGTCAATCTCTGCAGGCTCGGGGTTCCACCAACTCAAATTTAAGGCCTTTTTAAAACCTGGATCTCCACAAAAATGTGTCAACTTCCTCCAGCCAACTGCTGAAAAATTTGCACTTACTCATGACAGGAATAAAAATGTAAAAAAAGCTGGCTAACATACTCACTAGCAAAGGTGAGTTAAGGGTATCCACAACAGACTCAAGTTACAGAATGCAATCAAGATATCAGAGTGTGACTCAAGCTTTTGCCTGATCAAAAAGTTATCAAGAAAAAATAAATAAATAAATATATAGTATACTGGATTAAATATTCCTGTCAAGACAAAATTTAAGACATGTGATTAACATATTAAAGGCCAAATAACTTTTTTGTCTGAATTTAAGACATTTTATGGAATTAATTTTAGACATTAATTTAAGGATAAGGAGAAGTGGCTTTTGTTGAAGCCTAAACTTACTGCCTTTGTATCACCGTTTCAAAATGTTGCACATTTTAAGTTTGAATTTTATCACAACATAGTCTTAAACTGCTGCACATAATCTTCCTTTTCCTTTCCTCATCAAGTTCTAATCCCTCCTTACCTGAGCAGACCCTGCCTCAACGTGCTGCTGCTGGCCTCTGGTCTAATGTCTCCTCCCTGACTCTTTGCTCTTACTGTGACAATAAAGATTTCCTTTAAATACGTGGGACAGTGAGCACAACTTATGTACAGAAATCAGACTGGACTGGGTTTAATTCCTGGCATCGACGCACAAGCAAGAAATGTAAAAACAGGCAATGACAAAATTTGTATTCTTGTTAAGTTCAACATAATAAACTGGACACAGATTAACTATTTAGTGAAAGTTATCTGCATCAAACTTACACGGTTTGTTTGGAAGAAAACAGCAAAGTTTTTTTGTCTTTTAGCATCTGGCTAGTTGCTGAAAAAACGAACGCGTACCCCGTGTTAGCTGAACCGTTGACTGTGTACAAAGCACAAGCAAATCCTGCAGCACATCTCTAAATGGTTTTGGCAAAAAATAAAATACCGTTAAGAGGCACTAAATACAGAAAACGTCAGCTCTAGGGGAACCGCCTTCCTCTGAGAAACAGCTTCAGTCCAGGTTAGACAACTTCACATTGTACAGTTTACATTCCACCACATAAACAATCCTGCGGATTAAATGTCTCTCCATATGGCCGACTTACTTTCTCCTCTTTCCTCTTTTCTTTGTGCTTGTCTTTGTTGCCATCTTTGTGCTTCATTTTCTCCTTTTCCTTGGACCTTTTCTCCAGGTCCTTGTGGTCACTGAAGTTGAGGGAATACGTTTCAGGCGTTACGGTTCAACGATGGCATCTTAACAAAGATCGGTTATTGGAAAACGGGACGTTTTGGAGGGACTCCTGCTCTACCTGTTGCCATGCTTGGACTTCTCCCGCTCCTTGTCCTTCTTGTGTTCCTTATGTTTATATTCCTTGTCTTTGTACTTGTCTTTATGCTTATGAGAGTCTAAAGGAAAAGAAACTGGGTTACTTCCATAAGTGCGTTAATAGTTGCAGTAGTAAAGAGACACGGGTCAGCAAAACGGAGAACTTTCAATTTATAAACTGATAAGACGACAGGATCGTTTTTGAAATACTGACAGACTTGATCTTTTTGTTACATAATTTATATGCAAAAATACAAAAATCACGCAACCAGAACTTTATGTGAAATGCGGATAACCCAGCTCGTCATAGCAGGTGATCCACCGTGCTACACGTCACTCCGGCGTCGACGTGCAACCAGATTTAGTGCAACGCTGAAAGCATGTGTGCCATTTTGACGTAAAAGTGGGACATGTCGTGCTCGTCTGTGCCGTTCCGGACTGGGAAAGCTTTGCTACAAAACCTGCGCCACTGAGGTGAAACTGAAAAAGTAAAAGGGGGTTGATAACATCTAGGAAGATTAAAATCTACTCGGTTTTCATTCTTCTGTTATTAAACAGACTTGCAGGTGAAATAAAATCTGGAGTTTATGCATTTCAACACAGATGGTATTACGAGGACATCGACGACTAGCCAACGCAGAAATGTTCTCATGTCGTCTCAATTTGTTCACCGAAGTTTGATTCTTTGCTTTTTTTTTTCTGAGAGTAAATTTGATCTCATTACTATTGTTGACATCTATCCTTAAATTTTGTAATAAACGCAAATTACACTTGAGTGTAATTACAGCACACAACCAAGAAAGTTGCTTAGAAATGTCATTTACACCATTATCTATGCTTCTTTAGGAGTTTTGTCAATACCGTGATTAAAAAAATAAACTGGATATTTCTACCTTATTACCCACCTCAATATAATAGCACAAAAAAAAAATAAAAATAGCTTGTAGCAGAGTACCGCCTGCTGCCTGTGTGTTCTGTAGACCGATATGAACAAACTGACAAGTTACGACCTGCAGCGCAACAATATACGTCTTTAGGGATTTCTACCCAAAACCGCTTTGATGTTGAGAGACTTTAATTTGCAATAATCTAAATTAAAGTGTTGCGATTATGCTGTCATAAAATAAAATTACGACTCCAGCACAAAATTTAATACAAGAGCTCACAGCAGGCCGTCCAGTTTATCAGCAATATTACAGGAGAGGAAGAAAGTCCACAGTTCATAGCAGCAGACAGAGCAAAGCAAATTAAAAAACAAAAACAGATCTTTAAGTTACTTAGCATTCAGTTTTAAAATATATATCCAAATAGTATTAATTACACTTTATTGTCTACTTATGTTTATAAAAGGAAGTTTTATTCAATAATGCGAGGATCTACTTGTCCACATTTAAGTACCGTACCATCCAAAAATAACAATTCAAATTTGTCTCATGTCAAAAACAACACAAACCTCTTCAACTAGTAGTTATTAAATTGTTTAAAAGTTTCAAAATACAAGTTTTCATAAAGATAAAACCTGCTTCAGATCGTCTGATTGCTGTACTTTAACAGTGGAAATCTGTCAACCACTTTAATGGCAACTACTAATGTAATGGAGCAGACTGACTTGTGAAATGTGACTCAAACTTAAAACGAGCCACTTTTAGTACATAAAGTGTAGATTTCAGGAAAGACTCAGACGAGTCCACAGTTCTTAGTCATTCTTCAGCCCCTAACCCTGGCATTTCTACTTCCCAAAGCCATACACTCTTCTCAGCCTGAGTTCAGGCCGCTAACAACCAAAAAAAGAAAATGGCGCAGAGACTAAGTCCTCAACCCCCAAACCCTCACTTTCAGATGGAAAATGGGCCACTAAACGCTCACCAACATTCATTTCTGAGACGCGGGGCTGATAAAGCACCTCAAGTTGTCTGCCGTCGTTGTTTTAAATTGAGAAAATAATGAGCGGAAAGGCTTTTACAAGGCCTCGCTTTTGAACAATAGAGGCTTGTGAGTGAGACAGCGGACTTAGTCTCTGGACGCCATTTCTGTCCTCTACTGAAAACTAACATAACGTTACAAGAGGCGAGTTAAAACATCGGAATAAAATTAAAACTTTGGATCTTATCCGGAAGCTCCGTGAGTTAAACTTACCATTGACCCGAGAGGCATAGTCAATCTGAAAAATGGAAAAGAATATACGTGTTAAATTTGGAAGAGCGACGGCTAACTAGCCGGCTACCCAACTTTGAACTTGCTCAACGGTGAAGCGACAGTTAGCCAACCTGCTAGCCTAGCCTAGCTCGCTGCTAATACTATCCGCTGGGTGAAAGCCGCTTCGGCTAACACCGCTTTCAGCTAACGACACAATTATTTCCCTGCGTTTACTTTCCCATACAAGTCAGACAGCTAACTGGGTAGAACTATTTCGTGACATCCTCACAAATAGGCGAGACACTGCAAACAACGAACGGGGGAGATTTATTAACACAGCCGGCTATTTTGCTAGCTAGTAGGTACTGTTCACTGTTAGCCAATGTACCCTGTCAAACCAAGCAAATACACGGCACTAACATGCATCCTAATACCATTAAAAACATTACAAAATACATTAACACTACCTGGTCCTCGTTATGGGAATGGTCCCCACTCATTTCCCAGGCCTTCTATGTTTAAAAACAAAATTAAAAAGTGAGAAACGACTGGATAACTGCACACGAGCTGGATGTAAGCAGAATGAAGAAAAGATAGGATTGTGTAAGAGATAAAGTCCCAGTAGTACACCGATGCGCATGCGTATTAATTTAAATGGTACTCAGCAACTTAACTCCTCCTCTTCCTCGGAAAACGTGTTCTTACTGAGGTCCGCTATGGTCAGAGAAGGAATGAAGTCCACATACACATCACTAGAACATATGCCAGCACACTCAGTGCTCCGTGTTCTTTGGGTTCTGCTTCAGATTACTGGAAATGAGAGCAAAGGAACAACTAATGACATCTCTCTTGCATGATTTTTTTTTCTCTTGAATGTTTTTATTTTGATATTAACTCGCCATTTTAGTCTTTGGCCACTTTGCCAGACTTCTTTTTTTCCCCAGTCAAACTCAGGTTAATTGGTAAGGGACATTTACAGTATGGTACAGAGGAAGGTTTCTTATCATTTAATGCTGAATCTAGACAGTTGTATGGACTTATGTGCACTTTTAAAATGCCCAAGTAATTACAACATAATTATTGTATAGCAAACAATCATTTAAAAAAAACAAGAATTGGGTTCACACAGTGAAATTAATCCAGATTTTGTCTAACTAACATAAGTTCAAATTGACACGGGGTCAAATATATACTTTAAACTTCATATGTTTTCCAGAAATGTATGTTTTCTCGCCATTTTCATTTCAAAGCCAGTTTTGATGTGTGCTTGGCTAATGGTCAGATGTTATAAAAAATTTACTTGATACCCCTAACTCAAAGGGGAAATTTTCTCCAAAAATCAAGCAGCAGATAATTAAAACTGGGATACAGCTGGAACTGCAGCATTAAGCTAATGAAATTGTGCTCTCATTAAAAATGTGTCTTTTTTTTTTAAAGCAAGGTCATTGCCAGGAAACCAACTAATTTAAATTAACTATTTGTGAAAAAGAATACTGCTAGAATTATGCTTGGTGGCTGCATAAAGCAAAGAAGCATGTAGCTCCTCTACAAAGGGAGATTTTTTCCAAATTTTAGTCGGGACTGTATGTACATAAACAGAGTTTTGAGCTTTATTATTGTTTTTCATAGCGATTAGTGTATGTAAACTTATGACTGGTACAGCTACTGCTATGAGTAGTATCCATGTCCAGGTGTTGTAATGTATTGAGGTGTGTCTGACCTCAATACAAGACACACCTTGTAAAGAGGTGCCTTGTTTCTTTATTTAATTTTTCTTAATAAAACAATTAATAACAAAAACATTGAACATTTTAAAATACATTTCTAGCAAAATGGAACTGAAACTAAACTAAATTTGACTGTAGAATCATAATTAGCACTAGTTTAAAATACTGATCGACAGTTGATGTGGTAATAGTCGGTCTTGCGAACATAATTATGTCCACTAGAGGGAGACAGATGGCCGCTAAGATGTCTTAGAAGTTATTCTGTTGATTCTCCTAAAATGACTAAGATTTGCTCCAATTCTACCAAGAATACAGTCAACCAAACATTAATGTTTCATTATGTATTATGTAAAGTGCTTTTTAAGTGTGATTAATAAATTCGGGAATACTTCTATACTACACCTGCTTGGATTTTGTATGAATGACAAGGAGTCTTAATTGTAGAAGTTCAAATTTTAAGAGTTTTATACTCACTTATGTACATCTGTGAAAAACAAAACAAAAACAGCAGCAAGTACAATTGTCTTCAGGTAACATAACATGAGGTGCCATTAGAAGATGCCGTTTAAGTGATTCAATTGCAGAATGTTCCAAAGACATCTTTACTGATAAAAAGTACAACTCCGACACCTTTAAAAGGTAAAAACGAAAACATGCCGCTCCGCTCTGTGACTTTAAGAGCTAACTTCATCTCAAGCAAAAATCCACATCAGCTTCGAGCGTGACCCATTTATTAAGTTCAAACATCTGAACTGCATTTTCCATCTTCGATGAAGTTCCAAGCATCCATTTCAGTTCCTGCTGTCTGGATGCGATAAAGTGCAGAAAACCCGATTAGGCCGTTGTTGTGGAACACGGCGTCCTTGCGCTCAGATGGATCTACGGTTCCCCGTTGCTTGGCTTCGAGACCGGCATTTCTGGGCTGTGGTATAAAAACATGTAGGAGTCGCACAGAAGCCTGCGGACCAGCTCCGGCGCGAGAGCCGGGTTCGCCCGGGTCAGCTCCTCCTCTGGCTGGCCCAGGAAGTCGCCGAGCTCGGGACAAGCTCGGACCTCGGGAACGCTGTAGCCCTTCTCATCGTCGCCTGCGACAAGGAGAGCAACCTTAAGATTAGTGATCAGCTTGAAACGAGACAAAAGGGCAAGTTGGGAGACGTCAGAGTTGCTCGCGACTTTCTTTATCGGTTACGGTGAAGGTTGAGTTAGAACCGAAATACTCCAGGCAGGACGAGCTAAAAAAAGTGAGGCCTTCTGTTTTCTTGTGTAAAGTTAAGCAAAAACAAAGCAGCTTACCGTGTCTGTCTGCCATGCTGTCAAAGAAGAGCCATGAATGGGAATCGGGGCCGAATTTGACGAAGGACACAAAGTGGCTGGTTTGAATGCAAAGCACCCCAAACAGCTGCATGGTGCGCCTCGGCAGAGGAGCGTCGCTGGCTGCGCCTTCAGGCACAGCCAGCGCTTTGGGAGAGTGGCTGCACCGCGACCGATGGGTGTGCACCTGCAGAAAACATCATCAAGAGTTAAATATTCTACTCTCTAAATCTAGTGATTGGGATTACCTTTTTGGGAATCGCTTCCATGCCTACCTGGGTGTTGCAGGTACTGCAGTACTGCTTGATTCTTCCCGGTTGCAGTTTGTGGTCTGTCAAACACTGAAGACACTCAAACTTTGCTGTCTGTCCGCAGATGAAACATTCCCTTGGAGCTGTTGGGTGAAAAGGTGAACGATCCGTGAGACTGTTTTCACAAATGAATGGCTTCTATGGATGAAAAAACTAACAAAGTCCCTCACAGTTGTACAGGAGATCCGTGACGTCCAGCTCGGTGGATGGGATGATGTGAGAAAACATCTTGTACTTGCTCCCACACCTTGGCATCTGGATTATGAGGCAAGACGGCATCTGAGAGAGGGAAATGATTTTTTTTTTAAATGTTTAAACATGAAAAGAAAGTTTTGATGAACTCCTTTATGATTGGTTATCAGGAGAGAGAGGGCTCACTGTTTCGAATTTGATGTCGCCCGACATGCAGGACGTGTCCAGCAGCTTTTGCACGGTGGGCGTCTGGCCCATCTGGTCCTTTTCCAGGAAGATCTGGAGTGTGTAGGCGCCATGAGAGCTTCCTCCTTCCGTTCTTTGGAGACACAAGTGTTCGGTAACTTTGCAACTAGAAATAATGGCGTGTGCCAAGTGCGCCGTAAGCTGGGCGTCGTGGCAACTTACCGGAGCTTCAGCAGAGGCTCGATGCAGAGCACGTTCTGAAATAGCACTGAAATGAACTCCTCTGGATCTGAGTTTTGGAGCAAAGCAGTTAACGAGTTAGACTCACGGAACTGCTCATACTCTGAGTTGCAAAAGGATTTATTGAACTTTCTTTCACTACGCAATAGTATATTTTATGCAATACGTCAAGCAGCTTTTGCTGAGATTAAAACAGTCTTCTTTGAATACATGTCTCCAGGCATGCAAATATAATAACTTACATTTATGAACATTATTATTATTATTATTATTTTGAATAGCTGAAGTTCTTTGGCATGTGAACAAGTCTGGCTTCAGACTCTCAATTGGTTTTTACTTTAAATTTTGAATGGGCCATTCTAACACATGATCTAAACATAGATCTAAACTATTTATAGATTCAAATGAACATGTGAAGTGTTGATATAAAAGGTTTTGATCCTAAAGGAGTAAATGGAAGGGAAAAAAAACCCTTAAATCTTCTATCCCTTCTCTCAAAAGTCAGTTTGCTGCACCATAAGTAACTAAACATCATCCATCCAGAATCATGTTTAAACACAAAACAGGCTAAGAAATATTAAAGAAAATGTACATCATCTTTGTAATGATAAACTACTGAGTCAATGTACTGCATTATACCTTGATGGAATATTATATTTGATTATTTTTCTTTAAAGTAAAAATTGATCTGCTCTCTTTGGTTTCTTTAGACAGATTGGTTCCATAAACAAAACACACAACATTCCATTTGTTTAGTTCTGAGTTTGTTTTTTTTTATTTCCAACCCTCTCAAATTTGATCTCCTTTTTAATAAATCTGAACTATTATTAACTGTGCAGTGTTCATTCTCCACCACACAGAGAGATCGTTTAGTTGTATTGGAGTAAACGGAGTACAATACAAATGCATGCTGCACTTTTTCAGAATTGCTTTTGAAGACATTTTTGAAAAAAGGCTCCAGATTTGTCGCGGTGTGTACCTTTTTCGTTTTTGCTGAAGGTCTCGCAGCCAAGTTTCTTCCTGAAGTTCATCACACTCTGGGCCGGCACAAAGCCTTGTCTGCAAGGAATGAATGGACACCGTTTAGAATGAATGGACACGTCTTTCATAAAGAAAAAAGCAGGTCATGTCGAAGAGTGTTTTAAACCTGCGTTTTTACCTGCGCAAGCGATTTACTATGGATTTCAGGATGCAGGTTATCGGCTGCTCTTTGTCAGCCGGTTTGTTGCAGATGGCATCCACAGTCACAGACGAACTAAACAAACTGAGAAATAAGAAATGCATCTCTTAAATTCTGCATTTCTCCAAGCACTAATTTACCTCAAGAATCAAGAATCTTCAGTTGGAAAAAAAAAAGAAGCAAAAAAACAAACAAAAAACGATAAATTGAATCTTGGCGTCTTTAGAAATTAAATCAAATTGGTTTTTTTTTACCTGAAAAGTGTAGCATCCAGGTAGCATGAGTTGATATGACCTTGTATGCCCTTCATCTTCCCCACGAACAGCGATGCCGCCTTCGATTCAGGGACAGGCGGCGCATCTTCCTCCGACTCTTCATATGCAGGAACTGGAAAGAAAAGCACAGAAAAAAAAACAAACGTTTATTTAATTTTTACCAACTTCAATGCAAAAAAATTAAAAACAAGAATCATCAAGGGAAGTTTAAAAACAGCTGTAAAGGTTACTGACAAGTTGCACAATCCACAAGATCTCTAAGTAAACACTTTTCATAATAATGACTCCCTGATACGCTGTTCAGTCTGCATTCCGGTCATTCTTCTGCTTTACGATAAGATCAGGCGAACACACAGCATGTTTTCCAGCAATACCTTTGACATGCGTTTAAACAGCTTCTCGCTTACTGCAGTGAAAGCGCCGACGCCGCATTATGTAACGACACCGCAGTACGTCATAACACGCAATTAAAACCGTATTATGTAATAAAATTGCTCTTCAATATGCAATTAAACATCATTTAAACCGCATTATGTTATAATAACCAATGCAAATGTAATAAAATCCTCAGACGCTGCAGAAATACTTTCAGCCACATTTGTTACAAAATGTGACGGTGGCTCTTTTTTATTTTTACATGATAATTTAAAAGTAAGACGCATAGCGTAATAAATCACAATCTGTTTGTGTCCATCCCCATCATTATAGTTCTAATAGCAATCGTGTTGCAGATCCGACAAGCATTTAAATTGAAACTTTGATCAGTGAAAGCCTTTTCAGACTCGTAAGCCAGAATATATAACAAAACAATTCAAAAATGCATTTGAGAATTTTATTACATTTTGCGTCTAATTCTACGTAATGTGGTCTTAATTTGGTTTTATTACATTATTACGTGCCGTAGTGTTAAATGGGCCAGTTGTTGTTAAAAAAATAATAATAATAAATTACTGGATGATAAAGTTCTAAATGTTTTGAGACCATTTTCAAGCAAAGTCATAGTAATAATGCAAGTCCTCTCCGAGATCAACAAACTTTAAATTCTAATGAATGTTTATCCCTGAAATTGGAAGATATTTCAAATATCTAAAATAAATAAAAAGTTAAAATAAATGAATTAAACAAAATTGTCCTTCAAGAAAAAAGGACTAGTTGAGTTGTGTGAGAATTTTCCTCATACAGTTTTTGGTAAAAAGAGAAAAACAATAAAACACGCAAATGAAAATGATCGAGTCCGTTTTCCTTCGTCATGCGATTAATTGATTTATTGCCGCCGGCGTAACGTTACACACTCCTTTGAGGCTGCTACACTTTTCTATAAAACTGCAGCCCTGCTGTACATCTCTAGACTTGCAATAGAAATGCATACGTGTGTGCAGTTTCAGTTGTGTGTGCATAACTCGAAGAACAAAGTCAGACCTGGATGGATTTCTGTGGTCTTGAATGTCTCGGTTTCCGTGGAGGAGCAGAGGAACCGGCTGTCTGGGCTGCACTTTGTGACGGGAACAAACAAAGCGCAGCCCTCCTTGCAGGTGAAGTACCGCCGATCTTTGTACACCCCGTCAGAGCAGCCCGTCACTTCATAGTCCTGCGACCAAGTCATGCTAAAAATAAGCACAATCGCCGTTTGCGACACACTTATGCAAACGTTGAATCGGCTCACCAGCTCAACCCCAGCCCACGTCTCCAGCTTCCCATCTGGGATCCCCAACCACCGGATCACTCCGTACACTGTGACCCCTGCGTTGTTGACGACCTCCACCAAGGAGCCGACCTCCAGAGGGACGGGAGGCTCGCTCTGCGTCTGGCCTGGAGTGACGCGTCGCTCTGATTGGCTGTGGGTGACTTGTCTTTTCCTCGTCCCGATACTTGGCATGGAGTTGATGCGCATCACCACTTTCCCAGTTGAGTCTGCAGACGGGTATGAAAGGTGTGTGAGTGAGAGGGAGGGGCTAGAAAGTCATGAGACTCTTTTTTTTTATTTTTTTTTTAACTCCCAGGCTGATCACATGGCGTCTCGACAAGATTCCAGTCAATGTAGCACCATAAGTGCGATATCTTGCGCTATGCGTTCACAACCACAAATGGGTTTTTTTTCTAAATTTTATGTCCAAAGCCAAAATCTTTAAAATATTACACAAAAACTTACAATTAGCTTTTTAACAAGATATAGGAGCTTTTTTTTTTAAGTCAATAATTCCTTCGTTTTGATTTTTTTTAAAAGTAACATGAGAAAATTGTCTTCTTAGAAGTGAAATAATCTGAATTAGGACCATTTCAACAATATTAAGGAATTGCTGATTTAAAACAGGCTCTTACATCTTGCTAATAACTTACCTGTAAGTTAGTTTTGTTGGATTTCAAGCGTATATTTGCACTAAAAACTAGATCAAAATATGTCATATTTTGTGTTTTTCCAGTGCTGAGTTTAATAACTCAAACCTATCGCAAGACACACTCTGACCTGTCTGGTGTTCTTCAGCCTTCATGATGCTAAGTTCAGCTAGCATCACAAAGGCTAAAGTAGTTCCCTCACCAGTGAGGCCTCCAATAGTACAGCCGAGTTCACGAAGGTCGACGGAAAATATTAAAATACTGTAAAGTTTGTGTCTGTAGCGTGACAAAACGCAACGAAATCTTTCAAGGGGTGTGTGTTTTTGCAAGGCACTGCATCTACAACCCTCCAGTGAAGGTATGTAGACAGTTTCATGAGCGACAGCTGCAACAAAAAAAGGAGCAAGAGCATGTGACAGTTCTACTGTCTTACACTCCAGAGTGACAGAACCGGTCTTTCCGGTTGTATGTTTGACAAGACATACATGAGCACTTTGCCCGCATCCCTCCACCCCTTCACAAGTCCTTAATCAAAGTCCGATACTGTCCGAGGGGAGATTCCTTAAAGCGCGGCCTGCTGGGATATCGAGATGTTTTGACATTTTTCGGTTCGGCTTGGTTTGAACTCACCGCCTTTTCTGACGTCTCTGTACTGCAGTCCCAGGGGGACGGAGTAGGACGGGACCACCTGGATGATGTCTGAAGCGGTGAAAATGGGAAGCGGTCCAAGTTGTTTGGGCGAGAAGTTGTCCTCGGGGTCCTTTGAGAGAAATGGAGAACAAGCTGTTAGTGAAAAGCAAACGGCTTTAAGTACACAGATCTTAAGATCAAGCATGTTTGCATGCGACGTTCCGCAAACAACTCATCTTGCTGACAATCTTCTGGACAATTTTGGAAAGACCACAAGGGATTATTTGCTCGCCATCAACAACTGAGGATCAATTTGTGCATTGATTTAGGGGAAAGAAAAGCACCACAGACTCACCACAAACTCCACCTGGAAGCCCAGCATGTTCAGGTCTTCCTTGGACTCCTTCTTCCCGATCTGCATCAGGTTCTTTACCACCCCGGGGACGTGGCCCTTCTTGTACCTCATCACCACCAGGTCGCCCGGGGTCAGCTCGCAGATGGCCGAGAAGAGCTGTGGGTTGCACAGCATCTCCAGGCGTCGGCTGGGGCTGGACACGTAGAGCAGCAGCTGGGCCTGGTGTCGGGTCAGCGGGTACGTGTCCTCCGTCTTCACCGAGCCCCCGTTTTTGGGGCTCCCGGCGCTCGAGCCGCAGCCGTACATGAGCCCCGTCAGCTCCCCGCGCGCCGTCTCCGCCTCCACGCGGCCGATGCAGCCGCGGGAGAAGCCTCTGCGCGACTTCCCGCGGATGACTATGAAGAACCGGTCCTTGCTCGCTGCTTTGGGCTCCATGGTGCTCCCGTCAGGTCGCCTTTCCGTGATAAGGAAGGTTGAATCTGGACGGGAGTTCAAGGAAGCAGTTCACACATGGAAATACAGCGAAGTTACAGGAGCCTGACCGACTACTACGTCACTTTGTTTCCAGATAAAACGCCACTTAACAAGTTTGTTAGACAATTAATAGACGCTCACGCGGAAGTACGAGCTTTAAAAAAAATTCCCTTTAAATCCCCGCAGTAGCTGGTTTGGCAGGACTATAGTAGCCTTTATTAAACCAACACGGCTCGGTGAAGAGTTAAATTCGAGAGGGACTTTTACTTACTGCCGGTCTGCATTAGTCCAGGTGAGTTCGGCGGATTAAATAGACTCAGGTAAGTCCAGACGCGACGCTACGCTTCCTCCCGACTCCTGCCAAGGAGGAGGTAACTCTATTATTATTACCGCTGGCCCGCATGTAACCAACAACGCCTCTTTCCAGAGCTTTAAAAACTCTCCGCCCACAGCGGGTATCACGCGAATGAGACTGGGGGAAAAAATAGTCCCTCCGCCCCGAGCCACCTGACTGGCAGCAGCTGAGGAATGACAACCACAGATATCACCTGAATGTGAACCGACAGGGATCGTTTTCCTCGTCATTAGCCTTTGTTGCTTTCTGGAGATGTTTATTGGGCGCTTGGTTGAATCTGTGTTAGATGTGATAAACATCAGCTCTTATTCCAACAGGTACCCCAGGGGTTATTTCACCCTGACGTTAAGAAGAACATGCACATATTTTTAGAATGCTTCCTGTGTGGAGCTGCCTTTTAAAAACTGTAGCCTGCAGAAATGAAGTGATGTTGCTCAGAGTGAGATAAATGAGTTTGGGCCACTAACCTTTGGGAATCGGGAATCCACAGCTATTGAGATATGCAAGAGACAGTTAGAGAAAATGTTCTGAGATCTGGGAGCTGCAGAGTTGGAAGAATGTGACCTATGAAATTTTGCTTACACAGATTGCATGAAATATATCAGCGGGGGAAAAGTAGTTAGTAAACAAACCTTTGGTGGTCGCTGCAGGTCTATAGTAGTAGAGCTTTTATCAGAAACTTCCACAAAACCTACATGCATAATGCAACATATAAAAACTCTTTGAAAACTTTGTGCATATCTCATTCTAAATATTATCGTCTGCCTCATGGAAAACAACTTAATTAGGGAGAATATTATAATGCATTAATTGAAGGACAAAATTCAAAAGCATTAAAAAAAACATTAGATGGGACAAAGAACTGATTTCAGCTCCTGCAAAATGATTTCTGACAAAGGTTTCTCGCACGAGATCATTTGAATGTACACTGATAAATATTTCTGGCTTGCCCAGTGAAGACAAGACGCTGCAGGACAGACACACACACAAAAAAAAACAAACCTCCTACTCATCCCAACCTTGAAAAGCCATAAGTGTGTTTTCCAAGCGTGCAGAGTTTGCTGTGGGCTGAGCTTTTCATTCAATGTTTTGAAATAGAAAAAAGTTAAATAATTCTATATTGAACCAAAAATATGCCTGATGTTTGAATTGACTGATGGTTACAAGAATTTTTCTCTGGAACTTGCTAAAGTAGATTTAACTAAATATTACTTGCACATACACATAAGAAATCTGTTTTCAGAAAAATTAAGTCCGTAGAGTGAAACAGAGAAATATCAGAAAGTAAGGATGACAGCTGTTTTTTAAATTTTTTTCTTATGACGCAGTCAGCATGCATTTGTGACAGAATCTCGACTGTACATCAGTTTTACATAAGGGCCCTTATCTACTTCAATATGAGCACACATAGGGGCCCCGTCTCCTTAACAAGCACTGGAATCAAATTTTTATCACAAATTTGTTGCTGAAAAGTGTAAAAGAGTCACACGCAACGAGTTCCTGTTACACAATGCGAGTTAACAAGTTTGTCTCCTTCTGGTTGAAAGTAATTGCTCTCGGACAGTCCTGGTGATCTTGTTGCAAACAGCAACAAAGCAAATACAGTACCATTACAAAGTATTCATGATCCATGAATTTTTTCATGTAATTAGGATTATATATTTGTCTGACCAAATAAAGATCTCGAAAGCAAGTACACAAGCATGATTGACAGCGCTAAAAAGTTACAAAGCCCAGGTTTAAAGACTTTGTGTTTGCCAAACACATGAAACCCCCCAAAAATGACCTGGGTCTTTGGTTGCAATGACAAAAATGTGAAAAAGTTCAAAGATTTCCAAATTTCAAGACAACAGCAACATCAACAAGGTACAACTTTTTGCATTACTGATATTTTATTTTCATTACTGCCATTTAGCTGAATTGTTTTAGCTTAATAACTAGATGGCTTGTTGTACACAAAAGCTGCACAGTCTCTTCCAGAAACTCAGCTGATGGCAGAAAGAAGGAAGCAACTACTTTAAAAATGAGTGGTACCTCTGCAAACAAGTCAGAGTTTAGGTTTCAGACATGATGTCACACTTCCTGTCAGGAGGCTGAGGAGGCGTTCCTCCCATATAGAGTGTCATTTTTCTCCTTGTGGAGAAACAGGAGATCGACAAGCATCTGCTTAAAGCAGTTTAAATGTTTTCAATGATCGTCAAATGAGATCAGTACAGGAAGATAACCAAATCTGTGAGCAGACCTGTGCGACGTCACTCAATCGATTTAGTCCACCTGAGCTACTCAGGGCCACGTAGGGGCCACACTTGTTCCAGGTCGGAGCCATCACTGCAGGCATGAGAAATGTCAGAGGCCTCTTTCCTGGCTCCAGACTGTTTTTCTAAATCACAAATGACAAACAGAATTTGAAAAAGTGAATGAAATAAAACCTACAAATGAGATTATACAATTACGGATGAAGCTCCAGGTTGGTGCACCGCCTGGTTATACTGGGGTTGCACCGTTCTTTGATTAGGCCAGAAGAAGTCCAAAATGAGGCTGTTGAGAATGATCCTGCACCTAAATGGCCTGTTCAAGGAACTGCAAGATTGTCAAGGTGACAAATAAGAGAGGAATGTCACAATTCCCTGCAGCTCATACCGTACATATCCTGCAGGCTTGATCGAAATCAGACCGTCGGTTGAAACACAATCACCTAGTGACGGACACCATGAGGTCATCTGGTTCCATGACTATGGCTTGTCCCATCAGCTGCTCCTATGGGAAAGGGTAGATAGTGGAGGTAGAGGCATGAGACATCCTCCCTTGCTGCAGCTCCTTAACTTGACTTTTACTGCAGAAAACGAAATCCATACAAATATTTGATTTTACACACTTGCTTTCTGCTGCTGATTTATCAATTGGCAATCTGCCCAGGCCATTGTCTTTTGACCAATATCATAGAGATAAAGGCCTAGCAGTTGTCTGGCTGGGTGTATTATCGGTCAAAAGACTGACGGCTTTAAATGAAAAATTCAAACTATGCGTTTTACCTAATCATTGGAGAAAGAAGGTCAGTCGCTGAAGAGTTGCAGTTGGGATCACCCAGTTCACCAACCATAGTTAGAGCCGTTATCAGAACCTTCAAGTTGAGAAAACAAAAACGAGAGAACAACCCAGTTATTATTGAATTACTTATCATTGAAAGGATTATTATTTACATAAACATTCAGTCTGAGGAACGTTTTGAAAATCATCTCTAGGTCAATTTGCACAGTCTACAGTTGATACTCCAATTTCCAGTTATAAACCATTGTGCATCTCCTGATCCTGATTACGCCGAATTTTTTTTTTTGATCCAATTATGGCCAGTTGACCCATGAAAATAACAGATTGTGACCTTTGATTGATCCAAAACTAAGGACCACATTTCCAATCTGTACACCTTGAGTACAACATAAAAATGTACTTGAAGACAATACTTAAAGTGGGTACAAACATGGTTGGTATAAAAATCTCCCATGATGACAGATGGGTTCTTTTTGTACCAAACCTTGACGATCACAACTACAAAAGTTCCAAAACAAACCCATCACCTGTAAAATCCATTATCTCATGAATCCAGCGGGAAGTTTGATTTTCTGGCATTATTTTCATGGAAATGGAGACTCTCCAGGTGATTGAGAGCTGCGATCAGCACCGCTCCAACAGATGGCGGAGGGGGAACTTAAATTATATTTTCTTGAGGAAATTGTAAAGATGGTCGATGAAGGTTAAGAAATGTGAAAACCTTTTCTTTCCCTGTCTGCTCTGACCTAATATGGACCCTTTACCATTGTATTGGTCTTTCAATGGTTGCTGCACCTCCACACTGTAGCTATGGATGTCCTCTCTGGTCAGGACTCCCCCATTTGCCTGCACCTTTGTGTTGACAGTGAACACGATATTTATACCCATTGAACAGAACCTTTTCATGTGAATATGACCTCTTCCTCTATCTCTTGTGATATGCCCCATGGTAAAAAGTGCCAAGACCAGCCTCAAGAACTTCTTATTGCAGTAGCTGTATAGGCAAAGTAAATGATTCAGGTCCTCCACTTGAACTAATACGATTTATTGGTCTAAGAAGGGGAATGTTTGACTCACCAAGACTCTGTGAAACACTGAAACCATGTCTTGCTACTTCTGCCACTCTGCTAACATGCTGCAGAGCTAGCTATAAAAAAACCTGATTGTACCCATTCTCCACACAGCACACACCCACTTCAGCAGGAAATGAACACAACAAGTGCAATGACTTCGAAACATCCAAAGCACTTTTTGAGTGTGTCACACTGGGAGGAGTCTGATGGGTGCGCACCGTTTTTCATCCTGTTAGACGCACGATGTGCCGCTTTGGAGGAGGGGTTTGCAAGTCATTTAAAATGGTACATCAGCCAGAGAAAAACCCGTATGCCTCATTCAAACTCATTATGCCAACTTTGACCAGGAGACTGATTTAATTGGTTTTCAAGAAGTTTTGCTAAATAATAAATGACTCAACGCAGGAGTGGATTTGTGGTTCCTGCATGGTTTTTATAATATTTTGTGCTTTTCAACTCTTAAATTTCCCAATTTCTCAATCATTCACGTTCCATTTAAAATATACATTTGTGAAATGCAGGATACATTTATGGCACATATTTCTGCAGGGTACAAACACCCACTCAATAAACTTGGCAAAATACACCAAGTATTTACGGCGTTTTTGTTGCAAACATTTTGCCTGGCCAAGAAAATAAAATGTATTTTTTATTTAATAAGGAAAACTCATGTTCCAGACATCTATAAAACCTCCTTTATTAACCTTACAATAAATGTTCCAAAACAAGCACATAAAGTGTAAATGCATACTTACACACAATAACATATCCAAGGAAAAAAACAAAAACAAATATATATAGACTGCAATTCTCCATAAACAAATATGCAATGGCATGCGTACACATAACACTGTATATCTCATTTCCTCATTTCATGAGGTGAACATATTTATTCCTACTCTAACTAATAGAGCTTTATAGGTTCAAAACAACAATCTAGCTGCCTATTACTTGATAACAAGCGTCTTATTGAGTTAGGATTACGTGTATTAAAGTAAAAATAAAAACAAGCCGTGTGCTTATATGGGTATAAAAGTAGAAGCAGATCTTCATCCCTTGCAGTGGGAGCTGATCCTCAGTGGCTGAGGCTGCGATGCCCAGGCTGGTGGAGGTGGAAGGAGTTGTGCTGCGCCACTTGGTGAACGTGGTTTTGGCGTTGGGCGGCGTTGCGGGACACATGGCGGCGGTCTTTCCGGGCCTTGGCCTTCTGAGCGCAGGTTACCTGGCTCAGCTCTGCCACAGCTTTAGGCTGGGAGACATAGCTAGCCACGGACCGACTGGGAGGAACGGTGGGCTCTACAAGTGACGGGCTGGACGGAAATAACAAACAAACATGAAATTGAGTAAAAAAATTAATGCAAGAATTCATTCATTCAACTAAGAAAAGGTGAAAATTGTCGTCCCACCTGCTCTTTTCTGTGTTTGCAGGCGTGTCTCCTTGAGAAGTGGAGTTAGCTTGTTGCACAGCAGCCTGCAGGGCGTCCTGCTTCTCACATCCACCTGCCTCTGCGAAAACACAAGGGAAGCTGTTATGCAACTTTGTTTACCCCGGTTCCTTCTGTGGTGAGGCTAACATGCAGAACATAAGGGTGCGCTGTGTTTTGTTTATACAAAAGTCGGAAAAAAATGTCAGATTATCTCACTCTAAACTGAAAGCACTCAAAAAAAATAATGCTTAATTATTCATCCAAAATTCATGTCAAACCTCAGCTATCAGAGCTTTATAAAGTATTTATACCCACTAAACTTTTGCACATTTTGTCACATTTCAATCATAAAGTCAGAGTTGGGCACCAGTTACATTAACTTGATTAACTTTTAGGAGTACTTTTACTAAGCTGTGTACTCTTAGTGTTTACAAATGCTTTCCATTTTTATTTATTACAGTATTTTGTATAATAGTCCACCACATAAAATCCCCAAAAACATACCCCAAACTCATTGGCGGTTCAGTGCTGGACACAAGGTTCAAAAACTCTCAGGAGGTATAAAAACCTTTGTAATGTTTTCTATCAACAGACTTTTATGTTTTTAATCTAGTCCTACCTTGATGGTTGACAACAAGCCATCCATCCTCAGCTGCTTCTCCAGGTTTGACTTCTTCCGGGGTCTCCTCTTCGCCCCCGAACAGAAGATGGGCAATTTTTCTGAACATGTCTTCCTGTTCTTCCTTCTGTCTTTATTCTGCAATAGGAAAACAACTGCAGAAAAACATGGGGAAAGAATTATCTGGCTCATCGGTGCATCATGATTTAACCAAACACAGTGCTTCTATCTACTCTTTGTGTTAGTTTTTTTAAATTCAGCCTGTGTTGTGTCAGCTGACGAGGATGTCCAATGAAAAGGCTGCGAATCCCTCAGAATGACATTATGTGTCCATCTGTTGCATGATAAATGGAGGCGGGGCTTATTATTATTATTCTATGAAGTATTAACTACTTCAGTCATTTTATAGCTGCAATCAGCAAACATCACAGATCAGTGTTGCTATATAGGATAAGTTAATCTACTTTTATTAGATACATTTTCCTCACAGTTCCGTTGACACACAGCTATGTCTCCCTACTGCCTGATTAAAACCCCTTTAAACAAGCGACGGGTAGCTTTTATTGTTTAAATGTTAAAACGCTTAAGCTACTACGAAAGTAGACGTAGAAGGAGCTGCAGTTTTCTTACCTTCTCGGGTTGGCTTGAAGGTGGTCTTTCACTGCAACTAATTCCTCCTCCGAAACTCGCACAGCTCAACTAGTATGAACTTGTGCTGCTCTGCTGTTGTTTTGTATTTCAAATATTCAACCGATTCAAGCCAACAGCAACCCCACCCGGAAATCCCGCCCACTCTGACTGAAGAGCCAATCAGAGCTCGCGGACGGAGCCCGCCGGTTTATTTGAGTGCAGCTGTGCTGTGTTCCAGTGCCCTCGGAATTTTGGAAATTAAACGTCCTCATACCCCCCCCCCCCAAAAAAAAAAAGATGTACTATAATTTAAGGACACGTCTGAAACCATGTTAACTGAAGTTAAACGATGATATTGAGACAATTTTCAAATAATATGTAGCATGATAGTGCGAGTACACTCCCTCTCAAACACTAATAAACTTTAATTTTGTAAACAAAAAACATTTAATACAGAAATTGGAAGATACTGTTAAATGTCCAAAATAATATATGGCAACCGGAACCAATAAATAAAAGGGAAATAAAAAATCAACAACCAAAACCAGAAATAAAACATTTGATCATGTTTCTATATACCAAATTATCATACATGCATATGCATATATACATACATTTTATGTTAATTGAAAAAAGTCCACAATTCTCTCTTCACTGCCTTTTTTAATTACATGGTGTCATCCAAAAACCCAAACTGCATAAGCTGCTGCCTTGTAATATGCCTTTGACATTTACCAAACAGTTTTTGGTAAATGTTTTAGGAACTTACAATCACCAATCAGATAAATAATTATAAAGTGTATGTAAATATATAACTCCTGTTTTCTTATAGTTATTATTCACATCTTTGCCATATTTTCTTTTCACGTTATCTTTCGATTTACTAAAAGTGAAAATCCGCTTTTCGTCTAAAAGCTTTGATGAAAGAAAAACCTAGCGTAAAGATCAGTGCTGGGCTGCACAGTACGCCTGTTGGTAGGGCTGTTGCCTTGCAGCAAGAAGGTTCTGGGTTTGATTCCCGGCCCGGTCTTTTGCATGTTCTCCCTGTGCATGCACGGGTTCTCTCTGGGTACTCCGGCTTCCTCCCACCGTCCAAAAACATGACTGTCAGGTTAATTGGTCTCTAAATTCTCCCTAGGTGTGAGTGTGTGTGCATGGTTGTTTGTCCTGTCTGTCACCCTGCGACAGGCTGGCGACCTGTCCAGGGTGACCCCGCCTCTCGCCCGGAACGTTAGCTGGAGATAGACACCAGCACCACCTGACCCCACTAAGGGACAAGCGAGTATAGAAAATGGATGTATGGATAGAAAGATCAACGCTACCATTCCTCCAGCAGGTGGCATAATTCCTCCACTGAAATTTCGCTTAGTAATGACCGACACGTCTGAAGCCATGTTAATTGAAGTTAAACGGGACAAATTGAGACGGGGAACTATTTAAAATGAGTCATAAAACCAGAAGAAAAACACACAGCGTGAAACTCTGAGATACTTTTATTGAAGCATATTAAATAGCACTTTTTTTTCTTTTTTTTTAGCAAATTCTAAATTAACACAGTTGCCTTATATCGCTATTTTAAAACGAACAGATTTTTTTTTAGACTGTGCCAAATACCAAAATTAATCAATATTCATAGGCGGCCAAATGACTCATTCTTAAAGTTTTTCGCAGTTCCTCTCTTTCTCTCTCTCTGATCTGCGGCTTAACTTTGTTGGCTGGTGTTGTTGGTGATGTAAAATGTGTGAGGCTTCTCCTCAAACTCTTAAACTGCGATATGCTGTGTGTGTGGGGAGGGGCCCTCAGGGCGAGCACACCCCTCCTTTGCCTCTGTCGGAGTATTTCAGAACAGAGGCCAGCATTTAGTTCCTCAGCAGAGAAGCTTCTACATATCACTCCGTCGATGAAATCCATCCCAACTTGTTTTGGGTCACAAGGAGGATATTTCTATCGTTTTTTTCTTATTCTTATTCTTCCTTCTAGGACTACAGCTCTCTTCGTGTCCTAGAAGCTGTGCGTCGTGACCGCGCGTTCCTTTTACGCACAAAAGTTGGGAGACTGAAATTTAAGAAAAAAAAAAAAAGAAAAAAAAAGGACAATGCCTCGGTCTTTCTTGGTAAAGAAGTATTTCGCCAAACAAAAACCAAACTACAGCGAACTGGAATGTCAGAATGGTGAGTCATGAGACTGTTTACTCTTTTAACGGAACTTTCTGATGCGAACAACAGGAAAGAAATTCACCTGTTTCAATATTCTGGAGAGAGAAAAAGAGAGAGAGAGAGAGTCTGGCAAGTTTTCTTTTTTTTTCTCCAAGAGGCGACTCCCAGATCAAGTCGGGGCCCGTTAGATGCACTTTCCCCTCTTTCTGCACGGAGACAGAGCTCCATTCATGTTACAAGCTGAATACGTGGGAGGAAACGTCCCTGGAACTTTCCCATATGGCTCTTATTTTATGCTCCTTTACAAATGAGGAAGTTTGACATCGTACCATACCAAATAAGAACAACAAAACAGACAGTGGATCTTCTTCTCCTGCCCTTATTTGCTCCATAAAGTGAATTTGTTGTAATTTACTGACTGCTTCAATACTGCTTCCTAACCGCCCTTTTCTTTTCCTAGCAGATACGTCACTGGAGACCTATCCTCTTGCTGAGGTCCCATCAGCCGGCAACAGCGCCTCCACCTGCTTCACCACAGGTCTGGTGTGGGACCTGAGCGTCCTCCCTGCCCTCTACCTGCCCACGGCCCATTCGGAGGCCTCTGGCACCTCGGGGCCCCTGGACCTGAGCTCTCCTTGCAGCCTCAGCAGCAGCGCCAGCAGCAGCGGCGAGGAAGACGAGGGGCGCAGCTCGGACCCCCCCAGCCCAGAACCCGTCATCACGTACGCCCCTCGCCAGAGGATGAAGTGCACTGGCGTCATGGCCCACGTCAGCCCCCCCGAAGAAGAGGAGGAGAGAGGAGAGACCCCGGCGATGGCGGCCAGGCCAGCTTTCCTCTGCAAACACTGCCCCAAGGAGTACACCAGCTTGGGGGCTCTGAAGATGCACATTCGCTCACACACCCTACCTTGTGTCTGCACCACCTGCGGGAAGGCGTTCTCCAGGCCCTGGCTGCTGCGCGGCCACATTCGCACTCACACAGGTGAGATTGAATTCTGCTCAGAGACGATTGCACAACATTTCAAATCTCCCCCTGCTCACTTGAACTGTTATTTAGCTTTGGGACCACTGCCAGCCTGAGGACCCCAACAGTACATATAGACAGGTTTTCAAATGCACCAGTACAAGCTGTAAACATATCAGGGGTACATTGATAAATCAGCCCATGTTTTCCCTAATTTTGGGAGATCAGCGATCGACCAGTCCCTACATGTTAAGCCGATCTTATTTACCTTGGCAAAGGACTGTTTTGCTATTTTTCTCTGCCATGAGAGAGCTTTCACTGACAGACCCGCCCACCGGGTCATGCCTGCATGTTTGCAGTTAACAATAGTCACCCACTGTTGCCAACTCAGCGACTTTCTTGCTATATTTAGCAACATTTCAAACAACCACCAAAAAAAATCTGTATCGGCCAAAACTGGAATTGGCAGGTCAGGCTTTTTAAAGATTGACAATCGTTGATTGGCAAGAAATCACCCCTGAAACATACTCCTTTTGTCCCAATTCTTACACACTATTTATTTATTTTTTTAAAGGTTTTATGGGCTCTAGTGGCCTTTATTTAATAGTTAGTGGACAGGAATGAGGGAAATGAGAGAGGGGGAAGACATGCGGCAAAGGTCGCCAGGCCGGGATTCAAACCTGGGACGGCCGCGTCGGGGACTAAGGCCTCTGTATGTGGGTGTGGTAAGCCCCTGTAACACCAAAGCACCCCCTACACACTGTTTATAAGTCGATCCATAACACATAGCATTTCTTCATATGGTTATCATGGACAAAGCTTTAAACTTCACTAAATTACAGACTTAGCTTAAGGTGAGCACCCTAATGAAGTTCTACTGATGACCTCAGTCTAGCTTGAGACATCTTGGGTCTGTGGATGTGGAAATCAGGGGGAGTGTTCTCAGTCAGCAGGTCACCCCTCCTCCCCCGTCACTTTGTCATAACAATCTATCTGATGAGCTCAACTCTTGATCAGCAGACATTATCACACAGGGAAGCCCTCGGTGGACTCATTGATCATTCATTGTGCTTAATGTCTCAGCAACAATGAGTTCTCAGCCAATTATCTTATCATTATCTTATCACGGCCGACCGGGGGTGGAGGAGTAGAGGCACCTGAGTGGGGGCGACTAGAGGCACCTGAGTGGGGGCAGCGGAGGGACAAAAGGCTTAAAGAATGCCTGAAGGCTCGCTCTTATCACTGAGTACTTAGTACCTGCAGTAACTTGTTAGCTGTTAATCTCATTTGGTTCTGATTGAATCATGCTAATTCAGTCAGGCTCTGACCCCAGCAGCCAGCCATGTGATCCTCATTATCTTAACAATGTGTCTGCATTTATACATGTGTGTCTGTGGGCTTGTGTGTGGCTGTTAATAGAGAGCTCCCATCAATATAATCCAGTGCCTGTTTGAGTGTGACTATTGTAGTCGCATTTCAAGGGAGTTGTATTGGTGTAATGCATTGAATACAACTCTCACACTCAGCACCTTTAGATAAGAGTGAATTAATTCCATTTGCTACCGGCGTTCCTCAAGGTTGTGTCCTCGGCTTCTTCTCCATATTCGATACAGAATCTTCCATATAAGATATGGAAGATTTTATATTCCAAATCTTCCATAAATTCAATGTCAATTAAAATTGCTTTGCATAAAATACACTTCATTTTAGTGCACTTCCTACTGCTGTGAGGCAAGTAAAGCCTGATTTACCTCAAACACCCTCAATAAATCAGCCATTACGCTGAGATTCTGCTCATTGGTACAGGTCAGCTCTTTTCAGCGACTGACAATTTCAGCATTTTCCCCATAGTAAAAAAGCCTGACCTGCCGATGCCGATTTTGGCAAATATACATTTTTTTGTTTGAAAAGTCGCTAAGTATACCAATAAAGTTTCTAAGACGGTAGCAGAGGGGCGACTACTGTTAACTGGGTACATGGAGACATGTCAGTCAAACCTCTGTCACAGCTGAGCAAAAAGGGACAGTAGACGATTTTCAGAGCTTTGTGGAGGTAGATAAAATCGGTGGGTAAGATTAGTTCCTCATGTAGGCATTGGCTGATCTCCCAAAACTGAGGTAATCTGGGCCAGATTACCTACTTAAAAGTCTAAATGTCATTCTGAATAGTTCTCCGTCTTAAACCGGTCACATAAATAATGCCGGTTGTGTCCGCCCAATGCAATGTAAATCATCTCTGTCTTTTTTTGACACATTCTCTTCCACCATATTTGCTCACTTCCTGGTCAGCTACTTTATTGATTATGGCATCTCCGTTCTGTTTGGTCTCCATCTCAGGTCTCTATATCTTCCGTTAGTTCAGAACTTCTTATTGACTCGACATAGTACTCCGGCTCTTCTAGAACATCACTGACGTCGCTTTCTGTACCTCAGTCTAGCTTGAGACTAGACTGCGGCACAGTCTAGTCTCAAGACAGTACCTTGAAACTAGACTGATGCACAACAAGAGTTCAGATGCACCTTACGCATCTGAACTCTTGTGCATCAACAAAACTTTCCTTGCTCTCATAATTCCTCCTCCACTCATAATTACCCAAAGAGTCACAACGCATCTTCAACTCTCAATCATAACCCAATCATACCTATTTGATTGTAATTTTATTTTTGTTTTATCTTGTGTTTTTAATGCAATTCCCTTGTTCTCTGCCCAGGTGAGCGTCCGTTCTCGTGTCCCCACTGCAACCGTGCCTTTGCGGACCGTTCCAACCTGAGGGCCCACCTGCAGACTCACGCCGAGGTGAAGAAGTACCAATGCGGCGTCTGCTCTCGTACCTTCAGCCGCATGTCGCTGCTGCAGAAGCACAGCTCCTCGGGATGCTGCTCCACTTTGGGCTGAGGCGCCGCGAGTGCACGGAGGAAAGCCTACCGGGACATCAGCGGGGTGGAAAACTTTTTGTGAAGCCCAGTTAGATTGTTTAAGACACTGCAAAGTTCACAAAATTGCCAAACTTTAAGAGACCTTGAGGGAATCAACCCTCACCGTGGATCTGACTTTACGAGCGTTTTCGCTTCTCTGTTCCCTTGTAAAACAGTTGAGGAGTGTTTTTTTTTTTTTCTACTTTCTTCTATTGTTGACTGAGTTTTTGAGGCTGGACCATGTGAACTGAACAAAAGTGCCCATTCCAAACAACGCATAACGTGAACTGGTCGGGGCAAGAGGCGCCTCTCCTCCCATCTTCGCCCTGGTGCCGGTCAGCTCAGGATCATGGCCTAGACGCAGCTGCTCCAGAGGTAGGGGTGCGTGGGTGGGACAAATCCCTCGGCGCTTCTCGAAGCAGCACACACTCGCGCACACACAAAAGCAAATGCGCACACAGCTGTCCCTGGTGCCGTGGTGCAGATAGATGAGGTGCTAACAGGTGCTGCAGCCATGACCTTCGCTGGCTGATAGCAGGTGACTTCCAATGCCCTTGGTTTGCTTAAGGAGAAAAGAGGAAGCATGTCATCGCAGAAGAATGGCACCAGTTATTGTTTTTTTTTTCTTTTTTCTCCTTCTATCACTGATGTGGATCGTTGTAAGCCTCTGTTTTGACTTAAACCAGAGCCTCTGCCTTAATCCGTTGGGGTTTAGACATGGGAAAAGCCATTCTGCTGTTTGCCAAAGACGATTCAGTGTGCAGCTCTCCTGCAAACGTGTATAAAAGAAAGAAAAAAAAAAGCCAATGCACTCAAGGTTACTACAGTGTTATCGATACCAAGCCAAAGCCATACGACTCAAATGAATGTGCCTTGAAATTGTGTTATTCGTACAAACCATGCCTATATTTGTATTCTTATACCTCATTTAGCTGATGTGGCTTTAAAATCTGACTTGAGTATCGAAAGAAAAGTCGCTAAGTCAAGAACTATCGGAAGGCTGAGACCAAAGATGTTAACAGTTTACACCATGGAAACATGGTTGCCTAACATGTGATGAAAGCCATGTACGTGGACCATACTGAGATGAATTTCTCACGTTCCTAAATATTTTACAGCTCTGTTGTTGTTTTTTTTAGTGCAATGCGCAGATGTTTTATTTGCTTTTTTTTCTACTATGCCTTTGTGTTCATCTTTAATTTCTGTATGTCGTAAAAGATGCATTTTCAATAAAGTAATTTATGTTTATTAAAACTCGCACTGTTGATGTTTTTTTGTTTGTTTTTTGTTTTTTAGCAGAAGCAGACGGTTATAAGAGTCCCCGCTTTCGCTTTAAAGAAGTCTGCGCGGCTGCAGCGCCGATTCATAAAACGTCTGTTTGATCATTAACTGGGACAATAATTAGCGGTTTGGAGAAAACGGGCTGTTGCGTCGGAAACGTTGCAGATGCAGGTGAGCGACGTGCTGTGATTGGTAGGAACGACGGAATGCACCTGCTTCCAGTTTCCACCTGCCGTCTACTTCTCTCTGTGGCTGTGTAAACATTGTAGCGTATGCAAATGTGAGCGTTTAGGTGCAAGTGCTCAGTCAAGCGTTGTGTCGTTCGGAACTGAACTACGTCGGACTAGTTCTGATGTGGAGTTTTCAGTTAGTCGCACTCTATCAGCGATTGATGAGTGTTTATTCTTTCGCCTCTCGGTGAGAGAGCACAGCATATATTCCTAGACAGTGAGTCAAAGTCTGGCGCTTTAGGTTCCCATGGCTCCACTGCTCTCAGTCAGTAAGTCAAGCTACCAGTCACCGGGCCTGTCAGTCAGTCAGCCGCCGTGCGGGGGCCGAGGCCTGAGCCTTGGCCATGCAGCGCGGAGTGAGGTAAACTGTTCCACAGCATCGTTCCTGGTTTCCTTCTGACTCAGGGTTATGTGCTCACAGCTAGCATTCAGTCTGACTGACTCACCTCATATAAAACTGCTGTAAGTGGGATTTATTGAAAGCGGGATCGGGCTGTGACGGTGTGACAACTCGAGGAAAAAAAAGAAATCACAGTTTTACAGTATCGTGGCGCTTTATTTAACATTTAGATCAAGAAAAAATAGAGATAGGCACCAGCAACCCTCTCGACCCCATTAGGGATAAGGGTGTATAGAAAATGGATGGATGGAAAAATGTCAAACGGGATTATTTGCTTTGTACCGGGACAAAGAAGAATCACTCTTGTTGGTGCAAAAAATGATGTCAATGTCAAGAATCAGGATGTTTCTTTTTAAAACTGAGTCCAGGGTCAAAAAGAGTAGCTTGAAAGTGAAGTTTCGTCTCTATTACATGAACCTAACTTAATGTGTTGCTTTTTATGCTGTAGTGATCTGACAAGGCGCAAGAAATTGCACAGAACTTTACTAGCCCATATGTGATAAAAGATTCATCTTTAACTTTTTCCTGCTGGCAGTGTATGGGGAGCCGTTTGTAAAGTTACCCAGTAACAAATCAACAGCATCGTTTTGGTTTAGTTAGCCTGTCTAAAGAAAAGACATAGATGTTCATTTCTTAAAGTCATGTTTTTTTCACCATGTTATTCGTACATTTATAAATGTCACAGAAACCAAAAAAAAAAAAAAATTTGCTTACAAATTAAATATTTAAATAGGAAGCAAAACAAGCTTGCTAGCATGGAAGCATTTAGCTTTTTTTTTTTTATTCGTCTGATTTAATATTGTGATCTTAAATGCCGATTTATTAGACCAATAAAATAATGCACCTCCTATGATTCTGATTTCTTTGTTGTACGTACTAAATAGGCTGCAATCATGAAATATTGCCCTTGCAAAACATGTCTGCGAGGCTTAAAGTAGACCAATAACAATTACTGGGAGGTGGATTTTGGCAATGTTACAGTTATAAAAATCACAAGTATAATGTTTATCTATTGCATAGACTTGAATAGTTTCCAACTGCTGATTGTGCAGAATATCGCACATTTCTGCCAGTCTGTTATTTCAAGAGCAAACCAAACATGAAAGGCTGATTTCTTAGACAACTAAGGCAAGCAGGCGGAGTAAGTGGTCTGCTGCTCGACAGACAGCTTCCCAGCTGTGGCAGTATGCTGTTTTACTTTACGCACTGTGACTATTTCTTGTTTTTGGGACTAAAAATATCTCCAAATCGCCAAAATTGTTATTCTTGGACGCAGAGGAAAAGTGCAATAAAATGTTTGTTTTTTTCACCCAGGACTCTGGGGATTTCTTTGGGATCTGATAAAAGGATTTTAAACTGCAGAACATTTTGGTAGTTTCTAATCTGCAAGCGTTCAAACTTCAAAAATCTGTGCATGAACACAGAGCTGGCCCAGCGTGATTGTTTGGGTTTATCTCTGCTTTGGGTTTACCCAAGATGCTTCTGGGGAACAGCGAATAAAAGCTCAGCTGTTGCTCGGGGTTATGCTAGTGATGTAAGCTGTGATGTCCTGGGGTGAGGGTGTCAGCTCTGCTAGCAAAAAGCAACTCTCTCAAGTTCACTCAGCAGATTTCACGGTTGACTGACTTCCAGTTGAAGTCAACATTTATTTTATTTTTTTGTCTTTCAGTCCAGATCCGCCATGTGCCAAAGTCGGGGGGTTGATACATTTTGATTTCCTCCACCTTTCTGACGCGTTCAGTGTTCACTAAAAGTTCGGTAAGTTCACTAATTTCGGAGCTAACGGGACGCTGCGAAGAGTTGGACCCTTTTCCGAGTTCCTCCGCAGAACTGTAAACACAACACGCTGCTCCCTTTTTTTTTTTTTTTTTTTTGTCCCCTGGGGAGAGCGCAGGGTCTGGATGTGAAATCTGAGAGCGTTTTCCTGCTGTGTGCTTTACAGTGCCAGAGCACTCACTGTAATTTACCAAAAGTGGCTGCTATTTATGCCATAAAGCATGTGTTTAACATTCCTGAACCCCACTGTGTTTGTGTATTCCTCGCTCGCTCGCTCTCCCACTCACTCTCTGGTTGTCTCTGTGGCTGCATTTCTATTTGTGTGTGTGTGTTTTAAGTGGAAATGGTCCTTACAGAGCAGCAGCCTTTCCCTCTTCACAGGAGGATCATCTCTTCTTCGCCTCCCTCCCCCCAACCCCACCTCCACCCCTCCTGTGAGACAGAGGCCCGACAGGAAGTGGGAGTTTACACTGGCCTACTTTAACCCCCCCACAAATAAACTGCATCTCTTGGGCTGGAAGAGCTGCGGAGATCAAGCGCTCGTTCTGTTGCCTGCACTTTGCCACAACCGGCTCCGTGTTCCTCCCACGTCTTGATTCATCCCACCCTCCATCCGAGGCTTTCAAGGGTGGAGCCGGGTGGCCGGGAACTAAAGTGTGGCCTTCGGGGCAGCGGCAGCAGCAGTCCGGGCTCATGATCTGTGAGACAGGAAGGAGCTGTCAGCATCTCGTAAACAGCAGTCATCTGCTCTCGTGATACTTGAGGCCTGGTGAGAGCACCTCCCGGGGAAGGGCCTTCGCCTCGGCTGCAGGCTGACTGCAGTGAAAAGTATGAAGCGTAGCGCCAATGCTGCATATGACCATCATCTGAGGGTCGGTGTTCATTTAGCAAAAATTTCACAGCCTCCCGCTGGTAAGCGGATCATCTCCGGGGAAAGAGACTGGTCTACTCACAGCGTGTCACTGTAATAATCGTTGGAATGCTTGAGCATTTTGTATTTGCGACAGTGAAGCAAGGGAAATACTTTTGTTTGTTTTTAGTAATGCAAATCTGAAAAATTTGAAGAACCACGTAGTTTGAAATGCGAGAATAAGTCATTCATTCATTCTCCTTTATTTAACCGGGCTAAAACTGGCCTTACAATCCAACTCAGTTCTCATTTCCCTTCACAGCTCAGTCGATGCTTTCTCTCATTGACTGTGATTTCTCTGGTAGAATTTCAACCGGGCCAATCAGCGAACAGGAGAAGTTCGATGGCGTTCGTTTTCTGCACCGTTTCAGAAACGCAGTCCGCCTGTAGTTTCAGCTGTGGCTGCGGAGGAAGTGAACAAAGCCGTTCGATCTGTGTTGGCCACGCTTTCAAATATTTAATTAACAACAACAGACGCCTCGTTCGGACCAGTACCTCTCTCTCTTTTTTGTAGTGTGGGATGGTTGTTTACATCACAGTATGAAACTGACAGTAAGCCTCATAGGATGAACCTGCCCCATTACATACGTCACGGGCAAAGGTTAGAGACTGGGTAAAATTTAAAACAGAGTCCAGGTAGCCAATCAGTAGCTGAGGTTCAAGACCCTCTGTACAAAGCAAAAGCGTACTCCAGGGGGCTGATCTTTACCAAGCTAAGTTAACATTTCATTTACAAGGGGAAAATTGGCAGAAAACCTGCATCACACAACAAAATGGTAACACTGAACAAAGACGATTAGACCATAAAAACAAATTAAAAACAAACTACTTCAGAGCACTGACACTGGTTAACAGATTCACGTTGCTTCTTCGTAAGAATACTTTGAGTTAACGACAAAGAAATGAGATTGGACATCTGAAGTTCAGACTGGAGACAATTCCATAGTGCAGGAGCTGTAACACAGAGTGCTTGTTTCACTAGTTTCAAATTCGTGGAACTAGCAAATGGATTATGTTGTTGGAGCGAAAAGGTTTATAGATTAAAATCATCAAACAAATTTTGTACAAGATACAACTCGCAGTGACACACAAGACGTCGTACAAACCTCAAAGAACTGATAATGATAACACTGTATTTTCTCTTCTTTTTTTTGCAAAATAATTCAAGCTTAGTTAGCTTGGATACCTTCGCATCTGACTAAGAAAACATCTGACTAAAGCCTTTTCGCAGACGGCATTAGTCAGATGTCCACTGCTTCCAACATAGCAATGGAAGCAGGAGTTTAGATTCTGTGGAAGGCGAATTTCTGCTGCACTCTCAAGTCTTTTGCAACCTCCAGGAGGTTTTCTCGTAGGACTGCTCGGTTACCAGCTTCCCAAAATGAAAAAAATACTTAGCCTCGGTCTCATCCGTAGGATCTTCGCCTCCATGTTTGCCGTGTTCCATTCGGAGCTTGTAACAAATTCCTAACAGGTCTTCTGGCATTCATCTCGCCATTAGAGAGAACAACCGATAGCTGATATTTGCCTCGTCTTTGTGGGTTTGTACCATTTTCAGAGGATGGCTTGTACAAATGCCTGGCCCTACCACTTCTCCACAGGCTGTTTGTTCTCTAATGGTCTCTACAACCTTTTGAGGCCTTATACAGAACAGATGGATTTATACCGAGATGACATTACACACATATGGGCTCTGTTTACTAATTAATTACTAATTCACACCAGACCTGTTTAGTCCACGTTAATCAAACTAATTCGTTTGCCATGAAAGTCTAGTTTGTTTGGGGAGGTGTGAACGCGTAATCAAACTCTGATGCGGACCAAAAAAAAAACCCAAACTCTAGTTCACCTAAAAACTTCGGTCTCGGTTCGATTGAAGTGAACTCTGATGTGGTTCAGATGCATATGTGAACGCCAAGCGGACTGGAGACCATTCCAAAAGCAGGAGGAGGACTATACCGCAGGGCATTCTGGGTAAACAAAAGAACAAGTCTAGCGCTGGCAGGTGAAATGACTCCTGGTCTTTTCACAAAGACAAAAGAGAATCCTACCACGGCTCAAATTTGACACTACTTGATTTGACACTACTCCATTTTTGATGTTTACGTTTTGCAAAGAAAGAAGCGATGCTCAATGTCTTCTTCATTGGTTTTTTTCTTATTTCCTTCAATAGTTCTTGGAGCAGCACCACCACAGGGGAAGGAAGGAACGTGTTTTTCAGGAGGAACAAACGTTGCGACTTTGGTCCCCAATCAAACCGCGTCTACCGGACGATCGGGCGTGAAAACCGATAGCGACTCCTGACGGCTTTCCAGGAACACTTTACGACATTCTTATTTTTAAAAATTGTTGCGAACCACTTATTGGAACACACAGTCAGGCCCTGCTTTGTGTTACGTAAAATCCCAGCTAAGTGTTGAAGTTTGTAAAGTGACCACATATGGGACGGTTCAAGGGGAACGAATGCTTCTGCGAGGCATTGTAAAATTTGACCTGAGCAATGTTAATCTGTGTCAGCTGTCTGAGGGATCGGAAACAAAGTCATCTTTGCAATTTACTCTTTGGAATAGACTTGCTCTTCACTTTTAACGGACGCTCTCCCCTGAACGCCCCTCGTCTGACATCCACCACCTTCCTCCTGTGTCTCGGCTTAATCGCGTCTCACTGAATGTGACTGGGGTTCATTTCCCCGAGTGTCGCCGTCTCTTTCTCGACTTGGACGCGAACTGCAGAATGCAGAGCTAATTCCTGTCTCCGCTGAGCTGAGACAACCATCGCATCTGGTAAACAAGACCAACAGCGGTAACACCACAAGTATGCTTAATGATGGATTCGATCAGGCTGTGCGGAGTTGCCCCTCGGCCGGATTGGAGAAGAAGTTGTTGGGTGGGTTGGGGGTGGAGGGGTGGTGGTGAGGGAACATATTAAAAAGTAATGAATCACACACTCAGTCACAGGGTCGCCGGCTATGAATGTGCTCTCTGTTGGTTTTCCTGGAGCCTGGAGTTTACTAACTGATGACGCAGGCTGGACTTGATCAGAGACATGTGTTGCTCTGGACTCTATGCCAGTGAGAGGAGGAAAAGAGTGGGGGGGGGGGAGAGACGAGGAGGAGGAGGAGAACCACGGGTGATGCCTGAGCTCTGTGCTTTTCCTGCGCGTCCTCAGGGGCATTCGATCACCCGGAGGTCGATGGGATTGGAGGGGAGATGAGAAGAGGACAATAAAGCTGACTTATACTCTGGGAAAGGAAACAAGAGACTCTGAAAGATCCTGATGTTGCTTCTTTTTTATTTTTGCACTTCCAGAGGCTTGTGTGGCATCTTAGCAAGAAGTTTTTGATTAAAGTTGCTGCAGTATGTAACCTTAATTAAAAAAATATGTTTTTACATATTTGTTAAAACTATCACTATGTCAAGACAGCATGACACCCGCTTCCTCCCAGAGCTACTATTGCTATGTGAAGAAATGCACCGCTCCCAATCAAAAACAACCAATTAGAACAAGAGGGAGGGTCTTGGTGTAGTCAATCAACCTTGTGTGCTCGCTGCTAAATGTGCTAATGGTGGAGAAGCAACATACCATTACATGAAAACTGTTTATTTGTTGTCATCAATGGCTATGCTAGCTAGCCTTAGCATTCACGACAGACTCTGCTGACTCGAAGAAGTTATACCGCAGTAGAATTAAGTGTGGACTTTAACTAGGCCGTTCTTCTCTAACCTCCCCTCCACAATCATCTCAAGTGTTTTTCAGTTGCTGGCAAGTTTTCCACCCTTCCTGTCCTCCCACCGAGATATGCAGATTGTATGTGTAACAGAGTTTTATTATTTTTTATATATTTTATTAACCTCTTTACTCTACCAGTCTTGCTGGTAGAGTAAAAATGTTCACCATGTTTTTCTGATTTTTTTTAACCATTTCCTGTTAGTTATATATTACATACAGTTTTGTGTAGGTTTGTCACATAAAATCACAATTAAACACTTTGAGGTTTGCAGCTGTAATGTTTGAAAATGTGGGAAAGGTCCACTGTGATCAGTGGACTTTGGTCTTGTTTCCCCCTTTCACACTGGCTAAAATATTCATTCATAAAGTTGATGTTTTTGCAATGTATTTCAAATTCACAGAGAAGTCACGGTGTTATCATAAACGTTATATTTGCACATAATTGATTTTGAATGCAATTTTTTCAGTTTCTTTGTAAAAAAAAAACCCCAAAAAACAAAAAACTACCAGTTGTGACTGGAAACAGCTGAACGGATCTTTTTTCTGTTTGTTTCAGCTTCTTAACTGATCAGTGTGACACAGTCTCCTGTGTGATGCATTCGGTTTCCTAAATAAAACATGACGCCTTCGTTGGTCTGACGCACATCGGGATCACCTTCAGAGAGGTAAGATATTATGCGACTAAACTCTGTGTGGCCTTCCACAGCTACAGTTTTCCAATTAAAATAAACTTATTCACCGGGAAAACACAAACTCATCAGAAAACTCAAACACCACCGACAAAAACTTTTGGCCAAGACGCATTTTTAAAAAGAAATCATTGGCGTCGTAGTTAATAATAGCTACTGAAACCTTAGAGCAAGCTTTATTTTTTTTTCTGAAACTGATATGAACATTGAAGAGGATGTCAAATTAATTCCTTGAATCCGTAAACTTCCTCATATTTTAATAGGACATGTGATAGCCCTCGGTCTAGCTAAATACAAATCGTTTGGAGCTGCAAATGTTCCATGATATTTAGAGAAATGACTGCTAAAGAAAATGTGCTTTCATGTTTTAAGAACCTTTGTTTTATGCTTGTTTTCAGACGGACTGTTTGGGGAGAAAGCTGTGGAGAGGTTTTAAGCAGGATTGTGTTATGAAAAGCTTTAAAGCGGCAGTATCATGTATTTTCCAGACACATAGTGCCTTTGATTGCACAATCAAGTATCTAATGTTTACTTTAGTTGTTATAAACTATATATATATGTATATACTGAATAAGACTTAAAAGAAATTTGTAATTTCTTTAAAAACTCCTGCTCTTCTTGAAACTCCGTCATCACAACATGAATCCTCTACTAACCCTTTAACAACATTTTCACTGGCTTTTCACTGAGAAGTAGTTCCTATAATTAGCAGCTCCACCAGATGTTTGCTAATTGCTGCTGGCTAGTCTGAAGGAGGCGAGGAGGGACGGCTGCTCTGTGAGGCAGAACCTTGGAAACTGTAGCTTTCAAAGGCCGGGCTAGATGCACCCTGGCTTTTCCAGCTGAATGGTTGCCATGGAAATGAAAGGATTTCTCAAACATGCGTGAAAGAACCAAGACAACACTCCAGGAATGATGAGGGAATGACATTATAACATGATCTAGAGCCCAAACATGTCAATTTTACATTATAGTGCCACTTTAAGCTTCTTTGCTTACAGAGAACAATTCAATCCATTACCTGAGAATGGAAAAGGTTTGCTACAACTTCTAGATAAATTGTTAGCTTACCTAAACTGAGAGCATTAATCACAAAAACAGCCAAGAGGCACACGGTCACTCTGGAGGAGCTGCAGAGATCCGTAGCTCAGCTAGCAATTAACACAAACCCGGCCTGTATAAAACTGTGAAAAGACGAAATACGTTGTTCAGAGAAGTTCTGGTTTTCCATAAGCAATACAGCAGATATGTGGAGGAAGGTGATCTGGTCAGATGAGAACAAAGTTGAAGTTTTTCTGACCTAAATGCAAAATGCTGAGAGGGATAGAAAGCTGACACTAGACGCCCTCCCCTACTGTGCCTCACGTTGTGAGGATAAATTTCTTTGAAAGGAATATGAAAACTGGAAGGTGATTGAAGACAAAAACAGGGCAATCCAAGAGGAAAGAGGAAGTTTTTGGCAGCAGTAAAAGACTTGAGACTGCAGCAAAGATTCACCTTCCAGCAGGACAAGAAGCTTAGCCAGAACTAAAGTGAAATGGTTGCTAGCAAAGAGTATACATGTGTGAGAATGGCCCAGTCAAAGTTAAGACCTTTCCAAATGAGTCGAAACTCAGTATGTTTTAGTAACAATCTGATACCAAGTAAATACCAGACTAGTATCGCTGATACCAATAGCGATACCGATACTTCTTCAGTTTGACATATCATCAAACTTCTGACCTTTACGTGTTTTTTGAGCGATTATTTTGAGTTATTTTGTTGAAATCTATAACAAAACTACTACAAAGTTTAGAAATGTCTGCAAAATCCATAAAAAATAATAATATGACAATTAGTAACATTAGGAAAAAAACTGAAAAAAATAATAATAACAATTTGAGAGCAAATAATAAAAATCTTTGAGGTTGAGAACCCATTCTGCAAAAGTAAAATAAAATGTCAAGAGGGCATATGAAACTAAACTAAAGCACGGATCTTCCGACTCTGATATTGATCCAATACCGATATTTCGGTTCTATCTGCCCATGTCTGCAACTGAAAGTCCATTGAAAGAGCCATGAGTTGTTGTTCACAGACACAATCTGACTGAATCTTGACGTATTTTGCAAAGAAGAATAAGAAAAGACTTCCCCTTGTGACTTGCAGCTTTAATTGTAGCAATTTTGCAGAAAGGTAAAGCCAAACGCTCCATGTTTTCATTTGTAAAAAAAAAGTTTTTCCATTTATCCGTTTCCATCTACTTCAGTCATTCAGTCACTCACAAATTTGTGTTGATCTGTCAAACAAAATCCTAATATAAATCACTGATGTTTGTTGTTATGTGACAAAAGGCAAAAAGGCTCCAGGGATGTGGATACTTTTATAAGGCAAAGCAAACCCAACCTGGTCAGTGTTTTATTTACGTTCTATTTACATTCTATGACTAAAAGAGACAGACGTGTTTGGGACCCATGACTAAACGGTGTGTAGTAGCTGAATGTCTCAGCTTGTTTCACCATTTCTATAGTCATGAAACTCAGCATGATTCCTACAAACTCAAAACAATATCAATGTTTTAACATTTTTAAGATATGATAATCACCAATTCACCTGAAGAGTTTCTTCTTTTTTTTTTAGCCAGACTCCTCCCTTCATCCCCCATTTCTTAATTGATGGCTCATTTTGATCTCACTCATTTAAGTTGACCAATCAGAATAGACTGACCATTTCAGAAGGAGGGTCTTCAGAAAACTCTCAGAATTTCAACAAGGGACAAATAAGTGGTGTTGAAATAATGCATGAAAATGAAAAACGGATCTCTTATTCTATTTCTAATACCATGTAAATCTGGAGTTGTTGATCGTCTCGAGTGAAAATCCGAGCCTGCAAACAAGTAAAACAGGTGCCTTGTTCCTGGACCTGCACCTGCCAGAGGAACAGACTTCACCTGCTCGATACACCTGAGCATTCTTTCCCAGGCAAGGTGCTGGGCTGTCGTTGAACTGTTGCCTCAGGTCTTCCAGGCAGCTTTATGAAAGAGGTTTGATAGATTTTGTCATGTCCCAACATGCTGTGGTACAACAGTATGTAAACAGTGTCAGCCACCATGCTGGGAAAAAGACTCCCACCATCCCCCTCCGCCGACCGCGGTTCTGATTCGCTGAGCACTTCGGAAGCCCTGTGTGAAAAAGTAGTGTGGCACTTGTCCGGGCAAGCCAGACGGAGCAGCAGCTGACAGCGCTGCACGTCAGCGTGTCATTGACAGGAAAGGGTATTGGGAATTGAGTCATGAGATTGCAGTGTCCCATGAACAACCCGACAGGTTTGTACCAGGATGGGGTTCGGAGGAGGAACAGGTGCTTGGTGTGAAGCTAGATGCTGAGGACGGACGGATGGACAGACAAACGTCCTCTCTCCCCCCAACATTTGGTCCGACGGAGATCAAAGAAAGTTCAAATTTGAGGCGGTGCCTCCGAGGAAACAGATGTGTGGCATTGAAAGCACTTCTCGAGAAAGTCAACACCAGCAATTAGCTAAAAAACAACTCCACCGTCATGCAGACGGACAAACACACAGAGGGCACACGCCCGTTAAAACGCCTGCTTTCTACGATGGCAAAATAATGAAATCACTTCAAACCATTTCCGATGTATTTATTTCATTGAAAAATGTAAAAATCAGTTTGGAAAAAAAAGGTGCGATAACCTGGTTGAGTAAACGTGCCTACCTTCAATATATCACATTATTTTCTCTCACTGATGCCACTTAATTTCATCAAGTTTTCTCGAGTCAGTTCAGCTACTTGGTCAAATTGGTCAAACACAATTTGCCAAGAATTTGCAAATTCCACTTGCAAATCAAGTGAAATTTGCAAACTCTTCTAGAAGAGTTAGAAGAGTTTTCTTATTCCCACAGATTGAGCGGACATCTTTATGCCCCTTTCCGGGTTTTCTGCTAGATTTAGCTCTGAACTCAGCTAGATGACTCTAAAATGTAGATTTTTCTCTGGCTAAGTCATTCTTGTGTGGATCTGGACGGATACTAGCCAACCAGCTCCTTGCTCTACGCTTTGCTCTGTACAGATGATCCAGACCATCGGCCATTTTCATTAGAGATTGCTTCCCGGAGGCTCTTTTGAGGTTTTAAATTTGACCCAATCACTACCGTTTGCCCAATGACATATGTACTGTGTCAGTTTGACGTTATGAAACTTACTGCAAATTGCAAACAACCACCCTCCACTACAAAGAAAGAAATGCCAATAAGAACATTAGTTTTAATGTTCTTATTGTCCAACACGGACCGAGCAGCTTCGTTCACTTCCTCTCCTGCAGAAAATCAATGTCATTCACAATTCCTCCTTGGGTTTGCTGATTGGCCCAGTAGAAATTCTACCAGAGAAATCCAGGTCAATGGCAGAAATCCCAGAGTGACAACTGGAGGGAGATGAGAATCAAGTGGAATTTGCAATCTCTGAAAGGTTTTCAATCCCACCTGATAGATTTTGGGGAAGATTTGTAACTTCATTCACAGGAGGGGGGGAAATCTGTTCTCCATAAGGAAAAGTATTTTCTAATCAAGATGCCTCAAACTCCATGTTTCACTTTGAATTTGACTCTTGTGGTCTTGTTGGTGCAAAATTTCAACTTCATCAGTCCTAAAAAAAACCCCAAAAATAAACCTGTTTATCATAAACCGGGATGTTTTCTTGAAGCTTATTATAGCGACATCACAAAACCCTGACATCTCAGCAGGGCTGGCTGCACTTTTCGGAGAGGCCATGTTCCCTGTGGGAGGCCTGAGAAGCAGCTGTTTGTGATGGAAAACACCCATCCCTCCCACCGACACCCCGCAGACGCATCTCGTCATCGTGACACATGAAGAGCTCCTGATCCCCAAAGGCTGGGAGTCGTGGCAGAGCCACCCAGCCTTTTAAACCAGTTGATTCTGCAAAGTCGGCTCCCAAACAATAGACGCACACAGGCCAAGCAAGCTGAGCGCGCGCACGGTCCAGAAATGCACGCGCGCACAGACACACACAACCCAACGCAGTCCTGCACATGCTGAAGCCATTATCCTGATGCTTGTTAAGTCATTACTCTGTAGCTTGTTATTTTCTCAAGCTAGAGAAAGCAATCTATCCACAGAGGAGCGCTGAGAGATTTGCCACCCGGCTGAGTCCTGGGATATGGGAAGTTACCCTGAAATTTGAGGAATGTGGTGAGGACTCAAACCCAAGGAATACAAAAAGAAAAAGAGAGAGAGAGAGAGATCATCTTCGAGAGGCTTCGCGACTTCTTTTCCCACAATCTCCAGCTCCGAGCTGCAACCGAGGCCTAGCGGAGACGTCCGCTGGGAGGGAGCATTGCAGACTTTTACTGATGACGGCGCAGAAAAGCCGCCGTCCACCAATAGGACGAGGAGGAACTGACACAGTCTTAGAGCTTTGACATATTCACGGTGGATCTCAGACATCTGGTTTCCATTTCCCTCCTTTCCCAACACAGCGAACGAACGAGGGCAGCGGGGCTTTTTCACTGAGATCGTCTCTTCGGCTTCCTGTGCAATCTGTTTAGCATAAATGTGTGCGCCACACGGTGGGATGGAAACGATGGCGAGTTATTAAAGAGAGCTGCACTGCGAGGGTTTATTTTTAGCTCCCCGCCCCCAAGTGCCTACGCCACCCTCAGGGTTTTATTAGCAGGAACATCCCATGAGCGGACATTTTCACAGCATCCTCACCAGAAAGAGAAAAAAGAAAAAGAAACCTGCCAGCCTGCATGCTCTCACCACACCGCTAATGAGTGACACATGGCTCTGAGCTCCACTGCTCACACCTCCAGATCAAAGCCCTGGAAGAGAGGTTCTAAACCCAGGGCCCCATGTGCCACATCCACCTCCTCTTTAACACCGACCCGACGTGTCTGGGTGCCGCCAAATGGAGACACACCTGTCCTTGTTGCATTTAACACAAACAGTAGCGTGACTGCAATTTATTCACAGGGCCAGTGGATGCAGATCCTCGCTGGATAAACACTATAAAAAGAAACATTTTGTGGGGCGTTACAAAGTTGAACATTTTCCAAAATGTAAAGGTAAAAACAAAGTCAAGGTTTTTGACTCCAAATTCTAGAGAATTTCTGAGATTGATCTCAAAATTTCTGAGTTTTTTTCTCACACATTTTTGACTGCTGAACCGCAGAAATGTCCCCGTTTTTTCTAGGATTTCTAGAAATTTGTTTGGCAGTAAATAAATCCTTTTCTTTCCCTCCTTATCCATAATACGCTGTTATGTTCCAAAAAATTACTCAAGTAAGAGGAAAAAGGTATCTGGTAAAAAATGTACTGAGCAACTGATCAAAACGTCACTAAATCTTTAAAAAATACATCGTCAGGCGGACCAAACTGTAAATGTATGTGGAAATGTTGTTATTTATCAGGCCAAAATGAAAATAATTCATATAAATAAGATCATTACAAAGTTACTCACCAAACTTTTTGGCAGACAATCCAAAAATGTTACTCAAGTAAAAGTATCATTACTTCATTATAAAGTTACTCAAGCAAAAGTAAAAAAGTAAAACATAGTAAAAATACTCCTAAAAGTACATTTTTTTCCAAAAAGTTACTAAATGTTCCTACTTATAACCCAACACTTTATTTTAGCTATTTTCAGTGTAATCATGTTAGTTTGTAGATGTTCAATAATGTTCATCATTACGTACATAAAACATTCTGCTGAAAACTGAACTCAGTATGTTTAGCAGTGTATTAGTGATACGATTAGCAATAAATATATCAAATTGTTTTGATTTATTCACCTTCAGAGGACCTACAACGGGACCTAAACAAAAACTAAACGTCCTATTAGTCTGTCTTGTCAAAGGATGAGGTCAAACAACATTTTTCCTATTTTGACAGAGACACACGGGAAGTACATTTAAAACACTAAAACCATAATTTCTCATTCTCTTTCTTCTTCAAATTCATAACCCTGTTGGATTTCAGTGACATGTTTCTTCTGACTGGAAGTAGTAATAAAGTTTACTTGATTACTACTTGGTCTCGACTTGAAGTTGATGCGTATCAGAGAATATGTGGTGGGAGGCAAACATCGGGGTGATGACAAGGAGGCACTCATGCCTCAGAGACCTAAAGCTTGTTATCAGAGATAAACCATCAAAACATCAGTGGAAACAGGCAAAACCCTGGCCAGGCAATAAAATAAAAGCTTCCGCAGCTTTAAAGTCAGTTTTCATTTCCTGCTAAAAACAAACGTCGTGGACGAAATCCAGATATGCCAGGATCATATCTAGACCTAGATGCTAGATTAATCTAGATGCTCCTGGCATCAGATTTGGGGCTGAACTGTTCAAGTGATTAAGTATGCCTCATGGTTAAACCTGAGCTGTAGGTGGTTCTGTGTGGAGTTGGTCGTCTCTCAGTCTGCGCGAGTTTCTCCAGGTACTTCAGCTTCTTCCTGTGGCGCACAGACATTCATTCTGGAGGTTATTCAGTATTACTCATTGACATTATAACAACACCATCATTCTTTGGTAAAAAAGAATCCCACCAAACATTTCATCAGAATGTAATTGTTTATTCAAGTTGGATTATGAAGTGATTCATCAACTCGGTAAAACCGAGCAGTTTTGATTGCGAAAGTTTCTGTGTTGGAAGAAGGGTTAGCTTAGCTACAATGCTAAAGCTAAAGTTTGACTTGCTAGCATTTTAATGCAGCTAGCTGTTGGCAACAAGCAGCTCAGGGGACAGACACATTTACATGCCACCATGTCAAAATGGATAGAAAGTGTAATCTGTAATCCCAGAACCCCTTTTAAAACACGGAGGAGAAACCAGATGACGTCATTATTTAAACACTTGAAAATATTTATTGCTCATAATTCAAGACTGGTTCAGCAGCTGAGATGGAGAGGATTCTCTGATTCATCTGCAGTTGTTGGACTGTGATAACCGCAGTTGTGAAACTTGAGTATATATTAATCATTTTCAAGCTTCAGATTTGCACACTCTAAAAGCTGCCGGGTGAAAAACAACCTAATTTGGGTTACTCATCTCTGTGTCATTTATGGACCGAGCCAGTCCTGGGTTCGGCTATGAGTTATGAGCCAGCATGTTATTATATGAGGTTTTAAACTGCAAGACTATATTAAAGTGGCAAATGTCAAATATCAAGGAGTGGATTGAAAAGAGCAGATCGTATCTAAACAATATTCAAGGGAGATAAATCATTTTGGATATTGATAAAGCAGTGCTCAGTATATACCGCTAGATGCCTGCTGTGCATAACATTATGACCAATTCTTTAGTCAAAGTGTGAACACTGAACACAGCTTGGACTAGTTTGTGCCAAACACTTAGAAGCTACAAGGCAAATGTTAGCTTAAGACTTTCTAGAGTCTATAATATGATCCGCTGACGTTAACGTGACCATAAAACAACATTTTACTGTGTTGTCATTTCCTGTTTCATCCTGTGGAAGAGTGATGTCAAAATAGTTCAAAATGGCCGCCTGTAAAGGTGTGAGGCTCCTTCTAGTGTTTTCTACAACCCATCGTTGACCCAGCCACTGTTCAAATCCAACATTTATGTCCACAAAGCAACACAGCAGCTGTGTGTATAAAATTATGCTTAAGAAATTACATACATATATCCTGTTATGCTGACATTTACGGGCTGTTTGGGCTGATTGATGAGTTAGAAAATAGATACATTTTTACTGTGTCTAAAGTTCAAGTCAATGTAAGAAACAGTTTTCAACTAAATTAACTTTGAATCAAAAAGTTTATTACGAATAATAAATAAAAAAAAGTAAGCATTTAATTCAAACCTACCAAAAATAACTGAACTAATTTTAGTGGTTAAACTTGACACACTTTATAAAATTGGTCGATCAAAACAAAATGTAGATTCTTACACTCATTTTATTAGTTACATTTTAACAGGTTTTCCATTGGTGTTATAAGAAGGAATAGGAAATAATTCAGATATCCTGCAGATCAGCTCTAGAGATCTACATGCTTCTCTGGATAAAAGAAAAAGGAAAGCCGGCAGACGATGCATAGATTAAAACAGGACATTAGAGATTGATTGCAAAACTCTTCAACACCGCTGAACATGCATCCCTCAAATCCTGGCTGCTTTTCGTAAACTCACCCACTCAACTCTACTCGGGCCGTAATGTTGTCCAAGCACTTTCTATACTGCTGAAGGGCGTCAAGAGCCGAGTGGGTAGGCGAGGAAGGGAGGAGGAGAAGAGGGGGAGCTAACCAGAGCAAAGACAGGAAATCCCAATGCAGCATGAACTATTTTCCTCCATAGTTCCACCAGAACAGCTCTTTGCGCCAGTCCCCACGCCCACCTCTACCGGGCCCCCGTTTCTGACAACGATCCACCACCGCTCGACGAGGCAACCACAACGCCGCCACCAGTACCAGCACCACTTTGGCAAAAAACAATCCAAGCCTCTGTCATGCACACATCTGTAAGTTCACTAGCGGGGCCATTACTCAGCGGTACTGGGGGTGGAAAAAACGAGGATCAAACGCTTGGGGTTCCCCTCCATCTCAGTCCAAAGTCCCACTGTGGTTAGGCCGTAGACAGAGAGGCACCTTACTTTACACAGAGCCCCTGAATGCCAAGAAACACTCAGCAATACACATGAAGGAGCACGATAATGCTGTTAGGAGCGCTTCGAGTGGAAATTAAACACGGCACACAAACGATCTGCGGCACATTCGTCAAACATTCCTCGGCAATAACGTCCCATCTCCTCACGGTATCACTTGATCGTCGAGGATGCACATGCTCTTCATGTGACTCCAGTTGAAGAGATAGCCCCCGCCGAGGCACATCGCTGCAAAACTCAATTCAGGCCACTGCTCTCGTTTCACATTCCAGATCGTTAGGAAGGAGCAGTTGGGCGAAAGGAGAGGAATTTGGATTGGGGGAAACCAAGAAAAGAGCAAATATCAGCATCTGAGTCTGAGCCAGGGGGACAGTAAGCATCTTAAAACATGGGGATAACATGAGAGCACAGGGCTGGACTGTGATTGACTTGTATTTATTTTATACACCAGTGTCAGACCCCATGCAAAGACTGAGGCCTCCCAAAACAAAAAAAAAAAAGAAAGAAAGAAAGAAAAACCCACAGCCAAGCTCTTTTTCTCCCCGAGACTAACTCAAGGCTGCAGCGGAGACAAGTGTGAGTATGTGGTGGGTGGGAGGAAAGGCACCTTGCAACAGCTGGTCTGAATTATCCGTGGGGTCTGGGTGGGGGAGGAGGGTACAAGGGAGTGGGAGGGGGGGGGGGGACTTGAGACTCCTGGCGCCGGGATCGGGCCAGCAGGTCAGAAAGGATGACGAGTACCAAAATACAAGCAGGCAGCCATGGACTAGCAAATCGGGGGAGTTCCTGGCTCACAAAGCTTCCAGCTACAGGATGGGCTGTCCATGCAGGGGGAGGCGGGGGGTACATGTGTGTGAGCAAGGGACGCTCCTACTTCCACTTCCTATGAGATAGCCTCTTCCTGTCATTGAGAAAACACGCAGAAACATCATATTAATAAATGTGAGGTGAAAACGTCCTCTATTCTGCCAGGAGGACAAGCGAAACGGGCGTAGGAAGTTCCACATCAGGGAAACGCCGCTGTAGCTTTGTGAGTTTTTTAAACGCGTTAGTTTGTTTTCCTGTTTTGGAATACCAGGAGCCAGCTGCCTGCAAGGTGCCGAACAGCTCGCTCATAATAAGGTTCCTTTTGTGTTTCCTCTTTGACCCAGCTGACCATATTTTGGACACGTCACGCTTTGAGCGATGGCTCCCCCTGCTGGACAAGGGTTCCCTCCGAGGCGTTTGCTATAATCATACTGATGTTAAAAAGGGGAAATATGTGGTTTATCAAACAGCATGCAAGTAATACATTAGGGCCACTATATGTAGAAAAAAGCAGGAGTTTTCAACCAGAAATGTTGACATTAATCTAAAAAATTGTCTAGAGAAAACAAGGACATTTCTGAGATTGAAAAGTCAGAAATTTCCTCGGAACAAAACAGAAATTTCTGAGTTTCGTAGGTTTTCGACTTATGGAAATGTACCAGTTTTGCTATCATTTGGTAGTAATGGTTTTTAAACCGTCTGACTTGCATTTAACCTGTTGAGCACCTTTTCAACAGCTTCCCACAACAGTTTCCTGCAGCTTTGGCCCGCTCCTCTCAACAGAACTGGAGTAACATGACGACCCATTTGTGTCCAAGATGCTGCTTCAATAGTTTCACGTTTTCTCCTCATTACGCAACCAGCTCAGTTCGTCTTTAATGGATGTAACTTGATTCTTATCATCAACAACTTGCACTGCTATGAACCATTTCTTGTAATTTGCAGTAAATTATGTGTGCCTTTGTAGATGTGTGTGTCAATTCATTTTCTTTATTTTCTACTATCAATCTGCCAGAAGACTGCAGATGAAAATGATCTCTTGGTTGTTTTAATGTTGTCGGACTGATTAATATGCACTGTCCCTTATGAAATAAATTCAATTCAGTTTAAAATTTCAGTCTTTAAATGTACAAAGCTCGTAGAGTCATAAACCATAAGACTTATGGCTGTTTTTGCAGCCAAAGGAAGTACTGACTAGTAGAGGTTAATACTAATGTAAGGCAAAATTTTCAGAGTTTGAAAAACACATTTTCCTTCCACTTCACAAATATGGGACACTTTATACAGACCTATCGCAGAACATCTCAAGAGACTACAGTGACGACAAAATGCAGTCTAGTTTGTACGGTATGAATATTTCTGCAAAGCACAAATCAACAATCATCCACATGTAGATTTGTAAGCGTCACTCTATTTTTTTAATCCAGCATTCATATTCCTGCCATGACGGTGGCGTGACGACTTGTGGTAGCACAGTTGTGATTCGTGTTTTGTGGCGGTAGAGGGCAGCATTGCTTAGATTAACAGCTTTCACCAAAGCGGTATAACAAGTGTCCCTTAACCTTTTCCCCCTGTGGGAAAACCTACAACTTGAGTTCCTGTCTTCGCTCTGGTCTTCTGGCGCCGCCGACCAGGAGGCGACAGCAGCCCTCTTGCCGGACAACAGGGAGCTGAATTCAGAGAGTGTAGGATGGAGACGCGGTGCCAGCTGTCCAAGCGCCTGGCCCGCAGCCGGCCAGTAGCACTCCTCCGCCGCGCTGATCCGTCTGTTGCGTCTTCGCGAGAGAAGCAGAGACTCGGGAGTTTTCCCTCGAGACCGCCTTCACCTGCTGCCGCACCGACTTCTCACCGGTCCCCATGCCGGGGGCCCCGCGTGCCACAGAGAGGCTGCTAAGTGTTGCCAGGAGCCGCGCGGCGCTTCGCGGTTCTGACTGGCGCCGGAATGTGTGGAGCTTCTGAAATACGCAGAGGGAGAATCAGCGGAGACGTAAAACCCTTCACTTAGGTTTAACTGTTTTAGTTTATAGTTTGCAGTTCTGCGAATGAATTAATGTGGGTATTTTATCGTATCGTTCATAACTTATAGTGAAACATTTCGTATCACGATAAGAATTAAAATTTATCGTCTCATTAAATTTAAATAAATGATAAACTAGTATTGTCAGAATGTTTTTTTCTTGTTATATTTTCTCCAATATTTGTTCCACAAGAGTGTCAATCAATGTCAGTAAATTGGAGAATATGGCCTATTGCAGTTACTTTGTGCAGTTTAGTGACACAAATCACACTTCTTTAAGTGATTAATAGTCATCCTAAAGAAGACTATATCAAATGGGAATGTTTCTCAAAAGCAGTATTTGTGTTTGTGGCACTATGAATGCTGCACCATGCAGTCACAATCATACAGTTACTTAACAATAAGCAATACATAGTTTTTCTATTGCAATTTGTTGTCATTATCATAACAGCACTGCAAGATATAATTATAAAATTCTAATCCAAGGCAACCAACCCTAGAATTAATTTTATTTTTACAGAATTTTATTTATAATATGTAATCAAGAATAATGAAAACGATTGAGAAATAATGTACAGTGCTGAAAACAAGGCTTTTCCCCTTTATATTTAGTCTTCTTGAACTTTTTGGTCACATTTAGAGATTTTTATTTTATCGTAACAGCAACCATAACCCAATAACTGGTAGTGCTATCGTTTTTTGCTTTGCACTTTCTTCTTTTTTTATTGAAACTTTTTAATAACTGTCCTGCTGAATAAAGCTAAATAAACAGTCACTGTTTCTTGGTGTGGCGAGTGAAAATCAACTAAGCTTTCTGAAAGAAAAAAAAAAAGAAGTGTGACTCATGTTTAATTCGTGGTTTAAAAATGAGAGAGAATCATTTTTCCACACATTTTTCTCCGGCTTGCTTTCTAGCTCTACCGGCAGAGAAAGATTGAAAGAGGAGCGGCAAAAGCAAATGAGGTGGATTAGCAGAGTTTGTCGACAACTGATGGTGTCATCCTGGAATATAATCTCTGCTGCCGCGACGTTGAGCTGTTAGCTTGCCGAGGCCGTCATGAGACGGCAGCAGTCAGAGGTCGCTACAGATTCTTTCAACGGGTAAAAGTCCTCAAGACTTTGCATGATTTTCTTTCAATTTCTCTATTACGTGATGCTCCGTACAACTTAGTCACAAAAACATAAAACAAAATAATTCCATCAAAACTGATCTAGCTTTGTGGTTCTAGTTCGACAAAAAGTGGGTTTGTTTTTCCTTGACATTTCATCAATTTAAAGGCCACTATTAAACAAAGTTTGGATTTTATGACACGTACTCCATGTTATTTTAATAAGATACAGATTATTAGTAATTCTGTTTTGCTTGTGGAAATAATTACTTTAAGATTTTTTTTTCAGTTTACTTGCAAGGAGAATCATTTGTCGTTTATTGTAAAAAAAATTCTTGTCACGATAAAATGTTTCCTTGATTGTTGTCACAATAAATTTGAAATGTCAAAAAAAAATGTATTAAAGACATACTTTTACTATTTTATCTCCTGTTTTTTCCATGCGAGCATCAATGAATATCAGTAAACTCAAAAATATAATTTATTTTTTGTTCCCTCCAGCAGTGTGGCACTCAAACATATGAATAAATGAATTGCCTATGTGCAGTTTAGTGATACAACTCACACTTCTTTAACTAAGCGTCATCCTGAACAATCTCATCTCAAATAGGAACGTTCTTAAAGACCAGCATCTACGTTTGTGGTGCTATAAATGCTGTGCCATGCAGATGCCTAAATATCCATCCATCCATTTTCCTGCACCCTTTTCCCTTATTGGGGTCGGGAGGGTTGCTGGTGCCTATCTCCAGCTATCATTTTGGGCGAGAGGCGGGGTACACCCTGGACAGGTCGCCAGTCTGTTGCAGATGCCTAAATATATATTTTTTAATCATCAATTTTATCGTTACCATGATAGCAATACAAAATATCATGATAAAATTCTCATCCATATCACCCAGTGCTTTTGTTTCTTTTTTATTTAATATGCTGATTTAGCTAAATTTATTCATTGTTTTTGTTTGTTTCTAACTGGAGGCAGGTAACGTTGACCCTGGTCAGGACTTTCTCTTCTCCACACGGACCTGAACACACCCGGCTCTCCACCTGATTCAGGCTAGGCGACTTGCCGGCGAAGTGATCCGACGTGAGCGTGTGGCCCCTTGTCCTGCGAGCAGTTGCCACCGGCGACAGTGGGGCCGTCCTCTGTGGCAGAGGTGCAATCTATGCACCTAAAGCGGGGAAACAAAGCAGAGCAAGGAGGCTGGGTGAACTGCGAGGCAGCTGAAATGCTTCTCGTCGTGACTGCAACTCTGTCTAAACAGCAATCGATGGTGAAATGCCGAGCGCTGCCACCTGCGTGGCACGGCGTCCTTAGCAGGCCCTCAAAAGGTGCTGACAGTAAATTAGTAACTATGAGGATCCTGACAGCGAGAAACCTGCGGGTCAGCGGCTCAAGGTCTCTCCAAGCAGCTACGAGCGTTTCCCTTCCTGGTCTATTTGGAAACCGTGACTTTACCAAAATCAAAATGGAAGACGGTGCTTTTGACCGCTGAAGTCTTCAGATGAGATAACGATGAGCTGTCTGACATTTTGGTTTAGATTAAGTAAAACTTGCTTTTCGGACAATTAACACATTATTTTGTAGGTTTAAGAAAAAGTACTATTAATTTAATTCTGTAATTTGGGATTTAATGCAACAAATTAAAGCCATAACTGAAATAAAATGGTAAACCTCAAGCTTTAAAATGTTTTACTGGGATTTTATGTGATCAACCGACCAGCACAAGATAGAACATGAATATAAAATGGAAAACAAATGATTGACAAAAGCATGGCATTCACTTTTACTAAATATTCTTGTGTTAAATAAAACAGTCTGATGTCTTTTGAACCGCCTTTAATTGCAAGTCTTTCAGAGTACATTCAGAGCTGGGTTGAAGTAGCTCAAGTAAGAAAAGAATGTATATATTCAATATATTCAAGAGTTAAAAGGTTTTTGGTAAAAAGGCTACTTAAGTTCTGAATAACTGATCAGGAAAAACTGGATTTAATTATTTAAAAATGGTTGCATGACAAAATGTTATGTGCATGTATTTTAAAGACAATACAAATAAAGACCTAATTACAAAAGAAGGCAGAAGAAATACTTTTCTATTTTTGTTGTGCAAAACCTATTAAACTAATCGAGTATGTGTATGCATGTTAGAACAGGGTCAAGTACATCCACTAACAATTCAAAATGCTTGCTGCAACTTTCTCACCTTCACATTTCTTAGCAGAAAGGATCGAAACAACAGATCAACAAAGCTGGTGTTCAAACAAGAGGTCTCACTTCAACATGTACTTCAGGTTTGTTTCTGTATCTGGTATATTTGTGGTTATAATATTTGTTCTTCATTCAGTGAAGTTACTCACAGGGGGTTAGTGGTTTAGGTCTGTGACAAGTTTGGTCTAGGGTTAGAGTATCCAGACATTTTACCCAAGAGTAGCAATGCTTTGTAATGATTGCTCAAGTAAAATAAGCGGCATGGTGTAGTAAAACTACTCCTAAAGGTACATTTCTCCAAACAGGTACTCATGTAAATGTAACTAGTTACTTCCTGCTTGTGGGTAAGCGTATATCAGCTTTGGACGTAAATAGATTTAGAGTTTAAGGTCAGGAAGATTAGATGGAGAAAATTCATTCATTTTCTACAGCCTAACCCCTCATAGGGACCAAGAAAACGTCCCACAAGGAGTAGTGGTCCCCACAACCCCACATGGTCCTCGTATATATCCCACGAGGACATGAAAACCTAGTTCACTCACACACACACACACACATTTTCCCCACTGTTCACCCTTTCCTTTCTCCTTCCTTTTCTGTCTCCATGGCCATTATACATGAAATAAATCCAATGCAAATTCTAATAAACTTTCATGTATACTTCTTATATATATATATATAAATAAAAAGACTTTAGGTTTGAACTTTGACTGGGACGTTCTAACACAAACTTTGGGGGAAGATTCTTGGAGTTTCCCCCTAGGATTTCCTTTTAGCGTTTAGCCCCCCCAACACTGACCAGAATCTCTGCCCCTCCAGAAGAGAAGCAGCCCCACATCATGATGCTACCACCATGTTGATGGTGCAGTGCATCTTTGGTTTTGTTGCACTCACAAAATTTTGCATGTCAGCTAAAAGGTCCGACTTTGGTCTCGTCTCACCTTGTTCATGTAACCTACGCGGCCAGCCGTAAAGAGGTTTTCCTACGATATCCTCCTTCCCGCTATTTTCCACAGGTTTGTAGAGGACAGGACGAGTAGCTGTCCCTTTAAACTGATCGCACCTCATGCGTTACACAAGCAGAGAGCCTGTGCAAGCCTTGTTAACTCTTTTCTTCATTTTAATTGGACAGGAGAGCTGCTGCGGCGCGGCTATGCCGGGGTTCTGGAGTGTGTCGGATTGTCTGCGGGCCTCTGTTTGGATAAGGCCGTGTGTCCATTGTCTCCGATGCCCCAGCTGGACCGAGGTATGCATCCATGCTCCTGAAATAGACGGACAGCTGAGGGCTGCCATGCATACCGAGGGCAAGGCCGGCCGCGCGGGCCGAGCTCCTCTGACCCGCACCACAACTTAGCACAATGAGAGATGGGGCATTGTCTGGAGCCAGAGCGCAATGTCAGGGCCCCCCAAGCCCCTAAACCGTTAAAAGACTGATTAACTCTTGCTGTGTGTTGCTGTTGGGGGTGTGTGTGTGTGTGGGTGTGTGTGTGTGTGTGTGAGAGAGCTTGATGGAGGTCAGATGGTAGTGGCGGGGGAGCGAGTAATTGGGGCTTTAAAGTGTGTTTGTGCCACGCGTCTGCCCGTCTCCACGCCACTGAGCTGGCGGCTAAGACCTGAGCCCACACAGTTGCTGCAAGGTATTGTGGGCAGGCATGAAGCGATTACAGAAATATCCACCAGCAATGAATGCTTTGATCCAAAACGAAGCTCCGCTTCACCCCTCCGAGTTTAGGTTACCGCTACGCCAATGAAACCGCGACCTTTGAGGGCCGAAAACAGCCGAAAGAGAACCGGAAACGTACAAGGGAGCCGAAGGGTCAAAAACACATTTCACCAGAGGGAGAAAGTATATTTTTATTCTTAATAATTATATTATACAATTTGTCTGTTAATTGTCACATATTAACTCTTTTTTTAAACTACTTTCAGCTGAAAATCAGCAGGAAAAGTCAGAGAAAAGTGTCAACCGAAGACGAATTATTATTATTTGCATATTTTCTAGATTTTAACAGGATGATATATTTCAAAAAATATTTAGCATCTTAATTTGGTCCCACTTTTGTGGTTTGAAGTGCAATGCAGCTTTACGCTTGAAAGAAAAAAATTTTTTAACATGATAATAAACTAATACTTTGTGTGTACATTTACGTGAGAACAGAGGAACGCGTTTCCATTTACGGAACAACTCTACTGCCGCAGAGGTCAGAAAACTAATTCAGATTATAATCTTTGTTATTCAGACAGTGAAGTTATTCACACACTAGAAATCTTACTCGATTAAAAGTTAAAAAAAAGTCATACAGTAAAACTATTCCTAGTTTTTTTTTAAACTAATCTAGTAAATGTAACTAGTTACTGCCCATCTCAGGACATTACATCCTCAGGTTTTAAACTTGGGTTATCGCTTCATAACCAAAATTGATTGTTGTATCGTTTGCATATTTCGTAAAAGTGTCACATTTAGCATCTTTCCATCACTTCTTCCTTTGACAAACCCCACCAGCGGCATTTTCACCAACCTTTAAAAATTCTCCTTTCAGTTTATTCGCTATAGGACGTTTAAATAAATCAAACTGTTTCAAACATTTTTCCGTTGTTTTCCTCTTAAATATTGATATATTTTTGTCACCTTGAAGAACTGCTGTTGTAAAAATATTTCCTGATCTTTTTCACACCACAAACCTCCATGTATTTAGTTGTTTTATGAAAATCGTTCACATTTGACATAAAAACGATAATGCTAATCTAGTTTACTTCGATACATACATAGACGTCAGCTGAGTCAGCACGACGTCCTGAGTATTTTTATATCGGTATACAGTTAATCCTCCAGTTATTTATTCCCCCAGCAGACCAAGGTTGAAAGTTGTTTTCCTAAGTTTGATTTTGGGTAATAATAATAATAATAATAGTAAGACAAGATACAACAGGTGCCAGTCAGAAGAAAATGTTATTTAAAATAAAATATCTACATTTTTTGAATTTTAAAAAAGTTTGCCTCCTCAATTTCTTCCCAATCTTGTTGCCTGTATAAATATAAAAATCTGGGATAAATAATCGCAGTCCGACTGCAGTTACCATCTCAGCTCTGGGTGGATGACCTGAAACGGCCGCAGCCGACGGCGCCGGGTCAAGTTCTGGTGTCCAAAATGTCACAGCGTACATCAGCAAACTGTCAAACCCACCCGAGTGACGTGACGCCTCCCGTCTTCTTCAAATTAAATGAAATTGGTGTCATACATTTGTGCAATATAAATTTTGTTATAATTTCTACGATTTCGAAAATATTTTAAAAGTCTCCAGAGGTCACCAGAGGTCACTCTACCCTCTCTCCACTACATTTTAACAAAATTAAGCAAAACGGACACGAGTTTTGATTTTATGTTTGTGGTGGCTTGTGCAGTTAAAGAGTAGAAAATATCTCCAGCACAAAATTGGTTTAATTTTCTAAATGGGGTGGAGTTGGTTGACCTTTAATGACCTCTTCAAACATTTTGTGATATCTTTAAAATGATAGAGGCACAAGCAAAAAAATGTTGTTTTTTTTTTGGCTGCCCAAACATTTTGACAGTAACTTGGTTTGATTTGAAGGACGAGGGTGAAGAGTGGCGCCACCTTCACTCGGGTCCCGGGGGGTCGCCTGACGCCTCTGCCTGGATGTCCTGCAGCTTTGACTCGGTTCAGAATCTCTTTCAAACGTGGCACGGGTAAATCACCATGGGAACGAGCCCGACTGCGTTGAGACTGAAACGGTTCTGAGGAGCAGAGTAAGGAGAGCCGCGGCCCGGAGAGGTCAGCTGTTGCACGGAGCTGCAGCGAAGCGGTGCAGAGAGATGTGCAGGGGGAACGACGCAAGCCTTCCTTCTGTTTTGTGTGTGTGTGCATTTACGGGGCGGGAGTGTCCGTGTTTGTGGACTTATTTAAAGCCGGCAGCTCTGGGGACTTTGGGAACTCGTCTCCTCCTCGCGTGTTATCAACATGCCAGGGTTTTTCTTTTCTTCTTCTTCTAACGGCACACCGAGTGACAGGGTACACAAACCAGCCGCTGCCTCTCTGAAGAGACCCTCGTCCCAGAATAGCTCCCGGCCGGCTCGCTCTATCTCACTGATGCCCAAGAAAAGTTGCAGCCATCACGGCAACACCTCTCCCGCCTGCCACGGCGACAGATAACGGCGTCAACCGGGATCACACGCCCCTCCGCTCCTTCCCCCCCACGCCGCTCGACCAACTGTTCACACGACCACGTTTTTCACAATTTGTCGTGCCACAAACACAATGTTTTTTTTTGAATTGGCATGTAATATACGCAAAGCACAAGAGTGAAAAAGAAGAAAACCAAGATTGGAAAATAAAAGAAAATCTAAAAAGTGTGGCGTGCATTTGTAGCCCTTCTCCGTTAGATGCCTCTAAATAAAATCAAGTGGAAGTCGTGAACAGCAGCTGTTTGTAAATTACCATCACTGGATGGAAGATTGTTGGTCGATCTTTTGGATAATCTGTGGAGCTAAAAGACAAGGACTTGGAAACAAATTGTCAAATTGCCATGGAAACAGACAAAAGGACGATAAGAAACTGAAAGAAGAGGTTCATTGCTATAATGCAAAAAACAAAAATTACGGCTGGAAAACTATGCATACCACTCAAAGGAATCAAAGGATTTTTGTTAATAAAAGGTGAATTAAAAATATTTTTATGTTCTTCTGAGTGACGTGGGTCTAGTTTCCAATCAGAAACAAACTTTGTGGTTGAATCTAAATCTGCCAGAGTTTTGAAAGGTCTGAGGCTTAACTCTCTGGGTTTTATGCTTCAGAAAGACCCAGTAAACATTAAGTAAGACCTGAAAACCGATCCTCTCAAATGCCCTTCACCAAACCTGCTTGAATCTGAACCATTTCAGAAAAAATATCAGGCAAAATACTGCAAAAAACCTCAAAATCTTACCAAGTGTTTGTGATTAGTTGGCAGTGAAAATATCTCAGCAAGCTTGAAAAGAGACAAAACTAACTTGCAAGTAACTTTTTTGCAAGATTTATTTGCTTTAAGTCACTAATTCATTGATGTTGATTAACCTAGCAGATTTTTTTATGGGAAAAATGTCTCATAATAAGTGAAACAATCTGCCAGTGGAACTCGTACTTTTTATTATCAACATCAATGACTTATGGACTTAAAACAAACTCCTATATTTTGCTGAAAACTTTCTTGTAGGTTAGTTTTGTCTTATTTCGAGTGCGAGATGTTTGCACTAGAAGCAAAATGTGTTTCTATAAAGCGGAACCAAATACTTTCCACACTTTCCATATTTTTTAATTGTAAAGGAAAAAAAGAAAAATGAAACCACGCACCTTTTATTTGTTACACTTAACAATTATCCTTTATATTTGTTGTCTGTCAAAGAAAGTCCTAATAAACACATTGAGGATTATGGTGCAACGCTGAAACGTGTGGAAGTTCAAGGAATACTTTTGCAAGGTTGTGTGTGTGTGTGTGTGTGTGAAGCTCGTTTGGGACCAATTTACAGAACCAATCAGGAATGCTGGACTCTGGCTTTGTCTATTCTGAGAACCTCTGGTCCTCTTCCCTCCCACTCCACGCTGCTCTGCTCCCCACACGCTGAAGGTCACAACAAATCACCCAACACACACATTTACATTAACTATGGACTCAAACGTAACCCTCTACTCTATTAAAGCAAAGTTTCTTCTGATTTATCAATCCAACATGGCTGACGCCTTCCCTTTTTTCCTTCTTTGGTTCTGCAGGACCAAAGCAGAACAAACATGTTGCATTATAAGAGGAACATGGTAATAAATTCCCCTGCAAACGAGTGGAAACTGGGTGTTTTTTGTGGCGTTGGCTTCACCTCGTAGTGATTCCGGGGCCAGCGCTTCGCAGCGCCATGTTTCTCTCTATTAATAAAAGCCCGTGTATTTATAGCAGCGCGTTTAATGCCACGCAGCTCCTGAAATAATCTCTCCTAAGGTTGCGGCCGCACAATAGCGCACATCCCTGGCAGCGCCTGACATCACCGACCTGCCGCAGCGCGGCACGGAGGGCAACGGCTCCTCAGCATCAAAGTCAAAGCCCCCCGTTGAGCTCATGTTTGAGTTTCAGAGCCCGAACCGCCTCTGAGTCTCTGGCTCCGGACACAAATCATTGTCCAAAAATGAGAATGATTCTCTGTCAGAGAGTGACAAGAAAAAAAACAAAAACTCAATCCTCCTCTGCTGAGATGCTCCCAGCCACCCCCCTCACAACCCCCCCCACCACACACACACACACACGCCACCCCGATCCCCCCCTCTCAGTGTGTACAGTGCATGAAATATCTGGGATACGAAAATAGCCGGCTTGGGTTTAGCGCTATGACAAAAACGTAGCTTTCCTTTTGTGTCAATTGAGACGCCGGCTCCGCACCAATGGGCTGCGGAGGAGGTGGCATATGCTAATAAGGGACAGATGTCCAATGATCGTGACCTTGAGGAGCGGGCTATAAAGCAGGACACATCTGAGGGAGGCTTCACTGAGTGGCGGCCGTGCTGAGGTCAGCACGCTGCGTCTTTGGCGCTGTGTGGACGCTTTGGGCTTTTTTTTTTGGTTTTGAGCGCAGAGTAGCCGCACTTTTAAAGAAACTTCAGCAGAATACTCAGCCTTTTTACATTTTTTTTTAAATCTTATATATATATATATATATATGTACATATATGTATGTATTTTTATAGCACAGTCTCATTTGGTTAAGATGGAGATGAACTCTTAAAAAAAAAAAAAAGCAACGCGTTCCAGAAACCCAAGGCCCGAGCGCAAAGATTTGTTTTCCCACCGAAAGGATTTCCACAAGTCGTCTCCACCTGGTCTCTAATGTCGCACTCTGAGGTGAAGGAGTTTGAGTGGGTGGGTGTGAGTGGGGGTAACGGGAGGGCTGCACCGCTTTTACGCACAACTGAAGTGGAGCTGCTGGTGTCGCGCCGCCCACGCTGGGCCCCTTGCAGGCAAGGCCTTGTTAGAGCTACATGGTGTGTGTGTGTGTGTGTGTGTGTGGAAAAATGAGCGAGTTTGGGTCTGAAATGAGCTTTTAGAGATTTGTGAAATTCGTCTGCGAGTTGGAAATATTTTCAAATGCAAACTTGAAAACTTACAATATTTGAAGAGATTAAGCAGAAGTAGGACAGAATTAGTATTTAAGCCAAAATAAATCAAACTTCTGCTTGTTTTACTGCAAAATAGGATTGTGTGCACGTATAATATGATTTAAATATATCATATACATAGATTTACTTATTTTTATAATATATTTGAAGCAATTTTATTTCAGTTCTTGGTGTCTAGATGGCGTTTTTATGATGTAAAGCACTTTGAACTGCCTTGTATTTATTGAATTGTGACATTAAATTAGAAGTAAACTACTTAAAAAATTAAATATATTTTCTAACTGCAGTGGAAAGTATAACAACACTCTGCTGTGTTTTTAGGTTAAACACAATCTGGAACCAGAGGAACCGATTGGGTGAGCGTTCATCCCGGCCGGTCTGACGCCTTCATTCGGTTCACAGCGGAGGAAATCTAACGCTGAAGACGCTCTGCGCGAGTGAAAACTTCCTTCAGAAGCAGGGTTAAATAATAAGAGGTCAGGTTGTGGGTTATGGGGTCAGGTAGGACGATGATCTCACGCCTCATTCCTCCTCAGGTCTCCTTTGATGTCTGATCTCCCCTGTTGTCATGGCGAATCCACGCAGACCGAACCCGGACTCACCGGGGCGATCAGCCCTCCAGGCCTCACAGTCGATTTCTGTCAGGGTTCTCTCTTCGGTGAGTACAAACCGTACACTAAAGTATCAGGCGCATGCATGGAAACACACAGACGCAGACAGAACATGTACATGTGGAAACCACGACGACAGCAGCTTCTTCCATTTCTGTTTGATTTAGAAAGTGGGAGAAAAAAAAAACAAGCATTAAACATAAAGTCAGATGTTTAACAGGATTTTCTCGTTTTCCAAATTTTTTGAGAGGATCTGACACCGTGTGTCACCAGACCCACCATAAACCAACAGAACGGGATGCACAGATTAGATTAGATTAGATTAGATTAGGGCGCTAAATGTTATTTCTAGGACAAGATTTTTATATTAATGCTGATTTGATTAAAAAATATATGGTGGTTGGTAGAAACCAGACTGTATCAACATAAATATATCAGTGGAGCCGTGATCCAATGAATGTTTGCCTTTGCACCTTTTCCTTTAACATAAGTTTCATTCTGACTTTTTTTGGCTTATTTTTGCCATATTAAGACCCCCATTGTACGTCTGGTGGTCTTGAATTCTCGTGTTATCTTGCATTCGGTTTTTATGAAGCCGGTCGTATCACACCTTTACACGCTAACCAAAGAGAGCAGAGGAAAGAAGGACGCGGCAGGCCAGCTGTGTCCTTTACATCATGTTTTTTCTGCAGTGTTTTTAAATGTTTGAATGTCATTTTATCCTTCAGAAATAATGATCCTTTTAATTTTTTGTGTTTTTTTTCTTTCACCATTTTTAAAACGCCTCATTTTATATATTGACATTCTTGCATCGGAGCTTTTAATTTGTTCTCTCGTGGCTCATTCCCTTTTGTTCTTGGTTTTATTCAGAATTTAAAAACGATTCTGATTCTGGTCTTCATTTTACAGCAAAGCTCAGTGACTAAATTAGAGAAGCAATTTAAACCAACTCAACTGGTAATTATTGGACGATGGCAGAATAGAATAAAATAAAACAGAACAGAAATAATACAACGCAATTATTACTGAAGTGTTTTTAAATTTGCCTCAAATAGAGCAGCTTATTAGGGCCAGATTGTTAAAGCAACAAGACATTTGTCATCCACAATATACAAAAGAGGGAAACAAAACATGACATTTTTTCCTATCTCTGAAAAGTGGCCATGTTGGGCGTATTATCAGCCCAGCAGGTCGAAGTGAAGAAAAGTCACTTTGTCTCAGCACTCTGTAACCTTTCCATAAAGACACAGTAAAACGATTTCCCCAGAACATAAAAAGAGTTTTCTGCATCCAGAGAACAATCGGAGAAATCACGCCTGGGTATTCCCCAAGCAAATCCACTTCAAGACCGCTACTGTTTCCTATATTTTTAGTTTTTACATTTTATCCAGCATGGACTAACCCCCAAAAAATGGATAAAAGAAACAAATGAAAGCACATCTATTATTCTCACCGCTGTTTTTCTTTCTTTCTTTTCAAGGAGGATGCGGCTTGTTGAAGTATCCATGTGAGCGACGGCCGCGGCTTCTGCACAAAACAAGAAGTCAGGCTGAAACCTCGAAGGAGGAAACGCTCAGACGGCTAATCTGTGCCGTGAGTTTGTTTATATTGGAATTACCTGGCTGATAAGCAGCAACATAAATATGTTCAAACTACTTTTTTTACATGGTTAATTATGATCTTTTTAATCTACTTTTTCTGGTTCAAATAAGTAATCATAAGCACAGGCTGCACTGGGTTTTGCTCCAGCAGCTTCAGAACACAGAACAGAAAAGTATCTATGATCAAAATCAAAATTAACCAAAGGAAATTAGTTGATTTTGATTTTTTTTTTAATTCATTAATAATTTTTTAGAAAAAAAAGATTGATGTCCATTTTCTTCCTCAAGGCTTCAGAAAACTCTTTTATAAATGTATCCAATTCCAATAATTTTTGCTTTTACAGGAACCAGACATTTCAGGAGGTCAAAATAATCATTTCTTCTCACTTTCTCGCAGCATCTCTCCCAAAGACCGGCTGATGGAAGAAGATCTGTGAAGGAGGAGTTTGTTTTCTCTTAGTTTGACAAGGTGAGCCTGATGCGTGTTGCGCTTCAGTTTTTAGATGTTTAACGGGGGAATCGTGAGCAGCGGTCGGATGGACCGGAGGCAGTTAAGACTTGCAGTGATGTTTAGGGCAATGATCACATGAACATCACTTTAAGTCTGTGCTGGCTCCGCTCCGAAACGTCCAGGATGCCCAGTCGGCGGCCGACAGGAATATGGATAATATGGAGCATGAAATGATCTTGTTACAGTTTGTAAAGCTCTGTTGTTTTTTTTTTTGCTCACAGAATATTTTTCTCACCTTGTTTCATTTTTGTTCATTTGCGATGATTTCTCTTTCGTCTTGCAGAAAAAGAATCGGATTCAGCAGCCGTCCTGTCCGGGCGCCGACATCGGCCAGGCTGCACACAGTCAAGGTGAGACGGTTTCATCTACAACGAAGGCAAACATGAAACACGAGCGTTTATAAAGCCTGAAATGTTTGAGTCTGAATCTGAGCGTTGTGTAAATAGCATTCTCACATTTAATTTAGAGGCTAAACGACTGGATCTTATTTTTTGTTTGTTTAATTTTGTTGTCAGAATTATTTCCTCATAGCTTTACAAAGAACTTGGCAGGGACCTTGAGGAGCTCCACAATGCAAATTAAGGCTAAAAAAACAGTTTATAGAGATGATCCGTTTGATTTTAAATCTCTTGATCGCCAACATTCCCATGCAGAAAAAGCCCTTGACCCCCTGGCTCCCAGGCGGGACGCCCCCCGCCCCACGTCCCAGTTGTTTCCCTGAACAGGTTTAACAAAACCGCGAAACACCACGAGCCCTCCGTGACACTCTACACCTTTGCATTCAGGCTCCCGCTGAAGAATGACCGGCATGCAAGGGCAATGTCATCAGCGTATGTGAGGCGTGTGCTTGCCCTTGTATGGTTACCCGGCGTGTGTGTGGCCCTGCCGTTAATAAGACCCCCCTCCGCACCCTCCCGGTCCCATTCACACACGTTACGCTCGCAGGTCTCTGACCATTCTCTTCCTCTGCTTTTCTAATTTAGACAATGCGGGTAGTGTCCTCAGGGCTAGGTGGCGACATGTGTCAAGCAGCAGCTGCTCAGGGCCCTCCCTAAAAATACTAACCCCTCCATGGATGCCCCGATGGCCTCTTTTGTCCGCAGCGCCTGTATTTCTGAGCGGCCACATTGATGGGATGAGTGGTGGGTGACAGAGGATTAAAGCCGCCCGTCCGACAGAGGGCTTCGGTTCCTAAATAACCACAAACTCTCACCTTTGAGGGGCACGCGGTACAGAGCCATGTTACAAATGCAATCAGCTCCCCCCACACACACACACTCATTCTCTAGCCCTCAATGGGAGGTTCTTGACCAATCTGCTTTGGGTTCCTATTTAGGAACTGTGAGAGTCCATCCAGCTGGGACCAACTCAACCTGGCAACCCTGTTTGTCTTCACATAAACCCAGCTAAGGGTGTGTGACTTCATGTGTAGGATTAGACATGACAGAGCGAGTCGCAGCAGAGCAGGAGCCAAAAATCGGGTACCAAGGAGAAGGCAATAAATAAACGGGGAAGTCCCGGATAAAAATTTCTCACCCTCTTCCTCCCACCGAACATGAAGTTACCTTAACGGCCTCATTAGAGATTACGAAACTGTTCCCACAGACAGAGCTGGTTTTAGTTGCAGCCCCGGTCAGACGGTTCCATAAACTTGTCATTGGCATGGAAGGCATCTAATAGGGGATTTTGGGTTTTTTTTGTTACCAGTTCAAATTTTTCCAAGCAAACTTTTTGCTACGAGGGGCAGACTGGTCACTAACAGGCTACAAAAATCTATTTTTAAAGTGGAAAATTTTAAAAATAGATTCTGCTCAACAGATCGATATATTAAGCATGCAAGGTGTTAATGAAACATATAAAGTTGCCAAATTTTTGTAGGGAAGGAATCTGTAAACCATTGTTGATCTGAAACATAAAGAAGATGTTGTGCTGTTGCCAAACTAACAGGCATGTAACTTTCATATTTTTGCAGGTCGATTCTTGGCGTTTTTGGGCAAAGAATCGTTTAATTCGAGTTGAGTTCGCGATCATTCTAAAAGCATTACATTTGCCTCCCGTAATGAGTTTTGATCTTCATCCCGTCGGATCGATCATTTGTTCAAGTTTCCATCGGAAAGCCATTGATTTTAGGTGGAGTTGAAGAATTTGGAAGTAGTTTCTCTCCATTATCCTCCATAAGCTGAAGAGCCAGCAGCAGGATGCCATCGCATGACAATTTGAAGGGGGTCTATTGGTTTGAAAGTTTCACATTGACCCATTCTTGTCACTGTATCACGATAGTTGAATCTTTTACGCCTCCGACCATAAAATTGTTCTCCAGAAGGTTGATTTTCCTTTTTTTTGGCCTTTCTTCAGTTGATTTTCTTGGCCAGTTCATAGTCAGCTTTAACCTTGGTGGCTCCTGGGCTGTTCTTGAACACCCAAGAGAATTTCTTCTGAATTTGAACTTTTTCAAGAAAAAAAGACATAGTAATAATCACAGAAGTTGCAAATGTACTATCAATCTATCATGGTGAAAGATCAGTTCAGATGCATCATTAACATCTCATTATATAATCAAACTTCCCAACTTAGAGGAACAAACATCCCGATGGTCTCAGTAAATCTCTTTCTACAAGTTCTTACCATTACATTAATGTGTTTTTGATTTTAAGCAGACCTGCAACTAAAAAAACTCAACTTGGTGCTAGAAGCTTTCTTTTAATCCTCCTTCAACTCTTATTTTTTATTTCCTTATTTTCAGACATTTTCAGACCGTCTGATGTGTCTTAAAAAAAAACAAACACCTAAACCGTCTGCTGACAACCGCTGCAGCTGAGAACGAGCTAATCTCTCTGAAGGAGGAAGGAAGCGGAAAGCCGTAGGACGCTCCTGAGGTCAAGTGGAAAAAGCTGCAGGAGGCGGCAGGTCGTCCTGAGAGCCGCTAATCAACGCTAACACCTCCGCAGGAAGCAGCAGGGTCCCAGAGAGAACGATAAGGAGAGATCTAGGATAGGAACTAGACGGGTGTGTAGACTTTCATCGTCGTGACTGAAAATTTGAATCATTTTGGCAGCTCCAACTAGAGACTTTTGCGGTGAAGCAGAGAGACAGCATGTTGGCTTTTGAGTCTAAGGAACTGTGCAAGCATTCACGGTGTCGTTTATCATTTGAATACAAAAAATTCTTTAGGAGAAGTTTTGATTTATTGCCACAATAAATTCTAATGAATAATGTTTAAAATCCCCCAAAGCTGTCCGTATTATCTGTTGCTTTTGCTATTATTTGTTTTATGAGAGTAGCAATACATAGCAATAAATTTCAAAATGTGATTAAATGTGGTTAGTGTGTGGTGTTAAATACAAATCACTTCTTTATGTGACTGGTGTCCTAAAGAAGCACTACAAACAGCTTGTTTTTCCTTGTGCAGTATTTGTTTGTGGCAGTGTGATTTCTGTCATGCAGTCACAGCCGAAAAAAAAAAAAGCAAATAGCTTATTATCATCACAATAGTACCACAAAATATTGTAACAAAAGTTGAAGTCCACATGGCCCATCACTACAGCTCAGCATATGCTAAGTTACAGGCTAGCTGCAGCTTAGCTTTTGTTAAAGGATTTGTTTGTGCCTCTCGTGGCCGGGACCTGTGAAGTCAGGGCCGGCCCAAGGCATAAGCAACCTAAGCGGCCACTAAGGGGACCTCTAAGTGGAAGTGTTTTTTTTTCTTCTTTTTAGTAATGATTTTTATGTGATTATATTAACAAAAACACACAAATTCAATATAAAATTGATTCTTTTTTTTTTTTTACAATAATATATATTTGATTATGTATGTAGAAATATTTCTTATATGGACAAAAAGAAATAAAAAAAATAAATTGCTCTTGGGGGCCCCCCGGTGGCCGCGGTAGGTACCGCACTGCACGGTAATATGAGCTGCATTGAGCAGTAGAGCCCATCCAACCTCCAAACCTCCGGTGGAAGATAAGTTAGCAAAACAATGTCTTAAAAAAGGACTTATCCTTCAGGGAGAGAGAAAAGAAAGGAAGAAAAATGGTGGGCCGGTCTGTCAGTCAAACCTCTCACTGCAGAGCAGAAGAGGACAAGAGGCTGATTTTTAAACCTTTGCTGAGGTGGATAAGATCGGCTACTATGTTATTCGTTTCTATTATAGGATATAATGTAAACATCACTGTCAGAGATGCCATAAGTTTAACAGGTGATCTGACAATCTGACTGTTGATTGCAGCACAATATTAGCAAAACTAGAGGGACCCAAAAACAAATTTCGCTTCGCTTACGGCCCCATGAAGGCTTGGGCCGGCCCTGTTGTGGCGCTCCATCCCTCTGTCCAAATTAAGACGAATATTTTAGCCAAAACCTTCATACTCGTTCGTCCCCCAAAGTTAATTAAAAATAAGTACGCAAGCAAACAAAAGAACAGAAAGCGTAAATAAATAACTAAAAACCAGCAACCCCCGCGTGAGCCGTACGATGCTAACCACGGCTAGCAGCCAGCTCGACTACAACTCGGCGCAAGACGCTTCAGGATGGAACTAAATGACCTTTGGAGGAATTTATTGAAATTAGCCAGCGGGCTCAGAACAAGGACTAAATTTGGACGAGCCTGGACGTAATCCTCCGTTGAAAATGAACTGGGACGGCACAGCCGCCTCATGTGATGTCTCAGGTGGTTCTGGGTGACTGTGTGCACCGCCGCTAATAAACATGGCCGCCTTGTGCGTCTCAGTTTGTCCGGTGATGCGTGGAGGCCGCGGCCAAGCATTTCATCACCGCGGACACACCCAAATTAAGACTGTAAAGCCAGCGGCGGGGAGGTTTTTCGGGGAACAATTCAGTAAACAAATGCCGAGGCTGAGGTTGTATTTTAAGGAACGTCTTTAATAATTTCTAAAGTTCCCGCGGAGTATTTAAGGTGGAGACGGAGAAAAGAGAGAGTTAGCAGAAGAGGCCAAAGTTAGCTCAGATGAAAGATGGACATACAGCTTCCTTCAGAGAAGAAGAACCACATCACATCAGCCACCTGTCACTTTCTGCAATCACCAGTAACTCGACGTTAAACGAAAAAAATAAATTGAGTTGAACAGCCCAACTCAAAATAAAATAAAGCTTAAATAATACCTGAATCCCGAGTCCAAAATGAGTTGAAAAGGACCAGAAGGCAGAGAACGAAGGAGGAAGTTCAAACCATCGCTTCCGGTCATAATGGGCAGCATCATCTCCCCGACTCCAACGTCTCTCTGGTCGCTTTCTATTGCGTGCTGTTTGCAAAGTTACACAGTAAAAAATTAAAAAAATAAAACAATAATTTGGTTAATTTAGTCTGTCAAAGAAAAAAAAATTAGCAAATTTTCCAAAGTCATATTTTCATTATTAGTACATATATAAATGTCAGAGCTCCAAATAAAATACATAATTTACCAGCCAAATATTCAGTTTACAAAATAAATATTTAGCTTTCAAATTAAATACTTGGTTAGAAAGCAAAATTTTTGTTCCTAAACAATTTGGAGCTAAATGTTTAGTTTTAAACTAAATATTTAGTTCCCAAATAAGCATTTATTTTGCTAACTAAATACAGAGTTCCAAACGAAATATTTAATGTGAAAGCTAAATATTTTATTTCCAAACTCAATAATTAGCTTGCTTTCATGGTGAAATATGACTTTCAAAAATGGAACACCCACATCGTTTTCTCCGACAGGCTAAATAAGCTAAATTAAATTAATTGCCGTTCTTTTTTGACTGTGTAACTTGACAAAAAAAGCTCCACACAGCTTTCTAACAAAGATTTAAAAAGAAATGCCAAAAGCAAATGAGGTGGATTTGTACTTGGTGCTTCCCAAAAACTGATGGTGTCATCCAACACCTGCAGTCCCGTGGAATAGTCGGTTTCCCTTAAGTTAATGAAAATCACTCAATTGTAGAATAGAAGGAAAACTGCATGTTTTTCAAAAGCTCTACAAATCACAATCTCAAAAGTGGAAAAAAAAGCAATGTATAAGTTTTTTACTTTGACACTGAAAAAATTAAATCCGCTGCAACCAATGAATGGCCTTTACGAGTCACCTTAGCAGCAAACTGGAGTTCCTCTGGGTAATTTAGGGTGTAAAAACTTTCTGCCATGTGGGGCCCAACAATGTAGAGTAAGATGTTATTAGCCTCAATGACGAAATGATTTTGCAGATTTGATTCATCAAACGAATGGCATCCGGTTTTCAAATTCCTTTGGGCTTCATTGAACAAATTTATTCTCCGTTGTAAAAGCAGAAATTGACTCAATTTCTTCCAAAATCTTTGCTATATTAGGGTTAGCGAGTTAGATAGAACATCAGCTCTTCAACGAAAGCCTCAGGACGGACCCGGTTCTACTTACTAGAGAAGTTTGGTCGTAAAAACAGGACTACTTTGTGTTGCACTCAACTTTTTCCAATACGAGAAAGTTACATCAGCAGATACTTTGACCCAGATTAAAAATAAAAAGAAACTTGACAGAAGAGTTTATTGGGAGACGGATACTTCAGCAGTTAGTAGGAGAGTTTAGCTTTGAAGATGAAATGGATCCCGGTGAAGAACAGCAGAAGGTTCATAGCCGATTGGACTCCTGTTGTCCAGAACAAACCAACCCAACGCAAAGTGAGTTTTATTGAAGCCAGATCGACGAGTCTGAAGGAAGAGTCTTCTCTGAATGCTAGCACCTGCATAGTTTATTCTCTTTCTAAAGCATCTCTCACAACATTGAAGCAATTTGTTAAGAGAATGGGAACATTTTAATGAACAAATGAGTTTTATATACTAAACAATAAAAACAATTATCCTGTGCAATGTTTTATTCTACAGTTTATCCAGAGTTAAAAAGCCATTGATCAAAAAAAAAAAAAACCTGGGGAAAGGAAAAAAAGAATAAAAAAATAATAAAAATAAAATAATCATGAGTCCCTGGGTGAAGCTTCTGAAGCCACAAACAGAGTGAGTTTTCTTAAGCAAGAGGAATCCTTTAAGATATGAGAACCGGGCCCTCCTGCTGATTAAATGGGCCGAGCAGAGCCAGAAAGCACCGACCAAAGACAGCCACGTAGTAAACCAGGGCCAGAGAACAGGATGACAGGATGATGAGAAGTCCAAACCCCGCACTCCTGCAAACGCTTAACCATTAGCATTTTGTTCACCTCGGGCGAGGCAGTGGTGTGGCATGAAGTCATGGCATGAAGTCAACAGTTAGTCAAAGTAGTGAGAGAGAGAGGCTGGTGACGACACACCACCGTCCTGCACACGTGGGCTCAATCTGTGCCGGCTTTCAAAATCAAGTTCATGTGAAAAGAAACCGGTTGTTTGTTTGTTTTTTTTACATATAATTTGTTCATTCATATTTTTCCATAGAATTCTGTATAGGCTATATAAAAGGCTCTATCTGGATTTCACATAAAGCAAACAACCAACGCAGGTGTCGTTTTTCCAAAGTCTGTTATTGTCTGTTAGACCGCCGGGAAAGCGGGGGCCTGTAGCTTTAAGTTCTCCTTTCCAAAAAACAAAACCAAAAAAACAAAAAGCATTTTAACTTCGTGAGAAGATGACAGTCAGTCGAACTCCATTATCCGCTCTCAACTGTGATGACGGCCTCCATGCGAAGGTACGGACAGCAGACGGGCGAGTCTTCAGATCCTGAACGCAGTCACAAAAACACCTGGAGGGGTCGGATCAGAGGAGTCTGAGCCACAGGGCCCCTCCATCCCCCCCCAGCGACTCCGCCCGCCGGAGGGTCAATCTTCCAGCAGGTCCCTGTCCAGGTCCATGAAGGGCTCGTCAATGTAACTCACAATGGCACAGTGAGAAGTTCTGTCAGAGCCCAGAAGTACTGACACTGTCTCCTTCCAGTAGCTGAACGGGATGCAGGAGCTCTGAGGGCGAGGAAGCAGAGAATATTTACTTCTGTTTGTTTTACAGGCGGCTTAAATAGGGAGACATTTTTTGTTGGGTTGGAATGGTTCAAACTAAATTAGCTGCTGCTAAACATCAATCTTACAGTGTTACTCTGAAAGGGTCACTGACCATTTTCTACCACTTGGGGGCAGCAGTAACATAGAAAAGTCCATAAGAGAAACATCTTTCTTTCCCCTCTCTAAGATTTTTTTTTTTTTTTTTTTTTTATTAGAGAAACGTGTATAAAAGTAAATAAATTGTTCCTTTTAAGTTTTTAAATCCAGCTCGTCCTGGCAAAATTAACATTTGGTCACAATCCTGTAATTACTTTTGAATTTTTCCTAAACATAACATTTTGATCACAGCATTAACACCTGGATTGACCAGTAAAGGTGTCCAAACGTTTCAAACTGTGGGCCAGATTTAAATTCTGTATTTATTTAGTACAATTCTTATTCACCATCACATTTAATTTTCTTGTATTCTGTATTTATAACTACAGAATATGAAAAAAAAAGTAAAAACTAAACTAAGATTGAAATAAAATGGCAAATTAAGTAATAGCAATCAAATAAAGGTCATACTGTCCTGCTATTTGTGATACAAGTTTTAGATGCAATATTTGGTTGGCACATTACTTTAACCATTTATTTATTTCAATATCTATTGCCAATTTTGGCAGCATCAGGACTCCATACATGACTTTAGTACAGAACATATTAAGCAAAATGGCCATTTTAGTTGTAGCATTCAGTTTGTTTTCACTGCTGCTAGACTGATGGAAGTTAATATAGTTAACTCTAAAATCAATTTAACTCTTTATCAACTGTACAATACAGCAGACGGCTAAAAAGACAAACTGTAAATGAGGAACATTAAAGTGGAAAAAGTGATTTTAAAAAATGCCCTGGATCTATACCAAGGTGTTGGCTTGGTCCAGTAAAAACATTTTTAATGATCGGCCAGCTGCACTACAACGTACTCATCATGCAATTTGCAAGATCAACTTACAAAAAAAAAAAAAAAAGATTACCCAAGTTGAATTGCATTTTCAGTGAAATTATCAACAAGTAAGATCAAAACTGAGAGAAAATGCAACCATAGACATCAGCAAAACCTGAGTTCATCAGATTGCAGGCGTACATGTTGATCTATTTTTAGAGGCGTGTAGTTATACTGAAGAAGCTGCTGATGGAACTAAATATTTGTCACTCAAGAGAAAAGTGACGTGGTGGAGTCCGGGGTGTCGGTACAGAGTGAATGAACACATCACTAGTGTAGATCATGCAGTGTGTTAACTTACTACAATTTATTTTTGCGTTGAAATAATATATATTACTTCGAGCAAATGAGTTTTTAACTAAATGAATGGCAATACTTTTCCAACTAAATTTACTTTTCCACACATTTGGACAAAACATTTATTAGTCTAAACTAGCTAGCTAGCTGGCTGGTTGGTTGGTTTAGCCCACACAAAGATCCAACTTGTGAGTTTCGAATGTCTTAAAATTATTGGCACTAATGTCATTTAGACTTATGAATTCAGTGTTGCAACCAATACTAAACTTGGTGCTGTGTAAGTTTTTTCTAAAGTGATGTTTATCAGTATCTAGTTGCTGACAGGCTGCTAAAATCAAACTGAATTGTATAAAATTGTTTTGGAATTGCACTTACATTTTCCATCTAGTTTGTGGCTAAAATCTGCTAATGAAATCACTTAAAGTCATTTTCAAACCTAATTCTGCCTCGTCAGGGAATCAAAAATGATAAATTGTCATAAACCTGACTAATTACGATTCCACCACCGACGATCTTCTTGCGTGACACGAGAAGATTGTGTCACAATAACTAATGTTTCTGGACGATTAATCGTCCTAGGAGTTATCGCAATAAACGATAATATTGTTTTGAGACAATTTGCCAGTAAATATAATGATGATAATACAGATCAATAAACTTTACATGCTAATCAACAGTTAACACTGGAAGTCATTTTAAATATTCAAAATAAATCAACAAAACAACAGAAACAACTAGCAAAATTATTTATGAAAATTATGAATTATTTACGGATAAAAAATTATCCTCCAAGAAAGGTTTAACTGAGACCAAAACTCCAGACTGAAGTCTTTCATCCTCCTTTTTTTTAGTAGAAAGAGAAAAATGATAAATTATGAAATTATTGATTTTGTTTGAATTTATCATGCAATTAATTGATTTATTGATAATTGTGCCAGGTTGTATTGTGTTTTGTTTGTGTTTGCAGACATGTCGCTCTAAGCCAGCCTGTCAGAAAGCAACTTTTCAGCCTGACTCTTGCACAAGTGGTCTGTTTGAGCACTTTTGGATGATTTATCAACCAGCTGGAAACCACAGGAAGCTCTCAATGAGTAAAAGTACGAGCACTAGGTTGGTTTGATTAAAATGGAAAACTGAACCAGAGTTTCCACTGACTCGACAAACTCCTTTTTCTTGCTGCGTTAAGCTTTTGGTTTAGATTCTGTCGGCGACGAACTTCAGGGTCTAGATTTTAACCAACAAGCTCGCACTGATTGCATTTCGGGATTATTTTGAATGGTTGACAAAACAAAAATCCACTGATCTTGATGCGACATGGAAAAAGTGAGTTTAGGCTCGTAACTCGTGATCTGACTGCCTTCAGGGACTCACGTTCTCCAGACATGTGCTGTCCTTGTCCTTGTTGAGGTAGTGGCGTTGCCAGAAGCGCAGCAGGTTGTGGAAGTTGTTCAGCAGGCAGCCGGGGTATTTCTCCGTGTACTCCTTCTCCCGCAGGGCGTTGAGATAGAAGGGCAGCTTCACCTTTCGTCTGGCCAACATCAAGATGACCAAGCTGGTATTTAGACAGCTCACATTCTCCTGCAGAAGGAAAGAGAGGCGAGGCGGCGGCGGCCACATGACGCAGTGAGCAGCAGGATTCGCACGTTTCTGTACGCACAAACACCGCAGCGACGGCAAACCCCCACCTGCGTAAGTGTTTGCACGTTGATGATGTTGATGAGTCGGAAGAGGAAGGACAATCTGTTTTCAACTCTGGCCACGTAGGACAGCAGGCAGCACTCAGACAGCACCTCCATAACTGATGACAGAAAAAGCTTTGATTCTTTTTTTACTCAAAAAAAAAAAAAAAAAGAAGAAGAAGTAGAAGGTATTTTCTCATCATATTCCAGAATTAATGGAGAAATGTAACTCGGCCTTCGTTAAAGACTTGCTTTACCTTTGACATCTTCGGTCTGGCTTTCAAAGCGGTCCAGCGAGAGGACGATGCAGCGCACCAGCATGTTGGAGTCCACCAGGGAGCTGTTGATCTGAGTCAGGAAGGCCTGAAACTAAAACGGGTCGAGGTTTGAACGTCACATTCAGTGCTCAATCAAAACGAAGCAGGAGAGAGACACTAAAGCATAAAAGAGAGGATAAAAGTACTGCGGCTTGAGAGCCGAGACCGATTTCAAAAAATGAAATCAGAATTTATTTTTTTAAAACCAAACAAGTCCATTTTTGATCCCCCTTAAGCACCAAATGCTAAATCGACAGCTACAGCGGCCATGCGGTAAAGAAAGACTAAATTATTTTCATTTTCTGTACAGATAAAATGGTTTCTACTTCATGTTTTTCTGAAGTATATTTACGCCTCGTTAATTCCAAATTCAACTCAAATATGACCTAAATTGTATCACAACAAAGAGAAGCACTTTATTTTTCTTTTAGCGTTTGTTATTCGACACAAATTACTGAACATTATTTCATTGTTTCTGTGAAGTGCTTCGAAATGAGTCCACTTAATATATTTTGGTAAAAAAAAAAAAAAAGACAAAAAAATCCAAATGTGCAGAACTTCATTTACAAAGACAGGATTTGGTAAAATAATGACGACGGTGGAACATTATAATGAGAACACAGGTGCACCAAGACGTAGGTGACAGTCTATTTTTTTTGGGGGGCGGAGGGTTTGATAGGACTTGTTGATAATTCAGCGGTACAAAAGGCTTTCTTTGCAGCTCCAGTTGTTATGCTAAAGATGAAAACTCAAAAAGACTCACTTCTCCTTCATAAACAAAGTGTTGGGAGTGTTTTCGCACCTTCTCTGGAGTGTTGACGTATTTGTTGAACCTTTTGAAAGCGTCGATGTTGAACTTCATGAGCTCTCCCAGCAGATCAAAGTAGCTCTGAAGGACGTCCCGAGACGTGCAGCCGCTGTCTATGATGCAGAGCAGGATGTGCTGTCGGAGGATCGGAGCACAAAATGAGCCGCGGCTCGTTAAAACGACCAAAGTGGGGAAAACAGCGTTTAAACGTGACTGTGTTCCTGCGGGACAAACATGTTCTACCTCTAGGAGCCCTCGCTTTAGGAGGAACATTTGGTCTGCGTACGATGTCGCTCCTCTGAGAAAACTCTCCACTGCCCTCGCCTGCCAGAACCTAAACAAACGGGGAAAAAACGACACGTCTCAGTCCGACGCGCGCTTTCTGGATTAGAAATTACGGCGACAATAATGTATAATAATCTGAACCTAAAGGATGAATCGGGAGGCTCCCTCTTCATGACGGTGAGGAGGCGCGTGAGGAGGCCCTTCTTTCCGTCACAAACCAAGCTTCTGTCTGTGTTGACGAGAGCTTCCACCTCTGGGATGTTGGCCTTCATGGAGATGGCGCTCAGCTCGTTCAGCTCCTGGTTGTTGAGCAACAGGTACTTGTTCCTGAAAGACGGACAGCAGATTCTTAAAAAAAAAGCTAAACGGCAGCACAAGAGCAGGCGAATTTCAGGACACGTACTCGTGGTGATCGCTGAAACTCTGGAGGAGCCGCAGGAATTGGATTTTAAAGGATATCTCCTGCACAACAAGTAACAGTTTGTTAGTTTTTGTTTTGGACCGGCGATATAAATGTTCACATTCTTTTGAAGATTTTCACTTCTCAGAGAAAGCAGAAGGTGAAGAGGTTCGTACTGGGCTGCAGTCACAGTTCTCATTCTGGCCGTGCACCACGTGATTGGACGCGGTGTATTTCCTCCAGATGAGCTTGTCGAACAGGTTGTTGAGTCCCGGGATGAGACGGAACTCGGCCAGCATCTTGTGGACCTACGGAAAAACGACGAGGAGGATTAGGAGGAGTGAGACGAGGCTCGGCCGCGGCGAGGAGCGCGACGCGTTCCGACTCCGGATGGCGGAGCGGTACCTGGTTCCTCTGTCGGCCCATCAGGAGGACGCAGAGCACGTACAGAACCTCCACCTTGTACATGATCTCATGGACGGTCTTCATGGACTGGGGCAGCCTGTGTCTCAGAGGACTGGTGGCCAGGGAACTCTCGTCCGACGACTCTGGAGAGGAAAGCGAGGTTGAAATTCAGTCGATCCGAGCGCCTACGCGCCGGAAAACCATCCGTGTCTCTGTCGGAGTGGAAAGGGACACTTTCTACAGAACATGGTCCAAGTGGACGGGATGTGGTATGAAAAGTGATGTCAATAACTTCATTATAATCCGGCTAAACCATCAAGTTCTTTCTTTACTTTGGTTAGAAAATATGGAAACAACAATAAAACTTAAAAAACGTGTAATTTGACAGCAACTTTTTGGAAAAGGTGCTACAAAATTTGTAGCAATCACAAGAAAATCCATTCTGGAGGGACTGAATAGTAGATGAGGATAAAAAAAAAAAAGTCCAAAACCTCACCCGTGCTGCTCTGCTCAGCGTCCTCGGTGGCCATCTGCATGAGCGCGTCAAGCACCAGAGCGTTGTCCAGCCAGGTGTACCAGTCCTCCAGCTCCTGCAGGAAGTTTGCTCCTGTGGCTTCAGACACTTTTCTAGTGGCCAACTTACACAGACGCTCGATGAAGCCGGGGATGTTCAGTAGAGTCACTGTGAAACCAACACAGAGATCACGAAACAATCAGGGTTTTTTTTTTCTTTCCCCCCCAGACCAATCTGATATCTGCACATAAAACCCAACGGACCCTGGTTGACCTCGGCGCGGGACGGGCTCGCGTTGCGCTTCTGCTGGGCGTTTTTGGCCAGCAGAGTGTGCTTGTCGTCGTTCCCTATGTCCGGTTCCGAGATGGTGACGGACAGGATGCGGCAGAAGTTGGCCAGCTGCTGCTGGTCGAAGCTTTGGACCAGACCCGACAGGTTCGGGATTCCTTCCAACTGGATCATCTCCTTTGGAGACGCAAAACAGATGGGCTGCCGTCAAATTCACAAGGATAACGGTCCCATGTTTACTGATGGACAGCAACGTCTGGAGCTTTTGCCGATTTGTGGCGTAGTTTTGGTCAACGGAGCCAGAGAATCGTGACCAGAAACCGTCACGGAAAAACATTTTCTTTGCTTCAGTAAGGCCAACGATTTAATGTTATAACGTTAGATTGTTATGCAAGCTGACCAAAGGTCCTCCTGGTTTCAATCTAACAGTATAAAGAGCAAAGTAAAATTATTCAATAAAACTATTCTGAAAATTTCCACTTTTTCAAAAACTAGATTAAAAAAAAATTATTAGGGTTTTGGGTTTTTTTTAGCACTTCTACTACGTTTTAATCTTAAAAAATTAATCGTGGTCTTAAAAAAAATATTACAATCCTTTATAATCTTTTTAGGCATCTATGGTGGGACTTGATTGTATATTCTTGATTTACAACTGAACTCAGTTTGCTAAATATTTTAATCCTGACATCATTACACAGAATACAGTGAAGGTTACTGGAACTCTAGTCAAATCCCAGAGTTCCAGTTGTTTTCATATATAAGGCAGATTTATAAAAGCAAAAATATAAACTTACTGGAGAAAATAAAAAAATGAAAAGCCTGCAATTTACTTCGTGTGATTATCAAATATAACACATTACAAAAGAGCACAGCAGCAACAGAAGAAGAAAACTAAAACTGAATCCCTCGGCCTTAGTGGCTCCAGATCTACAGGTTCACCCTGAGAGCACCGCTCACCTTTTTCACGCCAAGGATGTCTTCGATGAGCGTCGCCGTCTGCAGGAACGTCTTCTTGTTTGTCATCAGAGTGAAGAGAAACAGGACAAAGTCGTCCCTCGCTGCCAGGCTCTTCGTCACTCCCTCCGTCTGCAGCCGGAAAGGAAACAACTTCACTACAAACGACTCGTCAGAAACTAAATGTTCATTTAAATGAGCTGCATGAAAGCTTGAAGCGCCTCCGCTTTTATCTCGCGCTGAAAGAATGTAGCTGAACACTTACACATATACAACAGTTGTAGAGAATGCTAAGGCAGTCTTTGACCAGCTCGTCATTCACTGTGGAAATAAAAGGAACAGACGTTAGCAGGGATTTAATTGATAAAAGAGGGGAAAGAAATTAGACATTTTGATGTTATTCTTACTCACTTTTGGGTTTCTTCTTCTGCATAGTTAGTGTGGGTCTCATTAAGATTTCCACAAGCAGCTGCCAATGAAACAGAACATTTGGAGGTCAGAAATAGGTTACAGCTTTCACTTAGAAAAAAAAAAAGAAGAAGAAATTTTCAAACTTACATCGACTCCACCGAACAGATCAAAGGTGTAGGTGTTGGGGAAGGTGGATTCCTGAGCCGTCTTCCTGTCTTCTGTGACGAAAGACATGGCCTCCATCGAGAGCTGTGATGATAAGCTCTAGAAAGAAAAAAAAACAGAATGGACTAATTAGCATAAAATCTCTAATGACCAGGTCGGGAGTCACCGAAGAGGCTGCAACTCCACGGCGACGGCGAGGCGAGAGCGACGGCGCCTACCTTGAGATAGCCGTGAGCGTGGGAGAGGTCGCTGTTGGGGTGGCTGCTCTCGTGGAGCTTCTGGAGCAGGTCAGGGATGCCATGCCACTTCGCAGGTTTATCTCTCTCCTGAAGCAAGCCTCCAGGGAGCTGCAACGCACCAGAGAGGCTCATCAAGAAAACGCGTACGGACCACAGCACTTCGAAACAAACGACAATGCTTCAGTCACCCAAACTGTGTATAAAGTACGTCAGCACTAAGAATAAAGACTTTAGCTGCAGAGCAGAGAAAATGAAGGGGGGGAAAAAACTAAATCTTTCAAAGTTTAAAACACAGTTTGATGCTTGCCTAGCATGTGGTACTGAGCGTGTGTTGCATTTAATGGTGCAGCAGAAAACTGGCTGCTTGTTTCGGGATGCATCACTTTGAACTGAGGGATTTATTGTTGTCATGATGCATTTTGGTTTTTGATATTGATTTTTTTTTTTTTATATGATCTGAAATTTTATTTTTGTTTTTGTCCTCCACTGTTTGTTCCACATGAACTTCAATAAATATCAGTAAATGTGAATATGTTTAAGTTACTTTATATAGCGCAGTGATATAAATGACACTTTTCTTTAGTAAGTGAAGGAGGGAAAAACCTTCAGGAGCAATATTTGTGTTTGTGGTGCTACGAATGCTTTAGCCCCACAGCTATACCGCTACCTAAAATAAAACCAAACAGTAACATAATATAGTAATAACAAACATTGTAATAAAATTCTAAGTCCGTATCGCTCAACCCTACATCGAACGTCAATGAAAGACAATTAATTGGATTAATCATCTTTGAATCACTTAATAAAATAATTGCCTGCTAGTTCAGTTAGCTGGAAAACGCAGCTTCAATAAAAGGCCATTTTCCGAGAGAACGGCACAAGAAGCAGCAATTGTTCAAACTGCACAATAAATGTATACATTTGCACTCAAGACAAAAAAACCACTAGTCCAGCTTATTCAGGACCAAAAAAAACTGTTACTAAGCTTCTTTTCTACCCAATTATTGATCTGTTAACCCAAAAAAATAGTAAGTTGATTGATGTTAGGTCGGGCAGAAAGGCTTGAGTTTTTCTACATGTTGATGTTCGTTTTTTTTTTTAAATCCCTTAATACAGACGATTTTAGCCAATTAAATGTTTTGTCGAAATTTTCTCATTTAAAAAAAAAAATTTATTAATCATTTATTTAATAGCATCTTTTAACGTAGATAATATTGTTTGAAAAAGGTTTTGAGTGGTTAAATGAAGCATTTGTGGAACATACAAAATGTTTGTTATCCGATTAATCGTCAGAATAATCGATAAAGCAATCGATGGCTAAAGTAATCTTTAGCTGCAGCCTCAGCAGATTTACGTTTGGCAGAGGAAGCCGTCGTGTGATGTTTATTGTTAATTTTTCTTCAAATGACTTTGAAATTTAGAGGGTGATTGCAGAAACCTGATTTACCCTAGGTAAATTCGCAAAGACTTAATCAGGAAATAATCACATTTTACTCGCTTGCTTATTTGAAGGGACACTGAAAACAAACCTTCTCGGTTCAAGAACCGGATATCTTTGTAAGCAGCTGTGAGCGAGCTCCAGGTTTTTCTGTTTCTGTTTTTATCTGGCACACTGTAGACACGCTGAGGTCGGGACCAGCGCGAACAGTCGGAAGCAGTGGATCGCTTGCGTGTAAATGCACAGAGGAGGTGAAGGTTTTCTACCTTAAACCATATTTTCCCACTCAGTGATCGGTGAGAATTTAGTCAGAGTTCATAAAGGAGTTGCACTAAAATCTGGAAACAAACTCGCTGCTTCGAATACCGGAAGTTCTTCGTGCTGGAGATCATTTTTGGACAGCAGGACTTTTCTGCAGCCATAGTGTTTAAAGCCAAATCAGTGTTCAGTCTCAATGTGGCCACCTGCATGTAAGCATCTTTCTCCAACGTCAACTTTGCTTTGGCCTGTTCACAGCAACAACGCAAACTGAAACTACCGTACAAATCCATCTGTCGACATTGACCCAGCGAACAAACAGTCATGTGCTGATATGATGTAAAAAGCATTGAAATGCGTGTTGTCAAAGACAGTTGCGTCGTATGTTTTTATGACTGATTGGTTTCCGTGCCAACAAACAAAAACAACAAAAACGCAGCTAAATATTAGGCTCAGACGCTTTAATCCACAAATGTAGAGCACATATTTTATTCAGAAAGATAAATTCCTTCAATTGAGTACCAAATAAAGCACTTTATTGTTTACATGAGTGACGCAAAATTACATTTTGAACACTTGTGTTCAAAATGTGACTCTTTTATTCCAATAAAGAATTTTGATAGTATTTATTGAAATAAGAGCTCCTCAATATTTACAGTATTTTCGTTTAAAGTATCAGCTCCTCCTTTGTAATTCCTCCTCGTTTCTTTTCATTAGTGTGAGAATGCAATTCATTTGTAATTATTGTGAAAGGAGATGGATTTTCAAAAGGTTTTTCTTATGCCTGCTGCTTTTCACTCGTGTACATTAATTGTTACAAGACAGTGATTTGTACATTGGTGATGCAATGCGTTTTGTTGAGTGAATAAACCAATTTATTGATTTATTGATCAATTAGTATTTGACATTTAAGATGCAGTTCAAATTTTGTATGTAAAGTGCAACTAACCCCCACATAAAATGTTTATTGCTGACAAATGGAATAGATTATTTGGGGTTATAGCTTTACATTTTTTTTACGTTTATGTTTTTTTTAGAATATGAAATGATTAAAAACCATCTCTGGAATCCTGTAAAGATTCAAGTTTAATATATTTATGATAAATATTTCATAGGTTTTACCGTTTCAGAAATTACTGTACCTTTAACAAATTACGTCAAAGTAGTCCATAGTGACATTTTTTAAGATAATGCAAATATCTCACGGGATACTTTTTAACTTTAACAATTAGCATATTCAGTAGAAACATTTTTTGTAATTCTAATGTAGATTTTCTTTGGAGATTTGTCGCGTTAGCTTGGCTCCCGGTCCAGTTCTGACAGTTGAGAGGCTAACGCAGTTACCAGGACAATCGAAACCGTTCGCGCTAACCAACTCAACACACGAGGTCTTCAAAGTAAACAACACCTAGTAAATTTAGTCAACTAGTGAAAACCAAAATAAGCGTGTCAACCTGGAAAGCCAGCTGCTCTGCCCTATCCATTTATGGAAACCGTAGTTATTGTGGTTGCTGCGTGGTTACGTAATCACCTGAGCTGTTGAACTGCCTTAGCTAACCAGCTGTAGTTAGCCCGTTGGCTAACATTAGCAGCTACAACTACCGTCAGTAACGAGTTTAAAATCATATATTAAATACAGCGGAGCTTTTTGGCAACAATTACATCTTGCAGTGCAAAACAAGGGATAAACTGAACACCTTGACTTATTAGATGGTATCGCATTAACGTAGTCACAGATGCTAAGCTAACGCGGAGCTAACAACAAAAGATGCATTTCATGCGAAGGTTTTCTATTTGCACTGGTGTGAATATTTATGCAACTACACGTGATAAGATATTATTCCGATGCAAGTCATATATATTATTTTGGCCTCTAAATATACTCTGCAACGTTCTGTCTAATTGGCAAAATACACTCGGACAGGGACGGGAACCTCCCCATCTAACTTTCCGGGATAACGTCTTCATTTTCAGGCTAGACTCCAAGCGCAAGTCCCCGGTCTCACTCGCCTAACTTTCGAACGCGTTCACGAGTGATACAGGCCTCGCTTCTCTTACCTGTGTTCCTCGGCTGAAACCTTTCCCGGTTATTTTACTAGACGTTAACTTCGTGACTATATTACTGTTACAATTTCTTCGTTTTCTTCCACTACTAGAGAACTCAGACCCCAAAAGCGTCGCCATTATTTCTTCTTCCTGAACCCAACTGTTTGGGCAGGAAGTGGAAAGCTTTAATAAAATTGAAAAATGAGGAGTGGCGCGCCATCTGGTGGTAGCGGAATGGACACTGCACGATTAGTTTCACATCAGTTATTTCGCTACAGTATTTGCTTTGTTGAGTAAAGTGCTAAATCAATGGAATTCTGAAATACTTTATTGATACCAAAAGGAAATTAAATAAAACATTTTTAATGAAATTATATCAGTGGCCCCACAAGTTTTTTTTAGCTTTTAAACTGTGTGACTTGGATGAATATTTCAAGCTTTTTACAACAGTTTGCTAGAATTGTGTCCCATTCTTCCTGACATAATTGGTGAAACAATAAGCTTGTTCAGCTCAGAATTATGTGATTACCTCACCAAAACATTGACTTTGTTACCCTTCAGCCTCTTTGTTTCTAATTTGATGACTTTCCGATAGACCTCGTCTTTTAGACGGTCCACTTGTTCCCAAGCGCCAAATGTGTGGCAAATGTTGCTTTGATATGTATTGTTTCTTCTCATACCAGTAGTTTCTCATGCAGCAAAACACCCACACAGCATGATGGTGCCACCTCCGTTGGAATTATTATCACAGTTGGAATTATTTATCAGGCTTGCAAGCTTGGCTCTTTTTCCTCCAAAGCTAATCTTGGTCATCGTTGCCAAAATGTACACTTATGATCTGCTTTATTTTATTTTTCCTCATGCTTCTTAAGGGATTCAAAATATACCCGCAGTGTCACCATATTCAATGTGGTGAATTAACCTATAATAATTTTTTAACCCTTGTTATTCTATTTTCCATGACTTATTTTGGAGTTTAAAAATCAGTCCCACTAAATACTAAGGAAATGTTTAAAGTTTTGAATTTTAAAAAAAGTAGCAATAATATTATTCTATAACTGCTCTACTATTAGTAATAGAAAGCCAAAGCAAACGATATGTTTGTTGTGATTAAATTGATGTGACTGTAATGAAATAAAAATTGATTGCATAATTAAACCTTTTTGTAAATCATCCTTTTAGCATTGTGTACTTAAAAAATAAGAATCTGTCAAAAGTAATCTCTTTATTTAAGAAATATATATACATTGAAAATACAGACCTATTTTATTAAATTCACAATTTTCAAAAATACTTAAAAAAGCTGGTTTCCAACAGATCTCCACCTTTTAATTTACCAAGGAAGTTACTTCAGCAGCACGTCATAGAATTAATTATGCATTTAAACTCATTATTAGCTATTTTCAAGCTCATACCGGCTAATGAAAAAAGTAGCATTTCTCATCAGGTTTTGAGCTGTTATTCAACAAACAGAGAGTTGTGTGGTGTAATGTAATATTGGAGCTCAAGCATTAAATATGGTGTTCCACAAGGTTCAGTGTCAGGACCTAGACGTTTTAATTTATACAATAATATTTGTGAAGAGGGATTTTATTTGCCAAAGAAAGGCAAAGTGACATTTTTTATTGCTTGTGCGTGCATTCTTCTATGTTGCCTTCTTTTTTCTTTTTTTACAGACTTCGCTGATGTTTTACGCCAGATGATTTTTCTTTTACTTTTGGACTTGTGTGTATTTTTACTTTCAAATTTGCTTGAGTTTGAATTGGTGAAATAAATATTAATACATATGGTGTAATATAATAAGCAAAATAACATTGAACAGGGAAATTATCATTTTTGTTCTTAACTTCTAGAAGCAGTGGTGAAGACAGAAAATTTTCATGGTGGTGACGGGCTGGGACCGTTACCGTTTGGGGCCAACAACTGATCGGAACCAGAGCCGCAACGGAGCACAGCATCCTTTTTTTCAAAGTAATTCACTAAAGACAGAAGATATTTTCTTGGAGATCTTACTATGATAAACATAGGAGTTTATTTGTTTCATCACTGCTGCCAGCATCTGTTTTGGAGTGGAATTGCTTGTTGCTCTGCTCATGCGTGACTCACCTTAATTAACCAATCGGCTGACAGGGGTGAGGTGGCCAACGGTTGCCCCTGGCCACACCCTGGCTCCCCCCCTACTAAGGACTCATATGTATTGACCTGTTAGTCCCCAAGCCCAACTTTTGGAACCTTTAAACAAAGTCATATGAAATAATAAAATTTCCAAACTCTTGTAAATATGTGGTAAATTATTTATTAGTAGCGTATAGATTATATTAGTTTCAAATAAGACACCAGCGACAACATTCAGACACAATCACATTGCTGTAACGTTAATCGACATTAGGTTAAAATCTTCATAAATTAGGTGAAACATTCATCGCCTCTTTGCAGCTGACATCCTCGGCCTCAGTGCTTTGACCACCTTCCGCTAAAAATGGCCGACAGTTTGATTCGTCTCTGAGCAGTGCAGTGCCCTCTGCCTCGCTCCCGTTCCTGGACTAATCCCCAGAGACGACGTTTGGGCGTGCAGAGGACCTCCTGCAGGGGGTTTGCTCAAGCTTGCAAGCAGCCCCAGAGCAGAAATTCCCTCCACTCTTTTTTTTGTTGGACTTCATTTTTTTTTGTTTTTTTTCCCCGAAGTGACCACACGGGCTTTCCTTCACGTGTCCCAGCAGTGATCTTTGCACTCCGTTAACTGGAGGTAGGAGCTGATGGCCTCCCTCAGCCCGTCGCTCACCAGAGAGTTGTCCGACTCGGTTCTCTTCCTCCCGAGAACCACGGACCTTTTTAACGGGAACATAACAGGAAAAGGTTTAGGGGTTTGAATCGCTTCAGTTTTGCTTTGCAAGAAAAAATAAACCCCAAGAAAACCCACTGCAAAGCAGTTATCACAAATAAAAAGTAGAACTTCACAGAGTCGCACACTGGACCCAGCACTGGAAACTTTCTTCAGACCGAACATGGCGGTGAGGTGCACAAATAGCAACTAGTCAATAGAACCGCAGCTTTATCTGCCCTGTTGATCATGTTTTCAAACTCCTCTGCATCAGCTCGCTTAGCTCGAAATCATGCAGTGCTTGATTTTCGAGGTATTATGACTGAATCAGGGTTATAACAGTTCTGCGTTTTTCATTGTGGTTCAGTTTTATTTTGTTTCGACTATTTGCTTGTCTAATTTAGTTAGATTTAGTGTGTTTTTTCCAAATTATTAATTATTGTTTTTATTTATTGCAGTTAAAAAAAGTTTTTTATCAGTTCCAGTTTTTGTTACATTATTGGTTTTAATAATTGGACTGAACCAATGCACTCTTAGGCAATGCCAGCAAAAACAGCCAGTCAGTCGCTCCTCTCACCTGCTAATTTCCCTCCAGTTGATGGTCGGCCTCCTGACGGTGGTGGGAACTGGTCTGGGCTCATCCAAACCTTGGATGAAGCAAGGGACCATCAGCCGACAGCACAGCCCGTCTGGAAGTTCTGTGGAAAGAAGAACCGGTCCGATGTCAGTCAGGTACATTTTGCTGCGACGATGTGAGAAAACAGGGCGAGGATCTCGGCACAAACCTGTGTAGTGTTGCACCAGGTAATGGAGGGAGGGGAATGTGAGACCTGGAGAAATGTAGACCCAGGAGTTTTCCAGCTGGGAGATGCGGTAGTGCTTCACGGGGTTCAGGTCTGAGGAGCCGGTCCTCCGCAGGAGGGAGAGAGAATAGCTGTCTGAATGCAGAGCAACACACACAGACGCAGCTGTTAAAATACACACGTTTGGACTTTTGTCCGTTTTCCCTGGAGTTCAAATCCTTTTGTTTCACTTTTAAATAAACTATCAAACACATAGATGAGTTCGGTGGTAGGAAAAAATGGACGAATATTTAGACCCTGTCCCCAGAAGAGCGAGTTACAATTCCAGCAGGGCTGGTCAAAAGTTGAATGGAGCCCTGGGTTTGGGGCCCACTTCCTGTTTATACACCAGCCACCATTGCACCAGTAATATCTCTTATATATTGTTCACATTGGATTGTTTCACATTCTGCTTTCATCACATCTTAACTAATTAGGGATCTCTCTGATTCTTTTCTTAAAAGGGGTTTTGTTAAAAAGTAATTGTCTTAATTGAAGAGCACAAGTTTCTAATCAGCGCAGGACTGACAGCAAATATTATCAGAGTATTATTTTCTTAACCAATAAATAGGTGTCATATTTGGGAAAAGAATATGCAATATACTGTATAAAACATAAAGTCGCTTCTTTACAGGCGGCCATTTTGAACTATTCAACAACCTGACACTCTTCCACAGCATGAAATGAGAAATGAGCAGATAGTAAAATGGTGTAGCATGATTATGTTAATGTCAGCAGGTAATGACCGGCTGACATATGAAAACCAGTTTAACTTAAGCTAACATTAGTCTTTCCAGCTTTTAAGCAGTTAGCGCAAGCTAGTGCTAGCTGTGTTCAATATTCACACTTTCACCATAGAATTAGTCATAAAGTTAATGTAGCTAGCTAAAAGGCTAAAGTTGTTTCTTTCACTTTGAGAGTTCATTTTATGATCTAAATTCAACTTTCTCGATAAGTAAAAGCAAATTTAAACAAAAAACATTCCGACACAGTATTCCATTTGAATACAGGCCACTCTATGGCAGGCTGAACGTTATTTAATGTAACTCATATTCAGTGTACTGTGTCAACCCTGCATGTTAAACCAACTCAGGTTTGAATCTATCCGTATTTGTCTCAGCATCCAACTAGCAAAATAATCGTAACTTCAAACTTTTTAAACTTGTACTTTCAAGTGAAATACATTGCAGCAGAGGCTATAACATTGAATTAAATGTGCTTATTGTACAGTTTTTTTTAAAGTTCTAACCTCTGTTTGTCTCCGATTCACGGATCAAAAAGGCTCCGGTCTGGTTGCTGGGATGTTTAAGGAGTTCCTCTGCTTTATACCTGCTGATCCCTGTGTAAAGCCACCTGTTGCAAAAGAAAGAGAAAAAAAAACACAACAAAGGTATTACCCACATATTCAGCAACATTTGATCAAAAATAAATAAATAAATAAACCATCTCGCTAATGTTTTCAGGTCTGGAAAATCCACTGGAACACCGTGACAGAAGATTGACCCCCCGAGGAGGAGGAGGAGTGAAACTGTTGGAGGCCGTCACCATAGAGAACAAACATCTTGTTCCAAACGTCTGTCTCCACCGAGGCGCAGTTCACCTACACAGAACCTCTTCTCACGGAACTCCCCTCTTCGCTTCGCGTTCTCTCTGCTTTCTCACACGTGCGTCTATTCGGTTTTAACGTCACTCACTTGTCCGTCACCTTCGCCGTGTAGTTGGTGGGAACGTAGCTCTCGCGCCCGGTGGTCGTGGATCTCACCATCACAAAATCACCGTCGCTGTGACGACAGAGAACAGACGTCCGTCACAAATCTGCCGCCAAGTACAGACCGAACGATGTACGGAGTTACACTTACTCCGACACTACGGTCAGCCTCTCCCCCATGCGCATGGTCAGTTCTGTGTGCTCAAACGATGGGTAGTCGTACAAAGAGATGATCACACTTTCCTGTTGTCCTGCAAGAGATGAGATTCAGGCATTCAGGTTGATGCTCTCCTCAATTTATTTACTTTTTTTTTTTTGGTCCTCCTGAGTGTTTTGGCAGTGGAGCTTACTTGGCGTCGCAGATCCGGGCTGATTTTCGAAGACTGTCTGGTTGCACCGACATCTGGTGTAACAGGTGCCCATGCTCCAACTGGTTTGGGAATTCGTGAGAAGAAAAAGTAGAAGAAGAAGAAGAGAACTCAGTGAGACATTCTGGGAAACATGGAGATTTCATTTTCCTCATCCTACTGACAATTGTTACGACTTTGCAGCAAATCGTGGTCATCTATAGGGACTCTACATTTATTGTAAGCAGGCAAGCAGACGCCAGGTGACACAGGAAGGCGCCCTACCACAACAAGAAGCCCGGTTATATCCTGTGTTAAATTTCCATGCAGCATGTAAGCGATTGAACGCTTACATGCTGCATGGAGGCTGCAAGCTTCTCAAAGGCTAGAAAAGGGGGCAGATTATGGCACAAACTGCAAAATGCATTGAAGACAACGCATTTACTGTTAATCTATTTTTCACGAGAGGAGAATTCAATAATACATGCAATCAAAAAAAAAAAAAAAAAAGGTAAAAGTGTACAGTTAAATGTAACTTACCCAGTTTGTTTCTTGCTCCAGTAATTTATCAAGAGGATGCAGTGGTATCCAAAGACAATGCTTGCAGATAAATTCTTATCTTCTGTAAGTAAATCCTTTAAAGTGTGAGTTACTCTGAGCTCTTCTTCTGCTGCTGCTGCTGCGGCTCTTGGAGGCTGCTGTGTTTTTGCAGCTGTTTCTAACGTGGGCTGACTGACGAGAGAGGAGGTCTCCCGCTTCGCCTTTATGTACGACGGCCTGCTCCAGCTTCCTGTGACGCGCGTCTGACTCATCCGACGTGCAGCGACGCTCTCTATCCAGTGCAGATCTCTGCGCTGAAACGCACAGCATGTCTATGGAATGAGCGGCGTTTGCATTCGCAGGGCTGTTGTGGTTTGATCTGGTGACATAATTTCAAGGAGGAAAAACAAAAAAAAAAAAAACTTCATTTGCAGTCGTTGGAATCGAAATGCGGCGGACAGATTACATGATTCTTCGTCGGCCCACTGAAACCCAGCTGCTGATTAAATGGGAAGGTGCTGATTAAGCATGGAGAGTTCATGTTTAATCAGAACGTGATTAAACGTGTTCTGACTCCATGAAGTGATCATTTCTCGTCAGTCTAAAGTTCACTGTAAGGCTGAGGTCATGGAAGTTGTCACTCTGAAATGACAGATCATAGATCAGCAAGGAATCCTTATTTGTGGGAAAAAAAGGTAAAAAAAAAATAAAAATAAATAATAATATATATATGAAAAAAGTAAGAAAAAAAATATTTATATATATATATATATATATATATATATATATATATTTTTATATATTTTTTTTCATATGTATATGACAGTCATACATAAATAAATTTGACATTGAAAAAATATCAGAATTTCTTTCCCATATATATGAAAATTTTTTTAAATATATATTTATGTATGTTTCATATATATTTTTAACCTTTTTTACAAATACATATAAAATGTGTATATTTATATATACTTTTCATATTTATATATATAAATAAATATTTTATTTGCTTCAATCATATCGTTAACTGCCTTATCGACATGTATTTTATTTGATAAAATGTGAAAAAACATTCACAAACATTCAAAAAAAAAGCAACAACTACTTTGCAATACTGTAAATCCATTTTTAGCAATGAGGCCTTTAAAGCCTTATACAGTTATTTGCTGACAGTGTTACATGCAGTTAATGCCTTTTTTGTTGTTTTTGTTTTCATTGAGTATAAATCTAGATTACTTTGTTTTGACCTAATCAGACAGGAAGTGGGGAGTCAAATAGCAAGGGACCTAAATCCCACCCTGGATGTTTATGTGGAGGGATGATGGTTTCTGTATTTGGACCGCTCCATGTGTCGCTTTTGTAAAGCGAAGCGGCCAACAAACCTGACTCAGTTACATCTGCTCTTAATATTATTTCATATGATGCAGGCAAAGTGGAAAGGTTACTGAGAAATTAATTAGAAATTCAATTGGGGTGTTGTTTCTATTTATGCCTTATGCGAGAAAAAATATTACGATAACATTTTGTTGGTGCGTAAAAAGGCATCTTCACTGGTACTGGGGGCGTGATAAAATCTGGAGGTTCTATTAAGAACCAAACCGACAGCAGTGAACGGAAGAACTAGAAGAACAGACTGGAGTTGAATCACCAGAACAGCCCGTTGGCACAGATGGAAACTTGGGTTATCACCATTAAAAATCTTCCGTAGGGGGGAGTGCTGTGGTGCCGCAGGATTAGCACAACCCACGTACGGAGGCCTTAGTCCTCGACGCGGCCGTCCCAGGTTCGATTCCCGGCCTTGGCGACCTTTGCCGCATGTCTTCCCCGTCTCTCATTTTCCTCTTTCATGTCCATTCACTGTTAAATAAAGGCCACTAGAGCCAATAAAACCTTAAAAAACAAACAAAAAAATCTTCCGTAGCAGCGCAACATTTATGAAACAGGTCAGATCTGCTAATGGCGGAGCTTTAAGCGTCACCGTGTTCGGTGACGTCAGGTCGCACCACAAGCTGTATTGTTCTGTAAGCTGTAAATCAAGCCTTACTGTATTGTTAAGTATTGACTTAAAAAAAATTGTAAGACCATTATGAAAAAACATAAATAAGACAAGAAATGTACAAATGCAAGGGGACAAAACTGGCCTTTCTGGGGTATTTTTGTGGCTCGTGGCAGCTAAACAGCCGTATGCTAGCTGCTAACGGTCGGTTTGTTTGCTTGCTAGCCACTTAGCAAGCCAGTATTAGCAGCTTGTTATCAGTAGCCGTAACCATATAAATGAATATTAAGTGTTTATGTTTGTAGCCTTAACCACCTCGAGTCATAGACCGCCTAGCTTAAGCTAAGAACGGTTTAACAGATAGATAGATAGAAAAGTCCTGCGAGAAAAACAAAACTACAAATACGAAATTAAATAGTAAGACCTGATAAACGCATTTAACGCCAACTTACACTCTTAATCAATTTAATACATATTAAAACGTGGGATGCGTCTACACCCTGGAAAACCGCGGCTTCATTAATTTAGGCCCCCCAAAATGATCAATCTTAACCGTGTTAATTTATGACGCAGTGTTTTCTTGCCCTTGCATAGCGTTAAAAGAGAAACTAGAACATTCCTCCACATAGATACTTTGTTTTCGTTTCCACTCTGCACATCTGAAGTCGTTGTCTTTTGTAAAGCAGCTGATCAGTTGTTTTTTTTTTTATCGCTGCGTGCTAAAAATAGCCGGCCTCATCTGTGACAGCAGCAGCAGCTATCACTCAGAAAGGAAATAAGAGCATGTGCGGTTGGAAACAATCTCACCACCGTCACCTCGCTTTTCCACTAACACAACAGGCAAAGTACTAGAACTTACTGTCTTGTCTTTCTCCTGCCAGCATGAACGAAGAAGCTCCTCTTCCAATTTACAGGGAGAAGGATACAAACAGAAAAACAAACGCCAGACATGTTCTCGTCTTGTAGCTTTTTATTCAGTAGTAGTAGAAATGAGCTGAATCAGCGGACAGTGAGAAGCCGTTCTTGGCCCCTACTTACAGGACTGCTACACTTTTCACATCTGAACCTGTTTATTGAGCATCAGTGGAAAAAAAAAATCCATCCAGCCTGAACACAAACATCTACGCAGAGCGTAAGGAATTAAAAGAAAAATAAAAGATGAAGCGTTGAGAAATTTAAGCTGAACTTTCTAGAAGAATCTGACTTGTGCTAAGTTGCAGTGCCGAGTCTGCCTCACAAAGCGTGCCTGTTCGGTTTATGTGATGTAGGATAATAATAATAAGACCTAGATGCATTCTTACAGCTTTGCTCCCCTCAACTGATTCAACTGGAAAGCAATGAATTGGTGAGATGGAAAAAAAATTTTTTTTTTTACTTGGTTAAATGAAGGTTTTCAGTCAAACATGGCTGACATTTGAAACGGATTCACCACTAATACATTCTTACTGCAAGGAGAACACAAGCAGCTCTTGTTATTACTTTTGGCCTCTCAGCGATCCTCCTCCTCCATCGGCTTTTGTCACCATGGTATCTAAACGATGCACTGCAAGTTCTCCTATTCTTCTCCTGACTGCTACCTTTAAACAACAAGATTCCTTTGATGCTTTGTAAACCTGGCTTGAAAGGCTGGATTGACGAAATGTCTGGTTTCTTTTACGGTTCGCCCACGTTTCTCGCAGAAAAGTTCATGCACTCCTACAGTGCGTTCTGTAATTTATTACAGTTATTAATAATGGCTTGTGATGGTCTTTTATAATTTATGGCGGAGACAAAGTAAGCTGAAATGTAACAAAATTTTATGTTTTAAAACGTCTCTGTGTCATTCATCTGACTGGATTAAGCTACAAAAAAAAATCTCAAACAATTCTTGCCCAGTTTTGTGGAATTTACCAAATTGAAATAATGTAGCTTATTTTGACATAAAACAAGAATTCATTTCAGAAAGTAAGAAAAATAAAGTGTGTCTTATTATGTTTAGATATCCAGTTTCAACTTTAAATGACGCTTTCCAAATTAAGGCTTTTAATCAAACGCTATAAATTACGCCTCATTTCAAAACTGCGAAGTTTTAACAGTTTAGATAAAACGAAACACTTTCCAAACCTCGAAAACACGTAAATGAAACTCGAGCCTTTTCGAAAATTTCGAGCGCGCACCTCGTTTTCAGTTTTATCTCTCCACATAAACACATCACATCCAGGAAAGACCTTTAGAGTGATTCGTCACGGTCTCATTTTTTTCACATCCCAGACCTGCGTACCGACAAGAACCTGCGCATGTTTCGATCCCTTCCTTACTTCTGTGACTTGTCTGCAATGCAGCAGGCTTAAAAAAAGAAACACAACTTGTGGAAAATCCATGTAAGAACTTTAAATAGAAAACTCTTGCGAACACAGAGGATTTCTACAATAATGTCTGAAGAGGTTTAAAACGAAAACAAAAAATAAATACAAGGTTAGACAGCTGACTCAAACATTTAAATATACAACATCTGGATGTTCCGATGGGTTATGTTAGTATGTTGACTTTGACAGTTTATATATATATATATATATGTATGTATATATATATATATATATGTATGTATGTATGTATGTATGTATAACATATCCTCTAATAAGCATCTGTTAATATATATTTTTTATTAGCTCCTCCTTTCTAATCACGCACACACACACACTCACACACTCCCTCTGGCGTCGAGTAGCTTGGGAGCAGGATGAGAGAGAAAACAGAGGGAGGAAGGGAGTGGCGTATAAATTACTGTGGGAGTGCTGCACGGAGGTGGGGGGTTTGGGGGAGCGATTTAACAGGACACCTCCATGGTCTGGGGCGCCACCTGGCTGTCCAGCGCCCCGGCGGCGTTGCTCTCCAACAGGCTGCTGATGTTGCTGCGGCTGCGGCTGCTCTCCATGGAGGTGATGCTGGAGGAGGAGGCGGTGCGCGAGCGAGCCAGGCGAGTCATTCCTGCCGACGGCACTGAAACAGGGAGGAGGCAGGAGCAAGAGGATGAAAAAAAAACAACAGATGTTAATATTCTGCTCTCACACACTCACACACACATCAACACGGAGACCAGAGTGAAGCAGGAATACAGAAACGACTGAAAAAAACAGAAAAAGAAAAGTGCTTACCATGCAAGAAATTCTCAAGATAAAACGACTGATCAGGTTAAAATAAAATAAAGACGTGTGACTGAGAACTGCTGAGCGTGTCCACTGAGGGGGGGTGTAAAAAAAAAAAAACCAAAAAAAAAAACGACACAAGCAATGCGGCACAACAGAGCACGGCATTTTGCAGCAGGTCATGCAGCATTTGGACGCCGGAGCGAGGACATGCCAACAGGAAGCGCAGGGCTCCGACAGGAAGAAGAAGAAGAAGAATGTAATGCAGAAGCTTCTAAAAATGCATCTCTAGCAGAGCTCTGTGGGGAGCTTTCTGCACACATTCAGAATGCAGCGGAGTGGGTGTCAAACTCATTTTCATTTTGGGGCCACATCAAGATAATGAATGTCCCGAGGGGCCGTTTGGGCTAGAATGTATTACTAAAACCCATGAAACTGTTGAAGAGGCAGTATTATGTTTTTTTTAGGCACAAAGTGTCATTTTACAGCACAATCGGTTAACTATGTTACCTTCAGTTATTGTAAAAATGCTGCGTATACCAAATATGACTTGAAAAAAATTTGACGTTGTAATTTAACACCTTGAAATTGGGCCTCTGTCTCTTTAAGAAGCTCCTACTTTTTATGAAACTCCGCCTTCAGGATGACGTCATAACATGGCTCCTCTGTTAACCCTTTAGCAATATTTTTACCTGTGTGTCACTGAGAAGTGACACACTATTTCAGCAGATGTGACATTAGACTGAAGTAGGTGTTTGCTAATTGCTGCTGGCTAGTCTGAAGGAACTGAAGAAGCTAAAAAAAAAAGTCAATTTTACTAAAATACTGCCCCTTTAAAATATTAAAGAATAGCAGAGTCTGAATTCAATAAGCGCTTCTTAAAAAGTAAATAATCTGGAACATTTTTTCACTCTGGTCAGTCCCTCCAGGATTTCATGACTGCAAAAACAAACAAAAAAATAAAATACAAAACCAATTACAACTTGGAGGGGCTAATTTAGAAATATTTGCCAGAAATGTTGTAATACTTCAGCTAATATTTCAGTAAATTACTATTTTTTTGCTATTCACCATACCAATCAGACTATAATTTAACATCAGTTGAGGCTGAGGCAGCAGTGCAGTAGACGTAAGACATACTGCCACCTGCAGGTGGGAGTTAGCATCACTTTAACCCAATGTTTTTCAACCATTGTGGAAAATTTGCAATAAACTCACAATTATGGAGTCACATGAAAAAGTGCAAAGGTCTGTTGATTTTGCGATTGCGAAAAACTCGAGGGACTGATTGATGTAATTCGGCCGTATACAGATAAAACTGTTGATTTGATTGATGAAACAATATTTAAGCAAACAATTGTTAATTATATGTTTCCCCCCTGCAGTCCAGAGGGACACTTAAGCAGCTAAGGCGGGCCAAATTTGTCCCCTGGACCTCGAGTTTGACACACATATGCGCCGCAGAAGCGTTTCGGTTCAAAGCGCCCCCTGGTGGAGGAGCTGCTGAAGAGTCCAGTACCTGATTCGTTGCTCAGGTGACTCAGGAGAACATAGGGAACTGAGGGCAATAGAAGAAGAAGAAAAGACAGGAGAGAAAGGAGAAGACGAGGAGTGAGAAGGCGCATCTTTTTAATCATAGAAAAGACTCGGCAGTGGCTCAGGACAAACAGCAGCTGGCTGACAACAAGAGGTAAGAAATCATAGCAGGTGTGCACACATCGAGGGCTGCTTCCTGCCGTCTCTGGCCGTTTCCTGTCGCATTTCACGCTGTCCCGAGCTGTTAATGAGGGGGGAAGCGCACCGAGGTGCCGGGGTTTTATTTTGCACACGTTCGCTGCGTGAAAACAGCCTTTTTTAATCTGCTCTAATCCCGCGGTGACATTTACTCGATAGGTGGACTGGATGGCCTTTAAAGCGACACCGGCTCCTCCCACGGCGCAAAGAGGTGGAGAGCAGCAGAGACCAAAAGAGAAGTGGCATTAAAGAGATTCACTCATATGGCGCCTCGCAAAAGGCGCTTTCACTTTTTGTCACGTAACATCAAACTGCAGAGGGTTTGAATGTCGCAGACTGACGAGGAAAGAAAAAGAAAAGAAAGATCTGCATTACGGAAGTGGAAAAATTATGAAAGTTTTTTTATACGAGCAAAAAATAAAAATAAATAAAAAATTTGGAAAAGTGCGGTTCGAATTTATTTTCAGTTCACCTTACTGGGCACTTAAAATGAAGCAGCCCAAAAATACCGAGAGGCAAATTATCTGCCTTGGAGCTTTGATAAATTATGCTTCACTGTTGAGCACAGCAGCTCTTACTTCTGCTGATGAGTTGCTAACGGATGCTAAATGATGTTAGCATAACAACGGCTATAACAATTGTCATTTTTTTCCCTGGGTTTCCAGGTGAAGCAAAGATGCAGATAGAAGGAAAACTTAACAAGTGTAGCATAAATTCCCTACCAAGTGTATGTATTATGTACAAAACTGACATTTGTGTTCCTGTGTGACAAGTGAGAGTTCATCAATTAAATTTACTGAACATGAATAAACTAAAAACTCGAGTGCGCACATTTAAAAAAAAGACGTCTTTTTTAAAAAGTCGCTTTTTACTGTCATTACATTGAATGTAATTTCAGATTTTTGTGGAATTTTGACATAAAAATGAGATATTACTGTTTTCTAAGCAACGGGGGAGTAACTGTTGGAGATGCACAAATATGAAGATTTGGGCCTACAGCTGATGTTGATGCTTTTTTATTCGATTATACAATCAATCATGAGAATAATAGATGGATTACTTGATTACTAAAATAGTCAAGCGCTAGTTACCATGACGAAATGTTGCGCACGCCATAAAATTAATCTTTATGGAGGAGTGGAAAGAAGAACGTCTTCTTGGTCTCTGACGAAAAGGGAACGTACCTAGGTGGGCCCCATCTTTTAGGGCAGACAATATGGGCCCCACATGGGTTTATCCGTGGTCTCCTAAATGGGCCCCCGGGTTTGCCCTACATGGGCAAACCCGTGTGGGGCCCAAATTGTCTGCCCTCCTTTTCCCCATATGGGGCCCACCTAGGTATGCTGGCTGGGCTGTGGCAAAAAAAAACAACAAAAAACACCCCTCATCTCCACACCACAGTGAAGCCTGGTGGTGGGGGAGTCATTCTGTGGCGATTCTTTCTTCAACAGGGACATTTGAGTCTGCAAAAGACTTTAGAAAGGAGGCGGAGCTTCACCTTCCAGCTGGACAACAAACTCCAACCATTCAGCCGAAGCTGAAGTTGGATGCCGGATCTCGGAGTGTGTTCACGTTTTGGAACAGCCCGCTCAAAGTCAGGACCCAAGTCTCACACACACACACAGGCACTTCAAAAACCGGTGACACTTTCCATCCAATCAGACTGAAACATTTTTTGCAAAGATGAATGGTGTAGGTGTGCAGAGAGCAAAAGGTGGTTCTGCAAAGTGTTGAATCGAGGAGGCCGAATATAAATTTGTTTTATCTTATTTGCAAAAAACATGAGGAAAAAAAAAAGTATTATTTTCCTTTAATTTCCCAGTTATGCACAACTACCCTCTAGACTTGTTATAGCTCCACACATTTACTTTACATTTAGGTCATAATTAAATGACTTGTAGTCTAAATATTAATTTCACATTTGTGTTGCACATTTTATATCACTAATTGATGCTCATATTTAACCGGAGTAGCTCGTCAACAAATAAGCAATTCCCCCTTGGGGATCAATAAAGTATATTATTATTCTCTTGATGACCCGTTTTGATATTTTCCATGAAATCTAAATTAAATACATTGTGGTTTGTGGTCACAATGTAAAAAAAAAATTTCACCCTCTGGGCTAATTTTGCAGGCCACTGCAGACCGATGGTATCTGTGTGAGAAAGGAAAGCAAAACTTTTATGAACCGAATCCTCCGCCCGGAGGTCACACTCTCAATCGTTGAACGCTTTTTTTTTTTTTTTTTTCACCAAAACTACAAACAATAAAACCAGAAAGCCTGTTTAACTATGACTCTCCCTCAAAAGAGAGCGCATCAGTAAACAGTCGAGCATTAAAAGGTAGAGAGAGAAAAAAAAAAAATCACACCAAGAACAATAAAAAAAGGGTCACTTTCAACACCACTCTGTGTCGAGCAGAAAGCAAATTGCTGTTCAGCACATCTGAGTGTGATTTCAGAAACAAACCTCACCTACTGAGAGCTGTGAGTGGCACACGCTGCAAAGAGCACAGAGGAAATTATATTAGCACCGACAACCCTCCCCCCCTGAATGCTGCTCCGTCCGGAATAGGGGGCCGCAGAGAGCGTGCCTCTTGTCATGCTCTTCTGGACAAATCCCAACCCACTCCTCCAAAACCCGGGTTGATTAGCAACAAGCAGCAATGAGACAGAGAGAGAGGGAGGAGAAAAAACAATAACAACAAAAAAACAACCCCCACCAAGTTCAGGAGTCTTTTGTAATTGCGCTCACGTCAACAGGAAGCCGAAGAAGTAAACACGGGTGAACCTGAACCACAAGGACGTCATTGAAAAGCAGCCACAGAGTCAACCGGTTCAAACCTGAGTTACTATATATACATATTCATAGATTTAGATGTTTTTCAAAGACCTTTGACACATTAAGGTGACAGCTGTTTACTTACTGTATCCCATGCCCTGAACAAAGTACTTGAACGCCTCGGCGAGCTTCCCGGGCTGCAGAGAGAAAGTCAAGTTTATCTCTACAGCAGATTGGAGCGATGAGGCAGTTCAAAGAGTCTTGCATCATAAAAGCGTAACGCGGTGATGATGAAACAAGCAGAGAACGTTACATTTTCATCAAAATTGTCGATGCACAAATATGTCGATTGATGTTGCAGTTATTACGAGTCAAAGGCAATTCTAGCTTTGATTTAAAGGCAGTCAGTGTTTCGGCAGTTTTAAAGTTTTCTGGAAGTTTATTCCATCCAGATTTGTGTTGTGTTGTGTGGATGTTGCCTCAGCTTCAGAAAAAAAGTGATATGTTGCATTTCTAAAGAGTAAAAAAAAACTAACCTGCACAACTTGTGGCAAGCCTCCACAATCAGCCATCTAAAGAATCAACATCAGTTTCTATTAAAACTTAAATTTTAAAGGTAAAATCGATCTGAGTTCCACTCATTTTGAAACAGCAAACGCTCTTCACCTTTAGCAGCGTGGTCTTGGTGGGATTCAACCTGGAATTGCACTCCACCTGAAACACACATGATGTTGACGACAAAGGAGAAGAAGAAGCAGCAAATTATTTAAACGACCATTTCTGGTGAACTTTGACCTACCACAGCCTCAACGGCAGGTGACGTGTCTCCAACCACCAGCAGGGCGGGGCACCTGGAGAGGACGAACAGAAAAACATCCAAGGTCACGCTGCGCTCTGATCCAAAACGCAGCGCTGGCCTCAGCCTCGACACTCACGTTAGTGTGTTCACCGTATCCTCGTTCAACCCCACGACGGGCCTCTCGATCTCAAGGTCTCTGCGGCTGCAGACAAAGTAACGGCGTGTTAAGAGGAGACGAAGCTCAAAAAAAAAAAAAAGAACGAACCCTAAAGATCCGTGTTTGAACTTACTACTGGTAGGATCCACAGAACAGAGCCAGATTGTCCTGGTTGATGTCCTGGGCGATGTGGAGGCGGTAGGTCTGGATCAGCTCCTGGTTTTCTGTCAGCTCGTCCTGACACACAGAAAATACTTGCAATAAAATTCTGGTAAAGGTGAATACATTAAGAGTCCAGGCGCTACAGTAGTCGATTCACGTTTTGCCACACTTTGCATGATGTTGTCACTGCTATGTTTCACTATAGGGTGTTCAGGGTGATGCATTAAGGGTTGTTTTTCTTTTTTGTGCATTTTGAGGTATAGCATTGTAAATAGGTTTATGGAAACGGCAACATTTGAAAAATTTGCAGCCACGAGTTTATTACATCAGATGACATTACGCTTTGCGTGGCCTGGTTGATTCGCTCCAAATCCATAGACGGAAACGCGTCTGATTTGCATTTTGTTTTGCGGAGCATTTCAGAAATTTGCTCAAAATACACAAAACAACTAGATGGAAACATAGCGACTTTTCATTTTTAGCCAAAACCCTTTACTTTTACATGCAGGTCAATGCAAATAACCTTCTTCCACGTGTTTTCATGTGGCAAACAGCTAACAGTGCTTCTTTAAGCTTTCTACTGCCTCACTTCCATACATGCCGGATTTATTGAAAGTATGACTGAACTGCTACAAAGTCTTCATGGGTCTCTCACACTGCTGCACACACACTTCATGTGACTTGTACACCATGAACATGCATCAAGAACAAGCCACAAAAACAACATAAAGCTCATGCACCAACAAATTTTACACATGGAGGATGTATAAGTCCCAATAGTTGTCCATAGAGGGACCATTGTCCAATGGTTGGTCCAACCATTGGACCATCTGTCCAATGATCAACCATTGGACCAGTTTTCAGGTCGATCATTGATCTTTAAAAAGCCCGACTTCCCAATTCCAATTTTGGTCAATAAAGCTTTTTTTGTTTTGTTTGAAAAGCAACTAAATATGTCGACAAAGTTGCTAAGTTGGCAACAGTGGGTGGCTATTGTTGACCGCTGTCAGTCAAACCTCTCTCTTGGCAGAGAAAAAGGGGACAATTGCTGACTTTCAGCTCTGTGCAGAGGAAGATAAGATCAGTAAGATTGAGGAAATCGAGGCCAATTTTTCGATTCACACCTACTTGTCTAGTCTGCAGTCTGTGGATCTCTGCAGCTTCACTATTCAGACTGGTAAAAACAAAACCCTGTGCAATTTTCATTCATCTCCGCAATTCCGCATTAGCTGCATATGACGTCAAACGCAGAAAAAACAAGGTTTCAAATTTCTGTCACTGTAATGTGACCATGAGTGTCGAAAAGATCAAGGAATAAATCCAGTTTGCACACAACAACGTACAGGAAGTCGCATATAACAAAGTGGATGTGAATACACTTCACTCCAACAGCTGCATGTGTTTGCACAGTGGGGTCATTTACAGCACTATTAGATGACTGTTTGCTTTTAGCAGGTCATGATCGGCCTTCTCTACATATTAAAGACGTTATTAGCTAACATCTATTAGCTGTTTACGGTGCTAGATAAACCTCTGGCTTTGCTAGAGGAGTCGAGTTGTTTATTACTGACGCCAACACAGCGTCAGTAATAAACGAGGGGGGGGGAGTCACAGTGAGTACTCACAGTGCTGAAGTGGTGAGCCATGACGATGTCCACCAAGTTGCTGGTCCATCCAGACAGCTGCACACACACAGCCAGCAGAGACAATGTAACACATTTATCACTATTTTTTGTTAGCCGTGTGCTTCTCTTTCTCTTAGGGAACTGATTTTTGAACTCGGAGAGCAAATTCACAGAACAGCCACGTTTAGCTTGTGACAGAACAAATGGCGGAATTAGAGTGTAGCTAAGTTATTACTTAAATAAACATCATTGAACAACAAACACCGACTACTGTGTGTTTTAGGCCTCAACATGGTGCAGCTTAATGTATCTTTAGCTGCACTGTGTTACATTAACATGAGGTCTGGTAGAAAATCAACCCCGTCTGGAGATTGGATCAGCACTTTCTGATAAAACCTACCATGTGCATTTTTAACCACGGCTCATGTAATAATATCAAGTCTCCTCTGCCTGTGCAGATCTTATATTGCACACGTATTACACTGGTTAACAGGCAAAAAATTATCCGGGATTTTTCAACTGTTTTAGGGTCATTTTGATGTGCTGAATCCAAAAGTCACACTGGTTTTGCTCAATCAGATCAACTTTCTGAACTATGGAGCAACATGAGCATCAAAATGCACGACTTGTTCTCACATCTGGATCGGTCTCCTGATAATCTGGGATCAATGAGTAACGAGCAGGAGGAGAGACTCCATCAGGACCGAAAAGAGACGGAGGGTTTTACACAATAAACACGCAATGTTCAATTTACATGCAACTATCTTTATCACTTCTTATTAGTCAATTTACAGAAATCTAAGTTTCTAGCATTTAATTAATACCCTCTGTTAGAAAACAAAGTTTTGTTCTCCTAAAACCATTTTTGGATGGGAAACATTAACGGAAATGAACTGATAAAGTCACAAAAATTTCATCAATTTAGTCAGAGAAACCGGGTCAGGTTTTAATCCAACTGGAATAAAAACCTGACCCGACTGAGAAAAATGGATGTCATTTTTGGATTCAGTTGTGCAAAATAGTCCTAATTCAGTTGAAAAAAAACCATAGGCAGCTTCCAAAAAAACATAGGTTTTTGAAACCCAGTGTTATTGTCCCACCAGTTTTGTTGATGGGATTCTCTTCCTTTAGCAATCATTTAAAAATCGTCTGAATCGCAGTATATGAGGGTAAAAAAAACTGCATTTTTGTGTACTTCGTCAGTTTATTTTTCCAGTTTGGTCGCATCTGATCGCACATTTCTCATACATTGCAAAATTCTTGGTTGAATTTCACACAGAATTTCGTTCCGGGATTCTGCAGTAAAGTTGGAACACTGACCTTGGAAGCGGCCCAATCAATCCAGCCTTCGGCACACGGGTCGACGTTGATCAGAACCAGTCCTTCTACGAGGCTGGGGTTGTTCAGCTGGAACAAGCAATAGACATGAACATAATGCAACAGGCCAGCTATGTTTTACAGACACAAAAGTTTTAAAAAGAAACAAATAAATCACTTCCTAACTTTCCACCATTTCTTGTAATTAAAAACATTTTTTAATTTTGGTGTCTTTGGGGCCACGCCCTTCTAAAACTAAAAAAAACACAGCAAAACGGATGGATGACAACAGCTTTTTAAATGAATTTGTGGCCATAAACACTAAAGCTTTCTTCCTTTTTTCAAAACCTCTACTACACAGAAAAGTGGGTGAGACTCTAGAAATGAAACAAAAATAAAGAAGCAGGAGCTGCTATTATGCTTCTCTCTCAAGAAACATAGTAGCAGTGAATGGAAGCAGCTGAAAGTCTCAGTTTTTCTCTTTACTAGAACTACTGTTCACTCCAGAATCATAGAACAATTGAAAACTTGATTTTAAAGGCAGTAACAACAAACAGGAAGTTAAGAGGACAAGCCCACCACACAGTTTGTGCTGTGGCCGGGGTGCACAGTTCTAGCCGTACGTCAGCCAGCAGCCCACTGAGGTCAGAGGTGATGTTTTTTGCGGCCATAAACTGTCCAAGACATGAAAATGATGCAATTTTTATTTTGCGTACGTCTTCTGTCCCTCTTTGGTGACGTGATAAATAACAATCTGTACATTTCTTATGCATGTTTTGTTGCACCAATAGCTGCAGTTTGTGACAAAATGTTTCCTATAGGCCAATAAATGAGCGCATCTGACTGCATCTTAGTATTTTATCTTCAGTTCCATCTACTGCATGTGTGGTATTAGCTTATAAAGATGGAAAAACAACATGTGAGAAAAACTAAGTGCTAAACCCTCTCAAATAAAACGGGGAGTAAAAACTGGGACTTCCAGCTGCTTCCATTCATTGCTACCATGTTTTGCAAAATCACCACTACCATTGGCAGCGAGTGGGAGGAATGCACTGGTGCATGCATGGGCAAATAAGAGTAAAAATGCTGGTCAGAACCAGAGCAGAAGTAGCAATGTCTAACCAGAAAGCTGCCAGAATTTAAATTTTTGAATGAGAAGTTTTTCTCACAAGCAGTCATATCTTTGTCTGCACTACCTTCGTGCTACCGCTGTTTGCTACCTTTGCATTTATCTTCATGCTTTTTTAAAATATTACTCAGTTTTGGAAATTGAACTGACTACCACCATCAGTCATTCAATACAGCAACTTTCAGTCAGATTGGGCTCTTCATTGGGCTTTTAATTCACTGGGTAGAGTACCGGTTGCCTGGGTATCCAGGCTGTTGCTCTCAGACGAAATATCTTCTGAATTTTTCCTCCTCACTGAACAAATCGTTGCCTTATAACCTCACAAACAAGCTGGAGACTTTGTTATCTCTAATTTGATCTTGGGTGGCAATAAATAAATCATACAACAACTCATCACTCTCTACTACCTTTCTCTGCGCTTTCGGCTGGTTGCCTTTTCCCTTCATGCTTTTTAAAAATATCACTCGGTTTTAGAAGTTGAAATGAATATTGTCGTCATGAAGCACAAGCTCAAAAATAATTGAAAAAGAAAACCCAAAACATTTTTTTCAAACTACAACTGCATTCCTTTTAACATGTCAGGGCAGCAGCCAAAGTTTCATAGGAGCAGAAAATGCTCATATGAAGACACAGATAAAAAAATAAAGCACATCTGTCGGTTCAAATGAAGCCGAGATGTGATTCAACAGGGAGTGCTGGGACTCTAAAAGCAGGCGAGTGGCTTTAGAATTGCTTGAAGGCAGACAGAAGCTGTCTGGGGAAACATAGGATCCATCTTGCTTAATATCGAGTGGATGCTGCAGATGCGGCGTTCAGCCAAAATATAAATGCGGTGCAGCCCATCCCGGGCAAACACATTCTGTTTGCTTGTTAAAGCAAAACATATTTCACAATCAATGTTTCCACTTGAGTTATAAACCGGCGCAGACCGTCCTTGGAGAGACCATTGCTATTTTTCCATCTCTGCACCTCCCTGCATTACCAGCCTCCCGTTTCATTATTAATCTGTCAGTACTTCCTCTCTTCTCCAGAGCTTTCTGCTAGATTGTGCTTATTTTAGCTTCGTTAAGCAAGCGCAGAAACAAGGCGCACAAAAATAAAAAAGGAGGGAATCTTAAAGGTGATTCATCACGGAGCGACCGGCAACACAACAGGAACCCGATGTCCTGTGTGGGTTTGATAAGAGGCTTTCATGTTACAAGCTGTGTGGTCAAAAAACTTCTAGGGGAGGGTGGCTGGGGGGGATTCTCTGTTGCACGCAAAGATAAATAAAAAGCGGCAATGTGGAGGACTCACTGCGAAGCGGGTGAGGACGTAAGCTCCAGCTCCGACACCGATGCCGATCACACTGTTGACCCTGCAGAAACAAACAGATACTGTAGAGATCCAGACTAACAAAGAATAAACATTAACCAGCAAACAGTAGAGAAGACGCTCACTTCAGCTGAGTCATCACAGAGGGCAGCATTTCAGCCAGCTCGTCCATGGTTGGGTAATGGTACCTGTAGACGGGTGAGAGGTTGTGTAATTTATAGTAGAGATGCACGATACATCAGCACTAACATCGGTATCAATGACTCGATGTAGCTGCATCAATATTGGTATAGGTATTGGACGTATGATATATTGGCACTAATATTGACACACAATTCATCAGAATTAATATCGTATTGGCAGTATGATATTTCAGCACCAACATCGTATCGGACAAAAACATATCGCCACTCAGATTGATATCTGCTACATAATATATCAGCATTAATATCAGTATTGGCTGCATGATATTTCGGCACCAATATTGTATCAGACAAAAATATATCGGTACCAGCAGCATTATTGGCCAATATTAGTCGTTGTTTAACAAAACGGTATCTGTCTGATAAATAAAACTGGGCCGATATTAACTGCTAGTATGTATTTCTGTCTTGTTGCCATTTGTTTCTGCAGAGTGAGTGGAGGAGGTTGGTCATGTGACACTGATAGAAGCAAAAAGGTAATGTCAACAGAGAGGTCTTTTATTAAGTGTCAAAATGGTAGTTATACAGTAAATATCGAGTATCACCCATAGTGGCAATATTATTAATGGATTTCAGTATCGCCGCAAATCTTCATATCGATGCATCTCCAATTTAAACCATCATGTAAAAGTGTTTTTCACAGACAATTTTCAGACTCAAACCTCAACGGATTGTATTTATGTTTCGACTGAAGGGCCAACACAACGTGGTAAATAACTGAGAAGTGGAAGGAGAATTATAAATTGTTTTCAATTGGTCATTCTCACACATGCACATCTAAAGCATTCCACTGCAGCTCAGGCTGCAAGCTTAGAACAGATTTGAGCAGGAGGCAATTAGTTGCCCTGGATTAGATTTAGTGGCATTAGAGTATGGATATATTTGTACACAGATTTTTATTTTTCCAGCTGTGCACCACTTTGTGCAAGACCATCATCTAAAACCATAATTAAACACACTGAACATCATGGCTGTAACACGACAATATTTTTAAAAGGTTCATGGAATGCAAGTCGTTTCTAGAGCCCCTACATTTTCTTATCTTTCAGTTAATCAGAGAAATTGAGATCCCTCCAGATTTATACGTTCAAGGAAGTTCGATTTGAAAAACAAATGACTGGTGAAAACGTTTCAATTAGCAAATGAGCCTGCTGCATCAGCACCAGCTCTAAAATGAACGCCACTCACCCGCTGGGGAAGGGAGGTGCGCCCTCCTGCTGGCCGGGCGCGTCCACATGCACCACAGCAAAGTGCTGGGTGATCTCCTGCATGTCCTCATAGTTGAACAGGGTGTTGAAGCAGGACTTGTCTAAAGAAAGAGGCAACCAACTCACAAATAAGAAAAAAAACAACACTAAACCGTGCTATCCATCCTGGATGGTGCGATCTGGGTAAACATATTTTTCGGCTGACTCACGGTTGAGTCCGATGTCGTGATAGGTGAGGATGACGGGCCTGTTGCCCTTGGGAACGCCTCGCATCGTCACATGGAGAACGCCATGTGGAGTCTCAATGTCGTGTTCCTGCAACCAAAGAGAGAGGGGGAAAAATGAGTTTAGGATGAAAGGTGTAATGCCTCAAGGAGGGAAGGTAGGCAGACTTTCCTTTCACGTTTAATAAAACAATTCTAGTTTTCTTTTACCAACAAGCTAGGTTACAACTGAAATCTCTTAGATGAACAATGGTATATAATGGAGCTACGAATAAATAATAGCTGGGTTTGTTTCTTTAACCCAAATGGTGGATTTACTTTGTTGGGAGAGGAGACTAAAAACTGAGAACCAGCAATCTGTGTTAGAGAAGAGACTAAAAAGGGCCATTCTGAATGAGATATCGCTCAACCTCTTCTGCAAGACACCATAAGAAATGGTCAGAAGGTACAATGATGCTGAATAACAATGTTATTTCAGCAGCTTATGTTAAGAATGTAACATAATTTGTGCAATTTTTCTGAATGCCAGGAAACCAGTTTGATCACTTAAGCTACCTTTAGCTTTTCAGCTACTAATGTATTAACACAAGCTAGTGCTAGCCACGTTCAACATTCACACACACCGACCAAAGAGTCAGACATTTAATATGGACATGGTAACAAGCTGTAATTATTTCTATCATAGGTTTTCTTGCCATTTATTAGTTGTATTTAAATTTCTAATGTCCTAAGTTTAATCAACAATAGATTCAAATGCAAACTCAAGTAAAAAACAAACAAAAAAAAACACAACAAAAGCAAATGTAATTTATTTCGACCCAAACATTAGTCCTTTAATTTATTACTCGTTGAATATATTAAGGGTAAAAAGGAGCCGATTTAACCATGTTTTCGGTTAAACACTTCTACCATTAAGTCAAGCCCATAACCCGACAAAAATGTGATAAAATCAACCCAGACCAGAAGAGTTTCATGTTTGATTGTCCACATCACCCAAAATGTGTTGGTTTTAACTCAGTAATTGTAAGTAGTAACACCTGCAGTTTCTTTATCGATGCAGCAGGAAGCATATCTTTAAAGGTGAGGGTGAAGTTCTAAGGCTAAACTAAAGTCTACAAGTAGAAATGTACATGTAGTAACACTACTTGTTGCTTCATGTTTTGCAGTCCTCAAGTTGTTGACTGGTCATTTCTTACACACTTGTTTCAGAGTGTCCCACAAGGACACTTTAAAGTTTATAAATTGGCTATGCAAAGCATGCGTCTTTTCAGCCCTCGAAGAAACAAAGCAGTGAATAGGGCAGGATGCAGAACGCTTTTCATTTGGTTAAAAAAGGAAGGAGAAAAAGCAGCGTTATTGTTCAGGACTCTGAATCCGCTTTCACCCGGATGACTCTGCAAAAATGTCAGCTTGGATGGCGTGCTTTGGACCAATTGGGTTTGCAAAGAAAAGCATAATGAAATTCAGAAAGCACATAACAGCATTTTTGTTTTATTATTTCTTCATCGTTAACCGGAATCCCCATGTTTGTATGAGAGGATAAAAAAAAGAGCCTACAGGGTTGAATTTGCACAGCAACAAGCAATAAAAGCATCACTTGTGTTAATGCAATTCAGAGAGAGATGAGAGAAAGTGAGAAAAACAGCAACTTTTCAGGCCATCCTTGTGATTCACAAACTCATCATATCCCAAACAGATTCCTCAAGGTCAGCGTGATGCGGCGCTGCAAACAACACTCTGCACGATGCGGCTCCGTGCATCTGTGACGGCGTGTGAGCTGCACAGAGCAGCGGGTGGGGCCGCCGCCCCGGTCTCCAGGCCCGCTGGTCATCAATTATGGAGAGAAAAAGCCAGAGTGAACGAGAAATCCACATTAAGGACAACAGATCGAACGTCAGCCCTGCTTCTCCGTGGACTCCCAGCAGCATTCGGAGAAGCACATGTGTTGTAAACACTTCAGATTAGACGGAGGCTAATCCTGAGGCCGGCGGCCGCCGTAATTGTTCGGATCCGCTGAGTATAACGGACACAGCAACACAAGAAGAAGAGGAGGAGGAGTTGAACCTGTCTGTGCCGTTTTCCTGAACCACACAGGTATGGGCAAACATTAAAACTGCACCGCAGTTTCAGAAATGTGTAGGGCTGAAACGATTAATCGGATTAATCGTGATGAATCGATTGTTGAAATAATCAACTAATTAGTAATCGATTAATCGTTAACTGGAGAACACAAACTAAAAAAAAAAAAGGCTACTAGCTGAAAGAAGAACATATTAAGAGCAGTAAGTAAGCCAAATAAATACACATTTTGCATTGAAAATGAAAAAACTTCTTAAATGTGTTCAACCCAAAAACTCTGAGGTGGTATAGTTTTAGCTTAGTTAGCTAAAACCTGAGCTAGTTTTAGTTTTCCCAATTGATAATTGGCTTATTTTTACTGATATAAAGTTAAGTAAAAAAGGCTGAGCTTTTAATATTTTAACTACTTTTTAAGCTGGAGATACATCCTTTGCTACAAGTCAAGCATACATTAAAAAGAACACTGTTGCATTTTTTATTTTAAAACAACAAAGTGCTTGTTTACTTGCATATTTTAATGGACTCCTGGGAGCTAAAAACAGACTTAAAGTAGTAGTAGATTTTTTCCTTTTATCCGATTAATCGACAAATCGCCAGAATAATTGATTTCAAAAATAGTAATTTGCTGCGACCCAAGAAATGTGTGGCAAATGAACCGATACTGAACTGTACGTCTCATGGCGAGACCAAATAAACCCCGAAGGAGGAACCCCCGCCTTCGCGCAGCGCCTTCACTCGAGGTACCGCAGAAAAACAACCAGCCGTAGATGGAATGACCATCTCAACGGCTGTGCTGCTGCAGATTTTCATTTCCAGACAAGGACAGAGTCAAGGACAAGTCCACAAATATACTTTGCTCAAACGCCTGTCTTCTTCTGTGTGTGTGTGTGTGCCAGAGAGAGCAAGCACATGCTGACATGAAATTAAAAGGTCCGTGGGAGGAACCTGGGTGGCGATGGGTTAGACGGATCAAGGGACAGACTGGATGTAGATGGGAGGAAATGGAGCGTGAAAGCCGTGGCAGAGAGAGAAGACAAGAGGCGAGAGTGCCTTAAAACAGAAAGGGCTGCGTCGCTTTCATTTCTCATGTCTGTTCCAGCTACAACGTCAAAGGGGAATGAAGGAGGAGAGGAGAGGAAGAGGTTTCTGTCAGGCTGAAAGTGTTATTGATTCACTCTTCATGTCTCTCATCAGGCTTTTAAACATATAAACACGAATGCTTGGATAAGTTCTCAGTAGAGATGAATCGATCAGCGTTGACAAGGCTTATTTTTCTTTGTAAGAATTTTTTTTTATCCTAATAGCAGTGGCTGTTGTAATTATGTGGATCTACTGTGTGTGAGTTTTTATCCAGATCTTTCCAGGCTGACAATGATTTAAATTTTTTGTTGTTACCTGCCAGTGATGATTATGACCAATTCAGATCTTGTTTTGCTTGAACCATTGCACAAAAAGAAAAACAAATCTGTCTCCTTGATGGAGATAACCATTTCTAATCCAATGGAAAATAAAGGAATTGCATTATAATGCTGGTTTATAATTTAGTGTATAGACACAAATACTGAATTTTCTGCCTGAACGAGGGGAAAAACTCTCTCAGCCTCTGACTGTATGGAGTGGCATATTTGCAACCAAATAAATGTTTCCAATTTATTTTTATTGTCACCGTAATAAATATCATAAAGTTTGTGATGAAATTCCTCATCTCCCATCCCTACTGGTCGAATAAGTTATTAATAACCAACGTTTGATTGGAAACATAATGACAACTAAAGTTATTGCATCCCAGCGGTCCTTTGGGATATCGCACACGTCGATATCCGACTGACAATTGCGATTCAACGCATAGAGCTGTAAGATGGGAAGGGAAGGGCGCTAGTATCTCCTCCTGCTTGCTTTGGGCGGGTCGTGGGAATACCAGGGAAACGTCTGCGCTTAAAATAGGAGTGTCAGCATGTTCACGAGTGTGAGAAGGTTACAAATGATTCTCTTTCTAAGAAAAGGTGCAAAACAGAGATGCCACCCTCATAGTTTTCCCGCAATGCCTCGGTCGATCAATAGCTGCACTCTCGTTTCCTTCCCCCAGCGATCTCGGGTGTGAACACCTCCATGCACGTACAGACATCCATGTGCATATTCCCCCAGCGATACGGTGGCCCTCCCTCCCTGCATCCCTCCCCACGCTACTCGCATGTGTCACATCCAAACAGCTGGCTGGAGCTACAAACCCAAGGACTCTGCAGGGGGGGGGGTGAAGCAGCAGCAGATGCTTTTAACGTGTTGTTGCTACGCCGTGCGTTGGGGGGTGAGTGACCTCCTTCCCACTCTCTGTTTTTAGTAATGGATGAATAAGGAACACAATGCATGGGTGTTGCAGACGTTTGCAGAACACTTTCATCTGCAGCACACATGTACCCGTGGACACCGCGGGCATCTTTCATATCGTCACCACACCCTGAGCAAGTTTGGGTGCTGTGTGACCTGTGGGTGCGCACGCGCACACACACCTCACAGATGTTCCCCTTATTCTACCAGCAATCCAAACACACCCATTGAGCTACTAACAGTCAGTCTATTGAAAAAGTGTAGAAAAACGCCTCTCCTCTAAAGACCCAGCCAGGCGATCTAGTCGGACGCATTAGTCACTCACCGCATCATTTCCAGCATACGAAATCTGCTCCAGGTCCAGGACGGTTGACATGTTTTACCCAATGCAGGAGCCGAATCTGTTATGCTATGCGGAAGCGTGTGCTGAGCGGCTCTTAAGATCTCCAAACCAAGAAGGGGGAGGCAGAGGAGGAGGAAGAGGAGCAGGTTTTGGTTGGATGGGAGGGATGTGGGGTGAGGCTGCCAGATGATCAGCAGCAGCAGCGACAAGGGAGGAAAAGAGACAGAGAAAGAGCAGAAAGAGCATGAAAACAAGGAGGGGGAGGGCCCAAAAAGAGAGAGACGGGGAAGTGGTGGGAAAAGAGAGCAGGAAAGGAGACAGACGAGGAGGAGAGTGAGACTGCAGCTTGTATTTGGCAGTCACAGCGCGATCATGCATTCAGCCAATGCTGCGTCTAATTGGACTGCGGAGGGTCAGGTGGGTTGGTGGGAGAGGGAGGGACTTTGAGGACCATCGAGAGGAGGAGGAGGATAGCGGAGTGTGGGAGAGGGGTGACGGGGTCCATGGGATGCAAAGAGCAGTCCAGGAATATGGACAGGCTGCTGACATCAATCATGTGGGCTATTCATGAAGAGGAGAGGAGAGGCATGGAGGAGGCCGACTTTGACGGCTCGCACGGGGTCATTTTCAGCGTCAGCAAAATGGCTGAGCAAGATTCCTTTGCTGCCACCGGGAGAGATCAGATTGACCTTAACCTAACCCTACTTTGGGGGAAATAACCCTAAAGGACACTTAAAGATCTCCAGATTAGTAAGAGGGAGTTGAACACTGATTTCATACAACATCCACAAGTGCTTCTCTCATAGACCAGAAAAAGGAAACAAGAAGCTCCTTGTTTCATCTCCAGAATCAAAACGATGGGGATTTTATTTTTGTCCTCTAAACTTCCTGCTTAGTCACCTGATATGCACAGTTTCTGGGTCTCTCCTCCGTCGGTGCACAGCAGAGCATGCCGTCACAGCTCCGTCTGAGACGGGCTGTTCGCCTCAGCCAATCAGATGCAGCGCAGTAGGTGAGATTTAAGGGGCAAAAAATGGGTTTTATTGGGCTGTCAGTTAGCATGTTAGGTTGTAGACTGCAGTTTCTACATCTTCTCACAGTCCTGACCTGTAGAGGGGGCTGTTCACACAGAGTACGGGCATGTACAGTAATTTAACACATAAGGACAATGTGAGGATGCTGTGTTTAAGACATTTTAATGCTGGCCTCTGGTGAACAAATGCTTTCTGCAGCAGAAAATATGTCAAATTGCACCAAGGTAGTATGTGTCAACACAAGGGATTTGTGTCACGATGTGCTCTATAGTCAGCAGTGTCGTATATAGGTGATAAAAACATAGAAGCAACCTTTTCTTTATCGTACAGTGAGTCATCAGGGTCTTAGAGCTCTGCAGTGGGAGGCTTTATAGATTCACACAAAGCTGCTCAGGTTTGCATTAAGCAATGCCGTGTAGTTTTCCATCCATCTATCAATTAGCATACAGCACCCAGCTGAAGTATTCTTTCTCTTGAACTTTCTACATGTTCTTGAACTAAAGCCACAAACTTCATCTGGTTATGTTGGAATTTTAACGTGATAGATAAGCAAAGTGAAAATAATGTGCGGTTTGCACTTTCTGTTTACAATCAAAAAAAAAAAGTAGAGCGTCTTACATTTCAACTCCCTTTACTCTGACACAGCTAAATGAAATCTAGAGCAACTGGTTGTCTTAAAGGGAAAGCGGGGGTGAGATTATGCAAAATAATTTATTTTTAGCTTTATATCAAGCTAAAATGTTATTCACTCATCAAAAACGAACCGAGTGTGTTGCTTTTAGTCATTCGTGCATGTTTGAGAAAGCGCCGCCTATTTACCGAAAGCTCCTGGAGCTTCAGATACGGCTATGATGCAAAAGTCATATTTTGTTTTTGATGTACAGCATTTAATAACAACTAAAGGAAACAGTTACTTGATTGTGGTATTAAATTGTGCTAGAAAATGTGTGCCTAGAAAATACATAATACTGCCCCTTTAAGAAATCATTTAATAAGTAAATAGAGTCCTCAGAGGCACCCATGGCTAAGGAGCCTTTAATTGAGTTCTGGCCCTATATGCAAAATGATATGCAAGGTGCAAAAATAATTCCCCATCACTGTAAATGTACCACACCAACCAAAGCAGGTCAGTGATAACATTATAATTATTAGGAATGCTTTTATTTAGCAAGGACAGAATGGATGGAGCTCAACACATTGCAGTCCAGAGAAAAAAGTTAGAATCTGCAAAAGACTTGAGATCTGGGAGGAGGCTCTTCTCCCAGCCGAATAGTAAGTAAGCACATAAATCCAGAGGGAACGATTGAGATCAAAGCATTTTTATGACTATGCATCTCTGGAAAAAATTAAGACCCCACTTAAAATGATCAGTTTGTGGCGTGCTGTGGTGGCGCAGGGGCAAAGCACAACCCACATATGGAGGCCTTAGTCCTCATGCCAGCAGTCACAGATTCCCGGCTTGGTGACATTTGCTGAATGTCTTCCCCCTCTCTCGTTTCCCCATTTCCTGTCTATCTACTTTCAAATAAAGGCCACTAGAGCCAAAAAAATCCTTATAAAAAAAAAAAGATCAGTTTGTCTGATTTTACTCTTTATAGGTATACGTTTGTGTAGAATGGACATTGTTCTTTTATTCTATGAACGACTGACAACACATCTCTGAAATTCCAACAAAAATGTTGTATTTATTTGCAGAAATGAGAAATGGTCAAAATAACGAAAAAGCTGCAGCGATTTCAGACCTAAAATAATGCAAAGAGAACCAGTTCATATTTATTTAGAAACAACAATACTAAAGTTTTAACTCAGGAAGAGTTCAGGAATCATTATCAGGTGGAATAACCAGGAGGTTTTCAGTGGGGGTCAGTGCAGTGGGCTCTTCTTTCTTTCCGCCAGCAGCTTTATTAATTATAACGCTCCAAAAATGCATTACAGTTTGTGGTTATAAAGGCAAACATGAAAAACTGATACTTTCGCAGGGAATGCTGCCAAATGCATGTATATATTTACTTGCTAAATGTAAAAGGTTTATTCCTTTTCATGTGTGGATCCTGTGAAAGCAAAATCATAGTTTTTATTTATCCTTCATCAGAAATATTATTGAAGGATAATATTTATGATAATTATCCTTCAATAAAAGCTGCAAAGAGGAAAGTCATCATGTAAAAGCAAACCAGTCTCAATGAAGCAGACTGGCAGATGCTGCCCTCTGCTGGACACTTCTATGAAGTTAATCTGGAGCCGCAACCTGAATCATGTTGAAATGACTGTGCTTAAGGGAAAGACGCAAAATTTTATTAAGTATTCAAATCTATGGTTTATAATTAAAGCCAAAGAGATTTGAAAAAACAGAAAGGAAAAAGAAAAAAAAAACAGGTAATAAAAACGGCCTTGAGCAGACACTCAGGGGAATCTATTTATAGAGCCCAGCATAAGAGCACACTCAGCTGTTTTAGTCATTTCCAGCCCATGCGGCGACTCTGTATGCTGACGCTTACACTTTAAAACACCGTTTCACGTGGTCTGACTCAAACCTCCATCCTCGGTGTGTCACACAGTCACAAGCATGAAGTCATGATAGTCACGACGCCCCTCGGTGGGCTGCAGTGTTAACGGACAGCCTGTGGGGGGAGCTGTGAGAGCAAGTGGATTGATTTCCAGCTGCACAGAGTGATGGTGCAGTGGCACGCTTAGTGTACAGATGTGAAATTCCCTTCGTCTTAATAGAAACTGTGAAGCTGCACGTCCTAATTTGGACATTTCCACATTAAAAAAAAAAAAAAAAAAAAAGCAGTAGCTTGCATGTTATTTATTCTGAAAAACACAGACTGCTGCAAGAATTGAACCTGCAAACAGCTGCAAAAATACGTGCAGATGCGTGCGTGAGGATGTGCTGTGGTCCAACTGATTTCTGTTTTCATCCAGGATGTGCTCCAAAGACGACGACCTCTAAAGTAACTAAAGCTGCTTATATCTTGATTTTTAAATAAAAATTGTATACCCTTTAAAGAGTCATTTGTGTGTCGTTCTTTTTTTTTTTGTGACCGATGAATACGGCAGTCTGAGCTTAAAACGGCAACCGAGGAATTAAGGTCAAACGCGTTTAAGCCCACCTTCGTGCCAGCGACAGAAATCCTGGCACAGATTTTCCACGGCTTACAGCTGCATGACTTCAGCTGAACAGATAGAAGAAAACGCTGATGGGAAAGACGTTTTTATTCTGAGTAATTGGGCTGTAGGGCTGCATGAACATGACTTTATTAATAAGGAACGAGTCCTGAAGTGAATGTATACCATCTGCTCTACCTGGAGTACCGGTACCCTTCCAGCAGATGCTATATTTAGCTCTGGTGGGATGATGGAATAAGGCGTGGCTTCAAAACAAGAAAAAAAGAAAAGGCGAGCGAGAGAGAGCGAGGGGGGGTTGGAGGGGGGCACCTTATCCCCTTTATGATGATCACCAAACAGTGCTACCAGTCAGCTGGAGCAGTCGAGAGGAAATCCATAAAGCTGTTTCAATATGCTAAATGCCTGCAAACCCGGGTTTAAATATTCCTCCTAACTCTAAATCTAAGATGCAAAGGCAGATTTGGTGCCGTTTGCCCTCATGCATAATAAAATGTATTTATGCAAATTAGAGAAAGAACAAACCGTGTCGCCTCATCATCGACCAGCGTTATTTGTGTTATGCAGATTGCTTGCACAGAAATAGTCTGGTGTTGGCTGCTGGTGGAATTTATCCTCTCTTCTAATGAGGTGTGCATGCTAATTCAGTAAATACGTTTTATAGGCAATTAAATCGTCTGGATTGGGTTTAAAAAAATAATAATCAATCGAGTGTACGCCATGTTTGTGCACACATTTTAGCTTTAATTCACACTTTATATCTCCATATAAATGTGTGAGAGAGACGACACATTTCATGATTGGTTTAGAAATCGTGACGTCTCCGATCGGTTCTTAAAGCTCACAGGAATGCAGAGTCGAATGAAGACATAGTCCTAAAGCGAGTAATAAAGTTATAAGGCAGAAACCAAAACTTAAATTCAAATAGTTTCCATCTGGACATGATTTGTGGGCTTTTAGCCTGTGTGTGTATTTGACGTAATTTGCTTAGTAAATCCAGGTCAGAAATAAGTCAAATACCATATGCATGACAATTTCCCTTCAAATGCGTCGGTATGTGAACTGATGTAGCCTAACAGTGTTTTCTGTTGATGGATTGTTTAATTATCTCACTGGTTTTGTCTGCATGTCCCTGTGTTCCCTTCAAACTCTGCCATATAAATTTTACAGTGCCAACATGCAAGTTTAATTTTACAGGATTATGACTTTATCCAGTTATACGACACTCTTATAACAAATGGATTTAGACGGTGTTGTCGTGCAGTGACTATTTCCCCATCACATTCATGTTGAGGATTAGTGGATATGTGATTATTGTTTTTTTTTAAGCTACTGAAGAACGTCTGGATCCAACCGTAGAGGATCAAACCACGGCAGATAAACATGACCCGAGTTTCACAGTTAATCAACAGCCATAACGATCTTTTGTATCAAACCTCAATCATTCAGACCAAAACAGCATTTATTAAATATGAAACCTTAAACCCTGTAGACTCACGGATTTCAATAAGGAGCAATAAGCATTTGTTTTGTACTTCTCTGACACAGAGGAACTAATACACCCACACACACACACACACCCACACACACTTCCAGTATAGCAGGGAGGCCAAGGATACAGCCTTAACCCCTCCTCCCCAAAAAGCTTCACAGCAGCCGCTCTGACCAGGACATAATTAATGGCGCGGAGAGCAGCAGCACTCACCTGGCAGTCGAAGTCTTGGAAGTTCCGCGCGTTCTGCAAGAAAAGCAAAAAGAGGGAACTTTAAATGTGTGGCGTTCTCATATTTGAGGCGTTTGGTGAGGTGAGCTGACTACATAGCTCTCACTAGGTCTGTGTAACGCTCGCACAAAGGAGGCATGAACTCCTTATGAATCAGGATCCAATAAAATACAACCTGATTCTAAAATGATCCGAGTCCAACCGCAGACCACACATATAACAAGAGTTATGACATCATTTCTAAACAACTTGAACTCTTGATTAAGCTCAACACGACTATTCAAAAGTGGAAAAATATTGTCAATTTTTCCAGCAAGAGGACATGGGAATTGTTCAGTCACTAAAACCCACCATGCCCCGTCTGCATCCTGATAAACCTGCAGGTGTGTGATTAATTATTTACACTTAATGACTTTTTAGAAGACAAATAAATCGGCATTGGCCAAATCAAATAAGCCGGTCAGTGCGGAAAACTGAAATACACCTTCAACTTAAATAAATATCGACATTACAGAGTATGTTGTATATATATTTTTTTGTACTCTTCGTTTAGTCTTTGTACTCTTGATCGTTAACCTAAATTGTTAACACTGGGTCAACAGCAGCTCGGATTTAAAACCCAAACAGTGGAAAAAGTCCGACTCCAAACAGGATGAGTTAGGAGTCGGGAGCATCTAGGAGAGAATGACTCCCGGTAGGTGTGGACTTTGCAGAGAACTCTAAAAATATCTGCAGCAACACTGCAGATATATGTATCATTAACCACATAAAGCCTTTCAAAGCACCGAAGGACAGGGAAATGCACAATGTATACTCTCTACAGTATAAGGGATGTTTCTGCCAAACGTAGCGAATAAAAGTAGAGCATTTCATTCTTTTGTTCCTGTTGGCAACGTTTCCATCCACTGCGCCACTTCCTGACGCCGGAGCTGCCGGCCAGAGAGCTGCGAGCGGGCAGCAGGCAGCGGAGACAACTGCGCTGGGATTCGCTCGAGGCGTTACCATTACGGTTCAGACGCAACAAAGAGGCCACTGTTGTCTTCCCAAAAACATGTTGCAGATGGAAGAAAGTCAAAAAAAGAACAAAATATTCTTTCTTCTCACTAACACTCCATTCAAAATATGAATTCCTAGATACGGAGATCATATCATTTGGTGAAGGGAGGACGACAGAAAAGGCAACAGGAAAAAAAATCCTGTGTCAAAACAGGCTTGCAGGAAAACGGCTCCAATAAAATCTAAACATTTATTTACAAATGTTACAAAGTTTTAATCTCATAATTACCACCATCTCTCGGCTCTTCCCGTTTGTCTGCTTCATAAGCAAAATAAGATCTGATCAGAACCTTTGCCGTTGCCTTAAAGGATGAAGAGGTGCAGCAAAGCCGCTCGTCTCCACGTTACCAAAGTTTAAGACTTACAGCAGCAGCTCAGGGGGCTGATGTCTCTGCTGGGTGAAACAACTTGAGTTAAAAAATAAAATAAAAATGTGTGTATCTCACTGTAGCAAAAATGGTTTTCTTTAGAGAATTATACCTTTCGTATAGCTTATATCCAAATACGGCCACATTTAATTAAATTATTAACCATTTCTATTATTTTAACAACCCCAATACTGATCACCTGTGGTTTCTGATGTGACCGATACGGCTCCCCACCCAGGGCTCCATCACTAAAGGGTCAGTTCCATATTAAAAAAACAAATAAATAAATTTATCGTTTATCTTTTTTATGTCATTTTCTATAGGGGATTGGGCTCCCCTGTGTTAGGACTGTTTAATAAAATGTGGGTGTATGCCTCGGCTCGCTAATGAATCTGTATCTGATTGGGGATCCTGTTCAGCACCTGCATGTCGGCCACCTCTAAAGATTTGAAATACAAAACTTATTTTGAAGCCAACAAAAACTTTACTCCGTTTGTGAAATCACAGAAAAAGTCTCCTGCCGTGGATGGAAAGCCGATGTTTTGTACTGTGCATCAGAGAAAGGAGGAGAGGCCAGTATTGCCAAGACCGTCACATGCAGGAAGTAAAAAAAAAAAAGAAAAAAAAAGTTTTTTTTATATACAGAGAGAAACCCTCACATTTGATATTCACACAATTTCTTGACGACATTTGACTTAACTTGACGTTTGACTCGATTAAAGCAGCACCAAAAAGTCAAACATTGTCAAAAACAAGAGTGAAATCTTCTCCACTTTTACAAGTTTAATTATCTGCTAGTGTCAGCTTAATAGTCTTTCACTTCAGTGTGTTTGAAGAAACCTGGCAGATGCCAGGAGTGCGTTGGCCATATATTTAGGTTGCAGTGATTCTTCCAACTCTATTTATTTTCCTGATATGATCACTTCATAAGAATCACTTTATGAAATCTTTAACAAAAAAAAGGCCCTTAGTCATCCCTGTTTTATCCTAATCGTTGCCTTAAACTTCTGTAAACTCTTTGTGATGAATTGACCACTAGGTGGAGTGAGAGGTCAGTGACAGTGTTGTCCGTTCAAATGGTGTTTCTGATGCATTTCTCCTGCTGTCATGCAGCACGACCAGGAGGAGTTGTCTCCTCCTCGGTCTCCACCGCCACGCTGTGGGGGTGAGGTCCCCTCAGATCGGACGGAGGACAGCTCACACTCCTCTCCGCGGGGAGAGGAGCGATCTGCTTCGAGTTTGGTGAGAGAACAAAACACCCAATCAGATAAGCAGCTGCCGAGACGACACTTCAGGGATGGAAAGAGAGCGAATGGCAACGGCTTTGATCTGCCGTTTTGGGGGTTTTCTAGTCGACCTTTTCGAAAAGAATATATTAAAAAAAATTATTTCCTCAAAGCTCTGTCCTTTCATCTCTTACATCTTTTTGTCCCTCCTCTTTGCTGGCTCTATACATTTGCCCCCCAACATTTTGAGCATGTATGAATAATTCACTTTGATGACCAGAGCTGTAGAGTGCGCTGTTTGTTAGCGTAGGGCTTTGGAGCGCTCCGTTTCACGCAACACACACATCACATTGAGTTACAATCTCAGCGCCGCCGGTGACATTAGCAGCTCGTTTCCGTCTCGCCACTCACCTTACTGGTCAGCAGCGGCTTGATCTCGGTCAGCTGTACGTCCTGCAGCTCGTCCATCTTCCCGATGCTGAGAGTCTCCGAGCCTACTGAAATAAAAAAAACAAAAAACGAAAGGAGAATAAAGTCAGGCTGAAAATAAAACATTGAGGGAAGCAGAACGGTGCGTAGCGAGAGTGCTGCACCGTTCAACGCTGTTTAGACCTGTGAGGCATTGCATAACCATCTGGATGTGGTTTTTAAGCTCAACGGTAATCACTCTGCATAAGATCCAGGGTGCGGAGGAAATCGAGTCAAACGGAGAGGCGTCTCTTCTTAAAGATGCGCACTCCTTGTTGTGTGTGTGTGTGTGTGTATTTTTTCTTAAACTAAAAGAACCAAAGTTGGAATAAAGTATAAATTTGTGTTTTTTGCGTCTGTAAAAAAAAAAAAACCTGCTAATTGTTAGCAGTTGGTAGAGCTGTTGCTTTGCAGCAAGAAGGTTCTGGGTTCGATTCCCAGCCCGGGTCTTTCTACATGGAGTTTGCATGTTCTCCCTGTGCATACGTGGGCTCTCTCCGGGTACTCCGGCTTCCTCCCACCGTCCAAAAACATGACTGTCAGGTTAATTGGCCTCTCTAAATTGTCCCTAGGTGTGAGTGTGTGTGTGTGTGCGTGGTTGTGTGTCTCTGTGTTGCCCTGCCACAAGACTGGCGACCTGTCCAGGGTGACCCCGCCTCTCGCCCGGAACGTTAGCTGGAGATATAAGGCACCAACACCTCCTGACCCCACTAAGGGACAAGGGAGTATAGAAAATGAATGGATGAATGTTTGTTAGCAGTTTCTGGTAATTGCTAATTTGGGCCGATGATGACAAAAAAATGAAATAAATCTAGCAGGACTAGCAGATATCAGCATCATTTGACAAATTTAGACATATGAAGCATTTAAGTTGCTTTTAAGCTGCAAGGGGATCAATCAGAGTCTGATCGCCACTGTGGAGGCTTCTCAGCAGACTGGTCCAGGTCATCCTACAACATCTTAATCAAGTTTCCTGACTTCGACTAGGCCACTTTAAGCTCTCTTTTCCTCCTCATTTTTGGAGTCATTCATAGGTGCCACTTTAAGAGAGGAAAGAACAGGAGAAACCAGAGTTTCTGCAAGTCTTACAAACTCAAATTTAAGACCTAAATTTCAACCTTAATGGTATTAAAGATGTCTTAACACCTGCATCTCCAGAAAAATGCACCAACTTTGACGATAAGTTTGCATTTATCCATGACAGACGCAAAAATTTTAGCTTGCTAGCTAGCAAGGGTATGTTAGCAGCTACTTAGCGGTAGCCTCGACTGTCTTGAGTCACATTAATGTGAAGTGTCATTCAAACTTTTCCCTGAAAGAAAAGTCCCATGAGATTTCTGCCGTGATTTCTAGTAGGTTTAATAAGCGTTCATAACTCGTTAAGCAAAGTAACGTTTCATTTATCAAAACGAACAGAAAAGTCTATCACGTTTAATGTCTAAATCACTTTAAAATGACTTATTCAGCACCTCACTAAATAATCAGCGGTAAGTGCTTAAAAAGGACATGGCTCATTTGCATTCATGCAAATGCTGGAGCCCGTTTCTCTTTATCTTTACATCCCACATGCTGATTAATAGTAAGTGATGCAGCACAGCTGCGTAATGACAGCACAGCCAGGGATGACATCTTGAGGAAAAGGGGGCAACCTTCCAGCCCACACAAGTGTTGCTGCAAACACACCAAGACGGACCGGGCAGATTCGACAAGATGCTCCGAAGCCTTCCTCATTTGTTTTCTCCTTGAAGGGAGCAGCCTGTCCCTGCACACGATTATAGAGCAACAACAGAGACATAGAAAAAAATACCCCCGCGCTCTGTCCCCGAGACAGCTGCTGAAACGCTGCCTGCTCGCCCTCGCCTGGCTGCAGGAGAAGAGGACAGGAAGTGGTGTTGTTTTACCTAGCTCAGGTTGCAAATGATCGCACATGAAGCCTGGTCTTTGTCAGTGCCTCGAGCTGCCTGAGGAGACCAGATCACCTCGTGTTATTTAGAAAAAATCTTCACACAGAAAGACTTCACTAAAAGTCAAAAACTCTACAGAAGGGAACTCTCAAGGACGTAACACGAGTTTTGAAATTTTAATCAAGCCCATCAGTCTGTGAATGTAATGTTCAATAATAGCTAATAAAAGTCCATGGTGTACAATAAGAGAAACCCCATGGATAAAAGCATTTACACAGTGGATGGATGGATTGTTTGATTGGAAATTTAAATACACATTATTGTGCTTTTGTTTATGAACTGCTGACTGTGCAGAGGGTTTGTACGTCCATTGAATAATAAAGACAATTTGATATCTATTGGCCGTTGACAAAAGTCAACAAAAGACGGAAAGAGTCATTCATTCAAATAATTACAACTAATTTGAATGAAAAATATTTGGATTTACATTTTAAGCAGACTAGAGCACTCCCATCCATTAAATTATTTGCGGAAAATTCACTGATTTTTTTTGCAACATTACAATATTAGGAAGAAAATTCAGCTCAGATACATAAACACAACGCTACTGGCTAGCGTGTATAAAGCAGCCAATGCAGGAGCACCATTTATTTGCCTTTGACTGGCTGTAGAGTCAAGAGCAGCAAAGAGAAGCTAACATCCACAGCATTGAATGTTAGCTTCTGGAGTACCGCTAAGATAGTTTCCAGTGTCCATATTAGAGTACATTAAGGTATATTTGGTGTTTGAACTATTAAAATAGGCCGTCATTAGCATTTTTAAGGGGTTCTCAACTAGTTGCGGATTTTAGCTATTTGCGCACGACAGCTGTTGTTAAGAAGAAACAGAAAATATGAAACATTGTGACTTTGGTAGTAAGCATTGCTGAAATTGAGTAAACCTTTTAAAATCAACCGTAACTAGGAGGCGAATAAACATTTTCCCTGATGCCTAGCTAGCAGGTTTGACTTTAGCATTAGCGCTGTCATAAACACTTAATGCGTACTCTGACTTAGAAACTTTTTAAACTACGTCCTACGACTTTTTGGCAAGCCATAAAGACCTGTCTTACTGTTCTTAACTAGAGGCTGCTGACAGTGGATAAGGAAACCCGTTAGCTAAACCAACATTTTAGCATTTGATTAGAATTTTAGCTAATTGTTAAACAAATGTTTTAAGCAGGAATTGTTAACAAAATAAACTAAATACTGCAATCAGGATTGAGCTGTTATTGATAATTGCATTCAAAAATGATCATACTGTCACAACTCACAGAATTTAAATGGTCAAAATTACAGTAAATCCTGTTTAATGTTCACAAAATGTGGGGAAATGCAGCCAGGCATTGGGGACCAAACCAGCTGCCGGAACGGAGCAGAATCCCTTCCTGAGTCTGAGCCAATCCTCCTGGACGACCTTGAGCGGCTTGTGTCGAATAACTTTCAAGGTTGCCGACTGATGAACCAACTTCCAGCAGGAGGGGTCCTGCCGCCATGACGCCAAGCAATCACGTCTGCGTTGACCTCAGATTAAAGCGACAAAGGTCCGAACAGACATCTGTCTCCTGACGGATTACTGGTGTCAGAGGTCGCAGCTCTCAGTCAACAGACTGCGTCTCGCACGAAAACAACCAGCGAAGCAGATGGACGCAAGGCAGCAGAGGCTTTAGATTACATAAAACAATCAGAAAAAACATGGAAAGGTCCAGTGCAGAAAGTCTTGAACGATCACAAATAAGAAGTGAAAACACGGCCGAAGAAATCCCTGCTGACAAATCCGGCTCAAGTGTGGAACTGAATAATATTTAGACAAGTGAGCACGGGAGAAGGAGGAAAATAATAATTCAGCATGCCTGGGCAGATTGAACGGATCAATCCAATACTTCCTCTGCCACAGAAAGTGGGATAGAGGCAAATACGGCTTTAATTGTCGCAGGAAAGTCGGTAATTGAGGGATTAATGGAAAATAAAGGTCAGTATTCGCTTTAAATGAGACACTGTTTGGGTGACTTTTTCTGTGCCAACCCTACTGATGTCCTACAGACGGGTTACCCAGACATCTTTCAAATCCTCATCACCCTTTTCTTAAATGATACCCACTCTGCTCCTGCTATCAAATCACAACCAAATCAAACAAAAAAAAAAACACGCAAACACCACCACGGTGCACCCATTTCCTTCCCACTGCATGCCAGCTCCGCCGCTCGGCATGCACAGCTGTTGCCATAGAGACAAAGCTGGTTGCTGATGTTCATTCTAAACTGGGATAGACCCATGGGACAGATGTGAGGCAAGGAGACGAGCGATAGGAATGATGCAGGAGAAGCATGTCTTCACTTTATAAAACCCGTTTACCTCCCGACAAAAACCCCAAATGAGACGGCAATAACAATAAAAGAAAGACGGCAAAGCGAGGTGGAACCAGATCAGAACGTCGTCTCCCCCGATGACGGCGGAGAAATCTATTTGCAAGCTGTGCGGCTTGCCCCACATTCACACCGTACCGTGAATGTGGAACAGCATGAGGGAGGGATGGAGAACTGATCGTGTACGAGACCCTCCATCAAAGAGCGGGATTGCCTCACTCTTGCAGAAATGCTTCCCTGTTACACCAGACTTTCTTTTAAAGGTGATGAACCAACGTACAGTTACATGGTCGGCCCTAGAATCCTGCTCTCCATGTCCGTTCCCCTGTATGGTGCTGTGTTGCAAAGGGAGCCTCAGCTCAGCTGTAATTATCACACCACGCAGCGAGGGGCGAGGAGGCTGCAGGGGACGAAGAACTGAGTCAAAGGAAGACCTAGTGAGGGAGGGAAGAGGTCTGTTATCACAGTCAGCGATACCTGTGAGAGATGGGCTGTTTGCGCAAAGACGAGCTCAAATGTGTCGGTTTGATGAACAGGTAACATGTTTAATATCCCATCTCCTCTGTACTGAGAAAACATTTCTGCTCTCCAACACCTCAACACATTCAGGGTTTTGGATGATGGGGTAACAAGAAGACGGATTTGTGGTTCGGACCGCCTGCAGCGCACGAGTGTTTTAGATTTCGTCATGGTACGACAACAAACATCCAGGTTTTTTTAATTGAGATTTTATACGAATCAACGCAAAGTATCTATAAGTTACTGCTATAACAGTCCAGTGGATTCGTTTCGATTAGAGAGCAAAATTGCGACATTTGTTACATTTTCAGGTGGAGCGGTTCGCAAACCTCCTCACCTGTTGGGGGCGCTGCATCAAGAATCACTGACGAAAACTGGACAAAAACCTCTGAAAAAGACACCGAGCACAACTTCCTACTTTAGTGGTTGTTGGTCATTAGTGACAGGCCAAAGTCAAACAACCCAACATTAATTTGGACTTGTGGGTGTTTTGTGACAAAATGTGAAAATGTCCAATGAGGATCAGTACTTTTGTAAGGTACTCTTACTCTTTTCGGTAAGAGCAGGAGGCCAGGATGTGCCACTGACCCACTTTTAGCTTCTTCAATTGGTACCCATTCCCATTTGTCACCATAGTGACGGTGACCCTTCTGATCTCAGGGTCACAGGGGTGACCGTCTTTGGCCTGACTCGGCCACAACAACAACGTTAGGCTAAACTCTTGAACTCAAACTACTGAAAGAGGATTATAGTGGAAACGGCTGAGTGACAGGCTGCAGTTGGACCCGGTCTGCCACCTGAAACATTCATTCATTTGAGAAAGCATAGTTCGGAATAGACTTGAATTTCAATGCAAGACAATCTCAGTTAATGCCGTATGCCGTTTAATCCTACCACACAGATCAATCAATACGTTGCATCATAATTCTTATGGCTTATTTATTATATTTACTCAAGCCTAGAAGACATTCCTTTATGACGCATAGCTCCACTTGAAGCCTGCTTTAGAAGTTGGTGTTTTGGGAGTTTCTTGCTGCAAAGCCGTTCATAAATTTACATAAATCTCACGGAAGGTTATGCAGAAAACTTTGAAGCTTACAAAAACCCAGAATAATAAACATTGTTTTAACTGCCTGGCACCGAGAGTTGGCAAGTTCTTATGGTAACTTGGCGACCATGACGTGTCATGTATTGAGTTATATTCAAACAAGGAAAGGTAATAAGTGCAAGTCTCTGGCAAGGTAAAATAATCTGGTTTAGAGAGGAAAAAAGAGAAAAAACAGATTTTTAAGTTGTCTAACGCGTCTCATCTTTCACGTTACCCAAAGCTCACTTCCAATTGGTCGATCAAACCCTTGCCTCAAAACCAGAACAAAATTTCTTCCCGGACTCAGAGTTGTCAATTTCTGCCACATTAAATGATTTTGTTTGCACTTTACAAAATATTTAATTTATTGATGTTTGGATTCAACTTCCTGTTAACACCGGACCTTGTACAGTCCGACTGTATGAGGTTTTTATGCCGTTCTTTTTTGTGTTATGACGTGAAGAACTCAAAACTGCTTTGTTGCTGAAATGTGCTCTACAAACAATGATTGAATGATAAGCACCTCCTAATCCTGAGAAATACACCCAAATCTTATCATGCTTCCCTTTGGGACTGTTCCCTCAAATTCATCCGTCAGATTCATTTTGTGATTATGAAACTCACTAATATTTGGTAGATTTGGTTTATAGTTTTTAATTATTCAAAGTAGCATAATCAAGTTATGTTCCATCCACACAAAATCTGAATTATGCATTGGTGTTTTACTTACAAGCTAATTTTTTTTCCTCTTGGAGTCTGGAATTGATCTCACCATAACTTATCAGTTCTGATTGTATTTCACCACGATCTGCTCAGTGATGGCTTGCCTGACCTAACATACGATTACAGGTCTCATCTTATAGTTACTTCCCAATCTAAATATTACTTCTGCAAGTAGAACACAATCGTGTCCCCAGTCCTCTGTAGTTCTTCCAGGCCACAAAACGAGACCAAACAACGTCAGGATCATGTCACTGGAAATTTCCTTATCCCCTCTTCACTGCCCCTCCCGTCTCGCCCCCACGACTTTTCGTAAGCCAGTGTTTACTGTTCCGAGTCTGCAGGGACGGCCGTCGGCGGCGGGGCAAAGCTAATGGGCTGTGACGAGGCTCAGTTCCAGATTATTGCTCCAACACGGCTCGTTTGGTAACAGAATTAGAACGGGAAGAATCCGTTTGAGCGGGATTTGAGCCCCCGCCTCCTCCCCCTCCACTTGTTAGGTCAATAACAAAACACGGGTGAGGTAACGGTTCACTGATTAACTCACTCGCGTTGTATTGAAATCAACAGACACACACACACAAAAAAAAGAGATGACCCTGAGAGCAAATCTGATCTGGGGGGTATAAATCCTGTAACCACCAAAGGCCTCCTGCTGATATTTCCACCAGATCCCACTCAGACGAAACGCAACACACATCCTCACACAGCTCCAACCCCTGTGCTGCGCGGCTGCTTAATTAAATGACAGCTTGCTCTCCTGAGGCGCCGTCCTCCTCCTTGCAGCTCCCAGGACTCTCCTGACGCAATCTTCCCGTCTTCACCAGACAATGTGACAAAAAAAAAAAAAAAAAAAAACAACAATAAAAAGAAACAATCAAAAACTCCCACAGAACACCCACTTTTGAATTTAGAAATAAAACTGAGAATAACGTGACAGGATGCTTTGAAACGGCAACCAGAACAGGGAAAATATAAAGACTAAAAGCTTGATTAAGTTTAAAAAAAAAACAAGCGTTAAACATGAATCTCACTCATTGATCTTTCCAGGATTAAAAGGGTCTAATAAAAGCTAAACAGTGCATTACTATAATTGTCGCCGCCTTTATTAAATAAGCTCCATCTGAAACCAGTGTGACGCACTTCTTCACAGCACTTTAAGCTCTCCATCTTCCATAATGCAATACAGAAGTGATATAAAAAATAAAAAAAAAATAGAAGTTGCAGATGTTGCACTCGAACATGGGGCATTACAGACACCGGATCGATACTCCGGGCGCTGCTGAGAGCCTCAGCACCCGACCCCCGGATCATTAGATTTACTCCTAATGTGGACGTCTTTATCTCTTTTAGGCAGCCTACAAATAAATCCAAGGTTGTCCTTTTGTGAGGCGAGTTTTATTTGATTAATTCAGAATATGCTTCAATGAAAGGCCATTCGTTCAGCACCTTAGGCTTTACGTCAACCCTCTGTGGTTTTGAGCAGCTAAAAGACAAATGGAAACATCCTTAACGAGGGCCATTAAAGCTAATCTTTTGGTTTCGAAAGATGTAACTTTAGCAGTGATCAAAGATATTTTTTATATAGCTCTAAACTATTATTATCCCTTGCCCTCTACAGTTTGGAAATGTGATCTAATAAATACAGCCTGTAGTGGAGCATCGCCCAGATCCTGGTTGAGTATTGGTGGAAAAGTTGCCTATGCGTGATTTGCTCATAGAGCAAAATATTTCAAAGAAAATGCAACTCGGGGAGGTAAGATACCTAGCCACGATGATACTCGACATGTTATTGGCTGGAATTTACAAAGTAGCCAATCCAGAGGCCGATCTTCTCTTTCTTTGGCAGTGATTGGCCGAACCACGTCCCAAGAGTGGAGATGAGGAAGACTGTGGATGTTAAAGAGTCTGTGGTATTGCTAAGGTGGTTTCAACTTTATGTATTAATGCAAATTCAAGAGTATTTGGAGTTTTAACTAATTGACCAGGAGGCATAATCTGACATATTCCACAATCGATTGTGTAACACAAAGCTCTAAGGAAATATACAGCTGAATTCTATATGGAGGCCATTTATCTCCACAATTCATAGCGACAAAGAAAAACTAAGTGTTATAATTAAGTGTATCTGTAAAAAGTAATGAAATTGCAAGACGAGAAGGCAAATTTACTCCGCAGCAATTTAATCTTAGCTAATTTAATTTGAGATAAGTAATCTTTGAAAACTGCTGAAAAATGGAAAACAACATCAGAAGAAATGCCCTAAAAGCTGGTGACAGGAATCGAGTGCTAGTCAGACTGCATGGTCCTGGTGAGTGAAACAGAGTCAGAATCGTGAAATCCAATCTTTTTCCACTCAGTAAACGCACCACACTTAAGCCCTATGAGGTCACGCAGGCAAAGAAAAAAAACTGGAAAATGGAACATTATAGTTTTGGAAATCCTGGCAGCCATTCAAGAGTTCCCACAGTCAAGGTAAAGATCTATATTCTCTAAGAAATATTCAATCTTACGCTTCATAATACAATCACTAACATAAGATGCTAGTTGTTTAAAATGTGTCCACTCTACAGTGTTTTACTCTTTGCTTTAAACTGACTTATAGCAACTCCTTTCTCACACAGGAAGTAGCCAACAGAAAGAAAACAATACGTATATTTTGAGTTAATGTCTTCAGTTTTTCAAAGCTTACAGTTTTTGTGCCAGAGTGCATATGACATTAGGGATTTTTATCAATATCATAAAGTAAAGTTGGGAGAAATTTTCTTTTTTATCACGGTATTCTGTAGCAAATCTTAATTTAAATGTTTTCTGCAACCGCGTCTGGTTTTAAGGAACACAGCGTGGGGCTATAATTTTAAATCAAACTATGAAAAATATTCAGACCATAGGAAACTCTGATTACAAAGTCATTGAGCAGTAAAAAACCCACCGACTTCGACTCAATAAAATGAAAACATGCTGAAATGTCTGGTGAAATATTAATTACTTTAGTAACAAAAGGAGGACGGACAGAGAACGAAATTATAATTTGACAGAAAATGGCTTCTTAACGAGCAGGGCTTAAACCCTGCAAACATTAAAACGACTTAAAGTTTTGTTTGAATTACAATTTCTCAGTTTTTGCTCAAATGTATTTATTCCTTCAAAAAAATATGGTTTGCAATATAATCCAATCAAAGCAGTGGATGTATTTTGGTAATCGTCTCTGTTATGACTAAGTCTCTCTGAATTAGGCGCTTCTGTACTTATTTCTGTTTATGCCACATGTGCCCATCTTGTGCAGCCGGTAGCCTGGTCCTTAATGTCAGGTGCACAAGTAAGGGAGTGCATCACTAAGGTCATTTAGATTAATTACATCTGTAAAGTTAAGCCATGTTTATTCGTGTAGGACTTTAAAACAAGGCAGTTCAAGGTGCCTCACATCATAAAAACACAACATAGGAACCAATTATATGAAAGCAACAACTAACATTACACTTTGTGAAATGCCATCATCAAAATAACCAAATATGTAGATCAACGCTCTACTAATCAAAGGCAACTCTAAACAGCCTTGATTTAAAGGTACTCAGTGATTCACCTTTTGTATCAGATTCTGCTTCTCCATGTTTGGTTCTGATTTTGGGGATGCAAAGCCAACCAGAACCAGAAGACCTGAGAGGCATTAGTCATTTAGTCCTAGAAATGTTCTTACGGTGATAAAAGGCCAACTTTGTAATTATCCTTATGCGTCTCAGAAGGCTTTAGGTCAGAGTCCATTATTACTCCCAGATTTGGGGCCTGATCCATAGCTTCTAGCTGTAACAGGCGGAGTTCACATCGTCTTCAAAATGAGTTCAGAGGACGTCTACACAAAGGTATTTTCTACATAAGACACCCCCTGATTAAATGTTACACTGGAAAGTCTAATTGTACTCACATGTCTTAACAAAAGAAAGAAAGACCCATACAAGTCATCCGTCACTGCAACGTCTGTATGCGTATCAGCGAGGAAAAGGCTCGTTCATTAGCAAAGACAGAAACTGGAACCACATCATGGACTCTGGGTTGCACTGCCTGCCAAAGGGGAGGCCCTCCTCTAATCACTGAGAACTAGAGCCGTGTTTGGGGAAAGCCTCGGATGCACTCATCCGTCTAAACAGCACATGACCTTAGCAGACTGGGCCTGTACGCACTGCAGGCACGCAAACACATCCATGCACACTTCTTACGACATTGGGCAACAAACTGGAAAACACCTCATTACTAGGAGATTTTAAAGATTTCAATTAATTTAAAGGGCCCTTCTGTACCAAATTGTCCTCCATCATAAAACAGCAGTGTTGGACTTCGTTCACAATGGCATATCGCTCAAATTATCATGTTGGACAAGATGCACAATGAGAGAAAGAATACCTGGAAAGTTCTCTGAAAAACAGTGCCGTACGTTCCAAAATGTTGGCCATGCTTTCCAGTGGCAGGCTTATTTCATTACACCAATACAGACTCGGGAAGTAACACCAATATTTTCCACTGGTGGAGCAATGTTACAGACCAGCAAACTGGAAACTATCACTCCCGTAAAAGAGAGGGAAGTGCATGGAGCAGCTGCGGACTTGGCAGGGTTTAGCTGGGATGCGAGTCAGTCCTCTCCTGTCCATCCCTCTTTCATGCATCCGTCTATACGGCCTCACAAAGCTACCAAGGATTCTATTTTAGTCAACTTCATGCATGATTAAACGGACGATTTCTGCAGTGAGTTGCATATCAATTTTATGTGAGTCCTTCAGATTAGCGCACAGACGCTCTCTGGTTGTAACCAAAGCCTGCAACATGGGGGAAGAGTCAGTAACCCCTTGTCAACAGACAATTAAAATTAATTTTTTATATTGTACTTACAGTGTGCTTTCAGAAAAAATAAAAGTATCTACCAGCAGGAGGTTGAAGAGGGTAATTTATTTTAATTAAGCATTCAAGAGCCCCCAAAAAAGGTATCACGATTCCAAATTAATTTAATGATTAGTGCGTTTTGAACAGAGAATTTAAGTCAATAATACATGGGAAAGAAATGCAACTACAAAGGAAGTATGTCATGGTTCAAGTACATGGATACAACATGACTTGTTTACCAGGATAAAATATAAGTGAAAATGCCAATTCATAGGAATAAAGACAATGCCCTCTCTAAGCTTACTCACAGTTCATAAATAATTTCCTAGATTTTCAGAAATGAAGCTGCCACTGTCAAATCAAAAGAGGATATTAAATTAATTCATACCTGCTGCTAAACTGTGTGTCAGTGTGTTTTGACGATGTGACCATTACTGCCTTGCATGGTGCCTCAGAGGCACAAGAGCAGTGAGATGATTTAAAGCTCCACCTGTCTTGGTACTTACAGAGAACCGACAAGAATGCAGTTAAATCTCAGACTGAAGTGTTTTTAAAGGGGATTAGGTATTCTGTTAGGTCTAGGAAAATGGATAGAAACTGGACTGATCAACTGTAGATTGGAAGACAATGGAAATCTGCAACATTACCATTTGGTAGTGGGGCACGAAAGAAGGAAAACCTGGATGAAGTCAACATTCTCAAACATGGAACAGGTTGGGATTGGAGATGTTTCTAGCGCAGGGCATTCTGGGTAAAAACAACCAAAACAATCACACAACTCTAGCGCTTGCTGAAGAAATGGCTCGTGGTCTTTTACCAAAGACGAACAACTGCTGAAAATCTCATGCCACTCCATTTTTTGTTTGCATTTTGTGAAGGAGGGATTTATGCTCAGTGTCTTCTTCAGAGGTTTTCGTGTAATTTCCTTCAGTGGTTCATGGTGCAGCGCCGCCACGAGCGAGGGGGTGAACAGTCTGGTTCGTTTGATACAGTGTAGTGTGAAAGCAAACCACACCAGCTGAAATGTAACAAATGTTGCAATTTTGGCTGAACTGAGTCTATCAGACTAACAAACAACCTCAGAGTTAAAGAGGTCATTTCTAGAGACATCCATCCCTCTACAACCTGTGAGAAGCTGTAGACCTGCCTGTTTGTCTCAGGCAGGTAAACCCTGAGACAAACAATTATGAACACACACTTAAACTTAAGGGTGACTAATGCTTAGTTTCCACTGAGCGGTACAGCATGGATCTGTGAAGTTAGGTATGCTATTTTGTCTCATTCCATTGTAAAAGTGGTCAGTACCAAACCATTCCTCATCCCCTTTACTTGTAGCTCCATAGGACAATGGTACACTATGGTTAGAGTGGAGTTCCAGCCCACAGTCCATTGATTTGGGGTATGAACAACGCGATAGACGTTTGGGTTCAGCCCCGTCTGCCCACTGAGAGTCAACTTGCCGGTTGAAACTAGACATGAGAGAAACCAATTAACCTAATACGATTTGATGTGCACAGTAGGAGGAAGCTGGGAGAACCAGGAGAGAGTGCAAGCAAGCATGGAGAGATCATCCAAACCCCATGCAGAGATCCAGCAGCTTCTTCCTGCAAGTTGACAGTGCCAAGAATTGGATGAAAATAAGTATTGGCTGTTAAGGCTTTACAAAAGCTAGAGATATAAAATTGGCCACAAAATTCTTTAGCAATGCATCTTTTGCTAAAGGATAAAAAAAACACTGCCGATAATTGCTAAAAAAAGAAGATTGCCAACAAAAACAACCCCCAAAAATCTCTGTTTTAATAGGTAAAAGAGAGGTCTGAGTCCAGCTGAATGTGCCTCTCCCAGCTGAGCCCCTCCTTCTATTCAGCTATAAATAAAACTGAATGGCTGCTGCTATCAGCCCTGCACTCAGAGCTGCTAATAGAGTACCTGTCCCTCCGCCGCTACACTAAGCGAGCTGCAGGTCTGTCGGGATTTCCTCAGCCATGGTTGGCCATGTAGAGAGCACTGGCAAAGACAAAGTGTCTGAGAGACTCTGAGTATATATGTGTGTGTAGCCAGTGGATATGAGGAGTGCAGAGTTTCCAGAGCAATGGAGCCCCGCTGGAAGCCCAGCAGGATCCACAGCGCGCGGTCAGACAAGGGCAGATGTGGCGACAGCGACGAGGCCATCTGTAAACCCTGCTCTCGAAATGACCGACTGAGACAGAGAGCGCTTGACAGGATGGGCCGAAACGCGAGATACAGGCTTCAATAAAACATGAACACAACTCGGTGATACCTCTACTGACGGGCTGTCTGTGAGAACATGACGCGCTTTACAGCCAAACACGTCATATTTCAGTGTGAGAACCAGCACTGAGGAGGTCGTTCCACGCGGGCACGCACCTTCGGCTAATAGAGTTATCCGTGTGGTCAGCCTGGCTGTCACAGTGACTGATTACTGACAATTCAATCTCCAGAGAAACGCCGGGAACACTCCTGCACCGCCCCGACTTGAGCAAACGCTGGCTGTGGAGGTCCTCAGTGTCCTTGGCAACCACTCAAGAGGAGGTCCCCTCCCTCCGCCTTCTCCCCTCCTTCCTAACACCATCCTAAGCTCAGCTGGTGGCGGCCCTGAACCCAAATGACCTTTCTTACATCATTTACATAAAGTCATTCTGCTTTCATGACTTAATTCGACATGTGGAAAACAACAGGCAGCCAAAGCTTTCTGTGCAGAAACAAAGAATAATAATGGGTATAAATCCATCGAAAGAGGGTAAATCAATAAAAATGTGATAGACACGTGGTCGATATCAATAGATAATTTGTCTGGCAGAATCTTCAATAATTTCACTGGACTCCAATCAGGACCGCACAGCATTCTGGGGAGTGTAGGCAGAGAAAAGGCATTTGCTGCTCAACCTCTCAAGGCCAGCTAAGCAAGATTGGTGGCATCAACTAACTCACTCATTTATTACCTAGCAACAACCTGTTGAATAACTTGGGCAGCAGCACTTGAGGTTTTTGCCACCTCATAGCTGCTTAAAAATAAACGGCGTGGAGTGAAATGTCTGGATAAAAAAAGAAAAGGTCAGGGTACGAGTTTGGTAATAATTATCAATATGGACTAATATGACATGCTTCATGAGGCATTTTTAAGCAATATCGTCCAGCCCTACCCATTCTTAGCAGATACACACATGAATCTGCAAGTCCTGGCTCACACTCCCTCCTGAGTGATCCACTGCCTCATAGTGAAACTATGTGTGTGTAAATGTAAATCTTGGATTTAATGTTTTGGTTCAACTAGACCGGCAGGACCCGGCATCCAGCAGGGATCCACCGGATGAAATGCAAAGACACTCCTTTATTGCCTCACTCAACACACCCCGTCTCAGATACAATTAAAGCCATCGCCACGCTTTTCTTCTTCGCCATCAGGAAACTCAGCATTCCCATCGTCCCAACAGCCAAATAAAAAACATCAAAGAAACCTCTGGAGCCGTCTGAAATTCCAGCCGGCCTTGTTCCGGGAGGAATATATTCTCCTGGAAGAGGCAGTGTCGGTTGCTTTAGCAACGCTTCAGTTGCAACTCGAAGCTTGGAACATCTTAAGTTACAAATGACTTCTAGTTACAAACGCGCTGCTACTGTGCAGAGCAACAGAGCGAAGGGTCCGGCTGCCTTCGACACATAAAGAGCAATGTTGACCTTATTCTCATGACGATAAACAAACGGCAAACTGGGTAGATGATGATGATGAAACCGGTTGTAGCCTTGATGTCATGAAGACTGGTCAACATGGACTTATATGGTGACCTGTTAGTCAATCTAACCAATAGTAACTGACCAGACAAGAGCCAAGTACCAAACTCAAAGTATATCAAAGTTTTAAAAAGTTGCAGTATCGAAACTTTTTTACATTTTCCATCTTCTTAAGGAGAAAGCTGAGAAAGAACATCTTAATGTACCTATACTGGCCCAAATCTTCATAGAAGCGGGTCTTTAAAGCAGCGGTCTCTATTGTTCAGATAGCCTGACGAAGTACTGGCTAATATCAAGTAGAGTAGAAGAAATGTCCTTTGTGGTCCCGCAATGCGGAAATTCTGCTGTAACCGCCAACAAGTGACAATTGATTAAAACTTGAATTAAAAAAATAGCATGCCATATCATACATTTACAACATTAAATACTCTGTAGTTATTTAAAAATGGCGTATTAGAATTCAAACAAATATGCAACTGAGGATTTTTGTTTTAATAGCACTAAGTATCCATGTGCACTTAAAAACTGATATTACTGATAACAGGGGAGGTGTTATTAAAAATGAGAATCACTGAACATTTGGAAGAGAGCTGCTGGGAGGAAGGATCTATGGTAACGCTCCTTTGTGCTCTTCAGATGCAGCTGAATGAGTTCTGCAGCGCAGCAACAGCTTGGTTTTAGTCAGTTTCATGCCATAAAGAGAACATCAAAAAAATTATAATGTGTGCAATAAAAACCTCAAAGTGCTGGTGATAGAACCACCAAAGGTTTGGGCCAGCAGAATCTGCAACATCAGCTAGCTTAGCATGAACACTCATAAATGAACCAGCTGGGATTGGATGCTTTCATCGTGTCTGAAAGAAATTCAACCAAACTCTGGATGCCAAAGATATAATTGGCCAGAGAATGGCAGAGAAACAAAAACAAGGTGGTTTAATTGCAAAACTTATTGCAATATGTTATGAATATATTCCAATTTTTTTGGTTTTCCAAATATGTTTTGTACAAACAGGTTATAGGAAGACTCAGTTACTATTGTCATTTTTATTAGTTTATTTTTGTTCTTTTAGAAGCCAGATTAAAAAGCCGTTATGACTTAATGACGTTTATGAGAAAACAAAGCTAAACCTACAACTTAAATGCAAGTATATGTTTGTGTTGTAAACAACAATGTAATGCGCTTCTATTTTGAATTAGTATTTTTATTTAGAAATATGCAAACGTCGAGAAAACTGCAGCTGAACATTTGCTAGAGAATATGTAACCCGTCTGTGCATGCACCAACGATAAGGTCTGACCAAGCCTTCCTCTTACAGGTGTTTCAGGTTTGGGTCAGAACATGGATCGATTTTTGGCTGAGCCTGAATTTAGAAACAGCAAAAGCTGAGGTGGAAAGAAAAAAAAAAAACAAGGCAGTCTGGCTGTCAGCACGGAGGCTTAATTACTGTCTCTATCCCTCCGCTGGGTGTTACGGCCTGACATTCATCCCCCGCCACTGCTGCAAGAAATCCTCTTCCACACAAGAGCATTTCTGCCTTTTTATGTTCTCGTTAATCCCTGCAAAACGTCACGTTTGCGCTGTAATCCAAGCTGAAAAGGTCTTTAATATCGGTTTTGCTTAATGCGGACATCCTGAAATTATTTCACATGGTGCACAAACTGTGTCGATGTGACAAAGGGCTGGGCGGCGGACCTATCCTTAGACGCGCGTAGATGAAGCAGATGGGGCCGTGATTTGTGGATCTTAGACTTGACTGATGCTGTCCAAACTCAGAAACTATGTATTTTTCTGTGAGGTGAACGCACCGTGCCAATTATATGAGGTTGCGCTAGCAGCAACACTCTTCTCTGTGGACGCTGTTACTGTGAGAAGACTTAAAAGTTTGCCATTTCTGTATCGGCGAGTGGCAAGTCCACATTAAGAAATTAATCGATTAGAATGAGGTCAATAATTTCCAGACTGATGATTAATATTTTTTTTTAAATAGCAACTTTGTATGCAGAAACTTCATCATTAATTTATTCATGTTTTTTATTTTGGCTATTTTAATTATCTTCCATTTTCAGTGTGGGGTGTTGTGACCAAAATTACAGTTTAGTAGTCTTTGAGAATGTGGATTAAGATTATCCCACTATCAATAGATTTCTTGAAAACGGTCTCAGAAAAACAATATTATCATCTATCACAATAATCTCTGGGTGTTCTTGCTTTATCATTATATTAGATGAGAATCATCTCAAAAGTATTGAGCAATTTATCATCCAGCAAAATTTGCTACCTTTACAGGCCTAGTGAGGAGTTTAAAATGAAGTCAGAAAAAAACTCAAATTGTTTTGGAAGCTATTTGAACGGAAGCTGCGTTTTCTACAAGCTGTTCACTCGGACTGCTGCCACAAATCAATTCAACTCAGAAAACCAAACTTCAGCAGTTTGGCTGCATTTTTTCTATCACAGGTCATCTCATACCTTTTCTAGCTAATAATTAGCTTTAGGACTTTCCTTGAACAGTCGAAGGAACGACTCGGCCCAGAGAGGACTTGGGCGATCGTCACACTTGCTCCCGTTTCATTCTTTTGAACCCTTCAGCCTCTTTCTGTCACGGAACATGCTGGATTTATAAACACTGGGAGGCTTTAGGAAATCTCCAAGTTAAGCTAAGGACTGCATAATCTCAGGAATGCAAACTGAGGCTGATGTTTTTAGTCCCGTTATTGACACTATTGGTGCTAAACCCTGAAAATAATCCCCAAATCAATAACAATCTAGTTTTCATGAAGTCTAGATTGAAAACTGTAGTGTAGGAGCGCAATATCACTATCAATAAAAGCTCATAGGGGGTGGTGGGACTTTTTCTTAAAATGCTGTTTACTTATAATTTTTTATAAACAAATTGGAGTTGGTAAGTATTTTTCTCAGTAGGTAAAAGCTTAAAAATAATATCTTATGGGTGCATTTCTATCAAGGGTCGTTTTTGCTTTCGACTTAAGATGCTAAAGCAAAAATGTTCCCAACAAAATTAAACACCTTGTGGACAACACGTGGATTAATGAACAACTTTGGGTATGGCGGTGGATTCTCAGTGTAATAATCAGCCAGGGCACTTCGACAACATGGCCGTAAACCTCTTATTACCCCGGAAAGCCTGATCCTGCAGAAAGACGCCAGCTTTGGTGCTAATCTGTTATCTAGTTGCCTTTCAAGGTGGAGCAACGGTCCTCCGCGGTTGATGTTGCGAGTGTCAACAAACTCATGGTTGCTGCTTGTTGTGTAAGCTGTACACACTACTGGCACTCTGCTAAACATGTGATGCATTTAAGGACGCTGTGGGAGACAGAGAGCGTGAATCAAACAGCATGATGATGAAATTTGGGCTGAAGAATGTACATGGATTTGAAAAAGTCAGCAAAAAAAAAAAGGTCACAATGACCTTCCAGTGTTACAATCTTTCAGTAGAATCAGAGATAAATGAAATTATACCCGTGTATGATCTTATGGTTTTAGCCTCAAACTACACACTAAGGTCAGCCCACGTGGTGGTTTTTGACCCTGCCACCTGTGTGACCTTCGTGTATTGTACTGCCGACATTGGAGTTCATGACATGTGCGATAATCGATATTAGCAGTGAAATTAATAGTTTAATTCTGACACAAACGGATCATAACTTTGGTTTACGGTTTTTTTTTTCTTTACAAACAAACAAAACAAAAAAATCCAAGCATAGTCCCGTCATACTCAACTAGTAAAAACTTTTATTTTGAGGTTTACATTCATTGTGTCTCACTATTATTATTATTTTAAAGCTGTATTCTGATAAAATCACATTAGCTGGAAAACGGTTTTCTGTAAGAGGTTGCCATTAACATAACCTGTTTTTTTTTGTTTGTATGTTTGTACCTCGGTTTATAAAAACAGTGAACGCATCGTGACAGGCCGTGTTCCATTATTTCCTGTAAAAATCAAAGCTAATTTAATTCGTACAAGGTTAAAAACAGATATATATATATTCCTACTTAGCATCCCGACAGTAAAAAAGGAACGAGCTCCTGACTGTGTTAATGTCGCATCTCTGTGAGAGAGGAGCCGCACTCGAACTCGATCCAGTTCAACTGCAGTTTTTCGTACTGAACCGTTCCACTACGTCTCATTTCGGCCCTCCCGGGGTTCAAACATGTGGCTTTAAGCGGTTAACTGGGACTTTTTGACGCTTTCGTCGACAACGCGGTTCGCCTAAAATAACGGGGTGACATATAGACGACAAGCAGAGCAAACTGTAGTGTATCCAGAAAGCTGAGGTAATCCGCCTGTAGCATCGGGCACATCTGTAACTATGGCTAAATTGAAGATGTTCCGGGTAAACACGGACGTAACGCTTACCTCGTCGGTGAAATGAGCTTCCGGTGAATTAAAGTTACCTCCCCGCTTGATAAATTGCTGAGCAGCAACAAATAAATGTGTATTTTGAGCAGTAGAAAACAAGCAGCTTCTGCTTGCCGCTTCCTCTCCACGACAGGCTGTATATCTGAGTGACTGTGGGCGGAACTACGCGCTGCGGAGGAGACACGGCGGAGGAGCCAATGAGAGGAGGCGGCACTGCAACACAGATAGGAGGAGGAAACAGGAGTTCTCGCTCCGCTCGGAAAAATAGGCGCACTTAAAAATCACAGTAATTCAATTTAGAAAGGAAAACTCGCACTTGCCATTTCAAATATATTGATATGTTTCCAGGGGCTGTTTCTGTTCATTTTAATAGTTTTAGTAGTTAAATAAAGAAACGCTGATTTAGTTCCTCAGAAATTACAATGCTTTGCATGAACAACAGCAACAAAAAACATTCAATATATAAATAAATATATATATATATATATATATTGAATATATAAATATATAATTTATATATATATATATAATATAACATATATTATATAAATATAATTTATAATATATAAATATTACTGTATTGTCTTATAGTTAAAGCTGGCAATTCAGAGTGCTGCTTCCTTTACAAACCATATTAGAAAATTATGCGATATGGTGCTGAATATTGCAATTACCATATATCTCTTGAAATACATAAACACTGTTATGTCTTACTTCTTCAGATTTGTTCCTGACGTAGACTCAAAGTAAGTTGCCATTCTTACTTTGAATGCAAAGTAAGATCATGCCATTCTACTTCTGAAAAGAATTGATGGTATACAAAAAATAAATTGTGGTGAGATAACTTTGTTGAAAATTCTAATGGCTCCAAAAACTATTTCTGCTGTAGTATACTCCAAACATAATCAGATATGCAACTACAATAAAGAGGCTGAACACAAGTTGTTTAGCTAAAAATTACTGCAGTTTGAGCAATTCTTTGCAATACCAATATTTTGTACTTGCCATAAAATTTAATTTGACTTCTTGTACAGCCCTAATACTCATTCATATTGTTTAATTTAGTTTAGTGAAAGGAAAAGGTGCAGTTAAGAAAAGCCCACAAGCAAAGGGGGGAATTGCAACTTTGAGAGGATTGTGAAGTAAAATCTGCTCAAGAGTTTGCGGGAGATTCAAAGAGAAGATTCATGAGTTATGTCTTCTGTGCCAGAGACAAAATCAGCTAGCTGCTTTTGTTCCTGATAGGAACCTGTCGTTCCTATCAGGTTAAGGGATAGGAACGACAGGTCCAGGAGGGAACCCCAGCCATCTCTCAAGGAGACATGCTCCAGATCATAGTAGGAGCTCCCAAGGGATTGTTGGGATACGTAATCCCTCCAAGTGATTCCTGGGTGTTCCCTTGGGTCCCCTCCCAGTGGGACGTGTCTGGAAAACCTCCAAAGGGAATCGACCAGATCAGACGTCCCAACCAACTCAACTGGCTCCTTTCAATGCGTTGAAGCAGCAGCTCTACTTTGAACTCTCCCTGGATGCCGTACCTTCTCAGCCCATCGCTAAGGTTGAGTCCAGCCACCCGATGGAGTGAGCACAGTTTGGTCGCTTGTACCGGGGTCTTTTTTCTTTTGGTCCTGATCCGTAAGTAGATGTAAGGAAAGGACCAGTAAATTGACCGAGCCTAAGCGTTTCCAGGAAGTCTGAGAAGTGCGATACTCTCGATACCTTGCACCTGCCCGCACTGCCAAAAGATACAAATGGTGGATTTAATTACCCCTGGTTTCCTTGTGTTTGACCCGCCAGCAGACCCGCCTGAAATAAAACTCTGACAATTTATTGGGTTTAACCAACAAAGACTAGACCCAACAATGTAGATGATTTAAAGGCCACTTTTAAAGCAACCTGGGTATCATTGGGTTAATAAATCTGATATTGGCTTCATTTATAGTTCCAACATTCAGAAAAACTGATTTTTGGAATCATATAAGCTGATTTATGTTAAAAGTTAACAGGAATAAGCACGATACAGTAGAGCATCAGTACAGTGGCAGAAATGGGCTATGCGGTCATATTCAAAGAAAAATATGGATTCCAGTGAAGATCGTTTGTCAGGTTAAAGGCTCCTTTTGGAAATAACCTTTAAAAGGGTATTAATAAAAATAATCGGATGTTTTAATTTGCTATTTAAAAAAAAAAACAATTACTAGAAATAAAGGCTTGAAAACACCATGATAGTGTAACAAAAGTTTCACTGAGTGTAAATTGAATCTGTGATAAAATATTCCAATTTATTGATATGACTGTCTTGTTTTTAGACATGAGCTGAAATTAATTTCATCTTACACCAAGATTAAATATTTCACTCCTATTTTCAGCAATCTCAGAATAACTTTTTAATCCCACGAAGTCTCAAATTTCAATCTCAGTAAATGTGACTAAAATAAGCGTTGACCAGGTAAATATTTCCTCCCCGAAAGCTTCAGAAAACCCATCTTAAAAATCCAGTTTCTGCTTCTTTGTATAGATGGTGGTTTTGTGCTGCGGATCTGATCTTGAGTTTAAATTTCTTGCGCAAAGAGGGAAATTAAAACGCCTCCATAATCCGATTTATGATTTCCATCGGCATACGGAAGCCATTTTGGGTCGTATCTTTAATCTGCATCAAACAGGAATAGATTTGAATGAAACGGTGCGAGCTGTGACCTCTGACCTCAACACAAAGGCAATCAACCCCCTTTAAAATGGTTCGAACGTTTGTTTAAAAAACGTCACAGAAGATGTGCTTAGAGATTAATAACAATGATAGTTTATTTACGTTCCAGATCTGTTTGCATTGCCGTTGACGTTTTCCCTGCTTCTAAGACAGACAGTTACAGTAGCATACAATATCTGTATTTTTATTCAGAACACATTTTGAATGATGGCTTAAAAAAAAAAAAAATCAAAGAAGGAAAGAAAAAAACAAAACAAAGGTAAGAAACAAAAATAAATTCACACATGTTCTTGGTAATATATTACACTTACACAAAATGCTATGTTAAGAGGAATCCACATTACAAGTTCCCAGTGAATCATACTTTAAAATGCTACAGCGACACAGATAGAGAAGTGAAAAGAAGGGGATGAAGTAATAAACACGAGCCAAAAACAGCCTACCTTTCATGTGAGACAGAAATTAACTTCACAGTGTGTAATAGGAGACCGATCACATTTATAGACCTCTTTGAAACGTAACGTTGCAGTGAATGTCTTCAAATCGCCACCTGTCTTGAAAAGAACAAGGGACAATTTCACAACTTAATATGGCAGGACAGATGGAGGGAAAACGAAGTCTGAGATGCAAAAAAAAAAAAAAAAAAAAAAGACCCCAAGCGAAAATGTGTTCAAAACACTATTGCAAAGTGTTGGTTGTTGGTTCAAGTACACATCTGCAATCTGAATCTAAAGCTGTGTGTAAAGCACTGTGCACCGAGACAGAGAGAGAGAGGGGGGGGGGCAACCTTCAGCGGCAGTTCAGACAAAAGGCATTCACAAGGTTTAGAGTTGCATGAGAGCCACTTTAAGTGTAATCTGGTCCTAAAGATTTCCTCCTGGAGTTTTTTTTTCCGTTTCTCTTTCATTTAAAACGAGGTTGCCGTTTGTGTTAAATCCTGATGCAAAGGGACGCTTGCTTTTCCGTTTGTGTCGACATTTCTATGACACGAGGATTAGATTCCACCGCGGACGGGGGGAAGCTGAGCGAGGTCGAACGTTTCCTCCCAGATAGGGAGAGAGAAAGAGACTCTTCCTCCGCTCTGCTGTCGAACATGCGAGTCGCCGCGAGGCGCTCTCACCCGCAGCGGACCTCTGGCGCCCTCATGTGGAGCTGTGCAGGGAGATCTGCTGCACCTTGCTGAGCTGCGTCAGCAGCCGCTTCATGCGGTGTTTGAGCTGAGGGAGGCGCGCGAGAGGCTCCGGAGGCTCCAGCTCCCCGGTGTAGTCGAGCCAGCTTTCCAGCACTGTGGAGGAGAAAAGAAGGAGGTCAGAGGTTGACGGACACTTTGATTGGCTCAAATGCAGGACAGACTGGGGCCCCCTCCCCCCCACTTTACCATCCAACTCTCGTTCTATGAAGTCCATCCTGTGAGAGACTTCGTCCTGGACGGCGTCGATGTGATCCAGCAGGTTAATTTGCCACTGTTGGTACTGGCCGTTATCTGCCAGGTCTTTCCCATCATCCTCTCTGCTCTCAGCGTGCAACCATGACACACCCAGTAGAGCCTGTGATGACATAAAGACGAGGCATGTTCAGTTTCAGGAAACATTTTCAAAATAGCGCAAGATAAATTCATTCAAGTGGCTTTTTTACAAAGTCCTTTAGGTCATGTCTGAAATGGCTCAGATACTCAAAAATCCAATCTTCTAAAAGTCAGTGAACGCAACATGACAAGGTGCTACCAGGCCACTGTAGCGACGACCCTCTTCAGTGTGGAAGTTGTTAGTGAATGTTTGACGTACTTCATACAGGGTTAATACACATTTTCCCCAGTAAAATTCAAGCACTTTTCAGGCAACTTTTCCAGCGCCGCACTATTAACTTGAAAACATCTAAAGATAGTTTCACTTCCCTATTGTATTTCTACTGACGTCTTATTAGTAAATTCTAACTTAGTTTACGTTATAGGGGATAACGTAAACTAAAACAAAATGTTATGCTTTGAAATGGAACTACTGCTAATAATGCTAACTGTGCTATCAGTAATATAACATCTATTTACAACTGACTCAGACGTTTTAGACTGATGACGTTTGAATAAACATACGCATTAATTTATAAATTTGTCTCTCCATATGCCGTTTTGTTATTGTAGAAATTTCAAGGATAAACTTGAAAGGTCGCAGAACTTTTGAAAAGACAATTATAGATGACAAATGAACAGCTACATAAAAATGAGGTACGACTGGTTTTAGTCCAAATTTATGAGACAGTGTATTAAAATCTGATTAGAGTAGTCCTTCAAGAAAAATCAGTTAATTGATAGGAGGAATAAATAAAATTTAGTATGATAGACATGTAATCAACATCAATAGATAATGGATCTGTTGGAATATCCAATAGGTTCGCCAAACTCTTGATTCAGAACCGCACAGCATGCTGGGAGACGTAGGCCGGCTGGATGGATGGAGAAAACCTGTAATTATCAATAAACCGATGTGAAACGCTTATCTTGTGATCCGCTTTTCAGTCATACTGATTTTTGTCATTTTACAGGAAGTAACTTTTGGAAGAGTTCCCCCCTCACGGAAACCCCTTCAGGAACTCGTGCCATTAATTCAAACCTTGTTGCTGTTGCCCGTCGACTTGGGCCTGTCCACGTCCAGCAGGCTCCCGAAGCGCTGCTCCCGCTCCAGCAGCTCCTCGGTGCTCCTCATGCTGTCCTCCAGCTCAGAGCCCTGTCTGGTCTCCACCACCAGCCGCTGCTCCACGGCCGGGTAATACGTCCGCGGCTTCTGGTAGCAGTGTTCGCTGGTGATGTACGAGTCCTGGAAAGACGGGAAGGGTGACGAGGAGCTGGAGGACGACGAGGCGGCGGAGGCTGCCGCCGTGGCGGCCCGGCTCAGCTTCTCCAGCGCGTTGGACATCAGGATCTCCCCCCTGCTCATGTCCTCGTCGGGGGTCAGCGGGGACGGGACGGCGTTGCTGCCGCGGCACGAGTCCGAGCCGAGCCGCGGCCGGTCGAAGTGCTTCCACGGCTGCTGCCATAGCCTGAGGTCGGGGTGGGTGCTGCTCCTGAAACGATTCCACAATGAAGCTGCTAGAAAACGCGCGGCAGCGGCGCTTAAAAGCCAGACGCCTCGGACTCACTGTAAGACGCTCATCTTGAGCTGCAGTCCGTTGAGGATCTCCACCACGTGGTGCACGTCCCCCAGCAGCTGGTGGGTGGTGGTGATCTTTTTGGCGTTCTGGTGGGAGTAGTTCTCCTCGAGGAAGGAGAGGCCGTACATGTGGCCGTTGGTCAGCCACTCGCGGTCGTACCAGTAGCGCAGACTCTGCCTCTGACCTAAGACGGAGAGCACATTTCTTATGAATTGCTGAGTTCTTTCCCCGGTCCCCGAGTGGCGCCTGATTTTAAAGACTTCCTCGGCTGTAGCTGCGTTTTCCGTTGACGGTACAGATCGAATCGGTGACTTCAGTTTCGATAAAGCTAACGTTTTTCCGTAGAAGGTTTTGGAGCTAGGATGAGGCGGTTATTCAGCCGCATCGAAACGCTTTTTTTTTTAGTCGTGGCTGAAGGTAAACCGTGCGCCGGTCTCACCTGGCGGATCTCTGCAGATGTAGCAGGTGTATCTGTCCGGGACGTTGTCCTCCATTAGACCCATGCAGGTGCCGTGCTGCCAGCACAAGCAATCCTCGCACTGTCGAACGGGAGAAACACGTTTAGCCGAAAGCCGCGCGCGCTTCATCGCGACCGAGTCGTGTGGGGGGTAAGCAAAGCCGGCACAACCTGAATCATGAAGTCGTTCTCCTCTTCCACCTCGCAGATGCAGCGTACGATCTCCTGGTCGGTGGAGTCCAAAGCGCCGGAGTCGACGCTGAGGGGAGGCGTGGCGACGTCCAGGTCCACGTCGAAGTCGTCGTCGCTCCAGCCGCAGCTGTCGGTGGACCAGTCGCTGATGCTGTCCTCGTCTGCAGGGGCAGGGAAGAAGCACAACCGCTGGGCTTCAATAGGGCTTGTCTTTGTCAAATCTGTTACGTCAGGATGTGAAATTAGCAGAAGCTGCACGGCAATCGGAGGATTTAATGGGAATCTGCGGGTTAAAATATGAAGCAAGCCACTGCAGCAGAGGGAAGCTCGGGATTCAACCAGCCATCAGTTTGATCCCTGGGTCTGACAACACTCTTCAGAGTGGAAGTTGTAGGAAGCAAATTCAGTTCTGATCAGCTTGAGTGTCGTTTAAAAATTCATTAGCAGCCAGCAGAAATGTTGTAAAAAGCTCTTAATAAAAACATGTCCTAATACAAATCAGGACATCTCATGTTCATTCAAACCAAGCAAGACAACAGTTTGGATAAGTGGATTAGTTCAGGGCCTCTGGGAAATGAGCCCGTTGCAAACTCAGACAATGTTACTAAATATGTAGGAAACATAGAATTTTACAATGTTTTTCTCACTGTTAATCTGAATTTGATAACTATCACAATTGTTTAGCATAAACGGTGACCCGGTTGCTACGCTAGCTTGAGGAGGAAAGCAGGCTGGTAATGTCGACTGGCGGCCAATCAAAAAGATGAGCATGGCAAATGATGTTATTATAGCTAGTAATGCTTGTCCCCAATATAACATGCCAAATGATGCTTAAAATGTCATTTCCAGATCATTTTGGCTCCACCTAAGCCTGGTAAAACCTCGTTTCACAGCGACACCATTAACCTTACATATTATCATGTATTTAAAGAAATGTGTGACCTATCAGAGCAGCAATTCTAGAAACATTTTGAAGGATGTTAATTTCTGTTCTCGTAGAAAAACTGGACTTTAATTTGAATTAAAAAAAATAAATAAATAATAACAGAAACGTGCTTCTATTGCAACAAAATTGCCCCAAATCTCTGATGCGTCTCTGGTGCAACATTTGCATCTTGTATTACATTACATATTATTTGCAAAGCTGGCAGCATGGCTGATTGAATCCCAAGCGAATAAAAGATGAGAGGAGGAAGCAGCTGTCGAACACACTTATTCAAACCGAAGCGTATACACACTCACACACACACAGTTATAGATATACCCACCATCAACAAGTATCTGCTCTGTGTAGCCGTGTCCGGGCCTGCTGGGGAAGGCCTCAGGCTTGTGATTGTGTGACAGGGGGAATTTGAGTGGCAAATTCAATTTGGAGTGAAGACCCAATACTGAGATGTCAATATTCTCCTCACTACCAGTGTTTTCTGTTAATACAGGGGATGGGGAGGGGGAGCAGATGTGAAACAAAAACGTCGTCAGCTGTGGAAATGCTCAACAAAACGCCCATCAGGACGCGATAAAATGTGGCACAAAACAAAAGAACATCAGTGGCAGATTACGGACTCAACAACAACCAGGGACAACAGGTGGTTAGAGGCAGGGCTGGGCGATGGATCCATTTCATCGATTCATCAAATGTTTGGCTTTTCAAGATTTCATTTTGAGTATTGAAAAAAAGGGGGTGGGGAAACTGGAATTTTTTTCAACCAACTTATTGGGTTTCCATAGTTAAGAGTGATGTCAGCATGCCTAAGGCAGCCATCTTGATTAACGGGCGTATTTTACAGCTTTTTTTCCCCCTGCAACGTCTGCTAATACGACTACATTCTCAAAATTAAGGAAAACTTCTAGTCTGGCCCTAATGCGTCATCGTACGAACTCACAGAAGGGATGACTGAAATAGTAACAGTTTTGAAAATGCTTTCTGTCGTTTGTAAAAAAAAAAAAAAAATTAGCAAAGACGACGGCAAGGAAAAAAAAAACTATTTTCAAAAATTGGAAAATGCAGATTTTCTTTTTTCAAGAAAATCTAATTCATTTTTTTTTCTCTTTTAAAAGGGGATTTCATTTTTAAGCCGTATCGCCCAGTCACATACATCCCAAGCACAGCACAGGTATGGAACAGAGAGATGAATGAGTCCAGGCAATTAAATCACCAAAAGAAAAAAAAAACAACAACTCTGAACTATAAAAAGAAACTATCTGACACATCCCGGCGGCCATATTGGAGAGACAAAACAGCCAGAAATGTTCTGCTTCTCTCACACACCAGCTCAGTCACCACACCAAGAGGAGTGAATGGAGCGCTCTGTGCTTTAGCAGGCCGGCCGTCGCAGCAAGCGCGCATGCAGAGCAGCAGACGATCGGCCTCGCCCGGTCCCGGGGGAGGGGGGCGAGAAGGGGGGGAACCTGCTTCTTACCAGACTTTGCCTTCTTTTTCTTCTTCTTCTTCTTCAGCTTAATGCGGAGGAAGTCCTTCTGTTTTGGTTTTTCTTTGGGCCTCCCTAAGGATCATGAAATAAACATTAAAGGCCTTGTGAACGCAGAGACTGTCAGACTCTTAAGTGCATTATTTTGTCATTGATGTTTTGCTTAAGTAAAACTAAATCAAAATCTATTTAAAAACGGTAGATGCAACACAAAGAGATCATGTTTCCCAAGCTTTCTGGTTTTCTACTGTTGTCATGGTAACTAGGTACACCTTGGTGGACCCAAATCTGCTTTTGATCTGCTGTGTTATCATAACCTGGCAGTAAAAACAGAATCTAGGGCAGTTTTCATTTCCAATCACTTTCTGTATTTAGCTAAGAACAGAAGAAACATTTTTTCCCCCATTTTCCTTCATTTGAGGTTGTGGCTGCCTTTGAATTTAAGGGAAGCGTGCAAGAACCATTTGAAGTTTCTACATGGCGACCCCAACAGTGGAAGAAGGTGTAACGAGTAACACCATATACGGCTTAGGAAAACACACTTTACGTGACGAAAAACAGGGAATAAAGATGAATATCTACCAACATTTAATTCGTTTTTCCACTAAATCAAACACTGCATCACCCTCACCAATGTTGAAGCACATCTTGTCAGCGTCTTTGTCCTGCAGCTGGCAGAGGGTCCTGTCCAGCTGGTTCTCCTTACTCTTCTCCCTCAGCAGCGCCCTCTGCTGGTGGCCGTGGGTGCTGACTGCAGGAGGGGCCGACGTGCGCCTGCCTGCAGCCTTAATGTCACCGCGTGGAGCCGCCGCAGCAGCTCCAGAGTCTGAAACGGAAGCGACCTGAATTAGTTCACCTATAGAGCCATTAAAGAACGACACGATTCAGAAATAGTTAGTCTTATTGTTGTAAGTCATGGATCCATTACGAGTGTTCATTCAAACGTTGTCTTCATAATTTCAAGGAACCCCTAGTAAGGATGCAAGTTATTGGTCAATGAGTCCTTTTGACTGTAAAGTTGATGGCGCCGTTGCTAGGTTTCAGATGCTGACGTCGCCCAATGCAGACGGAAGAGCGGAAGTAAACGCAGCCCGTTTATTTCTGTTGATCCAGCATCAGAATGTCTACAGTCCGAGTGCTGTACGGTTGCTCCGACCTTTCTAATACAGAGAACGATGAACGATGTTTTCGTGTTTCGAAGGTAGTTGGTCACAAGGGAGTTAATTTTAAAAAATTAAAATAAAATAAATAACCGACAAAAAGAGGAGAAAAGCGGATACAAACAGACGGAGTGAAAACTAATGCCAGAGTTTGTAGCGTCCACTTTTTAACACGAAACCATCGCATAGTTTAAATTGTATTTTTAGGTGTTTTTTTTTTTTTTTGGACAGTCACTTAAAAAGACAAGTAAATGTCTCCGAGGGCAACTGTGCTCCCAGTTGGTTGTCTTCAGAGTGCTAATGTTGTTAGCAGCTAGCTCTGTGCCGAGTCACAGATAATATAATGTTTATTCAGTGGGACTTTCATGCTAGAAAAAAAAGAAAAGCTAAATTAATTAAATATAACCCGCCCACAGTGAGCTGTGACTGTTCCCCCACATGCTTCGTGTCTGACCACGAAGCATATTAATGGCCAGACACGTACATGGGGCTTCTGTACGTGAGCCCCATGTACAGAAGCTCACATGGGGCTTCTGTACATGGAGCGAATCGTTGACCTACATTAGACCTGAATCCAGCCTCCTACAACCACTCAACATTAACGTACAACTCCGCGAGTTTGGGTTTACAGAAGCTAAATAAAGTATTTACTGAGATCCAAACTCATAGAAATAACATGGGTTAGTTCGTTGTTATCGATAGCATCGTTATTGTAGGCTAATTACTTAAAATAGAGCTTTGGAGCCTACGTCACTGCGCTTGACGTTTATGTCGCTCGGCGCCATCTTTTGAGGCTAAAACAAAATTTTCCTGGTGTTTTTTTCGTGTTACCGCTGTATCCTCCTCTTCCATAATGCTGAAAAGCAGTTTGAAACAATGTGGGCTACATCGCGAAAAGCTTCTCCCAGAAGGTAAGCAATGCTACATGGAAAAAATAGCCAATATTGCACAAATCGATCCGTTTGAGACAAAACGTTGGAGCAGAAACCCCGATCATTTACCTCATTTGACATTCCCAGACATATTTGCAAACCTGGTCTGTGGTGTCAGTGCTTACACCGCGAATCAGTTCAAGGATTATAAGTCAGTGGAGGCACATGTCTAGTTTAGGAATGGCTGGGTTCATGATTTGGACATTTTTACCGCCCACCCGAGAAACTAAATCAAGATCCCGACTTAGTTTCAAGAGATACCGTGAAATGAAAGAAAAAAGTCGGGATCTAGAAAAAATAAACCGGGATTTCTTTATTTTTCTCTCCATGTCCCCTTAGGGGCTCCGTATAAACTGAACGTGAGTACACCCAGCAAAATCATACCAAAAAATTACGACATAATAGCAACAAAGCGAATTTAGACACTCAACAGAATGGAAATGTCTGGAGCAAAGTGTTAGGTATCTGGGGGAGAATGTAACGTCAGGACGCCTCACCGCTGATACCCAGGCCATTCGTCTCCTTTACGTTAGCTCCGATAGGTTAGCTCCGATAGGTTAGCTCCGATAGGTTAGCTCCGATAGGTTAGCTCCGATAGGTTAGCCTTCTCGCTTTGTTTCCAGGCAGGAAAACAGCGAAATCAAAGTCCTTTTTCCATCTTTTTACTATTGTGGTAGTGTGACCGGACATTGCACCCAGTAACACAGCAAGTCAGCACCATTGCTAAATTATTTTTAAGTAACCGAGATTCAAAATATCTGAGACAGTCGCTTTCGCCGGTTATGTTTATGTTTATAGCCTCACAAAATGGCGCTGATATCCCTCCGTCTGCAAGAGTGACGTCACGTTCCAAAGCTCTATAGCACAACTCACTACTCACCCGGCAGAAACAAGTCGACAGCCATTTATTGCTTCTTTTGATCCTAAATGGTTGACCCAACCTGAGGCTAAATAACTGTATTCTCCAGACTTTTGAAAACTTTCTTCTGGCTCGTTGTATAATACGAGTGTGACGGAGTAGACATTGGAAACGATTGCAACCCCCCCCTCCTTGTTCTTGCTTTGTTTGGAGATGCGTTGAACTGCAGTTGCGGCGGTTCGCCACCAGTGGGCACACAGAGCACGGTGAGCACTCCTGACTCAGCGGCGGTAACTGCTGGTCATTGGAAGCGCTCACCGTCCCTCTTGTTTCTTGACCGTGCTTGTCAAAATAAAAAAAACCTGTGAAACATCTCACTGACTCATCATTAAGTTTGCAACATGACGTCTGCAGCACCAGATAGTCATGTGGCTCGCTTCGACAGCGGGTAAATCCTCAAGATAAGTCTTTTTTACTGTGATAATACAGATCATATCCTATATATAAGCGCATTTTTTCGAGATGCCTTGTCTGTTTCGGCCTATTTAACGCATCAGCTACTCGTCGTGATCGATTTTGCTTCGTTTTGAGCCGGAGAAATCCACTTCCGGCCCTCACGTGTCTGAAACCCAGCAATTAAGGTGATAACTCCAGGAGCTTGTGGAGTGTTTATAATTGAAAACAGAATCACTTGTAGTGCATTTTGCATCGAACATCGGACTCTATTTGGACCGTTTTCCTTTCCTTCTCTGGTATTCCCCACCATATTTAATTTTTGCATCAGCCGGCTCCGCATACGGGTGACCAGCGGCGCCTTCTGCTGGATGGCGGCCAAACTGCACCACTAAAAGAAGGTCTAAATCGGACTTTATAAGTTAGTCGATATGAACTGATTTTAACCTAATAAACCATTAATTTTTGTTGGTATCCCTAAACCTGAGTGAAACGGGGCAGGAACTCACGCATAGAGGCAGAAATGGTGCGGCGTCTCTTGGCGTTGTCCAGACCAGGAGCAGCGGCAGACTGCTTGTCAGAAGCCCGGGTCTGGACGCTCCTGGTGGGGCTGTGTGGTCCCTCCGCAGGCGGCTCTTCACCGTGGTAATATTTCATGTGATAATGCAGCAGCTTCGCTTTGCGGAATGACTTGGTGCAGCCTGGAGCGCCACACTTGAAGGGATTGTGGTCGAGGTTGATGGACAGAACGGGAGGAGGCTGGTTTTTGATGACTCGGTACACTAAGTAAATAAAATAAGAACAACATGTTTATAGAAAAATAAAAGCAGATAAAACATCATAAGTGAGAAGCATTTCATTTCATATACTTACGTGGCTCTCGGCTGAATCTGTTGGGATTGTGGAAGCCCTGCTTCCGTACCGCTGGAAATATAATTTTTTTAATAAAAATTCAGCTTTTGAATAAATAGAATCATCAATTTTTTAAAAATTATATTCATTTTATAGATGCTTATTGCTGCCGTCGAGCCGAACGCTTACGTTTCACGAGCTGAGGCGGCGGCGCATCCGCTGCAGGCTGCGCGCTCTCCGATTGGATGTTTGGCTTCTGCTCCGCGTCGCCGCTGGATTCGGCGGTCGTCGTAGTGACAGAGTCCTGCTCCGTCGGCGCCGACGATGCGCTCTGCATCTCTGCGTATGGCTTGGGTGGCTCCGTGTATGGCTTTGTTACGCTCTGCTCCGACTCCTCCTCTTCCTTCTTCACGTCTCCGTTCACGCGGCGCTCCCCCTCCGTGTCGTCGTCCTTTTCCACCTTCACGCCGTTCGTGAGTCCCGTTCCCCTCTCGGCGTCCGCAGGGGTGTTCCGCTCCGAGGTTTCCGCCTCCTGCTTGGCGGCGGCGTGCTCGGCCTCGGAGACGCCGTTCAGTTGGGGGCTTTTGTCGTTCACCGCGCCCTCCTCCTGCTCTTCGTCATCGCTGTTGCTGTCTTCGTCCTGGTCCGACGTGCTGCGTCGGGCGCGCTTGTTTTTGGGACAGCCGTTCTCCTGCGGCCTCCTGTCCCTGCGGTTCGGGGCCCTTCGCACCGCGTTCTTGTCCGAGGACCGAGATCGGCCCCCAGCTCCACCTCTCTATCAGAACGATTTAAAAAAAAACAAAAAAAGAAAGTTCAGGAAATCGTCCAGAAGAAGCCACGGACATCAGACGGACAGAATGTCACCTCTTTAATATAAGGCTTTACGTGCATCCCCTTCACCGTCTGGATGACGCCGTCGTAGAACTTCACAGTGTAGGATGCTGAAGGCGAAGACACGGAACATTAAGCAAACTACATTTTGCACAATCTGGACACAAACGATCTGCTTGTCGTGTCTCGTAAAGAACTCCTTGATTTTTGCCTTCTCATGTTACGACTGCAAAATTCAGTGCATTTAATTGTGATTTCATCAAACAGAGGAACAGAGAGCAGCACGTAAATTGGGACGGTGGAGGAAACCGATCGTTTGCAACATGGATTTGCATTCAATTCACCCGAGTCAGCAATTATCCGAACCACATTTTTGTTGAATTTACAGCTGAAATGAATTATGCAACAAAAAATGACAAAGAAATAAGTTTTAAAAATAAGATACAACAACAAATGCCAGATTTGAGCCATTTTTCTGTTTTTTTTCCTCCACAGCTGAATGACACTCAAAGTATCAGTCATTTTCATTTACATCCATTTTTTGTGATGAGGCTCGAAATTGTTCAAATATATGTAGCCATCATCTTTTTGAAAATGTTTTTTTTATACATATATATATTAAAACCTAAACATAGGAATAAAAAAAGAGCAGATATTTATCAAAAATGATTAAAAAAAAAACTGTCTTCTTTTCAAAAGGTTGGGCAACATTAGCAGATCTAAATCCGTTTTATTTATCTGGACTGACGGTCTGGTTTTAGCTTCATCCACCGAGGAGCTTCTCTTTGCCATCAGAAGAAAAACATGCCCACAGCATGATGCTGCCCCCACCGTGTCTCAAAAGGGAGATGCATTGTGCTTGAATGACACAACTGGACTCTTGCCTAAAAGCAGAGCGACTTCTGAAGGGAATTGGTTTATATTTGGAGTGCCAAAGTCAACTGTGCTGAATACAAATTGATGTTTTCCCCACTCTATTATATCCCAATAAATCCATTCGAGTTAATTGCAAACACGACAAAAAATATTAATCACTTAAGAGGCCCAGCTGGAGAAGCTGAAGCTACTTACCATCTTTATTGACGGAAATGACCTTGGCTGGGTAGAAACGGCAGTCGGACCAGCTGGCCAGAACTTTGTCATTTACATGAAAGCCCTGGAGGAAAGAACACAGCGATCTTAGCGACTTCCGCTGGCAAGCCAACGGAGAGCGCCAACATTCGCGCTAAAATGTTGGCGCGAACCTTTTCTGAACGCAACCACCATTCAGAAAAGGTGGTTGCGTTTTTCCCCCGACCGCCGACTTACAGGCGAGCTGTCGCCGTGCAGGCCCTGCCGTCTCAGCTGAATTCTCTCCACGGGTCTCAGGTACGGACTGGTCCAGTCAAACCATTCATCGTAGCGGTGGCTCCACTGGCGGTAATGAATCAGTACTTTCTCATCGTCGTAGTCAATCTTCTCTATGTTGGCAGCATACCTTTAAAAATAAAAAATAAAAAAACACGAAAGTTAATAATGCATGATTGGGAAATCATGCTGGGCCTCAAATCCCAATTTGTGTTGCGTTTAATATTTCCTAAAGCCAACAAAATGCATCATAATGAGATCGTAGAGGGAAGGAAATTGATTTCCCTTGTAATGATTGCAGTGAGAAGTCAATCAGATGGGGGAGAGGGGCTACTGGCACAGGATAAATAAATAAATAAAACGTCTAAGATGTTTCTGCCCCAACCATAGCCAGTCAAATCAAATCAAAAACATTTTTAAAAAAAAGGAAAATATGTTGCAAGTGGCTGAATGTGAGAAAATGAGGGAAGTGAAAGAATGGGGAGGAGTGAGCGAGGCCATGACTCACCAGTTTTTGAGGCTGTCTCTGGCCTCGAGCTGAGCTCCCACCTCAAATGTTATCCCTCTTCTGTTAGGGGGCGTCTTATTCATACTGCCCACATCAAGGCTCCCTTCCTGCACAAACACACACACACACACACATGAACCAACAACATGCCAACACAAAGCTACACTCGTATAACCTTGGGGTGTGCTACAGAGATACAGCTCAGAGCCGTCAAGGTCTCTGCAGGCGCTCGGCTCCACAGCCGGTCTATGGATTGTGGGAAAAACTCGGCTCTGTGAACCTGAGTGGCAGGTTTGACACCGAGAGGGGGCTTTGGGGGGGAAGTTATCATTAGAATACCACGCTGACCAGAAACTAAATCAGATTAACATTTTGATACACAGCTGAAGATGCTCCTGTCATTTCTTCCATTGCAGTTAGATTAAAATCGCATTACTTCTATCAGATAACCTGCAGGAGGTTTTTTTTTTTTTTATGAGATATGTTCCTTCTAAAAAAGACAATTGGTACAAATCAGAATAGCTGGTCAAAACCTCAATAAGAAGTGGAGATTGGCTTCAGACTTGAAATCCCTGATCTGGCAACTCTTACTATTAACAGGGTGAAGAAACCTGGACTGGTGAGGTGAGCCATGCCCCTGAAATGATGGTGAATGTGTTCAGCGACCAGACATTCAAATGAGAATGTGTGACTTTTTAAAAAAAAAAAAAAAAAAAGGGGAAAAAAGCAACAACTAGTATGCCACAGAGAAATATTCACTCCGCATTTCTGGAGATGACATAAAACGACTAAAGATGTTCACCGCCCACCCGGTTAAAAGACACCAGGAAGCGATCATGCGCCAAGTTGATTCCCGCATCGATAAATCCCACTCGGATTATTTCAACACGTTTCTAACGCTGTCGGCTTCGGCTTAAAGAAAGGCCTAAATGGAAGGAGATTCATTCAGTCGCCAAAAGGAGCAGGGAGGGGAAAAAAAGGCAACCGCATCGTCCCTCCTCCGCTAACAGAGCTTCTTTTGTTATGCATAAAAACGCACCGCGGTCACGCTGACATATCGATGCCCCTTTTTTACTAATAAGCAACGATAAACATTTAAAAATAAATACATGTAGGTTCTTACTTCTCTCCCGCGTTCAGCCGCCTGGCGAGGCTCGCCATAGTGGAGGTGTTAGCTGGCTGCCATCAATGCAACACACTGCAACCTACAAACCGGATATCTCCACACTCCCCGGCCCACGTGTTTTCTGCTCAGCCGATTTCACCCAACAGACACAATAGGAGACAAAGACTACCGCGATCATCCTCTTGTGGCAGAGGATGATTTAGAGCACGACGTCAAAAAACAAAAATAAAGCATGGATAGGTGGTCCAACCAGTGGATTGCGATATTTAAAAAAAAATTAACCCGTTTATTTCTTTTGGCCTGTACAGAGCAGAAGATGACAAGTCAGGCAGGCAGGGAACCGGGTTTGAGATGCCAGAACTGGATCAGAGGCTCTCATTATTGGAGGTTTTAAAGGTGAGAGCTTATAGCGCGTGTGTTTGGGTGGAGGTCGATTTACGTTTTAGTTCAGATTTAAGCGGGGGCGAAATGGTACTTCGTGCGAGCGCAGTCTTCCTTATACGAAATAACTACATACGTCGACAGGTTTCAGCTTTTATTTGAACGGATACAACGCGAACACGTGCTTAATTTTCAGGTAAGCTATTGTTGACCACTTCCACCGCTGCTGGCACTTTATTGTCCGGTGTTTTATAACCACAGGGCGCAGCAAGAGACAAACCAGCTGTACGTCAGTGGTTTGGAGAGACGTGATTGGTCGAGTCGGTATAGCGTGGGCGGGTGCTCGCTGTAGCTCGCTTGGCGATTGGACGCGCAGTTGTCAGTCACAGGTCGGGGCTCTCCGTGGCCTCGCGCTAAGGCCTACCTCCTCGTACTTTTCCAACCGCGAACGAGCAGCGTGGAAATGCAAAACAGTAAACTTCTCCAACTGGGGACGCCGCACTCATATCTGCAGCTACCCGGTCAGCAACGAGAAACGTACTCCGAAATATAGAAGGGCGAACTGATAAATAAAGAGCAAACGAATGTTCTTAGAGGACATTCAATTATTTACTTCGTCACGTTTGTTTTGAACTCTCCAAGCCGACATGCGGCATCATACCAAGTGTGTGATGCGGCCGCAAACAGGGCCTCGTTTACGGCGGTATAAACTCGGAGATGCGCCATACTCGGACGATTTAAGCCTCTTACCTGTTCTCCAGTCACTATGTGTCAGGTTGAGCGAAAAATGTAGCCTGCACTCCCTTGACTGCGCAGATACGGCCGCCTCCGCCTGTCTGCTCCAGACCACGCAGTTGAATTTCTCTCGCTTGCATTTACCACCGGCGCGGGTAGTGTAAAAGCACAATGCGCATGCGCGAACCGCGAACTGAACTCTTGGTAATTTAATTATTTAGATAAGCATGGTTGTTACTTTATTTGGAAAATAAACACGCGTAATATTCACAAATAAGGAAATCTCCACATGCAGTGCCGGTCAAATATTGTATGCGCCCGAAGCAGAAGTAGAGTTGGGGCCAAATCAAATAATTTATTAAAAATAAAAGTCGTAAATAAGTTGTGGAATCGTGTTTTTTTTTTTACTTACAGATTTTGATTGGAATTTGCATGCGGAGTTCAGCATACAAATTAAAGTAGGGACTAAGTACAAATTGTTGCTTATCTACTGATTAGGTTGCAGTTACATTTGATATCACAATGAAATTTACCTCAAAACCATCAGAAATTATTTTAAATTAGCAACAGCAAATGACTGTTGCCTTGTAAAACGTGTTACATTTTTATGCTGCAACTTAAATCCTAAAGAAATATACATTTTGGAATATATTTTTTAAAAATGCTAATGCTGAATTAATATGAGGGGCTGCACAGTGGAGCAGTTGGTAGAGCTGTTGCCTTGCAGCAAGAAAGTTCTGGATTCGATTCCCGGCCCCGGTCTTTCTGCATGGAGTTTGCATGCTCTCCCTGTGCATGCGTGGGTTCTCTCCGGGTGTGTCCTGTCTACCTCTGTGTTGCCCTGTCCGGAGTGACCCCTCCTCTCACCTGGAACGTTAGCTGGAGATAGGCACCAGTAAGGGACGAGGGTGAAGGAAAATGGATGGATGGATGGATTAATATGATTAATATTTTCTTCTGAGATAAGAAATGCTCATGCAGCACCCCTGCTGGCGTGGGGATATAACAGCAACGAAATCCGATGATACTATTTATATTTATATATATATTAACTGTCTAGAATTATGGAGAGAACAAATGGCATGTTTTTATTGTTCTTTATTTTTGAAAATGCTCTGTTATTTCAATTTTCTCTTAAGAAAGAGTCAAAAATAAATCAAGTAAATTAACAAAGCTGGTTGTTCTGGAAGGAAATGGCAATTATTTCACTTTTCTTTTCCCCTCACTGACTAGAACAGAGAAAATGGCTCCTTACTCATTTAATCCATTAAATTCTGTCAGGATGTATTAATAATGCACGGCCTTCTAATGGAACAACTGCAGGAAGTGGTCTCATGTAGAAAATGACTCCTGGGACTGATGTGGAAAGATATTAAAGTAGAACAATTAAAGCCTAAAAGTCGAGGTTGCTGCAGGCAATTCATTGATAACATGTGGTGCATTCACTGCGCCTCTGATACAGGAACTAGGGTTTCAGAATGACGTCACATCGAACTTCGCGTTCCGATCCATAAAAAGAGACCGCAAGCATTTTTTTTTGAGACGTACGGTTTCTGCCAGAAACCTTCCCGCATCCTTCAGTTGATTTGTGGTCTGACGTTCCTCCAGATGAACAGCATTCAAGTTAGAGAGAAACATCTGAACAGAGGTCGTCTTTTGGGTTATATTGTTATAGTTAAATGAAATACTATAAATGTTTAAAAACACTTTTTTACTTCGTCACCGTGAACTATTCTATGATTTAATACAAACTTATAGTCGCATCAGTTTCTGGGAGAGGAAAAAGTGAAGAATACTTTCTGGATGCGCCTACACGCCATCGCCATATTGGATTTTGGTTATTATGGCTGATGAGGAATTTCTTTCCAAATCGTGTGTTGTATCTTCACAGAAACATTACAGTTATGGTTTTTTTTTTTTTTTTACTTTCATGTTAAAGTTGCCCCAGTTGCAAGTCAGAAAAAAAACAGTGCTACTATGTCACCGTTGTACTTAGTGAGAAAGCTAACTTTCTAAGCTAACTTGCTCGTATACTGTTAGCAATACGAGCTAACAATACATTTCTCAGCTGTCGTTCTGTTGCCATCATGGTGGTAGTTCAAAATTTCAACAAAAACATTAAAACTTTCTTTCTGGACAATTTTCAGCTAACTTGCATTGCTCTAATTTATCTTAGCACGACCACCATACACCTTATCAACAAATGAACAAACTTTTATTTTTAGTCAGTCATTACAGAGAAGACAGTCGCAAACACACATATGCCAAAAGTGGTTTGAATCTGTTTTTGTTAAAATAGCAAGCAGGTACAGCAGGAAAACAAGCTGTTGACCACAGCCCCTCTCACTTACACATCTTTTTTTTTTTATTGCTCTTTACAGTGAAACTGAACCCTCTTCCATCCCCCACAAGCCATCCCACCCCAGATAATTAGAATATACTTCAGGAAGGTTAGTACAAATTTCCACAAGTAAGTTATTTACAAACAGCTCAGTTTTACATTTTTAAGAGAGAGTTCACCAACACTTCATTTCTCTCGGCAGGTGTTTTTAACTGAATTTCAGTCAGCGATATTCATCCATCCAACACCCATTTTTTCCCCCATAGGACCTGAGCAAAAAAAAAAAAAAAAAGAGAACAATTCCAACTGAAAGACTGACGACAAATAAAATACGTATTATTGCATAAACGGACTTTGTGAGCGGTTCCATTTTGGGGGGGAAAAAAAAAATCTCTTTAGTTCTTGTTCAATGAAATGATCTCTAAAGCAGCCGTCAGTACAACCAATAACAGCAGTCGAGGCAAACCTACCAATAAGACATGATTACAAGAGTTCTTTTAATTGACTTTCGGTTTAAACAATAAAAACAAAACAAAAAAAAAAAAAACCAGGTGTCTTCTGTTCACACTGACGAATCACACAAAAACACAAAAACAAACCAGGGGGAAAAAAAAGTTCCGACTGCTTAAATTAATTTATTCCTGAATAATTTCGATGCTGAATCTCGATTCAGTCCCACCTTGCTCGACCAAGCTGTAACAGCAGCAATAGCCCTATAGTTAGAAATAAAGCATTAGCCTGTTTTCACGTGTCGCAGGTTAAACGAATAGAGATCTGAACTGAAGCGTCTTTCTGGAAACGGAACAAAAAAACAAAACAAAAAAAAAAAAAAAAAGCAAGCATTCACACACATGTTCCAAGAGTTGTAAAACATCACCTCAACAAGTTTCCAGTGTGACCTAAACAGAGACAGTGTTGATTTTTTTTTTTTTTCTCCGCTGGTTCGTCAATGTGTGACCGATATGTGCTCTTCCGGGCGTTCCAGTGTCTACACCACGCCCTCGATGAAGCCCGTGTCCAGGTGGACGATGAGCATTCGCAGGAAGGACATCTCTTTGCGCGTGTTCTCGAAGATGATGCGCGGGTCGTCCGAGTGGCACCGGAGACAGTTGGGGGCCATCACCATGGCCAGGTTGTTGACGTCCATCTTGGTTATGGCGACGTTGGACGGCTGAGCGAATACCTGGAGATGACCAAAAATGTGGCTTTACTGCTTTGTTTGGCCTTTCAGACCTAGTTTAAGGAACTATGGGTCCAATTTAAGCTGCAGTTAAGGAAGTTTAGAGAGTAAACAAGAAGTAAGAGAAGTAAGACCGTTTTTGGTGGTAATAGAATGCATTCAGACACCAATTGTGTATTGACTGTAATTTTACACAGATTTTTACTTTTTTTTTTTTGCTTGAGGTGGGTTTTTTTAATGCATTAACAAATTAATGCGCTAAAGATGGAAAAACATTTGCCGGATAAATTCTGACATGACCAACCTTCCACTCCAGTCTGGGGTGGAGGAGTGTCTACTGGGAGTGGCCGGCTGGAGGCACTCTTGGGAATTATAGAACGGTAGCATCTACTGGTGGGTCTGTGCCATACCAGAGGCATGAAGACCAGTGGAGTAGAGTACTCTGTGGTCCATGCCAGTTTGCAACCTCTACATCTGGTTTATTACAGTCATCCATAACATTGACATCTCACAAAAGGTGGGAATATGGAGGTAGGGGGATGGATGGTGCATCCCCATTCCAGACATTTCAAGACAAAGCAAGCAGGGCAAAGAGTGTGTGAGAAAATGCTGGTTGTTACCTGAAGGAAGTGGATGAAGTAGCACAGAACCAGTCTGTTAAGTTCTGGCAGAGACTGCACTACGGCAATGGCCGCCACTGGGTCGTCACAGTTGCTGATGCACTGCTTGTAGAAGTCCATCGGGATCAGCGGCTCCTCCAGCTCCCGATACCAGAGCTTCATCAGAGAGGCTTCATCAAAAGGAAACAGTTATCAATCCATAAAACCTGAGGGAGTGCATATGAAAACGTATCCGGATAATAAATCCAAGCCGTACCTGGAACGTTGGGATCAGAGAGATTCTCTGGAATCCTCCACTGGTCCACTTGGAGCTTTAATGCGTTGACTTCATCGATGTCTCCAGGCACTCTACAGACGAAAAGGGGGAAAAAAGCGAAAGGATTTCAGCTGGGTCTTAAAAAGTTATCAAGATTACCAATGTTAGGCCTTAAGAAGGTTTAAATGTACATTTTAGCTCTTAAATTACATTTAGTCCAATTTTAACTTCATGTGTAGCTGCTCTGGCTGAGGTAGGAGGAACTGAGATCGGTACTAAAGCGACTTCTGCTCTGTCTGTTTAGGGAAACGAAATCCAAAGGTACTTTTTATACCATCCACTGACAGCTTTTTTGATCAAACATACCGGGGGTGTGTGTTGTATCTTTGGAAAAAAGACAAGCATTTGTTAAATAATTAAAATCCTAAATGCATATTTCAGATGACTCCATGTAAGAGAAAATGACTGTTAAAACCAAGCTGGTGTCTGTAAATGGTCCCTACATGTGTAACCACAATAACAATAAAAAAAAAAGTCAATCAAAAGTTTGTAATTACTGGCAGCGCGTATTTTACATCACTATGAAGGAATTGTGTGTAGATATATATTGTCTGTAGATAAGAAAATCTGATAAGTGGGCATTTATTGCAGTATATATTACATTTTGTGATGAATTTATTATATTGAATTTGATTTGTCATTTTTATGATAAATTAAAATTAATGATGTTTAATAAAAAAAAACAAAACGGAGTTGTCATGATCTAGTCAGTTTTACTGCTTTTTTAGATGTGTTTTTCAACATGTTTTTATGGTTTTAGTAACCTAAACAGAGGAGTAATACATAGTCTTTTATTACTTATCAATATCACAACAGTACCTAAAAATATTGTGATCACACTTTAACTCCATACGGCCTGATTCTGATTGATAATCAGAATTTTTTCGGTTTGACAAAGACGAAAAAAATATATATAAAAAATCACACAGTTGCACTCTTTGGCCACTAGAGGGACCTCCGTCTCTACTCCGCATGTTCCTCAGAGCGATTTTGGATTACATTTGTTGTGAATTGGTTCAACATAAACACACACAATTCAATTAACCTGAATTAAAATGCAGCTTTTTAAACACAACCTCTTGATCCCAGCAGCCGAACTTTTACTGGAGATGAAAACCAAAACACGATGAAGTCACCATAACCAGCCGTTCCATGGCATGAAGTTTGTTTCGAAAAGGGATCTGATTTGTAAACATGCGGAGATCATACAGAATTCGATCCGACTCAAAACTCTCCACACACACACCGCTGAGAGGCCCCCATCCGCTCTGCCGCTCGGACAGCAATGTAAACACACACGCATCACCCGGTATCGCGTTACACAGAGCGACTACGAGGAGCAAAGTTTGCTTAGAAACAAAAGGAATCACAAGACCACACACACTTGTTTACACACTACAGATGCAATAAAAGCCATCCATGTACGTTGTGAGAACCCTTTTTAATTAGCCAGACCGCCGCAGCGTCTTTCGTGCCGAGGCACGTCGTGGCCGACTCGGGGGTCCGCCTCACCTGAAGATGCCCTCCGTCTGCGCTCCGCCCAGAGCCAGGACGTACTGGGACAGCTGGACCTGCACCCAGGGCAGCTTCCTGTCTGGGAAGAGCTCGCTCTGCCGCTCCATCACTTCCTCCAGAGAGCTGCCAAACAGAGACGGGGTGATGATGGCCCGTCTGCTGTGGTCGATCTCCTCCAAGGTGGGCTTACGCAGACCCTGAAGGGTAACGGGGAAGCAAGAGGTACATTTACAATCCAAGTGTGTCAAGGAGGGGTGAGAAGGGGCAAATCACGGCCAGGCCTGCAGGTGCGCTGCTGTGACTGGGTCTGGTGTTTACGTCTCCGCCTGTGACTGTTTCGGCACACCTGTAATTACGTCTCCCTCGAACACGGATGATTCAGAGGAGGTTCGTACCTTTCCAACATGACTCGCATGTCCTGCGTCGTGTCCCTGCACAGCTTTTGCTTCAAAATTACACTTCAGTCGAGTCAAACCTCCAGAGTTCTCAGGACTTTCAGCCACATGCTGAAAGCATCAAATTCTAACCCTGTGACTCAGGCTCTCACGATACGCAATTAATTTTTTAATGGCATTGTAAATTTAAATGAGCGTGACAACTTTTATGCTTGTTTGCTTAATTTTTTATAGTATGCTGCCATTTAATATTAGCGAAGAGCCGTCAGTTTGAAACATTCGACAGCCACTTTTACTTGCACTTTATTTATTTTGTTTTTTTTTTTTACAAAAGTCCGAAGTGGCAATTTTTACTATTCTGTTTGAAAGGGCAATTTTGTTTTGCTGAGACCTCATGCTGCATTTTATTTTTTGCATCGGTTGTTTTGTTTGTTAATTTTTGGATATTTAAATGAAATGTCTTCCAGATCCAGTGTTCAATGTTCTTTGGAAGCTAAAGTTTATTGAACTTTCAGAGGACGTACTTTCTTTATGCCATTTGAAAATGGTCTCAACACGAATATATTATCGTTTATCGCGATAATTTCCAGAGCTCATCATCCAAGCCAAGTGTGTTATTGTGACATTTTTACAGTAGGCAGACATTAAAAATAGAACCTGCATAAATCAGAGGATGGATAAGACAGTATGAATGGATGGACTACTAGATGAACAGATGGATGAGGGGATGACGAATGACGAATAGATGGACGGATCAAAGGATGGATGTACAGGCAAGCAGATGGACAGAATGAATTGAGGGACTAAAAGATGGACACATGGTGGGACTGATGGAGAATAAATAGAAATGGACAAAAGATGGGTGGAATCTTGTTTTTCCATACCGACTAGTACTTAGAAAACCTCAAATCACATTCTAAACTTTTGCAGATTGCAATAAATAAATAAACAAATAAATTAAAGTCAATTCTCTCCACTGCTTACCTTTTTGCCTCCAGTGATTGCCACCTTGAGCAGCTTCCGATGACAGAACTTAGCATACGTGCTGACAGGAAGACCTACGGAGAACAGAACAAGCAAACACTCAGGACCAAAGAAAACCAAACTTCTCCGGAGACAAAAAAAAAAAACAAACAACAAAAAAGACACAAATCCCCTTCTCTATATCCTCAAAAGATTCCAAAGTAAAAACTCTGGAAGCGTCAGTCAGCGCTGAACGCACAGAACAACAAATGATTTAGATTCTTTCCCACGAACGGGAACAGCAGTGTTTTCATTTCCCACAGATGTCAGACGGGAGGCAGAGTTTGGGAGGCGGGCGGCGGTAACTAGAGAGACATGTTGACGGTGCGACGCCGGCATGTGGGGATTAGAGCGTACCCGGTTAAACTGTCAGGCTGAGCCGAGATTTACTGCTGCTACAAAAAGCTTGAGGTATAGTCCAACCCACACACACTAACCCCCCCACACACACACACACACACTGGTGCAAGTTATTCTAAAGTTGGCTGACCCAAAAGACTGACTAACAATTAATTGATACGCAGCAATTGTCTTTAAAATATATAAAGTGCTAAAGATTTTCACATTATGCTGAATTTATTTTAAAAATGATCACTTTTGAGTCAGCTGTGTTAAACATCCATCCATCCATTTTCTATACTTAGTGGGGTCAGGAGTGGGTCAGGAGTGGGGTCAGGAATGTTAGCTGGTGCCTATCCCCAGCTAACATTCCGGGCGAGAGGCGGGGTCACCCTGGACAGGTCACCAGTCTGTCGCAGGGCAACACAGAGACAAACAAGACAAACAACCACGCACACACACACACACTCACACCTAGGGACAATTTGGAATTAACCTGACAGTCGTGTTTTTTAACTGTGGAGTACCCGGAGAGAACCCATGCATGCACAGGGAGAACATGCAAACTCCATGCAGAAAGACCAGGGCTGGGAATCGAACCCAGAACCTTCTTGCTGCAAGGCAACAGCTCTACCAACTGCGCCATTGTGTAGCCCTGTCTGTGTTAAACACTGACTGAATAAAAAGGAAATATTACAACTTTGTTCCATGAAGCGCGTTAACTCATGACAGCTTTCAAAATAAGATGTACTCATTTATATCATGTTTTTTTTTTCTTGAATCAAGTCACATCCTATACTAAGTAGCTCTCCAGTAGTATTTGGTTGAAAAATTGACGCTGCTTTGCCATAAAGCACGGCTCAATTAGGGCTATTAAGGTGATGAATTGTCGAGTATTTATATTTCAAAACAAAACCGCATTACGTGCATTTTCCATCCCAAACCGCCATCCGTCTGGCCTACTTCTATTTCCCATTCCGATGGCGCTCCTGTATCAGCACACTCCGCTTAAGGATGACTAGCGGCGCCCTCTGCTGGACGGCGGCCAAACTACAACACTAAAACAAAGGTCTAAGCGGACGATACAAGTCGATTGATTGAAACTAATTTTAATCTTATAAACAATTAAGCGACAATTAATCATAAATCGATTAATTGTTTGCATTCCTAATTACAAGAGCTGCCTCCCAGGACTGGACAAACTTTAAGAAACCAGGAGAAGATTTGAAAACAGTAACCCTCCCATCCCCCCATCCTCAGAAAGGCTCTCTCTCCAGCTCTCAAAGTAGAAACCAAAAAAGAAAGTTCTGACATTCAGGCATGGATATAATCTCCCATCTTTCATCACTGAGGTAACTGGAGCCAAACACTGCGCTCTTGTGGGCTTTGTTGTTGTTCTTACCAGTCCTCAGCGAAGGAGTACCTGAGGCAGGGCCATGTGGAGATGCTTTCTGCCGGGATTTATAAAGTAACAAACCGTCCCCAACGTGTTCCCTGGGGTCAAAGCTCTTAGATTCATTGCAAACAGGTGACTCGTACGCGAGATGTTAATCTGACAAACACCAGACTATAATTATATCTATTCAAAAAGATCAGAACAATAATTTGCCCTTGATCTCCACATTCTTCTCTACTGGAACAGAAGCTCCCAGCAGAGACGCAGAGCAATTAGTGGGAGAGAAGCCTCAACGCCACCGTTTGCGTATATTTGCATCAGCGTCGACGCCGTCAGTGCAGCGACAGCCAAGCAACCAAAGCCTGGGAGAAACAGGAGCCCATTAGATGCTTGAGAGTACTGCGCCGGACTGAGAACAACATGACACCAAACAACTCCCGGTGCTGCTGATCACAGCTACTTGTTGATCTACGCAGCTGCTAGTTACTTTGCAAAGGCATTCCTGTAAGCGTTCAGGCTCTCTGAATGTTTCTGTAACCCAAAAGGTTCGGTTTTGGTCTCATCTGACCAAGGAACCCATCTTTTGACCTTCTAAAATTTACTCTATAATGGTTGGTGTAAGTTCTGAAGCTCTTTGGTCAACTTCTGTTTTAAATGTCCTATAAAAATAAATGTGACATTGACATACAAGCAGCCACTCTTTCCTAAAGGTCAGATTTGAGTTGAGAAGAGCTAATACTTCTCTAGTCGACACACTGATCCAGTTTTTTTTTTTTTTTTTGCGATTTCTGATGCGGAAACTCAGCCCAAATCAACAGATTCCCACATTTGTTCCACGATGATGCATAGCTATGGGTTTACTACAAGATTTCTGCAAAAATGGTGAAAAACATTTGGTTCGAGTGACAAACTCAACTTACTGCTTCTACACTGCTGCGGCTACTTTACTTGATGTTAAATTATAGTTCTTTATTTAGAGAATAAAACACGTTTGCAGGTGTAAACTGTCATTGTTTCTCATGTTTCTTCTTCTACATGTAGATTTTGGAAACATATTGCTAAATTCCTTGCGAGTAGCTCCACAAAAACAGGGATTTTGATCAAATAAATAATAATAATAAAATCACAAAAACCATCATGGACTGATTAATATTCCCCAACAATCTTATTAGGCGACTTATAAAATCAACTGCAGCAGTATGGATGTAAATGTTCACTGCTGCGAATCGTTTTAATCTTTTTATTTCACAATTTTGACCCCAATTTGCGCTGAGTCGTCAAAAAAAAAATCAACCCAAGTGTCAAAACGTGAAAACGACTTTTGCAAAACTGCCACTCGTGTTCCGGCTCCGACTACCAGCGCAGGTTTTGTTTTCCTCATTTTGAGCTTTAACCAGTGGCCTTCACCTTTGACCTCTGAGCTGAGCCTTGCTCCGTGTGATTCTGAATCACAGCATCTCAACGCGAGGCCACTGTTGTGGTGTTGGACGATGGCGACGGTGATGATGTCACCGATGAGGAACCCGACCATCTAAGTCAAAGGAGTCGGTGAGGGGAAGCCACGTGTTGCTGCTGCTGCTGACGATGATGAAGAAATGAGCAGAAATGATGCCAGGATGATTCACAGAGTGGACCATTGTGGCTGTGAAGGACCATCTGAAATTCTCGTCCTACTATTTTTCCCTCCCTGCTCTGCTGTCTGTGAAGCCCACTCATTGTGGCAGTACATCAGCACGCACTCATCTGACAAACCCACCCCCTGATTTTCCATCCCTCTTCCAGCGGCCGCTCCGCAGGGAGCAGTCCGTTTGATTTGTAACGGTTCTGCACGGCTTCTGCAGAGAGTGGAAAACCATGTGAGGGACTCCCTGCCTGCCTTAGCTTGTAATCCAACAGAAACCCTGGCGCAAAAGCGGGAATCGCTCGTTTCTCGGAAAAACAACGTCCGAGACTTGTTTTGAAAAATGCCGATGAGCGAGAAAACACACCTTCTTCCTCCTCTGTGTTCTGTTTCCGCTTCTTTCTGGACTTTGAGTTCTTCTTCAGCTTCAGCTCCTGCTGCTCCAAAATAAACTGTGTCACTATGAAAGCAAAGAGAGCAAACATCAATTTTCTGGTGAAAAAGCGGAGAACGAGACGCTCTTATCCATGGTTAAATATGTCCTCCTGCACACTACTACAGCACACAGTGATGGAAAATGAGGAGAAAAGACCAAGGTCTATCAAAAAGTATCACAGAAGGGAAATAACTAACGATTATTCTAATAACAGATTAATCAGGTAAAAAAAATTGGCACAGTCTACAAATTTTTCCTTTAATCAAGTCTTTTTTTTAAATAATAATATTAGAAAAGACGCAAATAAACAAATAATTTAGTTCCTTTTAAATAAGAAAATAAACATTTCATGTCCCAAAATGCAACACCAGCATTCCTTTAGCTTGATCCTTTGTAGCAAAAGATGCGTCTGTAGCTACAAAATACTTCTAACATGTGAAACGTTCAGCCTTTCCTGCCTGATTTAACATCAAAAAAGTCCAGCCGATCTGCTGATTCAGTTTTGAGTTTATTTATTCATAATTGGAGAGCAACAGGTGCTAAATAAGAGATATTCTTACCACAAGAATTTGAATTAGATGAAGTTAAAAGAGTCACTTTTTTGGAGTTGTGGGTAGAACATATTTCCAGACAAAGTTAATTTTTTTTAGTCTTTAACGCAAAATATTTGAGTTTTTTTTTTTTTTTTTTTAGTTTTTGCTTAATAACTACTCTGAGTACACTGTTCTTTCAGCAAATGGTTGTTTTTTTTAATTTGTATACTCCAGTTAACAATTAATCGACTCCTAAATTAGTTGATTGTTTCATGAGTGATTAATCACAATTAATCGTTTAAGTCCCAGATCACAAACAAAACAGGGAGGTGCAGACAGAAAGAAAGGTGACCCACCCTGTGCCTCAGTCTGAGACTCACATTTCTTGTCGCTGTTGGGCTCCGTGTGTCTCTGAATGTAGCCCTCCAGGTAGCAGCGAAACTTCGGCGAGGGTGCGAAGAAGGCCAGGCTGACGGCCATGAGCTCCCACCCTGCCGCCAGGCTCCGGGGGCTGGCATTGCCCGTGGTCTGCCTCACCAGCTGGACGTACAGCTCATCCCGCAGCCCCGGCATGTCCCAGCACTTGGTGACGATGAGCAGCGCGCAGTGGCGGCGGTCGAGGCGCGACGGCCGGTCGCCCATGTAGGCCTGCACCAACTTGAACATCTCGCAGGCCTCCTTCCTGACGGCGCGGTCGCTGGTGACCAGCATGGGCTTCTTGATGGACCCGCGGTTCCAGGACAGCATGTTGGCGATGGAGACGCGGCGCCGGAACAGGCCCTGCGTGTGCATGTTGAGGTGCTTGCTAGCCCAGTCCTCCATGCCCATGTCCGGCGGCGGAGGTTGCCGCAGGGTAGCATAAGAGAGCTGGTAGGAGGACCCTCCTCCTGCTCCTCCTCGGACTCCTGCTCCATCGCCTCCTTCTCGGTTGTCGTGGCTGGCGGAGCGATGCGGACCTAGAGACGCCGTCCGTCCATCCACCATGCCTTTCTTTCTGCTCTCTAGTTGAGCCTGGAGCTCTAGGGTTCCCGCCTGCAGGAGAAGGCGAGAGGGACGGGAATCAACGAGGTAGTGGATACAAAGAGGGAGAGGCAAAGAGAGATACAAACTCTGAGTGTAGCTGCATTTTTCATTGTGTCACACTAAGAGCCGTGCGGCCTTTCGCCTAATACTCTCCCCTCTCTGCAGTGCTGGGACTCCAGGGCAAACTGTAGCAAGATCGGCACATTCGTTTCCTGCAGCTGGATGGGTTAGCTGGCAGGAAAGCACAAACTCCTAAACTCTGGCTGCACACCAGCACAGCAGTCCGAACCAAAGCTCTTCCCTAACATCAGACCGGCCTTCCAGAAAATCCCAAGCTTTCCTCTTTCGCAAGAACTCCCTCTGAACTTCGCGAGTAAGCAGCAGCTCTTACTCTTTAGAAGAAATTACCGAGAAGGTCAGGTACCTTCTACACACAGCCAGAAACAGCACACAGAGCCAGACAAGGCCCAAAGCACAGGTTGCTTTTACTAGGACGTAAAATGCACCAAGATCTCTAATCACTGGACCTTTGGGTGGAATGAAATGATCTGAAACTGGATTTCAGATTTTGAAAAATCAGGAATAATTGTGAGGTTTGGGGCCACAGAGTCTGTATTGCTGAGGCGTATTAAGATACATTAAAGTTTTAACAAGTTGTAGTTGCAAAACTGCTACAATTTTACATCATTCCTACGGCGTAAGAGAACTTTGAATGGGACCAGAGATAGCAGTAGATTGACAGGAGCTTTCTTAACTTCAAAGCTTAAGGCTACCAAACTTTTTCTCTGGATACAAAAAAACAGACAAATTTGGTCGTTTAAGATATTCCCACTAGCAAAATGAGAGCTCCACCTGCTGCACTTATTAAGGTAAGCCAATTAAAAACCTTCAGTTGGCTACAAACTATCTGTACGTAAAGCAGCAGACTGCAGGCTAGTTATGCAAACAGACAGAATAATCAACCAGCTAAAATCATCTCATTATGAATGTTATTTTGTAAACAGGAGAAGTTACATTCTGGAGATTTTGGAAAAAAAATTTTTTAACGACATTTACTATGATCTATGCATATTAAGCCTTGTAAAATTTTACTTGCTAAGCAACTAAAAAATAAAAGTGCTTCAAGTTTAGCTTGTGTTTAAACAAGTAATTTTACATCAACGTTTTCTGACTTGAACTTGTAGTTCGTAGTAAGCCTCACAAATATGAACTATAACGTTTTGGCAATACATTTTGATATATTCACCTTTTTTCCAGACAAAATGAGTCGATATTGTTTAAGAGAAAAGAAACCTCAGACACAGATAAGCCAGATTAAAACATCCCAAACACATACTTTAGTCCTTTTCAGATACTTAAAATTTTTAAGATATTCCAGAACACTGCAAATTTAGCTAATATTTATTCTATATTTTAGCTTTTAGCTATAAAAAAATAATGCCAATAGTTTGGATTATTTTAGATTTTTCCCCTCCTGTCTAAAAACAAATAATAGGTTTATATTAGGCCATTTGTATTTACGTTTTAAGCAAATGTCTTGATGGACTGACATTTGAGTACTTTTACCTCACAGTAAGCACACAGTGAGTCTCAGACCAGTAGAAAGCTTAAAGCAAAATTAAATGTTAAAAAATAAAATAAAATCTGTATATTCCATGAATGCATTTGCCTGATCCACCAGCAGGTCTAAAGAACATTCCAGCAGACTTAAGGGGCCCTCTCAGCGCTCTCGCTGTTTTCCAACACACTTTAGCTACAGTAGCACCACCAGGCATTGGTACCAAAACGCCTCCCTTCCTTTTCCTCACAATCCTGGACCATATGGGCCTCAGTGGTCCTCCTTCCTGACCGAAGGAGGCCATGTCCTGAGTCTCTCTGGCCTGGCATGAGCTTCGCTACCCAGGCGCAGAGCTGGCATGTGAGTTTACAGAGCCTGCAGAGCGAGGCAGATGGAGAGCAGTAAGAGGATGATGACTATTGCTGGAACTGCGGCCATTACAGCCAGCAGTGCTCAGCCCGATGTCTTGGGACCGTTTAAATCCCTTTCAGGAGTGCCTTGATAGTAGAACGGGTATCTAGTTAGGCATATATGGCTCCCATTTACCTTGCAGTTCCTCTCAGCTTTATGCAAACATGCTATTAGGCCGTAACAACCTATTGAAAGGGGGCATTAAGTTGGAGAATTGGAAATATGTCCGCATTGATAACAGACAGGATGGCTGTGGGAAATGAGTAGGCATTAAAGACATGCCTAACACAGCAAGGCCTTGCAACAGTTAGTGCCCTGAGCTGATAAAAGGCCAGAGGAAGACCTCCACCTCTACGGTGGTTAAATTAGTGTTACTGTTCCTCACCCAGAAAGATTGGCGTTATAAATCTTCGGAGGAGCATCTGGTGGCTCGTTCAAGATCATTCTGCTGCTTTTGGATTCATGATGAGCAGCAGGTATTTGAAAAGGGACTTTAGTGTCTTTAAATTGTAAAAGAAGACCATAAAACTCAAATGGCCATTCTTTACAAAGTGCAATATACGAGTCTTTGGGATGAATCAGACTCATTATAGCAAGGTTTAATGGGAGTTAATGCAATGTGAAAAGGTGTAGTAGTTATAAAGCAGGAGTTTTCCCTACATTTCTTTCATTCTGCAGATTTTGTAAAGACCTGTGCCTCAGGTGTCCTCAGTGTGGTCTGGGATATTTGAAAACTATACACTGTGTGCAGAACCATTAGGAAACTGAGTATTTTGACCATAATTTTTGGGCATATTTTCAAAGTAAAGTATGGATGAACATGGATTCAAGAAAAGCAGATAAAGTTTATCTACATAATGAGGGAGGGTGTGACCTAAACATGTCAACACAAAGTGAGCATAGTGATTAGGGAGAAACTTTTCTTTAGGAAAAATGGTAAAAAAATTATTTAACCGACCATGAAAAGTGAAATATTAACTAAAAGTCTCTTGAAATAACCAAGATCTTGAAGTCTGATCACAGAAACAAAAGTTTTGTTACAAATAGTCATATATGGATAGCAAGAAACATGTTGAGAAAAATAAGACAAGTTAGCTACCAAGGATTTGAGAAGAGTCAAACATGAAACCGATCAAGCGACTGACGAAATGATCTTAATGTCAGAAATGTTTACTGGAAAGTTTTGAGTTTAAAATAAAAAAAAACAAGTGAGATGGGAAAATGTGTTTTTCATTTGATCGAGTAATAATTCTCAACAATAATCCCTGCACAAAGATTAAGTGCAAACAAATATCCTGCTGAGAAAACCAAAACATCACTTTTACTTTCCTAAACACTCATATTTGAAGTTTACTAACCTTCTGGATTAGCCAAGAGCGCCGCAGATGGTGATTATTAAACGTAATCCTCACAAATAAGACTTGCTTAATAATTGTGCACACAGTGTAATCTAATCAGTCAGCAGGTAACTTTTGCACTGCCAAACAGTCTGCTCATTGTGCCTTAGAGGAACCAGACACATGCATATCTAAAAATTCACACAACTTGCAGATGAAAACAAAGATGCTTTATTCAAGCATGACCGGGCCTCATTTGGGAGCAAATTCTTTTCTTATCCGACAGCTAATCTACAGAGAAATCAGTAATCGGAGCTCCACCAGCTCAAATACAATCAAGCATGTTTAAGCTTTTTAATTACATAGTAAATACGGCGTTAGATTAGCTAGAATGACGACTTAAATGTTTATTCGTGCAGAAAGAGATTAGAAATGGACTGCTTGTAGCTTCCTCAGCCCCGGTCGTCTTCCATCAGTATATTAGGTTATGCTAACAACTAAACTGTTGCAAAGGGAAGAAGACTTAAAATTAGCCATTTTCAGTATCGATGATGTTTTTAAATTAAGTTAAAGGAAATGGTTTATAATTCAGACTGCAAACAAGGACAACCACACTTTAGGAAGCATCTACAACATGCAGGTCACTGACATTTTACATTACTGGCATTAGTGATGCTAACTATGCTAGTCACTACTGTATCTCAGAAAGATGTTACCTTTTCTCATAGAAATAACTATTACATGTAATGACGGGTACTAGGAATTAACTTGCCCTACGACCAGTAGTCTTAATAAGACGTTACCTGTGATGGTGGTCCCGGGGTCTCTGGTGAAGACAGGCTGGCCTGGCTGTTTATGCTCATCTCCAATGTATCCACCTTTTCATAGGTTCTTTTTTGCCTCCCTGGGATCTCCAGATGGGTCAAAGCAGGGGGACCGTAGTTAGCCGTGCTCTTTAGTGACTGGGGCGCACCACTGATATCCTCTCGTGACGGACACCTGCCAGCAGAGCTCACTCCCCCTCCAAACAACCTGAGTGAGTCGGCGGGGGAGCGTGTCCGAGGTACAACGCCCCTCTCCCCCATCTCCGGGTCCAGCCCCGCTCTCACCTCTCTCATGGTGTTGGAGCGACTCACCACCTCCCTCATTTCAGCCATAAGTCTCTCGTTCAGGGCGCACAGCTCCCCGCTGCTGCCTATGGAGCCCGGCCTGCCTCCTGCTCCTCCACTGCCTCCCATTCTCCTCCGGCTCTTTCTTCTCAAGCTTGGAGAGGGACCCGTTGAGTAACCGGAGTCTTGATAGTTTGCTGTGGCCTGCGGCGTTGTGGACGGGAAGTCTTGCGAGGCCTGGCTGCTCTGCCTGCTGTGTCGTGCATCCATGGCACGCTGCACCGTGGCCTCAAGGATTCGCCAGTTATGCTTTTTGTCCAGCGAACTTGGACCTGGGGTTCCTGGCTCTCTGTCCCTCAACTGGCCTCGAGATTGTTGCGAAGCTTGGGGTTGAGGCAGAGTCAAAACACGCTCCTGTCTGGACGTAGGGGAGGCGGCTCGGGTAGGCAGAGGAGAGCTGGATGGGAGCCCCTGCTTGGGGTCCACGTTAACCATGTGCTTGATGCACTCCAGACCAGCTGGGCTGTAGTCAGAGGAAGACGGGTCTCTCCGGTGTCTAGACCCCGGATGTGACGATGCAGGGTGCGGGAGAAGTCTGGGCTTTTGGAGACTTTGGGTAGGTGTCAAACGAGACAAATGTTGTCCATTGTACAGGTGCGCCCCCTCTACTTCCATATCTGTAGGAGGTTCGTCATATATGGGACAGTCCGAAACTGGCTCATCATAGATCGGGGCAGTGCAACCATATGGAGGAGATATTGGGCGAGGGGTGCAAGTTTGTGACCTATGGAGGAGCGGACTCGGATGGCCACCGTCCGACGTCGCCAAACAGAAACTACCGTTGCTGGATTTTCTTATGTGCTGACCCTGACGTGCATCACTGGTCATTTTGCCAGAGGGGGCCGTTTTATAACCCTGGCTAGAGCTCAGGTGTCCTCCTTGGGGCTTGTTGCAGGATTGGTGCAGGGAAGCGGTGCTGGCTTTGCTGTGCGCACTGTGTTGAAGAGGTGGGATGGGCTGGCCGCGCTGCATGCTGTTCACCTTCACCAACATGGCTGCTTTAGAACCGGGTACTGGCTGCCATCTTTGAGCGCCATCCCTGGAAAGACATAAGTGAGATTTAAATTCAGTAACAGCAGAAGAGTAAACTCTTTAAAAAGCCTGTCATAAAAGCGGCACCATTATATATGACAACTGCAGGCCTGACGGGGCTGGGAAAATCTCCAGCAATCCATGAAGTCTTTTCCAAACATTTCCCTAACCTCTAAAGACTTGAGTCCATTTTTAGCCTGGCAGTCAAAACAGCCCCGTCAAAACCACAAGACAATGACTCCTGTATGTGTGTTGTGCAAATCAGTAGCCTAAAATTACCGACTGACTGAACAAAACACATTTCTCTTGAGGTCCTCTTAATAGGTGTGACTCATGTCTGGGGACCATATCGGGACTCGTGCAAAAATATTTACTCGGACTCATGTGTAGATGATCAAATGCGGAGCTGCTGGGTTGCCGCTGGAACATCTGAGCAGTGAATCAGCGCACGGAGAGCTGAATGAAGTCTAGACCACAGCTCCTCACAGATGAGGTTTCCCGAAGGGTGACTCTCCCCCCTTTTTGGGTTGAATGACCGGCCAAACTTCAAAGCCAAGAGCCGGCTGCTAATCCCGGCAACGAAAAACAATCTGCCATCAATCTGGTCACGCTGCTCCGAACGCTGCTGCTGCTTTTTAATCCTCTACCGCGATCTCATCCCTCAGCTGATCAAGACATGGCCTATAGAACAACTTCTACATCTGAAGCCAGCGTAACACCTATATGTCCGTGAGTCCATGCTGAGAAATGTGTAGACCGGCACAAGGCTTTCTAAAAAGGCAAAACAAGTAAATGGGTTTAAATTGAGGCCTGGCAGACTTACCTTCACGCACTCCGACCTAGTCCAATATGGTAATTAATTACATCAAAGCCGATCAAGCCAAGCAAACAGATCAGCGCGGAGCTGAGAACTTGTGCTTAAAAGCGTCTCTTCACCGGGAACACTACGACTTGAGAGTTGGACTAGAAGAGCAGGAAGAGGACGCCGAGGGAGGAGAGAAGGAGGTGGAAAGACCCCCTCTTTCTGCCCCCTACGTCTCTCTGGAACAATGCTGAAACAATTCTCCAGAGCTCCCTCACACTAATGGCTAACTTCCTTTAGTCATAGCAGCTACGGATTGGCCCTCAATCTCTTTATCAGGACCCCTCCCGTGTCCCCCCCAACCCTCCTCCATCAACTCCCTGAGTCATGCTGCTTCAGACATCTGAATGTAAACACACACACTCATCCTGAAAAAACTCCAGCAAAGTCACCATCCAGGCATGGCCTATTAGCAGCCACCCAAATACGCTGCGCTGATCTCTGACGAACACCATCCCACACCCTCTTCCTCACCAAAGCATACCGGGACGTTTTACTGCCCTCTCAACACATCCACAGACAGACACGTGCGAACGACCCCCCTGACGAAACTCCACTGTCAGAACTGTTACAAGCCAGCTTGGTTGCACAGGGGGGTCAGGTGACGCGCGGCAACTGTAAACATGTGGAGCCGCCGCCTGCTCGCTTTGAACCAGGGGACGTTTTCTCACTCTGGTCTCGTCAAACAGGAAGAGGAGCCACCGTGGCAGGTGGTGCACAGCCGGCTGTTTGGGCGCCGCGCAGAAAACTACAAATCCCAGTCTGGTACTCCAGCATAAAAACAAAGTGTTGGGAGGATGTAATCGCCTGGTGAATAAAACATGACTGGGCTTCTCCATATTTGGGCTGCGTGAGTGACTAGCTTTGTAAGGATTGACCCCCGAAGAAGAAGTGACCACTACTTCCTGTGTGGAGAAAACCAGGAGGGATGGAAGAGAGAGCTTCCCTGAGTACAAACAGGAAATGCTTTATGTGAAGTTCACACGCTGCATTTATGGAGGAGAGGGACTTTTACACACATTTGGAAAATAAGAAGAGCCTAATTGTGATGTGGAAGGAAAATGAGAGAATGGTTGAAATAAAATAAAAAAGTGTCATGCATTTACTCAGACACCCTAAGATAAAATCCAGCAATGTCCTCAGATGTCACCTAATAAGTAAACAGAAGCCACCTGTGTGTAATTTAATCTCATAAGTTAGGGCGGGGCAATATGGCTGACAAACATTATAAGCATTTCAGATCAGTTGATACCAGTAATGATCGATTCATATTTTGCTCTAAATATCTGAAATACAGCCAAACTGGTGGCCCAGCCTTTCCTGTTTTATCCAGTTTCCTCTCTAGCTATTGCGAGACATACAATGGAAAAGATTCACAAAAACTCTCCAGCTACTCTGACTGAGGTTGTACCGTTTTGAGTAAAAAGTACCAACTTTTCATTCTCTAGATGCTGATAGAGTGAGGACCAAAAAGACTTGCAGCTGTAATTGCAATAAAAGCTGCTTCTGGAACGTACTGACACGCTGGGGTTGTTGAAAACACCACATTTTTATTAGTGGACGCTTTGAAAACCGTGGTTATGTTTTCTTCCACTTTGCATTCGTGCACCATTTTGTGTTGCCTGATAAAATAAACAGGAGCTGAGCAGCTCATTTCTCATAGTGATGTGAGAAAGGGACGGCTTTTTAAGGCGTCGTCTTTGTTTTCTTTGTCCAAACCAGGCATGGCAAAATGCTTAAGACTGCTTACCTTGTCTTAGTGCATGGATGACATACTGAGTGTCATGGACCTTAAGACAGTGATTGTTGTGATTTTAGTCTGACTTCAAACTGTCTACATTGGACAACAGTCTTTTTATGATCCGACATTTGCAAATATTCTGTGGAACATAAAAAATTTATTTGTGGAAAATTCAGGTATTTGCTGATTTTTTTCCAAAAGAACATCCAGAATATTTGAAAGAAAATGTATCTCTGCACCTAGGCATAGTGATATTTGAGAAGATATTGACTGGTGTTTTCAACTCAGGAGTGCCATCCTGATGAGTTGTACCACCAACAGCGTAGAGAAGACTGTAGACATTAGCTTCTGCAGTAGCGCTAAGATGGTTTCGATGGTGTGTGCAAATGCACATTCTGGTATATTTGAGGTTTGAGCAACTAAAATAGGTAGTCATGAGCATTTTTAGGGAGGGTCTCATGTATTTGTAGGTTTTAGCCTTTAGTGGATGGCTCTATGGTCCTTAACCAATTGCAAATACTTGAGGTCCACCATACAGGACTTTCCATCTCTTTTCAAGGCTTGTCGTCCCGTTACACACCAAACACATACCAACCCAAGTTAATGAAAAGCCCGATTCTAAACCCTGCACCAAAAGGAAGACCGGAGCAGCACAATGCCGAGAAAAGCCACAGCTAGAAAACATGGGGTAATTTGGAGGTTGTTTTAGTGTGGGGTCTGAGTGAGCAACGAGAGAGTGAGAGCTAGTGTGTGTGTGTGTGTGTAAATGAGATGGGGATTAGTCGTGGGAGAGTGCAGCGAGGGAATGAGCGGGAAGGCTGGAATTCCTCAGGGCTCATTCAGCGGCCTTTGTGGCAGCAGGGCGAGCCCGACACAATGCGTGGCTGTGCCATCGTCATGGAGATACGTCCCTCAGTGGTAGCAATGGAGATCGGTGGTGGTGGTGGGGTGAAGGAGGACAAGAGAAAGAGCCATCTTTGACCTCTCGCGAGTCTGGCAGCATCCGGGTTACATAATGCAGCGCGGGGCCCTGGGCGTCATTCTTACCACAAAGAGAGTTGTTTGGAAAGGGCGTGTTGTTTGCTAGTAGTAGGCCGCCTGTCAGGTGTTCGGCGAGGATGGGCGCTATGCACGGCTATTCATCACAGAAGTTCAAAAGGCAGGCTTACAGACGGATTATTTCGATTCTCAACACTTAAAAAACACACGAGAACAGGCCTTTAGAAAACAGAAAAATCCTCTCCGTCTGAGCAACGAGCTTGCATGTGATAAAAGAAATGTTAGATGAAATGAGTTTAGAGCTCCTCTGGCACTGAATGGGGTAATCTGATTGCTTCTGAAGCAACAAATCAAGTTAACCGTCAGCAAATCTCAATTAGCCTCAGATCCTCTGTTGTCTCTAAATCCCCCACTAGGTTTTTCAAAAGCATTTCACCTCTGAACGTGGAACATTTTTGTTTAGCCACTACCGGTGGGCTGTATGGACTTAGGGTCTTATCACGATATTTTGCGGGTACTGTTGAGATCACTCTTTTTCCAGATGGCCGTTACTTAAAGAATTGTGATTTATAGAACTGAACTGCACTTCAGTTAGTCATACTGTTTTTTTTATTTACTGATATTTAGTGATGCTCTCAGTGAAGAAAATGGTAAAAACAGCATTTTGGTCAGATTTTTGTAAAAGTATTAAGTGAAATTCTCAAAAAGAGAACTTTTTCACAACACCCACAGCTATTAGCCACTCCTATCTCTGTTAAAGAGACACATCTCAATGTCGCCACTGAAGGGGACAAGCCTGTCGCAGTGAACAATAAATCAATTAATCGCATGATAAATTAAAGTGAGCTCAATCATTTAAGGGCTATTTTAGCACAATCCATTTTATTTACGATTTTGGGTGTGGGTATGTTTTTGTTTTCCATTTCATTTATGGCTTTTTGGTGAAAACGGTCTCAGAAATAACAACGTTATCGCTTATCGCAATAATTTCCGGGGACATTTTATGAGCCAGCAAAAATTTGCCATCATGAAGAGGCCTAGTGGGGTAAGATTACTTTTGAACTCTATTGGGGTTTCTGAATCTGAAGTTCGGTTTTGGGAGAGAATCCTCACTACATGTCCAAAATTAATTTGGAGAAGCCATTAGCAGAGTCACTTCGCGGGACTGGAATATGGATTTGGAAATTCCTAAATATGACGAGAACGGTCATATTTAGGAATATGACCGTTCTTTGTTACAGGTTAATAACCTGTAACAAAAACAGGTTATTATTAACACGGGCTGAACAGGAAGAGGAAATGAGGTCATACAGACCGAGCTGCTGCTGCACAAACACCTCAGACAGTCCGGGATCAGTGATCCACAGAAAGGAAGGAAATCACAGACAGAGCAATTATTAAAGATAATATTGGCCAGCGTTCAAGGCTGGCTTTTCTTTTTAGAAATCGCGTTTTAAAATACCAAATGAGATTTTTTTTTAAAAAGAACAAAAAGATTGACTGTTTTTAGGGGGAGCTGGTAGCATCCTGTTTCCTGTCAGAGACCAACAGAGAGCCAGCTGTCCCGCAAACAGCTGAAACAAGACACACCTCCCGCCCCCGAGCCAAGACGTCTAGCAGCTGCGTGGATCCGAGTCGAGAGGAGAACCGGGGCCGGGTCAGAGGAGAGCCAGCGGGACGGCTCTGGACGATGCCACGGAGACCGGTCTCTGCCACCTGAAAGTTTATCTGCAGCTCTCTCAGCAGCTCCGATAATAGACAACTTTCTGAAAGCGTGGTCGGCGTCCGCTCGCTGAGACGTAATCGGAGAGCAAAGCAGAAACACGCCGACGCCAAGACGCAGAAATAGACTGGCGCTGACGGCGCGAGTCGACCGAAGGGGTCGCCGCTGAGGTCAGATGCGACCCGGTGCCGTCGAGTCTTTAAGAAAAACAACAACAAAAAAAAAAAAAAAACACGTGCTCTCCGTCACATCCCAGAATCACAGTGAGGCGGTTTACTGTAAAAACGCCTCGAATTCGAATGAGAGACTGAAACAATGGAGGTTTCAGCTCTGTAATCGATCTTTTGAGGATGACATAAACGTCGCAATTATGTGGACTACAGAGAACAAAGTGGGACGTGTAGGAAAAAAAAGATTTGAATATGGAAAAAACAGAAAAGCACGACTTCAAGGAGACCAAAGTAAAGAACCATAAACTCAACAAGTAGGGGGTTTTTTTGTAAGTGGAAAAAAAGAGGCAAAGGTTTCCGTTTTTTTTTTTTTTTAAAGAGCGGACTTTAAAAAGCCTATATAAAGATCAGGAATAAAAGACCTTACCACACACCAGCAGAGTCGAGATAAAACAAATCCTTCCCGTGTGCGCGTGTAAAAAGAAAACGCTGCGTACGTCCTCAGACTGGTGGCACATCAAAAAGCATGAAAGACTTCTGCTCTCGTAGGAAACGGCGGCAGAATGTGCGACTCATTAAAATCTTTATCTTGCCCATAAAGCTCGCCCTTGCTTCCTAAATCAACCCCAGCGGTGATTTGGCCCTTGTGGCTCACAGCCTATTACTCACCAGCGAGTAAGAGGAAGCGGGTTTGTTTGGGTTCCTCTGAATACTTTTGCTTTTTGTGCGAAGGGTTTGTTTGCAAAATTCCCTTGGAAGCGTCCCTGAAAACTGAAAGCGAAATCGAGAGTCACGGTTGGTTCGCCGTGGCATTATTCAGAAGAAAGGCTCGTACAGCGCCATGGAAAGTTATCAACAATCCTTCAGATCAGTCAGGTGTTTTGCTGACTGACATGTTTTTAGGTTTCTCTGGAGTCTTCAAGTTTGAAGCCACGTCTGAGAGTTAATGGCTCTATTTGATTTCTGCCAAACACAAAAATAGCTTGACCGAGTCCTTAAATTTCCTCATGTTTTTGTTTTTGAGTCACTGCTGGTGTTTGACAGCCATTAGAAGGGAAGAGAGGAAGAGAGCCAGAATGTATTTTATTATGGATTTTTTTCCAAAGTATTTCAAAGTGGTACAAAAATTAGTTTATTAAAAAAAAAAAAAAAAAAATCTGAATAGTGTGGTGTGCATATGTATTCTATGGAGCCCCTAAAGGGATATGGAGAAGAAAAAAAAAAAGAAATCCCGACTTATTTTCTCGAGATCCCGCAAATTCAAAAACAAAAAATTTATTATGCGACTCATTGATCGAATAATAATTGTGATAGGCTTGTGTAGCAGTAGAACCACACTGACTCCATAAATCACTCAATTACGCTGTCCCACTAAAAACTAACACAAATAAAACAAACAAAGTTATAATTGGCCGTGCAGTCGCTATGGCTAGGAGAGCAGACACCCTGTAAAACAGCTCACTGAGAAACAAACTACTCACAACTCAGCCTCTCCAAAACAGGAAATGCAACTTGTCAGTGACTAATGGTGTGAATTGGTTTGACTGGTCATTACAGGAATAAATTTGAGGTTGCTTGCAAACAGAATGCTGTTCCTCTCATGGCAGCATACGTAAACTTCCTAAAACACTATAAAAAAAAAAAAGAAGGAAGCTTTCGGTTCGCCCTGGGACAGAACTGTTCGAAAATACCTTTTGTTCTCTTTGCTGGTCCATGCTGCCCCTCGGGGCGCAAAACGAGACAAAGGAGAAGCAGCGGCGCTCACGTAAACTTCCTCGAGTCGCTTTCTGGTCGACTTAAAGCAAGCAGTCAACCGTCCCGCGAGGCTTTTGTGAGCCGAAGAACCCTACAGGTGTGCAACTGGAAAGCGGCATGGGAACACGCCCACACGCAGCCACTATGTACATAAACAGAGATCCGTGTAAGTCTTTGGTTACGTTCAGTGTTTACCCCCATTAATACCTTGTCGACTAATGAACTTCCCTCCTCGTTTCTATCAGTTTTCATTACCACGTCATGGGAAGACCGTGACACTTTCCATCCCGACTCTACCGAGGAGTTCACGGTACTTCCCTGACGAGCTGCTTGAAACTAGAGAGAAATTTCCCTGCACATGTGATAAGACTCGGTCAATGATTCACATATCTGGCACCGAGACAGAAGTGCAGACTCTGACTGGGTTCAGCATTGTGGGTTTTTTTTTTTAAAAAACAAAAGCACAAATACAGGTGTGAGCTTTCTTCCACAAAGAGACAGGAAGTGGCATCACGTCCGAGTGCAGCTTAGCGACGTTTGTGAAAACTAAGCCTTAAGGAAGCTATTATGAACGCATTTAGTCATAACCTAAAACAAAAATAAAGGACAGTCCTGTTTTCACACAGGGCAGCATTGTTTTCTTAAAAAAAAACAAAAAAACAAAAAAGGGTCAGACACTAATGCTTTATTTCCACTCCACTACAAGAAATAGGAACATGTTGAGACGTGTCCGAAATAGCTCGAGTGTTAATACAGAGAAAAAGAGTTTGAGGAAATGGCCCCTTTTTCTCCCCCCGAGGCGAGCATTCGATGACCAGAAGTAAAAAACAACCGGCTCATCTCAAGCCGTCTCCAAAGCCTCCAATTCAACCAGTTTGGGCCAACGCATTCCACCCTCTGTGGGTGTTTTGTGGTTTCCAGTTACCTGCTGAGAGACTGAGGGTGGTGAGCATGTGAAGGAACCATATGGTTAATTAGGGTATCAATCCTGTCAGCTACAGGCTCCTCCGTTTTTTGTGTTGGAGTACAGCTGGCTATTGTTTTAAAGGAGAGACAGAAAAAGGTTCTGGGAAAGGTTGAGTCACGGGGTGGGGGGGGGGCGGGGTGCGGGTTGAGGACTGCAGTGCAGTGTGGGACCCCAGAGTGAAATTCTCTCCGTAGCAATGTGCTGGCAGGTTAGCTCATACCTCCAGGACTCACATTTTTATCACGTTACAAACCACAAACCTCAATGTGTTTTACTGGGATTTGATGGGAATCAAGTAGGTCATAATTTTAAAGCGAAAGACAGTCATACATGGTCTTCCATCATTTCGCAAATGATCTGAAAAGCGTGGGGCTCGTTGGTCATTTTGGACTTTAAAATGTGCATGTAGAGTCCACGTTTTTAATAACGGACCTCGGAACAATTTGATTGGCTGCTTTTCCTCATGAGCCCGCCCCCAGCTACCGATCAAAGCTGCTCTTTTCCTCTGGCCCAGCAGGGAACCAGGGATTGGATAGCTCCAGTACTCAGTGGGTTTTGTCCGAGTAGAAACACAACAAACCTGTGCTTAGCAAGCGCTAGCATGACTTTGGGTCAGTTTCTGGATGGCTGACGGAACCGTTCAAACCTGGCGATATTGTTCTTGTCCCCATCACCTCCACCAGTGCCGCCCATCAGTGGAGATTACAGTTTAACTCCTCAACCATCTTTCTCCAGAACCCAAATACGAAGCAATAAGAAGAAGAAACTCATCCATTTTCAAAGACAAAACCTCTGAAAACTTTTCAGGGCTAGCCTTGCTCATAAGCAGCAGGAATGCGGTGGCTCTGTTTGTTATTAACCACCACAACATTCTCTCACAGGCCTCTCATGCATGCACATTAGTAGGGCTACAGCGTTCTATGGCCTGGAGCCTGGATTTGTTTAAGGAAAACGAAATGAGCAGTGTGTCGGAGCCGAGCCGAGCTGAGCCGAACGCTGGTCAGCACACAGAGGGACACTGAGATAGCCCCGGTGGCCAAGCGCCAGGGGAAACAGAAGTGGCATGTCTGGTATTTGACTTGGACAGGGAAAGATGCGGTCTAGATGAGACCGCCAAGGCGAGCGCATGATGGGGTCTCTGAATGACTTACTGTTAGGCCTCGTTCTGCACCAGTAACCCAAGCGCGAGGGGAGGGAAATGATGTGCTCTGTAATATAGCGGACCGTTTTTCCCCCCCATTTGGTAGCGATTTGCTCAAACGGGCCGGGCACGGTTCACAGGCGATCGTATGGAAACTTGGGACGTATGGAATGCGCAGATAAGTGAAAAGGAAAACAAGAACGCAGTCCGAGTCTGGCCCAGATGGTCAAAAGTCAACACAATCTTGCAAATTCTCACAACAGAAGCATTTGAGAGTCTTTACAAGCAGCAGTGACATATGCTCCGATCGGTATCGCGTTTCCTCAACGGTCCTCTGGTAACATGAGTCTCTAGTGATCAAACCTAATCTCAGTAGAAGCCTCTAAAGCAGAGGTGGCGAACTCATTTTCATTTTGGGACACATCAGGATCGTGCACGTCCTCAAAGGGCCGGTTGAACAGAATCTATCAATAAAATCCACAAATGTCAATAAATAACTGTCTCTGCATTTAAATTTCAAGTTAAGTAACACTGAACTTGAAATTAAAACTTAAAATATGATTTAAGTACACAGCTGATACCTTGAAGGTTCTATTTATGAATCCCTCTGGAGTCTAAAGCAACTTTTAAAACTTTCAAATGAGCCTTTTTGGCTCTCAGTCGAGCTAAATGAAACATGTTGAGAGCCCCAAATGTTACCGGCCATTTTGAAGAAAAAAAAAAGACAAGTTATAATTGCAGTTTTAGATAAATAGCTGGGACATTTTTGTTCTTTTTAACCATCATTTTATTTCTATTTTGAGGTTTTAAAATAAAGAAAAACTAAACTTTTAGGTCTATAGTTAGGGTAGGCATTTATCGTATTGTTTATCATTTATCGTGATAAATCTCATGGTTTATTGCCATCACAATAAAATCCAGATTAATGTTTAAAAAACAACAGTCAGGATTGTTAGTTTTACTGTTTTCTTCACTGTTTGTTCAGTGAATGAATCAATAAATATCCATCAATTTTTAAATGCGTTTATTGTGAGAAGATTAGTGATAGAAATCACATCTTTTTATGTGGCTGCTGTCCTAAAGAGGCATTACAAACGGTTTGTTTTTCAAGAGCAGGATTTGTGCTTGTGAGGCTTTTATTGTCGTTTCATGCAGTCACAGCCATTCTGTTACCTAAAACAAGAAGCAATAAATAGTTCTTATTGTCATTTTATTATTATCACAATAGTACTACAAAACACTGCGATGAATTTTTAAGTCCAAATTGCCCATCCCTAGTCTAAAGAGGCCTTTGTGGAGCTGCAGGCTGCAGAACCTTGGTCTAGAGGGTCACATAAAAACCTGGTAGGGTTTAGTCGCCTACCTCTGAGAGTCTTTGCCGTCCTCCGGCTCGTGTTCGGCGCTGCTCCCATCTCCTTTGGTATGACCGGCCGCTGCCGGGTCCGGCTCGGCGTCAACGCTCTGCTCGGTCGACTCTGGGGCTCTGGGCAACGGGCCGTCGCCATCCGGCTCGGCCATAGGGGTGCGGCGCCCCTGGCTTCCCACACTGCTTATGCTCCCGGCGGTGGAGCGGTGGTGGTGCTCCTCCGCTGCCCCGCCGGCCTTCCTGGCGTCGCTGCATCTCTTCATGGCCTGCAGCTGGGAGAGGGGCACTATGTCGGCCCCCTGGGGCCGGTGCCAGACCGTGCGGCGCCCCGTAGAGTTGTAGTAGTAGAAGCGGCCACTGTGGGGGTCAAACAGTTCCCACCACTGGTTGCCGTCTGCCTGGCGGATGGGAACGCCGGTAGGGGGATCCCAGCCGCATTCGCCAGTGGTCAGGTTGACATACATGCGCTCGCGGGAGCGAGGTTCCAGGATCTCCACCCAATCAGAGCTGAGGAGGAGCAAACCACAAGATAAAAGAGTTAACAGCAGGTAAAAAAAACAAAAAAACCCACAAAATTCAGGGATGGGACGCGGTCCACCTTTAGAGGTCGCAGTCACGCCTGAGCACTAATCAACTGGACAGGCGGTAAACAAGTCACGCCGTCAGGCAGGCTGAGAGGTTCAAAATAACACACGAGTCCATATGGCGAGAGCTTTAATTTCTGTGCTCCCCGTCTGCATCCATCTGTGTGAGTGTGAGCTTTCAGTGATGTCATCTCTGAACTGTGGGGATGTAGAGTGATGGAGTGTGCTCCCCTCAAACCGGGAGACAGGTGGGAATGTCGGTGGGAAGCCAGAGCCTTGGGCCGGCGGGGCCCGAACAGACCCACGCGCTCTGGGTGCGCCACAGAAACCACAGAGCTCAACTACAATCAGAGCGGTCTGCAACCGCCAATTCAGCACAATGCAGGCAGGACACAAAAGAGACGCTGGGAGGGAGGAGGCGCAGGAAACAAAAGGAGATAAGTGCGCCGCTGAAAAGGTCTGAACCAGTTTATAGTTCCACTATACTTCAGAAAAACCTAAAACCCCTGGAACACAGTACCACCAGTAGGTCAAACTATAACACGACTTTGCAGAGAGTATATTTTAAATAGCCTTTTATGGGTTTCTTTAACAAGTGAAAGTCACAAGAACAATGTTTGAAGCACTCAGAGTGGCACCAATCAGGCTAATGCAGTGGTTCCCAAAGTGGGTCCTGGAGGGCCGGCATCCTGCATGTTTTAGTTCTCTCCCTGGTTCAACACACCTGGATCAAATGATGGCTCATTAGAAGGTCTAAGAAGAACATTGACCTGCTGAGGAGGTTGTTACCGCCACCAGGGAGAGAACTAAAACATGCAGGATGCCGGCCCTCGAGGACTGACTTTGGGAACCACTGGGCTAATGAATGGTAGTGCTGGGAGATAAATCAAAAACAATACATATCACGATAGACAGAAGAAGGGTCAAAAGTCACCAGTTTGGCAGCATTTCACATAGTTAAAACAAAAAACTAATCAATAATTGTCAATATTGACTGATAGAAGCAATTATATCGCGATAAGTTTTCCGGGCCTAATAAATGTACAGATTGTCATTAAAGACGCATATCAGTAAGACTTTTGTGTCCAGTGAAATGACTATGCAGATTTTCAATGATTCTCTAAAAGCTGCATGTCTGTAGAAAAGGATTTCAAACATCTCTGTTACGCCTCTTGCAATAAACATGGAGGCAACGGAGGCAAAAGAGCTTACTTTTTAAAATAATGTTAGGATCTTATATCAGTCATTAGCATCATTAAGAAGGCTAGCATTAGTAAAACTCGTTTTTATTTTAGACCTCATCGGTCTAAGATTTCCAAATCCAAGACAGAGAATGAAAGCTTAAATAGGTAAAGCAGAGAAACTTCGGTGCTCTGCTACACCTTTCCGTTGCCTGCTCGGTCTTGGGCTTGCTAGGTGACGGCGCAGTGCACGTCTATTGTCACTTAATAATCCGGAGGTTTTTGAAACGACTCATTTTCAGGTCACCAAAAATATCAACCCATTGCTAAAAACAGCTGGTTATTTTTTTTTTTAAGTGATTGAGTTACGTGCAGAAACGTGCAAAATATGAATTTAAGCAATGTTCAAAATCCAAAACAAACAAAATGGATAAATATGCAACTATTGTGTAAATAAAACCATTAAAAAAAGACTCAAAGGCCTCCAATACTATAATCAAATTAACATCTGATCAGCATTTATCTAAATAAATGCATTAAAACACTGCTAGAGCTGTATATCCAGGCCATAAACTATTTTCTAGACTTCTTTGGTCTAGTTCCCCAGCGAAGAACTTTATATATACATTTTTAAAAAAGCCAGCCCAATTCCCGAGGGAAAGAGGAGAGGGCCTTCACTGAAGCGATGTGTAGGTCACCCCCAGAGGACTGCTTCCAAACACCCAACATATAATCTGCTTTCCTCTCTCACAATGACCTCTTGAAGATCCTGGCAGGCCGAGCTCCTTTTCTCTTCCTTTGTGTCCCACCCAGCTCCAGCTAACTATCTCTGGCAGATCGGGCCTGTGGGGATGAACTGGTGTCACTGGAATCTGCAGGATATCTGGCCGCTTTCCCAGTCTGCGACTCTGGGCGGGGGAGAAGAAAACCTCCTCGACTCCTCTCTGTCGTTTTGTTTGGAGGCTTGCTGTCCAGACTACCCTGCGCTGCTCAGGAGGTGCAAGGAGCTTAGCGTGGATCAGAGTGCGGACCAACAAGCGCACATATGTGCTCCTTGAGCTCATGCCAAGTCTCCGCTTGTGTGCTCGAACTCGGCGCTCAGAAATAGACACAGAAGACTGGTGCCAGTCGGCCCTGCCAGATTTACACCGTCACCCACTCTGGGAACGACAGCTGTTCTCTGTTTTAACGGGAACGCCTTGAGTAACACTGCGGTACCTGTTCCGCCGTGCTTTAAATATGCAGTTCTGTTTAATCGGGTGCCAGAAGCAGCCCGGGGCGCTCCCTGCTCCCTGATAAAACATCCAGGTAAACACAGAGCAAACGCGGAGGGGAACACAGGTGAAGTCCACGCACCGCTTTCCCATGGGGCTCTGGGCTCTCCGCTGGGCAGCCATCTGCTTCATTCCCTCACTCCAACCTTCAGACAGCTCATCGTCTGAATGGATAAGAAAGCTAAAGTTTTGTGGCAAAGGGGCACATGAGCGTCAAAGAACAAGCGGCCATTGTTGGGCGTAATGTCTGAGTCCCCCAAACTCAAAGGACCCGCAAAGAGAGCAAACTACTACAAGAAGATGACTCGCCGACTGATTAGATCCGCAACACTTACTGGCTGGGAAGCCTGGAATATAATAGGCCATTCAAAGCGAAGTCAACAGTCAACATCTCCCCCCCACTACACACACACAAACACACAACACGCAACACACATACCAGAGCCTTTATCCTTTTATTGCTCCCAGTCTCTAAATGAGGCGCTCCCACACTAAGAAGCTCAGCTGCATTCAGCAACATGTAGCTGGGTTAATCACCACTTTCTTCCTACGGAAAGTCTGAATCTATCAGACAACGTGTTGGTTGAGTTTTTTTGTCCCTTGAATGCCTCAAATGTCCACTGCTGTGAAGAGGGGAGGCAGGGAAGCAGGATTCAGGGGGTCAGCAGTCAGGGACGTGGCTGACGAGCCGAGCGGCGTAGGCTGCGGCAGTCGCAGAGGCCGGCTCCCTCTAGGCAAATAATCAGCAGTTAGAGCTGAGAGCCAGCCTGCTGGGTTTTGTTGACATGAAGAGATAAGTAGGGAGGCTGGCTAGTGTTCAGGCTGAAATTAATATTGAGGAAAAGCTGCAAAGACAAGCAGCGGCCTTTCACAAACGTACCTTATGAAAAACAGGGTTGAATGGTTTTATTTTTATTTTAACTAAATTGCTGCGTCAACTGACCTTAATGATGTTCCATCCGAGCGGCGAGGTGCAGCGTACGTTGCTAACCAGTTCATTAACAAGAAGACTTTTAAAATTATGAATGAAATTTAAAACATTTAAAAAAACAAAAACGATAAATTTGGGGTAAATTTGCGCTTACCCACGACTAAAAAACACTAGCTAGCTAGCAAGGATATATTGGCAGCTAGCTACTGTTAGTCTCTATCAAAGGGAATCGGAGAAAGCAGTGAAGATGTCTGCGGGCGACTTGAACTTTAGCCCGACAGAAAAGTTTAATAAAGTCTGCGTGTACGAGACAAAATTTAAGACCTATGATTAACTTATTTAAGGACAACTTGCATTTTTTAAATGAATTTAAGTCATTTTAAGGCTTTCATTTTAGATACATGAATCTAGTAAATTTTAAGGGTGGGTGGACACCCTGATTAAAGGGCCTAGTTGTACGGCTTTTGCACCAAAGTGGTTCCAGGATTTAATCAGCCAATTCGTCTCCGGTTTTGTTTAAAAAAAAAAAAAAAAAAAAACACCAAACAATTTGCTTTTCCACCACCCGAGAGCCAAGCCAATGCCGTGCCTTTACATCACCGTAAATGTCTCATCCACTTAGTGAGCCTTCCCCTTGTATTAAGCTGTGTTTTTCTAAAGGATTGTGGTGGTCGGAGAGAGTTTAACAAACATGGAATAGCAGCAAACACATGTCTATACATCACCAATCCAATTTGTGATTCACAATCCTAATCAGTTGATCTCTCATCAGTGCCAGAACCGCTGGAAAATAAAGAGCTAAGTAACTTTCACGGCAGAATTTATCACAGCCTTACAGAAGGGACCTGGAGTTGGATTCAGTAGAAAATAATCCACTGTTTTCTTTTTCTACACAGCACACTGAACGACTTGAATTCAGTGGAAAGAGACATTATTGTATGCTGTTAGAAAACCACTCGTTTTATTTTAATTAGATTTTGTTGCTATGAAAGCGTAATGTTTTTGCGGTTTTTTTCTTGTTAATTTAGAAGATCAAAGGGTGAAGCTAAACTCAAAGTATGGCGCTCGCAAATTGTCTCAAATCGGTATTGGCAAGTCAAAGCTTTACAAAAAAGATCAGATAAAAGATTTGGATCAGTAAATCTACCTGTTGCAGGAGGAAGCTAGAAAAAAAATAAACAAATCAACGCTTGGATGAAATCAACATGCAAAGTTAAAACAAAAGTTGCCCTGGCTGAGATTTGACTTTAGGACCAACTTGATGCGAAACCGCTGAAGTAACAAAATGCCATTAATCTACTTCATGAACAAGGCAGAAAATAGAGAGAAAATTTGTTTTTGATGCATAGTGCTTGTAAATAGCATTCTGTGTGTGCAGACTGCACATGACACCATGTAAATTAGCCTCGGTACCTCAGCGGTAGGCCGTCTGTCTGAGCTGAGAGGCAATCATGAAAGAATAGCCGAGGACTCCACATAATGCGCTTCATGCTGCAAATGTTCATAAATGGCTTGGAATGTGGTCTGCAACCAAGTTCAGCTCTGACAGGAATGTCTTTTTGGGTTTTTTTTATTGATCTAAAATAAACTTGATACGCATGCGGTCATATGACTGATGAACACAGCACCTGATTTACCTTACGGGAAAACTCCAGCTGAAGCACACCGGTTTCTGTTTCACTCCAACGATTGGGAATGGAAATGGTTTTTTTTTTTGGTCCGTTCTCTTCTTTCAAAAAATCTCTGAATAAAAGAGCTGCTTTAACTTTTAGTTAAACATAACTGCCCACAAGATAGAAGAGCTAGGAGGAAACAAAACGTCCATTTTATTCTGGTGTGAAACGAAGGTTTATGTCTCCCAACTGGGTCAAGGAGACGCTTCAGCTGTGGGTTTTCTCTCGTTTTTTCCTACAGGAGCTAAAAATAAAGCAGGTCAAATTGCAAATCCACCGTCAGGACTAAAAGATACCGAGACAAAACACACCTACCGGCCTCAGCAGCTTTCTGAGAGAGAAATAAGACATCTATCAAACAGATTTTTTTTTTACCGTCAGCTCCAAAAATAACTGGGAGTGAGGACAGTTTTCCCAGAGCTGAGAGGGAAACAACAGAACATGGAATCTGCCCCATTGTTCGAAGCCAATGCCAAAGTGTAAATGGCACTTTTCCCAGTAGCTGTAAACATACAGGACTGGACAATGCAGACTCTGGAAATAGGGCAACGAGTAGCCATGTGTCATTGTCCAGTTGTGGGACTCAAACAAACTTGAATACCAAGGAGTTCAACAAAGAGAAAAAGAAAAACAGCGGAGAGTTACGTACTGAACTCGAGCGCTAGTGTTTAATCAGATCACCAAGGAACGGCTGAATTGCAGCTTTCTGCTTCATTGCCACGCTGGCATTTTGCGATGTACTGATAGGACACCTCTGACAAAGCCCAGACAAACTCTGGAGAGTTAGCGTTTCACACATGATAGTCCAGTAGACTCGGTTCCTTTGAGGATGAAAATTACAATATTTGGTATATTTTCCGCTGGTGTGTTTTGCTTTTGCACTGAACCTTGTCGTACGATTCAAGCTAATTGAAAAACATGTTCCCCTCCTCACCAGTGGTGGCACTGCACCAACGGCTACTCCAGGAAACAACACAAAATCCCCCAAAGACGACAGGAGCGCAACTTCCTCCTTCACAAAAAAATGTGAACAAAAATGGAGTAGCAACAGAATTTAGCGGCTGTAGGGTTTCTCTTCCGTCTTTGGTAAAAGACCACAAGCCATTTCTCCCAGTACCGCAAGACACCTGCGTTTGTTTTGGTTTTGTAAATTTGCCCAGAATGCCTTGCACTGTAGTTCTCTTCATGCTTTTGGAGCTTTTGCTTGTGTCCAAATATGCATTCGTACCACCAGAGTTCATTCCAGCTGAACCGAGACCTAGGTTTTTAGGCGGACCAGAGTCTGCATCGGAGTTCGATTCGCACATTCACACCTCTCCAAACGAACCAGAATGTATAGGCAACGGAGAACTAGAGTTAGATTAAAGTGACCTGGACTAAGAGGAAAGCATTGAGGCAGTAAGTTGCCAGGTAACCTAGCACCTTCTCCAAAACACAGCCCGCTCTGAGCCGTTCCTGACGGACCAGGGCAGGCGGAGCTCGCACACAGGGCTCGCTATTCATCCAGGAAACCTTAGCACCCTGAATCGCCGAGCCCAGCAACAAGTGCTGGGGGTCCACCCTTTACCGGTGTATTTACAGGAGTAGCTGCCTCCTATTTCTGCTCAGATACCAACTTAAAAATAAGACGGCGCCTCCAGGGAAAGGGAGAAGTGTTAAATCATCTCACCAAAAGCAGTTAAAAAATTGTGCAATGCTCAGAAACTACTGGGTTATTTCCCCCAACAGAGCATGCAGAGGCCTGTGAATGAAACACAAGGCACAATCTGCCAAAATACAAGACTTCTGTTTGGTTATGGATAAAGCATGTACAAAGTCTATTCAGGGTGGCTGCTAAGCAACGTGCTTATCTAAATATTGTAAAGCATGAAGCGTAGATATGGACCGACAACAGAGCTCTTGGCAGCGGTTTCAGTAGCTGTAACTGTAAACCCAACGCGCTGCAGGGCCCGGAGCCTCGCTTCTGTTTCGTAGCGTGACGAGGAGGGCCGCAAAACCAAATGGAGGGGCAGCAAAAAAGCCAGAGTTGCTCCTGCAGGAAAACGGGGGCGGGGGGGAACTGAGGCAAGGCGCAAGATGCGTGACCGGGGTCCAGATGTCCGGAACAATCCGGAGAGAGGGGAGAGTGCACATACCTCACATGACAGAAAAACGTCCTGCACCTGCCGCGTACACATTCTCTGGGGCTTTTGTTTAACACCTCCCATTCCTATCGTGTCAGAGGGAGCAGGACACCCGCAGCACAGCTTGTGTTCAGCAATACCTCTTCGGGCTTTGCTTTGAAGAGTTGTTTTCTGTAAACGGTGACTGCTGCCTTTTAGTCCCGACTGAAAAATCGGAACAGTCCCTTCAGTTGATTAAACTACTCAATGTCACGTTATAGGAGACAAAAACTGCTGTTTTTAGGCCTTTCAATTAGTTTTTTGTAAACGCAAATGAAGAAATGATCAAGAAAACAGACTAATCAGAAAATCTCCAGAAGTATTGTTTGTTTTTTTACATAGACAACATCTGATCTTTTGTCTAGCTGACTGATTTGTAGGTATGTCTTGTTTCCTAAATAGGAATAAGAAGCTCCTACTCTGACACTTTGCCTTCACCACGGTGCTTCTTATTACACCGTTTACAACAGTTCTTATGAACATGGGATTGAAAAGCAGTTTGTTTGATGAGCCAACTTGCGGTTCACACTAGATGTTTGCTAATTGTTGCTGCTAGTCTGTTGGAGCTGAGTGGGGAAAGTTGCGTGCGAGGATGAAATTACACAGTCAGTATTTACTGAGAAAATTACTTAAAATGGCAGCTGGTTGTACAAGATTTCATTACACAGTGTCTGGGATTGAACACAAATGAGCGCCGCACTTTTCAGAATCATTTGTAAAACAGGTTGAAAACCGATTGTCATTTTCATACGTCTGCTAGATTGAGTCCAAATTTAAAACAGCAAAGTTTGTGGTTGTAAAGTGAAGATCTTCAAGTGAGATGAAGACCTTTGCGAGGCACTGTAACTCTTCTAAAGATTTCTAGGCGGTATTCATCCCCACAGCAATCTACATTAAAGTTAATGTTAGGCTTCGGGCTCTCATTTTCCCATCCTGATCTGTCTTTAGCTTAGTGTTTCTTGTATATACCAGACCCACTCAAGCCTGCAGCAGACTTTTGGTCGTTTTCCCCCCCCCCTTAGTTGTTTTATCTCTGATTCTACAAAATTCGCGTCTATTTTCTTAAATATCCCTTAAACTCCCCCACAAAATTTGCCAACAAATACTTTGGATCGTTGAAGATAAATGATGGCATGAACTAATCCACTAACTTTCCCTTTGCTTCGAGCCTCCACCAGCTTCCTCTTCCTGTTCTGCTCGGATCTCCAGCAGTTGTTGATGTCCATTCCTCACACGTTGTAAAACGAGTTTGTGGGGGAGGAGGGGTCGTCTTACACTCTTAGACAAGGGAAGCACGCTAGAGCTGCTCTGTTTGAGCCAGCAAAGATTGAAAACTGGAAGAAGAGTAAAGACTCAATTTCCAAGAATCTACATGCCTCGCCGAGGGAAACGGGGGTCGGATACAAGAGAGCTGCAGGCACCCCCCTGCGCTCTTATCCCTGCGACCAGATTCACTTCCAAACATTTGGATAAGACTAGAAAGCTGTTAATAATGGCTGAAACAATAGTGCTAAGACTGCCTTGTATTGCGTCATGTGAAATCACATATGGAAAGTGTTCCCTCTCTAAGGACTTTTTATCTGAACAGATAAATGTCATTGCCACTTAGTGGAGAAGAGTAAACAGACTCTTGGTAATCTCCAGAACTGTCTAGCGCAGTTGTCGACTGAGATGGGCCGATATTTGTTTCTCACCAGTGACGCACCTCAAGGTTCAACAACCAGACGAACCAGTTTGCTCGCAGTGCTACATGGCTGGCGCATACAAACTAGTCCAAACATGGGGTTTCTCTCAAACTTAGGCAAAGAATTAAAAATAAAAAAAAAAACACAAAGAAAAACATAACCTTTTCCAATCCGAGTTGTTCCGCAAAACACTACCCGACTGAAAACAAAGGCGAACTAGACAGTGTGTGATGTGGACACTGATATCACTGAGAGAAATAGGTCAACTTCTGGGTCAGAATAGGATTCTCACAATTTCACAACTTTAGCCTTGGGTGATATACCAGTTTTGCTGGATCACAGTCCTGGTATAAGGAAGAAGATGCAGAACATGATCCTATTGTGTTTATTTCAAATTAAACAAGCCAAATTTAAGACTTTTTAAGAACTTTTAATGCCACCTTGAATGATATGCAAGACAAAAAGAAATCATAAGTGTAGGGAATGTTTGGGGGATCCTGTTGTGCTACAGTCAAGCATCACAAAGCTCCCTGTGGTGCCTCGTTTAAATGAGTTTTGCACAGAATGCACCGAGCCTCATATGTGTTGGCAGCAGAAGTGAGTCAGTAGCAAAAACAAACGTCGTTCAGCCAACTGGATCTGTACTTACTCACAATAGACACAGAAAAGTTAGCTGTCTAGTTAGCATATGTATGTTAGCAGCTAGTTAATGGTAGTCTAAACCGTCTCGAGTCACAGAATGCTATGAAGCCTCAACACTCAAACTTCTGCCTGAATAAAAGTCCCATCACTACACACACTGGATTAAATAGTTCTACCACAACAAAATGTAAAACCTGTGATTGATGTATTTACCGCCAAATTATATTTAATGAAATAAATTTAAAACATGGTAAGACCTTAATTTTAGACACATGAATTTAAGACTTTTAAAGACATTTTAAAGATGCACAGTCATCCTATTAAAAAGCAACAATTATTCCGTTAGCTATACAAAACGACGTACCGTCCCTCTTTCAGCCAACCGACAAGCAGTGTGCAGCAACATGTGGGGTCGGGGCAGCATCACCGGTTTCTGGCATGTCTTTAAAAGTACTTTAAGTCTAAGACTTTTGAAACTGCAACTTTGGTTTACATTAGTAATTGTAACTGGACTGTGCCTAAGAAGCATTTCGTAAAAGGGAAAAAATATGGTACCCCTTGTACATAAGAGTGTCCCATGACGCCACGTGACCTTAAGCATTACAAATCCTTTGAAATAAACCGTCTTCTGAAGCCTTTGGTGGTGCACAACAAAGCCAACCATTGTCAGATCAACAGGCGGGCGCCCATTCAAGAAGGTCTCTGTGCTGTCACCACACGAGGAGAGTTCCAGCCAATCGGAGCTAGGGTAGAGGGAGGAGTCTGGGTCATGGAGGAGAGGTCTGGCGTGACCTCCAATACCAGCTGCCCCAAATTTAAAACGAGAGACGATTTCCGCCTCTCCTTTGGCACAGACTTAGAACGGGATCCCACAGGGTCAACTAGGCACTGTGGGCAAGGCCAATGCTTCCCATACTCTCTTCCAACAAACAATTTTACATGGCTTGAGTGAATTCACGTCCAGGAGCTGCCAAACTGCTCAGACCCCGCTGAAGCAAAGTGATTCTCCACGAGTTGTGAAGTAAAAGTGCCTAACCCCCTCGACAGCTCCAGGAGAAGGTTTTTGTGGGTCGGCACTTCAAAGTTTCTTCAGATCCCCGGCCGCAGTATCTGCCAACAAACTGAATGAGGAGAAGCGTTGCTCAGATCTCTCTATGGAGGGTATTGTCATGTCCGTCATCCTGCATTCTCCCGCCAGAGCTTTCAGGAACCTCCACCTTCCACCCAGTTCAGCCGAACAGTCCGTGTCTGTCCGAGATCGAACTCGGCAACAGGATCACTGAACTCTCGGTACAGTCATTCCTGAAACCCCCACCCCACCCACATTGGCTACCTGAAAACACATGGAGACTTTTGAGGTCAGATATGAGGACGGGATCAGCGTTTAGCACAAAACACGCCTCTTTCCGTCCAGCGCACCAGCTGTCACAAAGCGAACAATGGGGCCACTTGTCCAAACAAGATAATCCAATTCCTACTTTATTGTTGTAAATGTTGTTGTATGTCTTCTGCTGGTGATTCAACAAGTCAGTTGCAGTAAATAGAAAATCAGAAACACCAATGAAAGCAAACCAAAGTGGAGGTGGAGAGGCTTACTTGATATCTAGATTTCTTAGTAAGGTAGTGAGTGGTAAAACTCTGTGATTTTAAAATGAAGTTTCATCTTACAGGTTTTAATACAAGACTACTTTGGCCAAATTCTATAAAATGAATGTATCTTTGTGAACTGTGAGAGAAAATGTGATCTTTACCATTAAATAAATTTCATTTTTCAATGGAAGGTGGTTCAACTTGTGATAGCCATAAGTAGACCAAACAATTAAATTTTAAAACAAAAGAAAAAATTACATTTTTGAACAATTTTGTTCAAGAACTTAACATTTCTTGCTACACAAAAACCACATACATATTTAAGCAAGCTGGCCGCCTGTTTTTCCACCAGCAGCAGTAATTTTTTACCATCATTTTAAGAGGAACCCCACATTTTCCTCCCCTCCCCCAGATGACATGATAAACAACGCCACCGTCTAATCCCGGCCTGGAGCTGGGAGGTTAACGTGGAGGTCAGTGGGCGGACGAGGAGCCAGGCAGGATGCGCACGTCTGTTCGTGTTGTCCTCTGGAGGAAGTGAAGACGCTGACCCTCCAGGATTAGAAACGCAGAGCAATCTGGTGAAGATGTTAGCGCTCAGTCTGTCCAGGGCCCGACTGGGAGAGGAGGATTTAAGAGGCCGTCGCAGGGGATCAGCATGCAGAGAGAGATTAATATTTTCCAAACGGTGCAAGAGCACCGCAAAGTTGTGGCCATGTTTCGTTCCGCTCTTGTGTGATTTATACCTTTCGCTCAGTTTCTTGACGGCCCACATGCTACCGGCTTACACAGTTTAGAACGAGACGAGTCACCCGTTCTGATCTGCGCAGCGCAACAAGTTATTATCCGCTTTAACGCGGCCGAGCCATGATCAGCATTTTCCGCGTTGGCTTCGGCTCTGCTGTGCGCAGGTGAGGCGAAGCAGCTCCCGGAGGACGAAAAGCGTGCAACATCAAATGGTTACGTGCAGGTGAAGATAAGCGTGTTTGACTATAAACCACCTTAACCTCATTACAAAGTCACTGCTGCAGGTGCAGGCGAACCAGGGTCAAATTAGAAGGGTGTTTTGGGTTCAACGGAGCTGATCCACGGATCTGAACAGGATTACGGTCCAGAAAAAAAAAAAAAAAAAAAAAAGACATGGAAGAAAAAAACTAGGGCTGAAGCTAACGATTTTTGTTATCAGTGAATCTGTTGATTGTTTTGACAATCAATTAACCATATTTTTTTAAAAAATCGGTCTGCAGATTTTTAATTTGAGCTTTTCTTTTTTTTTTTACACTGTATTAGAAATACTTAAAAGATGAAAAAAAAAAAACAGTAATTCAACTCATTTTTAAAAATGGAGACATGAATATTTAGTTGCCTTTTTTTTAATCCAAGAAACTTTTGTACTGTTTTGGCTTCATTATTTCTCTGAATATGTTGTGTTTTCTTTTGTGAGTCTGTGTACTGCACTTAACGATTAATCGATTAGCTGATGGTTATTTCAATAATCGAGTTATCATGATTAATCGTTTCAGCCCTAAAAAAAACCAAACAAAAACAAAACAAAAAAACCCATTAAATCCAAGTGACTTTTTTAATATTTCAAAGTGTTTTAGACGTCAAAAACGCTTTAAAATGTCCCACTGACCCAGCAAAAAGCGTGGTTAATTGTCAGAATTTTAGAGGGATGTCTTGTCTCTTTGACCAAACTCTGACTCATTCTGTAAAGAAGGTAGGTAGGGAGCATGAGAGAGGCATGTAAAGTAATCGTTCTCCTTTTGTCTGGAGCTTCTACTGCAGCCCATCAGGTTAAACACGTCCCATTGTGATTCCAGCCATTCATATTAACAAGCCCGTGCAAGGAAGATAAACTCTGCCTTAGCAGAAATGGAGAGAAAAACTTTCAAACCGCAGCACCCAGGCAGGAAGGCGATGGAATCTGCTGCACCCAAGAAGCCATGTTGGCCTGCTGTACCAAACCAACAGCTTCAGGCTATGCAAACAACATCAATAGCTTTGGTTGGTTTTTTTTTTTAGATTATGTATGTGGAACAGCTGTCAACAAGAGGTCTTTGCGGTCAGATGACATGTTAAAAAAAAAAATAGTCACCACTAGGTACACATGTACCAGGGATAAAACACAGCCACAGCTCCTTCAACTGAGCCATAGCAATACCTAGGGAACATGTATACATTCCTTACCTCCTTTGCATATTGTCACAACCAAAAGCAACGCATGTGACCAAGATTTCACGTGGTAGGCCGGCACAGAGCCGAGCCATGCAGATTGTCGAGCAAAAAGGACGGATGTCTGTGGGACGCTTTCAACAAACACAAAATATGACAAATGAGGTGTGCATTTGTATCAAATCCCTTTCAGACTCACATCCCTAATTAAAATCCAGCACAACTCATCAGCTTTGTATCTTTTAATCTGCGAACAAACAGCATCATGAAGACCAAAGAACACAACAGACAGGTCAGCGAATAAATAGTGGAGATGCTGAAAGCAGAGTAGGGTTACGAAACAACATCCAGGTGTTTAAATGACTACTGAATGGAAATACTATGTCACAGCTGGCAAACCAGAGAGATATGGCTGTTCCCCACAAACACTTGGGGGTCAGGAGCTTCCATCAGGAAAATCACTTTGCATCACACTGAACGATGGCAAACATATGAGCAGAATGTAGCTGTGGGGGCTGAAATCCAATGAAAAAAAAAAGCGTGGTAAAGTTTTAAAGCACATCTGCTCTGAAAAGCAGATGGTGAAGGCATCCAGAGCAGAATACGAACCCTTATGGCTGAGGCTGAATGAGCCACCAGTGAAAACCGGAGCAACAAATGGGAGCCTGTGGAACATTTACTGGCCTCCTAAACCACAGCAAAGAGGAAAGTTAGTCCAGCAAATTACTGGACGAGATCAAAGCCAATTCAAACGACGCGGCCGCTGGTGGTATATCATTTGGGAGAAGATAAAGTTCAAGTCGCACTGCAGCTACTGCTGCGCTGTAGCTCGTTAAAGACGCTTAATTAGCGGCCAAGAGCTGCAGAAGTTTCGGTTGGAAACCTGTTGTTTTCAACGCTAACTGCTAGCAAACTGACACAGCGTCAATATGAGTTTTAAAGATAATATTAGCAACAGAACCAGTCGACACATTAGCAAAGAAAGCCAACAAAATGAAGTAGTTTTCCCACTCTTGAACCGTCTCTATCCACAAACCGTAAAGTTTAAAACTAATTTGAACTAATTAACCAGCAAGTGGCGCGAGACGCACCGAGCTCAACTTTCTGCCGTTAAATGTCGCGTTGAAAATAAAGGTAGACTTACCTCGTCCCGGCCATTTTTCACATTGTAAACGAAGCGGACGCAAGGAAGAAACTCGGCTCTGCTTCGGAGGTTAGGTTCTTTCTGAGCGGCGAGTACAGGACGGTCCTCCCGGCGCTGCCTGCCTGGGTGAATCCGATATGGAGTCTCCGCCTCCCCACGTGAATCATGGGGTTGGGATGGGGGTCAGCCGGGCTGCAACCCCCACCGAAGCACTAATACAAACTTCCCTGCTCGCTTCAACTCCTCCTCCTCCTCCTTCGCTCCACACCGCCCGCCCGCTTCGCTCCGCCGGCTGTCCGACAAGCCGGAGCGTTTGTGACTCCATTCAGAAACGGCTTCAACAGCCAGACCTTCCAGGCTGCCACCTTTTAAGAGTTTAACCTATTACTGAGATAGAAGACTGCCACCGACTTTCACAGTCTTTAGTGAAACGAAAGGTTACCTGAATTATGACTCTTTAAAGCCCGAGCTAAACAAGCAACCCTGAGTTCGGAATCCAATATGGCCGCTTATGAGCGTTTCCTAGGAGCAACTCGGCTCAACTGTACAGTTTGGGTGGATTTGGATTACAATAGAATAGCAGCTATTGTACACCACAGCGTAGTGGGTGGAGTCGTCATATATTTGGGTGGAAAGTGGCATCTATGCAACACAAACTCAACAATGGAGGACATAGAAGATATGCTGACCATTCTGTCCTTCAAATACACTAAGTGGTAGTTGTGAGGTTTTTCAAATGACAGGTGGGATTATTGTAAGGGAGTTGCTCTTGTGACGAAACCAGTGACTCCACCCCCTCTAGACCCTCAGCCAATCAGTGACCTACAGTCTTGACACCTTTTCAACCTGACTGAATACTTGGAACCCCAGCAGAGAAGTTTCTAAAAAAAAAAAAAAAAAAAAGGGGGCTAATACTGGCAAGTTTACTCAGATCTTTGTTTGCTACTTGACTCAGGAAAATGTTTAATAATTATAGAGAACATATTCACCTTAACTACCCATTTTTAATCATGTATTTTATTTTTATAAGCGGTATCTCGCTGCTCTCTGAACTGCAGCCCTCTGTGTAAACACTGCTCCAACGTGTTCACCCAAACCAGATCTTATCCTGTAGACAAGCGGACAGAGACACCTGCTGGACAAAAACAACATCATGACAATAAAACAATAAAATGCATGCCATTTTTTTTTATTTCAAACAAAACACTTTATTATCCACAATTACTATCAGCTCTGTCTAGCCAGCTATGGAAATGTTTTACAAAGAAAAACAAAAACATGATCTAACAAAAAGCAAGTACTTCACATCGAGTATTATTAAATTGTGTTTGTTTTTTTCTCTCCCCCCTCTGGCACAGAGTAGACTATGTATTGATTATTGTACATCTTATCACAGTGAATCCTTTAAGTGATTTTCTCATGTAAATAAGGACAAACATACAAATCGTGGGTAACGAGATTTCCGAAGCCGCTTCTCACCCGATACGTTCACTTTGTCAACTCATATTGTACATGGAGGTCTGCCTCTTAAGTATTATAAAAAATATTGTAAACATTTATATTAATTGCACGACATACATTCAAATACATACTGTACTGTACAGCAAAGGTTCAATTCCGTGTTGTTATCCAGTAGCACCAGGTACAGCGAGCTAAACAAACTATATAGAAACCTCTAGGGTGTGGTACAAAGGAGCAACATCGAAGTCACTAATGTCACTTTGTGTTCAATGGTCAAATGTTCTTCCGTTCTAATTGTGAAGGCGTGTTCAGGGAAGGCCTATTCAAAGGGTTTTCTGTGTAGGTGGTGGCATGATTGTAAAGGAAAAGTCTGATCACGTCACGTCTCACAGCTGTGAGGGAGATGATCCCTCGTAAAAGACATTCATCAGTGTTAAAAATCAACTACACCACAACAGGTCATGGCGAGGAGGAGTTTTTTTGTTGTTGTTTTTTTCTCTTTACAGTTGATTGTTAGAAAGTTCACATCACTTCCATGTGCAAACACGTTGGTGCGGTAAATGTGTTCGTCCGGTTCCTCGTCGGCATGGGACACAACGAGGTCGCGATGTCATCGTGTAGCAGCAGATTCGATGCGTCGCTCATCGCGTTTCCGTCCCGCTCCCGTCTCCCGCCAAGGACAGCAGATTAAAGCGATATTCTGTATGTTATCTATAAGGATTTGCTGTCAAAAGCTTCTGGACACCAAACTGACCCGAATGCAAATGGTTACGAGATGTTTTGTTCTGACGTGGTTAACGAAGAAGATTTCTTAGCCTCTTCGGTCTTAGTGTCCCATTCACGCAAAAGGCAACAAAGAGCAGCTCTCCCAAAAAAACTACACCCCGGTTTAGAGGTGAATAGTATCTCAGCTTCATGGTTCAGCGAATTGTGGTCAAGGTCCTTAGGTCTGTATATATATAGTCTCCATGCTCCGTCCTCTGCTGGAGGAGGCCGGTGTGGTTTGGGGCTGCAGCTGGTTACCCAACCCATCCTTCCCAAATCTGTCCTCTGAAAAACCAACAAAGAAAGTCGTCTGAGTTAAAAGTGCAACCTGAGGCATCCGATAAACACCGTCGCTCCAGTTCTTTCTACCGCCGCTGCGAGAAGAAGCAAAAGTAGACAATAGGAGGACTGACAACACAGCATTATAGAGTGTTTTGTTTTTCTCCTGCATTGCATGACTGTTATCGACTCGACAAGATGAAGGAAGAAAAATGAGCTGCGGCATTGCAATGTAGGTTGTTACTGTAAATGAATGAGTGCAGAGCTAAAGCAAATGGCAAGCTGCTGATCGAGCTAAACAAAATAAAACCCGGAGAGAAACGGGGCGAAAATGGAGCTCGTTTGGCTGACTACAAATAGCAGATGGGTTATGACAAACTCACAGCGACTTGGAGGAGGGCTTCTTCATTTTTGGCCTCTTTCGACGATGAACTGGCCTGAAGCATGCACAGCATGTACACACGCGCAGGCCAAATGCACGTGCATATGGGAACAAACAGGTATAGACGCACACACACGTAGAGGCATGCACGCGCACACACACACACACACACACACACACACAAAACAGAGACGAGTCATTAGGGGTCAAAAACAGGACCGGCAGAAACAGCAGAGCAGCCGCTTGCATGTTAGCCTGTTTGCTGTTTGTTTGAATCACACTGGAAAGGTTTTGCACTAAGATAAAACATACCCAGCCAGCATGCCTAGGTGGGCCCCATATGGGGAAAAGGAGGGCAGACAATATGGTTCCCACATGGGGTTGTCCACGGTTTCCATGGTGGCCCCACACGGGCTTGCCCATGTAGGGCCCATGTTGGACCCATGTAGGCGGTGCCCCTACATGGGCAAACCAGTGTGGGGTCACCATGGAAACCGCGGACAACCCCATGAGGGACTCTTTGTCTGCCCTCCTTTTTCACATATGGGGCCCACCTAGGTAAGCTGGCTGGGATAGAGGTTTAAAATAAGTTCAGGACAAGATTATTACTTTTATTGATTCCTCTGGCCGCAGACAGTAAGCAGAGTCTTGCAGTGCCTGGCAAAAGATTTTACACCCCTTTAGTTTGACACTTTTTCAGTTTCGAGGGAACCACTTGTTGCTGCTGCCAGGGCCAACCAATAGTCATAAGGGGCCATCAGCAGGACTTTATTTTGGGTCTAAGTTTGTTCCAATTCCTGAAAGAATGGGTAATTTTTAATGAAGCGCATGAACTAAATGTTCCTGCTCTGGAAAGTTGTTCCAAATTTGTTCCTCTAAGTTTGTTCTAATTCCTTTCCTGGGATAAGCTAGCAGGAGTTTCTCCGCATAACAATCTAAAAAGTATAACATTGGCATAAATAATGAATACTTCACAATTTCTAAAAGTAATATAAGTTTGCTCTAACTAACAAGAATATAAGAATAAGTAGGATGAAACGACAACATTGGGAAGAGATAGTTGAGCTCATTTGCTGAGATGCGTTCATGGACAAACCCAACCTCGGACACAAAGAAGCTGCTGAACTCCCCAGCCAGCACACCTAGGTGGGCCCCATATGGGGAAAAGGAGGGCAGACAACATGGGTCCTATATGGGCCCTACATGGCGGTGGCCCTACATGGGCAAACCCGTGTGAGGCCACCATGGAAACCGGACAAACCCATGTGAGACACATATTGTCCCATATGGGGCCCACCTAGGTATGCTGGCTTATAAGCTTATAACACTTTTATAGCAAACTTCACAATTCCCTTAAAATATTAGGATTTTTCAAATCTTCGATGCCGAAGCCAATAAATCAAACTTAATATTGTCGATCTTTGTAAACAACGTTTTACGGGGAGGCTCCTGAAGGTCTAGGGGGGCCCTTAAGTGGAGGCTTAATTCACTTATGGGCCTGGCCGGCTCCGACTGCCGGGTACGGCAAACCTCGGCCTCAAATTGTGTGCCGCCTAAATGCCAGTATTTAGTCGTCTTGTTTGTTATGTAATGCTTGTAACAAACCTCTCCATCCTAAGCAGTGTTTACCCCGACATTTAATCACACACACTGGTCCCCGCTGTCTAGTAATCAGGTGACTTCTGATAGCAGTTGGTAACACTGCAGCTTTCTAGTGGCAGGGTAAGGAGTCTGCTTCAGTCTCCTGCCACCTTGCAGCCGTGCCCTACTTTGTGTCCGATCCTGATGAACCAATAACGTGACAAAATGCGAAATCGTTCCTTTTGTGAGGCACTGTAGACGGAGCTTCGCTGCGCAGACAAGAAGCCTCCCTGGTTTCATTTTGTTGCTTTACTTCCATCTGGAGTGATTGTAGAAGTAATCGGCAGCGAGAGAGGAAGACATACCTGTATTCACTGAAGTGGCCTCGCTCCTTTCCCCCTGGAAGGAAGTTAGAGGGATTAACATCGCTCCGAAACGACTCGAGAAAAAGCGATTGATCACTTTTGACCCCTCCCGCCCCGGAGAGGCGCCTTGCTCACCCTTCTCCGGGTTGCACTGCTTGTGGCCCTTGCAGCTCCTCAAGCCCATGAGCTGCTGATGCATCGAGTTGAGCGCATTGCGATCCAGAGCGCTGACGGCGTTTATCAGCTGTGGGAACGAGCAGAAGGCAAAACGTCAACGGGCGATTTGTAAACTCTGGAAAATGTCACCCCCCGGTGGACAAAGGAATGCACTGCATTTTTTTCTAACAAATTTTACAGTTGCTATTGTTGAAGTATTTATACCCTCCACAATGGGTGTGTCTGTGCAAACAAAATACCTGGTAGGGGTCGGTACTGAGGTCAAAGTATTCCATGAAACCGGTGGCAAATTCACAGAACAGGAAATTGTGTGTGTCATTGATGGTCCTCAGGCACCAGTATGTGTTGTTGTTGGCACTGGTGCATGCACAGAACGGACCCACTAAAGGGAGAGAGAGAAAGGCCGAAGGGGAAAGGGAGGGGAGCAGTTTTAGATAAACAGCAGCTTTTCAGAAAAAGGTCGCCATAATATTGTTTTTATCTTATCTGCTGTGAAAAACGGCACCAGGAGGCAGAAAACACATTCCAAAAACACACTCTGAAAAGCCATTTGTCGTTCCTTACTCGTCCAGAAGGGTGCGGTCTGCCAGTGATGGTTGTCGTGGGTGAAGCAGGTCAGACCAGGCATGCTGCAGGTGTCGTTGTTCTGGAGCCTCTTCAGGAACTTGCGCAGTTTTTTTCGCCGCTTCTGTTCCTTCTGCAGCCACTGAGTCTTCTGCTTGGACGGCGTTCTGACGGGAACAAAACCCGTTAGAGCGACTTGTAATACTAAAAATAGTTCACCGATCAAGCGAAGTCTTACTTGAGAGAGTGCATTTGCTCCGCATTTAGCAGATAAGCCTCCTTACTCTTGAGAAGATCGCTGAGGAGACAAATTTCAGCCGTCACTCATTCGGCGAACCTCTGCGGCAGTCTCAATTTTCGGACGACTTGCTCACCTGGGCGTGTCGCACTGGCATTCCTCTGGCCGCACCTTCTTCAGGTGACCCTTCACCTCACGCAGGTTCTTGATTTTGGTCTGCAAGGTTTCGATCTGGTTGCGGCGAGAAGAACCAGAGAGTCACCTGGAGCGCATTGCGTGTCGGGCAAGCCGCGACGTCGGATCGGTTCAGCGGGGGTTTAGATAAAAACGGGAGTACCTCGTGCTCGATGTGCAGCTTGTGGTCCTTCCACGCTTGCAGGGACTTGTACAGGCCCCCGTCACACTTCACCGTGTCGTTCATGAGGATCGAGCATCTGAAAAATACGGCGTTCGCGCGTATTTAGTGCAACACAAACGAAACTTAAAATTCGTTTGGTGCAAATGCACAAATGAGTGAAACGGACGGATTCATCCGACAGCGAAAGCTGAAGGTTAAAGCGGAAATCATTCACTGCCGTTACCGAGCGCGGGTTCTTAAAAGCTCTTCCTGAGACGATCCCCTGACAAATGCTTACAAATGTTTTTGAAAATGCCCTGAGGTTGTAGCGGAAGCTCAAACTGAATCAATTTTACCAACATGTTTTCCTCTAACCCTGGAAGAAACATCAAGCCAGAATCGTAACTTGAATCTGACGAGCTGCAGATTAGGATGAGGGTAAGAAGACTTTCCAAAGTCATCGGCTGGAAGCTCATCACTTAGTGTAAATCACCACAATACCAGTGAAATCCTGTAATAAGTGGCTCGGCAGCTAAAAGACGGGTTTGAGCCACAATGCCAAACAAAAGGCTGGCTCCTTGGATACTGAGACGAGCATGCATCATTTCTCACTTACCTTTTTTTGTTGTTAAAATATTTATTTATTTAAAATCTAATACTCCTTGAACTTCATCTTATCGTCCTTTTGTCGTCTCCAACCACAAACAGATTCCTCGGTTGAATGGAATATGTTGCAAATCTACATTTGGGCAGGGGTGTGAATACTCAGTAAAACTTTCAATTGCTATGCTTTCTATCGACTTTCATTACGCAACTTAATATTCAGAAGATTTTATTTTCACTGCAGAACTTAAGAATATTTTGTTTTAAAGACGCACAAGAATATCAACCTACTTGCTTGAGGAGAACATGTCTTTTCTTTCTCTAATGTGTAAATTCATGCATTTCTTGCTAATAGCTACAGTATGTCAGCAGGGGTGTGTGTGTGTGTGTTAATGTGTGTAATTTTTAAATGTGACGTTTTCGTTTTTTTAAAAAACAAAAAAAAGTTAGGATTGGGTTTACAAATTAGCCTGTGGCTAGAAAACCTCTGTACAAAAACAATGGATCTTTGTTTTCTTCATGTGACGTTGTTTACTGTGCTGTCCTTGATTGAATAAACTTGAACCTATTCAGCTGGTGAGCTGATGACTTTCAGCTTCTTTGTATTCAGCCGGTCGCATGTGCAAAGATCCAATCCTTTTTCTGATCGCCAAAAAACTACAAAGTTGCGACGACAACTTTAATCTTAAAAAAAAAACATAATGCATTTTCTACATGAGGTGTGAAAGAGAGAGCAAGACAAGAAGGTTGAACGTATCACAGCAAAGTTGCTCCGTTTTATCTTGAAACATGCTGGATGTGCTTTGCTCCAGTCTCTAGGGAACACACACAGACTCTGCTGTTTCAGGAACGCTAAGCTTGCTAATCGCTTATATATGGTGCTGGAATATCGACTGTGCAGATGTTTTCTTTACTTCTAATTGCTGGTAAAACCGCGTTTGAAGAAGCATGGATGCTCTGTGAAGCCATTTCAAAAGGAATCTTTTGAAAGTCACGTCACCAGAATGACCTCAACAGGTGCTAATCATTTTACTCCGTAACGTAGCACGTTTGCAGTCCTTGTTGTTTTTCTGAAAAGGAGCCGTCAAACACAGAACATCAATCTGTTTCCACCGTGTTGATGTTTCATCGAATCGGCAAAGAGGCTGAACGACCGGAGGCCGACTTCAGCAGGCGGCAGAGAGGCTGGATGTAAATCAACGTTGCTGAGTTTTTTGGGTTTTTTTCTCCTTTGTTTTGTGCTTCTGTTCTCTGTCTGCTATGAAAGATGCTGGGTTTGGAAATGTTGGAAATCTCACAATTGAGGCAAGGCTCTTTATTCTCTAAGGAACACACACACAGTCACTGATGTTTACAGCTAGCTACGTTAATCGCGTAAGTTGCTAATATACGACGCTAAAGGCCGGCGGCTGCACAGTGGCTCAGTTGGTAGGGCTGTTGCCTTGCAGCAAGAAGGTTCTGGGTTCGATTCCCGGCCCCGGTCTTTCTGCATGGAGTTTGCATGTTCTCCCTGTGCATGGTGGGTTCTCTCCGGGTACTCCGGCTTCCTCCCACAGTCCAAAAACATGACTGTCAGGTTAATTGGCCTCTCCAAATTGTCCCTAGGTGTGAGTGTGTGTGTGCATGGTTGTTTGTCCTGTGTGTCTCTGTGTTGCCCTGGCGACCTGTCCAGGGTGACCCCGCCTCTCGCCCAAAACATTAGCTGGAGACAGGCAGCACCTCCCGACCCCACTAAGGGACAAGGGTGTATAGAAAATGGATGGACGGATGAAGCTAAAGGCATCCTTTAAAAAACAAACAAACGCTGTAATCTTGATGTAGTTTTTGCTTCTAAAATAAATGATTCATGAACTCTCACAGCAGGAAGGCTAGAAATTAACATTTAAAACAATAGTTTTTAAAGACAAAACGGTGCTAGAGCTTTACCAAAACCAGAGATCATAAATCAGTTACATATTTCTGATCAATACATCTAATATAAAACTGCTTAATCCTCAGTAAAACAAACTTCCTTTCATTGAGAAATTACTACTTTATTTCAGAACATCCAGCTTCAAAGCCTCTTTTTTTTTTGCCAACACCTACAGAGCTTACCGTCAGTTTTATTCCGAGAGACACATGCAGTAGCTGTGGACCTGGCAGCTTGAATATTTGCATGCCCGCCTCCCCACCCCATCCCCCCCACCCCCACACACCTGTAGGTGACTTTCAAAGCAGCAGGTGGTGTGAGCCTGTCACGGGTGGTTGGCTTGGCTGCGACTCCCATTCCGCTGAACTCGTCGCCGTCGTCTCCGGCGGCCGCGCCTCTCCACCTGTCTCTGGTCCAGCTGGCGTTCCCGGACCCCAGGGGCCTGTAGCCCTCCTCCAGGTCGACGGCGTACAGATCTCCTCCGTCCAGCTCGAATGAGACGGAGCGCGCCCAGCGCTTCCTGGTCACGGCCTTACTGGACTTAATCTCTGCAGGACAGGAAAGAGACTCATTTGGTTGACAGAGGACGGTTTGAGCACTTTTGATCAGAGTCTGTGCATTAAGCCGAATTTGTTTCTTTGGAATTTTAGGACTCGAGTGATTTCTCAACTCCGCCACTTGGTGGCAGCACTGACACATGCCTCTTGTGTCATGAAGACCTGGTTGTTTTAACGTCAGATTGTAGACGCGTTCTGTGTATTTCTGATCAACTCATGGTGTAATAATATTTATCGGGACAGCAGAAGAGTCAAGTGAGGTAAAGAGCTCACTCTTTTTGTTGAGGAGTCTCTTCTTCTTAAGGACAGACAGTTTGAGCTCCCCGTCGCCGCAGTTACAGTCGTCGAAGTTGGAAGCGACAGACATGGTGGAGGGACTGCTGGCCATCAGAGCCTGCATGCGAGGTGCAAACAGACCCGCCATGCCTTTACACTTATACAGCCGCAGCTTGCCGGTCGGATCCTCCACACACTGCCACTTCTGGAACAAAACCACAAACGGAAAGGGAAATGCATTTACGGGAGATCTTTTTCATAGGGTCTCCTGAAAACAGCCAGTCATTTCTTGGTAATAACTTAACTTAACGCTTTTTGGTGTCTGGAATATGAGCCGACTGTCGAGTCGCACTGTGCCGTTACCGAGCAACCCAAGTAGAGCTCCAGCATACCTGGCCAGCTGGTTCTACTTTTTATGGGCTGCACAATGGCTGCTGGAAAATACAAGTGTTCTGTTGTTGACTTACCATCCAGAAACCACTTGCTGCGTTCTTATTGGTTGTGCAGGAGGCTCTACTAATGGTTTTCAAAGATGTAGGGTTGTAATATTGTGTATCTGTTTGCAGCCATTTTCACATGCGATTGTAAACGTTGAGTTGTGAGAGTTATTATCCTGCCATGGCAACACAGCTTGCTTTTTTTTTTTTTTTTTTTTTGCTGGGAATTGAATAGCCTCTCCTTCTCAGCTCGTACAGGTCAGGTACCTGTCCCGGTTGTTGGCAGGAAGTCTGATATTCTGCTTTCTGGCACAAGTCCTTCACCCTCTGGTATTTTGGCAGGAAGTTCTCCTCCTGGGCCATTTCCTTCCCATCGGCTCTCTTGTGCGGAGGCTTCCTGGAAGAACAGACAGAACATTGACAGGGAGGCCGATGCTGCCAGAACACGGCGCCCTGAATGAGAACACGTCTCACAAAAAAGGTCAATCAATAAAACATACCCCCTCTCCACCAGGAAGGAGTCTCTCCATGTTTTCCCCTTCCTGCTCAACTGGAACCTGAGAAATCAGTAAAAACACCAGACTGTGATATTTGCAGTGAGCAAACATCTGCGCCATTTCGAAATGCCACGCTCCCCTTACAAAAAAAAAACTAATGATGCTGTACCTCTATGTTTGAATTGTGAATTTCATTATGTACGACGAAGCACTTCGTTTTGGTAAAAAAAATAAATAAATAAATGAAAGTCTAGTCTGCTCCACTCTTCCCGTTTCTAAATGTCGTCCATCGACGGAATGCTGAGGCGCCGGCTGCGTTACCTGTTCATCGGTCGATCCGAGGCCAGAAGTTTGAGGATGGACTTGCCGTCCATTTCGGCGGGAATATCGACGCCTGCCATCTCCAGCATGGTCGGCGCCAGGTCGACATTCAACACGATGTGAGGGTTTCTGCCAAGAAACAGGAGACTCGATGTGATTATCATAATGTTGTTTCCTCCCCCTCCAACAAAATATATGTAAAATGTTGCAAAAGTATCCTTACTGCTTTTGCAAGTAAAACATTATAGAATGTTTTGTGTGGATTTTCAATGAATGCCTTATAGTTAATTTTTGGTATCAGAATAAATCTGAGTACACATGCAAACGAGCACGGTGGGAGAAATACTCACGTAGCGCCTTGCTCCACGTTCGGGCCCCGAATGTAGAACGGCACGCGGATGTCGAACTCGTAGGGCATCGATTTGCCCTTTACCAGCCCGAACTGGCCGATATGATAGCCGTGATCCGAGGTGTAAATGAGGTAGGTGTTCTCCAGTTCTCCCGTCTCCACCAGCATGTTGTACACCTTCGGGGAGACACAACTCATTGAGCAGGCACCCGGCGTGGAGGGGTAAAAAAAGAAAGAAAAAAGTTACACTTTTTGTTTGATACGAGCTCAAATCTCTTGTGCCAGTTTCGAGGGAGAGGAGATTGAACAATTTACCAAGTGTGTCAGTGAATTCATTACCCCAGTCCGAGTCAGAACAAGCACAGATCTCCCAGGACCGCCGGTTGTCAGTCGAGCGGAGCGCTACGTGCGCGTCCATGTTTAAGGGTGTGTGTGTGTTTAAAGCCTCCGTCTGGCTCGCCGCGGTACCTTCTGCACGCTGTCGTCCACGGACAGCAGCGTCTGCATCCTCCTGCGCTGCAGCATGTTGGTGAACTGCATGTGGACGGGCTTCATAGGGCCGGTGTAGCGCAGGATCCAGTGCTTGTCCGGGTTGGGAGCATAGTTGTAGCTCGGCGTTCTTCGGAGGGAGGGGAAAAATAAGAACGAAAATGATCGACTACTAAAGGAAAAGGATTTCACATTGAAAACGTTTTTTCCAGACGGCGCAATTTAAGGTAAACGCCGTGTCTCTGAGCTGTCGTAAAACGTTTATGGTTCTGTTGTGCGGACGCAGCATCTTTTTCTGCTGGCGAAGCCTAATGACTTTCCAGAATCGAAAGAGAACTATTTATTCAGTGTTATAATGGAGCTTATATGAGCAAGGTAAAAATGCTAAAGTGCTAATCAATACGGCCGCGCCTTTTAATGAAAACTCAACTCCGCTCCATGTTGACGTTTAATAATTTGGAAATATTAAGCGCAAAAGAGCGAAGGGGGAATGAATGCTAAGGTGGACTGGTTGGAAGAAAAAGAAAAAAGGTAATGCATCACTGTTGTTGTTTTTTTCCATCTGCAAGTTGCAAGATTGTAAAGTTCGGGAGACAAAAAGAAACGGAGGAATCAAAAGGACTTCGCAGCATCAAAAACCCAAGAGGGAGCGCGTTTATGGAGAAGGAGCAATTAAAAGTTTCCACAAAGACACGGAGGTTGAATTTTCTGAGTCTTCTCTGTACAAAGCCAGTGTGGTACAGGTTAATGATGCTGGAGGGATTAGATGAAGCAGCACAGCTGTGGGGTGGAGGTGGGGGGTCTGAACGAGGGAGGGAATAGTAACTACAGTCTCATTACTGGCCTTGGATCCATCTCTGGAGGCCAATAGTGGGCTTGCTATTAGCCAGCAGCTATCGAGAGGCAGTCAGAGGTACAGAAGGTCAGAAAAAAAAAATAAAAAGAGGCTCGAATGAAAGGGGTTTGCGCTTGTGCATACGCAGCACGACGAAATCATTACCTGCACGTTAAACGTACCGTCATCTATTCCAATCTGCGATCGTACTTTTATGGTGACAACACGAGCCAAACAAACTGGAGCGAAAAGAAGAAAATAATAAAATGCTGGCTGTGCATGCAGAGGCCCCGATGCTGCCAACAGCCTACTGTGAGCAGCGGAAGACGACATCCAGCTCGGATTATAAAATCTGTCATTCTGGGTCAAATGGGAAGAAGCGTGAACGCAGGGATGAGTCATTTGTTACCAAACGGCAGAGAAAAAGTAACAAAAAATAAATAAAAGAAATGCACCGTGTCCCACGGAGATCACACATATTCTCCACAATAGAAGAAAAAAAGGCTTTTTTTTGTTCAAACACCTTGCAGTTTAATTGAGCGTGAATAATGAGAGAAACCTTGCGAAAGCCGTCGACCCCCTTGAACATCTTTGCATTTTGTCGTGCTACAAAAACGCTTTTTGGATGTATTTTTAAAGGATTGTAGGTGATGGAGCAAAACAAAACAGAGCAGAATTATGAGGTGGAAGTAAAAGTGACTTATCTAAAAAAAAATACAATAAAAGTCTGTGGCGTGATTTGATGACCCTTATTACACATATACCGTAACTGCAATCCACTGCAACCAATTGACTCAACCAGACGTGACGACGCCCTGACAGAGACCTCTCAGTTCCCAAATTTCATTTCCCCTCTTCTTGGTTGGAAAAACAAACGGCAAAGCTTTCCAAATTCTGAAGCTGGATATTTCTTCCCAAAACTGACCACAAAATCCAATATGGCTGCCATAAATGGTTTACTTGTACTTTGTGGCAGCAAGGTTTTAATGAATAAAGTCAAGAGGAATCCATCGTTATTCCTTGTGACTTTAGCAACAGGTTGATCAAAAGTAAACAAAGACGGTATCTCCAGGCCAGATGCAAACAAAGTGTTGATTCTGGATAAAATGGGCACAACATTTAGGTTTTTCTTCCACATCACAATTAACTTTTTTTCTTTCCGATCTATCCCAGTGGTTCCCGAACTTTCCAGCGTCTGTGTCTTACATGTGCTGAGAGGCGTTGGGGAAGGCAGCGCTGTACTGCGGGGCAGAGTCCTCTGGACCGTGCGGAGCCACATGGCTCAGGACCATCAGGACCGGCCGGTGAGGGTAAATCCTCTTGGACATCCGGAAGTAGTTGATGCTGTTGTTGGTGATGATGTCCGTCAGGTAGTCCTGTGGAGCAAGCAATTATTGCCCACCGGGCACTCGGCAGTCAATGACGGCAGAGCAGATGTCAAAGCGTATGCTGCTATGCTGGGTCAGTGCTAAAGACTAATAAATCCTGTTCTTTTACCTTTTCAAACCGATACGACTCGTTTGATCGACCAACTGCTTGTGTTTGATTTAACAGGAGTACAGAAGATGCACCTGTCCAGTATGCATCATGGACACATTTGGTTAAATTAATGTGTTTATTTTAATCCTTCACAGTTTCTGCAATAGTTCACATATTTGTAAATGAGGTCAAGAATTTTGAGATGGGTTAATAATAAAGGAGCAATATCGTCATGTCTTTCCTGAAGGTGGAGTTTCAGTTTTTAAAGAGACAGAGGTTCAATTTTAAGACATTCAATTTGGAAATAAAAATTTCTATAAAGTCGTATTTGAAATATGTGGTATTTATTTATATAACAGCTGAAGTTAATCTAGTTAACTGATTATGCGATAAAATGGCACTGTGTGCCTGGAAAACACATAATGCAGCCCCTTTGATATAATGTTACCTCACCTTTTAGGAGCTTCTGGGAAAGTATTTTACAGTGATTAGTATTGTGTTTATGGGAATTTTTGACTATTCCTCTGAAACCCATTTGTGAGGTCAGACACTGATGCGGGACGTGGTTCGCGGTTTCCATTTTAATTTAAGGTGATCTATAAAGTTGAGGACATTGTACAGCTCACATACAGTTTTCCCTCAGTAAACACAATGAGCCGCATTTTTACACATCTTTCTTTGTGAGCTGGTAGGCAGTAATGTTGGAGCAAGAAGGGGCCTTTCCCAAACTGTTCCCACAAAGCTGAGCCCATGAAATTATCCAAATTATCTTTGTATGCTGAAGAACTAATGGTTCCATTCGCCGGAGTTAAGGAACTGAACTCCACACCATACCATCATTATCCCCTTTGCTCCAAACCTAACATAATGCAGTCAACATAACGGTCAATGCCAAACCAGGATTCCTCCATTGGATTGTCAGGACTGACAGTAATGACACTTTACTCCAAAAAGTGTCACTCCATTGCTGTGGAAACCAGATCCTTTACACCACTGCATCAAATTATTCGTCTTAAACCTTGAAATGTAAAACTTGGATGTAGCTGCTTTCCCAATGGTAACTCTTTCCCTTAACCTCTCCATGTGCCTGTCTTGAACTAATCTGAGGACGTGAAGCTATTTACTTGATCTCCAGGCAACATAGCGCCCTTTGACCCCACTATCTGATTATACATAGTCTAGCACTTCCTGGCCGATTAGTACGTTCTAACACATGAATTCTTTAATTTGGGTGGACGACCGAATGTTGTGTGTTTAGTAACAATAATCTCTATGTGTGAAGCGCCTATAATTTAGACTATAATAACCAATTTTCTAAAGTAGGCCACCACTTTGGGGCATTTAAAGAAGTATCTTGCAAAAATAATAGCGTATCAATACCTTTGGGTAGTCACTGCTGTGTTTCTCCCGTACTCCATTTCTGCAGAGGGTGTAGTTGTAGAAGCGGGAGTTTTTCACCAGCGCCACCCACTCCTTCCAGCCAGGTGGCACGTAGGAGCCGTTGTACTCGTTCAGATACTTTCCGAAGAACGCTGAACGAAGAATCGGGAGCAAAGACATTAAAGATCTGCTTAGCTGGAGTTCTCGGGACTTGGATAAAAACGCGAAGGGCGTCACGGCAGTACCGACCCGTCCTGTAGCCGGAGTTGTTGAGGTGCACGGCGAACGTGTGCGGCTCGTGGTGCGCCTGCCACGAGGGCGAGGAGCAGTTCTCGTTGTTGGTGTAAGTGTGGTGGTTGTGCACGTACTTCCCCGTCAGGATGGAGGAGCGGGATGGGCAGCACATGGGGGTGGTGGAGAAAGCGTTTGAAAAATGCGTGCCTCCCTTCTCCATGATGTGGCGAGTTTTGTTCATGGACTGCATTGAACCTGAGAGAGCGCGGGGATGAGGGGAGGAAGAAAAAAAAAAGATTTAATATTGGGGCTAACAACTGAAATATGAAGAACCTGAGGTGAGAAAAAATTTTCAAAATCTGGAAATTCTAGAAGCACAGTTGGGAAAATGTAAATATAAGTCAGAAGAGAGTAAAATTAATAGTTGGAGAAAAAAAAAATAGGAGCTGGACTTAGATGAGGAAATAAAGCCTTTTGGTAAAGTGTGACCCATTTGGATTTCTGTGTACCAAAGGCTTTTCAGACTGATGGTGATTGTTTGGGGAAACAGATGCTTGACCATAAATTCCTCCTTCAATGGCTGCCTTCTCACTGCCTTCACACGAGGACAAAAGATGTCACAGAGGCTATTATGCTGCTACTCCAATCCAATACGTTGCTAAAGGACTCAAGCGGGTAGGGAGATGGCCAGAGTTTGGCAATCAGACAATGGAAGCAATAGGCTGGCCTTAATTCATGTCAGAAATGGAGCTGGCATCGGGGAGAAACATGACTTGGACTGAGCCCGCTGTTACGTTGCCAGGGAGCAGCTTAGGTTGGTTGTCTCTTATAAATGTTTTCCGACTGACATGGACAGAATAATCAAAATAATTAGACACCGAACAAAAGCAAAGACAGAATTATATGCACACATTATACGCCGTGTTCCAAATTATTATTCAAATGACATTTTCTCAGATTTTCCTGAATGGTCAATGCAAATGATGGTCAGTATAATTATCAAGTCATGAACTCTGACAGTATAAATCAAATTTTACTGAACAATGGCAGCAGTATTTTTTTCAAACATAAAAACTCAAAATGCACTGTTGTTTTAGATCTCACCATTGTCTAGTTTGTTATAGAGATGCACCAATCCGATATTTACATCTGTATCAGATCCATTATTGAACAGAAATTCCCAATCCATTAGGGCAGATCTATTCAGTCTAATTCTACCATTTGTGCTTTTTTATTTATTTTACATTATATTTAGAATAATTACATTTTCTGAACCGTTTCAGAGAAGTTTTATTGCATTTTATTTTGAAATGTTTGACCAAGCTATTGTTTTAGTTTCAGTTTCCTGATCTTTAGAAAAAAGACAACTTTTAATTTTTAAAATAAATTTCTACCTAGGGCTGGGAACTGGATCAATAGCAATATCAATAGATTAAGTGTGTCAAACCTTTTGAGACGTTTTGGGCCAAAATTGCTACATTTAGTTCATTTTCAGCCATGTGGTTCACTTTCATTCTGCACTGTGTCAAACGTAGAGCAGACAAGTAATTAAAACAAAAATATGGCTTACAAAATATTATAAATGTATAATATATGTGAATATATTGTATATAAATATTGACCTGAGTTAAAAATCACAATTAGCTTACCAAAATAAGATAAAATAATGTTTAAAAATAATTGATAAATGGCTTAAGGCCATTTATGCTGCAGCAGGTACGGAAAACCACAAATGCAAAAATTCCGTCAGAAGTCTTTTGTTAACCTCTTCATGTTAAATAAATAAAGAATATGACTTATTATTTAAATATTTAGTTGTGGAGGTCAGCAGAAAGTTATATCCGCCACATAGTCATTATTTTATCTAGAGTCATGCAGAACTGATCTGATCGTTTCCATAGCAACGATCGGAAGCAAGACATACCACAGAACTACAGTGAGCTTGTTGATGAGGTCATAGATGACATCATATACATCACAATACATGATGTCATAGAAGAAGTTCTGATGCTTGAATGCTTAAATCTCAACTTATCAGCTGGGATCCACACCGTTCTTAGAGATTAGATTTCGTTCGGTTCAACTATGTTCGGTCTTTCAAAGGCTCTAATTCCACTGGCTTTACCCCTCGGAGTGGCGCTTGGATATGTAATCTGCACAGGGGTCAAGAAATTATTTAATAACTACATTACTGGGAAGGAGTCAGATTTGGAGGCAGGTGGCTCCGTTGCCAAAGAGCAAACGTCCCCAGCCGGGTCAGATGTCTGTGGGAGCTCAGACTTTGACCTGGCTGACACGAGACAAGATGGCTCTACTGTCTTCGGACAAACCAGCCCGGCTGGGGAGGTTTGTCCGAAAACAGGGACCAATGTCTGTGGGACGTCTGACGTGGACAGGACTCGACCCGATGGCCCTGAGGATGTTCGTACCTCCTTTGAGCAAACTGACCCGGCAGGGGAAGTTGGTCCAAAGTCGACGGTACGACGCAATCTTGGGGTTGAGAGTTCAGTCGTAGAAAAATCTAACCCGGCTGGGAAAGACGTATCTGCGGCTGACCTCACAGCCAAAGCTTTTGCCGACCTGACGGCAGAAGCTTTGGCTTCATCGGATCGAGCTCTGTCTTTTCCAGAGAGGAATGCTCTGAAAGGCAACTTTACAGGAGTTTTCCAGCTTCCAAGTTACCCGGAGCGAATCTCAGAGGATGACGGAGTCGACAAAGACGTTGATTTTACCACCAAAACGTCTATCAACTGTCGGATTACTGTCTTCTTAGAAGCTTTCTGTTCCACACATGGGCAGGTTACATCTGAACACGGACTTGGCTCGGACGCTGCAGGACAAAGACCAGTAGACGTGGTAAACGGGGAGGAGAATTTTTTTAGGTTCTCCAATGAACTGGAAAACAGTTGGGTGAACGCCGCAATGCAAAGCGCCCTGAACCTGAGCGTCACCAAGCGGTGTCTTGCTCGGAAAAGGGTCTTTCTTGAGGCTTCACCCTTCCCATGTTCTGCTGGTCTGATCCACGCAGCTGTCCAGAAGAAATGCAGATTCTTTTCCCAAAAGCACATCTCCCCAGTTCTGAAGGAGCTGAGGGAGAAGAAAATGTCATCAAATTTGGGGAAGGAATTTGACATTGAATGTTTGCTGGAGTCTGTGTTGGTCTGGCTGGACTCACTTGGTGGTGACACAGCTAGAGAGCTGTACAGTGCAAACTGTTGCTCCAGCTGTGGAACCGATTTCCTGCAGCTCCTGAGCAGCGGCCCCCTGGTTGCCCTTCCATCGGCACCATTTCCCACCGATATAGCTTCCTGTTTATCAGGTGGGTTTTTGGGAGTAGCGATGCTGCTCAGGGTGCGGTCGACCTTGAGGAAAGACATTACTTCACGGATAACAACGTGCTGGTGTTTTTTCTCGAAAGGCCGACCAGGAAATACCAGGTGATTCCTAATCAGATCATCGATGTGCCTGCAGAGTGTGGAACGGAGCAGTACCGCCTGTCCTCCGTTATCTGTGCAGATTCCAAGAGGGCCCATTTCTACACCTTTTTAATGCAAGGAGGACAAACATTCAAGGCAGACGACGAACATGTCTTCACTGCAGACAGCTGCTGCAGTGAAGACATGCACCAGCAGGGATTCATTTACCTGTATGAGAAATTAAGATCGGAAGAGAGACAAAAGGACGTCCCAGTTTCTCCAGTCCCTCCTCTTCAAGACGATGAAGAGGAGCTAGCCATGTTTAATTTGGACGATAAAACACATCAAATTCGGGAGATCAGAAAAGCCCGTAGGAAAAAATCCCATCGGAAAAATTCCAATTAGTGACCATCTTGAGGCTGGAGAAATTTGACTGGGGCAGAACATGTGTCCTCACGTGTTCTGTTAATTAAATTTATCAGGGGAAAAAAAGGGTAGAAATACCTTGCAGGTTTCTCACCGGGTACTCCGGCTTCCTGCCGCAGTCTAAATCATGACTGTTTGTTTAATTGGCCTCTAAAGTCTCGTTTGGTGATTGAAACATCATTTTTTCAATAGAATGGTAACCTGGCTTTGAATCCCTGCCTGGGTTCCGTCTGCATCGTGTGAATGTTCTCCAAGTGCATTAGTGGGCTCTCTCTGGGTACTCTGGCTTCCTCCCAAAAAGATGACTGGTGGTTTAATTGGCTTTTCTAGTTGACCTGTGCTGCATATCCTCTCCCCTCTCTTATAACTCACTTTCCTGTCTCTTCTACTTCTATTAGTCAAAGTAGTTTTTGCCACAACGGCCAAAACTACTTCTAAGAAATGTCAAAATACATTTTGTACTTAAATTTCACTAATAACAAAAGGCATTTTCTTTTTTGCAGGTTTCTCTCTGGGTACTCCGGCTTCCTCCCAAAAGGATGACTGTTGGATTAATTGGGCACAGTTGACCTGTGCTGCATATCCTCTCCCCTCTCTTATAACTCACTTTCCTGTCTCTTCTACTTCTATTAGCTGAAGTAGTTTTTGGCCACAACGGCCAAAACTACTTCTAAGAAATGTCAAAAATACATTTTGTACTTCAATTTCACTAATAACAAAAGGTAGTTTCTTGTTTGCAGGTTTCTCTCTGGGTACTCCGGCTTCCTCCCAAAAGGATGACTGTTGGATTAATTGTTTTTTTCTAGTTGACCTGTGCTGCATGTCTTCTCCTCTCTCTCATAACTCACTTTCCTGTCTCTTCCTCTTCAAAGAAATGTCAAAAATACATTTTGTACTTAAATTTCACTAATAACAAAAGGCAGTTTCTTTTTTGCAGGTTTCTCTCTGGGTACTCCGGCTTCCAGCCAGTCTAAAATAACGACTGCTTAGTTATTTGGTCTCTAAATTCTCCTTAGGTGTAAATAGAAAAAAATAATGTATGTATATATCAGAGGTCGCGTTAACGGAAAATTTAAAGCCCATCTGTCATTTGACAGGTTGGCTGGCATTATAGATTATAGACTATTTACATCTGTATCAGCCCCATTATTGAAAAGAAATTCCCAATCCATAAGGGCACATTTTTCAGTCTAATTATATCATTTGTGGTTTATTACTTATTTTACCATTGGCCTCTAAAGTCCAATGGTAACTTTAGAGTTACAATGGCTCTAAAGTAACTCTACTCTATTTATTTATTTATAAATAAATAATTTATGTAATAATAAATTTTTTATTAATTTATTTATTATTACATAATAATAAATTATTATTTATTCTAATAATTATAATTAGAATAAATATTATTATTCTAATCATATTTAGAATAATTACATTTTCTGAACCGTTTCAGAGAAGTTTTGTTGCATTTTATTTTGAAATGTTTGACCAAGCTATTGTTTTAGTTTCAGTTTCCTGACCTTTAGAAAAAAGACAACTTTAAATTTTTTCAATAAATTTCTACCTAGGGCTGGGAACTGGATCAATAGCAATATCAATAGATCAGGTGTGTCAAACCTTTTCGGACTTTTTGCCAAAATTGCTACATTTATTTCATTTTCAGCCATGTGGTTCACTTTCATTCTGCACTGTGTCAAACATAGAGCAGACAAGTAATTAAAACATAAAAATATTGCTTACAAAATATTACATATGTATAATGTATGTGAATATATTGCATCTAAATATTGACTTGAGCTCGAAGTGCGACGCTACATTTAGCTTACCAAAATAAGCTAAGATAATGTTTAAAAATAATTGATAAATGGCTTTAGACCATTTATGCTGCAGTAAGTACGGAAAACCACAAGTGCAAAAATTCAGTCATATAGAAATCTATTGTTAACCTCTTCATGTTAAATAAATAAAGAATATGACTTATTATGTAAATATTAATAAACTCAAAATGCACCGTTCCAAATTATTATGCAGAGCAGATTTTCTAAACATTTTATGGATTTTAAAGAAATGCAAACGGTCATTCTTTGAATGTGCAGCATTAAAAGGTCACATGTACTAAAATCAAAAGCTATTTCAATCGAAAGCATCTTAACAGACAGTTACATGTTAACATAAGACCCCTTCTTTGAGATCACCTGCACAATTCTTGCATCCATTGAATTTGTCCAACAGAAACCTTCCTCATTATGCCTTTGTCTGCACAAACCCATCTTTGTTCTGAATCTGCTACAAAAATCTCTTCGCAGTACGATGACAACGCTTCAGTTTTCCTTAAATATCTAATGGTTTCATATCTTGTCCACTGCACTACACTATCTGATGATTTTCAGCAGAGATCCTTTCTCCTTCCCATATTGCTTGAAACCTGTGGCCTGCTTAATAATGTGGAACATCCTTCTAAAGTAGATTTCCTTTAATTGAGCTCACCTGACAAATTAGTCAGGTCTCTGAAATTAATTATAGTGATTCAAAGAGCCTTGAGACACAATATCACTTCTGAATACAATAGCCCAACGAAAAAAGAAACCTTTATGACACTTAAAACCAATCTGCATAGTAATTTGGAACACGGTGTAGATTTCCTCTTTTTACTTCCTTTATTCGTGCTTGAATGTTTCAGATTGTAAAGCAGATTTTCTAAACCAAAGAAAGATGATCTCTGAGTAAATGCCTAAAGAATGATTGTTTTATTTATTAAGATGAAAGGCTATTCAAAACAACCTGGTGGGTTGTTTTGAATACAGAACAGTAATTGTTCCAAATTCTGATAAGTGGTTGTGGCACATTTGGCAACAATCACTGTCAGTCAGTGTTTTCCAATAAGGTGCAGGAATGTTGGCCCAGTCCTCTTTGCAGATCTGTTTAAATCCTGGAGCATGAACAGCCTGTCTGAGGTCAGATCACAGCATCTCAACGAGATTTTAGTACAGACTTTGCCTAGCCTACTTCAAAATCCCTCATTTGATGATTTCTACCCGTTCGCAGGTGGAGCTTTTGGTGTGCTGTGGATCAATCCATTTTCTGCATCATCTAAGTCTAGCTTGTGCTTCAGGTTTTTCCGTGAGGATTTTGTGTTAGAGAGCATAATTCATGATTCTATCAAGATGTCTTCCAGCTTTTGAGGCTTTTACACTTTCACCACTGTCCGCATGACGTGCAATTGGTGAATTGTTTTCATTTTTTGACTGATCTGACAAGGTTGCACACCTTGCTGTCCACAGAATGGTTTCCCCAAGACTCTTGGTGATCCTCATGTTTGTTTTCCTCAGCAGTGATTTTCATATTTAGCCCAGCCCAAAGAGGCCTTCACTGCTCAAGACCTTGTTCTTTGTTATTTTGGGACTTCCTGGATGAGTCTTCAGTGACCTCTTGGAGTGCATTTGGTGAGATGTCCATCATGGTTCATCATTGTTCCTTGTTTTTTCCGTCTGTGGATTTGTAGTCCTTTCCAGTCTAACTGAATTTTGCGACTTTTCTTAATCACAGACTTGTGATTAAGAAATCATAAGTTTGAATCAGGGGATTTAATGAGATTTAAACATGTGTTTTTAAGATCTTTTCACCCAGTTCATGTTACTAGAGAGGCTTTTTTTAGGTGGAACAGGCCTGGGAGTTGTTGGTGAAACTAAACCAGAAACGTGGGTAATCGCATTCATTTCACGGTTTTACGAGGTGGGAAATGACAAAAAAGGTGAAAACAGGAGAACTCTGTCAGGGGGTAAATAGTTCTCCCACAGAACTGCACAATCACAGAAGCACCTTACCCAGTTCTATGTCCTGATCGTCTGTGAGAATAAGAATGATGTTGGGCCGGACGTTTCTCATCTGGCGGTCCCTCTGCAAGCGAGACCTGAGGCGAAACCCAGACAGGTAGCCGGAGCCCTGTGCCTCAGAAATAACTCCCACCAAGACAAGTAGGAGAAGAAGAGGGGGAACGGCAGGGTGCCGTCGCCCTGCCATCTTTTCAGCGTACAGTACCGCCTCAGTCCTTCATTCGCCACACGGGGAGCTGACAGATCTCTGTGCAGCCTGTGAAACAGGACACAGGAAGGCTCTGATGAGAACAAAACACTTCAAACTGATGAACACACACGCAGACACACCGACACACGGGGAAAAAATAAGCAGATGCAAGCCATACGCAGCCATTACAGGGTGTTCTTCCGCTCAAATGCACCCGATTGGGCTGAGCTCAGCTCGTTAATCAATCATTAATGATGCATTAGAGTGGTGTCATTGGCTGGTTGTAATGATCGCTGGTGATGAGCACATGGCTGCCAGGCTGGGGCTAATGGGCCTGGGACTCGGGCCAGCTCGAGCCTCACCTCTCCCTGAGAGGGTTTTGTGGACAGGAGGGACGCGGGGCGGTGTGGGGTCAGGAGGAGGGATGGAGGTGAAGGAGCAACAGCAGGAGAAAAGCAGGTCAGACTGTGAGAAGGGAGGGAAAAATTCACAAATGCTCATTTTGAGCTCCAGCAAGTAATCTGTGTACGTAGAAAAGGAAACATTTGTGAACGTTAAAGCGTGATATCTGGAATTGAAGCCAAGCTCAATACAAACACACTCATAATATGTTAAGAAAGTGACAAATTCTTAGAATGTAAAGTCAACAAAACTGTTTCATCCCACCACCAAAAATTGTTACCAGTTTTTTTTTACTGCTGGAATCTCTAAAAACGTTGTTTTGGCTTTGGGCAGCCAACTCAAGCTGCCAACAACTTGTCAACAACATCAATCTGATGTTGCCCTTTTACTTCCTGCTTCCTTTACTTCTTTTTTGACTGTAAGAAGTGTAACTGTAAGCCTGTCTAGCCGTTAGCATACCATACTAACGCATACTGGTAAGCCAGTTAGCCACTAGCAGTGGCTGGATAGCCATTAGCTGCCGAAATCAAAGCCTCCAATTAACGCATCTTTTCAATAAGCTGTTATTTTTGGTGCTTCACACAATTCAAAATGTAACAGACGGCAAAAAAAAAAAAAAAAGAGGGGGGGGGGAAGCTCAAATGTTGGGTCTAATTAATGATGACACATCACTGGAACCGCGACACGGCCCAGCGACCGCAGCTACAAGCGCAGTTAAAATCTTGCAGTATCTGTGTGTCTGTGCCGAGACGCTTCGCTGTCATGCAGAGGTCAGGATCTGGATATTTTACATTTTTTAATTTTTGTGTGTGTGTGTGTGAGAGAGAGAGAGACTCTCGCATACCTTCTCGCTCATATACGTAATCTGCAGAAAATGAACAAATGTACATATGTAATTGAGTCTGGACCCGTTATACTGAGGCAGATTTCTTGGAATCAAGAGTAAAATGGTTTAAATGGAAATGTGTCTTGTATTGCAGCAGCAGAATCCCACTTTTTTTTTCTTCCTCCATATTTAGAAAAATTCAACCTGTATTTGAGTATATTTACAAAGTCGGGGAAAAACCCTTAACAAAACTACTAGCGGAACAATTGTTGGTACTCCTAATAATCCCTTTGCGATAATCTAATGAGTTACTTTCACATTTGTGGGTAACCAAATCTCCATGGCAACCAGCGGTAGACATTTTGGAAGCCGGATGCTCAAGTGTATCCACCAGCTGCCTTTGTAGTGTACGGCTTTTACCTTACAGGCATAGTTTGATAGTGTAAACATCAAGTATGTCCTGAGTTCAAGTCAATAGCCATATTCCATCTTTGGCTTTACGCAATATACTAAAAAAAGGAAAGGATTTCAGATGGGCACTTTTTTTATCTGGAGGACAAAATGGAAAGTTGAGCCTTTCAGTCACTAAACATTCCGGGGGTGTTTTTCAGGAAACAATGGATGAATCCAAGTCAAGCTCGCCATTTGGCGTGGTAGAGGGTGTGTGGTGGTGCGAAAGTAACCTGGAAACCTTGCTAAAGCGAATGGCTTCATAAACTTTTTTAAAAACAATAGATGATTATAAACAAATCTGGTGGATTCTGGCAATAAACTAAAAATGAGTCTCCAACTGGTCTTTCAGCAGAATAAGGGGAGTATAAATGATTTAGACACAAAGTCATCCTTCTTCCACGGATACAAGTATCCAGACCCAAATCCCACGGGGTTAGCTAAAAGAAGAAAGCAATCTAGAGAAATCGTCAAAGATCCCTCTGTCAGTGTGGTCCAACCTTTCGGAAATGTTGTAGGAGGACAAGTGGAAAAACAGAGGCAGACGTGCCTATTCCAAATGAAGGGTTGATTTTTCTACTTGTTTTTTGTCAGGGTGAGATTACGTCCGTTCAATAAAAGATAAGTTTATTCCAAAGCTTTTCACACATCTTCACCAACCAGCATTCCGACAAATTGCTGCGCTTAATCACAGGACCCCGGCAGATTTATTGCACTCTGAATGCGGCGGCGTTGCAGTCCAGCACCGTTTCTGCTCCATAGTGTCCGGATTGCGCTCATTAAGGACCTCCCTATTGCACCAACATCTACATCTCTTCCCTCCTCCTTCCCGTCCTCTGTGGCTCTGCATCGCACACACCTACACATGCAGATCTACTGTGTGACTGTGTACGTTACAGACTGAGGTAAAGTGTACGTCAGGGCTGCATTTGCTCTGGTTTCCAACACCCGGGGCAGGGTAGCAGCGCTGCCTCTTCCCTAGGGGAACATCTGATCTCTGACCCGAGGCGATGTGCTGTTTGGAAATGTCCTTGCTCCTGTTTTTTTTTTTTTTTTTAAATCCGTCCTGCCTGCCTGGATATCCCTTTCATCTTTAGCGATGGATGAAAATTTTTTTAGAAAAAAGTAAAAAAAAAAAACAGGGCACCGGCGAGAAAAGATGATCCAATGTTAAAGACATAAAAATAATAAAAAAACGTCCATTTAACTAGCTCCGTTTATATTTAGCCGCGAATGCATTTCCACAGAGAATCAGGGGTGGATTTGTGTCGATGTTGGAGATCATCCTCCGCCAGTGGCTCCGTTCTTTCTCAGTGGTTCGTGAACGTCGGAAGGCGCAGCGCTTGCCTTTGATATTTGTTTGAGTCGTTTCAAAAAAGCCCATGTGGGCAAACCATAGACTGTAAAAGAAGAAGCAGAAATCTGCACCACTCTATTGGGAAAACCGTAGCTCTTGTCTTCAAAGAAAGTATTTAGATACATATATATATCCTTTTTTTTTATAAAGATCCATCAATGGCCTCATATGTAAATGAGGGGAGTACATCCGTCTTATGGCTGTGAAGATTTCCGTGCCTTACTCCAGCGAAAGCTGTCTTCTTCCACCTGATACCGAGCGCTAATTGGATTTTCAGGCTTTTATCAGCTGACACACGGACTTATTTCTTCCCAGTTTGCTCTTCCCCTCCATCTTTTATCAGCAGAAATTGTTTATCCAACTGTGCGGTAGATGATACATGAAACGAACAAACAAACAAAAATAAAAAAGGCAGATAAAAACAACGTCCGACCGTGCCGAGGGCGCAACGTCTCCAGAAAAGCGTGGAAATGCAGAGGAGGATATCTGGTGTGCAGTGGGGAAAACGAGCTTTGAACATGTCACCATTTTCTCCCAGCAAACAAATTTCTAACAGGGACAGTGACATGAAACTCAGGCCAGACGGCGATGACAAAATTAACGGGAAAAACGATCCTTAAAACTACATGTGACAAAAAAGAAACGGCACGGAGAATAGTTATTGAACTTATTTACTCTAGTTTATGAGATATTTAGGGAAGTGCTTTTTGATGACAAAAACGTTAAACCATTCCCTGTATGTAAAAGTTATTTGAATTAATCTGGTGGGTTTATTTTCAATTTAATTCAAGCGCAAGCCTTTCCAGCAGCTTTCGTTATGTTCTCTGAAGCCAGCAGAGAGTTTCAAAGGCTGCGTGTTTGAGATTATCGACTTGCCGAAAACTCCGCCCTTGTTTCATCTTCAGATTTGTTGAAAAACGTCCCAATGCGTTGCTCCATTAATCATTCACTCGGTTCTGTCATCTGCCAGACCCAAATGTTGGAGACAATCGACATCTCGACATTTTCAACACCTTTAAACCTCACTGTCTCGAAGTTATTTTGAGCCCCTCTTAACATTTTATCCAATTCTCCCCGAATTCTCCAGAGCCAGGAGGAGGGTCTTAGCGCTGGCAATCATCCTTGTGTACTCGCTGCTAAAGGAAGAGAAGCCACTTTCTGGAACCAGTGCTGTTGATTATGATGAAAGCAACAAATGTTACTTTGCACTGAAGAGGGTTGTGATTGGTTTCTAAATGCTAAAGCATTTCAGCTACCTTTTGGAATTTCCCGTATCTTTTTGGAGCCAATAAAGTTAATAATCTATGGCGTCATTTCTTTAGATTTTTGTTATATGTTGGGGTTTACTGTGGTTGTTACTGACATGTGCTGTAATTCAACAGGCAGGTTTAAAATGTGATAACCCAGAGAAACATGGACGCGTGTAATATTTATCTTCCCCGCTGTAGACCAGCGACGCCTTAAGCTCCAGCTGCTCCCAGCCTCTGACGAAATGACCGGCGCCACGGTTTTCGAGCGTTTATAAAGCCGTTCCTGAAAACCGAGATGACTCTTGAGCTCGTTTTCCCTGAGAGAGTCATATCCGCATCAGCTCTTTGGGCTAACCGAACTGTGAAACGACAATGCTGATTCAGCTCGATAGGACGCAACGAAAGGGGGGCGAGGGGGTTTCTGCCTTTTAGACAGAAGCAGCAGACAACATGAGTAAATATATCTCTCAGCAAAACTCATTAAAAGCCAGAGGCTCGGAGAGAGAAAGGGCTGTGGGAGTGAGCTATAGCAGAATATGAGATCAGAGGGAATCAGCCTCTAAAAGCATGTATAAGGAACAAGGATCATCGGAGGTTATACCAATGCCTAGTGATGCTTTGAAGGGAGAACACAGAGGGAAGGTTTTGCTCTTCAGTCATGCGCTTGTAAAGAGGCTCTAAGAGACTTCCGCGCCGCATCACAAGATGAAAACTTAATGCTGTCCATCATTTATTGATGGGACTAAATTATGAATGCAGTGACAACCGGGCTGCCCATGTCACAGCATGGGCCTGATGGTAAGACAGTAGCAAGCGAGGAGGGACGAAAACACACACCGGATCAACTCGCAGCTACTTTACACACATCTGCGTCAGATTCCATACGAGGAAACTGAGACTGTGAAGGAGAGCGGCTTGTGAATTTTCCCCGGACTTTTCAGATGTAATTTTCTTCCCATGAATAAAACACCCTGCATTTTGAAAGAGAAAGTTTGATTTGCCCAATCTCGAATCCCCCCCACCTCATCTCCTGAGATTCAAAAGTTACAGGCAGCATTCGATAGAAGCCAGCAAATTGCACGTATATTTCTTATTAAAGGGCAAACCACTCTGCATTTGCTAATCAGCTGCATCTCACGATGCATGCAAAATATAGAGCCAGCAGCCCACAAGCTTAAAAAAAACACACTCCTGGATTCGCCATCTCCATCTCGAACGCTCTGAGACAGAAAAAGATCGAGAGAAAAGTAGTGGGAAAAAGAAAGTGGGCGAAAAAAAAAAAGAAAAAGGGAAAAACTTTGGGAGTACAGCCTAAAGAGTACAAAGACCAAGCACATCCACTGCAGATGGATTTTCTACAGCATTAAACCAGACACCAAGACCAAGGCTTCCATATAAAACAGAACAGAATCAAACAGAATCCACAAGCAGAGAACCTCTATATTTCTCCTTCTTCATTCTTGACACAGAAATGTGCGATCTGCTATTCCCTGATGGCAGGGGGGAAAAAAACATGAAGGAGGTGGCCAGGGAAGTTTAGTTGGTCACATTCGGAGTTGAATGTGACCGGCCGAACATTATCAAGCCAGTCCCTGTGGTCATAATTGAGGCTGGCAGGGCTTTGCTAATGTGTGACTTTGTTCCCACTGGCATGCCTGGCTTCGAACTGAATGTGCAAAATCTCCAAGGACTCTTGAATTTTCCAACAAAAGTTGGTATTCAGATGCAAATTGAGCAAAGGCATGCATCTATGTGAGTAACTTCTTCTCAAAGGAGTTAGTAAGCGTGTGCGCGCGCGCGTAGGGGGGGTGTGTGTGCCTTTTAGCATTTCTTACCTTGTAAGGCCCATTTTGCCAACAAATACTACATTGTGAGGACCCCCTGATCCTTTTTTGGCCCATAAGAAGCAGTGCTGTTTTGGGGTTAGACTATAGAAGCGAATTAAAGTAAATCAATGCAAAATCCTTATGAAGATAGAAAAATGCAATGTGTGTGTGTGTACTTATTTAGCTACTCTATTTAGGATAATTTCTGGCATATTTACTGACCTTCTGAGGACCGAAGGGTCTTATGGGGACACAAAGCCCGGTCCTATTAGGGCGGACCTCATTGTTTAGAATCAAGAGTTAGGTTTAGAGGTAAGGTTTGAATTAAGTTTTGGCTAAGAAAGAAAATACTAATGGTTAGGCACAGGGAACATGTCTGAGAGGCATGAATGTGGTTCCTAAAATGAATGGAAGTCGATATAAAGTCCTACTGTGGGTAGAAATATGAAAGTGTGCGTGTGTATGTTTACTTGTATATGCAACATACAGAGAACTGAAGAATGCCTTTAACCAACAACAGAAGGACTTTTTCAGGAAGTGAGGACATTTTCCTGTTCCTCACTTTTTTTTTCAGTTGTACTGAGGTCTGCTAGGTAGGCATAGAGGTACAGCTTGAATTAAGTTTCTTTGATTTTAGAAATTAGGTTTAGGACTAAGGTGTGAATTGAGTTTAGGGTTAATGATGTACTGGTAATGGTTAGCAAAAAAAAGTCAAAAGTATTTGTGGTAAAAAAATTTCAGAAGATATAAATATAGTATTTACAAGTTAGCTTGTTGTCGTTTTGTGGGTCATAAGCTGAAGTGTTTTGGCTCTACTCTTTGGTTCTCAATTAACCAAAACTGACTTTTACTTGTCGAATGCATTTCTCATGAGTAATGATTCCTTCTTAAAGTGAGTAAATCTACATATATTTTCTACAGATCACTCTCATATCTTCTATAATCTCCATTGTTGTAACCTCTTGGGTAGGTGCCTGAGTGATGGCATTATCTCAGGGTGAGTGAGTTTGTAGAGAAACTGAAAATTAAACTGGAGTTTTATTATCAAGATATGGCTCGTGTTAATTTATTGACCAAGATAAAACTTATTTACGCAACATTCGTAAATGTTTTTTTCCACAGCGACGTTATTTTAATGCAGGTCACATCATCCCCACTTTGTTGATTAGTTTGTGTTATCATTTTTAGTGTTTTATGACATTTTAGTTTGCTAAATTACTACAGGGTTCGCTCTCACTTTATTTGGGTCCCTCCTTAACACAGAATTATAACAAATACAAGACGGCAATAATTCTATAGTTAAGCTTTATATTGTAGTGGGTTTTTCCAGACCAAGCCGTTATGCAAACACAAACACATTCCAAAAGCCTTTCGTTCTTTACCTTGAGCCAGCTTCCCATTAGACATAATTACAAGTTAATGAACACATTGAGGCGACGTAGAGCTTAGTGTCTTGCCTGAGGAAGCCTAAATAAGTCAGGAGGAGACCTTCTTTTCCTCTGATTAGAAGGCCATCAGAGGGGATGTACGTGACGGAGAGGGAGAGTTGAGCCAAAGCGCATCACATCTTCACCCCATTTCCCAGGGCAACTGCATTAATGATGGATTAAGTGCTAAAATTACACACATTTATATTTTACTTTCAAGAAAGAGCTTTTCACAACACCGTTAAGGTTGCATAAGCCTAATATAAATAAGACAAGACACAAATATACAGGCAAAAAAACGTTTAAGAGGGGCAGTTTCTCTCTACCGTACCGGTATCTCAGCAGAAATCTCATTCTCACTTTAAAAGTCAGTGCCCTTTTGTGTCTGCATGCTCACAATGAAAATTGCTGTGCAAGAACTGCCTGTCATCTTAAAATGTCTGCAGAGTGCTGAGCTTATCAGAACCTGAGGGAAATCTAAATTAAATCTTTTGCGGTAAATGAAACTTGCTTCCAAATTAGCTCTTATCTTTCTCAAGTGATCTACTGAAGCTGGGCAGAGAAGTTTTTGGGAAGCAAAGGCACATTTATCGAAGGAACGTGTGTGTAGGTGACTTTTTTTCCCGTTTTAAGAAATTGAATATGCTTTCATGTATTTTATAATGGATAACATTATATGTACATCTAATTTTTTAGCAGTGGATTGTAGATGTCATGAAAACGGGTCAGCACTAGTAAGTGATGAACAGCTCTGTGGACAAATGGTTGATCTGATGTTTGCACAAAGCATTTGCAGAATTTACCTAGCTTGCAACAGGGGCAATAAATAATAAATATTAACATTAAAACTGGGACAACATTTCAACAGGAATGGATCAGTAACACATCTACCTATTTGGAAATGAAGACTGGAACATCCACACAAAGCAGAAAATTCTGACTTTATTACAAAAATAACTTTATGTCCTGTAATGATAAAGTCAATTTTCTTGGTTATCCTATCTAAAAAAGCAGAGTTATTAAAAACAAAGCAAAAAGTGATAACCTCTTGATTTTGAGCTTATTTATGTGAAAAGTAGTAACTCAACGAGATCAACTAATGAAAGCGAAAATCGATGTCGGACTCATTGTGACTGAGGACCTGACTGCGAATCGCTTGGAAAATCAGACCTTGACTGTCAATATAATTTTTAATAAGCTGACAATAGAAGGTATCGTGTCTCCATTTATTTGTATTTTTCGGTCTGAACAAAATTCGTATAACATTTGTTTTGTTCCTAATAAATTTTTATATGTATTAGAAACTTAGAATCTTTATATTTAATGCTTTAGTCCTGATATCTATTTTTTACACAAATTAAACTTTCTGAACTTACAGTTTAGTCCATATCTTGGTTCAGCTTTAGTAATGAATTTGTTTCGACGTCACGTGGACTCTACTAAACCCAGCAGATTTATTGCTTTTCTGTTCCCAGTAAAGCATGCTCCCCTTCAGTATTTTGAGCACTGCAACAAACTAATAATTGGAGCTTCTTCTAGTAACTACTGCTACCTCCCAGTGGACAAACTCTGTGAGCTGTATCAGCACGAATGGATGACAGTAAGCTGGATCCTGCAGACTGTGGTGGACCGCCGATTCTGATAAGCTCAGCTCTCTAAGATAATTAGGCCAGTTTATCACTTTTGACTGGATCCATAAGAAAGTCCCACACAACTGGACTGAGAATGAACCGCTCGCTGCCTTGCTGACAAATTAAAGAGATCGGTCTTTCCTGTTTCTGTGTATGATTTTCTTGAGTCAATCCACTTTATCCATAAGATTAACTAGCCTGATTAGAATGAAGGGTTGTTACTGGTTGTAAGATTTTTCTGAAACTAGCAGCAGGGCAGAGATTTACTTGTAGAGGAAGATAAATAAGCAATAGCAGCAAGCTGTGGGCTTTTTGTATTATGAAAAAGCTCTCCATAGTGTATTGAGAATGCACACACGCACACACACACACACACATTCTTGTACTTGTGTCGGTCTGAGGACTTTGTATTGACTTCCATTCATTTCTATGGCCTGACCCTGACACACCTAACCATGGTTATTGCTAATATGAGAAAACTAAGAGTTAAAATGTTAATTTTGTAATGTTTTAAAATGTTGGAAAATATCGATTTTACTCCAGAGCTGGATAACAGTAACATCTCTCTTTCACACACAGTGTGACGTTGCCTCTACTCCTTTTATAAACATTATGGATTGAAGGTTCTAGAACAACAGCAAAAATCAAGAAATATATATACATATATACTTTTCTAAATCCAAAAATATTTGTCTTGGAAATCCATATTTTTCATTCTATGTTCGCAGTATCTGTGATTTTCCCAGAGAAAACAGTAAAAATGGCATAAAAATAAACTGCCATAAAACCTGGTGTACAATCTAACCTTGTGAAAAATGATATCTAGAGCTAATAGTCTATAATGGAGAAAAAGTGGGTCCACTCCAATTCGATTATCAGTATTGAAATTGATTCTAACATCATGGATTGGATATGAAGCTGTCCTCTGACAAATTGTACTCATGAACTTTAAGTTTAGAGGAGAGAATCTGAGCAAGAAATATCAACAGTGGTCTTATTTTGATTAAACATAGTAGAAATGTGCACAAAGGCAGAGATACTGCTGCTAAAGACAGTGATGCTAATGGCTCCATCGTCTAAAACTGATCAAATCACTGGTAAAAACATTTTCTAAAACATTTCACCATGAAATGTTTTTTTTTTTCCCTTCCTCTTTGTTTCACTAAAATAGGAAACTAATTTTATTGTCTCATTTCTCACATACACACAAGCTGTCGGCGCTGCTCATCAATAATTAATGCCGGTTAATAATGAGCACATAGCTCCTTAAATTACTGTTGTACGGTGCGATTTTGTCACCAGATTTAACAGCTTAGCAGAACATTTTACAAAGCCCAACACACACAATACACTGTGCTCCCTTGCCATCTCATTTTACATTCTTACAAAGAACAGCATGATAAAAATAAGACTCTTCTTAGTAATCAGTGTTATTTGTTTTGCATCTTTTTTTTTTCTTTACAGAGATTAAGCGCTTCTCATAATTGCTGAGCAGCTATTTGCATGTTTCCACTGGTATTTGGATGATTTATCTTTAGTGAGGCGTTCCAACTCGTTGAGGTTTGAAAGGCCTCCTTGCCATCACCTTAATCTTTACCTCTTGGAAAGTATTGGCATCTTGGCAGATATTTAAATCCACGTATCAAGATTGGATCCGGACCCAAAAGTCCTGGCTCGGAGAATCTCTGGACATGGTTTAGTTTAAATGATTTTACCTGGAATAGAAGGGGCTCGGATGCGAGGATACTGGGTAGCGGCAAGTTACGAAGAGTGATGCAGGAAGAGAAAAAAGGAGAGAGATAGGTAGGATGGTGGTGTCAGTTCTGACAAAAGGCCCAGTTATGATGTGTTCTCACTGGAGAACAAAGAGCCCTGACAAGAGTCCCTTGGTCTGCTCTGTTGACTATAAATACACACACACACACACACACACACACACACACCCAGTTGACGTACAGGAGAATACACCCACACTGTGCATCACTCTTCAAGCTCTCTCTTCAAAAGAAAACATGAAAGAGAAGAGGAACAGCCACGCTAATTATCTCTGAATCTGAACAAAATGAACAACGCCGCATTGTTCAATTGTTCTCTAAATGTACGGTCCAGTCTTCATCTCGACATCACAGAGTTACTGTCATACTGGGTTTTTTTATCTCTTTAAGTTGCAACAAAGACGGGTGTTATTTTGTCACTATGGATTACACAATGTCAAAATGTGCAGCACAGAGGATGTTTTGGTAGCCGAATGCGGTCCTAATCTCTTCAGATTCTCGTTTCCAAGTTCCATTCACACACTTCCACTTGGCACAGCGTTTCCGTTTCCAGCGGCAACCGCGCGGCACGTCGGGCCCGAGCGGAGGCCCGCGGATTCTTTTCCGAGAGGGCTTCAGTCAGAGTCGACATTCGGGTCGGGGTATTTACCCCTCCTCCGCTGCGGCCTTGTGGTGCACCCCATGAGAGTCTACAGGGAACACAGAGGTGTTCAAGAAAACCCAAACAGAGCTCTGATTGTGACTGCTGAGGGATTAACACCCCCCTACGGACTCACTCCTAAGCATTTAAGACTGACAGAATGAGCATCCATCAATGGTGGTTCTGTAAATAGGTAGCCGTTTGCACTGTGGATGGGTTTATTCAGACGTTGGAGAGAAATCAGTCAGTTCAAAAACGCTCGAGTCCTCAAGAGTCGTCGTCTTCCTTGTCCTATTCAAATTTGCATGGGAAAGTCATTTGCAATCTGTCCGAAGCAGCGTCTTTTGAAACGGGGGTTGACAGCTGTAACAAGCGAGCAAGCTGGTGAGCACTGCAGCCTGCTGAGTGATGACTGTTTCTTATTGGCACTTATTGACCAGAATCAAAGCCCCCCTACAGTGTCGCAGCACAACTAAATGGATTACACACACCATCAGGCGACGCTCCCCGTTCCACCGACCCATCTACCTTATTAAGACCTCAGGGGTGGCGAGATGACCGCTGCGTGACACAGCGGAGGTGCAACGCCAGAAACAAATCAAATGTTTCCAAAAACAGATGACAACGAGCGCACCGGATGGACTGCTATTGAGAAGAGTTTTATTGACTCGCGATATTAAAGTTTGCCTCTAGTTCGTGATCTGAGCAAACAACGGCAAAATTAGATCTCGTTCCGCGCGGCTTGGAGGTTTTCCGTTATCTGTTGTGTTTTAATTACATGACAATTCTTTTTTAGCCCCCCCCAACCCCACTTCATCATATTAGCACCCGCAATGGGAACTGCTCCCAATGACCCCGATTTAATGATGATTACAGAAAGCAGGAGTTTCAGTTTTCCGTAAACACATCCCTTCCTGCTCGCTGAATGAGTTACAGACGACTGAAATGGATCAAAACACCGACTGGAAGTGGACGAAGCGACGAGTTCTTCACAGGCGTCGTCTCATTGCTGGTGTCAAGGTGGACCCATGTTTCAAAATCTCAGCGGATAACTATTTCTTTATATAAGTTCTACGCTGTAAAGTGCTTTTAGTGGAGATGGCAAACAGAATGGTGGAATTTTCTTTGTCCTAATGGTGCATAGCCAAGGCTGAACTTTAGCTAATGATTACCGGGGCTTTAGCGTTGGGTATTGGGGAGGGGGGTACCCAGGTGAAAACAGGACACAGGTACCATTCGGACACTAATTTATACTTCAAATTACTATGAAGATATTTATTTCTCATAGGTAATTTATAAGCAACTATTTTAGGAAATGTTCAGCTTCTCAATCAGAGAAAATGTGAAAATAAGGACATTGGTTCACGATTTCACTCCTTTTCCAGTCGTTTTCTTCTCCTCACCAAGTCACACATTGAAATCATACGTCAATCAGAAAATTATTGCGATATCTCAACAGAACTGATCCACATGTGCCTAAAACAGAGACCGGTTCACGTTTGCTACTGTTGAAGATGAGAAAATAATGGCCTGTTCTGCCTCATAAAGAAAGGGCGTAACTCGAAAATGCTACATATGACTATGAATATGTTCATAGTGAAATTACTTGTAATTAAACAGAAATGCTACAAAATATTTTAACCTGGACTTTGACTCTGCTAACTGGAATCACGCTCTCTATTATGACAAATTTCATTTGCACTTAACTCCCAATCGTTGGCGGTAGTCTCTCACTGCAGGCCTCCTGCAGGAGCAGATAGCCTGACTGCTCAGCCAGCTAATATCAGCTTGATACTTGTGTTACTAAATAAAGAGCACAATGGAAAAATAGCTTATATGCCAAGCAACAACCAATTATTTTTTTAGAGTTGGCTTTGTATTATCACAACTGAAATAGATAAATTTTTGTCTTTATCCCAATATTTTATGTTGATGATTTTGATGACATTTCAGAAAATGTACTATTTAAAAAAAATGTGTTTGTTTTAAGTTTTCATCATGAAAGCACGTTGAATTTTCCGTTGCTGAAATGTGACGTACAAATAAACTCGCCTTGCCACATCTACCTGAAAACCATCACTGATTCAGAGAATGTGTCTTCACAAAATGTTCGTATAGAAATGCTGTGATTGTGAAAAGATACGGCGCCTTTTGCAGCAGAATATTTTTCTCCTGTTTCAAATAAGATTTTCTGGATCACATTGAGACATTTCGTTGATATTTTTGGTGCAAATCCTCTAATAAAGTGAAACCGTGGTACGTTTCCTCAACTTATCACACTTTAAGCCTCATACTAGCCTGTGTTCATTTCTTGACCCTTCTCCTCCCCCCCAGCTTGGACGAACCTCATCCACCATAAACGGCGCTCCACCAAAGGGTGGCAGAGTTCAGTGGGCGCAGTGGGAGTCATCTTCATCCAACGTTGAGCACACCCTTGGGCCTTTTGAGAGGCAACAACTCCTTCTGCACCTCTTCACTCGTCCCATTCTCCGTCCTCACGCCCTCCCTCAACTTCAGTAGCTGCCTTTCTCCTGGCCCTTTTGTCAGCGGATTACCGACGGTTTAGAGATGCACAAACCAATCCCTCCCTCCTCTGTTGGAACCACACAGGGGGCTAAGGCTGGAGCACACAGGGGAGACCCCCCACACAATGATCTGAATTACAGAGCCTATTCTGTGCATGCCACTTTGTATCCCCCTCTGCTTTGCTCAGAAATCACCACAGAGAGCTAGTTGTTCAACAACTGTGGTTTTCCCAGCAGGAATCAACAGTTTCTTTGCCAAAAATCCAGATTTTCCGAATCCCTGCGAAGACATACTTCAGACTAAGTCTTTGTCTTTTTGTTCGGTTTAAACACAAAACATGTGACTCCTTGTAATGAATCACAACGCAAACAGCGAACCACGGGTAGTCCGCCTCCCCACACGGGAACGAAAACCCAAGTTCCAGGTGAAACCGCAGTTTTTTTTATCTCGCTGAACAAGCTAAAGCCGCAGTCGGTGGATTTCCTCGGCACAGCGAGAGAACACATGCCGTCTCTCTTCTTCTACAGGTCCGTATCCATCTCTCCCTCCCCTGTCTCTGGGACTGCTGCCCAGATATCTTATCCGTCTGTCCTGACCTGAGCCTGAGACCATCGGGGGAGCCTAAGTGGCCCATGAAGGGGGTCTCTGGCATGTTGCCCGCTCGGTAATGACAGCAAAGCTGCCAGAATCTAGCCTAACAGGTCTCTCCTGTGGTGCTACAATATTGATATTGTATCGGATTGCGAAGGGCATTGCAGCCTTTTAATGAGAGCTCAGATTGATCAAGCAGCAGTGACTCTCCCCGGCTGTCCCTGCAGATCTCGCCTCCATCTGATCCGTTTCGCTGACCGTGAATGAGCGAAAAAAAAACAACTCCTTAACGCACAGAATCCAGATGCAAGAACACAGAGATTGGACAATAAAGCAGAAAATCAAATATTTATATTGTGAACAAAAATTTCCATTTTGCCCTGGGTGTTTTCTCACAAACTGCGGCGCTAATGACTTTTACAGATATTCCTGATTTTATCTTTCAGTTAATATGCAATAAAAGACTGCCATAAATTTGTCAGCCATACTGGAAAAAACCCCAAAACAAACAGGCATCCTTTGTTGCAGTCATTATTTCTTGTTGTTGTTGCTAAGCCGTTTTAATTAACGTGGCTTTCAAGCTAAAACAAAGGCCCGGCTTCCAGCGGACCCGATTAGAAACGAGATTAATCTGATTTCCATAAAATTAGCAACACATTTTAGCTCCTCTTCTAATCTTGTTGCAGAAAATGTGTTAACTGAATCCCTCAGAAACTGTTCAAATAATAAAAAAAAGATGATAATTGCGATGCCGCTAAATATGGTGCATAAAACTGAATAGCGGAACAGTTAAAAATCTCGTATTAAAAGAAAACAGAGGAAGAACAACATTTTGCGTGACTTAAAACTAAGGAAGTACGATAAAACACTATTGCAAAATGCAACTATAAATGTATTTCTGCAGTGAGTGAGAACTAGAAGACAAAACAGTGATTCAACATCAACCATTCACACCAAACAGGAGGCTGGAAGATCTGGCTGCTTTAGCTGATCTCATAACTCTAACACTAAAAAAAAACCCATCTTGTTCTACATTGATCTGTTTTGAACAGCGACTTTGGGTGCGACTCTTATTTTTGGTTGTACTTTTCTGTTACTTTTTGACACATTACAAACAGTCGCTGGTTATTTTGCTCTTTTTGTCATTTTACATGTTTTCACAGTTTCAAACCAGAAACTTTGCACCCACCAAGTGGATTATTTTCATCCACTCTGACACAATTTACAGAAAATATTCTACTGCTGGTTTATTGCCGGGATTAGGATTAGGAAATGTGTTAACATTTCCTAATTGAATATTATTGGTTGGATTATATGACTCCGACGAATAATATTTACCAGCAGCACGTAATTTAGTATCATACGTTTTGCTCATCTGTCATGTTTTATACCTGGACTTGGAGACATTTACATAGAGAACGCAACAACGCAAAGATAGAAATATACAATTTAGTTAAAAGACTTCAGCATTTTTGTAGACATCTTCATAATTCATTCATAAAATGCTAGAAATGGACATAAAATGATATACTATGGTTTAAATGGATGAGCACCAAGGCTCTCTTCCTACTCGAAGTGACTTGGAGACATTTTAGACATTTCAGTTCATGGAAAGCCTGCAATTAAAATGTCATCAAAAACATGCAAAAAAACACGTTCAACAACTAAATCCTACATCCAGGAAAAGTACGTTGAACTTAAAAGTTAAAATAGAGGTCGCGCTTTCGCGAGGTTTTTCTTTCCTGCTTTTTCTTTCCCCCTGTGAGATCAGGTTACAGAAAAAGGGGATGATAAAAGCAAATGGCAAACAGGCGCCTCATTCTAACACGAGCTGACAACCTTTCAGACGCACTCCTGACAAACTCCACTCAGCCTCCAACGCGCCTTGCGGGTCTGTAAGGAAGAGTAAAACGTTGGAGTTTCCTCCCGCTGCTTCTTCGTGAAGATGTCAGCCGAGACGAGTGAGGACGCAGTAAGTCCACCAGCGCTACCAGCCCAGCCTCTGTGACGGATCTTAAACTTTGCATCCCTTATCTTCCTTTTCACCTGCCTCCACAAGCTGGCATGAAAGCCACAGCAGAAGCCTTACAGACTTGAGTCTCTCCTATTAGAGCTCCATTAGACTCCTGTCAGGAAGGCAGCCAGCTGCACCCCCTCCTACACCCCTCCATTGCCGCGATGCAATCATGACCCCCTTTCAGACCTTGAAACGCCCCCACTCCCCCGGATCTGCAGCGGGGAAGTAACAGGACGACGGTAAAAATGAAACCCCGCTCAGACTCGGAGGAGAGGACATTGTGATTGCTTGTCAGTAAAAAAAGACGATTCCACGGCTGTGCGGGCAATCGGTCACACCGAGATGTGATGTGAAAACCTCAAACGCTTGAATGCCACATTACCACGGGTGGAAGGATATGAACTGTGGTCCTCTTTAAAGCGTTCCAGACGCCCGGGCGACGCCAAGATCCCGCTTGTTTTCCTCACCTCCGCTATGTTTCGCCTCCTTAAAAATGAATAAACAGGGCTCCGATCAAGTTCATAAACCTCGAGCCGTGCCAAAGCAATTCTCCAAACACGGGCGATCGCTCCCTACCATCGCACATCTTTGACTTCTGTCTCCCCACTCCCCCCCATGCAACTTTAAACCCTCTTACTGCACCCATCCATCAGCTCAGAGGGAGCATAAAGCGCCAAAACACAACGCGGAGATACAGCCAGCTTTTCAACCATGAAGGGATTAATGGGGACCTATATCCATTTACTGCGGATTGCAGGGAGCATGAAAGGTCAATCAGATTCATGAGAAAACGCTGTGGATGAATGTCTGCATTTAATGAACGCTGTGGAGAGCCAAGATCACCGTTACAATCTCCTGCGCCGAGCGGCAAAGCAATGAAAACAAATGGGCGGCGAGGCCGATTCATGATGCTCGGCAAACGACCAGTAAATCCACAGGATAAGCAGACAGGAGAGGGAGTGTCTTCATCTCGGGGAGAAGGACGCCGCTTCCAAGCGACCGTTCGGCCTCGCGTCACGTTTCAGGAGACGGTTAGGGAGCTAACGCCAACCGGGAGTTACTCCACCTTTCCCTCGATACATCGCTAGACGTGCGACGTCATGAGATCTGATGACGTGACAATATCGTTTCACGTGTGATTGTATCCGATATTGATATCTTTAATTTATCGAGCTGCATTCTGCCAGCCTGCCAGCCTGCATGCTGTCGTTACTGTCCTGTTCTCGGTAGAGTCGGCTTTGGTTGTTTTTAAATTGCTTGATGAATAACCTTTGACCTGACTTGGGGGGTCAACATTAACGCTAAAATCTAAAATGTTTAATGTGTCAATATTACATAATGCTGGTTAAACGCATCACCTATTTTGAGCTAAAAGACTCTCTCACAGAGGAGATACACGGTCAGGTGCTACGGAAGGCCATAAGGGACAAATTGCCACTTTTACTACAGGTATAGGTAAAAGCTGTGCAAAAAAAAATATGGTTTATGACTTAGAACGACATAAAAAACGGCAATAATCAAAAACGTCACTTTTTATGCAATTGTAAGCCTATAAGAGTTGCAAACGTGTGTAAAGATGAGTGAGGAGAGTCAGACCGTTTCTAATTTCAACTTAAAAACCACGGCAACGGACGTTTTTTTGTTTTTTTTAAACTAGTCTAATATGAAACCTACTTACAGCTGCGGTGAATTACCCTCGCCCCCAAGCATAGCCGGTTTATAGTTAGCATTTTCAAATTAAGTTAGAAACAAAGTGGTTTCTAGACACTATGTCACACAAAGTGACATATTTTGAAAACGAGTGTTTTTACATTAATCACAAAGTTACGTACAGTGATTAATCACAGCAGCTGAGTGCGATTAATCTAATTACATTTTTTTAACGGATTGACAGAAATAACACATACCCGAAAAACTGCCTAAGCTCAATGAGCAGTTATGCAAGTGGACATAAAGGATTGCTTTCACCCACACACACCCATTTTTTGTCACAGCCCGGTGCTTCCTTACCAATGGAGAGCAGTCTTCCCAGCTCGCTGATGGAAGCTGACACACAGCAGAAGAATGAGCCGCCTCGGTGTCGTCACCATGAAGCCCGGCTGAAGTGCCGAGCGGCCTCACAGTGTTTGGCGCCGCAGGTTGGCACACTCACAGGGGTCTGTATAGGGGAGCCGTCCTGAGCTCCAGGCAGCGTGCCCGATGTTGACAAAGCCTGGTATCGCCTGCTGTCAGCCCATTCTGTGTGCGCCCGGCGGAAAGAATCAATTAGCCCTAGCTCACAACAGAGCACTTTAATATTTGACTTTTAATCGGTGGGCAGACGGCAGGACAGATCTTGAGAGCGGGGGGCTGGCAGAGTCCGCCTCACTGATGTGGAAAACGAGGGTCAGAAAAAAAAAAAAAAAAAAACGCTTCGGGGACGACAGGGTGTGCATCGCGTACGCCCGTTTGACGGCTTTCATGACCGTAAAGTCTCTCGAGATGTGAAAGGAAAATAAACTTTTATTGCTCGCAAGATACTAAAAGCCTTACGTAACCTGCTGCAAGGAGAGGGGAACGGCATGTCAGGTTTGTGCAGAAAGAAGCACGAGGACAGTGGTTTGAGAGACGAGAGCCGAGCTGAACTTTGAAGACTTGGGTGTTTAATCCCAGACTGCTGAAGGCCTCTGCGTGTCAACAAAAGGATGAGGAAGAGAGAGAGAGAGAGAGGGGGAGCGAGGTGAACACTGTCCTCACACTGACGGGGGTTTGAAGTGGAGATCAGTCCTCAAAGAGAATATCTTACCAAAGGCCCGTCATTTACCTGTCGGCTCCCGCCAGTGTCACAGACGCGCGATGGAAAAAAAACATTAAAAAAAAATCAAAGTTCAGCTCCATCGAATATTCTGTCATGAAAAGTTTTCTAGGCTGAGCATATATATTCCAAAACTATCACAAGGAAGGTCGTCTGTTCGTCTGAGGGGGATCTGATTAGCGCTTCGCATGCTGCTGATGTCGAGGTACTAATGAGTCACAGCTGTACGTCGTAGCTTCTGCTGCGACTTCCCAGCTGTTAGCACAGGATGGCTCTGATCATGGCAAAACGCACCTGTACGATACAGGATGCCTACAGCACTGCACCAATTAGCTGACTACAGAGTCTACCGGAAACACATGGAGGCAGATTAATGCTGCGCTATGTGGGGGTCTATAACTTTGCAAACAGCCCACTGCTACAATAAAGTTTAGGTCTTTGGTAAAGCAGCGTGACGCTCGAGTCCGTTTCTGAGGTGATGAATCTGTTCGCCTGCGGTAAATAAAGTGTTGACAGTTACTGCGGCAGATAGCGTTTGTGTTTTATTTCCTCCGGGATCTGTAAGCTCCACGATAACAGCAGCAGTAATCAAAACCTGACATATTTCTCCGCAGCCGGAGCAACGATACCCACGGAGGTGCAAAACACGAACACCGCAGGTCGCTTTAGGAAGACGCGAGCGTCGCACAATTAAAGTGTTTGTGATTCTGCAAGTTGGTCTTAGGGTTAAGGTAGAAAAACACCAGCTGGGAGGAAGGGAGCAATCGGCATGAGGATACATCTCTGAGGAAAAACCACAGAGCCTCGCAAAACTATTTATAACGCTCGTACCTTCACGTATTCGTCACTTTATAATAACCAACTTTAATTTATGGAATCTTATGTGACAGGCCAACACAAACTAGTCCAGAGTAACAGGAAGTGATGCGTCCTTTTAAGTTCAGAAAAATACAAATGGTCTAAAAAAATGTTTTTACATATTTGTTAGAACTATCACGATGTCATAACAGAATAATATGAGAGATAATCTATGAAAAGGTTAACTCATCCACAGAAATACACAGCTCCGAAAACCAATCAGAGCCAGGAGGAGGGTCTCAGTGTTGTTAATCATCCTCACGTATGCGCTACTCACTCCTTCCTTTATGCTCTCTGAACTCTACAGCTTCCTCCCAACAGCAAAGTCTATCCTGAATGCTAACGCCAGTTAGCATAGTCCAAATAGTGTGCAGTGCATACGCAAGGGTGATTGATTGCAGCAATTGGCTGTTTTTGATAGGGAGCTGTGCTTTTCTTTAGACAGCAACAGTGAGTCAGGCAGGAGTTGGATTTTTTCACAGATCATCCGTCTCATATTGAACTGTCACAACGTGGTGACGGTTTGAGCAAATATGTAAAAAAACGTGGTAACGGTTTGAGCTTTTTTGTAAAAGCAGATTTAAATCGCCTTACAGGTTTGTTAGAGAGCTTTAGAAATCAAACTGCATTGTGAAGAGCAACCTCTAGACAAGCCTGGAGAAGTTTAAAATAGAGTCGGGTTATAAATCAATACCTCAAGTTAAATAAAAAAATGTTAAAAAACATTTGTATGAGGACTGTGTAATCAGTTATGTGACAAATAAAGTATAGCAGAGCTGCTAGCTTATGAAACCTGGTCATCAAGCTAAACTGACTTGTTCAGAAGAGCAGCCAAGAGGTCTGCACCGAGACTGGAGGAGATGAAGAGATACAACCTATTGGCTTACAAAACGAGGGCAACGTTTTTAAACCAACACTGTTTAAAACATCACCCTCCTGCCTAAGCATGGCAGTGGCAGCATCATGCTGTGGACAGAGAGTTCATAAAAGAGATGGATGGAGCTAAATACAAAATAACTCATGAAGAAAAACATTTATAAAATCCTGAAAACGAGGGCACTACAACTACAGGAGCCTGATGTGAAGCCTTGAGAATGACCTCAAGGTAATCCTCCAGAGACACACAGGACAAACAACTATGGACACACACACTCACACCTTGGCAGAATTTAGAGAGACCAATTAACCTGACAGTCTTGTTCTTGGACTGTGGGGAGAAGCCGGAGTACCCGGAGAGAACCCACGCATGCACAGGGAGAACATGCAAACTCTATGCAGAAAGACCGGGGGCGGGAATCGAACCCAGAACCTTCTTGCTGCAAGGCAACAGCTCTACCAACTGCGTCACTGTGCAGCCCTCAGCCGATCAGAACCGTGGAAATTTATATTTTCGTCTATATTTTATACGTTTATTTCTCGTCTTCCGAAAACGTCAAAATATGACGTAGGCAATCATGCCATGATTGGCAAGGACGACAAATAATCATGAATCATATTCCCTTCAATTAAAACGCATTGAAGCTCGTGGCTGTAATGGGTCGAGTTGGGGAAAAAAGTTTAAGCTGCAGGAATATGTTTCCAAGGCTCTCAGTCCGTGTTAGTGAGGAAAGGAATGGTTTCAATCAATCTGTGAGTAGGTGGTGAACAGCCTTACCTTCTTTTCTGAACAAGCTCCTTTAGATGTTCTCCTCTCCCACAGAAATCAGCATCAGACTGCCAAGTTCTGTAAGCAAACACAAAGTGAATGAAGTCTTGGCAAGCGCGCGGCTTCGACACAGGAGCCCAAACAACTCGCATATCTTTGCCTTTCCAGCTTGTTTTCAAAAATCATTTTTAATAAAAAAAAAAACATGTTTCCATTCTGATTCACTCAGACTTAATCTACACTCGTCTGTCTCTTCCGTAGCAGGTTTCCATAATCCCAATGTCCCTCCCATACCTTGCACTTTACACAAAGAGGATACTAAATGTGGTAAAGCACTCCAGAAAACACACACACACACACACTCTCTCTACAGGAGAGGACGGCATAAATACAAATGATATTACGCAGGATAATTTCATATTTTACTCCTACTGACGCCTGAGGAAACAGGAAATAGTTCTGGGGAGGCTTTAATTAGACCTACGGCAGGAACAAGAGATAAAAATGCTTTCCGTTTTTTAATATTTAATATCGCCATCATCCATGTAAAAACTATCACAAGCAGACAGGTGAGTGATGTGCCTTTCTTTTTTTTGGAGGACGATATTATTCCAGGACAACAGCAATAACGTTAAAAATACATTCGAGGTGGTAATACCACGTCGAAGCCGGATCGCTATCCAGGCAGACGACGTGAAATCCTTTTATTGCTTTTAGCTTGGTGTCAGAAGCAGCCGAGGTAAAAAAAATAATTTTTAAAAACCTGTTTTCTCTCAGCTCTTTCCATCAGGCTGCCATCTCGCAGCATCACTGTGTCTACAAGTGCCTGTAATCTTGTAAAGTACAAGGCCTTGTTTTTCATCGCCTGTCAGTGAAGGCACGTTGACGAGAACAGAGCCTGCGTCTCGCGCTCATTCAGATTGGACAGGTGTCAGTGTCCGGCTCGTGAGCGTCTTGGCTGAGTCGAGCAGGCGGCTCGTAACGTGGCGCGGCGTGGCGCACACGTCCATGTCTGTTTCGCACCGCACAGCTAAGAATAGCGGAGGACTTTATAAAGCCACGGTCGTCTGACTGCCGAAGCATGTCAACGACCCCCAGCTGTTCTCCGTTTGTGCTAAACTGAAAAACATTTGTGGACATCAGAAAGCTGGTGGTCGAGACCAGAGGTTCCCCCCAAAACAGCAATAGCTTCTGGGAAAGAAAGATGAGCATGTCAAATAACATTTCAATACTTTATTTTAACTAGGGTTGTAACACATCGGTTACGGTTTTAACCAGACAATATGTGAAAAATGAGAAGGCGTACGAATACTTTTTAAGTCCACCTGATACTTTAAAAAGCAAAGTTGAAAAGTAAGCGACATTGGCATTTAAAACAAGGACACACGAGGAGCAAGTTCTTTAGTCGTCACGAAGAAACAAAGCCGCAGAGACAAAATTGGTTTTGACAGCTTTTCACAAGGCCAAAAATTGACACCCACATGCTTGCTGCATTCAGCAGACACAGCAGGCTGCAAATGACTTACTTTTCTTTTTCTCCCAATAAAATAGAAGAATGACAGATTTAATATAAGTAAGCGAAGAGGAGGAGGAGGAATGGGGGGGACCGGTACAGGCTGCGGGTGACAAGGCGCTGTGACGAGCGTAGCAACCGGCGGGGGGAAAATGCGACACCTGGCCTTGTCCTTGATGTGAATAAGAGGATGATGCATCAAAAAGTGACAGAGCAGAAAGATGGTTATTACCCTGCCAAAGAGCAAGGGAAAATTGGGAGCAAGAGTAGAAAGCGACTATTTTTAGCAGTAGAGTAAAAATACACCAGAGCTTTTCTTGATATTCCTTTCCATCAGGACATTTTGTCATTCCGATATTTTCTCCAAAGCCGAATTCTGAACGTCGATTTCAGAGCGACCGGATCGACTCGCTGGGATCGGCCGTGCAAGTTGATGCTCTTAAGTAGGAGCAGGTCCTCCGCTCAGGTCGATCCTGTTGAAAGTTTGATCAAAGGAGTAGGTAAGCAGCAGCCTGAGGCTCTGTTTTCCTCCTCCGAGCCAGAGAGAAGGCCGATTGATTTCAGTGGGCTGGAACCCTTGCTTTTGCCTCTATTGATCCCTTATCTCCAGCCCTGTCTCCTCACCAATTAAGAGTTCACTAAAAAGCAACTCTTAATCAGTTCCTCTTCACTGCCAAAAACCTCTGCTGTGCTCAATTCTCTTGTCTCGTCTCACCTGCGGCCAGCAATCGTCGCCGAACGTCAAGAACGACGTCGATCTCGTGATGTTGCAGGGTGTTGAGAGAGGCGTAAGAAAAGCTCCCCTTTCTTTAAAAGATAAACTCACCGCACACATTGTGAAATCTCACGAGCGTCGCTGCAGACGGGGGTTTTTACCCTGAGGCCAGATATCTGAAGGGATCAGAACGAACGGAGATATTTTGGATGCAGAAATCAGGGATGTGTCTGAGTGCCGGGCGAGGAAGATCAAAAGATTCATTAGATGAGAATTAGATCAAACACGGCTGAAGTTGTGCGGATGCACAGAGGAGGCGTAAGAGTGCGAACGCGGCCAACATGAGAGGAATAGAAATCCAGGCTGTGGAGGCAGAAAGCCGGCTGACTAGGAGCGGGTTGGGTTGCCGACAACATCCACGTCCGAGGAACCTGCCCGCATCGTCGTCTTTTTCCCTCCAGAGCCGTCGGCGCGTTATCCTCTAGTCTGGCCACGTTCTGGGTGAAACTTTTATTTAAGCTGTTCACACTCCCAAATTTCAGTCCACCCCACGTTTCCGCCCTTATGTTTAAACTCGTAATCCCATTGCATTGGTAGAGTGAGAAAAATCCAATTTCAGATAGCTGTAGGACCATAAATAATATTAGGCACAGCAGCGGCCGCACCACCCCACGGGAGAGACAGAGCAGGCTGTTGTTGCGAAGCAAAGAGAAGACGGATCACCATTTTTGGGGAGGAAAAAAAGGAGAAAAGAGGGGGAAAAAAAGATTAAAAGAACACAAAATTTGAGTAGGCCGAGTTGGACACATCAGTGGCGAAGCAAAGAACAGGTATGGATCATTCGAGGAGAAGCAGCATTCGACTTCTATGCACCACCGATCTGGAACAAACTTCCAGAAAACTGCAACTGAAACACTGAGCTCCTTAAAACCTGGACTAAAAAAACCTACCTATTTATAGTCGGCTTTAAAACATGATCGATTAAGAGCTTAAAGACGGCGCTTGACCAAATGTAAGGTTTTGATTGCCGATTATATGTTGCATGACTTTGTATCTTTGTGATGTAAAACACCCTGAAATGCCTTGTTGCTGAAATGTGCAACACAAATAACATTTGATTGACTGACTGATTGAACTGAAGGGAAAAACTAGCTACGAGGTAAACTGTAGTAGTCGTGTCATGAATGGAACTGGCTGCACTGGTGCGACTAACTTTTACTCCTAGTTTCACTGCCACCAAAATTAGGTGCATCAAAATGTTTCACCACATCTCATGTTTACATGTTCACTTTTTTAAACTCAACATGCATTGAGACACGTGTGTCAAACTCAAGAACCGAGGGCCAAATCTGGCCCGCCATAGTTTTTACGTGGCCATCTAGATTCTAGACTAAACACTAAGAGTGCTTAAGTATTATGCAATCAAATCAATGCAGTTTTTATCTATTTACTGCCAAAGTATGTCAATCAGTTCCTGCAGTTTCTTGAGAATTATTGTGGAAATTGACGCAAAATCAACAAATTGCAGATTCCTCTCAAAAATTGTTGAAAACTTTCTTACTTGCACTAAACAGCCGTTATTCATGTCAGATTACAGTCCATGATCTACACAGCCAGTATTAACAAGATGTTAAATTTACAGTCAGAAATAAGCGCTAAAATCTGCAAATATTTCCAAATTAGTACGACAAACATTCCTGGAGGGACTGAAAAGATATTCAATAACATAATTTAATTTTAAGGATTCGTTGATATTTTAATAGTTGGTGAACGGGTTTGATCGATACATTTTGGCACAACCGGCCCTTTAAGAGCAAACACGATCCTGATTTGGCCCAAAACGAAAACGAGTTCGACACCCCTGCAATCAGGCAATATCGGCTTGTAAATGATTAGTTAGTAACATAGAAAATGTCAAGCTTTTTTACTGAAGCAGAACTGTACAAGATGGATAGCCTTCTGAAAAAGTAACACCAACATTTCAGGAGTAGTTAGTTATTAGAAGTAGAGTAAAGCTAAAAGATAGGTCCTGTCTTCAATCTAATGGAAAATCTGTGCAGGCAGCTGGAAATTATGGTGAAGGTGTGACTCTCTTGGCCCAAGAAAAATGTCAAAATACCAGTGGAAGATGCAAAAAGTTGGTGAGTAGCCAATAAGAGGGGTTTGAAAACTTTAACGCCAATAAAACGTTTTCCACTGAGATGAAGAGTACAGTTCGATATCTGACCCGTTTCCTACCTTCTTCTGGATTGAATTGAAATCACTTTAAATCTAGATCTGCCAGAGTTGGTAAATATTCTGGCCGAAACTGTATTCCATTTTTATTTGTTGTATATTGTGAGGTGTTTAATATAATCCATTCATGTCTATCGAGCTACAAAAAATGTGTTTTATAGGAATAAAGCCGGCAGCTGTTTTTCATGATGAAGTCAGGAAAAACAGCGTTTAGAAGCACAAACCAATCGGACCCAGTAGGACTTTTGAAATGAACGGAGTCATTTATTTGCCGAGGACGGCATATATTGAGCATTAATGTTTCTATGAGTCGAGGTTTTTCACATAGGTGAACGTCCTCCTTTTAGGCAAATACTCAGGTTTGCACCGGTTCCATCTCAGATTGTTTTTTTTTCAGCCGCACTATTGAGAAATTAGGTTGCGTTCGCAACCAAATTGGTTGCAGCGAGCCCTGTCGTACTTAACCTCATGTTGAGTACAAGCGACGGTATAATGAAATGGATAACGCAAAGGTTTCGGCGGGTTTCATTTTAGATTCTTCAGCCTCCCGATCTCCATTTCCAACCAGCGTTCCTCTCTGCAGCTGTTTAACTTCCCTTTTTCCTGTTTCATCAGTTTTATATTTGACCTTTTCTGAAGCCGAGGCAGGCCAAAAGTGCCCTTTTGAAGAGTAAATTACAGCGGAAGAAAAAGCTATTTTGAGTTGTTTTGGGTCAGTGTCTTACCCTCTTCCAATGACTCCTGCAGTCCTCGATTCATCTAATTGTGACTTTAATGGCCCACTTAGTCTACTGCTATCCGAGTGCACTCATTGATTGCTTGCCGAAAATTCAGGAGAGTGGGGTGTGTCTGTTTGTTTTGCCTCACTAATGGACACCATCTCAGCATGCACCTCCGCTGAAAGCGAGCGGCAGAGCAAACACAGAGATGAAGAGAAGGAAACACTGCCAGAGAAGAAAGGAATATAAAAAAATCAAAAAAATCAATGAGTCATATTTTTGTGTCAGCAACTCAGGAGGAGAGGAAGAAGAGGACGACTCTTAAGGTGACAATCAAACCAGGCCTGATAAAGCCTTGCTTATCAGACAGACGATCTGGTTTTAAACGATTCTTATAGTCGTCGCTCGTAGCCATTAGTTCATTCTACAATAAATTAAGCGCAGCTGTAACAAAATGGCAGATAAAGCCGATTAGAGACGTTTTTAGATAGAGAACCGAATGCTACGTTTTAAGATGTAACGTTTGATACTAGCAGTGAGAAGGGGCCTCAAGCTGCCGTCTCTCGGGATGGATAGGGCAGTGAAGCCCGCACTCTGTGGCCAGCAGGGTATAATTACATTTTCCCGTGGGGCAACCTCTGCTGCACCAACTCAGCCGTACAGAGGGGAAGAGATTGAAATCTGATTGCACTCACACGCAGCCGTCAAATGTCCGCACGTCAATGGTGGACGTGCGGACACCGCGCAGCCCCGGTCTGCGTCTGGCACGAGCGAACGCGCGCCCAATCAGAAGCGTCGGCCGTCGTCGTTCTGTCCGACCGTTCTGAGAGAGGCTCTGTCGAAACGCCCTTCAGCCTCTCTTTTATTAGAGCTGACGGGAGCAGAAAGGCCGATCCTCTAAAGCCTGCCTCGTCGCAGGATGCACTAATGGCGACTCGTATATTTTCCAGACGAACAGGGATTCGGTTCAGTACTGCTGACTATCAAGCTGCGTTCGAAACGATTCAGAAGAGTCGCTGTGAGGAAGTGAATAAATGGTGCTACAATAGCGCTTTTGTCTCATGAGTTAGTGATGAATTTCTGGGGGAGGGAAAGGGGAAAAAAAAACTTATATATGCTGAAACTTTTCATTTTCAGGGCTTCAAACGGCCTAATTTAACATTCAAGCACCAACCACTACTCCGTGGGTTTATGTTGGTTCTGGCCATTTCAACACAAAATCATTTATTTCAAATTATGGTGCAGACAGCGTTTAAATCAAAACATATATTTGCAACATTGAAAATTAGGCATGTCCTAATCTGACCCCAGGTACTGGCTCCAGTTCTGATGATGTTATTTTAAAATGAGCCACATTGTTTGTTTTGTTTTCCTCTTGTGTATGTGGGTTCTTCCTGGGTACTCTGGCGTTTTCCATCAGCCCAAAAGCATGCATTGTTTGTCCTTTGTGTCTCTATGAGAGGACACTGTCCAGGGCGTTCCTCTGCTGAAATCATGACTGCGTACGTATTCGGATTTCAAAGTCACGGCGTTGAATGTCATCAACAAAGAAAAAGAATAAAAACACGAGTTTTCATCTTACTTTGATCAGCAGTAAACAATTTGGTTTTATTATGTTCTAAACTTTAAAACATTAGAACATTTAGAACCTGTAGGATTATTTCAAAGCCAATGGGAGAAAAGATAAACTATGCTATGATAGAATCACTTGAAAACGTTCATGATGATGTATAGAAATCTTTGAACAAGAGCGTCTATATTTCAGCAGAAAATATGTTTTAGTAGCTTTCAAGTTGTTTTTACATTTCAGCAACCCGGTGTCCCGGCTGTACCTGAATGCAGCCTGTGCCGTTGCTTTGACTATCCCGTCTCGTCAACAGAGATTCTTGCATCTTAAACGACGTTCGGAGTTCGGTCTGATTGGATGCTGCAGGTTTGAAGCCAGTCATTTTTTCCTCCAGTAACTCTGATGCCTACATTCAACTTGACTTTGTTTCAGGTGAGTATTTCAGCTAAGTGGAGAGCCGGCTGTGTACTTTGCTGCTGTACGGCGATAAAGTTGTTTGTTCTAAATGCTTTCTCCTCTCTCTTTGCATGAGAAACCTTAATGTTTCCACATTGCAGAGCTTGGCAATGGCTGGGGAGACCTCTCTCCGTTTTGTTGCTACATTTTAAAGCTGCCTGCGGAACGTGGCATTGCGTACATTTACCACGTACACCACGTGTTCGTGTCACTTCAAGCTGCGTTCACACTGCAGCCTGAAGTGACTCAATTCCGATTGTCAAATCTGATTTTTTTTTTTTTTGGCATGGCCATTCACACTTCCAAATATACTTGGCCTGTATGTGTTTTGCAGTGTGAAATGCAAACGACCTGAAAGTGTCCCGCCTAAGCAGTAGAGGGCGCAGTGATGTCACACATGGAGAGCGTGCTCGGTGTCTCGCCAACCGCCATAAAAAGACATAGCAGCGCTCAGTGTTTGCGTAAATAAACGTGGAGGCCAACGATGGAGAATAGCTTACAATTTTTTAAAGCTGTTGTCCGACCGGAGCAGCACATTAACAACTTAATCCTCATATTGTGATTGTCATTTTCCTTTCTGCTTGCGGGTCTCAGGACGCAGAATAATGACGTTTGTCGCATATTTGCTACGTTCAGGTCAGATGAACGCGACCCAACGTCCAGCGTACGCATCGGATACGGGTCGCACTACGTGAAAAGAAATTGGAATTGGGTCGCTTCAGGCTGCAGTGTGAACGCTGCCTAAGTGAGAAGACGTGCAAACGATGGAGGAAGTCTTTGTTGAGTCTGGTGTCAAAAAAATTAATAAAAAATCACCAACAGGTCATATCAAAACAGAATTAACATGTTGACATTAGCTGCTTAGATTAGATTAGAGTTATTGTCAGTACAAGCAGATTAATAGCACAGACCTGCTCAGGGCTTTTAGAAACAAACAGTGACTCATCTTCTGTTAGTGCAATTGGCTGAATTGGCGTTCAAGCAAATTCAGCACGAAATTTAGCACGAAAACCTGTCAACAGAGTATATTGAAGATGCTAGCCTCATATATTGAATCACATGTCTCTATATCTATTTCATATATCTATAAGTTACCAAGTTTAAAAGCAAACAGTTGCCCTCGTTGATTCTTTATTAACTTTAATAAAGAATCAAATTTTGATTCTGATTAGCATGAATAGCAGAACGTCCCGATCAGCACATCCCCGTGAAAATGACTTGAGAATAACGTACATCTGTTTAGATGCTGTGGGATAGAAAACAAGCAAAGTAGATGAAACATGTCTGAACATCTCAGACAGACTCTAATGGGGATGCTAGATTTCGGCCTCTTAATGCGACCTCATCTAAACCGTCATCTGACCACAAAAGGCTAAGGTGGTGGTAAAATGAGCAGACAGTAGAGCTGCCTAGACGTCCTGCAGTGTCACCTTGACTGCTGATATCTGCCACAACACCGCCCTCCGGCCAGCGGGAGGAGGAGGAGGCCCGGTTGACAACAGGTCCGTCAGTAGCGCTTCGAGGGGGTGGCGATCGGAGGAACGCGTTCCTCTGCCTTCAACAGCAGCAGCAGCAGCATGGTGCGGCATTAGCATACGATCCATATTCATGTGCGTTTTCCCTTTGACTGCATCAAGCAGCTCCTCTTGCGCATTTTGAGCCAATTTTACAATCAGCATGTCAAGCATTTTCTCCAGGAGTCCGAGGGCCTCTTGTGTATTCTCAACAGGGCCGCCGCTACCTCCTCCTTTTTCTTGTCTGCATGTTGGCATGTGTGAGGAGTTCGAGTCTTTTAAGAAACAGTGAGGGAACAATAAAATTGAGAAAATGGCCGACGGTGGCGGTTCAAGTGTTGTGCGTGAGTGTCGTTTTGAGCAGCGCGAGCGTATTAGATGCGTGCGTGCAACTAATTTAGTGCAAGTCGGTGGTTGTGGTTTTATTTCTTTTCCCAAAACATTGGCGAGGGTAACCAAGCAATTATGCCTGGGAGAGTGTGTCTGTGTGTGTGAGCATAAATGTGTCCATCTGGGCGCAGAGTGCTGCATGCAGCTCCCGCATGCCTTACAGGTAGAGTAAGCCGGAGCATCCTCCTTTGGTCCACTGACATTTCGGCGAGAAAAGAGGCCAGTTGATGTGGGGTTACAGCTTTCTGTGAGTGTGTAGGAATAAATAATAAATGCTTCAGTTAGAGATCCCTAAAGCTACTTTTCCTTCCATCCATTCATCCATCCGTCCATCTCTGCATTCGTTCCCCCGCCCACCAGGAGCACCGACGACAGCATTCAAGGGGCGTTCAGAAGCTTCGGTCATAAATATTTCAGCCGTCGGGTCAGCGATCATGCCCTTCTCCCCTTGGCTGCTCTTAACCGCCACCGCTGGGTGATGCCTTTTGACCCATAAAGCTATTGACAAAACACTGATAGTGACTACATTCGCCGAGACCAGCTGTCGGTAGGACGGCAACCATTGAAATGGCGACTCTTGAATGAATGCCGACTGCTGGATACCTAATTGGCTTCCAGAAGAAATTCAACGGCTGCCACAAGGTAAACTATTCCACACAGACCTGCACCAAACTTTAAAAGTAGTAGCATTTTCACTTTTGTTGGGGTTTTTTGCTCGAGGAGAGCAAAAAACAGACAAAAGAACCACTAAACATATAAATTTCAACGTCATGATGGATTTTCCAAACCAATGATCCACTCATTATCAACATCGCTTGCGAGGAGTCGCTTAAAACCCAAACGAGAGACAAGAGGTCACATGTGAACAGCAGCCCTGTGCTTGAAACTCCAAACTTCGTTCACGAAGCAAAACGCCTATCCGCTCGATGCCCTGACTCGGAGCCAGGTCCCGCGGAGCCTCCGTTACAAGTGAGCGGTCTGATCTCTTTCAGCCCAAATGAGCGGCGCCGTTAGCGGCGTGCATAAATCTCAGGGGCGAACAGAACGGATCAGTGCGTTTGAGTGTAAAACTAGGGCAAAGCTCCAGCACTGTACCGTCTGTCTGGATGCGCTACTCTTGGAAAGAAGGAAGGAAGGAAGCGAGTCCTGCAGAGGACCACGATCCGGCACGCGGGCAGAGAGAGAGAGATGGCGGGGGCAGAGATAATGGCCCACATGCTGCTGTGTGTCAGCTGTTATAAACAGACATTAGCCGTCAGATATTTATTCACGCACCTGCTTGGCCGGGTGACACGCCGTCCACTCCTGTCGGCTCAGATCCTGTCGGCTCAGATCCTGTCGGCTTGCGGTGGCAAGAAAAAGTGAGGAGCGAGTCTCACCCCCCACGCAGCCCGGTGCAGACAGCTCACTGTTATGGATGCACTGACAAGTGAAAGGAGGGAGGCGTGGCTTCACATGAGATAAATAAAAGAGGGAGGGAGGGAGGAGAGAGAGGCTCCCTCAATCTACAATTCAATTTTGCACTCACTCTCTTTTCAGCGCCGTTTTGTCCTCTTCTTCTTTTAGCATATTCTCGCTCTTTTTAAGCACTCCCTCTCCCTTTTTTTTTGCCTCCCCTCCTGCGTGTTATTTGTCAATGGTTTCCATTAGTTTGACTCTTTCTTCTCCTGGGTTGCTTCCTGTTTATTTTTTCTCCGTGTCGCATTTTCCCCTCTGCCTCTTCAGGCTTTTTGGGCTCTCATTCATGACCAAACATGCAGCAGGGTTGCATGCGTGCGTGCATGTGTGTGTGTGCGTGCGTGCAGACGCTGAACCAGGGCAGCTCTGGCCATCTGTTGGAGCCTGTGAGCTTCACCTATTCACAGTCTCATTAAGGCAGAGGCACACAGAGGAGCAAAAGAGAAAGGAATGGGAGGGAACGAAGGATCAATCTTAACGCTACAGGGTTGAGGAGGGAAAGCGCGGCGTGGCAAACACACACACACTATATCTGTCAGGCTGGCACCTCTGAAGAGAGCTGGCATGGGCACGCCTGCTCACTGGGTTCAGGCATTGAAGGGGATTTGGCTCACAGCGTTTGACAGAAAAGAAACCCAATCAATTTATACAGAAAGGCACAAAAAGTAAAAAAAACGGCCGTGTTCGCAAAAACACGCAAATCCTTTCACACACAGAATATCAAGAAAAGGGACAAACTAGTGCTGTAAAAGTGAATAAACTAAATGATTTTTAAAAATTCTCTTCTTCTTGATAGTCAGCCTAAAAAAAAAGCATTTTGCGGCCCAGCTTCAGCCAGATATTCCTCCTGATCGCGGGCGTCGCCTCCCATTTCTGACCAGGAGGAAGAGGTGCGACGGAGGGTAGCAGAGGGCGGAGGCATCCGTCTCTGTCTGCTCCAGCCGTCCCATGATGGATGCGCCTGTTTATCCCTCTCTGCAGGTTATTTAGATGCAGTCACAGCCAGAAAGATTAGTGATGGGGAAACTTCTGCACCTCTCCGCCTCTCCTCCCACCTCGTCCAATCAATAACACTCTTATCTGTGATCAGCGTTTTGAGGCATTTCTTCATGAAAATATGAAGAACAGAGAGAGAGAAAGAGAAAAAAAAAAAGAGTAATTGTCCCACTCCTCTCGATGTTTTCAATTACAGAGTCGGCTATGGATCATCTGCGTGTCAGCGGGGCTAAACAGGATTGTGTCGCTGCGGTGAGATGAAACCATGCTGAGCAGGCAAGAAAATCTAAAACAAAACGGCATTTCTCTCTGACTGGGATTGTTTCTGAAATAGGCCAAACAAATGGTTTGCCCATGAAGGCGGCAGACGGCGCCCAGGTAGAAGAGGACGCTCTAGTCGGACCAGAATCAAATTGAAATTTTCGGTTTATGTGCGACACAGTCTAATTGCAACGTCCCCACAGCAACTCGTCAAGGAGGCAGCATGCTGTGGGGAGGCATTGGCTTCAGCGATGACGGGGAGATGAAAATGAAGGGACTCGAATGGGCTTTAAAAAGACTTGCTGCTGACGCAAAACAAGAGCCGGAGCCACAAAGCCTGAACAATGGAAAGGTTAGGGTGAAACGTGTTAAAATGGCCTAGTCAAAGCCCAGAATCCAATTAAAAGACTTAAAAATCGATGCTTGAAGTTTCCATCTATCCAATCTGTCAGAGCTTAACAGATTTGTAGTAGTAAGTTTTCAAAACGTTCATGTTTTTTTGATGTCCCAACCAAAAAGTCACGATAACCTTCCAGAAGTTCATTTATTCAGCAGTGACGTGTCATTTTCAATGCAAAGATGCATTAAAAACGTATTGCAGGTGTCCAATTTGCATTATTTGGTAAATAATGACACTTGAAGAAAAGTTACATTAAAAACGTGCGTTAAAAGTTCATAAAACGCATAAACGTCGCATCAGAGGTAGAGCTGGATGTAAACAATGGATGAAGCAAAGAAGTGCCTGGTATGAAAATAAGCTACGAATGAAGTCAGTGTCGGTGAAGCGCATCACATCGCGATTCTCAGAACGGTTTACAAATCCTGGTCACACGGGAGTCCGGTTGAGTTTGCGTTTAATTAATACGAACAGCCACGCACACACAAAAAACTAAGTATGAACAGAATAAGTTGTAATTGAGTGTCAAGACCTGCTGTCTTACTCTCCTCTCAAAAACAGCAAATGGTTTGTGGTTCTAAACTATTTTTTGCCGTCACAACATGAGAACCAGAAAGCAGCGAGGATAGGTAAAAGACAAACATTTCTTTCAAACAATTATCTCATTATTCCTAACATCCATCAAAATGTGCGGTACGTTAACACGGGTCTTGAATAACGAAGGTGAACGCTGCCGTGACGACCGCGGCCGCAAAAATGCACACAAACACATTTTTGTGGCCACAGACAATTTAAAGTAAAAGGTGTAATTCAGCTGATAAATGAATAAAGGCTTTAGCAGTCCTCCCAATTACTGTCTGCTTATTTCAAAGCACGATACGCCAATTTGAAATACAACGGGAGAAAATATCAGCTGAAATATTTATTCTGTGGCAGCAGTGACGGCTCGCCTTTAAAGTGCAAATCAGGTGGAGGCATAACCTAAGAGACTCGCAGCTGTAATTGCAATGAAAGGTGGATTTGAAAAGAGTTTTCCTCACCACTTCACAGTTAGAGCTGAAGTGTGCAACTTTTACCGAAGATGTTTTTTTTATATATATATATATTTTTTAAACTATCACCTTGACACAAACCCTACACCTTTCTCTCTGCTGCGCTGCAGCCGGTTCACCACAACACAGCCTGCCATGAATGCCGAGGCTAGTTAGCATGCCCACTAATGATGACAGACAAACGCTCTTCTTGGAACAATAATTTGTTTGAGGCTGTTTCCACCAGTAGCACATTTAGCAGCACGCACACGAGGTCGATTGACAGCGCCAACTCCTTCCTCCTGGCTCTGATTGGTTGTTTTTGACTGGAAGCAGTGCATTTCTTCAGATGGCAGTAGTAACACTGGAAGGAGGTGGAGAAGATTGAGCTTTTCACAGATCGTCCGTCACGTTATATTATCTGTACACAGTGATGGATTTAACAAATAAGAGAAAAGTTGCATCCTGCAGATTTAAATGCTACTTTGTATTTGTGTGTAGAATAAAATACTTTGCCATTTGTGGCTATTAGACCGAAAAAAAAGGTGACAAAGTTCAAGGGTCATAAAGACTTGACAAGATTTCACCGTGGATTAAGATTTTAACAAACATATATATAGTCAAGAAGTTAAATTCTCCATGTATTAAGTCACATAACGAAGCCATCTCGCGGCTCTTACATGCTAGATTACGGACGATTCCCCAGACGCAGCCATGTTTTTCCAGAGCTGTGCCGGCATGCCAACACAGCAGCCCAGTGACACCACTTAAGCACATGGTTTATTCATGCTCACTCTCTCTCGGTCCCTCTCAAATGCACTTAGAGCCGTGTCATGCTGCCGACTTCTAATTGGGCTCAACACAGATCAACAGATGCGTCTTCCATCAAATCAGTCATGAGCGGAGCAGCGTTGCTTGTGCAGCTGGGATTTATCTTAACGGATATCACCCCGGACAGAAAAGTAATAAAAAAAAGACCTCAATAAAACATAGAAAGGGAGTTGCACACTTAAAAAAAAGGAAAAAAGTCTTTATGTTGGACAAAAAAAAAATAATATATATATGTATATATAATCACAGTTTAAGGCCTCAGAGAGAGACTAGACCTTGGGGAACACATTTTGCTTCTCTGTTTTCTGCTTCATTGAATACAAAGTGGGAGAGGCCTTGTGAACAAGCCTTTGCATGATAATGTCAGGGCAGATGCATAAATAAAACCGAAGGATTTCTCCTCACATAGGACAGAGAGACAGCCATGTTTTATCAGGCTGAGATCTTGTCCTTGGCTTCAAGTATGTTGTAACAAATGAATTTGTTCCTCCTCTTGCACTTTGTGGGCCAGGCTAATAAAAACATCCCCCGTCCGTTGGCAGCATAAAGAGGAAAAGGGCTCACTGCAAATGAGGCAGACCACCTCCAATGCCTTCCTTTCACCGAGTTTTACTCCTATTATTTTTGCAGCCTGGGCTCGTCGGTTCAAGGCTGACTTCTCCTCGTCGCCGCCGAACAGGCGTACAGACATATCCCTGGCGGGCTGTCCTCTGTTCAGCGTAAATCCCTTGTTGAATGTCTATGTCGCCATGACTGCATTATGATGAGAAACAGAGCGAGTGAGGAAAAGTCCCAGAAGCCAAAAATGTAAAGACTCAAGGACGAGGGATCGGTAGAGCCGAGGCGGAGAGAAATCCTTGTGTTGTGGACCCTTTCTGGTGAAAACAGCACCCGGGCTGCAGCAGGTTCCCATTTATCCTCTGAGTGCATTGCTTGAGGCTTGAGGCAGGCGGACGCGTATCTGTGCCTCTTCCCGAGCATGCCAAGGGGCAGACAGGCTCCAAACTTCAGTTTGCATTTATAGAAAATGTCCTGACCTCCTAAAGACACAACCGTCCGTCACGGGGTTAAACGTGTCCAGCTGCGCCCGTTGCTCCAAGACCACATTAGGCATTCTGATAACACACATCAAACATCGCCCTGGTATAATGAATTCAATTCAGCTCTGCTATCGTAATTTTAAAGGGTGCCACTGAGAACATAAATGGCAGAAGCACGTGGTGTTTTTGATGCACTGTGATTTTGTTACTGAAGGGATAAAGCTTTCCCAGTCAAACTGGATGGATATAAAGTATTTGGGAGGCAACAACTGCCATCAAGTCCTTAACATCACTAGATCAGTTCAGTTCCACTCTTCACAGAATCGGACTATGCAGCCGGGGATGTGGAACCAAAGCGCCGTGGCCACCATTTATTTGGAGAAGACATGCAGTGATGAACTCTGTTGCGTTCCTCGTGGAGGACCAATGTCAAGCACAGTTGTCATCAACTTGCTTATTTCTCAGATCAGAAATTGGAGGTGCTGTCGACAGTGTGCGCCTTATGCCCCTCCGGTAGCTGCTGCCTGGGTTTGCACTCCCATTTTAGCTCTCAATTCATAGTGGTTATGGTTTGTGACTACCTTCCCAGGTGAATGGGTGTAATATTGTTGGTGGACTTCGTTCTCCATCCACGTTGGGACCTTTCAGATGTTCATGAAGCGCAGTAAAGATGCATAGACCACTGAAAAAAACGAATTCTCTGGGAAGGGCCAAAGATGTTTCTCGATTGTTTCTAATTTAGTTTAGACCGGAACATGATGTGTTGGTTTTCCAGGTCTTTCAGTTCGTCAGCCTGGTTCCTTTTGAGTACATTTTTTTTTATTATTCAGGTCTGGTAGTAATCAGGCCTGCATGTGGCTAGCGAAATTGAACAAAAGAAAATGCCATTAATCAACGTTAACTCATGACTTAACAAAAAGGGCAATTGCTTTTTTAAAGTGGAGAGCGAGTTCCTCTCAATTGCTTTCTGCCCTTAATACATATAATTACCATTTCAAAACTGCACTTGGTATTTAATCAGATTTCCTTTATCGGACTTTAAGAGTCGTTTGATGATCCGAGTTTCTTCAGACGAAATACTTTTTTCCTCAGTGACGCCTCTTCGCCGCCAGGGAGGGTTTAAAAACGAAGTCGTGAATACACACCAACTTCACACAGACAGGCTAAGGGTTGGGATAAATAATCCCAAATCATTAACATATACAGATGAGAGGATAACTTTTCTAATCACTAAAAAAATTATTTTCAAACAGCCAAAAGGTTTGAATCTGATAAAAACAAATATCCAGTTAAGATGATCTAAAATCGCAGTGATGTAAACTACTTCTCCGTTTTAACAAGACTGTGTGTATTATATATATCGTGTTGTCTGAAGGGAGAAGATAGCGTTGGGATTAATAACCCGTTTAGAAAATAGCATTTTGGGTTTTTTTTCTTGCTGCAACCAAGAAAAATCTCATGCTGTGACATATGTAGAACTCGCACAAGAGCTGAAAATGAGCTGAAAAGAATTAAATCTTCTGTAGCTTCCTCTTTCTGAATACAAACAACATAAATGATCAATAGTCAAACATGAAAAGTTAATTCAACCCGACAGTTAGAAGCCGACAGAAAAGGATAGTTTGGCAAAGGAAAACTGTGAACTAATTGGAGCCGTCATAGAGACAAACACACCCACAGAGGCACACGCACACTCTCGCACACACTTTGTTCCCGTCCGTCTGTTCTTCAGCGTGGCAGCGGTTGTGGAAGTGTTGGCAGACCGTGGGATCCGCAGATCAAAGAGCAGCCCCCCTGTCGAGGACTGCAGTCCCAAGGAACACAAGCCGCTATGGGCAAGAGCCAGCATCACATCCCCAGCTAATTAACCGAACGCTATTTGCATTCTTGATGTACAGCACTTGGGAAGTATCCGCTTCACATATTAAACAAGAAGCTTGTGGGTTTGTCTAAAAAGGCACCCCAGTGCTTTCAGCACAAATGCATTGGTAATCACTTTAAAACACTGGGAGAACAACTGCACAGAGAAGGTTAATTACTCAAAAAAAAAAAAAAAGAAAGGTGAATTTAAAACTTAATTAAAACAAAAGACTTGTGCGAACTCGATTGCTCTTGACTTTGATACAGACTGGCACATGCAGTGTGATTTTGAGGCAACCTGCACTCGAGGTACAACGAAGGACAGCTAAGTCTCGAGAGCTCTGAAGCGTGGCCTTTCGATCTCGCCACTCGCTGGAGTGAAAGAGCGGCGTGAATTATGGATCAACCGGCCCTAAACGGCCATGTAGATCGGCAGCGGGTCGTGTTTGGAGTCCTCAATAATTAATTACTTGTTTGCTACTGAGTGGACCTCGCTTCTTTTCTCTGTGCCTTTGTGTCTGCAAGCAAACACTGGCTGGCGTGCAGGGATGTGAGCGGAGCAGCAGGAGAGTCTGCTGTGAAGACCGACAGCAGAAGGAAAGGTCAACAACCAGGCAACGGGGTGGGGTCAGGCAGGGATAGAGCTGTAAGGCAGGGCCGGGGAATAAAGCAGGATCCCAAAATTTAAACATCTCACTGCTGAATTTATCAATCAAAATACAAGACAGGACTTGTATTTTGTCCTGTCTTTGTCCTGTCTGAACTGGCAGACCAGGACAAAGAGTTTTGGTCACAGAAGCAGCCAAAAGCTGCTTCTGGAGGAGCTGCAGAAAGCAGGAGGATCTATTAGTTATGCACACTATAAATGACGTCTTTATGGAAGACGGGGTCAAGCAGGAAGCCGTTGCTCCAAAGAAGAAAGGTCAAGTAGTCGTTTTGCCGTTTCCAAGCATTGTAGGAAACATGGCAAACAGGTGGAAGAAGCTCCTCTAGTCACATTAGCTACCAAAACCTACCTGGTGAAACATGGTGGAGGAAACGACGTTTTCACCTGGCAGCGGGGCGTATCACTGCAAAAACACAGAATATTGCCAAGTATTTTGGTCCAGTTACAAGTGCAAATACTTGAAATAGGATGAAACTAACTTACAAGAACGTTTCAGTCAATAATTCCTTAATATTGATGAAACCATGCTGGTAGATTATTTCACTTATGGGGAAAAATGTTTGGTTACGAGTGAATTTATCTGCCACGCCGGATGATGGAATCATATTCAGGTGTTGGCATGGCCCAGTCAAAGTTCAGGCCTAAATCCATTTGCCAATCCATTACAAGACTTCGAAGTCAATGTCCATCCAATCTGATGAGCGTGAGCTTTTACGCCAAAAACAGTGTGAGCAAAAAAACTCACTCTTTAGATGTGTACAAGTGATCTTTCTACCTACCTAGCCCATAATGATTGTGGAAAACGTCATTTTCCTTCCACTTCAAAATTACAGACAACTTTGTGTCAGTGTCTCCAAATAAAAGGCATTGAAGATTGTAGTCGTAAAGCGGTGAAATGCAAAACAGACGTTTGACAGGTATGAATATACATCTGAGCACTCTCCTACAGCTGCTAACATAAAGCTGCAGGATCCTCTCAACACATGGACCACTTGCTGCCAACAGAGTCTCCAGTGTGCTATAACAGAACGACGCCTGCACAGCATATTAATGAAGTTATCCGCGTCTGTCCACTGCATCCCACAAAAACTGCAAGGACGCGTCTTCCTTACCCTGTGGCCATGTCTCCGTGGGTTCCCCAAAACGGCCAGCTAAGCAGACTGCAGTCAGGAGGGAGGATATGAGGCGGCTCCTCCCTCTCCGCCCTGCAAGGAGTAAAAATGATGAATTGTGCTAAATCCTATTTGGCAACTCAAATAATAAAAAAAAAAAAGACGGATTAAGCTAGCAACGCGAAAGCCAGAAAAGAGCTGATGCAGCCGGAGCAGAGGAGGCTCCTGTCTGTCTTTGTGTCCAACTGGGTGACACCCCGTCCCTTAATGAGCCGTCTGAAGTGAGACAGGAGAAAAACCGGCGCGATAAATTACCAGGCTTATTTCTTCCTGTTCGTCTCCCCGTAGACACGGCTGAGTAATCTTTCTATCTGGGCCCCACAACGAAAATCTGTCCAAGCAACATGCAACAATCTGCGGGGCTATTTACATAACTGCATTTGATGTTTCCAGCCAAACGGCTGACATGTTTTCTTCTACAGTTAATTAGATTCTGGAATTAGTTTTTCTAAAAGAAAAAAAAAAGACAATTTCTCTTCTGCTCGGGATGGAAAATATTCCCATTTGGAAGTGACGAGATGGAATTGTGTGTGTGGGGCTAATTGCGTGGCAGCAGTGGCAGAATTAGAGCTGGAGAGAAAAATGTATTTAAGCAGTTAGGAAGTAATACTCTCTTCCAGCACGAGTCTATTTAGCATGCTCGCTGTGAAGCGCTCGCTCCGACACGGCGAACCTCATTAAGATAGAGCAAAGTAATTCACTCGAGAAAAAGAGCTAATTCTTCATATCTGTCTTTTCCGCTCGAGATTTGAAGACAAATTGAAGTCAGGTGCGGCGGGTACGGACAGGCGAAGGTAGACCTTTATCCCGACATATTTAATGCGGATTAAGGAGTCAGCGGTGAGAATACAGCGCCACCATTAAACCAATGTTGACATATTTAGAGAGAGAGCTGAGTTTTATTCAACTTGTCAAAAAGAAAAAAGGTACACCCAGTCACCTCCAAAAATAAAAACACCTCTTGAGCTTTTTTTTCATTTCTTAATGCAACAGCCTGTAATTTCTGTGAGTTTCTGTTGTTTTGTGATGAACCGACACGAGTTTGTTGCAAAGCAGAATGAAAATATTCCCAAGCGATGCTGTATTGTGTGTGTAAAAGCTGATAAGTGCGGCATGCTTTTATGAGTCAGAGGGTTGTAGAACGACATTTTGCTGAACTTGCATCTCTGTCTCTTGGGGTTTTTTTGTTTTTTTTATCTCCAATACATTCACAGATTAATTTTTAATGCTCCGCTAGTGGGGGAAACAAACTTCTTACTTACATAACTGTTGAGTTTTTTTGTTTTTTTTATTGTTGTTTCTTTATTATTCCGATTTGTTTACTTCGGGGACTAAGTTGTTCAATGTGAATCTTATGTCAATGTATCACTGTCACTTGTTTGTCTTTTTTTTTATGTTACAAAATTCAATTAAAAAAAAATTTAACACGGGCGTTTTAACTTATTCTATGCGCTATTGCTTACCCAGGATTATATTTACGGGCGTCGCAGTACAATCTACTGAGATTTATACAGGCTGTGGTGTGACATGAGAAAAGGACCAATAAGAGGAGCAAATATTGCAAGGGCACAGTTTGTATTCAGTCTACGCCCGACTAATGAACAGGGTTGAGCTCCCATCAAGCAGAGGAATGGGAGAAAAGGCAGGAAAGAGACAGGGAAACGAAAGCGACAGGACAGAGGCCGGTCATCTGTTAACAGAGTAGTCCACATGGGATGCAGCATTTACGGAGGAAAGCCAAATGCCGTAACAGTTAATCAGGCCTTGAATGCCATCTGTCTCGTTGCTCTTTATAACGCTGCTGTGGATCCACGTTTCAAAAATGGAGGGGCGCTTTTCTCTACGTTTGCAGGCGCAGCAATATGTGGATGAAATATCGTCGTCGCTCGTCTCCAGACTGATGTGTCAAACTTGGACACACACAGAGAAAGGGAATGAACATATCATTTATGCCACACCGTTTACTCTGCGGGGAGCTGCAAATTTCTTTTGGTCTAATTGACAGAAAAACAATGTGCTGTCACTTTGCTGGGTGCGACTGTCATTAACACATTTGTCTTTTTTTTTGCACGTGCTCCGAGGCATTATTGTTTTGTTGGCCCCGATCTCTCGCCGGCGCAGTGAATATGTTTTAAAATGGTTGTGAGCAGAATGTTGTTAGCTGCGCCACGCTCCCTGGGGGGGGAGAACAAAACACAGGAACAATTGGCTCGTTAGAAGGAGAGAGACTTCAAGCTGCAATATGGCTGGAACACACTCAGAGGAGAGACGCAAAGTCAGCCAAGGAAGAGCACAGATGGATAGGTAGGAGGGACGCCAGGAGAGACAAAGCACGTCGACAGAGCAGAGACAACTTTGTGTTTCGCAGCAAAAACGACGGTGAGGTCGGCGAGTGAGAGAATATGAATATTAACGCGTCTGAATAGGAGCTACAATATGTCATGCGTATTGTAGCACAGTAAGTTAATCACATAATCCCAATCACTTCTGCACAAATACAAAACTTTGGAATTAGATTTAAGCACCTTGAAGGTGCAGGTGTTACAGGATTTTGGTAATTACAGGTGAAAGTCCACATATGCATTACCCGTAACCTTGAATTGTAAGATGACTTTAAAGGGCTTTTTTTTTCCTATCCCCTTACACAATTTATAATACCTTATTTCACTCACACACACACACACACACACACACCACCTACTCATACTGGAGGCTGTTGAGGCGGGGGGTTAAATCACCTTCTGACCACAGAACCAAAAGCTTCACTGCTGTGAAGACAAAATCCCCCCCTTTACAGGTTTGTCCCGTTTAAGTGTTTTCAAATCAAACTCATTTTGATGTTGGATGAAGATAACCCAAATAACGGGTTATGTTTTTATTTGCCAATGGAAATAAGAGCAATCCAGGCCATTCTGGTGTTTGGCTAAAATATATGTTTTATCCACTATTACATCATTAATTAACTGTTATTATCCATTTTTGGGTTGAATTACGTCTGAGGCTTTGGGGTCCTAGTGAGGCACAGTGAGGGCAATCACTCACACATAAAGAAAACACATCACAGGACTGACCCTTCCCAGGAGGAGCCATAATTACCCCAGCAGCACATTGTGGCAGCGTAATGTTCTTGGGCTGCAGCGCTGCTTCAAGAGCTGAACGACTGGTCTGAGTGGATGGAGCCATGGATTCAGCTCTTTCCTAGATTTATGGAATTAAATCCATCCATTTTCTATACTCCCTTGTCCCTTAGTGGGGCCAGGGAGTGCTTATCTCCAGCTAACGTTCCGGGTCACAGGCGGGGTCACCCTGGACAAGTCACCAGTCTGTCGCAGTGGAATTAAATTTGTCTCACAATTATTCAATAAAAAAACAAACATTTTTTTAAGTTGTGTTCAAAACTTTTGGAATTGTAATAACGTTTTTGGTTCAAACAAAACAAAACTTCTCTCAATTTAAAAAACTAGCAGCAAAGCTAAAGTAGGAAAACACACCTGACTTTGCCCTTAGTTGATAAATAACACATGTAACACATATTTTCTCCAGATACATTTGACATTTTGCAACGCTTTATGCAACTCGACAAAGGTGCGCTGGCTAACAAATTCAACGCGAATATTGCACAAGCCTAATTTATGCACTTATGCTACCTAATGCTAGCATTAGCTAGCACGATATGCTAACAGGGACCAAGGCAGACAAGACTGATGTCATGAGTTGTGTAAGATTTCTTCTTTGAAAACACGGAGGACACTTTAGTAGCTGTTAACGGTGAAATTTTGTGAAGATTACTTACCATTCACATTCTGTGTCCCGCACCGAAGCGAAGCAGCAAGCCTTGCAGTTCCCGACAGAGTTCTGAGACAGCAGGGAGTCGGAGTCATCCGCCTTAGTCCGCGCTAACCAATAGGAACACGCTTTACATTGTTCGTCTTTAGGCCCCGCCCAGGATGTTAATGTTTCCTCCAATCAAAACTCTTCGAGTTCAACAAAAAAAGAGAGCATCAAAACCAAAAGTTTGGGAATCGCAACCAAAGACTTTAAGACTCTCAACCAAAAAATTCTGACATGCGCAAATAAGAGTTTAGGTTCTCCAAAAAACGTTTTCACTTCATGAGTCAAAAATTAGTGATTTAAATTTTTTTTTTTAAACAACACTTTGTTTTATTTTCGAGATAAGTGTGCGTGTGTGTTTGTGTGTTTGGGGTGTGGGAGGTTTTTAAATTTAAAAAATGATTACAATTCCAAAAGTTTTGACAATTTTATTATTTTTATTTTAGATTTTTTTTTGTCGTTTGTTTTTTTTGATTGAATAATTGTGAAACGAATTTAACTCCATATAGTTTTAAGCTTTTTTTGGTCACTGTGGCTTTTAAATACTGAGCCTTTTTAAAACTTCACAACTCAACCAAATAACAGGTAAACATATATAAACATAACTAAAGTTACCTTTTAAGCTTTGAAAAAAAGAGGCAAATCAAAGAGTCAATGATTTATTTTTTGACTGAAATGCCCTTATCAAAAACATTTTAAAAAGAGAATGCCAATATCCAGATTTAACAGCAGAGCAGTTTTTACTCCATCTGCAGTATACAGACTAAAGATTTCTATATTTTAATGACACACAAAGTCCACAAAAAACAAGATTTATGGATTCTTGGAAGCTCTCCAGCATAGGGGGAAATAAGCAGATGTTTCCCCATCATGCCATTTGAGTACTTTAACTGAAAAAAAAAAAATCAATAAAGTTTAATAAACAGACTTTTTTTTTCTGTCCACATCCTGGTGCTGCACACCACTGTCATTTCTAAAGGCTAATAACAACTATGCTTTGATTAAAGTGCAATGGAAAATGGGTGCTTTAGTGGGTCCGCTTTTACATGGCAGCACTCCAAATATATTTTTTAATCTGCAATAAAGCCCTCCACTGGAAGCAAACAGGACAACTGCTGCTATATTTACGCTCTTTATGCTCCTTGTGTGTGCCAGCGTGTCCTCTCTCTTTGTTCCCAACTACCTCAACTGGCTAATGCACACATCTGTTCTCCCCATTGTTACTCTTTATGTCTTTTACTTAGTGACCACTGAGTTACTCACAAGGTCACTTAGTATTAAGGAGGTACGACACTTGAAGTTCACAAGAGACCTATAAAAGCCTTGACATTTTGCTGTGCTTCAGTGTAGTGACATTCATTTATTTTTTTTTAGAAAATTTGCTTATTGACTTCACAGTGCAGCACCAGTAGACCGCTAGATGAGTGGAGGTACTGCAGAGTTACTGTCTGCGGGAATATTTATTCACTTGGTACATAATGTCTGCAGGACACAGTGTGCAAGATGAGGATCAAGAACCCGAGAGAGACTGTTTATTAAATGTTATCGATTTTTTACCGTAATTCATCACACAGAAATAGCAAAATCATTTTTAAGAGAATCCACAAATAACGTTTGCAGAAGTGCGGCTGTCTTATTTAGAGATACCGAGCCTAATTCAGTCTGTGGGGGAGCAGGGCGCGGGGGCTGAGGGTGTGAGACTGACTGTGTGCTTAATCTTATTTCTAGAGAATGCTAGAATAACTATGTTGGCAGAAACAAAACTGGATTTTATACTGTCAGTGAAGTAAAATGGCCTTTTTGCCGTCTGAAAGCATATGTTGTCAAATATGAAATATATACATTTCATAATTTCTGCAGTGCAGAGGCTTCTATTGTTGCAATTTTATCAGAACGCAAACACCAAATTGTAGAAAATGTGATCTATGTAACCACGGAAACGCCTCGTGCTACAACATAAATGTGTCTATTTTTAAACAAAATTAAATAGCTGCTGTTGTTTTCCTCAGTTTTATTACTGGATCGAAAATTCAATTAGAAATGATCCACAAAGGCTTTCACACAGCAGTCCCTCTTACACTGCTGAAAGCCGTCTTCAAAAGGTCCCCTGTTCACTGCCGTTCACATGTTGGCTTTGAGAAAAATCAACTAAATGACAATAATTAAGTGGCGAAGTCTTTTTTTTTTTAAAGAAATAATCAAAAGGGGTGCATTTTCACAAATGCAAGTCTGAATAAATATTACATTTCAAAAAGAGGTCTACAAGTTTTTTGGTTTTTTTTATTCAAAATCAAAACTGCTGTTCTGGTGTTTTGAAAGCAAGGAATATTTTTAGGTACTGCTAGTTTAACTCTACAAAAACAAACCATATTTAACGGATCGAGTTCACATAATTCAGTCTTGAAAGGTATAAAATTCACATCTAGATGCAAAAATCAGTCAGATCAATAATTGGTAAATATTCTCTTGATCAACTCTGACCACTTTCTGGCAGGTCAGATAGTGAAAAAGTCTGAGTACTTTTAATGTTCGTTACATATCAAAAGTTTACCGATTATCAAAATGAAAAACCTCACACTTTTGGAAGCTGAACTGAGCATGTCCAGCGTTACTTCCAAATACGAGGAGAGCTGGAGTCTCCCCAGCCGCTGTGAGTAAAGTCATCCATGGAGGATTGACCAACTTCTAGAAGGCAACCAGCAACACCAACCCCACCCGGCTGTTTGGAGCTCTGATTATCCTGACTTTGGCCTGCAGCTACATCCACCGCCTCGTTTGTCTTCATGCGATCGCTGCAGAAGATGGTTTGGGAACGCCTGAGTCCCCAGCAGGCCAACCCGGGGGTCTTCAAGGCCAGTCCAGTGACCAGTGAGCTGGTGATGCTCAGCTTGGATCTGGTGAAGACCTGGCTGTGGTGATGGGCATGGAGATGAGGAAGAACTTCATCCAGGTCATCCTCACGTCTCCGATAGAGGCTGCAGAGGACCAAAGACTAGCAGCCGTAGTCCGAGTCGGAAGCCACAGCCGGCGAGGGAATCAGCAGCGGAGCTGTGAAGAGAGGACTTTCTCTGGAACCGGCCGAGACCAGGCCAGACAAGGTCAAGCGGTTCCAAATGGCAGCCGGCACTGCGTCCACTAGGGACAGTTGTGTTTGGCCCTAGGCAGTCCATGCCAGGAACAGAGACCATGCTCAGCAAACCTTTGGAGAAGCAACACACCGTGGTCAACTTCCTATTTTCATGTTTGCACACACACACACACACGCAGATCACACACTCACAAAACTAAGGTTAAAGGAAATGACACGTTAGGGAACGCCCTCTTTAGGGCCATTTTGCTCGCTGGCCCATAAGGATAGCATATTAAAAAACAACAAGACCAGCTATGTATTTTAGTCTTAAATGGAATTCATGAACTCAACTCACTGACTCCTCTTCCATCCCAGACATTAAGAACCTTGCTGGAGAAAGGATGATCCTCCAAGTCATTATTGTGTCAAACCTGCATGACGTCTGTAGCAGCGGCACCTGATTCTGTTCTATAGTGAATCTACGTTGTAACTCTGTTGCCGAGGATTAGTAGTTTTCAAAATGATCAGCATCCACTTAGCACGGTGTGACAGTGCAGAGATTTGTGTGCCCAACTATCACAGATTAAGGTACATGCCACTGTTAATAACTTCATTATGAGAAAATGACAGCCATTTATTACGGTGGAAAAATGCTCTCGACAATCACTCTTAAATTCTAATTAATTCTGGACTGAATAACAAGACCGATCACTTAACCGTGACCCAAATTTGGAAACCACAGCTATATTCTGCAGTTCTACCACTTATGCTCATCTGAACTTTGGGAAATTTAAGAAATCCAGCTGTTCCTTTAAGAAAATAACCTCAAAATTTCCTCAAACAGCTGTACCAAGATGCGGCTCCTTTCCTACGTTACGTGTGAACGATTTCAAAACCCAGACTGTGTCCTTTATTTTGAGATCTTCGTTGAGCCGAGTAAAGTCCCTCCAATGGCAGCGTTGGGGGATCAATATAAAGAATAGCGAATTTTAATTCCACATGTCCGGATAAACAGAATTTATCCGGACATGTGGAAACAGAATAGCATTAAAATAATAATCACAGGTTAAAGAGGAGAGGTTCATGTCCATTTGCCACAATTAGTCAATGCTTAAAACTGTAAACGAGCTTCTTGTACCCGTCTACTGCTGATAACATTTCACGGCTCCCACCATCACAACATGCTGGACTAAAATTTTAGTTATTGTACTTGAACAAGTTGAAAGGATCGTTTTTAACCTCATTGTTATTATTGTAATTTTACAGCTGCACCTCAGTACCTTGTTTCAGTTACTCAAAGTTAAACTGATTTACTACACAGATTCATTACATTAATATATGTTAAGAGTTTGTTTCTCCTAAAATGTCAATATTTAAGAGCGTTACTTTTTTTTTTTTTTTAGACTGAAGAGTTAGCCAAGTCAAAAATATTTCTACCTATTGTACAATATATTTACTCAAAACTTGACCCGGTTCCTTTTGCCTGAATTGCTGCGTCAATGCAGTGATACCCTCCGACTGCACTGAGGTGTAAAAGTAGTCCATCTTTGTTGTATTGTTGGGAAGACAGCTATAATTGTAAGGTCAGAGGTCAACAACCTTTACAAACCAGAGAGCAACTGTTGCATTATCTTTTGAGAACATTTTTTGATAAATATAAGTGTAAAATGTGGAACATTTTAGGTCATTTTTAAAAGAAACACTGTTTTATCTCTACTTTTGGGTTTTAAAATAACAAAAAGAAAAAAAATGGATGGATACATTTTCTAATTTTGAATATTGGTGTTTGTGGCAAAATACTTTTTCCAACATAAGGACAAGGGGAAAAAATACTATTGCTTGTACTTTTAAAGTCATTTCAAATTCAATGCAGAAAAAAAATGGTAGAATCCCAATTTATTATTGTATGCAGTTGTTGGTTCTACAAGTTATTAGCCAAGTTATTAAGAGGCATAGGGTGGAAAGTAGTTCCAGAGCCGCAGGCTGCAGACTCCTACCTCTACTGTATGTCTTGCTTTTTATATCAGGAAAATTTTGCTCAGCGACTTTTCGGCTGTTTTCGTACGAACAGAGACACTCGGTGTTCTTTTGGCAGGTGACAAGCTGTTCTCACCTGAAACATGTCCTGTTAGCAGAGCGGCCACGGAGCTCCTCCGGTTCGGGCTAGCTTGAACCCACAGCGACCTCTTCCGACCGCAGAGCTGCTCCACCGCCGCCATGATGGAGCCGGAAGAGCGCAGGTGTTTCTAATCAGGGTACTTAAGGCTGCGCCGCTTCCTGAACAGGGAAGCGGGGACGCATTTTATCCTGTTACACCTACCAGCACATTTTAAAGCCACAAAAATAGCTACTAATGCTTCTTGGAAAGGTTTGCTTCATCAAACCTTTGAATAAGACTTTTAAGATTAAGTACTATTCATACTCCTGGAAAAATTTACATTTTAAATATACATTTTAAATTATTTACACTCAACAAAGAAGTTTGATTCTGATAGGAAATGATTCTATCATATTTCTTTTTTTTTTTAATACCAGAATTAAAAATGTAATGGGTATTAGATATACAAATGAAATTCTTGCTAAAATATGTTTAAAAATTGTCCTGTAATAGGTGGTTTTTGGCACATATATATATATATATATATATATATATATATATTAATCAAAAGGAGTGAAAAGAGTCAATTTTGAAACTTTAATACTAATATTTAAACAGAAAAATATTGTTTTCTGTTTCAAAATTGACTCTTTTTGAAACAGTAACTCTGAGGGAGTTACTTTGAGTTACTTTGCTCCCTCAGATTCTCTAGTAGACTCACCATAACATAGCAGAAACGTGTTGATAAAAGAAAAAGATCATTTCCATCCTACATCTTCAAGTGGTGTGAACAATAATGAGGCAGGCAGGTAGATAAGCACATACATACTGCAAATAATAAGAAAAGAAGAAAGTACACTTTTATATAAACAACGTGCACAAAAGATAAATTGTAGGAATGGCAAACCTGTGTACACAGTTGAGTGCAAAAGAGACATCAGCATTGCAGTCAGAGGTGACTGTTGCGCGGTGTCATGGCCTGAGGCAGGAGTGATTTCCTGTACCTGTTGCCATGGCAGCGCAGTTGGAGAAGTGTTTAAGGAGGCACTCGACTGCTCTGAGGGCGATCAGGGTTAGCCGTGATGGATAACAACATCCTCCTCTTCACCACTCTCTCCAAACTGCTAAGTTTGATCAGCGCAGGATGTTGAAATGCAACGTGCAAAAGATTCAAAATAAACTGCTAACAGACTCATTTAATCAAGGTTGTAAAAGCGAGGCAGACATATTGGATTTTGAGATTACAATTTTACCTCTGACTACTTTCACTTCTGACTTCGGTGTTAAATTTGTGTTCATTGTTTCATTGAAGTCTTATACTTCGAAGTATAGACGAGATGCATTCAGAGGTTTATCTCATGCACACCAGTGCATTGCCAGTAAATGAGAATGTTATTCTTTCTGCAATTTTTTTTGTTAGTGTAGTGTTACAGATTAAACAGATGAGGGTCCCATTATAAAGCTGTTTTAATGGTTGCACTGAGTTGGTAATTGTTTCACATCGGCCACAAGATGGCGTCACCAGCTCACCCTCTCTTCTCATCTTTGGCTCTGGTCCAATCAGTTTTTTCAGTCCTGGAGTTTTGTGGCAGCGTTCGGAAAAGCGCCTCTTTATTTTCTCCCAAATGTTTCCGAAGCAAACAGGACAGTGAGATTTGTGCAAAAATATTTTCTCTCCTCATCATTGTATGACTTTTTATGCAAAGAAAATCCGAATTACAAATCGTCAACCGTTTTAAACGCATCTGCAAGAATCTGAAATGTCTTTGTCTCTTTTTGTTATTTCAAGCAAGTAAATCAGGTATGCTGAAACCTTCCTTCAGCTGGGAAATGTCAGCTTGCAAAGACTTGCATCACAAACACTCACCATCTATCCATTACAGCTGCAGAGCAATAGGTGTAAATGAGATATGACAGCAGCATCTGCCTTCCATTGCCCCGGAGGCTGACATGTGTGTGTGTGTGTGTGTGTGGAGGGGGTTTAGACAGGCGGGAGGCAATCCGCTTAGCTTACATAAACTCATCCCGGAGTCATGGGAGAGCGAGAGAAAGCAGAGAGCAGTAATAACCTGTGGATCACGTCTCCTTAAGTCAACATCAATGCCGTGTGTTTATTGTTTTTTACTCTTATTTTTTCCCCCTAAAGGCAAAGAGCTCCTGGAAAAGGACGGTCTCGTAACAGCATCCCCTCTAACCTGCTTGCTTCATCTAAGCCATCCTTTTTCGAGGAAGCACACCATCACTCACTCGCTACAAAGGGGCGAACAACATCCCCAGTTTTCGTCATGGCGCGGTGTGGAGCCTGCAACAACAGGCCACACCTCTAGGGAGACAAGCTCATGATCTTTTAAATATGTCTCTGGGAATTGTTGTTGTCATTACCGGCAGAAGTATTATTCTGCAGGCATTACTGCAAATGTGACAAAGGGTTGTTTGAGATCACAGATGGCAACAGCAGCTGGGCGACAGATAGAGCCCAGATGGTTTCACTCCGCGTCCAGAACCGAGCGAGTCCACTGCAGGACTGGGCTCACCGAGAGCGAAACGGAGCCAGGGAAGCGGGGAGAGTTGAGTGAAAGGTTAAGTGGCACCTGCAGACAACAGGCCATTGGCGATGTCATAACAGAGTCGTAAAGACTCCTGCTTGGGCGGATTGTTAGAGACCGAGTTAGCGCACCGGGGGATGTTTACAGCCAGTAAAGCACTTGGGCCGATACCTTCACAGACCCTATCTGCTCCTGAAGGGTCAGGTGTGGCGAGTGCTATAAAAACAAGTCGCCCCTCAAAGAGAGAGCTCCGATGTAGCTTTTTGTGGCTTACAGACTGTGAGGCCGTTTCAGATTTGTCACTCTGTCTTCGCAGCATTTGGTGTGCCAAACGCGTTTAAGCTCCATTTTGAAAATATTCATTCGCAAGTCAGAAAAATCCTCCATGCAATTCGTCAGGCCAATGTAACGTTTTAGTTTGTCAGAATGTGTCCTACCAAACCGTTGAATAGAAAAGGAAGCGTAACCTTTTGATTTTGGAATAAAACATTTTTGCCTTTCTTTTATGAAGCACGACTTCAAAATAGGCATAAAAACGATCTGTTGTGAATATTACAGCTGAATTATGAGCTCTGGCGCATTACAAGTGTTTCCAGAGCTCTTTATTATTATTTTTTTTTTTTTTATAAATCCATGACACTTCACAGAAATAGCTCATATTGTTCAACCTCATATTGTTCCTCTACTCAAACTGACACTATTTCAGCGTGATTCTTCTTACTCTTATTCCCGGTAGGTAATCACCTCTGTTTGCTCCGCCCCCTCACCATAATCGTCACTTCATGAGAAGTCAAACCGTACATGAATGACTCTTTCCCTGCTATCAGTTGGCTGGTTTATCCCTATAGCTCACTTAAACCTCTTATTTGCCCAAACTCTCTGAACACAAGCACAGCTAAAACCAGCCCTTGTGCACCACTAAGTCTGCTGAGCCTCTCCCAGTGGGACGCTGGGAACGCTTGTGCAGACAATTGTGTTGGCCTTCGTAAGCCCGATGATTCACACGTGAGCTGGTGCCAATCTGCGGGTCTCGACACACCATCGGCGCACACCTGCCCTGCCCAGCCAAGCAGGATGATGCCTCGTTGTGCAACAGAAGGACAAATTCCGTCGTCCTTGCAGATTTATTGGTTTGAAATGTAATTGTGATGTGTGGTCGCGCTAAGCCCATTTTACTCTGGCGCATCTAAATTAAATCCAGTGCACCTGACCGGCAATAAATCGCCTAATATAAGTCCAACGGAGGGTAATTAATAATCCCAGCGTCAGTTAGGATGTTTTGTTAAAGAAATCCTGCTTCAGTTTACACACACGCACACACAGGCAGCAAACATGCGGGAAACAGTGCGCTGGTCAGATGAAGCCAAAACGAAACTGTCTGGACTGCATGTGTAACGCCGTGTGGTGGAGAAAGTGACATTGTGTTTCACTACCATAAAGCATGGTAGCGGCAGTGTCATGATGTTTGGCAGTAGGAATCTGGTCAGAGCTGGTGGGAAGATAAACAATTAATATAACATAAAATGTTTGCGCATTTGGTTAAATCAATAGATTTGTACCCATTACTCATGAATTCAACCAAATTGTTCTATGAATCTGTCGGTTTGTAGTTTGATTGGCTAATTGTCTTTATTTGGAAAATACAGATGCTAACGTTGTTAGCACTGGTCCCATGAAGAAGTTCTGGCTCCGCCCCCCCGCCTCAGAATATCTGTGGGGAAACTATTGAACCGAAAAGTAGCGTTGGAGTCAACATTTTGTTCCTACGTGCAGCATGTGTCAGTAAAGCGCTTGAAAGTTTTTCGTTCCTTCACGCAAGCCGCTCCGTCCCCTTGGCCTCGACGCAGGTGAGAGCCGCGCCGACGGCTCGCACCTGTAATCCGAAGAGCTAAGGTCATGCCGAGCACTCGGGATAACTCGTCCTCTTTGTCTGTCATGCAGAGCTCCCTCCCTTGCTGTGTATCTGGTGTCTTCCTCCCATCTCTTGCCCTCTGCATCTGTCCTCTAACAAAAAAAGAAAGAAAAAAAGAACTAGGGTGGGAACCGGAGCTGATACAGGTGGTGAGAGAGGGATGTGCAAAGGTTCAACCAGAAGAGTGAAACGTGAGAACGGAGAGGAGAGCAAGGGGAGCCATTGCTCCTAATGGCTTCCAGAGAAGGCAAACACCAGCCAGCGCTGCCCCAGATGCAATCGGTAGCCGCTCCTTCTCTTGACGCCTCACTTAAATGAGGATTGCCTTGTTTTCTACCAAAGCGGCTGCACAATTTGTTCCATTTCAGGGCAGAGGAGGTGGGGGCAATCGGGCCGCAGCTTTGTGGAGAATATCGCATAGACCTGTTTACCAGTAATGCATAATTTAACAGGGTTTCCCCCTGATGCAGGGCAGGACGTGGTTCGGATGTCGCGACAACAACGAAGACAAGAGACGCTCACGTAAAGCGACGTAAAGTTTCCTAGCTGTGAGCGCCTGCCTCTCCAAAAGAAGTCCATTCTGTCCCCAGTTTTCCACTGTTTGAGTGGAAAAACGCTGTCGCAGTTTTCGGCCCCTGCCAAAGGGAAACCCTGATTTATGCTGTTTACTGGAGAGCCAGGCCTGAAATTTAAAACAGACACCGTCAGGAACAATCTATGATTTGCATAACAGTCCCGGCCAGCTCCTAATTTTCCCTGAAGACTCCCCAAACGACGCAAAAGCATTCAAATCGCTCGAACATTTTTAATGTCACGATGAAAACTATTAGTGTGTTCTACTAGAGTTTCATGTAAGAGATGAAACACAAACTGGCACATAATTGTGACAAATACATAGTATGATGTATAGTTTTGAATGTATTTTTTTAATGAAGACGATCTGGCTAGTGTGGTGTGCATCTGGATTCAAGCCCCTGCACTGAATCGTCATAAAATGAGACCAAAATTAACTTGTTATATGAAAAAAAGACAAGTGATTATCACTGACAGTCTTCGTCCAATGTGACGGATCTTCTGCTGGTCTGTAAAGTATGGACAAACATTTTAGGAATTACATATTGCTAACCTTATGTAAAGACATACTCCAAGATTTGGATCTTTCTTTGCAGAAAAAACATGGTACTACAAAGCATTGAAAATACAATCTACACTTCCATCCATCCATTTTCCAACACTCTTGTCCCTTACTGGGGTCAGGAGGTGCTGGTGTCTATCTCCAGCTAACGTTCCGGGCAAGAGGCGCGGTGACCCTGGACAGGTCGCCAGTCTGTCTAACAACCATGCACACTCAGACCTAGGGACAATTTAGAGAGGCCAATTAACCTGACAGTCATGTTTTTGGACTGTGGGAGGAAGCCGGAGTACCCGGAGTGAACCCAGCAAGCACAGGGAGAACATGCAAACTCCATGCAGAAAGACCGGGGCCGGGAATCAAACCCAGAACCTTGTTGCTGCAAGGCAACAGCTCTACCAGCTGAGCCACTGTGCAGCCCTACAATCTACACTTTGTATATGAAATACCAAACTTGAAAGTACATATTGTTTTCTTTATTATATACGCCATACTTCGTCAGAGCTGGGTACTAACTAACTCAGTTTTATTGACTTTAGTCATTTTTTAAAGGAAAAATTTACTTTTATGAGCATTATTTACTATGTTTTCCTTTTTGCTTTTACTTGAGTCGTTTGTTATGAAGGATCTCTGCTCTTACTTGAGTAAAATGTCTGGACACTCTGTGCACTGCGAGTAACTTCACTGAATGAAGAACAAGTTTGTTGCAACCAAAAATTCAGCTGCCATTTTCAGTTGCAGGTCTTGTTAAAGTCTTGTAAGTTTTTACCCTGAAAGAAAATGATTTGGACATTTTTTTTACTTTTGCCCGATTCTGTTATTTTGTAATATTTCCACTAACTTTACATTTTGGTCCGTCTGATGATGTAATTATTTGGTATTCACTACTCGAGTAGCCTTTTCACCAAACACTTTTCTATTCTTACTTGAGTAATTTCTTGGAAATTTTGACTTTTACTTGACTAAAAATATGTTAAAGTTGTGCTGCTCTTACTTGAGTACAATTTTTTGCTTTCTGTGCCCACATCTGATTTTTGTCAATCCCAATCAAATGAAGAAAGTCCACTGGCAGTGAATACTTCTGCACAGTAGAGTAAATCCTGAAAAGGTTGACTTAGGTGAATAACTGTATAAATATAAAAGCTTCTGTGTCTGCATGTTACATTTGCACATGCTGAACGTAGAAAAACAGAACGAGATTTTCCAAATCTGGCAAGCGTTCTCTGCTTTTTTGTACCATTAAGAAGCTGTATTTGCGTTTGAGTGTGAGGACAAATAAGGACTGATGGACGACGAGGAAGACTTGTTCAGTTCAGTGGGTGTTTATATTTAAAGCAGGAAGGCAAAGGAAGGGAGGACAGAGAGCTGGAGGCTGGATGTCGTACCAGGTCATCAACAGAATAAGGAACATTTGTCCTGACAGAACCCAACAGGAGCCACCTTTAAGACAAGGCGGCCTGTGTTGGAGCCGGCGGGGGGGGGGGGGCGGGGGTATCGTGTTTATCGCAGCTGTTTAATATGTATGTCAGAGTCAATGTGTTTATGTGACCGCTCTTTGGCTCGGGAGCCAATCGGTGGAAAGACCACTGGAGGGGTCCCTCTGTGAACACTTGGCTCCAGCCTTTAGAGCGAAGGGAATAACAATCCTCTCTATGATATCTTCCACATGTGCTTCATGATCCGCTCTCCCGCTTTTGTTTTTTTTTCCCTGACTGTTGTGTCCTTCATCAGATGTGCTGGAGTTTGGACAAGACTGACAAAGAGGGAGAACGATACAGAGGGGTTAGGAAAGGCAAGTGACGTGAAAATGTGAGAGATTTAAAAAAAATAAATAAATAAAAATTTTTTCTCTGAACAAACAGCTCCACAAACTCTGTGACTGAAAGCTGAGTTTCGGAGGGCTTGGAGAGGGCGAGTAGCTGAGGCAGAGAGGGATGGATAGATGGATGGATGTGGGAGAAGGAAGGGAGCGAGGCGCTCAGCAGAGCCACTGAGTCTAGACTCCAGATGTTCCAGCAGCAGCAGAGTGGGTGCTTTGGCCCCCACCAGGCTGCGTTGGGAGTATCCCCAACACATGTCCCCACGCCGCCTGTAAATCAGCACAGCCAGGCCTCAGGCAGCACCGCAGCCACAAAACCCCTCCGCCCGGACCCCCAGAGCAGGCCGGCCAGCGACAGACGGACGCCGATGAGCCCGCCGAACAGCCTTACGTCTTTTAATGGCCTCCCCGCTCTGACTGTATAAAATGGAAACTGTTAAAGAAGAAAAAAAGTGACTACCCTTTTCCATGTTCACCTTTCTTTTACCTTCCTTTTTGCATTTGTATGCACAGCTGGAGCCACACACTGGCTGCATGAAAGGACACACGACTTTTCAACTGACGTCAAATCAGACTGAACTTTTCCTGGTTTGGGTCAATTTGGCTTATCAAGGTCATTTCTACTTGTTGAATACCAGAATTGTGAAACAGAATATTTTATTTATATATATTTTTCTTCAAAGCTAAAAGTTTAAATGTACTTTCATTGGCATGCCTTCAAATAATAATAATAATCCCAGATGATGATGTCATAGCAGGCAGGGCGATAAATCAATTTTATAGATGAATCAAATTTTCAGATATTTTGAAAACCTTAAATTTTTTTTTAACAATGCACTCCTGATATGTTCAAAATTGACAGCGACGTTAGCTCACCCGAGAACTGCCATCTTATTTGACAAGCTTGTTTTGTAACTTTGATTTATTTCGACTTTGACTTCAGGTCAACTCACAGAAGGAATTATTTAGATAAAAGCCAGGTTTTTAAGAATTTTTTTTAGTTCCCATTAACTGAACTTTAGTTTGTTTGAAATGAGACAGACTGGCGACCTGTCCAGGGTGCATCCCGCCTCTCACCCAAAATGTCTCCCTGGAAATGGGCACAATCACTCCTCCTGAAGATGGATGGATAGATAGTTTGTTTGAGACGAAAAACCGGTTCATTTGGAGAGTTGCAACCAAACTCTGACCCGCCTTAAAACCAATGTCTTGGTCCAGTTGAAGCGAACTCTGGTGTAGTCTGAACAACCATTGGAGAATGGTTGTTCTCCAAGTTGCCTGGAGAAAATTCAAAAAGCAGGAAATGGAGTGTAGCGCCACTTCCTGCTTTTGTTTGGGTAAATACAACCAAAACAAATGCACATGTTCATTTGCTAGTGGGAGAAATAGCTCGTGGTCTGTTACCAAACACAAAAGAGAAACACTACAGCCGCTAAAATTTTTGTTTCCGTCAGGAAGTTGCGCTCAGCATCTCCTTCTGAGGCTTTTGTGTCGTTTCCTTCAGTGGCTCTCAATGCAGCGCCACCGCTGGCGAGAGAGGGAATAGGTTTTTCGAAGGGTTTGGTTTATTTGACGCAGTGTGGCCTGACAGCGAACCTCACCAAGTGAAAGGGTAGCAAATGTTTCAATCTTAGTCCCTAATCCAACCGAGTCTACCGGACTATGAGATGTGAAAACACCCATCGTTGCAATCTCACTCAGTTCCTAAGGAAATCAACCTCCTGAATTTCCTTACATTTTTAAAAACAAATTTCCCTCTTATTCTGACGTTTCCTGCTTTTGTAATCCTAACCAATGAGCCAGGTAAAGTTTGATTTAGAGTCAGAACATCATAAAAAAAACAAGAAAAAAAAACTTGTCTTTTTTTTTTTAATTAGCATATGCAAAATATCTGGTTCCAACTGCAGGCGCCACTCAGGACATGGACGATACCCACCGTACAGCCGCCTGCGGAACAGAGAGCAGCGCGGCTCCGCATCATAAACTCAGCCGCCTCTCCTCATTTAGCTCGACCGCAGCTCGTCTGCCGTCGTGCTCCCGAGTCTCACTGGCACCAGGGCATTCCTTCAATTGCACCCTGCATCCCAAACTTTCACATCCACTCCGCGATCCATTCACACAATTACAGATTCCTGCCAAACGTGTGCGCGTGTGTGTCTGCGCAGCCCTTTTCCCATCAGCGCTCAACACATAATTAGATGTTGAACTTAGAGGTTAGGCCCATATATAGTAAGCAATGCAGACCACAAACATGCACTTAAAACCAGATTTCTTATTGTACTTTGTTGGAGCAGAGACAGAGAGAGAGAGAGACAGAGAGAGCTGTTTGGAGGGAGAAACAAAGTTTTTTTAGCAAGTCACACAAGTCCAAACCCAATGTAGTGTCGGGAGCACAAAGAGGGGAGGCCGCGTCCACTTCCAAACCCAGCACTGGACAGTAGCTTAACATGCTAACGTCTAAGCTGTGTAAACAGACAAACAGGTGAAGCAAAGGGGGAAAAAAACTGGACTGGTGGTCACTAAGTATGTCTATTTGCCTGTGTGTCATTTAGCCGTGAATTAAAAAGAGGCCTTTTACACATCTGTTTAGCGCTCTGTGTGGACAGATGAGTGAGTCCTTGTTTGTGGACACAAACAACGTCACTGTAACACCTATTTACACACACACACACACAAATCCCAGCTGATCCTCCAAAAACACAGCTCTCCTCGCTCTCCTGGTGCGTTTCCCGGTTACGGCAGCCACCTCAGACGCAACATGAGTGCAGGCTTAAAGTAAATGGTTGTTGGAACATCTCGACAGGCTTGCGCCCTAACCCCCCTTCACGTCTCTCTCAGCGTCGAGGCACGGGGCGCTCGACGGGACGCCGCGGGGAAAAACAGCTGACGGTCCCTGGAATGCTGTCGGACGTATGAGGTTAACTGGGCTTTAACCTCGGCACCGTGGGAGGGGAGCACCGCTGGAACGTGGAGCAGACCTCTGACCGGGCTGTCGTCAAGAGATTACACGATCGAGACTTCTCAGCTTGGGTTTTGTAAAGTATTACCCAATTTTTACAACAGGGTGTTTGTGGGATTAAGTGAAACAGCCATGCAAACAAACACTTTAAAATCCTTATCATTTGTTTGAGTGGCAGGAACAAATGTTTGAACCCTCATTTGTTATTGCATGATCCCTAAACGTTTCAGATCGTCAGTTTGATTTCGACATTGGACAAAGACCCTGGAGTGTTGGATTGAAGTTACCCAAACTGGGCCAGGTAAGGAGGTCCGATGTGAACATGGAAGGCCTTTTTCACATCTGACGGAAAACATTTGATCCCTTTCAGAGAAATAGTCTGTGTGCATAAATGTGACTTTTTTGGAAAGTGAGTGTCATGTTACATTTATAGTCCGAAACCAACAAGGTAAGACAGTATTTATGAAGAAGAAAAGCAACATTTTCGAAAAGTAACTGACCATACCGAAAAATGTTATCAAAGAGTGATATCAAAACAGATTAGCCTAGATTAAAGTAGCTTTCCAAACAGTTCTGTGAACTTCCATAGGTCAGTTTCTCCATCGTAATGCATCTCCTTCGTCGCACCTTTCCTCTCCCAATTCCGATCAAACAAATTACCACTCTGTGACGAAACAAAAGCTAAACAGAAAACATTAGCTGGGAAAGGTATAGAAATGTTACTTCCTTGAAAGATGTTCACCCAAGATAAGCAAGAGTCCAAAATCACAAACCATATCAATATCTGCTTCTCATTCTGCTGTCAGTTCATGAAAACAACAAAACACCTAAAGAAAGCCCTGTTGCCCTGAGGCCAAAGAGGAAAAAGGCCCTTGAAACTGATGTTCCAACAAGACAACAACCCAGTAATTAAGACGCTTCCTGGTTCCACACCAACAAGCTTAACCTTTCGGAGTAGCCGGCGCGATGCCCAGACATTAACCTTAGGCGCTCTCAGCAAAACTCAAGAAAAGGGGAGGAGTCATAGAATCTAATCCAACAGTCCTGCGTTGGGATACCTTCACGTTGGCTGCCTCCACACAAAATGGATGTGAAGCAATTCTCAGAATCAGAGGCTACGCAACTAAATATGTGGTCAAAGACTCACAGGGAAGCAACATTTATAATAAATGTCGCATTTTTCCAGTAAATGTTTGAGTTATTTTGTCTGCAGTTTGATATCGGATTTCAATAGGTAGATAGGTAATGGTGCTGTTGGTGAACTACGTTTGGTTCTTTTTTTACTTTACATATTATTGACCTTTGGAAAGTTTAACTTCCTCATGGTACTTACCAGATGTATTTATTGTTGTTGCATATTAGCACTCAAACTACAAGCTGTGCCACAAAGAACATTTCTGATTATTGGGATCTCTGGCTGATTACGCAGCATGTGCTTACAACTCAACCCTGATCACATCGTCTGTGTTTTCCTTTCCAGTTCCAGGTATAGAGATCCACATCCAAGCGTCACATAAAGGATAGTCAATAGAAAAAAATATTTTTGTGCAGCATAGATTCACAAGTAGAATAGAACTGGATTCAGTCAAATCAGTACAAATAAGGAGCTGCTTTGCTGACTAAAATAAAGGCCATAATTTTTTCCATGTGAATTATTGTTTCATCAATAAACAATAATTGGGGAAACAATTATTGTTTATAATAAAGTGGTACAACTGCAACTACCACTTGCAGTTGTAGCTGAAGGGGTCCGCAACTACAACTGCAATTAGTAGAAAAACTATAAAAGCCAAAAAAAAAAAGTCAAAGCCATAGCATTATTGCAACATTTTACATGTCTTTCTTAATCAAGGAAAACAAGATCAAGTTTTAAGATATTTCACCAATTTATATAACACTGCAGGGTTTTCTCCCCTCCTCTACTGAATAATTTCATTGACCAATGGATGAAATTATCCATGAGCGCTTTAACCAGAGGGGTGTGTAAAATCCTCCATGCAAAAAAAAAAATGCAGTCAGCATTCCGCTGACACTCAGAATACTGTACCAATAGAATTGAGGAGCATCAGATTTTACGATTTGTCAAAATCTGTGTACAAGATGCAGACTTAGCATCGATGCCAGAGGTCGTACATGAAAATGTGCATTTATGGCAAAATCTGGCACCTTTACACAACCAGTGAAACTCCTTGACATAATTAATGTGCAGCTCCCTTTTGTAAATGACTAGATAAAATGAAGTTTCCTCTGAATTTGCATACATGGATATAACAATGGGTATTGCATTTTTTAAAAACGATTTTATTATTTAAAACAAAACTGCACGACTTAATGTGGTTCGGTGTTGCAGAAAACATGGCTTATGTGCAGCATTTCTGAATAAAAATCGAGCTCGTGATGGAGCCCTGTCAACATAAAAGCATCAACCAAGTTTCCTAACAAATGTCAAGATATTTGTACTATTTCTTATTCTGTATAATAACCTTTTTCTTTTTTTATTTTGTAATTTGATCTGCTTTATTGTTATTATTAGCATCTCGTCTTCTGAAAGAAACTAGCTGAGGTAGTAACAGCTTGTATTTACATTAACTGCACCCGGAAGGCACTATAGTTGGAAACTAGCCTTTATGGCTAACTCTGGCATGTCATGCGACGTCCATTATTCCTCTTGAAATAAACAAACAGCAGCAACAATTCAGCCACTTTAACCTGAGAACAGATCCTAAAACGGACAAAGAAAAAGAAAAAGGGCTTCACAAACAGTTTTCCAACTAACTGGATTATTTTGCTCCACAAGGGGGCCACCTACACCGTGTGAGATCCTCTCAGGGGCCAAGACAGATAGGCGTCTCTCTGTCTATGTGTGTATTTACTCCAGTGTCAGCTAGCATGCATGAGCAATCCTGAGTGAGGGCTCGGGAGGAGAGACGGAGGAGGGTGAGGGTGCTGGAGACAAGGCAGTCAGTCAGACGGCCCTGGGCTCCCCCCAGTTAATTAGTAGCAGGGCCTGGACACAAACAGGCCAGCAGCGGGCCGCTTGGCTAGCCGTCGTCATGTGAAACGGCTGTAGGGGGGGGAACATCTCCCCGACGCTGCAGATAGAGCCGTTCAAAGAGCTTATCTGAGGCCGTCTGGCCTCGCCTTATCTGATCTGACCCCCGGCTCACATGCCTCTTGCTAGACCGCGTTTCATCCGGGAGCCGCGCGTGCATCCATCTGAAGGTGTGCATGCGTGCTGGAGTCTGGTTATAAAGTTAAACGCTTGACTTGGATGTCAACCAGGCCACGGTGAGGTCACCGCCGGCCGTAACACAGTTAAATAAGTGAAGTGGGGGGCACTACGGGGTGCAGTTCAGTTCAAATCAGCCACATGTAATTTTACTGCTACAGTGAAAGCTGAAATCCTTTAAGCGTACATTTGTGCTCTGATTTATGAAGTGGATTATGGGAATGCTATGCAGGCGATCTCTGTGGAGTGTGTTTTCGTTTAGGTGTGTTAAGAGGACAGCTCAGCAGGTACGCCTGGGCGCTGGAGTCCCCGGAGAACACGAGGACGTGAAAAAGACCCGTGGCCATGAAGCTGCAGGAGGTGAAAAAGGAAAAACGGCTTTCGATTGTTTGCTTGCACAACTAGTTTGGGCGGTTCGCTCAAACAGCCCAGCGGAGTGGCGATATTTGGAGTCTCGGAGCACCCGCTGGTCCTGCAGGTGACCGTTTATGTTTCATTATATGCTAACGAGCCGCGTTGCATCTCTCAAACGAGCAATTACGTCCCCCAGCTCCGTGCGTTCCTCTCCCCTGGTGCCAGCCGGCCGGCTGCGGCCAGGCACCCACAATTCAGATACAATTTAGCTACAATGCCGCCGTAATTGTTGTTGCCCACCGCCCCACCCTCCCCACGCCGCCGCCGCCCCACCCGGAGGTGACCCCTCGCTTCCCGAAACACAAACACATGCAGATACAGATGCACAGAATCGCACACATTAGCACACAATGTTGACACAGCTTCAGCAGGGACAACCCCTCCATCCCCCCCAGCCCCATGACAACCTCCCCTCCGCCTCCCCCATCTTTGCCTTCTTGATCCCTCATCCCTCTATACACACACACACACACACACCCACACACACACAGTGTTGTTTGGTGGAGATCAGAAGCCCAGCTCAGAGGCCCCACACCTGGGCATGTTTGCGGAGGAAGCGGGCCCTGGGCGGGCTGCGCTCCATGCGCCTGTCGACTGGCTCCACCAAGTCTGGCCAGCTGTGCTCCTGGCCTGGCCTCGCGCTGTGGGGGCTGTGCAGCTGGGAAAGGCATGTTTCCCAAAAGAGGAGGAAAAAAAAAAAAAAAAGGACAGAGAGGGGAGGAGGGAGGACACAGAGAGGAGGGAGAAAAATGAGAGAAAGAGAGAGAAAAAAAGGGTTTGGGTTATTTTGAGCTCATTACAGATTCATCCCCGGGTTCCTCTGAAGAATCAACTTTTCTATGAAATTCTCAGATAAGCCACTCGATATCATCGGAAGTGTTGGGTTTCGTTGTTATAGTTTTTCTTAAACCACATTTAGACACACAATGGAATAATTCAAATAGGATCCAGTTATAATTCCCGGATAAGTGATTGAGTTACTTTGACTTCCAAGATGGACATGAGTAACGTCTCAACCCATCACACCTTTCAAAGGATAAATTTACGCGCCGTTTGAATGTGTCAAACAACTTAATAGAAAAAAGGTTTTCTGACTGTAGCATGTAGCTCTCATTTTTTTAAAGTATTGGAATAACTGTTTGCTTTTGACGGGTTGCTTGTCTTTTTCGCTTGATGATTTATTTTAGTACCTTTAAAAAAAAAAAAAGATATTATATACTTTTTGTCTGGACATAAAGACTTCTATTAGCTGTTTTCCTTCGCAAATAATCAGACGAGTTGTAAATGTGCTAAATTCTGTCGAGACAAGCCCCGACTGCCTTGTAAAGATTAGGCACGTGTGCCAGGAAACAATGAAGGAACTGGAATTGCTGGTGGCTTGTAATTCATTATAAATTCAAATCTTACGCATTATCGGGAAACCGTCCTCAGATGATCACACTCTGAACCAGAAAACCAGGGGTCCCAACAGACAGGTCAGGAACGAAGACGTAGAAAAGTCAGAGGCTTTATTTGGGTTCGATCTGTCTTCAGAAAACAGAAACACTATGACACAGTAGGTGTGGGCCATATAAACCTAAAACTGCATCATGATATGCTCTTGTGTTTTAATGAAAGTGACGGTAGAAACTCATTGTCAATCCTTTTTAAGGAACTGAACAGCTCTGACTTCATTTTGCTGTTTGCCCTCAAACACAGATCCCCATCTGGAAATTGGTTACTTAAGGACACCTGGGACTTTAAAAAAAAGGTGATTCTTATCAATAATTTGCACACAGCAACTGCTTTTAGCCATACCTTTGATTTTCAGCAGCAAACTCTGCAGTGCAGCAGGTTCCGGGGGGCTTATTTCATCATTAAACGGAATTTATTGTTTTCGTGATAAATCAAAATTCGTATCACGATAAGAATTGCTTCTAAGGTAGATGATAAACGATACAATAAATATCTTGGCGTGCAAGACAACTAAAAACTTACTGAAACAATACTGTCCACTTCTGGTGGAGATGCAAAATTGTTCACTCCGTAATTTTGGACTGAACCAAATGAAACCTTTAGTAGTTATGTTTACATTTTGTATTTTATGAGCTACTTCTCAGTGCACTGCTGGTAAGAACGTAGTTAAAGGGTTAACAGACGAGTTGTGACGACTTCCTGGAGGCGGAGCCTCAGAGAGAGCAGGATTTTTTAAAGAGACAGAGACCCGATTTCAAAACATTAACGTAAAAGGTCAAATTTCTTCTGTCATGTCTGATATATGAAGCATTTTGATGAAAATCTTTACATAGTTACTTGATTGTACTGTGAACTGGCCCTGGAAAGGCATCATACTGCCTTAGTATGTACCCACTACTACTACTACTGCTGTACTCACTACTAGCAACAATTACTGCCAGTTTTAGTGCAAAAATTCATTATCCATGACAACCACGGTGGCAATGTTGAAAAATCCAAAAATTACCACTAAATACGATTTCCACGAGTCCAATTATGCATGAGTTGACGCTACAAGTATTCACCTGTAATAAATATCGGCAAGTTGATCGTGGCGGCCATCTTGAAAAATGGCAGGCATCTTGAATTTTTCAGTGCCTTACGTTTTTTTCTTTGTCCCCCAAAAGCAAGGTCTTGGGAACATCAGTGCTAAGTCAGGGTCTTACCTCCTGATGTGAAGCTTAAATATTCAATTAGCTGTACTATAAGACTATAAGACTAAAAATTCAGGCAGAACTACAATGGGATGTTTGAGCTCTAAGCAGGTAACATCTTATATCGATCTGCCACAGAAATCCCAATAAAACAGATTTCTTCCCTTTTTTCTAACGTTGGCTCCAGTAAATGGATCAATGTCCTTCCATCCATGTGGACCTGAGCCTCCGTCACCTTGACAAATACATCTTGATGGCAGTCGCAATACGTTTGGAAACACACAGGAGTTGCTACAAAACCGTTTCGTGCAGCCAACCATAACTTTCAGCACTGTCAGCACACTGATATGACAAATATGTGCCAAACAAGACTGCATGGGATCCTTCGGACATGTTCGGCGCCAGTTGTCCGGCTCAGCTATTTATTGCCCCCTGCCACGTCATTCTCTGAGAGAACCTCCAATGTGGGGCAGCAACTGGGCAAAAGTACCCATTTGTCCGTTACACACACCTGGAGCTTTCTGACCCTGACTGGGTTCTTGCTGGACCCATGTGGGAGCAGCAGCTCTCCATTTTTCAGTTTGGCCTCTGTGCCAATAGATGCTGCTGTTGTGGCTCGATGTGACAAAGCAGCTATATTTATATATTTTTTTTACCAGCACACCTGTTCCTATTGGTTAGCCCTGATTCCCTCTCGACCTCGTGCCTCACTGGGACAAGTTGTACCAAACATGATGTTTCTAAGTGGTACGCACTGGCACTTTTGTTCTCTTTCTGGCTACAAGTTAGCGATGTTGCATCACAAATGGTGATAGCATTACTGGCAGGTGCTGCTGTGTTGCAAGTTCAGACAGAGAGGCATCTACCGCCATATTCTCTCCTCTGCTCTGCCTTCAATCCTTCTACTCATCCTCCTGTTCTTGCTGCGGCTCACCCTCTGCACCCTCTTCCTCTGCCTGCTGATCGTCCTGTTTGTGCCCATCGCCATTGTCGCTTTGAACCAGGCTACCGGTTTCGCCCAGGCCCACACACTAACACCCACTGCATTCCACCACCGTCAGCCAGAGGGGAGGGCAAGGTGAACATCAGTCCTTACACACGATACGCCCTTGTGCAACATTCCACTTTATTTTATCCTAACCAGCAGGTATGGACTGTGTTACTGTGGTGCAATAAAGCTGTATGATGAACGAGTTATTTTATTGTAAAGTTGCCTTGTAAAGTTGACAATGTGACCTTTTGCAAAGTACCGAGTCACTAGATCCAAGGATCGGACCTAATATCTGGATTATATTACCAATGCCGCACATTTTTACAATTTTGCTCAACAAGTTCTTTTACCGACTCAAACGTGAAACCTCAAAAAAAAGCACAATTTTCCACATATTATGGTACAAAAGCAACTGTTAAGCAGTTTTTTAGCTGTCCTTTAAAACTTTCAGTGTTTCGGCTGTTTTACAGTTTTCGGGAAGCTTGTTCCAGATTTGTGGGACATAGAAGCTGAAAGCTGCTTCTCCGTCTTCTGGTTCTGGTTCTCTGAACGGTTCTCATTTCTTTCAAGCCTCTTTATAAATGTGTGGATTTGAAATGGCGACTTTTACTGTATCAACTCTAAATGTGGCTCTGCTGCTCTTTTTTCTGTTGCTACCGGTTTGACTCGTAGAGCGTCGAACGTTATTAAACGTCTTCATCAGACAAGATATGGCTACTGTCATGCTTCAAAAAATGTCAGCACAAAAAGCTACATTTGGTTCATCGTTACAACATTTTCTGGGGGTTTTTTTTGTCTTAAAAGTCATGTATCCTTTGCGTTAGTGTGTCACAAGAAAATGTCAATAAGACACAAAATACTTTATCGTTTGTAGCCGCGACTTGACAAAAAAATGCAAAAATCTGAAGCCACGAAGCCGAACAAGGGCTCCGTTCCTCGGATTTGCTTTGCATCACGTCAAAAAAAAGTTGCTGCACAACAGCAGAGAAAATGGAAAAACAGTACAGAGGTGGAGGGGAGACCTCTGGGGACGCAGAAAATGAGGCAAAAAAAAATTTAAAAAACCCTGACAAAAGCAGAAAGTCGAGAATTATCTCCCCAGCTGTCTGTGCATCAGGAAGTCTCTCCCAGAGAGTCAACTCTGGCCGGCTTGATCACAGAGGCAGCGCAGGAAGTCCAACAAAAAAGGAAAGGAAGTGAGCACCAGCTCCAGGAAGTGCATTTTTCTTTTTTTTCTCTTTTTTTTTGCAGCTTCGGCTCCACGAAGTCTGGACCCCGAGGGGAGGGAGGGCAGGGGAAGGAGGATGGGAGGCCGCCCGCCAGAGTGTGAGAGAGGAGGAAAAGAGGAGGAAAAAAGGCAGAGGCAGATTAGGGCGTAGTGACGGCAGTGACAGCTGTCTCTGCGCCGCCAGCTGTGTGTCATTTACTGAGCGCTTATAAAAACGAGCCTGGCACCAGGAGAGTGATGTTCCTGATGCCGTGGCGCCAGGCTCTCCGCTTCAAATGACACTGGGTGCCACCGCCGACTTCCTCTCAGCCTACACACATACGCGTATACACAAATAAGAGAGCACACACACACATACACAAACAGAAAAGGAAAAAAAGAAAGAAAAAAAAACGTTTGCCTCAGCACAAGTAAAATGCAGGCTTTGCGTTTGTTTGCGAGAGACGAGTTTCCAGCCTCTTCTTCTGCAACAGAAAACCAAAATGTGTTCCCACAAAGCATGTAATTACACAATGCAGCCATTCAGCAGCATCACGGCTAACGCCGAGTACGTCAGGACAAACAGATTAGTGGAACGACGTCCCCACCAGCGTCACACACACACACACACCCCTACACCCCTACACGCACACCTGTGTTCACACATTTTCCCAGACTTAGCCCGGTGTTTTGCATGTAAATAGAGTGTGTCACTGTGCTGAGGAGGTGCTAACTTCCTCTCTGCGCTGCACCTGGACCAACTGCTCATCTACATGAGAGGAGGCCAGCGGAAGATGGGAGAACATCAGAGGCATTAGAGGAGCCTGGGCTAATTGGAGGCGCAGCTAATCGACGCATGTTGCAGAATTTAAAAGTCCAACATTTGATTCAGTCGTAGGGGGATTTACTCTCCGGTCATCGCAAAAAAAATTTAAATAAAATAACCTGAATACTACGGTGATATGACATATTCAAATCTTTGTAATTTTGGACCTCCTGAAATTTCTCAAAGGGTCGCTTTTGAACAAACGCATCGATAAAACCTGAACAAACCAATAAAATATTAATAAACAGTTGTGTCTGTATTCAATATTTGACGCTAAATAATATTGAACATATTTTCATGTTGAAGTATGCATCCCTATAGTATGGAGCCCCTTAGGGGACATGGAAAAAAAAAAAAAAAAGAAAGAAATCCCGACTTGCTTTCTCGAGATCCCGCGAAATAAAAAAAAAGCGGGGGTCTTGAGAAAAAAAGTTGAGTCGATTTCCGATTTTATCGGATATCGACTCAAATTTTCCCATTTGAGCATCCCCAACAACATTGTTCCTGTAGTTTAGAAAACTAAACGCCAGTAACAGTTAACCTGGACAAAAATGATACAAAAATCTGAAACTGTATTCAATTTCATAATAAATTTAATATTATAAAATATTTTTTTTAGAAATACTTCTAAAAAAATGTCCAGAACAGCAGCCTGCGGTGCTCAGTGTATCGGCTCACCTGTATGAATCGTCCCTCCACGCTCTTCCTGCTGTTCGCTCTTCACCGCCACCAGGCAGCAGATCCGGAAGGAGAAAGCCTGTCGTACTCCAGACTTCCTGCCGGTCAATTTAAGGATGGTTCTCCAGGTAACCCTGGAGGACATTATCATCATAAGTCAATGAATTCCCCCCAGACCGAACTTGAAAGTTGGACGTTAGGCTGCAAGCTAGCACTTAGCTTTCGTCAATGACTCAGGCGGAAGTGAGAGCGCTGTGTAACGCAAATAACGACCCGGCCAAAACATGGCGCACTAAATAATACAACATAATTTAACGAAGCTTCGAGGCAGGTAGTTTTTGTCAAGGAATTTAAATAATTGAGGTACTCTAATCACCGGAGGAATCTTTACAGCCCTACTACAGACCAGCCCCCATCCCCAGGGTGAAATGTGGAAGTGGTAGCATTTTGCTGCCGGGATGATTTCATTCAGCAGCTACGGAAAAGATGAAGGGAAGTCCTGGAATACAACCTGTTAGAAGCTGATTCAACTTGTTGTTGTGGTTGTTAGTTAACAGATTTAAAACAATGGAGCCATTAAAATCTAACTTTTTTTAGAGCAAAGACCAAAAGTTAGCACAACAGAAATATAACAAAAAGACAACATGGAAACCTAAGAGGGTTATGTCAAAGTTTTCAGGATCACGACAAATGTGTAAGGTTCTTCGTGGTTCAAATGTCAGCCAGCCCTGAAGCCACATCTGAATGTTTTTCCTTTATGATTTGTAGAAAAGCCTTTTTCTTCTTACGAAAAGTCACGATACCAAACGATACGAGAATAAGTAAGGAACACACAGAGTCTCCGCAAACACGGATAAGCCCAAGTCATCACGTCTCTGCGCAGCCGGTGCGTCGTGCTGTTATCTGTGTGTCCTCTATGCCCGAGCAGTGGCAAGCGATAAAGCCAAACACACGTTCTGCGTTTGTTATCGGAGGTTATCAAGCCGAGCTGCATCCCGCCACAAACCCACCAAGGCCACGATCCGCTCCGTCTCTCCGCCGCTTGTCAGACGGGGGCCCGATGTCGTCTTGGAGACAGCACGGGACGCGCAGTCACAACACCGGGGTTGGAGTCTTCCCAACAGACATAATTCAGCACAGCTTTGAAAGCAAATGTCTGATAATATTCAAAATGACTGCTGCTGGGACGGGGAAAACGTTCACTGCTCTATATTTGGTCATTTCTCCCTACTTCAGATGACTTCACCAAAGTGTTTTTTTTTAGTGTGTTGTTTCAGTCTCACTTTCAGTAAACTCTGTGATCACCTTGCCTTTTTGCGTTCCGCGGGCCTTTCAGCCGGAGCACAAAGAGAGGGGAGTGGGGCGTTGGTAAAAAAAAAAAAAAAAGCCCCCAGCTTTGGCTTCTTAAAGAAAGCAGAGGTTTAGCTCTTTCACTTCCACACCATTGTTATGCTAAAGCACAGCTTGGGAATAAGAGTGAGCCATTAGCATCTGAAGAAGAGCCAACATCTGAGGGAAACATGTCTTTAAGGCCCCGCAAAGAATGGACTCAATGCTGCCTCTCCTTCTCATTTTCTCATTCTCTCGCTCCATCACTTGTTCCTCAACTCAACTCTCATCCGCAGGCCTTTCGACGGGCCATTCTTCTTTCCTTCGCTCTCCTCCGCCGGCTCTTTTGGCGCCGACAGAGGGGGTGGATAAGAGACGTTGGTGTGTGTGTAAGGGCGGGTGGAGAGGCAGATTAAGAACTGGAGAAAATGGCCCTTTATAGATACTAAACATCGTTAAATCAAAATGGTTAATTCATCGCAGATTTATAGAGGCGGGAAAGATCTGCTGGAACATTGAAACCTTTGGATTTTCCCCGAGTACATCGGGGAAAATCGGTCCTTGAGTGCGACTGGTGACTACAAGAAACAAGTCTGATGGTTTCTAAAATGTACGCAAACTTTTGACAAAAATATCTATCCATCCATCCATTTTCCTACACCCTTGTCCCTTACTGGGGTCGGGAGGTGTTGGTGCCTTATATCTCCAGCTAATGTTCCGGGCGAGAGGCGGGGTCAACCTGGACAGGTCGCCAGTCTGTTGCAGGGCAACACAGAGACACACAGGACAGACAACCATGCACACACACACTCACACCTAGGGAGAATTTAGAGAGACCAATTAACCTGACAGTCATGTTTTTGGACTGTGGGAGGAAGCCGGAGTACCCGGAGAGAACCCACGCATGCCCAGGGAGAACATGCAAACTCCATGCAGAAAGACCAGGGCCAGGAATCGAACCCAGAACTTTCTTGCTGCAAGGCAACAGCTCTACCAGCTGCGCCACTGGGCAGCCCTGACAAAAATGTGAGTTTTTAAAAAATTAATTTTAAAAAAGTTTTTTTTTTTAAGCAAAAGTGGAAGTTCACAGCAAGGACCAGGCGTTTGTTTCCTGCTGCCGGCAGTAGTCACTAAGATACCCAGCTGTTGTCATGTCTCATCACGTTGTCATGATGACTAATAGCAAATAAATCACTTGTTGCACTTTCAGTTTCTCGGTTGCATATTGAAATGGGACAAATGTCTGCAATTTGACTTGTGGATGCATCAAACTGAAGGTGTGGGGGCCAGATTTGGCCTGCCACAGCTTTTGATGTGGCCCTCGACTCCAAATTACATCAAAATTTCCTCCAGTTTTTCACAAATCTGCAAAATTCACACAAAATCAACAGATTCCAACATGTTTTTTTTCTGATTTTTACTGTTTATTTTTCTCAAAATTGGCTACAAATGTTGGGATTAAGTGACTGCTGCCTCGGCCTTATTTGGTGTCAAGCTATGGCCTGTGACCAATACGGCGATTAATGATAAGTCACATTTAACATCATACATTAGCGCACACATCGTAAAAATTCCTCACAAATATTTTGTAATTCGCGTCACAAAATGTAAAAAAACACAAAAACAATCAAGAAATCCTGGATGGACTCATCAGTGTGAAAAGATGTTCAGTATTATTTAATCTTAAGAAACAATGGCACAAACTGCTATTTATTGGTATTTTAACAGTTTAATGGGTTTTCTCAGTACATTCTGGCACAACCGGCCCTTTAAGAACATTCAGATTTTTTTTATATGGCCCAAAATGAAAACGAGTGAATCTGCACTGCTTCAACAACCCATAAAAGGTATACCCACAGCATGATTCTGCCACCACCTTGTTTCACCGAGGAGGTGGTGTGTTCAGGGTGATGTGCAGCGTTAATTTTCCGTGACATACTGTTTTGTACGTGAGCCAAAAAGGTTTGCTGTTATCTGATCAGAGCACCTTGTTCCACATGTTTGCTGGTTGCTCTACGTGGCTTCTGGCGATAGCTTTCCTTCTTTCCTTTACTACTTCTTTCTTCAAGTCTGTATGTGTAGGTTTTTGCAGGTTTATGCTCCTATTTCGTGTTTTTTTAAAAATCAGTCAAGTTGTACGGTGCATCACCAGTTCAGACAAATAAAACCCAGAACGGTTCCAAATGCATTGAATTAATATGACGTGCTGACGACGGGTGTGCTGCGTGTAAACCTTTGACGGGAGCTGTAAACTCGTATAATCTCGTATAATCTCATGCGCTAAGCTGTGATTTGAGAAAGCTGACGCTCTGTAATAACCATGAAAGACAAGTGCAGATATGGATGTGTTCAGCTCTGCTATCAGATCAGCTTAATAAAGTCAGTGTCAAGGCTTGTTTTGCAACAAACTGCAATCATATTTTATCTACAGCGCGCATTTAGAATCGTTTCAGATTCAACGCTGCAACTGGGCTCATTATCCAGAAACAATCCAAGCAAAACAAACATTCATTGACTGGAACCTCATGGAGGGAAACCTACCAAACCTCTTCGATCGGTCTGATTCACTTCCGATGGCAATCGAGAAAATGTAATGTTTGTTACTGGCTTCTCAATTGTTTTTGTGACTTCCTATTCTTGTGTTTCTATGGCGCAAAGCACTTTGAACTGCCTTGTTCCTCAAATGTACCACACAAAAAAAACTTGATTGATTGATTGCCATATGATGGCCTATTCCGCTCCTGCGGAATGTCTTCAAAGCAGAAGTCATGTTTTGCAGAAAACGTCTCAGATGAACGAAGCCTTACCTGTCAGACAATCATGTCACCCGAATAAAGGAATATGGGATCATAATAGCCACCGAGTTCTAAAGCGGTTTGCTTTTCTCAGCTGCTCTGAGCCACACATTGTTGTGGGGCCGGTTTAAGGCTTAAGCAGTAAGCTGCTGCTTAAGGGCCTCCAGGCCAGCAGAAGACCCACAAGAGCACTTGATTTGTTTGAGAAGAAGAAGCTGGATCTGAGAATGAGGTCAGACCTGAACCGTTTCTTGTAGTAATCAGACAAACAATATGAATTTGTGCTTTGCTGTGGTACTCGCTGTAGCAACACGGCATGATAACAATGTGTCACAGGGACAAATAGAGGTTGTGTAGGATGGCAGGGTGTTTTCACACTGATAGTGCAGTAGACTTGGTTTGATTGCAAGATTTTGCTATATTTTCAGCTGGTGTGGTTCGCTTTCAAACTGTATTGTGTGAAACGAACCAAACTCTTTCGAAAAGCCTGTTCCCCCCACTTGCCTGTGGAGGTGCTGCACAGTTATATTCTCCAGATGCTTGATCTTGCAGGTTGTGAAGCTGGTCTCTTCCTCTAGGGGTCGTCGGGTGGGGAGGCATAAATACACCTTGGACAGGACGCTGGTACATCACCAGGCAATGCAGGGACCCACTGGACAAATAACAATCCACCCACACACATACCTGAGGGGCCAACTTTAGAGGCCAACTAACCTAAAAACTGGACTTTCAGAAGAAATCAGGCATGCACAGAAAGAAAAGTGATTTTGAAGCATTCTTCTAAATAAGCCATCTTTAAATCTTGATGGTTTGGCCGGCCTTTTATGTCCTCTGATCGTCACTTCATATCACAGATAGTCGGCTTTAACTATCTTTTCCTTCAACGGTGGAGTTTTGTGCAGTGAGTGTTAACTTCTATCAACATTCAGTCAGTTTATGTTAAACCAGCTGATGTTGCCTTGCAGATCGCAACGGGAATACTTCCGAAATAATACAAATTTTCAGTTGCGTTCTTAACTTTCCACGTTTACGCTTCCTTTTCTTAATGTTTCCACATTCTATTACCTGTATCATTCCGAATCATTATCCATTAAATTTTTTCAGCAATTATTTTTGATTTCTCTGCATAATCCAGACTACTTGGGTTGTTGGCAAATTCTGGTCAGAAAAATATATTAGAAATAAATTTTTTTGCAAAAAATGTCAGTGTTCAATACTTATTTTTCCCTCAGCATGGTGAGAATTCTAAGTAAACATGAAACTAATTTTGCTTATTGAGCTCCCATGCGATCAGAAAATATGAACTCTGGATTTGCTGTGTTTCTCCTGCAGGGGCCACGGTTGGTCAGAGGAGGCGGCTTTATACACACACCACTCTGGGTGCGATCCTAAAGATGTTAAAAAATAAAAATAAAAAAAAAACAGATCAAATCCTAGAAAGAGAAAATCTGTAACCAGAAACAAAAAATCAAACTTCATTGCTTGCAGGAGTCAGGGGCCGATACCGAGAAACGCTGAGTCACTTGAGTTTGGCAGGCTGAGAGATATTTCTGTTCTTCTCCCAGCTGGCTGCTGACACGTCACAGCGCAGCGGTTTGCAGAGAGATATCAACAATGCCATCACCCGCAGCGCCGCGGAGCCAACTGTGTGATAAACACATGACGCCGTACCGGGGTTCTCTGGTAGAGTCTCTGCCTCAGTGAAAATCCTGAGCCGTTCGGGGAACAGGAGAATGACTAAGTCATGCACCTGCCTGTCCGTCAGGAGAACAGCAGCAGCACGCTGACAGGAGGAAAAGAGGGTGAGAGGTCTGTATGGAAAAAAAAAAAGGAATTTCCAAGGACGGGGGAAGATGTTGTGAAATCATATTGCGCATGTGGCCAGCACAGCTGCAGAGGGAGTGAATCGCTCCATGTGTAACAGCATGAATCACTCAGAGTTCCTCAGAAGTCAGATCACACTTTCAGTTCTTTCTCTCTCCCTCCCTCACGCACACACACACACACACACGTCTTCCTCCCTCCCTCCACTCCCCGCCCTCTGTTTTTCATACCTCACCTTCCCAGTCGCAGGTGCAAGCGGTGAAGTAAGCGCACCAGAATTGGCCACATGTGCAGCATCCCCACGCACAGAAACGCGCACATAGCAACACACCTCCCCGATCACAATGAACAATGCCAGAGCCATCCAGAGTCTCCTCGTCAAGCATGAGGTCATGTGGCGTTTTTTTTTTTTTTTTAAACACACATCGTTCACACACTTCCTCTTCTTGGTCCTGTCGCTGAGGCGCAGGTGGGTGGCCTGCTGCATTCCCTCTCGGTTGTTAAGTGACATCTCCTCTGTAGAAGTGTCCTTGTCCTCAGCCAGGAAAAGCCGCATGACTCATCGGGTTCTTTACCTGATGCGTCGATCCTGTTTAGGGTTTCTGAAACACTGCCTTGAAGAATGCTTTACCGCCTCGTTGAAGGCAAAGCAAAGACACGGGATTGTTCGGCGTCTAGAAATGTGACAATGTCCCAACAGAAGCAATCGGATTCTGAGATGATTGCTAACGCAAGTTGCAAATTATCTTCTGGAAGTGGACTTTTTGTCTCGTTGCTAATGGGAACAAAACTGAGCTCACACCTTTGTTGTTTTTGCGCATTATACGGATAATTCACTTCACGGATATGCACTGAGTTGGCCTAAGAAAACAGGAAAAAGGTCTTTGGATTGCAAACCTTTATCTCCTTAAAATATGTTGCATGTTGTGCTTGCAATGTGACAAAATGTGGAAAAGTTAAATAAATACTGATACGAGGCTGTGTGCTCGAAGCAAAACATGACAAATGGGACTCAAAGAAAGAGTTAAGCACTTTTTGCGAGTGACATTGTATCCGTCTAACTTGTGAACGCTCCCTGAAATTTCAGAGTTGCAACAAAACAAACGTACAAGGATGAATTTCTCGAGTTTCGTTTGGGATTGAGCAATAACAGCGGTGATTCAGAATTAAATTCCATTTCAGTCAAAAAAACGCAAAAAAACACACACAACTGCAGCCTGTGATGGCATGTGGAAAGAAGAAGAAGCCGGAAAGGGCGTTGACATCTTTATCTGTCAAAACCTTCTGATGCAAACGTGACAGCTCTCAAAATGTGTCTCTAATGGTAATTGAATAGCTAAATCCACCCAGATTTGGGCGCAAAGAATGGCGTTGCCCTTCAGGGCAGCAGTGTCACCCCTGGCGTCCCTGAGGACCGGTGGGCACTACTCTGTGTGGTCCGGTCTCCCCCTTTCTTCTCTTCCTCCCCCCGAGAGTGGAGTGATGCTCCTTCATCTCCTTGATATCAGAAGTGCTGGAATGGAGAGAGAGAGTGCTGTGAAGGAAAGGGTGGGGGTCCTAGGGGGAGAGCCGAGGTCTCCGTAGTTGCCAAGCGAACAGCATATGGGCAGCTCGCTGGTGTTACTGGGGCCCCAGGGCAGTTCCCAGAATTCACATGATAATGAAGCCCGAGGCCATTCATGGCGCTGGCCTAAAGCTGGGGCTAAGAGCTTTTGATAGCCCCCAGCAGCCTGTAGGCCTGCCCACCCCGGGCCCAGCCAGCTTTCCTGCCAGGCACAAACCACCTGTTTGATTTTCCCAGGGCCCTGCCACTATGGAGGGAGAGAGGAGAAAGAGGGAGCGGGGAGGGGAGGGAAGGGAAGAAGAGGGGGGACAGCAAAGGAATGTCTCCCTCTTACTTTGTCACTGAGTGTGCACTTCCCATTCACTTCCTCTTTATAATCCCAAAGCCCAGCCCTCACGTGCACGCACACACATACACGCGACATGTCCAACCTAGATGCACATGTGAACACACCCGCACTGACCCAAGCGCAGGCTCTTTTGCCCTTTGTTTGAAAAAAAAAGCAATCCAAGAAGCAAGTAGAATGAGGTTTAAAAGTAGGGCACCTTCTGCCGCATCAAAGATTCACACAAGCAGATTCCTGGCAGAGGGCCCTCTGCAAGAAAAAGAAGCAGGACTCTTGTCTTAACTGTGCGTTCGTCTACCGGACGTGGGAACCAGAGGAGAATCATCTCTGGGCAGCCAAAAGGAGAAAGGGAGACTGGCAGTATGGGAGGGGGTAGGAGGGATGCCAGACCAAAGCTAGAGGTGCGTGGGGAATGGAGAGGGGGATGAGAAGCCGATGTACTGATGGGTGGGAACAAGGATAAGGGATGAAGCTTATGGAGCTCGCAGGGGAGGTCAACGTACAGTATGTTTACAGGAAGGACGCATTCCTTTGCCATGAGAATGGCTGCTCGATGCTTAGCAAACAACACAGGGACAGACAGGACAGATGGCCTGCAGCGACAGTAAAGGAGAACAATAGTTCTGTCATTGAGGTGGGAAGATGAGGGGGGGGGGGGAGTTTAGGCTAGTAGAATTTGGCTATGAGGCACAGAAAAATGGCATTTGCATATAAAATGCTGGCTGAATGTGCGCTTCTTTCCCAGCAAAGATTCTCTGCCAGGACATTTCCTGTTGCAAAGTCACGTGACGGGATCAACAGTAGCCAAGCACACACTCACAGGTGCGCAGGTTTGATGTTGTGTGCTCTGCAGCCACTTCCAGTTCCCAGTGCAAAAAAGGCGGGGCAGCGTTCCTACAGTTTAACCTGAAATGCTGCCTTGCTGGGGGCTAAACACCTGCGCTGTGCTGACAGGGTTTCAGAGAATGGGTTGGGTGGGAGGCACAAGTTAGCTGCCTGCACCTTTTCCTGAAAGGGTTTCTGGTTACCGTAGTGCCCCGTACGAGTTGCTGCTCTTTTGCAAACAATCCAGGTCAGGTGTATGGGGAGCATAGCCATAGAAAAACATTACAATAATCTTCTCCTGTGACAAGAACGCACACACCTACACCTGTTGCACCTGCGCCGCCTTATGTGGGAAGCCTGAAAAGATTCCCACACCCAAGTAAATTCACTTCCTCCACGGCTTTGACAAACAGAAACAACAAACAGGCGGGGGGAGGAGAAGGAGAGGAGCTGGAGGACGCTACGACCACAGCTGGGTCAGCAATGGGCTGTTGAGGTGGGACTCAGGCGTCAAGAGCGTCAGGAGAAAGAAACAAAAACTCCTGGAGGCCCAAATAACTTGATTATACCGGCACCACAATCAAAACAAAAGTGGCAGCCCCAATCTGTTCACTGTCAATGGCGGCTCTCATTTGTCAAGCCCATCCAAGAGGTTGGTTCTCAGGCAACTTGCACAATGCCTGGTGACAAACAGGAGGACTCTCCTTTTTAGCCCTGCCTGCCACCGGGAAGCCCATCTGAAGTATTAATCTTTTGGTGGAAGAGTGGAGGAGAGGGCTCAGCCTGGCCGGGCCATTGTCCCCAAGGCCTGGGCCCTCTGAATGGGGCTTTGTCAGCTCACCAGCTGCCACTGTCCACGCTCCATCTATGGACTTTGGCTCCCATGTCCCCCTGGCCGTGCTGACTGGACGCCTCTGTGCAGCTGTGGGGATGTGCGAATGTGTGTGTGTGAGATGGGATGGAGAGAGAGAGAGGTCAGGTGACGAGCCATTTGTCTCACAACACACTGAGGAAACACACAAATATGTGGCTTAACGCGGGCTCTTACTTGTCATTTCAAAGCGGGGTGTTCAGGTTGCCAAGGAGTTTGAAGAACAACAGCATGAATGCCCGTTTTTGTGTTTGGCGTCATCCGGTAAATGTGACGATAAAGAAATCACATCTGTAATGGAATTCTTCGAAAACTGTTGGTTGAACTTATTCTGTGGTTCTGGAATTTGTGACAACAAAAAAAATCTGGTTACCTGTGCTGCACAGGAGTAAAACAAAACAACAACAAAACCCCCCCACCCTACCTCCCCAACAAGATTTGCATCCCTAATTATGCCCATCTAGTCTAACAATTATGCTGGAGGAGGAAATTAGAAATGGTGCGAGAACAGAAGAGCCTATTTATTTGTTCCCCATCTTCCTCTTACAGCAGGGGGGCAGCTGGCCAACAGCAATCAGCTCTGTCCCCCATAGGCATCCTCTGGCTACCAGCTGGGAACAGCTGGCCTCCCCTTCTGCTACCAGCACAACCAGGCCCTGCTGGAAGCCCTGCAAAGGAGAGGGGAGAGGGCCTCATAGGCATGTGACAAACAAGCAACATTCACTCAAAGACAGGCCGGCTAACGAATAAGGCTCATTAGGCTTCATTTACAGTTCCTATAGAGGCGCACAAAGTGTTGGGTTCAGGAGGTGAGGTAGAGCCAGTGGTTTCCTGGGGACAGCGGTGCACCTCTCCAGGTTCAGTCTCCAGCTTTCCCGGCAGAACCCGCACCGACTCCTCTCCCGGACCAGAGCGTGACGTCGATGGCAAACTGTTGCTATGTTTAAACAACCCGTTGGAGGGGGCGAGGTGGGATTGTTAAATAGCTGCTAGTTGTGCAGGGGGTGATGACCGCTGAACGGAAACAAGGCTCTGGCGTTATTAGATTTGCAACAAGCTATAAGACTGTCACCCATTGTGTCTCCCTTCTCCCTCCGCCTCCCCCCGAACACAGCGAGAAAACTGCGAGTCTTCCCTGAACACCCCTCCCTTTACACCCACCTTCATGTAGCACACACATGCACGTAAACACCCACACCGCCCCTCCGCCCCCCACACACAACTAAAGCTCTCTCTCCAGGCAATTGCCACTGGAGTGGAAAGTATTCCAGAGCACAATGCCTGTGCTCTCAATGGGTGCTTTAGCATGCCACCAGTGCGCTGTCACCAGCAGATGGGGAGCTAATTAGAAGCCATTAAAGGGCTTTGATAGTGTGTGTGGGAACCAGGCGGAGGGCGATGGCCACAGGGATGTAAAGGAGGGGTGAGGTTTGGGTCCAGAAGACGAGATACAGAGGGAACAAGCTGGCCAAGGACGAACGGCGGAGGACACCTGTGGGGTTTCAAGGATCCCTGCGAAGTTCAGGCGGGCGCCAGCTATCAGATGGTAGATAGCGGCCTTGTAACCTATGCTTGGCTCTCAGGGAAGGGCATGCATCCACCCGTCAAGTCTGCCTGTCTGAACACAGGGAAAACACCCAACAGGCGGCAGCGAGGCTCCAGTCGGTCTGCCCTGCCGATGACACATCTCTAAACCAGGACTCCCACAGGAAGTGAGTCCTAACCACTGGTCCTCAGTCATTACAGGTCCTCGGGCTGCCCATGCAGCGACCAGGCCAGGGCAGAAATCCCACACACACACATAGCACACCCACTGCAGCTTTACAAACATCCACGAACTTCCTGCACTTGTGCCTGCTGCTGATGCGTATCAAATGTCGCCACTCAGTCATCATTCAGATGGTGACACTACCGTGTGTTGTATCTGACACCACGCTCACCCCTCCCCACCCCATGTGAGCCTCTCCGCACACACACACACACACACACACACACACCTGCGAACAGGTGTGATCATTATCGAGCAAACAGGAAGAGCCTGACTGGGAACTGGAAACTAATCCCACAGCTGCGAGGAGATGACCTATGTGCAGGAGTGCGCGTTAGTGAAAATTGTTGAAAACCTCTCCTCTCATAATCAAATTCTTCCCCAGAGCGCATCTCAAAAGGTATAATCCATCGAAGAAAAGGGTTTATTCAAGCGCTTTGCTCACTTTCATGTTTCAGGAAGCGTTCGCAGTACTACACATTGTTCTCACAGCAATAAAAACCAGCAGCAAAAGTGTCAAGGCATTGCTGGAATGTCCTATTTCCTATGAGTGAATTCCTGCACCGACGTGGCTTCCTGTAGGCCGCTTTTTGTTGATCTTCACCCGCTACAGCGATAAGGAGGGCGTATCAGCTAATGCGCTTCCCCCTCCAACAAATACAATTTACTCCAGAGAAATACTACCGGGAAGGAGTTTTAAATATAACCGAGACACACAGTGTGATGTAACAGAATACAAGTGTTGCCTTTCTGCTGCTTGATGGATGTACGATGTTGCAACAGCCCCCAGCACAAACAGTAGCCTGTCGCGGCGGCAGAGCACCGAGCGATAATCAGCTCACATGTAAGGGGTCCGCAGGGAAATGAATCCAGTGTCTGGGAGAGGGGCACTGACATTCTGTCAGCTAAAATCAGGAGCTAATATGTTTCACTTTTCTTTCCCCTCTCTCTCTCTCTCTCTCTCTCTCTCTCTCCCCTCGCCTTGATGTGCTGTAAACAGGCTAAAAAGGGCCCAGCTGTGTGGAGTTATTGTTGGTGTCAGTAGGAAGTGCTGATAGCTTTTGCAGCTGAACAAAAGCTGGATGAGGGGAGTGGAGGGGCGCTCCAGACACTGTGGCTCCAGCCTAGATTCTCTCCCACAATCCCTGCACCGCACTCCCATTGTTCTGCCCACCCGGCCCTTCCCTCCGCCCTGTCAGCTGCGACCTGGGACAGAGGGCAAGAAGAGGCAGAGAGAGAGAGAGACACAGGGCAAAAAAAAGTTGTTACAGGCTACTGGGACAACTCGAAGAAATAGCTAGTGGCTGTTAACTTTGTCACACTTGGTATTCTGCAACAATTTTGCAGATGACAAAATTACATTTAATGCTCTGCGTAAGACAGCTTTGCATGCTACATTTGGTAAAACAGACATAATCCCCCACTCCCCCAAAAAAGTATATTTGCATGTGTTAGAGTGTAATAGGAGGTTTTATTATGTCATTATTTGAGTAACATTTCCAGTATTAGTGTCACTAAGCCTGATTTATGAAATATGCTTATCTAGGTTATTATATTTTCCTTATGACGTGACGTGCATGGCTTACTTTATGAAAACCTGCAGCACAGAACGAAGGGAAAATCCTGCAGTAGCAGTGGCGCCAACGTACTGCAGAGCACATTTTAACAAAGGACATAATTACTTACAAGTGTATAATTCTGACATCCATTAAATCCCACTGGGTATTTATCTTAAAGCATAATGCTGGCTTTAACTGGAGCGGACAGGAGTTGGGTCATTTTAACCGAATATTGGGTCAGATGCTGGGCTTTTGGGGTTAGAGAAGAGACCGAATGGAGCCTGGTTGTTCTTCGCAGGCTGCCATTTTGAACTACGCAACAACCTCATGAGACTAACACAGGGTAAAAGAAAAAAAAAAAAGAAGTAAAATCGTTAAATTATGTCTTATATTCTGTTGATGTTAGTGGGCTGTGTCAACAGAACGAGTTTGTTCAACTAAGATAACTTTATCCTTTCAACTACTAAGTAGTTAGTGCAAGCTAGTGCTAGCTATGTGTTCAATATTCAAACTTTTGCTAGAGTTGGTCATAATATCAATACACACACACACACACCCCCACACACGCACCCCCCCCACACACACACACAATATTTTACAGTGTTATGAACTAAATTAGGGTTATTTTAACACAATAGCTTCTAGAGTGCAGGCTTTAGTTTTATGAAGAGTATTCAAAATCAGCAAGATTGCTTTAATTCAGAAACATCTATAATATGTTGGTGTTTCATTACTGTTTTGCTACAATGTTTGGTCAGGAGGAGATAAGGATGAAACCTGGGTCAGCAGCTAAGCATAAAACTTATTTTTGTGTTGCCAAAATTACATTTTTGCACACAGCTTTCGTAGATAAATCTGAACAAGGCATGCCTCTATGCAAGTCTTGCTTTATTTTTTCGTCTGTTATGCTAGCTCTGTGCGTATGCAGAACTTTGTGTTGAGCTTCTGTAGAAATAAAGTTGAAAATGCCAGCAGTTGAAATAAAATGCATGCTTTGAGCCTTTAAAGCAACCACAGGGAAAATAAAGCAGTGAAAGTGGGCTGTCTGCAGGAATGCTGCACTTATTCCCTGTTAAAACAGCACAATGACGAGCCTTCCTCCTTTGTTGCCCCGCTGTTAACCGGCTGACAGCGCTTTGCTCCGCAGGTGCGCTGGGCGGTAATCTCATCCCGCTGCTTTAAGGTGATAAATGGAAGAGAGAGAGGAAAAAAAAAGAGCTCCGGAGCCGGTTTGTTCTCATGGCTGCTGCTCCTCCACGCAGGTGAATGGAGGAGTTGCAGAGCGCGAGCCCTCTTGTTTAAAATCTCCATGGAGACCGCCCGAGCGGCGCCAGGCTGACAGGCGTCAAGGCTCGGATGAATGGGTGACGTCAGCGCGCTGGCGCCTGCCAGTCTGCTCTGGCTTGTTTGGACAATCTGGGAGGAGGAGGAGGCGGCGAAGGAGGAGGAAGGCTCGGAACAGAGCGATGTGATCTGAGTTCGTGTGCACACAAGGCTGAGCACACACTGCAGGAACATGTGAAGGAATCCGTGAAGCTGCTGCTCACACTGGCTTTCCTTCTGCTCGACGCTAAAAAAAAAGAAAGAAAGAAAGAGTGGGGTCGGGGGCGGGGTGCTTTTTGTGAACATAAAGAGAGCTTTGAGTTTAATGACCGTAGATTTCACCCAGGGAGCGCCGGTGACGTTGGGATGAATTTTCCAGATCAGTAAAACAGATCGTAACACTCCTAAGTCCATAACCATCGGGTCATTCAATAAACTCTCGGAGTGAGAAAACACTACCAGCCAGAGGCAGTCCGAAGTTAAACAGGGCCCAAGGCGGCATGTCATTTGGGGGCCAACTTTCAGTTTCACAGCTGTTATAGCTTCATTTAATGAACTGAATCAACAACTATGTTTATTTTCAACCTCATTACTTCATTACTACAAAAAAGGCTAATAACAAATAACAATAAGGAAAAAATATGTATTGGTTTAAATGTATAAAATACATTTATGTATTTATTTTTTTTTATTTATTACAAAGTTTACTTCCCAGAAATATAAGATTTAATCTGTCAAGTCTTTGTAAAAATAAATAAATAATAAAAATAGCCTTGATGATAATTGTCTGCAAACATTATTATTATTATTATTTTGTAATTTACAGCTTTGTGGTGTGGTCAGAGTGACACAATGAGAACATAGCACTGTCATCTGAGCCAGATCTTCCTCGTAAATGACATCTCATTGAGACAAACATTATTAAAAAAACAAAAAAAAAAAACGTGACTGACTGAATCAAAGTGAGAGATCGCTCAGACACAGCCGCCAGCGTGAAAATATAACTTTTATGGTTTTGCTGAGCTGTTCTGTAAACCTGTTCACTGAATAAACAACATTGTGTTTTCACAAATCAGTAACTGTGAGTAAACAGAGGTATTCTGTGGGCGACCCAAAGGCTTTACGAGCCACAGTGTAAGATTGACAATTACAGTAAAAAGCACATATTTGATTCCAGATGCAAACAAGTGACTTAAGAAAGGGCTTTTAATATCAGCTTTTAACCCATTTTACTTCTAGACGGATCGTCTGTGGTGCTGTAAAAATTTCACATAACATTTGAATAAAACGTCGACCTCTGACAAGCAACAATCTTCATGCATAGCTGGGCCCACTGCGACAGTTTCTGCTTGTGAGCCTGGTTAGGGGACGAATAGTAGGTTCTTGCTCAACAAGCCTCTGGAGGATCCTCCACCTTAAGGTTCCAGAGGCACCAGCAGCTTCAAATAGCTGTTTGCTGCTTTGTAAAGGGTATTTTAGCAGCTGCTCTCTTACTCTGATGAATTTGTCTAACAGAAACCTTCCTCATTATGCCTTTGTCTGCACAAACCCACCTTTGTTCTGAATCAGCCACAAATCTCCTCACAGTACGATGACAACGCTTCAGTTTTCCTTAAATATCTAATGTTTTCATATCTTGTCTGCTGCACTACACTATCTGATGATCCTTTCTCTTTCCCATATTGCTTGAAACCTGTGGCCTGCTTAATAATGTGAACATCCTTCTAAAGTAGATTTCCTTTAATTGAGCTCACCTGACAAATTAGTCAGGTCTCTGAAATTAATTATAGTGATTCAAAGAGCCCAGAGACACAAAACCATCTATGAATTTAAAAGCTCAACAAACAAAAAAATCTTTATGACACTTAAATCCACTTAAATTGCAGACTGTGTGATTAATTCCCCTAAACTTACTGTACCATTGTCTGGCACATCTGCAGTGCCCTCAGCAGCCGTCACAGGCAAATCTGGGGCACCGCGGTGGCCTAATTGTCATTAACCATTCATCCCGTCCCATCTCACACACATTCTCCCAGCGCACGGCCCCGGCATTCACCACCCATTGGACTGTTCCCCTCCACCCCCTTCAACCCCCAAGGCAATCCACACCTGCAGAGTCCCCAAGCCGTGGACAGCTGGATTCCCACATATTACCCATAAAAGACACACATTTGTTTCCATTTGTAACGCCATCCCTCAAACAGATTGTAAATTCCGATAACCAGCCCGGAGCGCAGACATTGGCCGACGGCGCGCCTTCGGAGCGCCTCTCATTGGCCGCCTGCCTTCAAACGGGACGGCTCGGACACGCCTCCTCCCCCGCCACGCCCAGTCGCTCCCGCCGTCCTATAAAAGGCCGACGAGGCTTCCCCATGTGGACGTTGCGAACTGTCAACACAGACTTGTAGACATACCTCCGAGAGGAAGGGAAGAAACCCGCTTCAGTCGAGTCTGTGTGTGTCTGCGTGTGCGCGTGTGGGGGCGTGTGGTTTTTCCTTTTTTTCCTCCCCCTCAAACTTTCCCAAAACCGCCTCGTCGGCGCATCTGTGGAAGCTAAACGAGACAAAAGATGAAGGTTGTCGGATCTACCTGCGCCCTGAAGAGCAAGGTCGGCGGAGAGATCGGCCTGTCCGAGCAGAGCCTGGCCATCTCCAAGTGCAAGATCCCGCTGCTGGACGAGCAGATGAACGTCTTCCTGCAGGACATGAACAGCTGCTACAGCAAGCTGAAGGAGCTCGTGCCCACGCTGCCCACCAACAAGAAGGCGAGCAAGGTGGAGATCCTGCAGCACGTCATCGACTACATCTGGGACCTGCAGGTCGAGCTGGACGAGCCGGAGAAGAGCCGCCAGCAGCACTCCGTCCCCCGCACGCCGCTGACCACGCTGAACGCGGAGCTGGCCAGCATCTCGGTGGAGGTAAATATCACCCCCCTCCCCTCCCACCCACATCACCACCACCTCACACGTGCATATCAGAGCGTCACATAAAAGCAGGACGCACGTTTGTAGTGAATGCATGAGAGCGGCAGTGCGTAAAAAGTTGCCAAATCCATGCGTAAAAGCGCATGTTTTGTTTTGCTTTTAACCATATCTGCGTTTGCCGGTGACCAACATGCACTGACCTGCTTCTCCTTCTCTCTCTCTGTTTCTCTCCTCCAGAACGGCTGCTCAGAAGAGAGGATAATGTGCCGCTAAGAGCAGATGGGAGCATCTTCCCACAATCGACCCCTAAAATAAAGCTGTGCGCCCCGGCCGGAGGACCAACAAGGCGAAACCCGGTGTGACAAGTCTTGGCAAACGTCGAAATCTAGCGCCCGAACTGTGTAGGGATGTTGAAAACTCTCCCAGCTAAAAAAAAAAAAAAAATTTACAAAAAAATGAATCAAAAGCTAGAAAATCAAGACTCGACATCCGCCGGGAAGCGGTGGACTCTTTGTCACTCGCAGCTCTCGATTCATCCGGGGACTCTGAGAGCGGCGGCGTCCAGATCCAGAGAGCCTGGGGTCAGAACAGAGGGACCAAGACAAAGTTCAGAGCGACCAGCGACAGGCTGCTTGCTGCTGCTTGTAGAGTTTCTAAAAGAAAAAAAACAACAAAAAAAAGCTTGTGTTTCTGTCACGCTCTCTCTCTCTTTTTTTGTATTTTGTGTAAAATCATATAAAGAATTCAAGCATTTTGTAAAAGAAGAAAAATTAATTTCTCAGATTCCTGAGTGACAAACTGTATTGTATATTACAATGCCACAGTATGTGAAGATATTGTTTTCTTACAATGTACTTTATTTGCGTTTTTATTAAAACAAGAACACTATTTTTTGAACAAGAACCCGTGTGCTGCGTCTTGTTTCTCACCGAGAGCTTCAAGGAGGGATGAAATCAAACTTGTATATTTTCTAATAAAGTGAACAGTCTTAGCAGTATTTGGTGTTTTTTGGGGTTTTTTTTTTTTTACACAGATCTGTCAATGTTAATGGAAAAAAATATATAAATTCAGCCAACCAGGGCTGGCAAAAGATTTTATGGGGCCCCCCTGAGCAGCATTTGATTTGAGGTCACCATAGCAACAGTAATTGTCCAATCATGGTCCTTCTACATGAAGTAGCCTGATTTAATGCTTTTCTAATAAGCTAGCCAGCAGTTTTGACCAACATTATTCACTTTGAGTAATTTATTAAATCACAGATAAGAGTGGGTGTGTCTCCGATTTATTTAACATGGCAGATTTTCCAACTCTCAACACTTCAATGCAGATTCAGGAGTCAGAAGTCAATCTAATTATTGATTTACTGTAATATGTTCCACTTTATTATTACAGCTAACCTGCCCACTCTCTTTGACCCCAAACAAATTTAAAATTCCCAGCTCTAAAAAGTAAGATTTTTATTTATTTTTTTGACAAAACTAGGCTAATTCAGAATAGATAATCTTGTAAAAAACCACTCAAAGCTCCAACTTTCTGCACATCAAAAAAAAAAGGAAAAAAAAAGACAAAGTTCGGAGAAGTCGAAACGTTAGCGACGTCTAACTTTAAGAAAACGCAAACTTTCGGAACCAGCTCGGCTCTCTTATCCCTCCGGCCGGCTTTCGCAGGCACCGTCCAACGCAGCTGGTGGTAAACATAATGGCTCATATCCACGCACTTAAATTGCTCATTTGCCTCTCTGCGGGCCATTAAAGTATCGCATTGCAAGAGGAAATGCAGACCTTGATAAAGACATTCGAAACTTTAAATCGAATCGACTTTCATTTTAATATTCTCCAGATGTGAAATGATAAGAGAGAGAGAAAAGAAGAAGTTTCTAAACAATCATCTAAAAGGGGGGGCTTGTTTCACGTCATGACACATCATTTAAATGCGCTGCTCCAATATGTTATCGCGTAAATCTGCAGCTCTGTTTCGGCCTCTCTCTCTCTCTCTCTCTCTCTCTCAGTGGTTTTTTTTTTTTTTTTTTTTTTAAAAACGAGCTTTGGCGAGGCGATTCGCTCTAAGATTTATTCTGTCTCCCTGGTGCAATGTTTTTCCCATTTCCCTGCGGTGCGATGCGCACAGCTGCAGCCTCGGCGCGGCCAGTGTGTGATTGTGTTTGTGTGATAGCTTTGTGCCAAGGGCAGGGGAGGGCGGCGGGGCCCAGACTGAGCGGCGCCTCGGCACACCTGGGGAAGTTCAGGTTAAATAGCTCCACATTCCTCAACACACAGCTGATTGAAACATTAACAAACAGTAATCCGCGGGCCAGGCCGCAGATGGGCTGGGAATCACGCCAAAGAGACACGGAGAGAGAGAGAGAGAGAGAGAGTTGCTCACGGGTAGAGATTCCCACAGTACACTCATACGCCATAAGTTACCTATTAATATACACAGTGAAACTTTTTTATTTTTAATTCCAGGAGCTAAGCTATTTAGCACACAGTCTCCTTACTAGCTTTCGTCGCACTGCTTTAACAGCCAGGTTATTACCGCTGTCCGCTACTCGGCAAATATGAGCTAATTAGCTAATATGGCGCACATATATTACTGAGCGTTTGTACAATATGACTAAGCTGGGGAAATTCACAAGCATACCTCGCTGGGTTCCGACCAAACGCACATCTTTTTTCTTTTTTTTTTAATTCTCTTAATTAGTATTTTCAATCAGGGATCTGCCGTGGACACTTTTCTCAATGTCTACTTCTACTTCTACTTCCCATAATATACAAGCGTGAAGGAATCCTTCCTTGCCTCTCGCTTGTATTTAGCTCCCTCTAGCGACATCACAATTAATTACAGCCATTCCGCGGCTTTTTTTTTTTTTTTTTAAAAAGTGGAAAACCACAGGAAGACAACAGCGCCCTCTGCTGGCTTTCACAAAAAATCCAGACAATCGCACTTTTTAAAAAATTTTTTTTGCATTTGATGGGAATAATTTTAGGGTTTTAAAATGTGCCTAAACATTCTCTGTTTATTATTTCACACAGTTGAGAAAATATTTGTCGTGGCAACATATCAACATACACAAATTTACAGATATAGTATGTCCTTTCATTTTTTACAACTGAATTGTAGCCAAAATCAATAAGGGTCAGGAAGGCCTCTTCTGAAATAATTATAACAGCATTTATCCCATTAGTTTGTCTTCGCAATTATATTTTGCTTACTTTAAAAAGGCGGCATTATGTAAAACCGACTATTTGGACCTTTACATCATGTTTAAATGTAATTCAATCATGAAAAACATACCTGAGGTGTTGCTCTAATTCTTTCAGGCAGGTTTGAGAAATCCTTGAATCTCCCGTGGCAACCATTCAGCTGTGCAAAACGCCCGGAGGGACCGTGTGCAGTCTATGCAGATGGAAATCCTTCTCAGAGCTGCAGTTTCAAGGCCTCCACCTCACAGAGTAACACTCCTCCCAAGACTCCCACCCTCTGCTCCTTCAGACTAGCCAGCAGAAATTAGCAAACACCTGGGGGAACTGCATCTGCTGAGCTCGTCATACGAGCTACTTCTCACTAGAACGCTGGTAAAAACATTGTGAAAGCACCAACAGAGGAGCGCGGTTATGACTTCCTGAGGGTGGAGAGTCAGAAGGAGCAGGAGTTTCTTAAAGAGACAGAGGCGTTAAATAACAAAGTCAAATTTTTTTGACATATGGAGCATTTCTACAACTGAAGGAGACATTTAATTTCTTATGCTATAAAATGGCTTGAATGTTATCCAGGATCTGAAAATAATGGGTTTGACTAATCAAATGAGAGTAAAAAAAAATCTGCCTTTGTTGTTTTTTAATAAAAGGAACAGATTCAGATTTTTAATAACTCACCATTCTGTCTGGGAAAAAAAAAATTTTTTTTGAAGAGACATGGAAGTCACTTTTAATTCTCTCTTTGGCCTCTGAGTCCTACAGACGATCCTAAATCAGCAAAGCTCTCCAAATGTTATATATTTTGCCGGTGTGACACAGAAACAATAACAGCAGCCGAGTCTTTCTTTCAAAAGAATATTAGGCAACGTGTTTTTATTAGACCCACACGGGACGAATGCAGAGTCAGAGTCGAGAATGTTTAAATATAAATTTGTATTTACAACAATATCAACATCAACAGAAAAATTTGTAATATACATCCCGCAAAATGTCAGCTTATTCCACCTCCGAACAAAGAAAAACTAAAAAACGTTTCGTCTCTTTTGTACTTCATTCGAAAAGTTCCTTTTTTTTTTCTTGAAGTAACAAAATCTGGACAGCTTAAAACAAACGCTGCTTCCTGAAAAATAGAAGAAATATTGATATGTTTCAAAGTGGATGTCATTCCATTGGTATTTCTTGAACACAGCAGAAAAAAAAACATGCTTTTTGTTTCCTGGAAGGGGAAAAAAACCAAAAAACTTCCAGCAAGTTCAAAGTTTCAGGTCCTCTTCACTCTGATAAGCCGAGCATCTTCCTCCGTTTCCAGAACCGTCCTATGTTGTTCTCTTCCTTTTTTTTTTTTACATTTCTTTCTTTTTTTTAATTTATTTAAACAGATTCATGTTATGTACCCATTTACCATTCCAATAAAAGATAACACATCTCATAAAAAAAAAAATGTACATCAGAAACCTCAAACTATACACAGACGTGGAAAAATATCTTTGGATTGCGCGTGTTGAAAAGGTAGATCCTGCCGGTCGATAACAGTCGAAACGAAGATGGCGAAGAACTTAAAAAAAAACAACAAAACAAAAAGTGCAGCTTGAAGGAGGCGGCGTGTCCTAACCAAATCGACGGACTCGCCCTGACGAGTCCGTGTCTTTTTGTTCCTTCACTTTAACCAACCCTCCGACCGAGTCCAAGCCCCAAAACCTTCAACGCAGCAGACGCTCCTTATTTATTTTAAAAAAAGTGCCTTGCTTACAAGATGAGAAACCCAATAAAGCGGGGAATTAAAATCATTCAGAAAACGACAGGAACCCAAACGTGTTGCAAACGGTAAACAAAACAAAAAAAAAAACAAAACAAAAGAAATAAAAATCAACTAAATCAGCTTTGACCTATGCGACACAAAAATACAACCAGGTCTCTTATTTTTTTTCTTTTCTCTTTCTTTGTGCAAGAATGGGCCTATAAAAAGCAGGGCTGATATATATTTCTCCACTATTTACAATTCATATTCACAGAAGACATACGAGACATCTAATACTGCAGTACCATTCGTTTTTCTTTTGTCGCGTTTGTTTTTTTGTTTCTTAAAAACGTGGATTACGTTGCTCAGTTACAGTCGAAAGCATAGAGGCAAGAATTATTGCTCCAATCTGCATAACATTATTAGTAAACTGTGTGCTTATAGCTTCCAATGACTTAAGAATGAGGTGCATTTAAAGGCTAAAGGGAAAAAAAAAATAAAACTAAATCTGTTGTAAAGGCATTGAATCTCTAGTAAGGCTGTAAAGATGAAGGAATATTGCATCCACCTTTTTTTTTTTTCCACCTCCCACTCCTCCAGAAACAAAGAGGCTTCCTGGTAAAGTGCAGCCGCAGCCAGTCGTACCGTAGTCCTGTTCTGTATTCTGGCTGCGGCGCTGAATACTGCCCCGACGGCTCCGGGTCAGCCGCCCAAAACAGACAGCGGGTCGATTCTGTGCATCCAAGGCTCCGACTTGGAATAAAAAGTTTGCACAGAGCAGTCTCTGTGGCCCACTTCTTTTATTGCAGTACAGTCCCCACATTACCCGACTGTACCCAGGCTGCTGAGTCATCGCTTCTTACTTTCTTTAGCGAGGCGGGAGTGGATGTCCACCGTCTGGGGCGTCCTGGTTCCAGCCCGCGCTGTCCCACCTGGAAGAGTCGGCCAGAGGTCCTCAGCAGAACTTCTGCAGAGACAGAGCCAGAGGTCCGTCACGACACCGTCGTTCATGTCGTAAAGATGAATACAGTACCAATCAATGATAGATGCAAAATTGAAAATGCTGCAACAACTGGAAATGAAAGCAGAAGAAAAAAAACGCAGCAAACTCGCATCATGAAATGAAAGTCCTCCAGACCACCAGGTGGCGTCAAACAGCAAACTGTACTCAGTAAAGTCGGGGTGTTGTGCTTTAATGGGATTTCCAGCAGAAAGTCGGACGGAGAAAGAATATTATAAAACAGCAGCATATTTAAAGAGGTAACGTTACCTACTCTAGACTCCCCCTAGTGGTGTGGAGGATTTCCATTTTGTGGAAAGTGTTTCCAGCATTTCATATTTGCAGTTGTTTTAGCACTTTTGTGGTCTTTTTATTTTTTCTGTCTGATTCAGGCATTTCTTTTGCTGACGGGTCTTTCTGTTGCATTAGTTTGTTTTTCGTGTTTGTGTGTATTTACATCATTCATGTGTTTGCAGCACATTTTCACCTGTTGGACAACGCAGGTTTGAAAACACGCTCCAACATTAAAACCATGTATTTTATATTCTTTTTACCTCACTATTAGTTATTACCGTGTGATTGTCTGTCACACTGAAACCCAATAAAATCCACTAAATTATGTGGTTGCATCAGGATAAAATCTCTAATTGTTTAGAGTTTTATGGTACTGTAACATCTTATCTACCGGATCGGGTCCCATTGGGAGTCTGTTCATCCCCATAGGATTCATCCCCATCTGGCCTTGCATCTGAGCCATCTGTCCTGCTGCTGGGCCACTGACTGCTCCGGGTCCACTCATTGTGGGGTTCATCATCATGGGTCCAAACTGGCCCTGGTTGGCCTGCTGTGGGAACTGTTGTTGAGGATAAGCGCTGGATAGAAATAGAAATGGAGTCAAATACACACAAAAAAAAGCAACAACCCTGGAATGTCCAATGAATGGATGATGGTACACACTTATTTCTCTGCATTCCTCCCTGTGGCCAGCCTTTCATGTCTCCAGATGGGTACATGTGCCCTCCCTGGGGATTCCCCTGCATCCCCGCCATCATGGCGTTCTGTGGAGGCCCTCCCATTCGGCCTTGCATCACATTCCCCGGCGGGTTGCTGCCGGGAGCCATGAATGTCGAGTCTCCCTGCTGGTTCATCCCTGTAACAACACCGGATATGAAGCTGAAACCTGAGAATCGTTGCAGACGACCGTCTTTGCCTCACTCAGCTCACCGTAGTTACTTCCGTAGTTAAATCCCTGCTGTCCGGGCTGACTCATCGGAGGCCCTCCCATCGGGCTGTCCATCCCGCCTGGTGCCGTGACGTTAGGAGGAGGACTGAAGCCTCCTGCCGCCGCTTGACTCTGCTGCTGCTGTTGGTGCATGATCATCATCATCCTCTGCCTCCTCAGCACGTTTTCCCTGTTGCGCTGAGCCATCATCTGGGCACTCAGGAAACCCGGCTGCAGACACATAACGACCCATGCAGTCACTGGGTTAAGTAACCAATTAACTCATCCAACTGAATCTTTTATCATCAAATAATTTAGTAATCGATTAATTGTCAACTAAGCACATGGACTCAAAAAATAAGGTCAATTTGCTGAAAGAGCAACATATTCAGAGCAGTAATTAAGTCAAAACTGTGCAAAAGAAGAAAACATTTTCATCTAAGCTAACGAGAACCTTCGTCTGTAAAAATGTTCTACCCAAAACTCATGTTGATGTTATCAGTATTTTTTAGCTGCAAATGATGAAGCACTCACTGAAAGAACGCTGTTATGTCATTTCAGGTAGTACAATTTTTTTTTCCTGTTTGCTTGAATTATTTGGATATTTGCATCTATTACAAGCCTCAAGAAGCTATATAAAAAAATCAGCAGAATGTAGACATTTTAAAAATTCAATTAATCACCAGAATAATCAGTTAATTGTCAGAATAATTGACAGATTAATCGATTAATTGTCAGAGTAATCAATTAATCGTCAAAGCAATCAGTTAATCGCCAGATTAATCAATTAATCTGATTAATTAATCATCAGAGTAATCAGTTAATCGTCAGAATAATCGACAGATTAATCTATTACTAGGACCACTGTTAGTTGCCCTATTGTTCAGTAGTCTGAAGCGATGTGCATGGTGTTCACTGCATACCTGACCACTTATCCCTGCTGCCTGCATGCCGGGCTGCATGGCTGAGCGCATGGCGGGGTTTCCTCCAGGGACGTTTTCCATTTTCATGCTTTGTCGTGCCTGGTTCATAAACTGCCAAAGACGACACAAAAATACTTTTCAATGCCCCTGAAACGTTTATGGCAATTTAAGCTCAATCGAAAGACAGAAGAAGAATTAATACAAGGTCACTCTCAGGGTTCTGTGTGTTCACCTGCTGTCCCTGCAGTCTCTGCTGCAGCTGCAGTCGGAGAGGCTTGGTGGCGGTCATCATGCGAGGCCGCTGCATGTTTGCGCGGGGGTTGCCCATGGCCGCCATGCTAGGGAAGCCTCCTGTCTGGCCCATCTGATTCCTCATGGGGTTGAAGCCGGCAGACGACTGGCCCTGCATCGAGTTACCTGCGTAACCAGGCTGCATTCCCATCGACTGGGGGCCCTGGTAAGCCTGGCCATACATTGGCTTCTGGTCCAAGCTCATAGAGGAGTCAAGGCCTGGAAAGGGTTCCGACGGGAGGCATAGACCCTGGACCTGATCCGGGCATGGCTGGTGGCCTTCGGGTCCCTGGGCCTAGAGCAGATGAATATACAGAAGTTAAGGAGGAAAAACTTTCCTGGAGCATCAGGGTAGCGTAGCAACAAAAAGCAGCACTGCTTGCTAGCAGGCCTGCAACAATAACTCATTTTGTTGGCCAATAAATTGTCCCAAAAATTAATGATAATAATATTGTCATTTTGAGACTATTTTCAAGTGATGCATTGACAAAAGCATAATAATGCAGGTTCGCTCTCTCAAACACCAACACATTTTTGTCATTTTGTAAAGAATACTGAACAAGGCAACTAGAAGATATTTTAAAGATCCGTTAGCACTTTATTTGTAGGAGTGTGCCTAAGACCGACATTACACTGTCATAAACATGACATAATACATGTCATGTTTTATGTCATTATTTACCAAATGGCGCTTCGTGACAACAGTCAAACATTCATGCAGACTCCTTCACGTTTATGACAGTGTAATGTCAGTCTTATGCACACTCCTTCAAATAACGTCACAGAGACCATGCTTAGTGGTTAGACGTCAGTAGAGTTTCTGTACATGCCATTCTTCTCAAGTTGGTTTATAGAAACGTGTTTAATCAAATTCGGAAGCCTTACAACGTTATAAATGAAAAGTTTTGCTGCACAAACATTTGAGTCCAATCTTGTTTAATTTGAAGAAGGTGGGGGGGCAACATCACTCAGGTGTCCAACATCAGTGTCTGACCTCACAAATGCATTTCTAGAAAAAGAGTTTGAAAATTCCCAAAAATACCTTCGTAGAAGAGTTGAAACTGTTATAGCAGCAAATTTGATGAACAGTTGGATTTATTGATGGATAATGTGCCAAACGGATAAACAATAAAACGGATGTGTGTGACAAACTGCAGGCACTAACATCCAATAAGTGAATGCAATGCAAATCTTTTGCTCCAAGTTAGTCTGTACCTGGCCCACTATTTCAGGGATCCCCAGGGCTCGATCTATTTCCTGCAGAGCAATGACATCAGCGGTCTTGAGCAGAGAGTCCAGCTGGTCCAGAAGAGCTCTTTCATCAGTCGGGCCGTCGTTGACGGGCAGAGTCCCCAGGAGCTCCTCCAGGGGATGAACAAACGTGTCCCTAAGTCAACCAATGACACCGAGGCGATTAGGTCTCCGTCAGAGACTACGAAGCGGAAGACTTATTGGTGTGTTAACCAAACCTGGAAAAGCCAAAGGTGTGAAAAAGCAGCAAAATATTCACCTGTTTGTACAATTTTGCGGTCTGTCCACTCCCATGGCGGGGTCAGGCCAGGAGGGAGACTGAGGAGGAGGGCCGTTTCCACCGAATGGACTCATGGCCATACCGCCTTCATTATTACCTGCACAAGAGATGGTGGACGCGCTATGTATTAAAAAATCAGCATAATACAGTTTTGATCCATTTCAGCAGATAGTATCTTCAATCTGGTAGAACAATGTGCCACGTAACAGATTTCTGTAGCAGCAGTTTGTTGCTTTTTTTTCCCTTCATAAAACCCCGCCCAGCCGGTCACTGATCACCCGTCATACCCATATCCATGAGCTGCTGCTGCAGCATCGATCTGGGGTTCGCAGGGACACTGTTGGAGCGGTTCATCATGGGTACTCCCATTTGGCCCGGGCGAGCCATGCCCGGGTGTCCCGGTCCGGTCACAGGGTTGCTGTTGGGCCTCTGCATCCCCCACTCCCCTGGAACCGCCATCGGAGGGCGCTGATGGACACCTCTGCCCATTCCTCCTGAGCAACAAAGGTCAAATAGTTTCTGGGGCTGCAACGATTGCTCCAGTTAACAATTAATCGATAACAAAATTAATTGTCGATTATTTTAATAAATCAATTAATCACAATTAATTTGATTAATCATTTCAGCCCTAATTGTTTCGAATACAAGCAACTCTGCCAACATAGCACCCCGAAAACCCATCCACAGTAAGTATTTGCCATAAGTTTTTGCATGGTGTCTATCTCGTTTTTATTGTATGTGTGTGTGTAAAGGTTTTGGTGTTTTAAATTACTTGTTGCGTTTCCTCGGGGTGGACACACACCCATTCCTCTGGGAAAGCCATTGGGTACAGGTCCGGGTCGGATGGAAGGTTCCATGTTCTCCTGTTTAACCAGCGATGGACAGGGGACGTTCTGTCTCGCTGCCAGTCCTCCGCCTCCAGCTGCCATCTCTCCGTCCAGGGACTTAGCATCCAGGGACAAAGTTCTCTGAAAAGATGCGCGCTGCGCTGCCAGGCCTGGGACTCTTTCCCCATCTGAGACACAGGTGTCAACAGGATCAGCTCGCGTTTAAACACTTAAACAATCAACTCTCACTGGAAAACAAAAAACAACATCAACAAACCAACACTACAAATGGTAGAGCTGGAATTGACGATTATTTTAGTTGTTGATTAATCGATTATTCGGATGATTAATTGGATAAAAAATAACTACATTATTCAGATTTTTTCAATTAAACTGATTTTATGCATTGTTAGAAATACTTGACAGATGCCAATAAACAATTATGCAAAACACAACTAAATACATTTTTCCTTTAGAATAAGGAAATGGACATCCTATTGCTGAATTTTATGAACAATACGTCTGACGTCAACTTTCTGTGAGACTTTGTACAGAGTGGGGCTAACGTGTTGATTACTATATGGATTAACTGATTATTGACTTCGTAGCAAAAGCTAAAACTAAGCCACCTAAGGAGTTCTGGGTAGAACATATTTACAGACAAAGGTTTTTTGTTTTATTTTACCCTAAATAAAAATATGTGTATATTTTTGTACAGATTTGTCTCAATTACTCCCCTGACTTGTTTATTCAATAAATGGCATTTTTCTTTGGAGTCTGAATGCTCCAGTTGACGATTAATCAATTACTAAATTAGTTGGTGAATATTTAAGTTAATCACAATTAATCCAAGTAATCGTTTGTAATCTGGACAGCCAGATCTCCAAGGGAACCGGCAGTTTAAAAACGGATCTGCTCAAATCATTTGACAAAGAACTGGAAACATCTTCAGTCTCCAGACGTGCAAAGCTGTTGGGGAACCACCAGAACACCTGAATGCTTTTTCACGGCAGCATAATTGTTGTTCCACCGCTCATTTCTAGCATTTGATTATGACATGTTTAATTGAGATGCCTCACCAAGTAGCGCGTCAGACAAGGCTCCCTGCTTGTTTCCCGTCTCCTTCCCAGGTCTGGAGTCCGGCTCAGGATAGAATCCGGACTTGCTCCGCGGAACGCCCAAGATGGTCTCCAGAGTCTCCGTCTGAAGGAAGAGAAATTGTTGATTACAAATGTAACCTGACCCTGTCTAGGAGTGGAACAGTCAAAGTCCTACCTCGTCGGGCGGCTCCAGCTTCACCTTCCCATCCATGGTGTGGGGACCCGAGCTGCTGACTCCGCCCGCCTTGCTTCCTCTCCTGTCCAAATCCTCCAGCTTTGGCTTGACGTCACCTCCTTCCTTAGTGTCGTCTTTGTTGAGAAGGTACTGAAGGAGGGGGCGGGGCTTCTCCTTTTTGGGGCTATGCTGCTCCTTCTTGGATTCGGGTCCCTTCCCTCCTGCGGCTCCGGCCCCGGCGGGCCCCGGCTCCGGCGTCCCCGCGTCCAAGCTGCTCTTGCCCGTGGCCTCGGCCGTGATTCGGGCCACGTCGTCGGGCGTGTTCCCGTTCTGCAGCAGCTGGTGGAGGATCTTGTGTTTCTCCTGCAGCGACTGGCTCGTTGCCCCGGACGACGTCACGACGCCGTGATTCCCGTTGGTGGAGGACGACACTCCTGTCGTCGAGGACGGGCTGGTGACTCCAGGGACCCCGTCCTTGGGGTCGGGCATGGAAGCGGGCGCCGAGCCGAGCGTCTGATTAGGCGGCACCAGTTCGTCGGTCGGAGAGGTGAGAAGCTGCAGGAGCTTCTTGTTGCACTTGTCGGGGGCCCGCCGGTTGGAGTCTCCGGCTCCAAGGCACGCCTGGCTGTCCGGCCGGTCCGGAGGGCCCTCGGCGGTCGGGGTGTGCGGGTGTTGCTGCTGCGACTGCTGATCCCCGGCGGCCGCCAACGAGCTGCCGGGGCTCTTGGATTCTGAATATGGTGGGGGGCCTGCTTTGCAGGGGCCGCCCGCTGCCTGGTTGGTGGAGTTTATGCTCGGGGAGCTGTCGGGCTTTTGTGGCGGCGGCGATGTGAGAGATGGGGGCATTGGGTTTCCGACGCCCTCGCTGATGGCTTGGAGGGCGTTTAAGGAGCTGCTGGAGTAGCTGGCTCCTCCTGTCCCGCCTCCAGGGTTCCCAGTATGGCTGGAGCTCATGGGGGAGTTTAAAGCTGCAACACAAGACAAATAAACATAAAAAAGCAGAACATACTTAAAAGTTGACCTATTATGCTTCCTTGAATAGTCACAGAATATTTTGTAAAAAAATCATTCATTTAGCTCATTTTGATCTCAAGGCTCTGTCACTACTACTGGCCACGCCCAAACTCAATGTTTAAACTCACACTTTTCCATCTCCCCTTTGAGCAAATTGACTGGTTTTTTGCCAAAAGAAGTTACTTTGAATTTTGTCATTAAATCAACTTTCCTTAATGGAATAATGTGATACTTCAAAATCTGCACAAACCCCCCCCGATAGAAACACGGTTTAAAAATAAAGCAAGGTCATGTTGTCATGTTCTTTGTGTGAATGCATAGAGATGTTCTTCATTGCTGTCTGCAACACTTGTCTACACAGAGCTGGAAATCCAGCTGACCAAACATGTTGGAGTCAGAAATAGTTTTTGACCAAAATGGAAGTACAAAAATATGCAGAAAGATGTTATGGATTTTGCATGACATTAAAATCCATGTTTAGTGAACGTATTCACCAATACCTCCAGGAGAGAAGGGACTGGAGCCCATCTTGGGGCTTCCTCGGACTCTGGGTGAACCCATGACGTTGTGTGGCCCATTGATCCCTGGACTGGCTTGAGTGGGACTGGTCATACCCATCCCGTAAGCTCCGCCTCCATGGAACTGGCTCATTTGCTGCTGCTGCTGCTGCTGCTGCAAGCTGTGGTGGCCCATCGGATTCACCTGGTTCATGGCCCCCATTTGGTTCACCGCGTTCATCGAATGCATGGAATTCATCTGATTCATCTGACCCATGTTGTTCATCTGATGCATGGGGTTCATTTGATTCATTTGGTGCATGGGATTCATGTGGTTCATCTGGTTCATGGGATTCATGCGGGAGTAAGGGGGGCCTCCTCTTTGCAGCACGTTGCTGTGCTCCACCATACCGTAGCCCCTGCTACCCCCTGGACCCATGTTCATCTGCTGGCCGGGGTTGTTCACGCCCATGTTTTGAGGCCTCATGGGGCCGCTCTGTGTTCCGCGATAAGCACTGTGCTCCCTATGGAGAACCAACAAATAAAATGAGGAACGGATGTTCTGAGAATATCAACGCTTGGCGGAATCGTGGTTTCCTTTTCCATTATTAGAGCGTTTCTACCTGTGCAGCAGGTGAGTGGAGAGGAAAGAGAGTGGCTCATTCGTGTTGGGATTCCTGCAGAGCTCAGTCCGTGTCCGGGCCGTGACTGGCGTCCCGTCAGACAGGGAGAAGCGATAGAGAGGCGTCTCTGAGTGTCCATTATTGAACGCTAGAGCAGAAAAAAGGGATAAAAAACATTAACCAAGTTTTAAACAGAATATTAATTTTATGAGTCATCAACTAAGCACTGTTGCCTTGTAGCAAGAAGGTTCTGGGTTCGATTCCCGGCCCCGGTCTTTCTGCATGGAGTTTGCATGTTCTCCCTGGGCATGTGTGGGTTCTCTCTAGGTGCTCCGGCTTCCTCTCACAGTCCAAAAACATGACTGTCAGGTTAATTGGTCTTTCCAAATTGTCCCTAGGTGTGAGTGTGTGTGTGTGCATGGTTGTTTGTCCTGTCTGTCTCTGTGTTGCCCTGCGACCTGTCCAGGGTGACCCCGCCTCTCGCCCAGAACGTTAGGTGGAAATGGGCACCAGCAACGCACTAGAGACAAGGGTGTACAGAAAATGGATGGATGAATCATCAACGACAGTGTTTGACAAAGTTAGATTTGAAGATTTCCTATATTTTGTTACTGTAACATGATGAATGTCTTTGTAAAGTCTGTAGTGAAGTTTTTTGCACACAGATAGCTACCAGGTTATGCATAATCAAGAAGAATGGTGATGAATGGGGAATGAAAACAGGATCAGGGTATCTGCAGATTTCAGCAAGTCAAATTTAAGACCTTTCAAATACTTTTTTAATGCCCCAATGAATCATATTTAAGGCCATAAAAACTATAAATATAGGGGATGGTTGGGGTATCCTGTTGTTTTACAATGAAGCACAGCAAACATTGCCAGCTAGCAAGCGTATGTTAGCTGTTAGTTAGCGGTAGCCTCGACTGCCTTGAGTCTCAGAAAGCATTGAAGACGTCTGTGTGCGACTCAAACCTTTACCTGACAGAAAAAAAAACTACATGTACCAGCTTAAATAGTCATTTCAAAAATGTAAGATCTGTGATTAACGTATTAAAGGCTAACTCACATTTTGTAATGAATTTAAAACTTTTTAAGGATCTAATTTTAGATATATTAACTTAAGACTTTTTAAGGATTTGCAGACACCATGAGGATGCTTTCCATTTTAGTTTTCCTCCATATAACATTTTGTATGCATGGATTATGGTCGTATATTACCGGAGCATTTCCTTGCACATATGTCAACTTTAAACAGGTGTTCTCATAGTTTTCTCCTAACAATGGCTGGGTTCTTCATTGATGCAGTTCTTCTGCCAACAGGTTTTCTCACCTTTTTCCCCCTGGCACACCTGAGGTCTCCAAAGTTGAATATTCATACCACGAAGGACTAGTGGAGTGCAAATGTGGCTCACGTGACAAAAAGTTTTCACACCTCAGCTTTAAGCTTTTAAAAAGCCAAAAAAAAAAGATTCAAAAGTACATAAAAAGAAGAAATAGAAGGTATGAAATTTATTGGTCCTCTGTAGAAAAACTCTGTTAAGTCTCAAATTGTAAGCAACGTGCAGGCAGCCTTGTTTTTCGCAAATGCAAGCACACGAGAACATTTCACTGTGACAAGAAAGGTTGAATTGCGAACGAGCCAGGAGCCTAACGACATACCGTCCTGATAGTGGCGTTTGTACGACCACGGCTGTCCTTCACTTCTGTTAAGGAACATCTGCATGCAGCGCCTCACCAGGTCTTCCCACCCGGGCAGCATCGAGGTGTGCAGGGCGTTCTGATGTTCAATTTCAATCAGCTTACCTGCAAACGGAAGACGCACAGTTAAAAGTTCAAACGTTGCCCAGACTGTCAGCAGACGCATCTTTTCGGCGCAGCTCTGCGCACGCTTTACCAGAGAGCTCGTGGCGAGTGCTGAACCTCTCCGTCCTCTCGACCGCCGCGGTGATTCGTCGCGCTACGCAGATCATACACGACTGTAAGTCTGAGGAAAGAGGCAAGAAGGATTAGACCCAATCGGACTGGACTGCAGCTGGAGGTTTGATGATTACTCCGGGATGCGGCAGAAAGACAGCACTGAAAAGAACGACCCCAAAATTCAGTAACTGAACAAAAATATATGGATCTAAATAGAAAAGGGCTTCCTCCAGATGTAATTGATTATGGCGAACTGCAAAAGCTAAATAAAAGCCGACATGCCTTAAGAATGAAGTTTTCTTAAAATGTGTTAAAATAGATATAGAAAAAAATTAAGAAACCACTTAAATGATCAGTTTCTATGATTTAACTTTTTATAGGTTTATATTTGAGTAAAACGAACATTTTCTTTTACTCTACGAAGTAAAAGAAATCCCAAGCAACAATTCAGTATTTATTTCCAGAAAAATGAGAAATGGCCAAGATAACGACAAAGCTGCAGACCTCAAATAAAGCAAAGAAAACAAGTTAATGTTCATTTAGAAACTACAATACTACAGTTTTAAATTAAAACATGAGAATTGTCGCATTAGGATTTAAAACTTTTAACTCAGGAAGAGTTGAAGAATCAACATTTGGTGGAATAACCAGGAGGTTTTCAGTGGGGTTCATTTTTTCCAGAGCTGTGTAAAAAACACATATTTACAGCCCGTGTTTGCGGACTTGTGTTAACTATAATCAGAGTTTGAAATTAATTTGAATGAAATGTTAATTTAGAAGCTGGCTACTGTGCAAAGCGCTGTTCTCTGGAGTGAAGTAAGAACAGAAGAATAGAGATAACAGTCGCAAGTAGACGGAGAGAAACGGAGGAAGAAAGAAACCCAAAGAAGATCTTTAGTTCAAGCGGTTGAAAACAACCCTAATGTTAACATCTGTTTCAAATTTGAACGCCTGTAATACAGTTCACTAATATAGTTTAGCCTTCATCAGACATAATATTTGAAGTATGATTTGAAGTCTCCATTTTATTATTATTATTATTATTATAATATATTTTTTTTATTTCTCTTGTTTGACTTTCATCTATACAGGTTGTCTCATTGAGATCCAAGATCTCATTTGCACAAGTGAAACCTGTGTTTGATAAAACAAAACCAAAAAAAATGACAAACACAGCAACAAGATATGCAAGTTAAAAAAAAACATGTGGCTTAATTAAACAAGACTAAAAAAATATGAGCAAAGAACAGAAGCAAGTTTAATGAGAAGATTTCTCTTTTTGTCTTAAAGGAAATTTGGATTGCGAGCTCACTGCCACGGTCTAAAAAAGAAATCCTAGAGGAAGTCCTGTGACGCATACAGAACGAACCCTTAGACATTCAAAGCTGGGAGCAATAATTACCATCTCCCTCCTCCATCATGGCTCGAGGCTGAGTGAGAGCGAAACACTGCATCGTCTCGTATCGCTGGCCGCCTGGTCTCTCTTCGGGCAACCCATGACTCTGACCGTACACCAGGTTCACCAGCATGCGGCAGCTAAAGGTTCGGCTCTTCTGTTGGGGAACATCTCCACCCCAAGGCGCCCCGTTTGGTGCTTTGAAGAGAGAGGAAGAGGCAGCGGGGTGAAGTGGGCGAGCGAAGGCGTCACCAATCAGGCGATGCCTTCGCGTCGGCGGGTGCCTCACCACTGGACTTGGGCAGGTTGCGGCGAAACTCGTCCCTGTCCTCGTCGTGGATGATGTTGTACACGCTGGTGTTGATCAGCTCCTCCTGCTTGTACTGCAGGTATTGCGTCACGTTGTCGGACACGAACACGATGCTGCCCTCTCGGTTGACCACAAACAGAAAGCCGTCCAGCGCCTGGGAGCAGTGACCACGACAACATTTATTCTCCACAACCGCAGCTTATTTTAAAACGTGTTGAGCGGGGATCAGCGAGCCGGCCCGTTGCCTCAGAGGAGTATGAGGGGGAGATTATCAGCGTCAACTGACCTGCAGGAGCAGGGGCCCCAGATGGTCCTTGTCAATGACCCCCTGACCAGTAGAGGACACGTCCGCTTTCTGCACGTCGTCGTCATTGCAAGAGCTCTTTCCTAGAGAGACAGGAGACGCACAAACAGAACGGTAAAGGTAAGACGTTCAATGCGAACCTTTCAAACTAATAATGTCTACTAATCATCTTGGAAGGAATGGTGGGAACTACTTTCCTTATTTTATAAAATCCCAAAAGTGGCCACCAGAGGGAAGCACTAGTCCTCCGTGCATGGTCGGCCTGCATGCCTTTCTATTTTTAAAGTCACCACATGCTTGAGTCTTTAATAGATACCACCCCATATAGCAGGGTCATCTGTAGAGCATGACTCCACAGCAGATGTGAAGCAGAACGACACTGCGTGTGCTTACATACATACACATTTATATATATTTGTAGATCGTCCAAAGAGCTAGGATGTGAGCACAGGTGTCTTGACGAGTCAATAATAACATAAAATACATTTGAAAGAAAAAGGGGAGAAATGTCATCCTGCTTTACTGTGTCACCATGGCAACATGACTGCACAACACATTGACCCTCCGGATGCGTCTGCTCGCCTTTATCTCCAAGGATTCAACCCTAATCAGGGCAAAACGTATAAAAGTAAAGGCTTGCCTGTCGATAACGATTTAACGAAGTCAGACGAGAGGTCGAGCGTGGGTCAGTGAAGGCTTTGAACCCATACGATTTCTACACCACAGTCATGCTGCTGTTCCTGTGTTCCTGTGCCAGAAAGAGCATCGGAGGAACTTCTGGGGTTTTAGTTTTTTTTCCTGGCTGCCCCTCCCTCACTTGTTACTGCACACTGCTGGCCAGCGGGCTGAAAGGTTTCCCTGTCTCACAAGACAATAACCCAAAACAAATAAAAAGTTGTTTGTTGTACACACAATAAATGACATTCCGAGCCAGCATACTTAGGTGGGCCCCATATGGGGAAAAGGAGGGCAGACAATAGTGGCCCCACAGGGGTTTGCCCATGTAGGCGGTGGCCCTACATGGACAAACCCATGTGGGGTCACCATGGAAACCGCGGACAAACCCATGTGGGACCCATATTGTCTGTCCTCCTTTTCCCCATATGGGGCCCACCTCGGTATGCTGGCTGGGATTTGTTGAGAAACTCATACTGGCCTGGGTTAACTGGAACGGCACATAAAAGCTTTACTTTCCTTGACCAGCAACAAGGAAAATACTGGTCAATACTCTCTTTGAGAGAGTTACCTCTCTTCTCAAACGAGTAAATAAATAAAATCAATTTTTCGCACCAGTGGACACACCACACTAAGCCCTTAGAGGTTGCATACAGTGTGCTGCCCCTCGTGGTCAAAAGTGAGGTATTCTTAACATTTCCGCATAAGAGAGGTCAAGAATGAAATAAGAGAGAAGACGTAGAAAGCTTCTGAATTGTCTTCGATCTGGTGAGATATCTCCATCAGGCTGTATTAGGGAGTACAGAGTGCTGCAAAAGTTGCTCAATTTAATCCTGTTGAGGTTCCAGACTGTCTGCCGTGCAATATGCTGCATTTTTGGAAATCCTTAAGCAGAAGTAAGGCTCCGCATTCTTGAGAGAACACATCCTGAGAACGATGCATCAGCGATGCTCGCAGTACAAGTCCTGTGACGTGGGCTCTGGACGCCAAGATAAATAACTAATGACGGCGGGAAAGCTGGAGAACATTTTGAGTGCTATCCTTATAGATTACAGTATTTTAAGAAAAATTAAGACCACCAGGTCAAAGTTTGACAAAAACCAGAGATGGAAAAAAGCGAGTGACAAAAGTTAATTTCTAATTCCTGAAATGAAAACAATTACAAAATAACATTTGGGTTAAAACAACGTATTAGACTCGTAAGTCTCTGCCATCACTGGTTTTAAGGCGAGAGGCACAGTTTGGCCCTACCAGATGCACGCTGTCACCAACAACAGCCTCGGGCCGTGACCACCAAGGACTGGTTTCAATTACTGGTGTTCATTTACCCCAGGCAGCACAAACAGCCCGGCTGGACGCTGCCGTGAAGGGCCCTGGCCGTCAACCCCGCACTGCACTTCATCACCGGCGTCATCTGTCCTTAAGCCTAACTTTATCCACTGTTTACAAATCAACCTTTTTCCCCTCAGGGTGACTCGCCGGACACGGCTGTTAAATTCCTCAGACTCGATTTGAAACCAGAGGAGACCAACTGCGCAACACGCTTCCCTCGCCGTCAACTTGCATTGACAATTTAGATTCTGGAACGAGGCAGCCGAACACTTTGTTTTATTGTTTTTATAATATACTACTAGCTTTGATTTTTTTTTCTTATTTTTTATTTTTTGGTCGTACGCCGATTGCTGTTTTCTAACCAATCCCTAAAACGTTTGCCAGTACCAACTTCTTTGGTCCAAAAAGTCCCTAAAAGTGACAAAGTTGCTGACCGCCCATCGCCTTTTGATAATGGATAAGATCGGCTTCACCTGCATCGGTATCAGCTGATTGGCCAAAACAAAGGAACCCGGTGCACTGCTGCGTACTTTTTATTGTGAACAAACTTCCAGAAAACTGCAAAGATGTTGAGTTCATTTAACTCCACGCTAAAGATCCGCCTGCTGATTAGGCACATCAGAACACTTGATGTGTATATACTTGATGATTTTGATGATGTAACGTTTAACGTTTATTGGTCACCATCTTACGTCTTTATGGTCTAAACTGAAGTACTTTGAACTACACGGTTGCTGAAATACGTGATACAAATAAACTTGATTTGCCTGAACACACTAATGCAAAATAAAAACTAAATTATAAAGGAGGAGCTAATTTGTGCAGAGGCGTCCGTACCTTGCTCCTTTATTTGCCTGATTTGCCTCACGGTCTCCTTGAGAATGGCACACTTGTCAGGCTTGACGTTGAAGCTGTCGATGTTGGAGAGGTTGGCGGAGATGAGCTCTGCCAGCTCTTCGATGTACTTGCTCTCCTGCTCCCTCCGACGCTTGTCACACCTGCCGGGGGAGGAGGGGAGAGAGTAGGGGGAGGGAGGGCTTAGACACGTTGCCATGGCGACCTCGCCTCGCCGAGAGCGGCGGACCGTTTGAGACCGTTCCGACGCCGGGGATCTCGCACTCACCCCAGACCCGGCGTGTCGCAGCTGGACAGTTTGCGCTTGCGGTCGGAGCACAGCGGCTCTAACGAGTTGTCTCCGACGCCACTCATCTTCAGCACATGTCAGCACCTGAAACGCAACACAAACCACGTCAACGTGATCGACGGGAACGCGACGCCGAGCGTTTGCCACGCGTGCGGTGCCGCCCAATCACCCGCAAACTGGATGAGACGACTCGGACGTGGGCTTATTTCTGTAAATCAGCTGACTTTTCGCGGGAACATCAGATCGTGGGTTTTCCTCGGCGTCAACCGGGCAGGCTGTCCGTTTAGCGGAGCAGCCCCTCACTCTGTGCTTCCATGTTTGATGGGAGTGAAATCTCATCTGTTCCACTGCGCGGAGGGACTGATGATGATGTAGTGATTTGAAGCCTCGGGGGAGATGGGTCATCCTGCGTTCAGCCAGCCTCCTACCCGCTGCCTCTCTGCTAGCAACAGCGGCAGCGGAGGCACACGTACGCACACACTGCTCACACCAACCACGCTCGCAAGAGTCGCATGCTCAGACATGTCGCCGTACGATGAGGGGGTAGAGAAAACAAAACAAGAAAAGAAAGAAAAAAGAAGACGAGGAGGGCAGCGACGCACACACATTCACTAGCTAGCTTCTTTGTCCGACCTCCAGAGCCACGAAACAAGACGGGGAAGACTTGAAAGTAGCCAGAGAGACACTCTGGTTACCAGCAAGAAAATATCCCTTCAGTCTGCTTCTGCTTTTCCTCCAATAATTTTAACTTCCCTCTCAACTCCTCCCTGCTTGCAGGACCCTGCCCTTGTTTTCTTGCTCTGGCATTGCCTCGCGTCTGACCTCACAGAGTTCACATTAGAGGAAACCCCTGTAGCCAGCGACTAAGGTCACCGCTCTTTCCGATTCCCACCCAGAGCAGCACACACTGCACAAAAAACCCCACTAAATCTTACCAAGTATCTTTATGGAGTTTCTTGTGAAAATGTTTTGTGAGACACAACTAACTTTTCAGCAAGATATAGGAGCTTGTTTTCGGTCTGTTATTCCTTAATCTTGATGGAAAATACTGGCTTCACTGGTAGATTATTTCACTTATGACATCATTTTCCCGTGATATAAGGAACTAGTGCTTTTTCATCAACATTAAGGAACTATTGACTTAAACCAAGCTAACAAAAATACTCTGTAAGACTTTTTTGTTTTTGCAGTGCAGGGTTGTTACAAACCGATTGTTCGACATAAAAAATATAAAGAAAAAGAAAAGAAAACCTTCCAAAGGTGGATTTCTTTCTGCCGACAGTGAGTGAGTTCATTCCGGAGAGGAATACTGTAGGATGGATAGGAGCTATTATGCAACGCCAGCTCTGTATTTGCAGGCTAGGACACGCCGCTCAGTCACCTACCAATGCTCCAAATACAACAACTGCACCACGTCTGTGAGACGCGAACCTGCATCTGCTCCTGCTGCGCGTCTCGTCTACCTTTCACCTTTCTCGCTTTCTTTTTCTCTCTAAACGTGTTTTAGTCTGCGACTCTCGCTGCCCCGCGTTCCGCTCCCTCAACCCGCCGATCTTCTCCCTTCCTGGTTTCACCTCTGCAGCAGCAGCAGCAGCAGCAGCAGAAAGAGGTGACATCAGCCCTCGGTCAGGCTCGCGCATTCGGGCTTTGAAGGCGAGCGCTATAAGGAAGCGGACTTTGAAAGCAGGGTCAGGTTTACGAAACGAGTGCAGTCACGGGATCTCGTTTAGGAGATTGCTTGACGTGGAAATAGATGAATTTGCAGCCTCGAGAAAAGAAGAGAGATGGCGCGTGAAAAAAAACTTCAACTGGGTCTAAACAGACTTAACAAGGTGGAAGAAGCTTTTTTTTTTTACCTAACAGAATAAAATCGGTTAAGCTTCAGCTAAACGTAAATCTGCTGCAGATAACGAAGCGGACGATCAAAATGGTTTTGAGACTCGTGGATTGCCCCACCGGGGGGGTGGCAGGGGAGGCTGAGATCAGAGGTGGGTGATTTGCTCGCTCGCTTCAGCACGGACTATAGGCTCACCTCAGGCAGAATGAGCCCCAGTCAAACTCCATTCAGGGCCTGCGCCACTTCTCAACATCTCCTGAGAACAGAAGAACAGATTAAAGTCATGAACCGTGGCGCTCTGCGAAGGCCTGGATGCCTCAGCACGTCAGCAGGGCTGCGGCTCCTCGCATATTTATCCATTCGGAGATTCATGGGAAAGCACTCATTTCTAAAATTGCACAGGAAGTCGCAGCAGATAGCATCCTGTTTGCGTTCTCCCCTCAGTGTGTTCCACAGCGTCATCACTTCCCTTTCCTGGAAATGCTGCCACCCATCCACCCCATTTACATATTCTCTTTATCAGTCTGCTTCCCTGCCATTCCTGACCAATATGCCTGCAGCTCTCACACATGCTGTCATGTAAAGAACCATAAACTTCAGTGCATTTAAATAGTTTCAATATTTTTTCTGTGGGATTAAATTGCACATAGAATAGATTCTTACTCAGCAGTTAGGTGCCAAGAGCCTACATGAATTTTATTAAGGTGCATCGAAGTAGATATTTTTATTTTTGAATCATTTACAAACCCAAGATTATTTGGCTTCCATTTGTTAATTAGGTCTATCACAATGAAAGAAACTGAGGAGTGTGGCTGCAGCATTACTAACAAATACTTGTGAATGTTAATACTTTCCCAATGCATTGTGATTCCTATTGGCTGAGTTAAAAAAAAAAAAAAAGAAAAAACCTGCAAACTACTTCTATGATTTCATCCCAAACTGGTGTCACTCGACCAAAGATGCGCCAAGAAATCGGCTAGAACTGGTCAATTACCAACATAATCGGGCCTTTTCTATTACAATCCGTTGGAAGATTAAAAAAAAATAAAAAATTCTCGCTCTTTATCGGTCAATTCTCCACTTTACACTGTTTATGAGGGAAGAAGACTTAAAGCTAGCTTTTAGTAGTATCAGTATTATGTTTGATCTGTATCTGTAACCAGATGTAAACAGAAAGGAAGATGAGGTTAAAGTTTGTCTCTATATTATCCTTTTGACCTTTCAACCTGTTCAGGAGTATTCTGAAGTTAAAGTAAAGCTTTATAACTCTCTACAATACACAAAGAGGGCATTATTTTGCGATGCTAATGCTGCAAAGTACAAAGGTTGCTAACATAAGATGCTAAATTCGTCAACCAAGCTCAATTACTCAATCTCTCTTTGGGATTAAATGAGGTATTTTTGACTTGAGTGGAACTTTACTCAGTTTAAAAATGTCAACACTCGTCTTTTGTCTGTTTTACCAAAGTAGAACCACGTTTAAACAGCGACTGCTCTTCCTCGCAAATGGAAAGGCATCCCCTCTGCTCCAGAACTAAATAATCAACGACCGCTTACCAAAGGACGCCTAGGAAAACCTGTTCAAGTCTGTTTTCAAATGACATTTGTCGGATCAGAACATGCATTCGCTTAGATCAGTAGGTTCAAGCTTCTTCTAAAGATCATAAAATGTCAAGCAAAAACTCCAAATACACATCTTCACTTTCGGTTGTTATTTTAAACCTTAGATGAGACCAGAACAGTTGGGTTTCATCGTGAACTTGAATAATTTCGACCTGAAGGCAGAGTTCTAAAAATACACCGACAATAGAGTCGTTTTGACGACGCAGGTTCAAAATTAAGACGATGACCTTTTAACACTCCTACCAAAGCAGAAGCTATATAGAAATTACAGTAGGGACCAAAAAGGAGGGGAAAAATCCTCGTGACGTAACCGTTTGGTTTTAGCCTCGATATTCGCCTCGCAGCCATCGTAGCCAGATGGAGTGTGAATTACAAGCTGCTTCCACCCTCTGTGTTTGTGTGTGTGTGTGTCTAAGTGTGATCCCCTCCACCCCCCCACCAACCACAGACCACTGATCACATCAGCCCTAAACACAAGACTGCAACCGAGCTAATGCTGCTGTTGAATAATTAAAAAAAAAAAACACACACACACACACACACACACACCCCCACAGAACAGCATCACACACACACCCCGTTTCCATTCCCTTTTTTTCATCTGCCCAAAGACTATTTAGTTCATACTCGCACACATTGTGATTTATTTTGATCAGTGGTATTATTTTAGCGTCCTGGCAGAGACACACAGTCAGCATGCATTAGTAAGCTCCAGAAGTAAAGTGTAATTCAGACCAGGAGGTTTAAGCACTGTGATTATGCAGCGCAGGAGGGAGAGGAGGAGTCAAGCCGACTGGTTAGAATTAGAAAAAATAAAAAAATAAAAAATAAAAAAGACAAGAGGGAGGAGGGAGAGACAGGTAGGGGGAGGGGCAGAGAAACGAGACACTGCACTGAGCTCAACGCTGCTCAGGAAAACCACCTTAATAAGGAAACTGAAGCTGCCATATTGAAATGCCACAGAAGGAGAAAGAAAAACATTTTATTGATAGAATCTCATTAATGCTGTAGATTATTACGACTTGAACAAAAAATAGCCGTTTGAAATGTTAGGTCCTCTCATTCAACGTGCAAAACGTTAAAATCTTGTTTCAATTTGCATCATAACTCATGCGGGCCGAGGCACGAAACAATCCTTTTCAGACTGGATTTCTCCAACAGGCGATGTATGTCTTTGCCGCTCCGAAACAATCCAATTAAAAACCGTTTCATTTCTGACCAAAGAAGCCTCCAGTTATTTTATACATAAATACATAAATATTGCAGAGTGTCAGTGAAATGTAGCGAACTGTAGGTCATAATAAAAAATTTTTTTTCCCTTTGAGGTTTGAAGAAGCAGCGGTTTTCTGAGCGCGGACGATTTCCAGTAATGCTACTGTACGATGACTCAGCAAAACAGTGGAACCTGCAGCAAAGTTCATCAACACCGGTAAAACCGGTCCGACCAATTTGTGATTGGCATGTTAGACTCTGAGAAATTTGACAAAAAGTGTTGCTCCTTTTAGTCCATCAGCTTATCATTGCACGCCAGTAGAGTTTTTTTTAGATAAATAAAAATTATGATAAAGATATGGATAAATGTTTTGATGGAAAAATTGGAAATGTTTGATCATTTTCTGCTATATTTTTTAAATTAATGCCTCCATCAAAAGTGCTTGTGACCCAGCCAGCATATCTACATGGGTACTACATGGCGGTGGCCCCACATGGGTTTGCCCATGTGGGGCCACCATAACAACTGCGGACAAACCCATGTGAGACCCACATTGTCTGTCCTCCTTTTTCCCATATGGGACCCACCTTGGTATGCTGGCTGGGGAGACCCTTAATTTGCGTTACACAACAGAGAGATGGTATTAACAACTGCGAAAATGTATTACATACTCCCATTTAAACCCTTTTTTTGACCATACAACTCAGTGTTTACAATTTCCATCCTGATAACTGCCTTTCTTTATCTGTACTTTGATACAACTTCATAACTTTGACGAGAGGTTTCATCTTTTTTTCTTGGCTCATGTTTCCTTTTTTTGGTGCAACACTTCTTCCAAAAGATTTCGCGGCTTGGTTTTCCATTGCTACACCGACTGGGTGGTCAAATTGTAAACCGAGTCTTACAACTTTTGTACTTGTTTTTTTTTTTTTACTGATTTCAAATATCCAAGTGTAGAGGCAGACCAATGCTTTTTGGTGCCTTGGCTGATATCAAAGGGGCTGCATGCTGAGAGCATTACTGACTCACCTGGAGCTCATTATTTTCTGAGCAGCAAGCAGATTGGTAAACCACTAGACATTGTTTGGGTGCTAAAATATTTGCAATTCGACAAATAGCAATCGACCAAATTCATTAGCTAGCCAGTATTTCTTGCCCAGCTTGACAGCTAGCTGGTTAACATGCAATAGCAACTTGTTGTTTTTAAGGTCTACATGCCATTGGTATTTCTCTTAATCTGATGAGAATGACAAAAAAAAAAAATTCAGATGCTGCATTTCAAGGTCCAATTTGATTTTTATTAGTCATTTGGCCAAAGGCCAGTGCAGCGAGAGTTTGAGTCAGTCGGGACGAGAATAGAAAGAAGGACATTCCTGAAGAGCCTTAAATAAAGCCTGCAATCTGAGCTCCCCAGGACAAAGAGTGGCAGGCCCAACAATAAACACCGGCCCACCCAAAACAAAGATCACACAAACTTGGAAACACACATATATATGACTCAATCCCCTCAAGAATGAACATTCAGCTTATGTATTAAGTTCTTCGTTTTAAAAATTATACCCCAAAACAAAAGTATATTTGCAGCCCTTACTAAATTATAAGCCATCTGGTCTACTTTAATCGTCTAGTATCATGTATTTACCACACACAGGGAGAACCCAGACAAGGTAATAAAGCAACAACAACAACAAAAAAGGCGCTAACTGGAGTCTGAGAGATCAAGTGCAAAAAGCCAACAAAAGAAAAGAATGACTTCCTCTTTTCTTCAAAGAACTTCTCCACCTTCTGCGGAACATAAAACCATCCGGACTCTGAACAAAGGGCCTCCACAAGCCCCAGCCTCCACCTTGGCTAGCAGGGACGATTTACTTTGATTCCAGGTTCTGTTGAAGGCAGACGGCAGCGTTGAGTTCCCGTTGGTCGGCCCGACTTGTTGGGAGCTATATTTGCAGGGCTATCGTCTTTAACTTTACAACTTGTACAATAAACAGGGACTGTAACAGACTAAAGGAAGAACGGTGCTTCAAACTTTGAGAACGACTGAACAGGTTTTGTACACTTGAAAAGGGAACAAAAGCGGATCCAGTTTTAACAAATAACGAGAAAATAAATGGTTTTTTGATCATGAACTAATAAAGGAATAAACATGGCTAATTTAAAATGATCAATCCTGAGCAATAGGCAAGAAGATAATAGCGTTCCTACGGAATCTTCCGTGCCTAGCTGAATCATTTGCATAGAAGTGATCCAAACTAATCTCAGTTGTGTTGTTGTACAGTCTGCTGTTGTCATAAGTCTTTCATTTATAAGTGGACAAACACAACGGACAACCATTTTGAATCTGCTGTAGCTTTAGTTGTCCACATCGTTGTGTTTGTTAGTTACAAGGACGGAGGAATGGTCATTGTCTAGTCCTATTAATATAATTATTTTTGCCATGTTCTGTGTCCCACATGCTTCTGAAATGTTATGAATATTCACTGGGGATGTTCATTTAAACACACACACACACGTGCAAGATGAGCGTGCATCAGCAGCGCAACCGTGACAGGACGCAGTTTCGCAGATTCAACTGACAAGCGTCAATTTCCGTGTCCTTCCACTAGTTGAAAAATTTCTGCACCGATTTAGAAATATGACGCACAAAATTATATCCGCTTATGGGGGTTTCCTCTAGTGATGTGTATCTTTTGTTGGAAAGCAGACAATAACTGGTGCAGGAGGAGGAGGAGGAGGAGGATGGGTAGGACATGCGCCACAAACGGGAAGAACAAGTCAAAGATGGCGGATGTGGTAAAAATGCATTTTTCCACGGCGTTACCGGACACTGAATCTGACTCGTCTCGGAGGAGTAACTTCACGTCGTTTACCTTAAAGTGCTATTGAGGATGAGCGTTTCTACATCTCCTGGATATTTTGGAGCCTAGATATTAAATTCTTAGCACAGTTGAGCTTCCTCATTGTTAATATAGCTTCTTTACAACAGCAATACAGGTGCTAGTTTACAACAGAAGCGAATGTTTATGGCTAATATAGAACATGCTGTTTATCGCTCACTGCTGAGAGGCTGATTGATTGTTGAGTACATCTGCTTGCTGCTTGGCAGCGATACTTCTCACTTTTTTTTTTAGATTACAAGTCATATCTTATAAAAGTGCACTGTTAGACAAGAAAGATCATTATTTTATCAAGTTAGCTCGGTTGGCTAATGCTATACTTTGCTTATCCTGATAAATCACTGAATCTCACTGCATCAAGCCAGAGGAGTGAATCTTACAGCCTTGTAAGAGTTTATTTTCTCCCCTCCGTGTGTCTGAAAGGAACTGGGTCCTTGTCAGTGGATGATATGCATCGAACCAGCTGCAGACTGGAGAAGACACAGTGTCCGCCGCTAAACTCCAAACAATGTGGAATTTGTCAATATGAGGATGAGAGCTCACAGGTGTGGGTTTTTGCTTGTAGGTCCATCACAGGAAAGTCACAGGTGGAAACCAATTTTTTATCATTTAATTAACCAGCAGAAATGTCTGCATGTGTCTTCAGTCACCTTAGATTCACCTCAACCTCAGGAAAGCGTCAAGTGAATCACCACAGTTACAAAGCTAGCGTTAGCTCTAGCGTGGCAAAGATCCTCTGTGAAAGTGAGATGAGAGTTTACAGCACATTTTTTTGGAGCTATATGAACTGAGCCAAATATTACTCTGGATGTTTCAGATGAAGATCATTATATCAGGGAAAAAAAAAAAAACAACCCTACCACAAATTAAACAAATAAGACAAGAGTGAACATCTAAATGTTGTTGACAAGTTTAAGTATGACTGTGTTGTTTAATAAATACAATATTATACACATCTGAGGCCATAAATAAAAAAAAAGCTCTCTTCTCTTTAAAATATATAATTAAAAGAAAGTACATTTAAACGTGGGAAACAAATATTTGTTCTTTCAAGATTAATAAATGCAGAGTGATTTCAAGCTCAGTGAGAAGATCTAAAATATAACTGTCAAAATCAGCCACGACTAGTAATTTAGTAATCGATTAATCACTGAGGAGAGAATTCAAATGAAAAAGACCTCTTCCTGAAAAAAATATTCAGTGCAGCAATTAAGCTAAAACTGTTCAAAATATATACATCATGCATTTAATATGTTTAAGCCAAAACTCCACAAGCGGCATGATTTTAGCTTCACTTGCTTCAGATTTATTAAAGAAATGGTAAGTAATTGCATTTTAGGTATTAAAACTTCTCTTTTTATTTTTATCTAAAAAGGTATGGAATTATTTATTTGCATCTTCTAATGTATTTCAAAATTACATATAAGGCTTTAAATGTATATTCTGGCAATTTATCCATTTTTTTAAATGGATAAATTGCCAGAATAATCAATAGATGAATACTAAAAACAAGCGTCAGTTGCAGCCCTACACAAAATAAAGGCAACTTTTAAAAAAAAAAAAGATCTGTACAAAAGCTGCGTAAAAGAAAACACATTTATTCAGAGGCATGGCTGACTTTGGGAGGCGTGGGAATTAAGTTTCACTTAACGCTAAGCCTGTGACGCAAATGTAAGCAGAGGATGGGAATGTAGAGCGATTAGCCACCAAGGAACGTAACTCAAGCCAATTGTAGAAAAACTACAGACAAGATGAATAAAAAGAAAATTTGTTAGTGATTTCTAGAAAAACGTGGCGAGACAGAGGATATACTTCAAAGCAAACAAAGTGTCTTCCTAAGACTCGTTTCCTTTAAAAAAAAATAAAAAGCACCTTCCCCACCTTGCTGAACACACACAAGGGCTTTGACAGCCTGCTTTGCATTTGGTGTTTTTTCCCCCCTCCCACAAACTGCAAAGTGTGGAAAAAATCTAGGGGAAAATAAAACGAAGATGAAAACAGAGACATTGCAGATTCTTCATAGCGTGTCTAAGAGTGCGCCACATGTGCACTGCCAACTACCCATCATTAAAAGCAACGAGAAACGAAAAAACGGGAACCAAATGGTGCAAAACAACGCCACAGGTTTACCTGGCCAACTCAACCCAACTGTAAAGCTAAAGCTCTTAATAATCCTTTTACGCAAGTTTGACACGCCGTGATGTATAGGCGACGTGAAGACTACCTGCCAAAGTAGATCAAAACAAAACAATAACTAAAAAAATAGAAAAAAATCCAGTGTGCCGTGATGGCACACGGCTAATATTATGGAAATGAGTTCATTAATCAATGGGGAAACGGCTTTTTATCTGAGGAGCCCGGGTCCGATCAGCCTCCAAGCTGCCCACTCTGATAACATACAGCCCTCCACTTCCAGCAGCTGCAGCGACCCAACAAATCTCATGTAGGTGCAAACACATTTTCAGCCGCCGCAATTAAACCGAAAATATTTTTAGCTGTGGAGCAGAGAAACAAAAGGATTCTGTTTTGTACACGTTTTAGCTGCGCTACTGTGATCGCCCCCCTCCGCCCTCTCCTCTCCTCCTTCTCGCTTGTGCCTTTCTCTTTTCCCCTCCCCCTTTTCTCTTCCTCCTGTTCTCCCCTCCGTCCCTGTTGGATTGGTGGAGTAAACACAGGAAGAGAGCGGGCTCTGTTCCACCACGCCGGAGCAGAGCCTGGGCGTTCCTGCAGTGCCGCTGCGCCGGGGTCAAAAGTTTACCGTGGTTTTCATTTCACCTTTCCTCAGCCAATCACAGCGCCAACACCGCAGCGCCTGAACTCTGACCCCCGGCAAAGAATTCCACTCAAAAGATGGTCTGACGCCAGTTTCACAACTTCGGCCCCTCCCAGCTCCCTCCCTCCCCGTACTACTCCTTTTCTTTTCTTTCAACTGGCCGGTTTCGTGTGTTGACAGAGCCTAGGTGAAACAGAATCCCCGACCGAGTTATAAGGGGAAACAGAGAGCGGCAGCTGAGAAAACGGCTTTTATGTCCTGCTGGCTTTCGCCGGGCAACGAGGAGATTTTGTTTTTGCAGTTTTCGAAACGCCAAAAGAGGAGAACACGTATGGAAAATTCGACTCATCACGTGCGGATGTTTTACAGCCCATTGAATAAGGAATGGCAGTGTTTTAGCTGGTTTCCATTCCAATTGGGCCAATTTTACAAGCGTCACTGTATACAAAGAGTTTAAAAATTAACAGATTAAGCAAGAACACTCTCCCCCCCTCCCCCAGCTGTTGCTGGATGCTGCCAATCAACTGACGTAAGGAGGGCTACTACACCTTTCCTTCTCTCTGATAGTGAAGACAAAAAGGACAGATTGAATGCAAAACCTGGCAGAATGTAATATGTCTGGCGCCTGGCATTAAAAGTCTGCTTGGATGAACGTCACTGTCCTCTTCTATATGCCGACATCTGATCTACAGCTCAGATACCAAAGGGAAAAGTCATTTTTGATTGAGTACATTTGTTGTCATTTTTGAAGAACTCAAAATAGGCCTGTCACAATAATCAATAAATCAATTAATCTCATTATAAATTAAAACAAACTCAATCATTTCTATTGGCATAATCTCTTTTCTCCTCTCTATTTTTTCCAAAAACCTGGATGTCTTTAGTTTGGTGCTTTGGTCTCAACAAGCCCTTTTATTGAAAGACAATTTTATTTCAAAGCCTTCAAAATTCATTTTATTTGTTCTTTTCTTTGCTTATCGTTTGTGTGCATTTAAGGTTTCCTGATCTTTTAGAATGTGCTCTTGCACTTCTAAAAGCGCAAGAGCACATTCTAAAAGATCTGCCAAGTTTTATTTATCAAATTGATACGATACAAAATTAGCGATACCAGCTGAAACCGATGTTAGTGCTCATATATCGTACCTCCAAAACACCAATATCTGCTCCAATTTTCACATATGTGCTTCCTTTGTTAGAATACTTCAAAATATAATGGGAATTTGTCTGTGCGCATCAAAGGCAAAATAACAAACTAACATGATACACAGAAAACATTAGCAACACAATCGATAAGTTGCTTTTTTGGGCAGCAGAATAAAGAGAAATTCCTTTTAAGTTTTCAAAGTTTTCAATTTTGGCTTCCGTTTTTTGCTGCATACACTGTTATATTTTTACTCAAGGTTATCAGGCAGTGACAATCTCACTGTATGCAGGCTCATCAGTCTTCTGCTTCCCATTTAAACTACCATGTTACTGCATCCACGATACTTTACACAAACAAAGAGCAGTCAGATGCGTGGTTATCAACAGAAGGACTTAGGAGTCTAGAATCTCTTCTGAGAGTACGCCGCGTCTCCTGGGAACGCGTTTAAGCGTCGAATCAGCGCTGCTCAGACCGGCTGGACACAAACACACCCGTAAGGCACTTGTACAAGCAGACACACGCGCACGACATAATCCAAGTGTGCGTTTGTTTTTGTCTTTGTGACACTGTACTCCGTTCCATCTGCTGAGTGATTAAGCCTACCTCTAATCAAGCCGCTTGCGCTTGTAGGGGAAGGACAACGCAGGGCCAAAGCACACGGAACAAGACAAAGTCTTACGCCTGGCAGTTTTCCAAACTTTATACTTTTAATCCACATTTTTAGTTTTGCTTTCTCAGAAGCAAGTTACGTGTGTTGGGACGGTGCTGGGAAAGAATGCAGTTAAACGTTTAAAGTTCAATTTATTATTATTTATTATTTCTGCTGAAAGACGTCAAAAATGTTGCTTCTTCTTTACGGCTCGTAATAATAAGTGATAGAAAGAGTAGCAGCTAACGTGTATTTTAACTAAGGCCACCTGAAAGTCAAAGAAAAACAACAACAGCAAACACATTTGGAGACAATATAAGAATTAAAAGAGTAGAGGATCAAAGTATTTGACTGAAGGGTGATCAGACATTTGCAATTCAACCAAATGTGCACAGTTTAATGCCGACTGCAGCAGAAGACTAAAATACTTTGAATGCATTTCTTGGATATAGAAATGGCCAAAATCGCAGGCAAAACATCTGAAATTGATCAGATCATGTCTAAAAAACCTGAGGGAAAAAGTAGTACTACTGTTAATAAAACACTTCGGTTCAGATAATTCTCTCATTTTAATTGAAATATTTCTTTAAATGGCCCGATGGTTAAGCATCTAGAAATAAGCAATAAATCGCACAATAAATTAAAATGAGCTCCATCATTGCCATTTCAATGTTTATTGATCCTGTATTATAGTGATACTAGACTTCAAGTGCACCATCTCAAAAACTTACTTGAAAATGGTCTCAAAACAATATAATCGTTTATCGCAATAACTTCCTGGACAATCTGGACAAAATGTGTTTTCGTGAAAATCCTAGCAACAATGATGCCGAAACTCTTAAAAAACTGCTTCCAGCTAAACAAATTTCAGAAATTACAACAACAAAAAACTGCGGTTACACTAACATAGCAACAGGATGGTGAATTAGGTCCATTTGTCTCTTTTTAAATAACGGCGTGTCCTGCTGATTTAATAATTTTGCTGCATCAAAAGCAGCTCAAAGGTAAATGAGCTCAAATCAAAACAAGCTCAATGAGTAAACTGAATAATTTAGACTGAGGGCTGTGTTTCATTTAGTGGTTGTGTGTGAAGCAGAATTATAAACAATGAATGTGGATCAGCTGAAATTTTTTTTTATTAGTGTTTGGGTGTTATTGATCACGATCCCAAATTTTGGAAAAACTGACAGGAAAATGGAAAATATCAGCCAAGCGAAATGATTAAATAATTAAATAATTAGTCTGAAATGCTTGCACTTGTAAATACCAAAACAGGTCAAAGGCGAGTTCATCGGATGACCTTCACTTGCACGTAAAGAAGAAAATCTTGAAAAGACTTTTCTAGAGGCGCTTATTGCATCGAGAGCCTCACTTCCTCCGTTATTGTTGTGGAATTTTTTTTTTTTCCGCAAGGCAACAGCAAACACGCATGTAGAGCAAAATAAGCTTGTAAATGGTAACGATGATCAGTTGTGAAAGTTGGACCACCTCCCTCCCTCCCTCAAAAAAAAAAAAAAAAGATTTATGTCGGAGTTTTGCGAGTGTTGTTTGCTGCTAACTCAAAATGATTTCAAGTTGCGTTGCGATGTCGCAACGTCGAGAAACCAATGTTTGCAATGCTATTCTGGGGACACCAGCGAGCTCCGGAGCGGCAACCTCTTGATGCGAGGGTTGCCGTAACAACAAGCCTCATCAACAGTGGTGACTTCACCAGGCAAGCAGAAGAACAGCTTAAAAAGAGAGAGAGAGAAGGAGAAAGAGAGAGAGCTACATTTTCCACTTCATCCAGAGTGAAAACTAAAAACAGCCCAATCAAGAAACGAGCGCTGTAAATTTGGAGAAATATTGCCTCGCCTGTGTTGACACGCTGAAATGCTTCTGGAGCCCTAAATGATGCTGCAGAGGCCCCCTGTCATTTATGTCTTAACTTTTCTATGAACTCGAGCCTGCAATAAAGCAAATCTGCAGAAGAACATTTAAAAAAAATAAAAAAATGTGAATGTCTGCGCGGTCACAGCGACCCTGGGTTTGTTTCCGAAATGAAAGGAGAGTTTGAGTTGTGGATGGACCAGGAGACGGTGTCCGTACAGCCCATGCTTGCACACTCGCATATCCTCTTACAAACATGCTGCTGCGCTGCTGTGCCAACCGCAGCTGCTATACAAATCCTGACTCAGCCAGAGACCGCACCCCCGCCGCCACAGAAATTCAACTGAGTGCTTCGTTTTGGAGATGCAGAAAGAGGAACGAAATGCAAACGAGACCGGGGAGCGTTTTTGACGCCGGGACAATCCGGGGACAGTCGACAAAACGTTCTCCGACACCTCTAACCAATTCGGCTCGACATGCTGAACTGTGTCAGCAGCAGTCTCGATTGGTGTGATTTTCTAACCAGTTTCTACCTGTCCCCAAACTAAAACATTCTCCTTGACCTTTTTCATATTTTGAACTTACAACTAGCAGTTATTTCAGCAAACTGTTATTCTACTAATCGTTTCAGCTCTCCACTAATAAAAGCGGAGCTTAAGGAACATTTGACATGTTTTTTTAGGTGACCTATGTATTTAGCCATGTCAATACTTTGCTGTAATTAAGAGCTACTTTGGGTTGTTTCCCTAACAAATTAAGTCTTTCAGTTCACTCAAAGTTCCCTGAGATTAGATGGAAAGCTTCTAAACAACAGTTAGCAAGTCTGAACTTTGACTGGGCCAGTCTAGCATCTATATTAGCACAGGTGGTGTGCTAAGTGTTCTGCTGGAAGGTGTACCTCTGAGGATTTCAGTGTATTTGATCCATCCATCCGATCCATCCATCCATCCAATAACCCAACTCAGCTTCCACACAGCTTATCCCTGAGCTGTCTGCTGTGCTTCTTGGTCTTTATGATGCTGTTTATCCGTCCTGGTTATCCAGCAAACCTCAGTCCTTCACAGAACAGCTCTGTTTCTACCGGGTTGAAATTCCAAACAAGCACACTCAGAAATTTTGACTTCTGAAGGTAATTTGTTGTGCAGAATTAAGTTTTGGCTGATTGGAGTAAAAGATGGCCAAAATACACAAACACACACACACACACAAAACACCCACACCCACCAGACTTCTCTAGAACTTTTTTTTTAATGAAGATAATCAAGACCATGTTTTATGCCATATGCAAACTGCCAACAGAATCTAATAAATTATGGTATAGGGTTAAAGTATGGAGAGTGGAGAGTGCCAAATTACAATAGATAAGCGCTGAGCGTTTATCCTGTCTGCTGGACCACAGTGAGCTCTCTCATTAACTTATCGGAGATATTTCAGACCAAATCAGAGTGACAGAGGCTCACTAAAGAGTTTGTAGCAAATACAGAACGATTTACTGAAGTTATTTTCACACTTCCAGTGACCCAGAGTCCTAGCAAACTGGGAAGATGATGTCTTGACCTGCTGCTTGAAGCAGCCAATCAGACATGGGGATCTCTGTAGAAGCTGTCCTAGTCCCGCCTCCTGACTTTGACAGGTGAAGTTGACTGTTTATATTATTCCATGATGTGCTTGAGCATAGCAACATTCATCCATCCATTTTCTACACACCCTTTTCCCTTACTGGGGTCAGGAGGTGCTGATGCCTCTCCAGCTAACATTCCAGGCGAGAGGCGGGGTCACACTGGACAGGTCGCCAGTCTGTCGCAGGGCAACACAGACACAGACAACCATGCACACTCACACCTAGAGAAAAATTGGGAGAGGCCAATTAACCTGACAGTCATGTTTTTGGACTGTGGGAGGAAGCTGGAGTACCCGGAGAGAACCCACGCATGCACAGGGAGAACATGCAAACTCCATGCAGAAAGACTGGGGCCAGGAATCAAACCCAGAACTTTCTTGCTGCAAGGTAACAGCTCTACCAACTGCGCCACAGTGCAGCCCGCATTGGAACATGAAATAATTAAATCATGAATTATATATAGTCTTTAAAATTACATCACTATGTTTAACCAACACACACAACATATTATTTCTGAATTTATGACATTTAAGTAATTATTCAAGTTATTTATTAATTGTAATTTGGCACTCTTCAATAAAAATATAAACACGTTTGTAAGGAAATGTACATTTCTCCACTGCCACAAGACAACAGTCCAAGTTTGGAAGTGCTGTGTCATCCTGGGGGCATTTCTTCAACTTGACCTTATTTCCCATTCTTACAACTCTGCTGTTGTAAGAATGGGAGAAGTGAGAGGACTAATAGGAAGAAACTCTTAGCTGTAACAATAACCGTCAATCTCAATTAAGATAACTATTAAAAAAACAAAACAAAAAAAAAAACAACTTAATGGGTGGGAGGCTATTTCAGAGTTAAGAAAAAGTTCAAAAAACAGTTAATCCAGAATACAATCCTTTTTTTTTTTTTCTGTCCTTGTGCTCACCAAGCTCTTTTTCTTTAAGTTAAATAACAGACAGAGAGAGCATCTGGTAGCAGTTATCTCACAAACCAAACTTCTTTTTTTTCTGGCCCTGCTGTCCTTCCCTAAAGCATTTTCTTATAAAAAAAAAAAAAAGAGGTCTCCTAAACAAAACACAAACAAGGCCCTGCTAACATTTTACAATACTACCCAAACTCAGAAAGGTCCACCACCCCCACTGGCTTGTTCAGGTGAGCCCGCTTTACGAGCATTCTTCAGCGTGGGGGTGGCAAAGTTAAAGTGGGAGTTGAAGTTAAAGAGGAAGGGCAAAAAAGGGAGGGAGTGAAGGGCTGTGGGGGGGGGGACAATGATGTTGACACTCCCTTTCCTAATAAACCGTTTCCCCTCATCCAATCGATGAGGACTGGAGCACGAACCGTTCCAACTCCTCGCTGGTTATAAACTGGAATTGGCTCCAATGATTGCTTCAGGCTGCCTGTTTGGTTTATAGGAGCGAGCAAGCGCAGCTCACATATGGCTCAGCTGGCCTAACACTTTTTTTTTTTACCCCACAGTTGAAGGAGAGGTTACCAAGAGGGGTAGGAAGAGGGGGCAGGAGGAGTGAGATGTGACTTTAAAAACAGGCAAAAGTGCAAACTAACCCGGTTTGACTTGGGTCTGACCAAGCCGTGGCTCTGGTTTCAGTTGGTTTCAAACTCGTATACTTTTTTTATTTTGGGTAACGCGGCGAAATAGTGACGTGAATGTCTTGTTTCTATATTTAGCCCCAGAGAAGTAGGCAGAAAAAAAAAAAAAAAAGCCAACGAACCTGTTGAGTTTCACCCTACCGACGCGCTGCACTGTTCAGATGCTTTACGGCTGCAAGGCTGACCTTGACGTGAGTGCGGCGAATACGACACGCGAGCCGACTGCACGAAACAAAGTTAATCTGCACTTGGTTTAAGGCAATAATCCAGCCGACGGTGTGAAGACACAGCGAGTTCCTAGGGAAGCTTATCTGTCAGCGGAAACCGCTTCCCTTTCGACTGGCCGCGCGCTGCCAGGACGAGTGCCTGACAGAAGCAGCATCAAGACCAGGGAGTCATATTTCAACTTGAGGGAGGGTAAGGGGGGACAATCAGGCTTTCCTTTCAGCTCCGTGACATCAGGAGCGCTCACACAGCCACCGTTCAGCTATTGGGCTACTCGTTTTCAACCGACGTCGCGCCGCACGATGACATGATGGATTGACGGACCAGACAGACGGGACGCGCAAAACTAAAACTATTACTTCTGCCGCGCGGTTCCTCTCTTAGGGCACACCGAGGCGCGGACTGATGAAACGTTTAAAGAATGCGATCTATTCAGAAAGCAGAGGCAAAAAAAAAAAAAAAGCCACTGGACAAAGACAGGGGCAGTCATCAAAAAGGCACGCAAAAGACGAGCTCCCCGGCCGTTCGTCTTCAAGTCGTGAAGGCACACTGGTGTTTTCAGAAGGACAAGGTATAGAGAAAGTAGTGAAAATGTCTCAAATGTCTAAAACAAACTTTTAGCAGAATTGGTGATTATTGCAATGTTTAGAATCATCGAGGAAGACAAATATCGTGATAAGAGGAGCGATTTATTGTGATGATGCTAAACAACATGATATAATCTCCCCCCAAAAATACCTACCCGTGTGGTTGGTAGTGTTTATTCTTTGAATCATATCTGAGGTCTACATGGCGTTAAAAAACACAAAACAAATTTAATCAGGACTGCAGCAAGCAATTACTTTAGAAATTGATTATTCTAGCAATTCATTGGGTAAGAAACCCCCCCTGTAGGCACACTCTACAGATTTTTCTTTTAACCACTAAAGTCTTTGTAATACAACATTAGAAATGTGCTAAAAGATGCAAATAAAAGAATTCAGTTCCTTTATTGAGAAGTAACACCATATTGCCTAAAGTGCAATAATGTAGCATCCCATTATTGAATATGAACTGGGTGAAGCTAAAACAAGTACAGACAATTGTATTTTTACCTTAAATGATAACACGTATATAATCATTTGTACAGTTTCGGCTTAATTACTAGTCTGACTGTGTTGTTCTTCCAGCAGTTTGAAATTGTTTTAAGTCTCTCTACTCCGGTTAATGCTAAATCAATTACTAAACTGGTTGTTGATCGTTTCGATAATCAATTCATCAGATTCATTTCAGCCCTACATTTTAAACAAAGAAATTCTTGCATTTGACCCACATCCATCCATTTTCTATACTCCCTTTTCCCTTACTGGGGTCGGGAGGTGCTGGTGTCTATCTCCAGCTGTCATTTCCGGGCGAGAGACGGGGTCACCCTGGACAGGTCGCCAGTCTGTCGCAGGGCAACACAGAGACACACAAGACAAACAAACATGCACACACACACTCATACCTAGGGACAATTTAGAGAGATCAATTAACCTGACAGTCATGTTTTTGGACTGTGGGAGGAAGCCGGAGTACCCGGAGAGAACCCACGCATGCACAGGGAAAACATGTAAACTCCATGCAGAAAGACCAGGGCCGGGAATCGAACCCAGAACCTTCTTGCTGCAAGGCAACAGCTCTACCAGCTGCGCCACTGTGCAGCCCTTAAACCAACAAATACTGCACTCAATTAGTTTGCAATGCCATTGAGATAGCTATACTTTTACCCTCTTATTATTATTTTGAGTTCATGCCATCCCTACTTTCCAGTCTTTGGAAAGCTGCCAAAAATTGTTTTTGTAATCAAACCTATCAACTGTCAATGACTATGCATATTTGAATATTTTCTGACCTGACAGTGTGAGGACTGTACGTCTCGGTAATCTTTGATCCTCGGTTAAAATCTGGCTACATTTGAGCAAAGTAAGAACGTATCTCCACTTCATGTATTCGAACATCCAAAATATCATTATTATGACAAGACTGTGCAGCATATGCTGATGGTTTAATGAGATACCAACTGTCAGAGTCTGTTTTTTTGTATTGGCTCCAGTGGCCTTTATTTAACAGTGAATGGACAGGAAAGAGGGAAATGAGAGAGAGGGAAGACATGCGGCAAAGGGTCGCCAGGACGGGAATCGAACCTGGGACAACCGCGTCGAGGACTAGGGCCTCCGTATGTGGGTTGTGCTAAGCCCCTGCGCCACCACAGCAACCCCCCGACTGTCAGAGTCCTAATGAATAGTTTATATGACCATCCTTTTTCCATTTAATTAAAACACTTGTCCTCCCACTAGGAAGCAAAACCGGTGCCAGTTCTACTCTGCTACAAAGGTCAACAGATCAATGTTTTGTTTTTCCAATATTTCCAATATATTTCCCAATATTATCCCATTTCAGCCTGACATCCGCTTATTTTATTAGTTTGAAACATCCACATAAATAGGTGATGTGGACTTAGGACAAAAATTACAGTAGAGGACACAATTTTAATATAAGGTGTTTGATTAAAAGTGTTTGGCTTACCATCAGAAGTAATTTCCTGATTCAACCAGTGTTTCAAAACTGATACTCGGCAAGTACGGGCAACACCTGAAGATTTTGAAAACAATGAAGGATAATTAAAGCGCATAAAAACTGATGATTGGCTTGGAATTGTTACTTTTGAAGTTTAAACAGTTTCTTCTGCTGTTGGTTTTAATGAGAGTTCAAATAAAGTCTCCATTTCTGCTGGAAAAGATGACTGAACACAATATTATGTAGTGTTCAGAAGCAGAGTTGCACAACCTAATTTTAATGATGTAGTAAAGTGGGATTATTTTTTTTAACCGCAATATTTTCACTTGGAAGGCTCTTGCTGTATAAAGGGGTAGATTTCCAGCCAATTAGACAAAATGTCACTTTTTTTAACACTATTACAATAAGTTCAAATACGTTAACTGTTTCATTTGGAAATATCTGGACTTTATGGCTCCGCTCGTAAACGAGGAGCTCTTTAGTGCTCTAGTGACAGAGAAAAAAATATTTTGCTGTTTTTGAGAAAATCTAAAAACTTAACAATAAATAGTGAATTTCCTTATTAAGACAGAAATATGAGAAATGTGACAGAAATATGAGAAAATACTTACAGTTCTACGCTAAAGTTGAATCAGGCTGGGATTCTTTCTTCTAACGTAAATAAGTTTCTTACATTTGACAGCATTTTCTATGTCAGTGTTTCGTTTTATTTTCGTCACATTCCCCAGGAATATCTCTAGGGAAAGAAAAACAAAACTTCTGTTCCACATATCAAAAAAAAAAAAAGGAGCAAGACGTACAAGCAGGGAAAACCCTTTCCAAAACCCCTGCAATACTGTACAACTACTGGCTAAAAGCTGCCACCAGAAAGCTAGTGCAAGTAAAATGTTATGCCATTTCAATCTGTCAGATTTCTGGTAAGCTAATGAAAGTTTTGCACAAATTCGAGGAAAAGATTAACATCTTCTTGAAACTGCCAACATCACTGGGTTAAGTGTAAAAATGCAAATTTGTATTTTTTTCTCTTTTGGGAATCACACAGGCCATGACGTCTTGATTAAATGTTACAAACCGAGTTAATAAACTCAACCTCGAAGTCGCTCCAACACTTAAAATAACAAAATCAGCTGCAAAATTTGAGCTTTTTGCAGCCAATTGCATCAATCCGTTTTCATAAATCAGGTGACGGAATGCTGATGCCAGCGTTTTGCACAGATAAATAATGGAAAACAACCAGATTCAATCATATTTCGATTCAGTTCAGTTTGATTTAACTTCGGTGTGAGGAAAAAAGAAGTGTGTGTGTGGGGGGTGTGTCTTTTTATTAAATGTGTGAAATATCTGGTTTCAAGTGTAATCAACGCTCTCAGACGTTAATCAAACGTTAGATTGCACTTTTTTTTGCAAAACTGTGCAGTTTGAATATCAAGCACTTTCCAAACTTTGGAAAACATCTCATGCAAATGCAAGCATTTTCAAGGATTTAAAGCACCTATATAAATGGAGGAATGGAGGATTAACCCTCCATTCCACAACAGGGCGCTGTAACCCAAACTGTGCTGGTTCTCTTCATCAAGCCAGTCTGAGCAATGCAGTTTTAAATTTTAATAAATAGGGTTCTTCATGTATCAATAGCAGTGACGATAAAGACGGATTAAGCCAGGCTTATAGTTTTGGACTGAGCGCGACCTATGTGCACCAACTGTGCCGTCCCTGTACCTGCATGTTAGCCTCATGCTATTATTTCCAAATTATGGTACCTGCTTGTGCATTTAACACAAAAACAAGGAAAAAAACTAACTTCAGAGGGCATCATTACAGGATAACTACACAACACACTACTGGTGGCATTTTTGTTTCAATATTTAAGTCACTAAATCCCTTTTCTAAATATAATTTACTGAAATAAACACTCTTCCAAGAGCTATTCCTAAACCCAGTTGCAGAAATACATTCAACGCAATCCCACATATGTGGTTGGATATTAAACAGATTATCTCATTATAATGTAATACCGCTAACATTATGGTAATTGCATAATCAATCATGTGACATAAGATCGCGATCTGAGACCACAGAGAGGACCTCTCCCAGACCCATGAGAAAAAGTGATAAGTTAATGAATTATTGCAAACACGGGGGATGGCAGACAAAGAGCGAGAGCCACGGATCGCGGTCACTTCTGCACCCCATCTGCAGTCAAAGAATCCCCCCCAAAAGATTGATTCATTGTTAACGCAGCCTGACACCCTGTGTGAGGGAGAAAGAAAGTGGTAGATAAAGGAACAGAGAATAGGGAACAGGGGGCTCCATTTGCCAAAGAGAAGGAGCCGAAGCAATTCACTGGACAGGTTCCCACAGTGGATGTTCTTCCATTTAGAAAACGACATACCTTCACTTCAGTAATGGTGTTTTGTGAGAGTCAAAGTAAAAATAAGAAAAAAAGACAGGTAAGCTCGTTTGGCAGCTGAAGACTGCAATCTGCAATCACGCTTTCTAGCTATTGAAGAACTGAACTATGTCCTAGTGTCAGAAAAGCACACACAAAACAAAAACATCAGGATCATTTAAGAGAGTCCTTCATGCGAAGAGGCATCGAGATGTAGGTGCCTGCAAGTATTGGCAGGGATGGCCCCAGGGCAGCGGGCCCAACAACACACCTAAACCAGAGCCATTTCAGAGGAATGACTAACACACTACCTCATATGAGTACGCTCTCCAAGAATGCCCTCTTACAACCTCAGCCTAACACCTTGTTAAGCAGACAGGGAGTAAGAACCCGAGACTGCACGAAACTCCGGCCGCTGTTCAAGCTCCCTTAAAAATGAAACAAAACTCGTACACGTTTTGTGTCACCTTTTTTAATCAACAGCGAAACCGGGGTTTAATCATGCGATGGGGGCCGTCATAAGCACGGATTGCCTAATCTCTGGATTTACCCGAGCGGACACTCTGGACAGTCGTATGACGACGGGGCGTTAAAGAGTTCTACGAATTTTATAATGCGACGTCTTACTCTGGTCATATTGTCAATCAACTGATCTGATAAGTGAGCACAAGGTTCAATCAAAAATCTGTCAAAAGTACAAAAAAACTAAACAAAAACTTGAAGTCCTGCACCAACACTCGGTGCAGACATCTATTTGCTCTTTCTAAATGGATGTTTCATGATGGATTTAATTGCCAATCTAGAATTCAGGCCAGCTAGGATTGTTAGTAAGGTAATTGCATTTGGGTTTTCATCGTCTTTTAATAGATGGATCATTTCATCATGGGTGCCAAACTGTCTCTAGATTAAATTCTTCTTGGCTGAATGAGGCCTTCACAATGCTTAAAGATTAGATTCAATTCTCTTAGTAAATGAAGCCGTTTTGCTTTGACATAAAACTATTTTGTAGAAGTAACAACACAACAACCTTGGAGCTTTGAGTTAGACCAGTTTCAACGAGTCAGTTTTATCTATCTCCTCAAAAAGATAATAGTCATTTCATACTCGGGGCTGCAGTTTGTACAATTTTTGATCAAGAAAACGTCCCAGGATATCAAAGCCATTTTGTCTTTTCAACAACAAGGCTAGTTATTTCTCAAGTAAAAGTGATATTTCGTTCCAATTGCTAGATTCATTGATTGTCCCATCCTCATGCCCTTTTATTTGACATTGCAGGTAGAAATTTCAAAAAAAGCCCACTGACAAAGTAAACACAAACAGAATTCAAATCAAGTATTTATTTACTTCACGATGTCTTCTGGCTCAATGCCACGCTTCAATCACATGAGAACTTAAGGCTTCTTTTCAAGATTTAAGTTGTGAAATTCTTTCATATAGAGCAGCGTGCTTTTCTAGTCCAAGCAAAAACGTGTGTGTGTTAAAAAAATACTGGAAACGTGCATCGTTGTTGCCGTTTCTTATTTTGAACTTATTTTCCAAGGCGACTTGGAAACTTGACCTTTTGGCTGAGAAAAAAAACCAACCACTAAAAGTCAAGCTGAATGTTTAATATTCATTTGAGCCAGTGAAAACACAATAATAAACACTCACTGCTCAATGACAAGATTTAAAAGAATGAAAGAAAGAACAAAAACAACAAAAGATCAAATTTTGCCATTCTTTAAACTAATATTCTGTTTTGGGTCCCAACCTTTCACACGTTTTCTGTCTTACACTAGAATCTCGTATTTGAAAGTGCTGTAACTTGATCTCGGTATGGCTTTAAAGACTCGCAGCCCCTGTGCTGGGAGACAGATGATTCCTCCAGCAGCGGGATGAACTACAACTGGTCGCGGACTGACTTCCCAACGCTATCCGGCTACGTTGCGTTCAATGAAAGGGGTCAACTCAACTGTAAGAGTTTCGAAGAATGCAAAGCCCGTAATAAACAGCGGTCCGTAAGCGCTGGAAAGCAGCATTTTCTGCCGCGCTGAGCAGGAGGAGGAGGAAGACTGCTGCACCCCAGCGAATCAAAGTCAATGTCTCGTAAAACTTTGTGGCTAGCGGAATATGGAAACGGCTATAAACGCGAAAACCGATCGGAATAACAAACTATTAACTGAAGTTCGATGTTTATTACTGTCATATTCACGTCGCCGGCCGTATTAATATTTATTACACGACCGAAATCCCACAACAAATTTACAGCGTTTAAAGGTGGCTCGTTTTAACACGGTAGCTTAAAAACCACAGCCTGCTCGGAAGCGAAGCAGCACCAACTGCTTCTGCAACAACAACAAAAAAGAAAAACATCACGCTCAAACAACCTGGCGCCAGTTGTTCAATACTTTGTTTGCGACCGAGTCACAAACCACTTGGCAGGGGGTTTAAAAAAAAAACTTACCGGCTTCGACGCTTTCATTGACTGCACCAGCTTCTTTAAAGCCTCTACAAACTCTCCGCCATCTTCGGCAATACCGTGTTTGTTTAAATGGGAAACACTCCCAGAGCGGAGGGAGCCAGCTTGTAGCAGAACGAAATGCCCTCTGGGTAATGTAGTTGTGTTCCATTTTGAACTGAATCAAACTGTTTGGCACTTTCTGAAAACGAACTACACGCACACTCGTACCCTTAGGTAACATGACCAGTAGTCATTGATATTATTTGGGGAGCGAGAGGCTTCAAATTTTATTTTTAGACGCAGAAGTACTTATTTTAATTGCTTTTCTACATAGAATTGCGTTGTCTTTTTTGTAAGACAATTGATTTTTTTTTTGTATTCTTTCTATAAAAGACTTGTTATTAAATATTTAGATATTTATAAGCACTCTGGTGTGCATTTGAAGTTTATTGTGGTGGTAACACAAGCATTGCATAGCAACAGTATTCACACCCCTTTAGCTGTGTTACAGAGATATGTACAGACTGCATCTAAGTCGGCTCCTGCAATATGGCACCCAAAAGTGACCTGCATAAATTAATAAAGATGTTTCTGAGTTGCTGCAGGAACAGGACTATGAACACTTCATCTATGTTGTGGAATTTTTAAAAAGTATTTCTGTTTTATTACATGTATATTTAATGATTTTTCACGCACTTTTTTTTAGATAACCAAGACACAATTTTGTTTTGCTCTACTACTTATACAACTTAATAAGAACAAACTAATTCAAATTGATAGCAGATCTACAAAACCGTCACTGAGTTTTACATCATGTCATCAAACAGAACACTCCATGTACTTTTTTTTTTTTACTTTGGCGGATATACTAAAAATCACATAAAAATAGCGCTATTTGCATCTTCATGTAAGACAAATTCTTGCTGTAGCAAGCTATACGGTTTGCCACACCCTCGTTGTGTAGGCTCACATTATGTAAGCCACTTTCTCAGTGGCGATCTGTCAAGCGGCCCAGTTGGTGTGGAAGGAGGAGTGAAGGCCAAGGTTGGCCTGAGAGCAACAGGGCAAGTGTGAGGTTAAAGGGCGCCGGGGATCGGGGGTTGAATTGATGAACGTTCTTTACTCGCTCTTTGCTGCGAGGAGAAAATGCTATCTGCCATTTCGCTATGAAAACAAAGACGAAGTGTGCTAAATCGCAAACGTACAATGATGAAATGTGCCACCGAAATGGAAGCCAAACAAAATGTTAAAGTAAACGTTCGTTCGGTTTTGTCACGGTTGTCCATAAAAGAATTTATGATTCACAAGTTAGTAAAGTAACCAAATAGAAAAGATTGAACTTTTTGTTTGCATGTTGTAGGTTTGTCTGGGAAGAGAGACTCGGGCACATTCCATAGAGTCCCATGGAGTGTGTTTGTGTCCCTTCCCCCACTAAACATGCTAACCCACAGCCCCCCCCTTTACCCCTTCAGTAAGTGTGAGACACTTTATCCCATTCTCCCTCCCTACTTGCCCTCTCTCCACTTAAAAAGGACAGGAGATAACAGTTTGAAAGGACAGGAGATAGCCCCATAATCATTAATGTATTCAGACTGGTTTACCTGCAAATAGCCAGGCTTTCTTTGCACTAAACCAATCAGCCCCCACCCCTCTTCTCAGACTTTATGTTGTGAACATCAACAGCATATATTTTAAATATAAGTGTAATTAAAATTCACTACATTTTTAGATTAAATTATTCACATTTTTTTTGTTTGCTATGTAGAATGCGCCAGGCTTACAAAAGCATGTACTATTAGGTAAACAAAAACAGCAGACTAATTAGTCAAATTCAGCACAAAATGATTCATTTTGAAATGATTGGTGTGCTTGGCCGAAAGAGGGCCGTACACGTTTCTGGTTTGAGGGTGTACAGCCTTCAGAAGGAAGCAAGCAAGAACAAGACGGGGGGGGGGAAAAGTTACGGTAAAACTAAATCTGATCAACTTTACACTCACATGAAAATAATGAGTACTTTAAAGTGTCGCGTCCTCTTGGCTGAGCTCTCGTCAGATAAGAGACTGTAGCTTGGGCGCCATCTTGGGGAATGCTGGGCTCATCACCAGGCGGACTACAACTGAAGACTCGTTTTGAGCGTACTGGCACAGACTGGACACAAAACGGTACTGTGGGAAATGATGAGTGTGCTACAAGTGTAGGTTTGTCTGTGGGGTATAACTGTAGTGGGAATATGTTATTAGTTTTTCTCGTCAACATGTAGACGAAGCGCGTTCGGGAGGCTGTTTGTTGTTTCTCGGGAGGCTCTTGTTGCTCTTCTTCTGACTGGCATAACGGGAAAATTCCTGCTTGGAAATGTACGTCTTTAGAGAAATGTTAACGTTAACATGTAAACCAGGGATTCTTGAGAAGAGGGACAAAACACGTCCTTTGGATAAAGCACAAATTATACACAGAATATATATTTTTCAAGTAACTGACTGAACTAACCTGGGCCATGTGAGCACAACAATGTATGTTTTCTCGGTGTTTGCTGAATATTTTTTATTTTAAACTTTGTAGTAGGTGGATGGTGTCTGTAAAATCCCTTGTCCTGGAGCAGGACTCAGTACATTATAATAGTTTAAAACAATTAAAGAAATACTAAAATAATATATTATTACAATTAAGTATATAATATTAAAATAAATAATTATAAAAGTATCAATAAATTTAATTAAAAATAATTTTTTATATATTTTCCAACTCAATTGAAATTTGTCCCAAGTTTTTGTCAACACCGTCAGACATAAAAAGAATGTAAAAAAAAAAAAAAAAAAAATCAGGCATTAGTGGGGGACACCAGAACTTCTGAGGACCCCGTGACCTCTTCCTTACTCTTCCTTTGCTAAGAGGACTAAGCAGCTCTAGCTAGTTTATGCTATTCTTTAGTTAGCATAACTAAAGTTAGTTAGCATAACTAAAGAATAGCATAAGCTATGTATTCCTAACCTGTTCGTCACAACCATGATGTGTCAACACCATAACTGACAATTTACAAAATTTTGATGAAATTTTGTGAAATAAATGCTTAATTTTGGTATACTGTACAGATTTCATGGACCTGGTGAGCTGCAACATGGCCTCCTTCAGAATAACATGATGTAAATTGAGGTAGTTTAGCATTTTGTCAACTCTGTGAGATGTCAACTCTGTCAGGGTTTTTAATTGACAGTGTGACTCTTAGTGTTGACAAATCTCACTTAAATGTGCAGTTAATTCATTTTAATGTATTTTACATAAATGGCATTACTTCATGCCATTTATGTATGAACTACATAAATGGCAAAAAGAAACATGTATTTCTTTTTGCTCACTAGTTTACATAGAACATAGTTTACATAGAACCTTCACTTCTATGTCAACTCCGTCAGATGGACTTTATTCCGATGGACTTTATGATGGACATAAAGTCCATCATAAAGTTTTTTTTGTTTAAAATAATATTTCTTTTGTTTCTTGAGAAGCATTTGTCTGTAAAACTGAGTAAAAATATCACTAAAAGGGTAATTAAAATTATTTTATATTTATTTTTGTCAGATGGTGTTGACAAAGTTCTGAGTCAGGTCCATTAAAAATTTAATTTTCAAAAAAAATGTTGCAACTGGGAGACTGCACCTTAGCATCTTTACATTTCCAAAACATTATTTGTCATATTTGAATACACAATCTTGAGGAATAATTAAAAAATTTTGGGGGGAAATTTAAACCCATTTTGTCCCACTTCTCAAGAATCACTGAAACATGTCATGACATATATGTCATGTAGTCAGCTTCCATCCATCCATCCATTTTCTTACACCCTTGTCCCTTTCTGGGGTCGGGAGGTGCTGGTGCCTATCCCCAGCCAACGATCTGGGCGAGAGGCGGGGTCACCCTGGACAGGTCGCCAGTCTGTTGCAGGCCAACAAAGAGACATACAGGACAAACAACCATGCACACACACACCTAGGGACAACTTAGAGAGGCCAATTAACCTGACAGTCATGTTTTTGGACTGTGGGAGGAAGCCGGAGTACCCAGAGAGAACCCACCATGTACAGGGAGAACATGCAAACTCCATGCAGAAAGACCGGGGCCGGGAATCAAACCCAGAACCTTCTTGCTGCAAGGCAACAGCTCTACCAACTGCGCCACTGAGCAGCCCATGTACTCAACTTGAAGAGTGTAATATATTCACTCTTCTTTCAATTGTGTGTTTTAAATACATTGGTTTGTAGAGAAGGAAGGTCCTCTTCAGCAAAGAAATGATAACTTCATTATAGTTGATAAATTGGGACTGGTTGTCACATTTCATACTCTTGCACGTGCGCATCATAACGACTTTTCAAATGTATTAACAAAAATCTTCCCAGCTCCCACCGTATATATGTATATAAATGTTTTGATTAAACACATATTTTAAAGACTACTCAACATCCAACTGAAAGAAAATAACTATTAACTTTATGTTTTCTTATTTTAATAAGATAGATCTATCTTCATTTTACATGGCATGAATTTAGGAAAATGTTGGTAACTTTACTTTGGGATTAGAGTCCATTATTGACAAAACAACAAAATGCAGCTGCTTCAGATCAGCTACCAGCTGACTGGATGAAAATTCATGACACAACTCTCCTTTTTCAACTGTGGGAGTCTTTTGGTTGCTCTGGGCGCTATTGAGAAACAGTGAACTGACTGTGATGTTGACCAAATAAGTTTGAGATGATTTGAGCTTTTTGACCGATTATGGAAGTGACCATCAGACTATGGGTACACTGTGGTTGTAAAGCAGGGGTGGGCAACTCCAGGCCTCGAGGGCGGGTCTCCTGAAACTTTTAGATGTGTCTCTACTTCAACACACCTGAGTCAAATAATGAGGTCGTTAGCAGGACTCTGGAGAACCTGACTGCACTTAGGAGGTGATTCACTTATTTGATTCAAGTGTGTTGGACCAGGGAGACATCGAAGAGCTGCAGGACGCCGGCCCTCGAGGACCAGGATTGCCACCCCTGTTGTAAAGGGAGGGAGGTGGTCAGTGACAATGTTCAGATTGGGCCCTAAATAAGGGCCCTAAATTTAATTTAGGGAACTTAAAAAGTCACCTGAATCCATTTTCTTTTGCCATTGTGATGCTCCGTTTGAACGTCACTAAGCATTCTTTAGGTCAATAAAAGCATTGAGATTCTGCCTAGTGATTGGCCAAGTCACAGTTTTTCAATTGAAGACATTTAACTTGACTAATAAAATTGTCATTGACTGAACGCATACGTTCGAAAATTAGCAAATTTACCACTGGATAATAATGCATCTTGTATCAAACTCACTAAAACAACTAAAAATAGATTCCACATTCTATGACTGCATTTTGAACTCATCTGTACATGTATAAATACCGCTCGATTTTTATCGTATTTAAGATAGTTCTAGATAACAAAAACGGGATTATGTCATGTCTTTCCAGTTTTAATTATGGTTGCCCACAAGAGGCCCGTAATGTCTTTCCCCTTGTTGAAGATAGACGACAGGTTATTCCTTACTGTTCCTTACTTTGCAAGGAATAACCTGCAGAAAATCATCTTTTACCTGCAGTTAAACTATATCTGTTGCACAATGTAACGTTTTGAGATTGCGCCATTTGACCATTTAAATAATAACCCTGGAGATAGTTTGTTTTTTTTGTAATTGAGCACAATGTATCTGTGTTTAAATCAGCAAAATCTTTCTATCTAAAACATTGGCCTTAAATTCACACAATATGTTGGCAAAAACCTAATTAATCAACACAAACAAATAAATCAAAGCAAATTAGTCCAAAAGTAAAGTTTTTGTTTAAGAATTGGGGTGATACACAAAATAAGTATTGAACACACAGACATTTATGAATACTTGGTGGAAAATACTTTTTTGCTGTAATGACAAATTCCAGATACCTCCTGTACTATTGTTTTGTTTGGAAATCAATGGTTTACTGGTTACATTTCTCAATTCATCCTTCCTTCAATGATATGAAGTTTGTCAGTATCAACTGCTGGAAAACAACCCATATCATGGTTGCGAGCTTGTCTTTTGGTACGGTGTTTTGAAGTTTGGAGGGACCAGGTCAAAGTGTCTGTCATCTGTATTCCCAGGAACTTAATGCTGCTGACTTGCTCCATTGAGGCATCATTTATTCCGAGGGGGGTGTGACTTGGTAATTTTTTCCTGAAATCAACAACAATGACTTTTGCTTTGTTGAGGATGAGATTGTTTGCATCCACCAGTCGTCCTCCCTGTCGGCCGTTTCATTGTTTCCCTGAGGAGACCCACCGCTGTGGTATTGTCCGCATACTTAAAGATGTGATTGGTACTGAACATGGCCTGGCAGTCCTGGGTCGTCAGGGAGAAGAACAGTGGGCTCAGTACACAGCCCTGAGGGGGCTGTGTACTCCCCCTGAGGGAAGCCAGTGCTGAGGGAGATTACCCTTAACTTTTTTTTTACCAGCAAGTCTGTGAGGGTTATCCTTTGACAGATTTTGTACCGTTTACCAACAACAACCAATAGAAGATCAGTTTCTACAGTGTAGATCATGTTTGCTTCACATGTAAAGGGTCTGTGGTTTGAAACAAGACAAAGTTTTTTTTATGTGCCTTCAATGCTGGAAATTTTTGAAATGACTGCTCCTCCAGGCCTTCAACCACTCTGTCACGTGCGGTTGTTTTTCCTCTGTGTCTCTTAGCTTTCCTGTAATGTACTGGAGATGTGTCCAGGGTTTACTTTACCACTCACCTACTGAACAGTGTAGATAGACACCAGTCCCCCTGAAACCATAGGCAATGGAAGGTAGATTAGTAGGTAAAGTTCAAGTTCAAAGTTCAATTCTTGTCACCGTTTTAGGAATCTTTCAGAAGATTTTATTATCTGAGGTTAATCATACGCCTGTATTTTCGGTCTTTGTTTTGATTGACATTGATTGGCCAGTTTTTAAAAACTGGTCAATCAATGTACAATTCAACAAGTGCCTGATCTTTATTGTTGCCATTGTGGTTAGCTTAGTTTTCAGGAGGAAACATGTGGGTCATGACCTTTCAAATAAAATACAGGCTTGTTCCCAACATAACAACTAACTTTTCTTCCCAGTTGCAACAAAGATTGACTTCGTTGTAAGTCTATGAAAAAGACTTGCCATTTTAAATTGTTCTGAATACGTATGGTGGCTTATCACAGAGTTTTGGGCCTGGGCTGTCTCGCTGTGTCCCAACTCAGTTGTGCTGAACAAAAGACAAGCAACCCGGAAATGCACCAGCCAATCAGCAGCTGCGTTGCATTTGCTCTGTGTGCACGGCCAGTCTCGGCCTGGCTTTTATCAGAACAGTGGAGCCAGACAGCTTGGAGAGTCGTGGCTGTGCTCTAAGCTGGGGTGAGGGCTGACAAGGCTGTCCTCCATGTTTTAATAAGCACTGACATATCACACAGAGTTTTTAGCCATGCAGCCACAGAGGTAAGCCCTATTTTTATTTTCTCACATGAAATGCTTTGCTAAAAGAGCACCAGTTGGATCTGTGCCTGCCTGGTGTTATACGTTTGCTGAACTGATAGGGTGAGGGGGTAGAATTTTATTGGAACCCCCAAGCATATGAGTGCAGCCTGGAGTGGGGACATAGTGAGTTCAGTAATGCAGCCAATACTGATGCTAAAAGCCTGTTTTCCAGTCATTTTGAAGTGAAAACTGCATTACAGCTGTGTCTGGCCTTGGCTGTCAAAATGACATACCCTCTGAGTGAATCAGGCAGGATAGAAGAGACAGGCAGCAAAGCAGAGGGGTGTTCCCAGAGGAATTAACAGATGGGGGAACTGACAACACAGCAAGTTTAATTTAGGCCTGATACTAGAATGAGACCAAGACGGCAGCAGGATAGCTCATTGTTTGCCAGACTAACATGGCCTTGAAGAACAGACTACAATTTGCTTGTTTTTCTATATTTCACCAGACGCCTTGATAATTTAAAATCATGCCCATTTCCACTGGCAAACTGAAATAAAACATAATTTTGAATGGTACGACCTAGTAACCTCTCTGATACTCAATATACCAATAATCTGTGGGAATTGGTGGAGCGTATTGACCTGCACTGCCCCTAGACCCTGACCCTCCAGCGTTATTCTTGACTGCTGAATGTCAGCCATTTTAAAAGGCTTCCCCTTTCTGTCCCTCTGCTCCAAACACACTGGTGATTTGTATGTGAGAGAGGAGGAAAGAAGGTGGGAAGGACTTCCTCTGGAAGCTTTTCACACAAAGATTTCACTTGGAGAGGCTTGAGAATCTGTGTAGAAATTTGACCAATAATATTCAAATACATTTTTCCAATAAACTTGTTTTTAGAGCTTATTCGAAATGGTAAGTGGGAATTGTTCTACATTCGAAGAATGTTTAAGTATTGTCATTTACTGCGATTATTTTTAATATAGCTGAGGGAACTGTGGTGTGGCTACTTTGTTTAACATAATGCTGCTTAAGCTTGAGTTAGTGTTTAGTGTTACGTTGCCCAGGAATGTGTTTAATCCCCTCATTCCAGGATTGCTGTGGCTAACCCTTCAGTATAAAAGCACACAGCCTATTTGGTTTGATATCTGTGTATCCCGGGACCATCTAAAGTCCTTTCTAAATATCGATTCATTTTATGTAATTATATACAAAAATATATTTTTAGCACTACTATTCCAAGATTTATTCTCAACTTGGTAAAAAAAAAAGGATGATATAGCTGCTATACCTTATTTGCCACTAAAAATCTCAAATGTACATGTATAAAGATGAAATACGTAGCATGGATATGCTATAAAAAAAAGAAGAAGAGTTTTAAAATGGTCAAATGGAGCTTAACGCCAGCGGTATCAAAGAAAGAAACTGTCCTTAAAACCTCAGATTCATGTACTGGCCTCAGAAGTGTGGACCAGTTAAGGGGGTTTAGGGAGCTTGGGTTTATGGATTTGGAAATTACTTTTTTTCCTGGGTTTTGTTGGGAGTTCGGGGTGCCAGAGATGATTTTATGTGTTGTTCGGACCTTTAATAATCAAAGAAAGAGCTGTGTTTAGACTGCCGGCATTGTCAGTAAAACCCTCGCTATGGTGTTCATGTCTGACGTCCAGTTTGGGAACCTCAAGGTTACATCACCTCTATTTTTGGACGATAGGGCACTTCTGTTGGCATTTTTAGTGTGTAGAAGATTTCACAAGTGCACAAATCCAAATGCATAACGGCCAAAAGGTCAAGATTTTGGATACAATTGGCTAAAATGAGATCTGACATCCTGCAGAAACTTATAGTAAAGCCACTGGTCTTCCGTTCAGTTGGGGAAAAAACCAGGTTTGTCTTATGTCCCTTTTGGCAAGGAAAGCCCTGGAATCCCGGGAATGTGGCTGGGAGAGGGATGTATGGGTTCCCCCACCTCAACCTGTTCCAACTGAAGTCTGAACTCAGATAAGTGGAAAACATCAACTGGATGGACATAGTGGGCAGATACCCTTCTTCATCGAGATTTTAGAGAAGGGACTAGACTTTCAACACATTATAGATTTTCTATCTTGACAAATTATTGCAGATTGGATGATATTGATTATTTTTGCGTATTCTGATTCGGAAGCCGAGGGTGGACGTTTTCCACGTACACTTTTTCCCACAGATTTTCTCAAGATAGTGAGTTAATTTCCCAATGGTTTTCTCAAGATAAAGAGTACGTTTCCCGTTTTTCACACACACTTTTTCCCCCAGTGGTTTTCTCGAGATAACGAGATGATTGGTGTGTGTGTGTGTGTGTTAAACCTGATTCCACCACTCAAATGCATGCCTTTGTGGCATGTGTTGTGCCAGGCATTTGAAGAATAGTACCAGGTTTTCTCAAGATGGACTCATTATCTTTAGAAAACCATTGGGAAGAAGCATGTGCAGTAAAACATCTTCTCTTGGCTTCCATATTCTAATTCAGTGTAATTCTAATGCAATAAAATGCAATATTTGCTCTCAAAGTCCAATTTCCAGTCAGGTATTGAGTAGATATGACTTTACAGACTAAAGGAGAAGTATTATTTGGAGATTACCATTATGCATTCCTACTGTCTCAGCTGTCTGGCCCTGTGACATTTCCAGGCCAGCTTTTTGGCCCAGAGTTACATGTCCACATGCTGAGGCACATAATAAACCGCATGTGGTCCTTTACAGACAATTTGCATGGTGCTGTGTGTGCAGTGGTGATAGAGAGAGACAGAGGGGGAGAGAGAGAGAGAGAGAAAGAGAGAGACTGTTTCTTCAAAATGGATGCCACACACATACACTGATTGAGAGTCCTGTGATGGGGAGATCTGATCCTCTCTCTTTGTCAAAGCTCTTAGTGCTAATGCTAACACGTCTGTTCTAAAGACTGGTGCCCTGTGGACCTCCATGTGATGGTTTCAAGGGGAAATCTTGTAGCCGTAGTACGGCTCGGTCCTCTCTGCATTGCAGCAGTGTGGTTGAGGAAAGCAAGGAGCAGAGAGCCCGTGTTGCACACCGAGCCCCGGCACCCAATCAGGCACCTCCGTCTGGTACCCGAGCCAATCGGCGGCTCGCAGCCGAGGTTAAAGATTGACAATTGCAGGAGAGGACAGCAGGGAGAGAAGGCCTTCTGGGGAAACCTGGACCCATCTTTTTCCTCCCACCCCATCATCCCCTGGCATTCTCAATTATTGATAAAGATAAAAGAACCAGGCCGAAGACTCTGCGAGTGAGAGAGGAGAGAAGGTATGCTGATCCTTTCCTTCACTTGAGGCATGATTGTTACGGAAGAGGTGGGTGTGGACAGGGATGTATCAATAAGTTGGCTGCATTAGATTCTCTGATATTTGCAATGTTGTCGGACTGTGCAGCTCCGTGTCTTATGTTGCGTGTTGTTTCTATTTTCCGTGGGCTGCCGAGGGTGTTGTTGTTGTGAAGTGCATGAAACTGTCCAGACAGGTTAGACACGGAGGTCATCAGAGGCACTTCCTTTGCACTGTCTCACGTCTCACTGTCTCTGATTTTCCTTCTGTCAGTTTGAAGAGGCAGATGAGGTCAGAGAGGGTCAGTACCAAAATGTAGCTTTTTTTGTTTGAACTGGAAGAAAGAAATGCGCTAGATGTGTTTCATGGCTGTGGATAATAACAAAAATAATGAAATCCAAAAGCATCTGAGCAGCTTGAACATTGCAGTTCACTCAGAATATCCTTAGTGGTATAAACAATAGGCTTCAAATCAGGCAGAGGCACGTTTGAGTGAAAATAGGAAAAAAAAACCTGTTGGGTAAATCTTTGATAAAGATGGGTGAAAGCATGTTTGGGCTCACATTTTGAGGATTTTCACAAGTACAATGTGTTTTTATTAATTAAAAAAAATAACATATATATATATTGGTAGATGTTGGACAGGTCAGATTCGATTGGAATATTTTTTCTATGCTTAATCATAAAAACCTGGAAGTGCCCGCTATGTAATTGCACCATTACAAACCGTTTCTCAATCATTTCCTCATTTTTATTGAACTCAACATTTGTACATTTTACCTGAAATTTTTTGTATTTAATTTCCATATCATCTGAATTTTTTTTTCCTCCATCACAATGCATCTTGAGAAGCAAAACATATATTCGATGAATATGCAATACTTCCTCTCTGTCTTTATGCAGTATCATGTGAATCAGTTTTGCTTTGGGACAATTGAAATTTTCCATCAGATATTTTTCATCATCGGCTAACACTGCTGTTTTACTTTTGTTTTTTTTACAATCTGTATCCCTGATCAAACCTTGTTTTTTCATGCTTTCTAAAAGTATATATTATTTCAATTTAAAAATCTAATGCTTTAAGATACAGTGGGGAAAAAGTATTTAGTCATTCACCAATTGTGCAAGTTCTCCCACTTGAAAAGAGAAGCGAGGCCTGTAATTGACATCATACGTAGACCTCAACTATGAGGGATAATCAGATTGTCTGAATTTTAAAGAATTTATTTGCAAATAAGGGTGGAAAATAAGTATTTGGTCAATAACAAAAGTTCATCTCAATACTTTGTAATATATCCTTTGTTGGCAATGACAGAGGTCAAATGGTATCTGTCAGTCTTCATAAGGTTAGCACACACCGTTGCTGGAATGTTGGCCCATTCCTCCAAGCAGATCTCCTCTAAAGGAGTGATGTTCTGGGGCTGGCGGCGGCAACACAGACTTTCAACTCCCTCCAAAGGTTTTTGTTGGAGTTGAGATCTGGAGACTGGCTAGGCCACTGCAGGACCTTGAAATACTTCTTACGAAGATTTTATGGCCCTGGCAGTGTGCTTGGGATCATTGTCATGCTGAAAGAGCCAGCCACGTTTCGTCTTCATTGCCCTTGCTGATGGAAGGAGGTTTGCACTCAAAAGCTCACAATACATGGCCCCATTCATTATTTCATGTACGCAGACCAGTCATCCTGGTCCCTTTGCAGAGAAACAGTCTGCAAAGGGAAACAGTCTGCAATGTTTCCCTTTGCTGGGGTGCTGCCACCCCCATGCTTCACAGTTGGTCTGTGACAGCCAGAAATCTTGTTTGTTTGTTATTGACCAAATACTTATTTTCCACCCTTATTTGCAAATAAATTCTTTAAAATTCAGACAATGTGATATTCTGACTTTTTTTTTTCCTCATTTTGTCTCTCATAGTGACCTGTGATGTCAATTACAGGCCTCTCATCTGTTTAAGTGGGAGAACTTGCACAATTGGTGACTGACCAAGTACTTTTTTTTTCCCCCACCGTGTACTGTATCTCCATATTAGACATGCAACGTTATGAAATTTAAGTATGATGAATTTTGTAAGCAAGCTGATCGTGATTTTCTATGTTATACTTTTCTTAAAATGCCTTAAAAGTATGCAAAAGCAAAGCCGCGAGTTAATTCGCTAATATAAATGCACCGACTAACATCGCTATTATGACGTGACAACTGTACTTTATTAATGAGATCACCGACAAAAGTCAAAATACAGATTATGTTTTTATGAGCAAAAAAAAAAAACATGACCGTAAGCTCTCTTAAGTGCCTTAAAAATGTGCTAAATATTTACACTTTAGTCTTGTAGATTTGTAGAGCGTTATGTCTCAATTCATCTGCTGAATTGATGATTTTGACAAGATAGAAACTTGTTAGACTGTTTGAGACAAAACTAAAAACTCATAGTATTTTAGAAGCCCAGTCAATCATAACGCAGCTCGTCCAAAGAATCTGTAAATCTACATCACGATTTTTAAAAATCATTTTACACATCCTTTGTATGCTGAACATTATTTAGTTGTAATCCAGTCGTATGTTTTCATTAATGTACTTTCTTCTTTACAGCACAGTGTGCTACTTTCATAAAAAAAAAAAAAAAAGAAAGAAAAAACCGAATAGGACACAGAAGGGACAAAACATGAGCAAATACTGAAGGTTGTCTTCGTGTGTCAGTGTTATAGAGGAGGAGGGGAAAACAGAAAACTACACTGAAACAGAAGAAATGGAGATCTCCACAAGATCCAAAGGTAAGTACAGGGAAGCATACCTGCACTACAATATGCACTGGCCACTTTATTAGGTACACTTCACTAATACACCATGCTCCTTTAACTTTCACAATATGTTTTAATTATTTGTCGCATAGTTTCGACAAAAACAGATTGTGATCCATATCGAACGACCGGCCAAGTGTATCACCTTAGTGTTCTCACCTGGCTGCTCTACTTAAAGTGAAAGATGAGATCTAAAACATAGACAAAATGCATAAGTCAAATGCAATACATTCATTGCAGAAACAGAGACGGAGAACATTTAAAGAAAACTGATACTATGAGTTACATGTAAGCAACACATTCCAAACAAAGTGGAACAATGGCGGAGATATAAGAAATAAATCAATAAGAGAAGTTAAAGTTTTCCAAGGAGAGTCAAATTTTCAAAAAAGGAAAACACAGAAGATATGTAATTTTTTTATTTCTCAATAAAATCTGGAAAAATTAGTAACATACACAATACAGTAAGTAAACATTTTTAATACTGGTGCTTTACCTAGTTCGATGTGTGGCAATTTTAAAATGCTCCTATATTTTTAGAGTCAAGACATGGCATTCTCAGAAAATATGATTTAAAAACTAAAAGAAACCTTTAAGTAGCCCAGAGTTTGAAGCAGTTTTTGATATGAAGTGCTTTTGTTTTTGGGGGTTTTTTTTTGGCATTTTTCATAAACATATATTCTTCTTTTCTTGTGCACTTTCCGAATGAACAGTTTGAGAACACACTGACTTAGCCTGATCCAGTCTGAACTCTTCTCGCTTCAGATGCAGGATCAACAGAGAGACTGGCCCAGAAGAGGAAAATCCCCAGTCCTTCCAACTCATCCAGTGGCCACTCCCCTGCTGAAAGCTCACCCTGCCCAGGGAAAAAGAAGAAAAAACCCGGAGCTGGTAGCAGCACCAAGGACCAGGTATCATCTCACTCTGCCAAATGGGAATTAAAAATGTTTTTTAGTTAGTTTTTTAACAAAGCTAGCAGGGTATTGAGCCCTGAGCTCAGAAAAGCGACTTCCTTCATCTTACTTGTATATTCATTTCATTTTCCACTTTTTAATTAATATAAAATTAGATCACAATGAGCTTTAAAAAGGGCTCAAAACTCTGTAATCTCATCTGTGCTTAGTTCAGCAGATCTACTGTATGCTGATGCCTTGCATGCCTCCTTGGCTTCTTTAATTGTCGTCTTGATTTTGACCTTCCCCCAACTTTGTCTTTCTTTTCTGCCTGCGTTCCAGTCTGAGCTAAGACACGGCCCCTTTTACTATGCCAAGCAGCCAGCACTCACCACAGACCCTGTTGATGTTGTACCGCAGGACGGCAGGAACGACTTTTACTGCTGGCTGTGCCACCGCGAGGGCCAGGTGCTCTGCTGTGAGCTCTGCCCCAGGGTGTACCACGCCAAGTGTCTCAAACTGCCCGCTGAGCCCGAGGGCGACTGGTTCTGTCCAGAATGTGAGGTACTGACACCCAGGACCTGAACGGCTTCGTAGTGTTGTGAACAACTTGTCGAAAGCTGCCGTCTGACTTTTAGACGCACAGGTTGCAAATTGCAACCAAAAAAAAAAAAACAACAACCAGTAAATAAATTAAAAAAAATTACAGTAAGAGAGGTTATTGCCAGCACGAATAGCAAAAGCTTCAAAGTGTCTGTGCGCCGCATCTCGTAAAAAGCCGTGAATTAAATGTCTATTTTTCTGTCGCCCTTCAGAAAATAACTGTCGCTGAGTGTATAGAGACGCAGAGCAAGGCCATGATGATGCTCACCACAGACCAGCTTTCTTATCTACTTAAATTTGCTTTGCAGAAGATGAAGCAACCAGGTGTAAGTATTTTTTCCCCTCCCCCAACAGGAGCCATTCCTCCTTCAAAGGACCGTCTTTACGTTTACCTGAACTTAGCCGTGCATTCTTTCGCTTGCACAACCGAGCGACAGTCTGTGCACCTTTCGGTAGAGCCAGACCCGCAACTTTGCTGCTCACCTTTCAGCCCGGTTTTTCACGTAACTATGAATTTGCATGATGAACTCCGCTGTAACAGAACTAACAGTCACGTGAAGTGTTTTCTGATGGGGCCCGTCGAGGCTCGAAAGGCGGTGGACGTGCTAGCTGGTGGTGAGGCTACAGCTGCCCCTCTCACTCTCTTTCAGGATCATCCGCGCTTGTCATCTCGCTCCCCACATGCAGCTTCCTCGCAGAGAAAGACTTTTAATTGGGTAATCAATCACATCACTAACAAGACCCCATCATGATTTGTTACTTCACTGCTTCTTTCTCTCGTTTGTTTTGTATGTGTGAAGAGCTGCTTTTAGAGCTTATTCTAGTATGTGGGTAGCATGTTGAGGGGAGGGGGAAATACTTGTGAATCCTCAGTATTTGTTTACCTTCACTCTTTTTTTTTTGTTTTGTTTTCTTCTTTACTCAATTTTGCAGACTGAACCTTTCCAGAAACCGGTATCTCTCGAACAGCATCCGGATTATGCAGAGTATATATTTCACCCGATGGATCTTTGCACACTCGAGAAGGTACATTTGAGTTACTAAAGTGTTCATGTGTTGCAATTTGACCACGGCCTCTTTCTCAAGAGATCTGTGACTTGCTGTTTGTTTGTTTTTTTATTTTAAAATCATATAATTGATCATTAAAACTATTGCTGGTCAGGCAGTTCATTTGTTTTGTTTTATATGTGCCACAGAATATCAAAAGGAAAATGTACGGCTGCACAGAGGCCTTTCTGGCAGATGTTAAATGGATTTTGCACAATTGCATTATCTACAACGGAGGTATGTTGCCGATTTTATTATTAACATGAACACGGTTTCTGGATATTTATAACAGGTTGTAAGACCTGTAAACAAATACTTTTTTTTGAAAAATAAAAACCTTTTTGGAAAAAAGAGACTTTACATTTTGTCATATTAAGGCCACAGATTTTCACCGGATGTTTAAGCAGTAGGCTAACGCGGAGTGGAGCGCTATAGGGAAGTGGAAGGAAAATGGCACGAAAGAAAAATCTCAAAAGTGAACATGCATTTCTGTTAATATTTCTTTAGTTTAATGCCTCTAAATAAATTCTGTCTTCACAAATCACTTGAGTAAGAAATAGGGTGGAGCTGCAAGTTATAAAACAATGTGAACATCTCAAAAAGCACTGCTGAACTGAGCATTAATCAGCAAAGCAGCCGTCCACGGTAACACCAAGTGGCGCTGTAGAGGTCCACAGCTCAGGCGGGAGAAACAAATCTAGCTGCGATTAGAAAGCAATTTTTCAAAGACAACCAAAAAACAGCAATAGCATAAAGCTTTGCTTAAGAAATTCAATGAATAATCCGTGGCCAGACCTGAAAGTAAATGCTCTTTATTTGGTTTATTATTCACATATCTAACCGTGCTCCAGCTATTTTACACAGGAAATTACAAAGTTCTACAGCAGAGTAGAAGTGGCTGAATATAAACATACATGAAAATAAGCCCAACGATCTTATTGGTAGTTGTAGGTACAATCAATGTGCATTCCGGTTAGATTAGAATAGTGCTGTGCCTGTGGTACATTTAAAGTGTTAACCCATGCTATTCTTTCAGGCAATCACAAGCTCACGGCTACAGCGAAAGTGATAGTAAAAATCTGTGAACACGAGGTAGGCATATCTTTCATATCTTTCTACACAGACGATGCTTCGCTCAAAGCCTGAAACTTATTCCCGTGGCTTGTTTGTTTTTCAGATGAATGAGATCGAAGTGTGTCCCGAGTGCTACCTGTCCGCCTGCCAAAAGAGAGAAAACTGGTTCTGTGAGCCATGTGTAAGCAAGCTGATTTACCTGATGTTGTCGTGATGCCGTCCTGTTGTTCATCCGTTGTGAGATAAATGATGAGGAAGCAGCTCTGTAGTTCCGGTCTGTTGCTCTCTGTCTGCAGAGCCACCCGCACCCTCTCGTATGGGCCAAATTGAAAGGATTTCCGTTCTGGCCTGCTAAAGCGTTACGGGACAAAGACGGACAGGTGGACGCTCGCTTCTTTGGCCAACATGACAGGTATCGGCGGTTGTCGCTTTGTTTACATTAGGGCTGCCCTGATCCAATATTGATATTGAAAATTGGTCCAATATCAGCCAAAAAAAAAATCGAGTTTCACACCGTTATAACCACTCCTCTCGATCGAGTTTTTTCTAACACTTAACACTATAAAATGCACAATAAGAATTTCAGAGCTGAGCCGATTCCATAATAATATCTGTATCGGTCCCAATGTTGGAAAAAAATTCCAGATATTCTAGGTGTCGGTCACAAAGTGACCTTTTCAGTCTAACTTTATTTTAGTTTATACTTTCTTATTTATTTTGCATTATATTTAGAATTCATAATTGGACTTTTTAAACCATCTGAAAAAGATTTGTTGCAGATTATTTTTTACATATTTGACCAAGGTAGTCAACCTATTTTATTCTATATTAATTATTTTATATTTATCTGTTCTACTAATAAATTGCAGCAAGTGAACAAATTAAAGTTGTTTTTTTTTCTGGGTTTGACCAAGCTTATGAAGCTGTGGGTGTATTTAAGTGACCTGGACTGGTGCAGAGTTGTCATATAAATTAGCAATTTCGTACATTTACGTCTGCTTTTGCAGCGGATATCATATTAGGTCAATATCAGTATCGACCAATACTCAAAGCTGCAATCTTAGTATCGTATCGGAAGTGGAAAAAGTTGCACCTGGACGCTACTGATTTGCATGCCGTTGTAGCGGCATATTTAAATTTTTTTTTCTTCCAATAGTGGATCAATTCTGGAATTTGTCTTGCAGGGCGTGGGTTCCTCTGAATAACTGCTACCTCATGTCCAAAGAGATTCCCTTTTCTGTGAAGAAGACCAAAAGCATTTTCAACAGTGCCATGCAAGAGATGGAGGTTTACGTGGAGAACGTGAGGAAGAAGTTTGGCGTGTTTAACTACGCCCCCTTCAGGACGCCGTACACCCCTGACAACAGCTTCCAGCTGCTTCTCGATCCCTCAAATCCCTCGTCCACCGCCGTAAAACCTGACAAACCGGAGAAGATCAAACTGAGCATCGATATGTCAGCGTTGCCCAAGATCACCCTGACCAGGGCCGTGCTGTCCGGGCTGGGAGGGAGCACCACGGGACAGCGGCGTCCCCTCAGGGACGGGCAGCGGTCCCCCGCGAGCACCAACTCCTCTGCGCACGGTGGCTCCGACGGGGAGCAGGAAACGGCAGACAGGACGCAGACAAAATCTGCAAACAGCCAGTCCAGTCCAGGAGAAGAGTCCACCGACTGCACAGGTACCGACGCATCTGCATTTTGTGGCGTTGAATCATTTCTATCTCGTATAGGTTTGTACAAAACAAACACATCCTCACTAATCTCTTCTAAAAATAAGTGCCCAAGTAAATGTTAAACGAAACTGCATCTACGCATCTTTTTACTCCGACCGTTAGCTGACAGTGTGACAATGAGCTGGCCTGTGTTTGCCTACACAAAATTAAATTCTTTACCAGGGTCCCCGTTTATATCCATTTGGCTACAATTTGTTTTAGGAGACTAGACTAGACTTTACAACAAGTTGTTTTTTTTTTTGAAAAGCACCAGATGTTTAATTTTCATCACTCTTCAGCTTAAACATGAAACATTATCTTATGTTTTGGAACAGCTGAATAGGGATGGAAACATGTCCTGCCTTAGCTGTGGTTAAGGTAGGACAAGAGGTTCCCCACTGACAATAATACAAACTATGTGAAGAAACAACTTTTAGAACGCTTTTTCCTCACTTTCATTTACCATTCAATCGTTTTTTACGCTTGTTTAGCAGAAATGCTGCCTCATAACTTCTGATCTTTAGTCGGCCATGAGGTCTTCAGGGTCCTACAGCAGTGCGATCCACAGCAGGGCTGCTGGATGGTTCCTTTGGTCTTTTTCTTGTCAGAAACGTGTCCATTTCATGCTTGCTATGCTAGCTGAAGGGAAAAAAATCTGCTATGAAAGAATTTATTAAATTTGGGGAGGGTTAGATTTTTTGCTCCTCCTGTCCAATATATCAAAGAAAAATGGGGAAAAAAAGCTGCCAAAATCTGGTTGCATAAGTGAGCAGACTTTAAAGCTACTTCTTCCATCTAACCTTTTTTAGCCTTAGAATACTGCAGAATCCTGCCACGTCTTGACTTGGGATTATCTTCTCACTCTATCTTTCAATAGATCTTTAAGATCTTCTGAGTGTAAAGACTTTAATTTTTTTTTCTTTAGTTGAAGATGTTCTTTTGTTAATTTTGATGTATGCGCCCAGTAGAGCTTTGCATTTTGTTCTTTTGCTAAATTGTACAGAATGTTTATCACGCAGAGGTTAGTCTTCCATACAATCTTTCCATTTTTTTGTTTTTTTACAGGGAACTCCCTCGACAGCCCAAAACCGCCCCACTCTCAGACTCCCGACACACCCAAGCAGGAAAAGACGCCACAGACCGGAAGCATTCTAAACCTTAATCTAGGTGAGTCTTTTACGCCTTTTTTGTCAAGAATATTTAAACACGATGGCCAAAATATGGATACTTCATCCAAATCTCTCTCTTTTGGTTTATGCAGTTGCAGTGATTGTTTCGTGTCCTTTCAGATCGAAGTAAAGCAGAAATGGACCTAAAGGAGCTCAGTGAGACGGTTCAGCAGAAACAGGGAGCCGCTCCGGCCCTCACCTCTCCAAAAAGACAGATCAAGAGCCGCTTCCAGCTAAACCTGGACAAGACGATCGAGAGCTGCAAGGCACAGTTGGGTTAGTATGGACACCTGGACTACTCTCAATAAGCTAAGCATTATGGTTCCCTGGACTGGACTGTTGTCTCTGTCTTTGCCTTGCAGGTATTGATGAAATCTCGGTGGACGTTTATAAAGGTGAGGAGCACAGCGACTCGGAAGACTCTGACAAATCTGACTCCAGCGAGAGCGAGTACGCCACAGATGAAGAGTCAAAGTCTAAGCCTTTGCAAGACTCTGCCCCCAAAAGGGAAGCGCAGAAGGAGCCCGCTAGGAGTAAAGCAAAAGAGCAACCTTCTGTAAGCCAGACGGAGAAGGACAAAGCCGACCCACTTGTGCCAAACACGGTGGATGACTCCAGTTTGTCTGTATCTGATGGCGAAGCCGAACAGAAAACGAGCACCGGTTTGGGTAAAGAGAACCCAGACGTGACTGAAACGGCTCCAGAAGCCCCGGTGTCCAAGGAAAAGTGTCAGGCGAAACTAAAGGAGGCAAAACAGACAGTTCCCACCGAGGACTCCGACTCTGAGAAGGAGCTGGTTATCGATCTTGGGGAAGAACAGCCTGGCAAGGAGAAAAAGAGAAGCAGGAAAGATGGCACTGTCAAAGAGTCAAGTGCTGGGAAATCTGAAGGTGAGAGGGGGCTTCCACTTTTTGATGGACTGTGAAGTGATCACACAGTGCCAATCGGAGGCATTTTGGACTTTTAATAAGGCAATCTTTTTAAAACTCCAAAAAAACACTAGGCAATTCTGAAAGTTAAATTAAAATAATTGGTTTACTGGTTTATAAATCAAGGTTAGCATAGAGCCTTTCCAGTAGCGTAATGTTAGCCTCTGTTACAAACTCTGAAACCAGCTCCGGTGTGTGTCTGGAACCATTTCCTCACTGAAAGACTTGAGTCAGGTCCAAGCTGCAACCGTTCTGTTCATTTGAGGTGAAATTAAAGGACATGGAGGTGGTCCTTATTCGTTAGGTTATCCTGTAACGCATCAATGAAACTCATTTTGCCCATATGTGATACAGTCTGAAGCATTTTGTTATTAGATACTCAGTCTTCAGACATGCCTGGCATGTTTCGATGTTGTACTTCTGTCTTCATTGGAGGTGTCACCACCTCTGAGAACAACAGCCGTGACACCTCTGAAGAAGATTGAACAACGTCGAAACATGCCAGGTACGTCTGAAGAGACATTCAATAACTCTGTGCCTAAAAACAAAATAATCTCCTACATTGTTATTTTAGCCACAACTTTGGATAAAAAGCTTTGGGTTAGCTTCCTCCTAGTCCTAAATGAATAATAAAGTGGCATTGGGGTTCGAGCATCTTCCAGTTTACGGCAGACCTTAGTTTAGCTAGTTTGGTAAACTAGCTTTCATCAAAGTTCACAGTTTGGTTCAGACTAGCAAAACCTTGAGTCAGTTTAGCGTTCTGCTTGGACTCTGATCTTAAACACACATCAGAACTATTTTTATTTGGGACTAAACTAACTGCAAACTTTCACCAAACAACCGATTCCGTCTGGGGAAAAAAAAAGTAACCCCAGAACATCAAGTTGCGTATGTTTGATCCAGATCTGGCTGCAACTAACAATTATTTTAGCAGTTGATTATTCTATCGATTATTCTGATAATTAATCGAGTAATTGGATAAAAATAATTTAAATAATTGATTCATCATGATTAATCCAATTAATCATCTCAGCTCTAGTTTGATCCTGTATGTTAATTAGATAAAATCCAAGATTAATTCAAACTTTTGCAGCTAGTCTATCATCTGTCATTCGGGCAGTTGAAAAAGAATGAATGAAATTGGTCCATATCAAGCCCAAGTAACATCCACAATGAGTATGTAAACTTCTAATCAGCATTTTAATCAAATATAATGATTTCTAAAAAAAATTTAAACCATAAAAACAATAAAATTTCCTTGTCATTGTCGTACGTAGGAAAAGCGTTGACCACATCGGGGCTCCCGTCATCAAACTCCGCCGCCTCTTCCACATCCTGCGGCATTTCCACGCAGTCTCTGATGGCCCTTCCTGTCACTATGGTCACATTCACTGCTTCCTCTCCCGCCACAGTCAGCCAGTCGTCCGTCTCCAGCGCCGCCACAACGCCGCCGTCATCTTCCTCAACGCCTTCAGCCGCACCAGCCTTGAAGAAACAGCGCCCTCTGCTGCCCAGAGAGACCGTGCCGGTGGTTCAGCGAGCCGTCGTGTGGAGCCCCGCTGCAAAGTTTCAGACGTCCTCCCAGAAGTGGCACATGCAGAAGGTGCAGCGGCAGCAGCAAACCCAGCAGCTCGCCGTGGCCCCACAAACGCAGGCATCCTCGCCCAGACACAGCCAGGCCCAAGTTCTGACCCAGACACAAGTCGCGGGAAATGGCTCCGCGGCCGTTCCTTCGTCGTCGTCCTCAGCGCAGCAGTCCTCACAAAGCTCTCGCTATCAGACCAGACAGGCTGCTAAGAGTGAGTCGCAGGGTTTTCGTCGCGAGCTTCGTTATGCTTGTCCATAAATATTGATGGTTGTGTTCTTAATTTTAGCCGTTCAACAAAAAGACCCTTCCGTCATCACGTCAACACCTGCTGGTACTCTGGTACCAAGCAGTCCAGCTTTTGTTGCCATGGTAGCTCCGTCAGGTTTGGGCACACCTGCGTCATCGCCGGCTGGAACAGACCTGTATATTCCCACTGCCTCGGCAGATGTGGCTGCAGACATTGCAAAATACACAAATAAAGTTAGTACCTTTTTTTGTTTTACCTAATTTTTGATTAACCAAGTTCACATGACTTGAAGGAGACCTGTTATGCAAAGTTAGCATCTTCCCCACATTCTTGTTCTTCCATTTGGGTCTCAGCAGCTTCTAACAACAGCCTAAGCACAAAAAAAGAACACCCGACAGTTCTCTGGCAATAAGTTGATCAATGGAGGTTAAAGAACCGCCATTGCTTTGTTACCTAACCACTCTCAGCAACTGACCTAGCAACCCAAGCTGAGCTCCAGCACATTTGGGCAGCTGGGCTTAGCGCTGTGTGCTCTGTTCAACGTCTCCTGGAAAAGACAAATGTTTTGTTGTTGACTTACCATTCAGAAACCACTTGCTACATTAACTTGTTGGTTGTGCAGAAGGCTCCATTTCTGCTTTTCAAAGATGTCCAGTTTTATAATTGTGCATATGTTGATAGTCAGTTTCAGTGCTTGTGGGCGTGGCCAGCATTGGCTTATTTGGATTTAAAGTGACAAGATGCCCTAAAACGGCTCGTTCTGAAAGGAGCTCAAAAGAGGCAGAAGTGGCCAGAAATCACATTGTCCAGATGATTTTGCGCAAAAAATGTAAAGGAACCGTAAGAGGCAAATAATACATGAAGACAGTTAATTTAAAATACAGACAGTTAATCTAATCCAGAACATCAATATGCAAATGTTTTTTCGCATGTTTGAGAAAATAATTGTTTTTTGTTTGTTTGTTGTTTCAGATAATGGATGCAATTAAAGGTACAATGACTGAGATGTACAATGACCTCTCTAAAGGTTCTTCAGGGAACACAATAGGAGAGGTAAGTGTTTACTCTGCGCTGTGGAGGGACTAACTGCATTTCAAGTGATACAAATTTTAGAGTTGTTACCTGAAAAATATGAAAAAGGGCAAACACTTTTCTTATAACGAATTGCACGAAATACCTCTGCAGATAAAACGGCTGAGAATTGAAATTGAAAAACTACAGTGGCTGCATCAACAGGAGTTGTCTGAAATGAAGCACAATCTTGGTGAGGCCCTTACTCGTTTTCTCCTGGCCGCCTCAGCACATTGTCTTAATAATCACGACGACGTTCCCTTTTTTCTTTTGTTCGGTTCTTCTCTTGCTCTCCGACGCAGAGCTGACGATGGCAGAAATGAGACAGAGTCTGGAGCAGGAGAGAGAGAGGTTAATGGCCGAAGTGAAGAAGCAGATGGAGCTGGAGAAGCAGCAGGCCGTGGACGAGACCAAGAAGAAACAGTGGTGCGCAAACTGCAGGAAGGAGGCCATCTTCTACTGCTGCTGGAACACCAGCTACTGCGATTATCCATGTCAGCAAGCCCACTGGCCAGAACACATGAAGTCCTGCACTCAGTCAGGTGACGACATAGAGCCAGAATCAAAACTGAGGATTATATAGCGACGAAAACAACAGCTACACTGCAGAACACAAAATCTTACCAGGTATTTTTGGTCGAGTTTCCAGTAAAAATATCTTATTACACTTGAAATAAGACAAACCTAACTTACAAGTAACTTTTCAGCAAGAAATAGGAGTTTTTTTAAGACAATAATTCTTTAACGTTGATGAAAAAGTGTGATTTGCACTTGAAGATTATTTCACTTATAAGTACGAAATACTTTGTCATCAATGTTGGTGAATTATTGTCTTAAAACAAGCTGCTAGAGGTTGCTGAAAAGTTACTTGCAAGTTATTTTTGTCTCATTTCAAGTGTGCTAAGATATTTACGCTAGAAACTAAACCAAAAATACTTAGTAAGATTTTGGGGTTTTACAATGTATAATTCAGATCAGAAGTTTACCTCCAGCCAACATAAGCGCAAGTCTTTTTCGTAAATTGGGCTCTTTATGACTTATTGGATCTTAGTGGATCAAACAACTTAAATTATTTTGTTTTATCAGCCAACAATTGAATGCGGGAACATGTATAGAATTGATTCTTTATATCTAATTTTGACCCTGTGTGAATTAGAGAAAATTCACAAAAAATTCACATTTACTAACCATCCGGTTCTTGTTTTCAAAATTCACTGAAATTGTACGTTTTGCAATCCACCCCTGTAAAATAGTGACATGAGTAGATTGGTTAGAGTGCAGAGTAAATATGATTTATTTCCATGATTTAGCCATTTTCCATAATAACTGTACATTCTTTACATTTATGACCAATTTTTGACTTGTGTTCTTGCAGCAACCGCCCCACAACAAGAACCTGAGGCTGAGCCAACAGCAGAATTGCCAAGCAAAGGTGCAGGGCAGACAAGCAGCGGCCCTAATGCCCTCAGAGACGCCCCAGTGTCTGCCTCTTCAGACAAAGACTGTGACACAGAAAAAAGTACTGAAAATGTTGCTGTGACCTTGTCATAACCCAACATGAAAATGTAAAATGATGTATGTTTTACTACTATGTTGTGTCCGAGCTGTTTTATGTTGGATGCCTTTCCAAAATTAAGACTTAGTTTACCATTATTTATGGACTTTTCAAAAACATGTTAGCTGCTCCATACGTTAAGCTGTTAGTGTAAATGATCTAAGAGCATGTATTGGTCTCACAACACAGGAATACGCACATATCTCAATGGAAAGCTTTTATACAGTTATAAAATATAACCTATGTTAATGGATCATAAATGTAGATTATGAGACTGGTGGCAAAAAAAAATGCAACTGTTTTGTAATCTTGGTTATTCAGCTCTTATTTGATGTGTTATTCTAAAACAGCCTGAGTATGCTGGGATATTTTCAGTTACTGTATGATGATCAAACGTTTTTTTTTTTAAATTCTGCATTTAAATACAATTTCTATTTATACATTAAGTTCAAAAGAAATATATCATGCTAATAGCTAGCCTGTTCAAATAAAAAAAGCACAACATTCTGCATCGGCCCAGTTCTCCTCCAGACCAATGGGTGGCGCTGTAACCGAAAGCATTTTGTGTAAACCGTCAGCCATCTGCCGCAGTCAGTTAGATCCAACTGGATTGGAAAATGGAGGATTGACAGAAATGAGGGCATAGCGTCGGTATTTCTAACATGTAGGTGAGTACATTAAAACATTTCAGACTCGTATTAGCAGTTATTTAGCGTTTCTTTTGATATTCTCGAGTGTTACCGGTTTCAATGATCCCACTTGAAGACAGCGTTGAGACTGAACAAAGATGCCTCTTACGTTAGCGAAACCCTTTTTTAGCTGTGGATAAGTTAACTGCGTCAATTAAATGTAGGTTGGTGTTTGACGATTTTAGCGTGTAAAATGTAATAAGGATACCTTTCGGCTGGTGTGTATTTGCGTTGTTTATTCGAGGGAGACCGAAATGCTGGGGGAATTAAAACGCCTTAGCCGCTAAAAGGTTAGCTTAGCGTATTGGCTTGCGAGTGCACGTTTTGCAGCGTTCACCTCCACGTTGCGAGACCACAATACAAATTAGGACCAAAGAGATAACAGCAATGCAGTCTGTAAGTATTATGGGGTGGAGTGGGGCACTCTTTTGTGCTTCATTTACGTTTTTACTTACTGGTGGTGCTTGAGACGGCGTGGCCCGGATTGCCGCTAGCTAACGCCACAAAAAAGGTTTTGGCGGAGTGTTGTTTTTTTTTCCAATCGTCATTATGTAACATGTGCGGGGAAAAAACATACGGTGTCTGTACACTTTAATATTAGTTTCTGGCTCTGTTCAGTGCCAGTATAAGCTATGCTAGCGTGTAATTTGTATGAATATACCATCTGTTGGTATATAACGTTTCGATCAGGCATCTGTAATGCGCTCATGCAGAAGGCCGTGTGTAGCCCTCGGTTTTGGGCGGCGCTTGGAAACAGCTCGACCTGCTTACGGTGTTTCTGCTCCAGTCCAACAGCTCGTTGTCGCTACAGATATCGCTTCAACTCGTCGAAGGGGATTTAACATGAGCATATTGTTAATATTATGTGTGATTTATTTTTCTTTTATGGACGAGCCCCTCCCATCTTTCCTGGCTGCTGTTTGTCCTTTCGTTCACGTGGCTCGGAGTCGTGATCGCATCTTATTCAACGTCTTGCTACTCTGGAAACGCAACAAATACAAACGCTTAAAACATTATATGACTTATGCTTTGATTAAAAAAATGTTTAATACCTATTTTAATGTTGTGATTTTTAAAATCGCCTTACTATTAAAGGGTTCTGGTGATTTTACTCCACATTCATATTTATAAATATGGTTATTTAATAATCTCATATATAGTTGAAAGACTGTCAGAGTAATTTAAATGGATTGGATAATCGATATCAATCGATCTTGTCTGCTCAGGTGTATTTGAGAAGGCTCAATCTGATTTATTTATTTTTTTTAAATGTTGTCACAGTTTGTATCCGAGTCACTGTGTGAGTGAGTGAGACTAACTGCCTTGTGTCTAAATCGCTTTTTCTTTTTTCTCTGATAGAACCTTCAACCTGACACTGATGATAATTAATCTGATGTCCTTTAGCTTGACAAGTCATCACTACTGACCTGCAGGTATAGATCATAATGGATAATAATAACAATGTCTTTATGTTTAAGCAGCTTTCCCACTGTTTTTCGTTTATATTATAGAAGGGGAGGGGGGATTAAAATTAAATTCTGAAATTGGTTAGCAGTAAAAGGAATGATTTTCAAAATTAAGTTTCAATATTAAAATTCAGTCATTTTTAAAAATGCTACAAGACACTTTTTTTATTGTCTTTTATATTTGTAACAAAATTAATAATGAAGCAGTGGTTCTGTTTGGGGGCGGGTGTGATATTTCACTTAAAAAAAAATCAAACCATGAATGAGTTTCTTAAATCTGCTTGCTTACCATGGTCGTGCCATACAAAATACCCTGTAATATGACTTTATATCAAAATTTTAAAAAATTTCCATATTTCATAATGCAAAGTATAATGATCTCTAACACAATTAACAAATTACATTTTGAACGAAATAGTTCATATATATTAGGAACGAAGATGATTCTTTGATACATGTATAAAAGCATAGACGATTTGTACTCCTTTAAGTAGAATATGTATTGAATTTATCCTATATATGGGAACTACTTATATTTTGTGAAAATGTTGATGGTATCTTTATCTCAACTTGAAAATACCGCCCTCTAGAGGACATAGTGCAGGCTGCCACACTACAGTCGTCTAAATCTGTTTTTATTTCATAGTAACTTTCGTAATGTCTTAAATGTCTTGAGTCTTCTTACAGACAGCAAGATATTAAAAAGCCTTTTATTAATAAATAAAATGCTTATATAAAAAAGAAGCAGTGTCAGAGCCACAGTATTAACATTGTGTGGAAGTATAATAGAGAAACGTAACAGTTTAAAGGTACTAAGGTTTCCCAGCACTACCTCTAATGGACAGCCATCAGTTTTTCAGTGACCCATAGTTAATAGTTAGATTTCAAGTTAAATGAATGGTAAGCAATTTCTTTCTTTTCTTTTTTTTTTTTAACAATGCAGGTTTTTCTGTGTCACTGTTGCCATAGTGCACTGAGGTGATTGACTGTCGTTGCTGTTTGCAGGCTCTCAAGAAGCAGAAAGCGACCGTTTCAAATGACTTTGAGAGTCTGGCTGCAGAGCTGCTAAAGCAACCAGCTACAGCACTCAAGGTCACAACGTGAAGTAAATAAAAAAAGATTCAGACTTCCTGTTGCTCCTCTGCAGCAGAGCGCAATGCCAGTGGAGGCAACGACAGAGAGTCCCGAGAGCCGCTTTCCGGTGCGGCGCAGCGGACGTCAGCCCAAACGAACGGACAAACTGGAGGAATTCCTCATGACGGCAAAGCGGGGCTCCAGGAAAAGCGCCCCGCCGAGCATTGAAAGCGGAGATCCTCCATCCCAAACGCCAACCGACGCCGAGACGGCGTCCGAAGCCAGTTTCGATGGGAACGCCGAGTCCAGGGCGGCGGACGACAAAGCGGAGTCTCCGGAGAGGAGGACAAGAAGCAGCGCCAGGAAGCAGGCGCAGAAGAAAACCCAAGGAGGCCGGCAGACGAGATCCTCGGGGAGAGCTGCGGTCAAGTACGAGGGGAGCTCCGAGGACGACGAAGACGGTAAAGACGAAGGTCATTCGCAAGATAACAGCGAGGAGACGAAAGATGCAAAACCCGATCCCGGCGCTAAGGCAACGGAGGGCTCCGAGAAGAAGGTTACCGAGGAGACGAATGAACCTGAAGGCGAAACGGAAAGGGAGACTGATGACGAGGACGCAGACACATCTGCAGTAATGACTCGCAGACCGGTCCGGACTTACGTCAATAAGAAGAAGATGGCTAAGAAGAACCCGATGCCGGCTAAAGCTCCTCCCGCTCTAAGCAGAAACATGGCTCCTGTGAAGAAGGAAACAAAACCCAAAGCAGCCGGGAAGATGAGCAAGCACGAGATGACGACGACGACGACGGAGGATGAGGAGGAAGACGACGACGACGACGATGAGTCCTTTACTTCTTCGTCTTCATCTACGTCATCAGATGAGTCTGGCGATGGCGGCTACGACCCCAATGCGCTATACTGTATCTGTCGGCAGAAACACAACAAACGGTTTGTTTTATTCAGTATGTCGTCATCATGGCTCCTTCCTCTTTCAGTTGGCTAATCAGTAATCGACATGTTCAATGCCTTGAAGAATGAAAGTTCCCTTTGAACCTTTTCGTGTTTCTATGTAGTTGTCAGAAACATGTGTGTTTTATTGGGATTTTATGTGGTTGCCCAACATAAAGTAGCACTTAATGTTGAAGTAGGATGAAAAGGATTTGCATCTTTGGAAACATCATCCTGATCAAGATGGAAAAATGTTAGTCCGCTCATCATCGTATCTCCTAAAAACAAGCTTCCTACTTCTTTATTCGCTTTGCAATTTGACTTGTTTTCTTTTTGGTTCCACCATTTGAATGGGAGTGTTGTGTTTGCTACAGGGCTGCTGAGTCAGAACATTCAAGTTTAAGTTTAGGAATAGAGCAATATGTATTAATGAACATTTACATGCAAAAACATGAGATTTTAACCAGGTGACAAATTTCTATCTCTACTCTCAATTGGCAGGTTGATGTTGAATACATTAAAATCTGAACAATACCGATTAACATTTTTGTCTTTCCAAGAGCCAGTTTTTAAGATTTTTTGTAAATTTTTATATATACAGTAATAAGTGTTAGTTGGAATTGTACTCTTAAGTACGAGAAGTCCAATAGGATAAATGCTGTGTGGTCACGCTACTTTTTCCTAAGTGGTATTCAACAGTCACCATTAGAACGGGCCTTCATGCAGAAGTCTGCAGAGCCTTGTGGTAGAGCAGACTGGGAGGAATGAATTGGGCTTGCAGGGTGACCTTCCATCCTTCATATCTGAAGTTTTTATTTTTATTTTTTATTTTTTTTTAAGCTTCATTCACCCTTTTGACCAACTTCCATGTCCCCTTTTTAATTAGTGTTTCGTTGGACCTTCCTCTTGATTCTCTTCCATAAAGGCAACATTTAGTCAATAAATTGTGCCTGGGTAAATTTTCAGATGATTGATCGAAGAGTGAACTTTCAAAGCTTGTGATTAGGCCTTTCACGATAACAAATTTTGCTGAGTGATTAATTGTCTCAAAAAATTATTGCGTTAAACGATAATATTGTCGGAAGCCCTTTTTACACTAATTTAATGGAAATGACATAATAATGCAGCCTTATCCTGCCAAAAATAGATCCACGTTATTTTCAAAAGGACATTTAATGCTGGAACAGGTAAACAAAGAACCAAAAACAAAAAAAATAAAATGATCTCTCAGTCTACGTTAACAAAAAAATGCACTTGAATAAAACTAAACAACATAAAACCAAAGTGGAAATAAAAACTACATTAATCAAAGACTGCAGATTATGAAGTCTATATAATATATTGCCCTCCAATAATGATTAGATTTAAATAGAGAAGATGGGCATATGGACCACCTGATGCAATAGTTCACTTTTCCCTTCAGCCCAGTTCACTTTACATGATTTATGACAATCTTAGAGCGCTAAACGTTCAAACATTGTCCTGCGATTTCGCCAATCGTCCTGTAGGGGTCGTGTGTTACGAATGATCTACGGGGTTTCCCGACAGAAAGCGAGAACGCAGCCTGCTGAATGTGACAGGTAGCCAATCAGAACGCAGCCTGCTGAATGTGACAGGTAGCCAATCAGAACGCAGCCTGCTGAATGTGACAGGTAGCCAATCAGAACGCAGCCTGCTGAATGTGACAGGTAGCCAATCAGAACGCAGCCTGCTGAATGTGACAGGTAGCCAATCAGAAAGCTCGGATTAATCTTTGTGCTTTCTGACGGGAAATTAGGAGGGGATTCACAACCGGAGAGCAGCGGACATGGAGATGATATGTGAAAACAACATTAATGTTTATTCAACATTTGGTGCAAAGAATCTCCACAGAAATGACCAGGACATGAGCTGGAGCCAAATTGCTACCGCAGTTGATAAACCCAGTAACTTTCCAGCTGTTCATCGTTAACTTGACATAAATAGGTTGATAGGTTGATAAATGATATTCATTCAGTCAGGACTTTACTGACACCAGCCACATACATTGCAGGTAGATTGTAGTAAAATGTTGATTAATGCCTGGTTTTAAAATGACTTGTAGCCATTATTTTGTGCCCATTGTTGGACACCACCCGCTGCGATCGGCTAGTGTTGGTATCTCAGGTTTTGAAAATGGGCCGACAATCAGCCGACAGTTCTGAGATCGTGTAGTGTGAGCTGGGCATTAGGCTAAAGAAATGATGAAGGGAGGGTCAGCGGAGAGCAGGAGATGAGCTTTCTCATCCAGTGTCATGGAAAAATGCAGGGAGAAACAATAATGACGATGAATTAAACTTATTCGATAGCTTTTTTTTTTTAAATCGTCCGATTAGTTGATTTATCGTTTATCACGACAGGCCTACTTGTGATAATGTTTTATAAGAAACCTTATAAAACTTGCTTATATGTGCTTTAAAAATGTAAAGCTAATTCTTGTTTCCCACTAGATAAGTGTGTCTATTACTCTTGGGTTTTCGTGATGCTGTCTGATCTCTATTGAGGCCTTCACAGAGCAGCTTGCAGTAAATTACTCACAGGTCAAGTCTGCACACTAAGATGGGCAACTTCTGAAATCATTTTAAGTATCTGCTGCTTTAACTACGTCTGACATAAAATCCCAGTAAAATATGCTATTTACAAAACCTAAAAGAGTTGAATTGGAGAATGCCAGCAGTCGACCAAATTTAATGGTTTGTCTTTACATTAAATTTCGTAAATATAGGGCTTCTGTTCGTAGCTATGCGAGAGTGACGTTTGTATTCCATGTGTTGCTCCACAGGTTTATGATCTGCTGCGACCGCTGCGAGGAATGGTTCCACGGCGACTGCGTTGGCATCACCGAGGCCCGCGGGCGTCTGATGGAGAGAAACGGAGAAGACTACATCTGCCCCAACTGCACCGCGAAGAAGAATCAGGTGGTCCGGCCCGCCATGGCCGTTCTCCCGACGAGCGCAGAGGCGAACAAGTCCAGAGCAGACGGCACCGCTCAGGTTACCGCCACAGCTTCCTCCGTATCTGCTGAGAGACTCTCGGCCGGCGGGACGGGGCTAAATCCATCAGCTGCTCAAGGGGCGGCTCCTCTTTCCACAGCGAGCGTGGTGGACGATCAGGGCATCAAAGGCAGGATAGAGAAAGCGACTAATCCATCTGGGAAGAAAAAGATAAAAATCTTCCAGCCGGTAGGTGACCGCAGCTGGGAACCTTTTATATCGTCACCCACGGTCAGAGTAGGCTTTACGAAAAATACAGCTCATAACCCAGCTGTTTCCCTCCTTAACTTCTGTTCTTGTATGGCTGCACCTCATTTTTATTGATTATTTTTTAACGATTAATCGATTAGTTTAACGAATAATCGACTAGTTTGACGATTAATTGGCTAGTCTTCCAATTAATTGGTTAAAAAAAACAGACTTTTCACTTCATTAAACCTTTTTTCTACAATATTATAAATATAATGGATGCAAATAAAACAAGCCACTTCATTTTGAAATAAAACGTAAACCTTTTATTGCCTAAAATTTAAAAGCAGCATTCAATTAGTTAATCTGATGCGGTGAAGCTGAAACTGCCATTGGAGGAATTTTGGGTGAAACGTATTTGGAGAAAAATGTATTTTCTCATAAATATATATGTATTTTGTACAGCTTTGGCTTAATCGAGGCTCTGAATGTTACATTTTCAGCGAAAGGCCTTCTTTGAGGCCGTATAGTCCAGTTAACGATCGATTGCTAAATTTGTCGACCATTTTGAAAATCGAGCAATCGCTCCAGTCCTGTTTTCTTGACACATTTATTCACCGTTAAAGCTTAGGGCAGACCTGCAAATATGAAATGATCTTGTTTATTTGTTAATCTCATTCCACACCGATTCAAAATCAGGCTATTCATCAGCCGGCCGAGCCCAAAGCAGACCAAAAGGCGCCGAAGGTCCCGTCGGCAGCCGAGCAGAAAGCCCCACCAGAACCCGAGCACAGGGTGGAGACGACGGTGGAGGTGAACACCACGCCGGCAGAGGAGGCGGCGGCCAAGAAGAGGGCCGAGGACGACTCCTCCCTGCCTAAGTGCATCGGCCCCGGCTGCGACAGCATCGCGCAGCCGGACTCCGTGTACTGCGGCAACGACTGCATCTTGAAGCACGCCGCCGCAGCCATGAAGTCCATCACCGACGTCAAAGAACCCAAGCAGAAGGACAAGAGCATGCCTCAGAAAAACAAGTCCACGGCAAAGGTAACCCGGACTGCCTGAAACGGTTTCCCCTGAAAGCACCGGTTATGTCCAGTAAGGGTAGAGAAACTTGTTTTGTTTGACATCCTGTGGATAACTTCAGAAATATTAAACCTACAAATGTTTCCATGACGGAATCAGAGGGGGGTTTATGGCCGAGCACCAATCACTGCTTTAGTGTGTTTGGACTGTTTTTAAATCTAGGACTCGTTTAATATTTATCACAGTGTTCTTCCAACCAGAGTTTGATTTCGGAAGGCGTCCCAGCTGCTCGTTGTGCTCGCCCTCTGCATTTTTAATTAAACTGAATAAGTATCTGCTGTGAATGTGAAATATGTGATCTTGGAGCCTCTTAGCTAATGGCAAATGATTTCAGAATATGAACATGTTTACTTGCACTTTGTGCACTCTGTGACTTTGCTGGGAAACACCAAGTGACTCTTCAGCCCGTGGAGAGCAGCTCCTAATGTTTCTACAGCTGCACGCCACATCAAGCCAAAATGGCCGTCAGAATACGAGCGCGGTGTAGCGATCACAAAAGACTGCTGCGATGCCATGTTTGGTGGGATGTCGGTGCTGTGCAGGTGAATTCTGCATGCCAGTGATTTACTCGGCTTGTTAGGTTGAACTTTGTCGTCAAGACCCACATCGGTTTGTAGTGGCTGGGAGGTTAAAGTTCACAAAATGTGGCGGCAGCATTCAGATTAAAGAACAATTGATGTCTAACTGTGTTCAGCAACAGTTTTGCAATTGCATGTTTTGTTGTTGGGTTTTTTTTCTAATATTGTGCCGCTCCAAATGTCCACTATCTAATAATAATTTTGTCAGACAAAGAAAAAAGTCATCTAACCATTTCCCCTAAGATTAGGACTTCTATAGGTCATATTCTGAAGGTATAGAATGTTGCAACTTTAAAAATCTGAAATGTTTATGAACATCAAAATGAATGCTGCTTTATATCTATCTATGCAACTTTTTAAATGATTTTTAATCCCAAACACAACAGGATGGGATGTTTATTTTTCTGTTAAATATCACTGGTATTCTGACTTTACAAGGACAATTGTATTATGCAATGTTTGATTTGTTTTTATTTTTATGTTGAACCCATATTTTTTCCCACAGCTCTGACCAGGTGACGGATCCGTTCTTAGAGCCGCTCCGGAACTGATTCGGCTTTTTAACTCATAAATTACAAACTAGATTTTCTCCACAGCTTTGTGAAGCCGACAGGCTTCCATTCTTCCTCCCTAAAGCTTGTATCTTTGACTTAAACTAGTGTTTGTGAGGACCTTTAACACGAGACGTCAAAGTAGATGTTGTGTATAACCTGTTTTCTTGCAGACCAATGTTTTTCATATTGCCTGCTACGCTTCTGCACTTTATTGTGAAACGACTTTCTAAGAAATGACCTATTTTATAATTTACAAATGCTCACTGGTGATATTCATTCAGCATGTTTGCAGGATGGTAGCCATGGAGGAGTCTCCTAACAAACATCTCTAAGCAGTGTGATTAGTGACTTAAATATGTCTGACCACGCTGCAAACTTAAAAATACACTTTCTTTGAAACTCAACACCATAATTAGACTTTATATATATGAAAGTTGGTTTATGTGGCCAAACGCAACGAAGGAAAACAGAACTGATGTCCGTCGGTAAATAAAGTGTCCCTCATCGATGTTTGGCATGTCGCCACATAATAATGGATAATTGTGATCTACAGGGTGGGCCATGAGTTTCCATACATTGAAAAAAAATTAACATTTTATATTGGACAACTGTTTTCATTTATTTAACGTGTTCCATATGACTACCATTGTTTTGAATGCGCATATTAATACGTGGACCACTTCGTGGTCGATCTGCAGCATTTCCAGTTTTTTGAAACTTGCGAATAAGTTTTGCCATAGTGTCGTGTGTGTGTGTGTGTGTGTGAGACGCTCGTTCCATGGTTTCTGTTAAAGTTTCGTGCAACCACACAACTTGCTTCCCGATCCAGCCAACAGAATCATTTCAGTTCTTTGCCCTTTAGTCAAACGCATTCTTCTTGGGCACCTGAAATACAAAAAAAATGTGTACATATATATATATATATATATACATATATATATATATATATATTTTACATTCTCCTATGTATGGAAACTAATGTAATGGAAACCCTGTAGTGCCATCTTATTGTTCCAGATGTGAAACGGTGTTTGCAAGCAAAAGTGACTTGTGTTCCTCAGATTAGGACTAATGCAGTGTGAAGTGACAAATGTTGATGTCTAATGAGATCGAGAGCGACATGGGAACCATTTGTGCTTTAACACAGTTTGTGTTAACGTCCGGTCTTGGAGGGTGGCTGACCAGAACCTTTTGGAGGCATCTCTGCATCAACGCACCTGCATCAAATGATGATCATTTCCCAGGACTTAGTAGAACTTGATTGCATGCCCAGAGGATAATTAACCCATTTTTTTGTTTATTTCTTTTTAACTAGTTGTCACTACTTTCCCTTACCAAAGTCACTTCATCCTCTGGACTAGGAGAGGATTAATACTAACTCCAGCTTCCCCTCACGTAGAGCCGATGAACTATTTTGAAAGTGTTCTGACTGATTTCTAACCTAAACCGGTGAGAAATGTGTTACAGGGCTAACGTAGCTAATAATTGTTAGCTTAGTCTCACCTTAAGCAATTCCCTCTGGTTTTCTCGCCTGCCACTTGTCTCTTTCCTCAATCCAAGTTTGTGGTTTCCATGACGGCGCTGGCTTACCAAAGAGTTCTAATGTTGAGCTAGAACTTGTGATGCGTTGCCAACGGCGACCAACTGTCGTTTTCCGTAACTGTAAGACCTAACCGAGCCATTTCTGAACTGACAGAGTCGCTAGCGTTCCCTCGAGTCTTTGCAGCCAGTTTGGAGAATTTTCTCTGACTTGTGAATCTGTGTCTCTCCTCTCCTGTCCAGAAGGGCGGCGGGAAGGCGCCGAAGAAGACCCAGAGGGCGTCGGACAGCGACGAAGACTTCAGCCCCGGCCCGGACGAGGACGACGAAGACGAATACGCCGAGGAGCAGCGACCGCCGCCGTCCGCTGCTTCCTGGTCCAGTGACCATAATTACATTGCAGTCACGCCAGAAAAGACTACACCCATATCACCAACAGTGTTAAACAAAAAGTGTATGTATCTCCTTGAAGGTCTAGCGCTGCCGTTTTTAAACTGCATTAGTGGTTTTTCCTGATATGTGTGTGTGGTTCCTGTGACGCTGACCTCGTTCGGGAAGCGTCCCGTGTTTCTGGAGGGGAGGGGCATGAACTGATCTGTGCAGGAGAAAATATGATCTAAATAACATAGAGACTTATTTATTATATAATGAATGGTTTGCAGTGTTGCAGCAGGTAAGTGTGAGGAGTAACAGCGACCAGAAACGAAGGAGTTTTACATTAAAAGTGACTCCTCATACGACACTGGTGGCTCGGGAGGAGATTGCTGAAGTAAAGCTGATGATGTAAGAGATTGGCAGCTTTAAATTAAACCCTATGTGTATATATATATATATATATTTATAATAAACGTGGGCGTTAACCGAGTTAGGAATGTCTGAAATAGGCCACCGGTTTTCAAGGGAAAAGCTTTGTTTCTGAATCAGAACATAATGAACTAGATGTTTGGATGCGTTTGGGATAATTCCCCCAACATTTGGGGAGCAGAGGGATCTTTTCTTAGACAGTTTGAGGTCGACTCAATGAAGTGGATTTATTAGGTGCTACCGTTGGGTTCCTCCCCCCGTCCCCCCAATGACCTTCCTGATTTCCCTCCACAAGTCTCATCACCTCATCACATCCCACTGCCGACTGCCTCAAAAGGTTCTCCCCGCTGCAGGTAGGTGGGAGTGTCTGAGAACGGCTCACGTTGAGCGGCTAACTCATTTCTACTGACCCGCCCTTCATGTTCGGGGTGATGAGATGTTTCATTCATATTGAATGTGGTGCACCACTTACCTTTTCCCTAAGTGACTGGCTTTTAAAATAAAAGGTGATAAACAGATTTTTTTTGGATGCCTCCATTAATTTCGAGCGTTGTTGGCTTGCTGTCGGATGTCTTGACCAAGTTCAGCTGAAACCAGAGACGGCGACGTAAAAAGTTAAGACGTCGGCGCCCTTTTTACGGAAGCAGCCCGGGGGATGGGAGAGGAGAGCCACGTCTGAGAAGACGAGCGGTGAAGATCTGCCAGCTTCAGAAGGAGATGGAAGACTGAAGATGTCCCGACGCTCCCTGGAATGGATTTGATGCATGTTAAGGACATCTTTATGAGATTAGGTCCCACTTGTGATCAACTGGAAGGAGTGAAGGTTATATAAGCATATGCTGTCAGCTAAGGAAACAGTTGTGGTTAATCAGACCAAAGTGTAGAAAATTTGATTAGTTTCATTGCCAAATCTCTAGAAAACAGCACTGCATTGGCGGCTTTGCATAAAACACTGTGGTTTTCTAGAGGTACTGGACGTACGTTACTCTTTAAGTGTGCAGCTGTTGCCTACAATTTAAATGAAAACTACAGTGACCCCCTGAAATTGAAAGGTGTAATTTTGGGGGAATTTAGAAAAAATTGACCACCTGTGGATTTTTGTTTGTTCCTGCACAAACAACAACCGTGAGTAGGATGTCACCCAAATTCGCCTCAAGAGGTTGAGTTTTGTGCTTTAGACACTTGTTTCAAGTACGTCGTTCACCAATTGATGAAATTAAATCGACAAACATGAACTTTTTCCAAATGATTGTTTACATTTATTGCTTGGACAACCCACATCTGTCCAAGCAGCAGATGTGGGTTGAACACAGTGGTTAAAGCTGCTGTCCTGGAAAATATTCAAGAAAGAGAAAATAGCAGATTGAGATGTTAGCTGCTTACATGCTGCTGCTAACATACCAACAGTTTGAACTTGGAACAGGCAGTAATGCTGGATCACACTGATTGGTTTTTGTTTATTGCATTTGGGTTTGGGGAATTTGGGTATATATATACATTAAAAAAAATTTAAACTCGTATTTCTTTTGTCCCATTTTAAAATAAGTTTTATTAACATTAAAAATGTACCAGCTGCCACAGCCTTAAATAAAATGTTTGTTTTTTGTCTTCTTTTGATAAGATTTTACGTTAGTAAGTATCTTCCGGTATATTTAATTTTATTCTTTCTCATGTGACTGATTTATGGTTTCTGATTTAGAAAGTGTTGAAAATTGTCGTCTTAATGCGAAATTGATTTGAGGGTGTTTTTATTGTGACGCAATAATAGGACCGGTTCACAGCTGCCAATTTTCAGAGGAACACATTTTGCCAATTTTTTTTTTTTTTTTTTTTTTATACAAACATTGGGTTTTGTTTCTTGGTTTGCAGCTCCTCCCAAGGAAGAGAAGGCCGAGAAGCAACGGAGCCCGTCGCCCGAGAAATCCACCAGAATATCCTCAAATCTGCGCAAAGCAAAGAAGAAATCCCCGCCACAAAAATCCGCCGCAGTTTCATCGAAGAGCAAGAAGTCTTCCCGCAAGCCAGCAGCTCCAAGGGCTCCAAGAAACGGGCGACCACCCCGACTAGAACCGCCGAGAAGTCCAAGAAACCCGGCCAGGCGCCGGCCCACAACCCGTCCCCGTTCCCCGCGGGTCCAATTCACGTCACAGGGGCTCTCCGAGTCACCAAGTCAAACTTCACCATTCCCAAGAAGCAGCCTCAGCAGAAAGACTCCCCTTCCCAGAGTCAGCCAGACTCCTCTTCCTCCCGAGTCCCGTCCTCTCCAGTATCCTCGACTTCATCCAGCCGCTCCTCATCTTCCAGGCATTCCCATCCGCCCGGATCGTCGTCCCACTCGTCCCCCGCAAGACCGCCGGCCAACAACCAGATGAGGCAGAACATCCGGCGCTCTCTCACCGACATTCTCTTCAAAAGGTGAGTCCCTCTCCTCTCCAGGTGGGACATCTTTATTTATTTTATTTTTTTTTCTTGGTGACCATTGAGAATGTGTTTTCCTCTGACAGGGTGAGCGACAGCGACGACCTGAAAATGACAGAAAGCGAGGTGGGGAAACTTGCATATGGCATCGAGAAGGAGATGTTTAACCTCTGCCTGAGTACCGACAGCAAATACAAGAACAAGTACAGGACCCTGATGTTCAATCTGAAGGACCCAAAAAACAAAGTGAGTCGGTCGGGGACACATGGATGTTTTTAAAGGTTGTTCAAGCCAACGAGGTTTCGGGGATGTTTGACGGACGCTGTGTGTGTGTGTGTGTTGCAGGGTTTGTTCTACAGGGTGATTGGTGGACAAGTCACTCCCTTCAGACTGGTGAGGCTCAGTGCCGAAGAGCTGCTGTCCAAAGAAATATCCGAGTGGAGAAAGTCTGAAAGTTCAGAGGTAAAAAAAAAAAAAATCCTACTGCTTTTACAAATCATTAGATTTCCTTTTCCCCCTTTTCAGATTTTGGCAAATAGAATTACAAAGTGGAAGGAAAGAATTTTTTTTTTTTTAAGATCTGAGTATTTTACACTTCTGTTTTCTGCCCCCATTACTCAAACACTTCTAAATAAAATTGGGGGCACAGATTTCTTTTAGAGGGCGATTAATGTTACCCATCAACCGAAACACACCGTTTCATTGGTGGAACATGATGGTGGCCACATTGTGCCACCGTTAGCTCAACGGGGGAGAGATGGGTGGAGCTTGAAAACATGCAAATACTGGGAATTCTTTAATTTTTTGTTAAAAACAACAAAATCCACTCTCTCTTCTCTGTTGTACTATGTTTTTGTTTAAAAAAAAAAAGTCAAATTATTAATAAATTCTTTTTGAGTTGGTGACTGAAGCACATCTTTGAATTCCCGTCCTCAGGTTCACTCTCGGAGCCGTTCGGGGCATTCCAGGCATGGGAGCAGGCACGACACGGGCGCCCACGGCGTAGACATGGACGATGCTCCCCCGTCCGATGCAGATGTATGTATTTCCGCTGCTGCGCCGTCTTCTCACTTGGGTTCTGCGCCAGTAAGTGGTGGCAAGCTTTCTCTTCTGCATCTTCCTTCCACCGGCATGAAGCTTTTTGCATGAGGAAATCTGAAAAGTAGCCGATAAATATTAGCAAATAGAAATATTTTTGATTCAGCTGGGAGAATTGTGTTTTGCTTGATGGGATTCCTCCTGCGTTTCCTCAGGACCAAGACGAGGCTGGCTCCACTCCCTCAGCGTCCGCCCCGCCCTCTGCTGACGGCAACATGGTGGATGTTTTCAGCAGCATGCTGAAAGACACCACTTCTGAACACAAGACTCATCTGTTTGACCTCAACTGCAAAATATGCACAGGTAACGCAGGTTCAAGGTAGCATGACGCCATTGCGGTCACTCCGATGTTTTTATTTCCATATTTCTGCTTCAAAAATGTGCCTCCTAGGACAAAAGACAGAAGACGAACTCGCATCTAAGAAAGCCCGAGTCTCCGGTAAGCCTGACGTCAAGCCGCCCAGACACGACTCAAGGTCATCCAGGTCTGGGGATTCACCGTCTGTCAATGCCACCGCGGCCTACCCTCCTCTAGACCCCTTAACGTCCCACCCGCCAGTTGCTCCACCCTACCACTCCAACGTGGGACCAGTTGTTCCAGAAACTCCACCCCCGCAGCTCTACCAGGAGGATCCGAACACGATGGTGCCTTCTGCTCCAACCCTTCCGCTCGTCGCCCCCGCCGTCTCTTCCGTCAGCATCTCTCGTAGAGACCCTCGCATGGCCCGCCACGGCTCTGCCGCGAGCGCCGTGCCGCCGGCCATCGAAAAACCCACCAGTAACCCGGCAGAGCCCGTCCTGGCTCCCATCACAGCTTCTGTTGCTGCTCCAATGGACGCTGGAGTCAAAGTACCGTTGGCACTTCCACTGCCTCCAGCGCCGCCTCCTGTTGTGGCTACGTCCAAATCTATGAAAAAAAGGTGTTCAGTCTTTCTGCTACAGAAAAAACTCAAAATATCGAATTGAGACTTACTTTCTAAAGTGTCGCATCGACTTATCTAAATGGAGGGTGTTTTTGATTTATTACAGCTCAGCTGAGCCTCCTCCTGAGGGGGAAACGGCGATCTTCTTGTACGGCCAGGAGACGATATGGAAAGGATTTGTCAACATGCAGTCAGTTGCGAAGTTCGTGACCAAAGCTTATCTGGTGTCAGGCTCCTTTGAACACCTGAAAGAGGTAGTTTCACCAAACCCAACTTGGGTTTTACATAATTTTCTCATGTATATCAAGCATCCGTTTACTTCGGTTCCATTTCTCTTTGTCAATGTGGTACAGGATTTACCTGACACCATCCACATCGGAGGCAGGATATCTCCCAACACCGTATGGGACTATGTCGGGAAGCTGAAGACGTCGCTCTCCAAGGTCGGCTTAGACAGAGATTAGCTGGTAGAAGAGCTGCGTTTTTTCCTCTTCAAACTTCTTGCGTCAAATTCTATTCCCCCCCCACGCCCTCTCTGTGTTTTCCAGGAGCTGTGTCTGATCCGTTTCCAGCCCGCCACAGAGGAAGAAGAGGTCGCATATGTGTCTCTCTTCTCTTACTTCAGCAGCAGAAAGAAATTTGGCGTGGTGGCCAACAACAACCGGCGCATCAAAGACCTCTATCTCATCCCGCTCGGCTCAAAAGACCCTTTACCCTCTAGGCTATTACCGTTTGACGGGCCAGGTAAGCGTTTAGAAGGGATTATAGAAGCACTGCTGTTGCTCTTTAAATGTTGTGTGATATTTGTTAATTTCCTGTCAAACTGTGAATATTATAATTTTTTTTTTTCCTTACAAACGTACGGTAAGTATATTTACTGGAATGAGAGCTTTTTTCTAACTGTAGGGGGCGCTCATGTTCCTTTTTGAGCCTCCCAACATGTTTGTACTATCTTCTGTATTCTTTTCTGTGTATTTGAAATTGTATGGCACGTTTTCAATAAAGTTTGCTTTGCAGATTGGTGCCACATCATCCAGTCTCAATCTGTTGTTTCTCAAGACGTGGCTCAGTATATGTTAAATACATATATGATTAATAAATCGGTTTCAAGTCGGTCTTCAGTCAAGCTTTCTTTTCAGATGCCAACCGTACAGCGAAGTGCTTCAATGCTACCGAGGAATAAAGTTGGGTTCAAACACGTTTCTGCTTGTAAAAGACCAGCACTTTAAGTTTTTGAAAACCGGCGGTTAAATAAAGGTGATCCAACGAGTCTGTACAGAGGTCAGGTTCTCACTAAATCATGAAAAAATGAGAATCTGGGAAAAGCTTAAATTAATCCAATCAGATTAAAAGAAAAATATGTTCCAGTCTATGTATATAAGTTACATAATCTTTTTAGTACTGTATTCTATTTATGTGTTGCATCTATTAAAATACCCGCAAGTCCCTTATTTGCTCGTCTAAGCATCTAACAAATGTTAGCAGGTTAATAGTAGCAACGCATCATTGGCAGAAACCGGTTAAGTTTCTATAAGATCTGATCTGATGATTTAATTGTAAGATTTGAATCCCACTGAAACTTAATGAATTACACCTTTTTAACCATTCATGCACTGGAATGTCCCTTTTTAGATTCTCTCGAGGGAGACTTAGCCAAATGAATCCTAATTATGCATTTAAACTTTTGTCTTCAGTCTGTCAGATTTCTATTGAACATAAAAATGCATGAAACTACCGACTGTTAGTTGATGTGTTTGTCGACTGAAATTGGTGAAAGACCTTAATTTAAATGTATTTAATGAAGATGGTTAAAGGATATCGTCTATTCTGATCTCTGGCCAATTGTTTTAATGCAAGACTTTATGTCTTCATTATAACAAGAGGTTCTCTTTGATAGGCTAAAGCAGTCTTTTAGCTCTCATTCCAGTATTTTTTTTGTTTTGTACCTCAGCATTGTTGTTGTTTGTTTTTAAATGTTTCATTTTTATGGATCTTGAAGTTCTTTCTCTGGTTCCTGTGTGTTTGCATCTCAGGACTTGAACCAGCTCGTCCCAACCTCCTCCTGGGATTGCTGATCTGCCAGAAGGACCGAAAGCGAGTCGGTGCACCGCTCGAAACGGAGGACAAACGGTCCAAGATTCAAACCAAAGACACAGATGAAACCGGACTCCCAAAACCTGCTCCCGCAGTCAAGGCAGAGAGAAGCGCGCGGCAGAGTCTCGAAATCCCCTTCAGCACGACTCCTCCAGGTTCGCCTCCATCTAGCGCTTCTGAGACTCCCGGCAGCAGCAGCACCGCAAACGCCGCCGCCTCAGTCCTTTCCTTGCTGTCGGCTGTCAATGCTCCAGTCACATCCGCTACACTTGGCAAGGATTCCACATCTGGAAGCTCCGCTGCCACCTCTGCATCAGCTGCCACGCCTCTTCAGACCATTCTCAACACGATCTTTAAGAACAAAAAGCTGGATTCAGACGCTTCTAACTCTCCCTCTGATCAAACTAGGGAACTTCCTGCCACTGCTACAATGTTAGACCCCATTGTCCAACAGTTTACGCAAAATCCAAGAGAGACGCCGGAAGAAGAAGATGAAGACGACAGACCATATGATCCAGAAGAAGAGTATGATCCCAGTCTGGTCTTTAATGTTACCAAGAAGGCTGCTGACGAGCTAATCAAACCTGAGTTCTCTAAACCGACCGAGGTGGAAATAGCTGAAACTGATGATGTGGAGTACGATCCCGAAGATGATTCCATTTTTGATGATGTGAAAACTGTGATACCGGCACAAACTAAGCCCGCGGCTGAAAATATGCCTGATGCAAAGATGATCCTGGAAAATCTTCGAAAAATCGGAGATCAAGCACTGCAGAAACAGGCAGAACAGCAGACATTGTCCACAGAGACAGCCGCCGCAGCTTTGTTACTTCCAAACACACTAGCCAGCAGTCATCTACTCCAACTGGGCAAGAAAGTTGAAGAACTGGTCAAGTCGTCAACGGTTGCTCCGCTCATCAACCAGAGGAGAGATCCAAGACAGAGCAGGGATCCTCGCCAGTCTGTGGGTGAACTGAAACAGTCTGAGCCGGAACAGAAAGAGGAGTCGTCTCCTCCTCCTTTAACAGAACCTTCTGCTACCACTGCACCTCTGGCACAAGAGCAATCTCCGCCTAAAATAGAAGAAAATGCTGATGCCCCACAAGGTCCAGAGACTTCACAGGCCCAGGAGGAGGAAAAGAGTGAGGCGCTACCTTTCATGGACTCGGACAATGAAGGGGTTTCAATTCCTTTACTGGGAGAAGAGGTGGATCATAATATGGAGGTCAGCTACATGACCGATAGAAAAAGGAAAAGAGACGAAGACGACAAAGAGGAAACTGAAGTGGACAAATACAGCATTTGGCCGAATGCTGCCAGTATCTTAAAAGCTGGCGATGATTCAAAGTACGAGGAAAACAGCCAAGATGCCTCGTCTTTGCGGTATCGCAGAGAGTTTGCAGACATCTCCACGGTAACGTCCGCCATCCCAGTACTCACTCAAAGCACGGTGGCCGATGCTCATTCGCATCACATGTCGCACCACATGGCCTCCTTTGATAACGAGTACCGACCTCCAGTTGATGTCCCTCCCCACCCCATGCAAGGGCAGAGCCTGATAATGAGGCCTCCGCCACAGTCTATGCTGCATCCCATGCAAGGTCCTCCTGTAATGTCCGGTCCTCCTTCGATGCAGGGGCCTCCCCCGGCTATCCACGTTCCTCCCTCTGTTCATGGTCCTCCCCCACGTCAAGGGGTTGGCAGTCAGCAGTACGGGCCAACTCCAACATCCTTCCCTCCCTATCAAAACCAGAACCAGTGGACGAACAACCAACAGCAGCAGCCACCTCCTGGACCACCAATACAAAACATCCTGCCGCCTAGGGGACCCCCTCTTCAGTTCCCTCCAGTTTCTCAGAGAGCACCCCCTCCACAAATATTTGATCACTCAATCCCCCCTCAACACATTGGACTGCAAGGCCCACCTCCAAACATTCACCCACCTCCAAACTTTGAAGGACAGAGCAATTTACCGCCACCAAGATTCTCTAGTCCTCTACCTCCTTTTAATTTCCCTGCTAACAGAGGTCCTCCTCCATCTTTCGCAGGACCCCCACCATCTGCTCACTTTGATACCAGGCACCCTCCTCCTGCTCTCTTCCCAGGCCCGAGGGCTCCCCCACCAAATCAGCATTACAACAAAGATACTCCCAGTAACACCTTCAATCCCAATTTGGACCAGAATCCAAATCCTCCCCAATATTTTAAAGAAAATCTTGGTCCCCCAGCACCTTCGGCTTATCGTGGGCCTCCACCCGACCAGTACGAGGACAGGAGAGGACTGCCACCTGGAACGGAGTTGAGTGGACAGCACTTCCAACCACATAATCAGTATGGTGGTTCAAGGGTACCACCGTCTTCACCACTAGAGAGACGGTCTTTCGACGAACCCAGAGTGCTTCCGGCTCAGGAAAATAGGCCGCATCTTTCTCAGATTTCAGAACGCTACCGCTTTGATTGGCATTCAGACGATCCCAGACCTGTTCGCCACGGCGTGCCACTGCTGCCACCATCTGCAGACGGACTACACTGCCCTCCCAGTCGCCACGGAGGTCAAAGTCCAGACCTACAGAGGGACGACCACTGGCGGCGTCTTTCTCCGGATATGAGGAGGAGGAGTGGTGCCACCCACGACGATTTAGAGCCTCGCACCGGCGAGCGTGGAGAGCGTTTGGAACGTGGGGAGCGTTTGAGTCGCTTTGACATACCACACAGAGAACTCAGTTCTAGCTCCTCACAATCCTTAGAGGAGAGGCAGAGAGAGCTCTCTGAAGACCATAGGAGGGAGAGAGAGAAGGAAAGTCCTCACAGTGGCAGGCCCCCCTGGGATAGGGGGATAGGCAAGCGCTGGAGTCGGGAACAAGAGTGGGACCGAGGAAGGGAGCGGGAGCCAGAGCGTGGAAGAGAAGGAGACCGCAGCAGAGGGAGGGACAGTGAAAAGACCAGAGACGCAGAGGGAGAGAGACACAGGGATCAAGACTCTGAGAAAAGGAGGGAGAGAGACAGGGATAGAGAGAGGGATAAGGATAGAGACAAGGATAAGGATAGAGACAAGGATAGGGACAAGGATAAGGATAGAGACAAGGATAGGGACAGGCCTCGGGAATCCGACCGGAGAGACTATGACCGCGACAGAGCGAGAAACAGGGACAGGGACAGAGAACGGGAACGAGACCGAAGACGAGATCGATCAAGAAGCAGAGACCGGACCGTGGAAAAGACCGGGGAAAGGAGAGGGAACGAGAAAAAGAGCGGGACCGGGATCGCAAAGTGACAGAGATCAAGACAAGAGGAGCAAAGAAAAGAAGGAGGACAAGAGAGAGAGTAAACGCGATTCATCCAAGGAGAAAACTAAGAGTACAGACAATGACAAGCACTCTTCCTAGGCTCCGTTTTATAGACATTATCGCTTTCTTACTCCTAAATCTTCATCCAAACATCACTGTAAATGTGTATGGGCAGTATTTTGTTGAATATCCATTTTCAAACGGTTCTCTGGAAAAAGCTCTTAACAACAGACAATGTTTGTACTTTTTGTCACCTTAAGATTTCTACGTTTGTTTTTTATTCTCTCGAGTTACTTGAGTATGACACATTGTGTAGGCTTCCTGACAAATGTACTTTTCTCTGGTTTCAATGTGTTGTTGTTGTTTTTTGTTTGTTTCTTTCTGAAGAAAACAAAATAATGTAACTGATTAACACACCATTTACAAAATGTAAATATGCACATATTTCTGTATATACTGATGTTTTTATCCAGACTTTTCTAAGTGCAGAAAATAAAAGCCATATATATGAGGTGGATAATGTGAAGCTTACGGCAGAGCTGTGGAAACATGTCCAGCTACTTTGAACTAAAAGCTTTTTATCAACAGTGTACATCCCATAGTGTTAAGAAAAATGTCCACAGTTTGTCTCAGCGCAACCAATTAAAAATGTCTCCTAAAGTTTATAGTCTACTTTTTTCCTCCTTATTTAAAGAAGAGTGTCGTACAGCGTCACATGGCTGTGTGCAAAGTGCAGTTGTTTAGCGTTTATATATCAGATTTGGATATCAAAATCCATTCTTGCATAAAGCTGAAATTTTCAAATGATGCAAAAAAAAAAATGTTAGAATTTTCTTTTGAGTTTCGGTGAACTTCTGAATGCTAGAAAGAGATGGCTAAAGGTGTGACGCAACAGATAGAGCAAATGTTTTTAGAGGGACGTTGTATAGTGTAGTCATAAAATCCTACTGTTTAGGTTTTGTCTTATCAACATGCAGCCTCTATAATTATGATCCAAGAAGTGTTATTAGTGAAATTTCAGTACAAAATGTATTTTTGGCATTTCTGTGAAGTAGTTTTGGCCGCAGTGGCAAAAACTACTTCGACTTTGACTAACAGAAGTAGAAGTAGACAGGAAAGTGAGTTATGAGAGAGAAGAGGAGACATGCAGCACAGGTCAACTAGAAAAGCCAATTAATCCACCAGTCATCTTTTTGGGAGGAAGCCGGAGTACCTGGAGAGAAACCTGCAAATAAGAAACAACCTTTTGTTATTAGTGAAATTTAAGTACAAAATGTATTTTGACATTTCTTAGAAGTAGTTTTGGCCGTTGTGGCCAAAACTACTTTCACTAATAGAAGTAGAAGAGACAGGAAAGTGAGTTATAAGAGAGGGGAGAGGATATGCAGCACAGGTCAACTAGAAAAGCCAATTAAACCACCAGTCATCTTTTTGGGAGGAAGCCGGAGTACCTGAAGAGAAACCTGCAAACAAGAAACTACCTTTTGTTATTAGTGAAATTTAAGTACAAAATGTATTTTTGACATTTCTTAGAAGTCGTTTTGGCCGTTGTGGCCAAAAACTACTTCAGCTAATAGAAGTAGAAGAGACAGGAAAGTGAGTTATAAGAGAGGGGAGAGGATATGCAGCACAGGTCAACTAGAAAAGCCAATTAAACCACCAGTCATCTTTTTGGGAGGAAGCCAGAGTACCCAGAGAGAGCCCACTAATGCACTTGGAGAACATTCACACGATGCAGACGGAACCCAGGCAGGGATTCAAAGCCAGGATACCATTCTATTGAAAAAATGATGTTTCAATCACCAAACAAGACTTTAGAGGCCAATTAAACAAACAGTCATGATTTAGACTGCGGCAGGAAGCCGGAGTACCCGGTGAGAAACCTGCAAGGTATTTCTACCCTTTTTTTCCCTGATAAATTTAATTAACAGAACATGTGAGGACACATGTTCTGTCCCAGTCAAATTTCTCCAGCCTCAAGATGGTCACTAATTGGAATTTTTCCGATGGGATTTTTCCTACGGGCTTTTCTGATCTCCCGAATTTGATGTGTTTTATCGTCCAAATTAAACATGGCTAGCTCCTCTTCATCGTCTTGAAGAGGAGGGACTGGAGAAACTGGGACGTCCTTTTGTCTCTCTTCCGATCTTAATTTCTCATACAGGTAAATGAATCCCTGCTGGTGCATGTCTTCACTGCAGCAGCTGTCTGCAGTGAAGACATGTTCGTCGTCTGCCTTGAATGTTTGTCCTCCTTGCATTAAAAAGGTGTAGAAATGGGCCCTCTTGGAATCTGCACAGATAACGGAGGACAGGCGGTACTGCTCCGTTCCACACTCTGCAGGCACATCGATGATCTGATTAGGAATCACCTGGTATTTCCTGGTCGGCCTTTCGAGAAAAAACACCAGCACGTTGTTATCCGTGAAGTAATGTCTTTTCCTCAAGGTCGACCCGCACCCTGAGCAGCATCGCTTACTCCCCAAAAAAACCCACCTGATAAACAGGGAAGCTATATCGGTGGGAAATGGTGCCGATGGAAGGGCAACCAGGGGGCCGCTGCTCAGGAGCTGCAGGAAATCGGTTCCACAGCTGGAGCAACAGTTTGCACTGTACAGCTCTCTAGCTGTGTCACCACCAAGTGAGTCCAGCCAGACCAACACAGACTCCAGCAAACATTCAATGTCAAATTCCTTCCCCAAATTTGATGACATTTTCTTCTCCCTCAGCTCCTTCAGAACTGGGGAGATGTGCTTTTGGGAAAAGAATCTGCATTTCTTCTGGACAGCTGCGTGGATCAGACCAGCAGAACATGGGAAGGGTGAAGCCTCAAGAAAGACCCTTTCCCGAGCAAGACACCGCTTGGTGACGCTCAGGTTCAGGGCGCTTTGCATTGCGGCGTTCACCCAACTGTTTTCCAGTTCATTGGAGAACCTAAAAAAATTCTCCTCCCCGTTTACCACGTCTACTGGTCTTTGTCCTGCAGCGTCCGAGCCAAGTCCGTGTTCAGATGTAACCTGCCCATGTGTGGAACAGAAAGCTTCTAAGAAGACAGTAATCCGACAGTTGATAGACGTTTTGGTGGTAAAATCAACGTCTTTGTCGACTCCGTCATCCTCTGAGATTCGCTCCGGGTAACTTGGAAGCTGGAAAACTCCTGTAAAGTTGCCTTTCAGAGCAGTCCTCTCTGGAAAAGACAGAGTCGATCGATGAAGCCAAAGCTTCTGCCGTCAGGTCGGCAAAAGCTTTGGCTGTGAGGTCAGCCGCAGATACGTCTTTCCCAGCCGGGTTAGATTTTTCACGACTGAACTCCAACCCCAAGATTCGTCGTACCGTCGACTTTGGACCAACTTCCCCTGCCGGGTCAGTTTGCTCAAAGGAGGTACGAACATCCTCAGGGCCATCAGGTCGAGTCCTGTCCACATCAGACGTCCCACAGACATTGGTCCCTGTTTTCGGACAAACCTCCCCAGCCGGGCTGGTTTGTCCGAAGACAGTAGAGCCATCTTGCTCGTGTCAGCCAGGTCAAAGTCTGAGCTCCCACAGACATCTGACCCGGCTGGGGACGTTTGCTCTTGGCAACGGAGCCACCTGCCTCCAAATCTGACTCCTTCCCAGTAATGTAGTTATTAAATAATTTCTTGACCCCTGTGCAGATTACATATCCAAGCGCCACTCCGAGGGGTAAAGCCAGTGGAATTAGAGCCTTTGAAAGACCGAACATAGTTGAACCGAACGAAATCTAATCTCTAAGAACGGTGTGGATCCCAGCTGATAAGTTGAGATTTAAGCATTCAAGCATCAGAACTTCTTCTATGACATCATGTATTGTGATGTATATAATGTCATCTATGACCTCATCAACAAGCTCACTGTAGTTCTGTGGTATGTCTTGCTTCCGGTCGTTGCTATGGAAACGATCAGATCAGTTCTGCATGACTCTAGATAAAATAATGACTATGTGGTGAATATAACTTTCTGCTGACCTCCACAACTAAATATTTAAATAATAAGTCATATTCTTTATTTATTTAACATGAAGAAGTTAACAAAAGACTTCTGACGGAATTTTTGCATTTGTGGTTTTCCGTACCTGCTGCAGCATAAATGGCCTTAAGCCATTTATCAATTATTTTTAAACATTATTTTATCTTATTTTGGTAAGCTAATTGTGACGTTGCACTTTGAACTCAGGTCAATATTTATATACAATATATTCACATATATTATACATTTATAATATTTTGTAAGCCATATTTTTGTTTTAATTACTTGTCTGCTCTACGTTTGACACAGTGCAGAATGAAAGTGAACCACATGGCTGAAAATGAAATAAATGTAGCAATTTTGGCCCAAAACGTCTCAAAAGGTTTGACACACTTGATCTATTGATATTGCTATTGATCCAGTTCCCAGCCCTAGGTAGAAATTTATTTAAAAAATTAAAAGTTGTCTTTTTTCTAAAGATCAGGAAACTGAAACTAAAACAATAGCTTGGTCAAACATTTCAAAATAAAATGCAACAAAACTTCTCTGAAATGGTTCAGAAAATGTAATTATTCTAAATATAATGTAAAATAAATAAAAAAGCACAAATGGTAGAATTAGACTGAATAGATCTGCCCTTATGGATTGCTGATACGGATGTAGATATTGAATTGGTGCATCTCTAAAACAAACTAGTTTTGATGTTTTTATTTCATGGAACTGAATCTGTTTTGTTTTAGCTCAAATTTCTGGTGAAACTGGTGAAAAAAATATTTTTATGCAGTTAAGATTCAAATACCTGAAACTACATATACACACACCTCTCACTCTCTATGTTACAGTCTAATTAACTTCTGCACTGTTATTTATTTCCTCAAGATAAACTACCGGCTCCTCTGCTTAGACTACACCATGTTCCAAATTATTATGGAAATTGGATTTAAGTGTCAGAAAGATAAATTTTTTTGTTGTGCGATTTTTGTTGGGCTCTTTGAATCACTATAATTAATTTCAGAGACCTGACTAATTTGTCAGGTGAGCTCAATTAAAGGAAATCTACTTTAGAAGGATGTTCCACATTATTAAGCAGGCCACAGGTTTCAAGCAATATGGGAAAGAGAAAGGATCATCAGATAGTGTAGTGCAGCAGACAAGATATGAAAACATTAGTTATTAAGGAAAACCGAAGCGTTGTCATTGTACTGTGAGGAGATTTGTGGCTGATTCAGAACAAAGGTGGGTTTATACAGATAAAGGCATAATGAGGAAGGTTTCTGTTAGACAAATTCATCAGAGTAAGAGAGCAGCTGCTAAAATCCCCTTTACAAAGCAGCAAACAGCTATTTGAAGCTGCTGGTGCCTCTGGAACCTTAAGGTGGAGGATCCTCCAGAGGCTTGTTGAGCAAGAACCTACTATTCGTCCCCTAACCAGGCTCACAAGCAGAAACTGTCGCAGTGGTCTTGTGGATTTGCTGTTTTTAAGCTCAATTTCTTGCCACCATTCCTTGAAGGAAAGATTCATGGAGTCCCTAACTAAAGCCAAGCATAAATTCTCAGTAAAACATGCAGAAACACAACACATTTTTGCACTGCAGTCCTGGATTTCAATTCAAATGACTCAGGTTATGGTTTTATTATTTTAATGAAGAAAAAGCATGAATTATGATCAAAGAACTCAGAATAATTTAAGTGTATTCATTTCAATTCTGAAATTCAAACCAAGAAACAATAGATATGGAAAAGAAATCCGGTGTATGTCCACCTTTTTTTCTGAGCTACAGTAATGTACTTTATTTGTCTGGGTTATGAAAGCCACTTGGTACAAAACACACATTTAGTGCATAACCACAGTAAACAACTGGAAAAACTGCAGACATCAGTGATAGGTGTCTTAACTCAACAAGCACCTTCCTTCATCTCTAATAGACTCTAAACTCCAATACTTTACAGATATAAAGCTTTTGAACAAGTGTTTAACAGGTTGTGCATAACATTCTTATTCTTATTGCAACATCAACAGTTGTACTGCATTGAAGTGTTGCCCCAGCCGCTTCCTTCTGAATGAAATTGGTCCCGTTCCTGTCGAGGTCTTGACCACGCTTCCTGGATCTTCTTCGGGCACCACACAAACGGTTCTCTGTCGTGGTAGTTATCATAGGCAAACTTGAGAAGCTTCCTGCGTTCCTGCTTATCGAGAACAGCAAACACAAAGAAGCTCAGGGCGCTGTCTTTGACCCTCTGAAGTTCACCGTTGACCAGAGTCTCTTCCAGGAAGAAACGAACCAGAGGGACTTGGTAGTGAGGGTACCCAAGAGTTGCCAGGCACTTCAAGATGCGGGTGATGCGCAGGTTGTTGTGCGTGTGACTAAAAAAGGTCAAAGGATTAAAATTTGGATGAAATTGTAGCTAAAATGCACAAATGTTTGCTTTTGGTGAAATGCGTAAATTGCTCACTCGTTTAGATTCTGGAACCGATCACTCCAGTGGTCTGCTCTCGCTACCTCTCCTGTTGCCTCATTTTCTAACTTAATGCCATAAAAATCCAACATGAGCTCGTAAGACTTCAGTAGATTCTTCCTTGCAGTTTCACTACCAAGAAATTCCTGAAGGAAATGCAAAAAATGATGTGAAAACCTGTACGACCTTGTTCAAATTGCATTTTCTCTAAGCATTACCTTAATTTCCTGCTTTGTTAGGGTTTCTGCTTCGTAGTTCATCCCGGGTTCCTGCAGAGGAAACAGCCTTTCAAAGACAAATTTAATTACAAGATGGAACTTCGGGTCCTTCATATCTTTACATTGTACAGCACCTTACCACTGAATGTAGCTGTGTGTATGCTCCAGTTTGCCATACTTTCCTTTCCATTCATTGTGGAACTGATGAATGTAGATCCCTGATAACAAACACTAAGGTTAGCAAACAGAACTCAGATAAATATTTCATTTATTAAGAGGAAATATCCAGACCAGTGCGAAAAAGCAATTGGCCTCCTTGTAAAACCAGGAATTGTCTTTGACCGACAACATTTTTGGTTCAGTTTCCCTACTGACACAACTCACCAATTAAGAAATCACTTCAATAAAACCTGGTAACATGAAGTAGGCTCAGAGATCTATAGACCTACTGTCTGGTAAAGAGGCAATTTCCCCGAGGTAGAATTTCAGATTGGGCTTTTCATCCTGTTCAGGAAAGACACATTTTATTTTGGAACGTATTTTCACGACAAAAAGTCACTTGAAACAGGTGAACGTGTACGTACGTTCTTTTCCTCGAAGTGTCGTGACCTGTGTAGGTTCTGCGAAGAAATAGAAGTTGGAGCTAATTGTAGAAGTACAACGATGCCGTCTGTAACTTTATGTGTGTTAAACTCACTGGGTAGTCGTGCCTGTAGTTCTGCATGTCTTTTGCAGCATTTTCAAACCTGATGAACTTGTACTGGAGAAGGAAACACAATCATGTCATTGAATTAACGCTTGGCTCAGCAAAAATACGCAAACACAAACATAAACACTAAAAATTAATTTTGGAGAGTGTTAAAATATGAACTACTAAAGCTAAGTTATTTTTTTTAAGTCGGGCTTCGTACAATATAACGCTGCTCAGTAACGGATAAATTGTATCAAATTACTAAGTGATTATAATTTTACTGAAATGATAGTTTCGTCAGCAGTTAGCCTCGTACATTATAAAGATTTCCACAAAGAGTAGTGAGATTCATATTTGTATGAATTGTGAAATATATGAATATAAATTTAGCAAAAGTTGAGAACTGCTATAAGTCCAAGGAAAACACGTTGGAATTTAACAGTGCTAATGCTAAAGTCAAACAAACTAGCATGGAGCTAGCTTGACATTTGACGTCGCTACTTAAGACTGAAAATGCTCGGTGGTACTTCAAAAGAGATTTATGCCTCATTTACGTAATTTATCACTTGAGAAAAATGTTCTGAATAACAAATTTAAGATTTCAGTTAAATCTGAGATTTTTTGACACCCGATTAAAATGAATCATAACAAAAATACCAGCTTTATTACTGAACGTGGCTGAATAATGACACGTTAATTTTTTTTCAAATACCGTTGATTCAATCTTCGTAGATTTTTTTTCTTTAATTCAAGCACAATGGTAAACACCATGTCAATTTATTTTGTTGATATAAATTCAATAATTATAATAATAAAAACTTGTGTGTCATCACCCTCAGCTCCAAAACAATAACCACGCCCTGGTTCCTCAGTCAAACCGCAGAGCAAACATTTATAAATAAAAATACAAAAATAAAAAATAGATACACTTATAAGGCTTTTTAAAAAAAAATTATGGCTAGTTAAACTGAACTCATTCTTTTGGACACCTCTTGAAATATTTATTAAAGTGTTTCTTCAGCAACAAAATGCACTTTGATTAGGTTGAGTCAAGCAGTTTATTTTTATGAGTGCAGGGAATGAACGCAGAGCAGAAGACCTGAAAGTGAAACCACTGCAGAGAGGAGCTGCATAATAAATAATGTTATTATTAGACAGGTTAAACTCACAGTTCTGCTACTTCTTGTTTGGTAGGTCCTCTTTCTTGGGGGACCCTCGTTCTCACGCTCAGTCTCCCAAGTTGAATCATATTCGCAGTAGAAATCATCATTTTCGTCGACTCGATATTCATTTCCGGTGAACTCATCATCCTCTACCTTATCCTCTCGAAGCTTGTCCGATATTTCGGTGACCACACGGAGGAGACCCCCACTGTCAGGAGCCCCACTGGAAAGACCCCGACCCTCTTCCTCATCCGAAGAGTACCTGTTCTCCGACTGGTGGTTCTCACTCGGCTCATTTCTGCCGCCTCGCCAAGTCAACGAGGCGAGGTTTTTGACTTTCAGACACACCAGCCGAACTCGCCTACAGAGGAACTCAACGCCCGGTATCCGTAAAATCCAGAACCACAGCGGAGACACCGCATGAAACAACAGCCTGAGAAAAGCACTGAACAGGTCGAAGAAGTAGGAAACCTTGCGTCGAGCGCGACGGTACATGTTTGACAGGCTCTCCATGCTAGCAAGCAGCAGCTCGGTTTCGCTTTCTCCCAAAGTTCATACTTTGCAGAAAACGAAACTGAACTTTCTAACAACTCCCACAAACAAACCCCGTCGTGTCGTGTCGTTTGTGTGGCGTGGCTTCACTTTGGTGTGATGAATTAAGGCGCTGTTGGAGATATTAGTTTAGTTATGCTAGTTTTAATGACTTTAGCTCATGTTGAAATATTACACTGATGTGTGGAGCAGCCCTCAGTTTGGATAGGAATGTACAGTCAATAGGAAATACAGTTGAAGATTATTCGACGGAACAAGCTAGCTTTGTAAAAAAAAAAACACAACAACAAAGATATTGTTAAAAACTGTGATGTAGAGAAAAAAAATTTAAAGGCTTGAGCAAAAACTGACACATTTGGCACTTTGTTGCACCTCCACTTTGTGTTTACTTCAGAAAAACTTCAACTGGTAGGATCATAAATACGGGCGATTCAGAAAATGATCCGCGCCAGAGACCATGCAGGTGTTAAGACCAAGGGATGAATCCATCACTGTCTAAGCCACACTCCCTCTTTCCCAGGGTACGAACAACAGACATGTTCATTTTCATACGGAAACATTTTACTCAGAGTAAGCGGGACCAAAGTTTATCAGCTCTCTGTCTTTCTAATTTCAAATGGCTTCAAACTGGTTCCTGAACCGCACAGAGCTCTCCTGACCTCTGACCCAGGGCATCAAACGGCAGATTTTGATTGAAAAAATTAGCACGCGTTTCATATAATATCTTCAAATTTTTATAAAACAGACTTGAGGAGTTTCAGTAGCAAAACCCTCAATATTTTCTGATTAGTTTTCAACTTCTTCGGTTATAACGAACTAAAACATTTTCAAATTAATCCATCCATCCATTTTCTATACTCCTTTGTTCTTTTGTGGGGTCGAGAGGTGCTGGTGCCTATCCCCAGCTAATGTTCCGGGCGAGAGGCGGGGTCAACCTGGACAGGTCGCCAGTCTGTCGCAGGGCAACACAGAGACACACAAGACAAACAACCACGCACACACACACACACACACACACACCTAGGGAGAATTTAGAGAGACCAATTAACCTGACAGTCATGTTTTTAGACTGTGGGAGGAAGCCGGAGTACCCAGAGAGAACCCACGCATGCACAGGGAGAACATGCAAACTCCATGCAGAAAGACCCGGGCCGGGAATCGAACCCAGAACCTTCTTGCTGCAAGGCAACAGCTCTACCAGCTGCGCCACTGGGCAGGCCATTTTCAAATTAATGTATGACTTATATACTCTTAAGAATGTGATCTACTATTAAAAAAAACTACTGATTAGGCTAATTTTATCAAAACGTGATTATTATATGTAAGAAGAATGTTCTACTGATTCAGTTATATATTGATTAAACTATAAGTGTAAGTCTAACCGTCAATTAGTAAACCCTAAAACACAGAGCTCACCCTCATGAATACCAAATTATATTGAAACGTTTATTCAGCGTGCCTTCTTTTAATGAATTATAATACAGTCAGTTTATTTAATGAGCTGTAAATTGAAAACAAACGTCTAACTATTATATCTAAGTAGGAATCCATTTGCACAAAATGATCCCATTTTGGAGATTGTTTTGATAAAATGCCATGACGACTATTTGCTATTTCATAAGGTACCGACAATCAAAACCCAAGTGACGCTAATGTTTGACGTGAAGAGACATTCACCTGCAAAGCTAATGCACCGCTTACTTGCTGCAGCTTTATCTACGGGACAAAAATATTTTGTATCCACATGCTTTATGATCCTCATCACCGCCTGTCTTATCTCGTGCGCTGTCCCCAGGTGCTATCTATGTAAAAGATAGCATCATGTTTACAGTACGTCTCGCTGCCTCATTTTCCACAAAGAATGGCAGATGGAGGGAAGAAGCATGGAGCCTTCAGTCAGTGAACATCCTGCTGTTAATGTCTTCCTGTGGAAGATAAAGGGCTGGTCGAACTCTCCTGCAGTGCAGAGATACCAGATAACACAGCATCATCGCTTCATCAATACAGCCGTTAGACCGTGTGCTCTTTGTGGTTATAGCTTCGGCTACGCAGGTCAAAAGTCATGTGATTTTTGTCTTAAAGAGGCAGAATTATGAAATTGAGCTTTACATCATGTTATAATGTTAGCCCCTCATCAAAAACTTACCTGGAGTGCTACTTTGATTCTTTCATGCATGTTTGAGAAATTTTGTAAACTCCCACGGCAACCATTCGGCTGTGCAAAACGCCTGGGTGGACCTAGCCCCGCCTTCAAGGCGTAGCTCCTCCTCAGAGCTGCAGTTTTCAAGCTTCTGCCTCAGACAGCCTCCTGCTACTTGACCGTGCTTGAGCCTGTAAGGTAAAAAACCCCCCAACAAAACAAACTGATTACCAGACTTCCACCTTTCAGGATTTTCTACTAGAAAGAATAATTTATGGTCTGATCAATTACAGCAGATTGCAGCAGCAAAGTAGCCGCACTACCAGCATCGGCATGCTTGGTAGTGCGGAGGATCATCTGGACGTGTTTTTTGGAAATGTGAAATAAAAACGTGTCTGTTTTATTTCGGTCGGCACATGGTTGGCCTTGAAACTCTCCCATGAATGCCATTTTGGAGCTGTGTTTTCATTCACCGTGTCAATGCACAATTTGACATTTGGAAAATAAATTTCCATAAGGGAACTTTTGTGTTGCCTTTTGAGACCATTTACTTCATGTTGCCATTGAAGTTATGTTTTATCATTCTATAGGTCTGGCTTGGTGCAGCTAGTGAAACTCAACCAAAAAAACCAAAAAGTCACAATTTAACAAGGAGTGCACTTACTTTTTCACACAGAACCAGATCAGTGTATGTGTTTTTTCCCTATTAAATTAAATCATTGTAAAAAAAAAAAAAAAGACAGAATTTTGTATTTGCTCAGGTTATTTGTCTGATGATCGGTAAAATTAAACCGACAATCGGTTGAGTTGAGATCTATAAACAGTTTGGTTTCCCAACAGGACAATGATTTCAAACACACCTGGATAAGGAAGGCCAGCATAATAAGCTTTCTTGAATGGCCTGAACTTTGAACCCATTGAAAACTGATGAAGTATGCTTAAAAGCTGAGTTACACCAGGAAACCTTATCATCTCATAGGAACTTTTACAAACTGTGGGCAGATGATGGCTAAAGAAAGGATATAAATGACTACTTTGTGTTCCAGTGGGGAAAATCTAGACTTGTGCTGATGTGTCTCTTCAGTGTGTTTGTGCTGAAACAGGTGGCGGCGCTGTATCCCCTGCTAAAAACAGCTCAGAGAAAGTCACTGTTGTGAAGGGAACGGCGCCAACAAATGTCCATGAAATGACTAATCTCTGGCTTTTTATGAACGCCTTTGGAGCATGAACAGTTTTCACCGATTGGACTGTCTTCCTAAAATAGACAAAGACTTAATAGGTGGATTAACTTGCACGATGGACCTACAGTACTTATTTCTCTGGGTCTTATTGGAATGGCGCAGAGGAAAACGTCCAACACCTGGAGCAGCTGAGAAGCCCCCGTGGTTTCTCCCGATGTCCTCACACTCGGCCTCTGTGCTGGATTTCCTGCATTAGGAACCCTGGATCGCTCCGTGGCTAAGTGCGCCTGAGAAAGGTCATCGTTGTGCCACCAGCCTCTGTGCCTCATCGCTCAGTGTAGCACTTTGGCTGAAAGCGGAGGCAACCGTCCCACACGAATGCTTCATAAGGAGGGCCAATGCTGCCCAGAAAGGGCAGCTGCAAACAGACACAACACACACAGACACTTTGACACTTGTGTATGTAAGATCCCTCAAGGCAAGGGTCGCTGATTAACGGCCGCACTTGTGCTCCGAAATGTGTGTACGCATTGCTGCGCAAAGATGAATAAACCATCTCCGTCTGGTGTTCATGAGTAGAGAAAACAATATTGGGGGGGGGGGGGTAGCATTCCTTTGCTTAACAAACTGATGAATGTTCACAGTGGTAAAAGTATGTACATCTCTGATGTAGACATCAGTGGCCACTCAGTTCAGAAGATCCCATAACACAGCAGATGGGGAAGTGACAACAGGACCAGAAGAGCTAATCACCGGTGAGTAGATGCAGCTGGGAAGGGGATCAACGAGTGGCAGGCTGAGGGAAAGATGACAGATAAATAAGACTACTACATTATACGTCAGTTTTTATATGCTTGTGTTCATGTTTACGTCTTTATGATGCCACTTTGTGATTTTAATGTCTGTGATACTTGTTTACAAAGCAGAGAGAACAAAAAACAACAACCCTGAAACTGACATCGATAAGAAACACAAAGGAAACAAGCACAAACAATGAGAATAAGTTAACAAACAAAATGGTGAGATATAATCAACAAATTAGGAGCATAAATGTAAAAATAAAGTTCTCCCACTCACTGATCGTGACACCATGTCTTCATTCCTCCCCAGAAATTTACACTTATGCACTATTTTGTGCTCATCTGTCCCATAAAACCTCACAAAAACACCTTAAAATCTGTGACTTGTATAAAACGTATAAATGACACCACCACCAACACTACAGATTTTTTTTATTTTACATATAATTTTTTTTTTTCTTGGTGTGAATGGGAAAACAATCCCGGCACACACCAGTGTTCCTGAAGAGGCTCAGTGAATGATGTCATGTGAGGATCTAGGCCAGACAAACATCCTGTGAGGCTCAGAGGTGGTGGCGTCCGCCTGCCCTCTCCACCTGCTGTTGGAGCAAGTTTGAGGGTTTGCAGTGCCTGCTCTTAATCCCGCATGCTGAAGTGGGGCCCCCCCCCCAGCGCTTGAACCCTGCAGGATGGAGCTCTTCCTCTGAGCACCATCACCCTCTGCAGCAGCAGCAGGATGAAGGCGCAGAACGTCAGGACTCTCTTCCTCATCCTCTCCGTTGTTTTCTACCTGCTCATCGGAGCCGCCGTGTTCGACGCGCTGGAGACGGAGAGCGAGAGCTCCCGGAAGAAGGCCCTGGAGCAGAAACTGGGCGAGCTGAAGAGAAAGTACGGCTTCCTGGAGGAGGACTACCGGGAGATAGAGAGAGTCATCCTGCAGTCGGAGCCGCACCGCGGCGGCAGGCAGTGGAAGTTCTCCGGCTCTTTTTACTTTGCCATCACTGTCATCACCACGATAGGTAAGAGCGCAGGTTATGGTTCTGCACGTCTCTGCGTCCAGTAAAATAAAAATAAAGAATTTCTCTTTTTATATTAGTTAAAGTTTTCTGAGGCACACACCAGTCTTTTTTTTTTTTTTTTGTCTTTTACGACTACTAATAAACTACATGAAAGCTAAGTGAAGCATTTAAATAACTTTAAAACAAGAAAAAAAACTTCAACGAATGAACAAATGAAATAATGCAAAGAAAAAAGAAACAACATGTTTTCACGAGTATACTTTTAAACTTTGTAAAATAAATAAATAAATAAAAATAATAATAAAAAAAAACATTTCAAGTCAAATTCAGTGGACATTTAGCGGATTAATCCTTATTGCTACCAAAAGAGTGTCTGGATCATAACTCCGTTAAAAAAAAAAAGAAAATAGCTTCTCTTTAATGAACTAAATTGAAGGTAAATTCTGGCTGTCTGCTGCAGTCACGAAATTCACACTTTTCTTGCTTTCTCTGTTTTATTAATTAAAAATAAATAATGCCTGGGTCTACACTCCCCTCACAGATTTCTCCTGGTATCTGAAAAGTGTGGTGTGCATTTGAATTCACCCCACCCCGGTTGAATGAATACTTTCAGCACAGGTACAGACAGTCTTTCATGGTTTGCCTCTATCAGCTTTGCACATCAGATTTTCTTTGCAAAAATATTTCAAGTCATCAGATTTGATGGAAGATGTGCCAAACTAATAAAGGATCATAACATCATGAACACAGCGTTGAACGCAATTGTTTCAAGGGAAGTCGATGTAAAAATTTCCTTTAAGTTAAAATGTGTAACTTTTAAGTTAAGTCAACACAAAAAAGTAAGTTGCTATCACTAAACCATTATCTACTAATGTAAATAAGTCCCTAACATGAACTACAGCCCAAATATACGTTCAAGAGGATCTTCTGTAGCAGTCTGTATTACAGTGAATTTGAAGAAGCCTCTGACTGAAGACACTCTGTTTTTCTATGACAGTCTTATGGTTGTCCATAATATACTTGATTTGATATGAAAATCCTTCATTGCATCAACATCTATGTCCTCAATAGTCCTCAGAATGGAGCCAGAAATTTAGGAATATTGCTTTATAGTGGATGCAAAATGGATGCCACAATGGATGCAAGGCAACAGAAACCAGAGACTGGATTAACCACTGGAATCCAATCGTAACCCCCTTGCTATACCACCATCAACACCTGCAGCTGTAAGTGATTAACCCACAGTGCCTCTGTGACGTTTCAGGTTACGGCCATGTCGTTCCTCGCACTGACGCCGGCAAGACCTTCTGCATGTTCTACGCGGTCCTGGGAATCCCTCTGACTCTGATCATGTTCCAGAGCCTGGGGGAGAGGATCAACACGCTGGTCCGCTACCTCCTGCACAGAGCCAAGCGGGGCCTGGGCCTCAGGGAGACCGAGGTCTCCATGGGGAACATGGTGCTGGTGGGGCTGCTCTCCTGCGTCGCCACCCTGTGCGTCGGGGCCGCCGCCTTCTCGCACTTCGAGGACTGGACCTTCTTCAACGCCTACTACTACTGCTTCGTCACGCTCACCACCATCGGCTTCGGGGACTTCGTTGCCTTGAAGAAGACGGACGCCCTGCAGAGGCGGACGCCCTACGTGGCGTTTTGCTTCGTGTACATTCTGGTCGGACTTACGGTCACGGGAGCTTTCCTCAACCTGGTGGTGTTGAGGTTCCTCACCGTGAGTTCTGATGTGAGGACTGCCGAACGGGAGGAGGAGCAACTGTTGGAGCCCAAGCAGCAGCAGGATGAGGAGGAGTCGGACGCTGCTGCAGACAGAGGAAGCAGTCAGTTCACTCTGCTGGAGGAGGAGGGGGGCAGCTGCATGAGTCTGGTCTCCTCTCCTGCAGACGACCTCAGACTTATCGAACCGGAGCGTTCTGAGCTCCTCAAACCCAACAGACTCAGAGATCTGATCTGCTGCTGGTGCCGTGGGCTGGAGGTGTGGGGCAGCAGCAGCTCTGACATGCAGCAGGAACACACGTGCGGCCATAGCAACCCTGTGTTTTACACCTCCATCTCCTACAGGGTGGACCGGGTCTCCTGCTGCTCCCACGCTGCCTCACCACATGCCTCCCCCAGCGCGGTCGCTCTCTGCTGGGACAAGAACTACCGTCACAGCAGACGGAGGTCCCTCTGACTCAGGAGCTCTTTGTAACGGATGAAACTATCAAACAGTCAGACTTCCTTTCCTATTGAATGTAGCATCAAGTGACCTGTGAAATATTTTTCTACATCGAACAGTTTGAATGCTAAGACATATTTGCCACGTCAGAGAGTTCTTCTGAGTTTCTTTTTTTTTGATAAACATTTCAAATGATCATTTCATTTACAAAAGAAACAAAACATAACTCAGCCTGGCCTGAAGTGAAAAAGTGATCATTCCCCAACCCTAATAACCGACTTTACTACCCTTAATTTAAACTTTTACTTAACTTCTGAGAAATTTTGGTCGACTCTTTCCAGAAAACTTTGATTCAAGCCTCGTTGGAGGGCTTCTGCCATAAACAGTCTGCTTCTGGTCGTGCTGCAACATTTTGGATTTAAGTCCAGACTGGACAGACTTACTCCAAACCTTTTGCTTGACCTGCTAGTGTACTTTGGACAATGTCCCACAGCATAACCTAAACACGTTGCAGCTCAACGTCAGAAGTTAATGGCTTGGAATTTCCTTATGGAATAGTTCAGAAATGTCCTTTATTGTCACATGGTGGGAAAATTCAGAAAACAGACAAAAAGTAAGAGCAAATTTACAACATAAGAAAATAATACTGTAAAAAATAATTCAACATTGCACCCTACAACATTTTTTAAAAAGTGTGCCAGATGTGCATTCATAGTCAAGCATTAAAGGGGCAGTAGCACAATGAAGTAACTATGTTACCTTTAGTTTTTATAGGAATTCTGTGTATATCAGATATTCAGAGACAGAGGCCTTTGAAGTTGGGCCTCTGTTTCTGAATATCTGATATACACAGAATTCCTATAAAAATTACATGGCTCTCTATTAACCCTCTAACAATATCTTTACTAGATCAGAAGTCTAGAAACTTCAGCTCAGGGGAGGAGATTCGTCCTCGAAGTTGGAGCTCGGTCCACCCAGGCGTTTTGCACAGCTGAATGGTTGCCATGGGCGATTAAAGGATTTCTCAAACATGCATTGAAAGGATCAAGGCAAAACTCCAGGTCTGTTTTTGAAATGCTGTCCATATTTCTCCCCTAATAAATGAAATCATATGTTTGAGAACTGTTTTTGTATTGGCTCGGCTTAACTTCGTCTTGCAATTTCTTGGATGAACTGAAATGTCATGTACAGTATATCTTTTTATCTTCGCTGCCCTGCTGCGCAATAAAAGGTACAGAATGTGTCATCAAACTGCAGATGCTGCGCCACACGTCGGTAAGTTGAAGTTATCTTTAAGAAAATCAGAGTCTTCAGACGCCCAGCGGTGCCATCACCTGTGACCTTCAGTTCTTTCCCGTCAGTAATCATCACTGCTCTCTATTAGGAACGTTCCCTCCGTTGCTCTGGCTCGTTCCCAAGGTAACACCCTTAGCCTTGTTGCTCAATGTGGCAGAAACTGAGGGCACACACACGCAGAGACTATATAGTTAGTGGTATTTTTCTGAAGCCACCATCTAGTCAAAACTGGGACTTTTAGCTTAAACAAGAAACCAGTGCACTAACACAGGAAGGGAAAACAGGAAGTGATAAAACTAAACCTTTTAATGCAGCCAAGTAATGCAAGTCGGAAACTAACTGTACTTATTGTTTTAAGATTCAAAACCTGTGAAATTTATTTATTTATTTTTTTACATTTTGTGACATTACAACCACAATTTGATTGTAATTGTATTGTAAACAAAAAACAGTTCTGGAAAAAAGGAAATGTAAATGTATGTAATAATAGTAATAATTGACTTTCAAATGAAACTTCATTTTACTCATGGAAATTATCTAACAGGCGGAAACTTTTGTTTGCTGTTGGTTCCCTCCTGTTCCAATTTCAACCACTAGAGGGCAGTGTTGGCTAATTTTAAAACCAGAACAGCTGACTTCTTTGAGGTCTCCTGGGCACAACTTAGCTGTCAAACTCAACCAAGATTCTGCTATAAATGCAACCTGGCGTTCTCTGCGCATGTGTTGCAGAGCCTGTTTGATATCACGTCTCTTGCAGCTGGTATGTTTTGTCGTTTCTGTAAGTTCCTCTGCAGCTAAAAGTTGAAATTAGATCACAGCTTGTTGTGAGTGAGAATAGCTGTTGGGCTGTGCAGGCACTTCAGTTAAGTACCCAGACGTGGATCAGCTTTCAGCACGATCAACTGAGAGGGGGAGAGAAAAAAAACAATACTTGAACCAGCAGAAAGAGCAATCTGTTGCATAAATACAAAAAAATCATCTCCAGGGTACCATGTTAAATTTATATGGCTACTGAAATTTTATTGCAGGCTTTATTCCTCTTTATTGTGCTATGATGTATCATGCAAACGGCAACACTGATATAACGGTGTAAATTGAACGGAAACGGGTTATTTACTCTGAATCAAAGCTCCCCGTGTTGTATACAGCCTTCCGATTTCATTGTCTCATGCGTGACTTTTGAGAGGAGCCCACACTTCTTCTCGGGTGACGCTTATTAATCTCCTTTTACGGCTCCATCAGAAGCGGACGGTCCAGCAGTTTCATTACAATAAAACTGCTGAATAATCCCGCGTGTTATGTGCAGATAATATACTTTACAAGTCATGAGCTGCAGGTGGCGAGATGAGGGGGATTTTAAATTGCACATTTTTCCTGATTCACAACATTTCTCATAACGGAGCACAGCTGTCCATGTTCTCTTCTGCTTAAGTGTTTTTCATTTTACGTCCATGTATTGCGTTTTTTAAGACACTTTGCTTCTGATCGCTGATCGGCGTTTTGGAAAATGGCTGCAGATCTACAGCTACATGCAAAGGTTTTCATGCACATTCGCATGAAAACCTTCAGTGTTGTTTGTAACGAATAATAATAATAAAAAAAGGCTCAACAGAGAGATATGTTTTCCCCCAGTGCATTATAAGCCTGGCGGGCCACCAGGCTTTACTTGTGCCCCCGCCAGGCTTAGTTTTGCTTATTTATTTATTTTTTCAGACTTTGTAGTTGGTGTTCAGGTATTAATCTTCCAATAACACATAGTTATCAAGTGATATTTTCAAATTTCCTGCCAACTTTAAACATTTTTAACGCAAAAACATGACGGGCCGCTGGATGAATGACTGCTGAGGGGCCCCATCAGGCTGAGCAGGTTTTCTGGGGGAAACCTTGGTACACCGACATCCGATTTATGTTGGTTCCACGTTTATTTCTCCACTGTAGCTGCATGACAACCCCCTAACGTATAAAGCAACCCTGAATTTTGCCCGGGTCTTTCTGCATGGAGTTTGCATGTTCTCCCTGTGCATGCGAGGGTTCTCTCTGGGTACTCCGGCTGACTCCTACAGTCCAAAAACATGACTGTCAGGTCAATTGGTCTCTCTAAATTCTCCCTAGGTGTGAGTGTGTGTGTGCATGTTTGTTTGTCTTGTGTGTCTCTGTGTTGCCCTGTGACAGACTGGTGACCTGTCCAGGGTGACCCCGCCTCTCGCCCGGAACGTTAGCTGGAGCAACCAGCAACCCTCCCGACCTCACTAAGGGAAAAGGGAGTATAGAAAATGGATGGATGGAAAAGGGGGTCTGAATACCAACGTATGCCACACATGTTTTTTCAAAACCATATTATTATCCTTCCACTTGAAAATTACACATTTGTTTGTGTCGGTCTGTTGCGTACAATCTATCGGTTGTGAAGGGACAAAATGCGACGAACCTTTTCCAGACACTTGATTCACCAGCTAATGTAGAATATCCACATTTACACACATCAATCCGTAATTCTCTTTCAAGAGACCAATACAAAGCAAACAGAAGCTTCCATTAACCCCGCCGTTCAGAGACGAGCATTGGGCCCCAATCATCAAAGCCACATGCGTGTGAATCCTCAGCTGGACTTAAAACGAAGTTCTGGACCGAGAGGCTAGAGGCTAAATAATTCATTTTATTTTTAGATGTTTTTTAGTTTTTTTTCTTTGTGAACCAAGTTCTGTTAAGTCATTACAGTTGCAACAAAGGCCTTTCATGTGCAGTCAAAAGGAAGGCCAGACTACAAGTTGGCGGTTCAAGCTGAGTGCAGCGCGGCTGATTTGAAAGGCAGAAATACGAGCTGGACGCCCCGGTAGCATCTGCATTTATGAAGGAATACATAAACTCAGCAAACAGCGCCAGGCGTGTTTTGATTACGGCTGCTTGTGTACGTTCCAGCTCCTAGGAGCTGGGGAGGATCCCGAGTTATTTCCTTGGAAAACAAAAAGAAGAAAAAAAGAGAGAGAGAAAAAGCAATTTCCACGGCGTCCGTGATAAAAAAGGCGGGAAAATAAAGACACGTGTCATCTTTAAGATGAACTAAATCAGTAAAAAAAAAATTAATCTGGGATTCATTTGAAAAATCGGTAAGACAACAGACATCGATAGAGGCAAATTGGTGGGAAAATTGCTCATTAGCTTTAATTTTCAGTCAATTTGCACTTGTGTCAGAGTGAGAAGGCTGATTTCGCTCAGACGCCATTGTCGTCTTCCATCAGACAATGTGTCTGGCGCACCGCGTCTCCTTGACGTTTCGTGTCAAAGGGATCACGCCGCTTGGCAAATTACAGTGAATTAAACCACAAATGAGACTTTGAGGCGTCTGCCTCCGCGCGCCGGATACAGATCTGTGATGACGTCATTCACAGGGGGCTGGCAAGAGGACGGGAAACAAATCGTTTCCATCGGAGCAAATGCCACATTTGTAAGCCCGTGCAACAACCGGCGCTTCTACGCTAGCGTCTTCACTCGATCCTTAATGCGAAGTGATGATTATTGATGCCCCTCTGCAGCTCAGAGCGGGGGCTTTAGTGCTGTTGTGCTTTCATAGCATTTCGAGTTTCTCTTCAGGGAGCGCTGCTTAAGAAATGTTTACAGCCCAGCGGCTCCGCTGATGAAATATTTTGGGTTATTGATAAATCGCTTTGGTCCAGACTGAAATCTCTCAACAAGTATTTGACTTTCTGTGAAGAATGTTGTGATCTCCCCTGGATAAAAAAACAAAACACAACAAACTTCTACTGCCTGTCTGGGATTGTGAATTTCTGAGCTTTGACTGTCCATCTCTACTCACAGTAAAAACCGGACGGGATACCAAAAGTGTCCAGAGGAAACATCTTCAAGAATTGGTAGTTCATCCCAGTCGTACGGTAAAATAGTGAAGCAGACGTGAAAACTAAAAGCCGAGTTCATCTTGGGTTTTCTCTAGTCCAACTTTACGTACACCTTCGAAGACGTACGTCTTTGCTGACATTAGGGCTGTAACTAGTGATTGCTTTAGTTACCAATTATTCTGATGGATAGAAACATTGGCAGAATCGGAAATGCATTAAAAGATGCAACAAACATTTGTTTAAACATGGAAATAAAGATTTTATTGCCTAAAAAGAAGCAGCGCAGCATTCCTTTATGCTTGTTCATGTGAAGCAATGGATGTGTCTGCAGCTACAAAAAGCTTCTACCATCAACATGTGAAAAGCTCAGGCCTTTCTGCTTCACTTAGAGTCAACAGAGTGCAGGGCTAATCTGTTTAGTTCTTCGATTATTAATTTATTAATTTAGCAAAAGAAGATTTTTTTTATTTACAGAATTTGAACTAAAGTTATGCCACACGAGAAGATTTATAGACAAATTGTATAAATGTTTCGTACAGTTTTGTCTTACTTTCTGCTCTGAATATGTTGCTCTTTCACAAAATGGCCTTCTTATTGAGCTTGTGTTCTCTGTTGAACAATTGACCGATTGTTAAATAATGGAATGAATTGACGATTATTTTGATTAATCGCGATTAATTGTTTCATCTCCGACCGATATTTTGTCAAAACGAAACCACACACCTCCTGCAGCTGACAACTCATCTCATTAGAAATTATGATAGGGTTTATTTAAACTGAGACAGTTGCTGAAAAGTTTTAAGGTTGGAGAAAACAAAATGGTGACGTCAAAGTGAGGCGTTCCACCTTCACCTTTGGGGCCAAAAGTGATGAAGAAGGAGGAATATCTGAGGCTTCAAGTCAAATTAGATGTTTGAACTATTGGAAAAACCAACAGATCAACGATCCAAGTCATTTAGCAAAGCTGGTTTTATGTTGGGTTGCTACCTAAGAAAATGCAGGAATCATTTATACAATCATTCATCCAGCCAGAATTATGCCAGAAGCTTATTGGTTGCTGCAACAAGTCGAATTTCTCTGCAACTTCTGAAGGAGGTTTTCTCCAAGTATTGGTGGTGATAAATGTTTTACATTCCAGCCTGGATGTACATTATTTCAACTGAGGGTGGATTCAATAAAATAATGCAATAAATGCGCCAAATGAATACGGCGTTCCCGTTGTTTCTGGCTGGAACTGAACATTTCCCCAGCTCTGCTTGCTTGGTGGTTCTTATTCATTTTTCGACCTGTCTTCCTTCATCTTTGGCTAACACAGTGACTACTTGACTCTCATTTGGCAAGCCTGGCCCATCAAATGAGTCATGTTCGATTCTTTTCTTCCCCAGAAGACTGCAGAATCGTGAAAGAGGCCTAACGTCTGCCTCCAGCAGCAGAGGCAGAGAGTGGCTGCTGAGGTGAATCAGTCCTCACTGTTCGCTTTTTTTCTCCGTCTGAGACGGCGGACAAAGAAATGATCAAAGTTGTCTGTCAGTCATTCTCGGCTCTGTCGTGCCAGTAAACAAAACAACAGCTTCTTTGAACACGACATTCTTTCACAACAGTGGAGAAGAAGCAAAAGGCTTTAAAAAGACGAACAAAGTAACAGGTGGTGAAGTGAAAATACATATAAACATTTTTCTTTCTCTTTTTTTAAAAAAAAAATACATTTTACAAGTAAAAATCTGAAAGGTGTTTTGTGAATTTATAGTCAGGCCCCTTAAGAGAAGCACTCTGCAGTCTGGTAGGTTTGTGTTTCCAGCCGGTTCGGACAGAGTTGACGTTGATTCAACAACTACGTCCAATAATCTGAACTTGGACTAGGCCGGAGGACCTCAAACCGAGTCCTTCACCTTTATAAGTGTGGCTTCTTCAACACATGGGTCAAATAATGAGGTAATTCGTTCTTTTGGTCAGTTCTCAGTTTCGAGTATCAGATTCTTGGAACTACTGCGTCGTTGAACTGTCTTAGGAAATCACTTGAGCACTGGGTAATCAAAACTGTGACTTGCCTGCATTTTTAATAAACATGTTTACTGTAAGCTACGCTACTTTTAGTTATACCTTGAACTCCCTCATCAATCATCAGGTAATGCATGCTGTTACAAATGTTAAATGTAATTTTTTTAAAAAACCTGCTGAAGGACTATAGATGAAAATTGTAGTCCTTAATCTGGCATATTTACGTGATGCATTCATGTTAATTACCGTGTCCTCTTTATGAAAAGTAAATCAATCTAAAATCTAAATTTAGCCATTTGATTCATGACTGAAAAACACAGATTATGGTTCAATATCATTATTGATTAGTTTTATGAGGTCACAATGGCGACATGACCTTTCCGGTCTCATCCAGTTTTCACTCCACTACATTTGGAGCAAATTGCTCATCGGGTTGTTGCTAGGTGACCAAAGAGCGACTGAGTTAGCTAATCCAGTCAACCTAGCTTAGCTCTTCAGAACATCATTTTAAGCTTTGCTCTCCATAAACAAACACCACTTTTCTTTTCTTTTCTTTTTTTACTTTAGAGTTGCAGGTACTAAGTGTACCATTAATTTTGGCCTCACTCTCCCGTGTACATGTCACAAAATAAACACGTTTAGGAGACGTAAGGAGCGGCCATATTGAAACGCAAAGTCGTGTCTGGGGGTGTTCGCGTTCCAGTCGATGTTTGCGACTGCGAATTTGGAATTTCCCACTTTCTATGACAAAAAGGAACGCGACACAAGACGCCGAGGTCTACTTAAACCCGGGGCAGGAAATCGGCCCCGCGGTGGTCGTAACGTGGCAAAAACAGAGAAATGTTTTTGCTGAGTCTGGAAAGAAAAGCATCTTCACCGGGTCTGAGAGCTTCTCTGGGTAAAGTTCAGGCAGAAGTCGCTGCCTCGGCCGTGAGAAGGGCCTCGGAGTTTGTTCAAACCTCTCACCGCACTGTAGTCTCGGCAAGAAACCTTTTACGAATGCGCTTCCTCCTCCTGCTAGTGGGATAGATTCAGAAGTTGCTGCCGGAGCAGAATTAGAATGAGTGAGATAAGGAGAAAGAAAAAGAGAAAATGCAGCACAATGGCCCTTATGGCTGCAGATAACAAATGTATCTCCTTTTCCCCCCTTCTTCTTATTTTTAGACGTACTGCAAAGGGAAGAAAGGGAAAGAGGGCCGTCATAAAGAATGGTTCCCACTGGAGATATGAAACCCAATTTATTCATGCTTCTTTAGCTCGGCGGAGACTGACAACAGAGTGATGTGGCACATCTGTTAATCTTTCTAAATGAGCAACTTGTCAGATCTTTGCTACGGCCCCTGCACTAAATAATTTACTGCACTTCAATTTTTACTCCGTTTTTCGTCAACTGTGAGAAGGCCAAATTATTGCTACTGCGTCACGCCTCCCTTCATACGGCGCCGCGCTCATTAAAAACGCCGCCTTTTGGGAAAAAAGACAAACAAAAACACCAGGAAAGAAAACTTTTCATTTCACAATTGAAGCCATCATTCATGTTTGTGACATAAAAGGGAATCATTTATATTTGATGGCTGCTGCGGAGTGACAGTATTTCCTATTAGGGGCTCAGCAGAGCTTCAGAGCAAATTATTTGTCAGAATCAGAGGAGTGTTTTTATCATTTGTTGCAGATTTTACTTTGGGAAACGACGAGTTTCGGAACCTCCGAAAATAAAGAACTCGTTAGTTATTTCTACATCATGTTATAAGACAAAGATGGTAATCTATCAAGAGGTTTTTAATACTGAAATAATAAATGTAGATTTTTTTTTATTAGTGGCCATCACAGCATTACAAAAAGACTATAATGAAAACATGTAATGGGAAAGTTTGAATTTGTAATTTGCTGCAACGTCTCTCCATGAAATAGTCCAATAAATGTTAAAAATATTTGTGAAAATATTAAATTGTTTTCACAAATATTAATATATTTGCTTAGTAGTTTTTTGCTAATTATGAAAAAAATTAGCAAAGTTTTTCCATCTTGACTCATAATTAATTGATTCAAGTGAATCATTTAATTATTTCCAGCAACTCTACATCAATTTCATTTCCATAAACCAGTTAGTCTGCAATTAACAAGGAATATCATGAAAGGATAAATTGTTTTAGCTCAGACTGAGTCAGGAAATGCACTTAAAGAGAGATAAGGAAATTTTAATGTTTTCTCAGGAATAGTATTTATTAAAAGGCAAAACAAATCAACATGAAATTAAAAATATCTAAGAATTTGATAAATACAGCCTCTGAATCAGTTATGAAAATCAAGTCGCTATGAATCGGTTACATTCCTAAATGTTAATTAACACGCAAAATAACCTACTTATTAGTGCAAGATTAACGACCAGTGGAAAAAGCATTCAAATTACGTTATTTAAAGCTGGTTAACCTAAAGGTTTTCAGAAATCGTTTCTTCTGTCGGCGTTGCCTGAGATGCCGGTAAATGTGGCAGTGGTCATTTTGGTAAACATTTGTCAACCACATTTTGAGATGCTGTGGACTGATCCAATTAATCTGGTCTAATTAATCTGGTCTAAATAATCTGGTCTAATTAAAGGATGGATAATTTTATTGAGGTAAATAATGAATATCTCTTCATACCTTTTAAACGTGTGCCAATACCTGTGGAGGGAACTGCAAAAGATTCAGAGCAGATTTTGAGAGCAACCAGCTGGAACCTGAACCTGAGACTTTCAATTCTATTTTAGTTAGCTTTAGCATTTTAGCTAGGTTTAGCTTTTACATCCATTTTTTTCACACTGCATGGAGCAGGTTCCTGTACGTCAACATGCTAGATGTGTGCTAGATGCTAGCAAAAGGTAGCTAGCGGTACCTTTTTAGCTCATTTTAGCTTTTACTTGGGTTTTTTTCGCATTGCATGGGGTATTTTACTGTAGGTCAACATGCCAGTGATAGCCTATATGCTAGCTGACATTAGTATGTCAGTGTGATCCTGCAGGTCAACATGCTAGTGCTGGTCTAGATGCTTGGTATTTTAGCTAGCAGTAACCTTTTAGCTAATTTTAGCTTTTACCTTATAAACTCCTGTAGCTTTACAGTTTAGCATTGAAAGCAGTGTTCTGCATCGCTTTTTCAGTCTTTGACTGAAAGTTTTCACTCGTCTTCAGCGGCTCTGTAGGTGCTTTTTTGACTTTTGCTTTTTCTTCTGCTGCTCCTGCCCATTTCTGTCATTTTTGCTGGAACATCTTCTTCTGCAGTTGACTTCAAATCTTTCTGCAATTCTCGCCCAAAAAGTCAGCTTGCAGCATTCACACTGCATTTTCCAAGAACATTTTTAGATGAAGGATCAAAATTACAATTTTTTCAGTTGCCTGGATAAGGAACTGATGGAGGTTCAAATTGACAACAGAAGCCTGACAAAACGAGACCTTTCTCACCAGCCTTTGCTTGTTCGTTGTGAGATTCTTTCGAAGCTCTTGCGTTTTTCATTTTCTGGATATAATCATTTTAATATTCCATCGAGTGTGTCTTTGCTGGTCTGCTGAGCAGGGAGAAGACGTATCCATCAGCAGAGCTGCGTCTAGCATCTATCATCAAAGGTCTGCCTGGCACACACACACACACACACCCACACCCCAGCAAACACACACACATCTGCATCTGCTTGGTATGCCAGCTGGGTGAACATTCACATCATCGTACCTACACTGTTGTTTTTGATTAGCATATAATGCATCAATTACTTCACTTTCACTAAACAAAAGCCATCACAAGTTTTTGTTACCAAGGCAACAGTGGAGAGCGCTGGCGGCTGGAGTAAATGGGTTTGGCAGAAAAAGTTGCATTTTTGACAAATGTGGGGCAACAGCCATTGTCCGTCAGATCCGATCCCGACGTGTGGATGGCGATGGCGAAGTGAGCGGCTCAGCTCTGCAAGAAGAGCAAATAAGATGCAAACGCTGCAGCGAGTGGAGACGGCCTCTCGACGAGAGCGAGAAGTACGACATCTCTCCACCCAAAGCGCAAACAGACAGACACGCAATCACAGAAGCTGTCAACTTAGGTATCATCTTGACATTTGCACAATTTAAAATGTCAGAGAGTTTATTGCGTTACATCCGACCCACTTCAGCAGTTCAGTAAAGAATATGAGTCGCAGGCTGTTTATTCCCCACAGCTTTCCTCACATAAGGACAAGCTGCATATAATTACTCCCCGGAAATGCTTCCCATATATTTCAAAATGTCAGACGCAGTCCTACAGGATCTAATTATGATGATGTTCGTGTGGAGAAAAGAATAAAAGGGTTGTAAGTTTGTGGGCATGTTTCAATAAACTTGCTTCAGGTCCGACAAGTTATTGTGGCCGGACCTTCTGGTACCGCTCATTCTTATGAGATTCACACCCATATTTTAAGCTTTTATGACTTTGATCCAACTTATTATTCATCTCGGTTTCCATATCCAGATTGTATTAGAAATCCTGAAAGTCTTATTTACATTTTGAAATGTATTTTTTCACATTCAATTTTGTATTGGGTTGTAATGCATTCAGATAAATTCAGGTGTCCAAAAATCTTACTCTGTTTGCTGTTGTTATGAACTGCTACATATTTGTGTTTTTTGGCTGTGCAAAGACAATTTTTCAAATATTTGATATTTATTCATGTGTTTCGGAGGTACTTTTTCTGTTATAGCGGGCAGAACAATTCAAAACATCGATACTGAGATGGGACCAGTATTGGATCCATCTAATCTAATTCATGGTAGTAAGATCAATACTTAATCGTCAGATTCGCTCTTTAAATTTTTACTTTTTGCATTGCAATTTCTCGACTCTACCTCAGGGTGGAAGGTGACATCTTGGTACAGTAACGTTACTTTTTCTTTCAGCACTTATTTCCCCAGCATTATGGCCTTGCTAAAAAAATAATACAAAATACGAAAATTTAGTCACAGAAAGATAACATAATAAGAATGAACCCAGCCAGCATACCTAGGTGGGCCCCATACGGGGAAAAGGAGGGCAGACAATACCCCACACAGGTTTGCCCATGTAGGACCACCACCTACATTGGCCCTACATGGCGGTGGGGCCCTCCTTTTCCCCATATAGGGCCCACCCAGGTATGCTGGCTGGGAAGTTGCAGTTTTACGAGAATAAAATGCATAACATTAGAACTTTATTCTCATGCGACTTCATTCATGACTTTATATAGTGTGGCCCTAAGATTCTGTAGCAGTGACTTCAGTGGAAAAATGCTGAAAATGTATTAGAAAGGCTCAAAATACCTTAAGTTAGATTGAACAATTGCACAACTTCAAAGGCATTTCCAGGCGGTTCGTACTGTAATAACGTACTTAAGGAAGAACTTTTGGTAAATATTAAACGGATGAAGTCCAACCTGGAAGTTTTTGGTGGCGTGGAAGAGATCAATCATCTGGTTCTTGCCTGATCGTTAAAACAGTTTAACAGATGAATGACGTGACATTCTTTACATCCACGCAGGGAAGCCGTTGAATGTAGCGTATCGTTAGCATGCACCCTTGATTATCGTCAACTCCTTATATTTCCCTCCTTCCTCCGGGAAACATGGAGCCTGCCTGATAAGTAAAGGGAAATCCCAGTGTTAGCTGCATTTATCTGGGACTGAATAATCACATTCTCACTGTTACTTCTGCTTCGCTGTTTTCTTTTTCGTTTTGTTTGATCAGATTTCTTGTGTCTTTTAAAGAAGACCATTTATTTCTTTTGTCATTTCCCCTTCTGCTAATCTTCTGTTTGTTTGTGCGATGAACTAAGTGGTCAAGGACAAGAGCGCACCAGAGAAAGTCTGAAAAAAGGATTTGATTTCTAAAGAAATGCAACAGTACAAACAATTGGTAACGGAAAAGACAAACTTTCGTCTCGTTATGAGACGAAGCTCGATCTTGAGCTTCTACAGCCGCTTTATTTCATCTTTTTTTTTATTAAACTAATAAATTGCTTAAGACAATAATCATCCTCATTTCCTTCTTATTAGATTTGTAGGTTGTTTGCCTAAGCACGCGCCGGTAACTGTCAGCAATCGATTAAAATCACAATGAAGTCAGACAAAACATAAAGCCGCCGCAGAAAATGGATTTCAGTGGCGTTACAAAATGGTCAAATACTCGTCTCCCCAAATTACTGCAAACGACTCACAACAACGACCTGGGCTGGCCTGGTCCATCAGCATGCGTTGGTCGCCGGGGGGAGCCAGGTCATTTTCACGAGGTTATCAGCAAATTGTGATGCCAGGGTTACGGTCCTCTTCATCACTCCTTGTCAAATCTCTGTATAAATAAAAATGCCATCTTGAAATGACTGCTGCTGTAGTACTCCTACATGTTATCTTGATCACAGGAAGCCTCTGGGCTAAACTCTCTTGGGGATCTTGAGCATGTGATCTGCTGTTTTCTGTGTCCGTTTTGTATTTTTGTTCCATCCATCCATCCATTTTCCATACTCCCTTCTCCCTTAGTGGGGTCGGGAGGTGCTGGTGTCTATCTCCAGCTATCGTTTCGGGTGAGAGGTGGGGTCACCCTGGACAGGTCGCCAGTCTGTCACAGGGCAACACAGACACACAACCATGCACACACACACTCACACCTAGGGAGAATTTAGAGAGGCCAATTAATCTGACAGTCATGTTTTTGGAGTGTGGGAGGAAGCCGGAGTACCCGGAGAGAACCCACGCATGCACAGGGAGAACATGCAAACTCCATGCAGAAAGACCCGGGCCGGGAATCGAACCCAGAACCTTCTTGCTGCAAGGCAACAGCTCTACCAGCTGCGCCACTGTGCAGCTGTATTTTTTGTTCCTTTTTTTTTTTAAAAGATTGTATACAAACTAATATTCTATAACCAAAAATACAGAAAAACAAACAAATGAAACATATTGGAAAGAGGTGCTTACTAGATAGATCAGGCCTTTTAACCATTGTGTAGCCAATCATTTGTAGAGATCGGAAAAAAAAGCTTAAATTCTTCAAAAAGCTAAATTTGATTACACAGTTTTTGACCTTCTGTAAAATCAGTGAAGGAATTTTGTTGAAATTCATTAAAAATATGATTTGTCTCTTGAATGGGTTGTCCCGACATAATTGAGAGGCTTTAATGGCATAAATTTGGTCCATTAAACAATTCACATTCTAAGGAGCAGCGATTTTGGTTTCATGCCGCTGCTTTTTGTGCTTTCATGTTTAGACGCATTAACATAGTTAAAATGTCACAAATCCACATTTTTATAACTTTTCCATTTCAAGTTGTTTTCTCTAGTCAGGATATATACAGATATTTTCCATTTCCACAGTTGAGAAAAACTGGGGGAAAAAAACTGTGAAAGACAAGAGAGCTCAGGACTGCTAAAAGTGAAGTGAGACGGTGTTATATACAGAACACGGCTGTCAATGCATAACACATTGGGCATACGAGGCTGAAATATCGATCGCAGAGTCTTCAGCTTGAATCTGAGTTCATAAGGAGTGGACTGAGAAGGGGGAGGTCAGGAGAAATGTTGTCTGAGAACAGTAGTTTGAAGACCTGATAGAAGACCGGCCACCATCCCAGGGATTTAAAAGTAGTCTGGTCTTCCTACAATTGTCAATAGAGGCCAATGACCGCTAGTGACAGAAGTGGTGAACATAAAACCTAAAAACTGGTCAGCATTTAGGTAGAAGTAATCTTTGCCCTGGTTCTGACCAGCACTCCTCCCACCATTTTCGTGGCCATTAGAGAGAGTTGGCACAAACTATTAATGCTTTAAATGTAGGCTTCTGATTTGGTGTGTTTTGCATAGTTGAGAGGATTTAGTATGTATGTGTTAAAGTATGCAATGCTGTTGTGTATTTAATTGAATGGAAGTCAGTATTAGCAAGCTAGCGGACGGAGATAGTAGGTTTACATGTTGGTTAGCATTAGCGTTAACATTATGCTAACGTTCACACGTGCAGTACAACTGTGTGGTTTTTGTGAATGTTTATGCCATTCTACTCGCAGCATTACAGTTGCTAGGAGCAAACGTGCAAGACAATTCACTAAAGTGCTTTATTTATCTGTTTTTTTCAGGTTTACAAGATTTCTACAGAATAATGCAAAGGGAGTAAATCCATATTCAAGATATCCATAAGTGCCTTTGTGCTTTAAATAAGGCAGGGCTCTTCTTGTGTCAAAGAAGTATGTCATAAAAGTACTTTTCTGCTTTAAATACAATTTGAAAGTGCACAAGTTAAAGCTTCTTTTTTTTTTTATCTGTATGCTTTTCTGAACTAAGTTTGTCTGGTCGTCCTGTTCATATGTGACTTTTCTTCCTCCCACAATCCAAATACATTTACAGTAGATTAGCTGTAAAGTTTGAATTTACTTGGAGCTTGTTGAGTTGTAATTTTTTGTCTTCTCCAAGTCTGTGGATGAGCTAACCAGAGCCCAAAGTTCATTCTTGCCTTCAGGAATGCCATGTGATGTTCTTCCCACAAACAGTCCTGAAATATTCATCTCGCCTACATTTTCTTCAGCCACGGGTCTGCTCAGCAAAAACAAGAGAAAGGACAACACCTGCAGTGATTTATGAATAAAAGCAGAGAATCACTCACCCTAATCGATAGGTATGGCATGACATATGAACTTCAAGTCTCCTGCTGTTTTATTGGACGCCTCGGCTGTCTTACTCTGGCTGCGTGTGCCTCCCTCTTCATCATCATCATCAATCTTGAACCTGATATCTCTTTCTGTGGCCCTCTACACCAGAGAAGCATGAGTCATCTGAATTAAAGATGGACTCTGGACTCGCCATCGCTCACCATGTTTAGATGGCTTTGCCACATGCGGAGAGTCTCTAAACGCTTCTCTTGCTAACAAGAATGTGGACAAACAACACCTGAAATAGTATGAGACTGCAGTTTTACAAGAAAATGCTGGGTGGTTGTTTTTTTTTTTTTTATCTTTAGCGCAAATCAATCATTTGGTGGATCAAAGGGAGAAGTTGCAAAGCTTGCTTAAAAGAAATAGGCTTTTATTAATGACATACTTGTTTGGAGATCGGACATAACCATTTAAAGTTTTGTATAACCATGAAATGAGTACAAATATGTGTACATTTGATATATAGTTACATTACAAACAAGCTGAGTGAAAACTATGTAAAGTCTTTGAAGGGATAGTTTGACTGTGACGGTCCCCACCTGTCCAGCAGGGGTCTCTAGTCCAATATGTGGTGGTCCCTTTCTTTCTTTCCAGGAAGCTGCTGGATGGGCCGTTAATTGAATGCACCGGATGGCTGTTAAATACTGACATCTAGTCAGTCACGGGTCTGCTTGATTGGCCTCCGGACCGGATCGGAGCTAGCAGCACTGGTCCAGACGTCTCTCTCACTGGCTGTGCAGATTCTCCCAGAGCTTGGTGGACTAAATAAAATTATTGTCCTGATAGATCGGCTCGTCCGTCTCCTATTTTTGTCCTCGCCTTTGAACGGGGCGTGACAAATGGGGGCTCGTCAGTTGAATCCGGATTCAGCTGTCAGGTCGTGTGTTGGGGGTTGGGGGGGGGGTCTGTAGTGTGGTGTGAACGTGGGTAGAGCAGTTGTCTCGGGAGCACATCCGGAGTTGCAGGGGGTCGCCAATTATTGGTTGCTCTTCCGGACTCTCGGGCTTAAGTGCATAAATACCCATCACAAGTAACACCCGAAGACTAGGGGGGAGATTAGTTAGGTTCTGATTAGGCAGTTAGAGGGACGGAGTCGCTGTGACGTTGCGGCTGTTTTGGGAGTGGGGAGCTCAGAGTGCTACTGGTCGGGTTGGGATTGCTAATGGTTGATGTTATGGCTGCTGTTGAGGATTTTTTTTTTTTGCGCGATCCATCTGAGGAGGGGTTGGAGACCTGCACACGCGAACAATTGCTAAAGATCGCTGAACATTTTGAATTGGAGGTCGGTGATATCATTAAAGCTAATTTAACTGACTCCGGTGTGTTCGGACCAGCTAAGTTGCAGACTACCGGGACATTGGTTGGACCCTGGGGTGTTTGACACTAGCTTGATGTTTGAACAGAAGCGGGAGCTGCTGTTATTGCAGGCTGGGATAGAACAGAAAAGATTGGATGTGAAAAAGCTGGAGTTGGAAGAACGTAAGTTGACTGCAGCAAGTGCGGGCCACGCCCCCCTCGATGCTTCCGGTAGGGGAACTTCTAGCTCGTTTGATGTTGGCAGTAATTTGCGTTTAGTTCCTCAGTTTTCTGAATGGGATCCAGACACATTTTTCTCCCTGTTTGAGCGTGTGGCTGATGGCAGAGATTGGTCTGATTTGGAACGGACACTATTGTTACAGTGTGTGTTCACAGGCAAAGCACAAGAAGCCTATTCAGCTCTCACAGTGGATGACAGTAAAATTTATGAAGGCTGTTTTAACAGCTTATGAGTTGGTACCGGAAGCTTACCGACAGAGGTTTCGGACATGGGGGAAGGCTGGGAAACAGACCCATGTCGAGTTTGCCAGGGAGCTGGGAATTCATTTTAGTAGGTGGTGTGCTTCCTTGAAAGTCAGCACTTTTGCCGACCTCTGTAATTTGATTGTCCTAGAACAGTTTAAAAACTCTGTTCCGAGTCACATTGCTGTGTATGTCAGTGAACATAACGTGAAGACAGCTGTTGAAGCTGCTAAACTGGCAGATGAATATGTGCTGATGCACAGAAATGGCCGTGAGTATCAACCTCGCAATGATTTTAGTTACAGGAGCGGCAGTCAATTTTTTGTGGGGAGCCATGCAAACGAGGGAGGCGTTGGTCTTGACATGAACAGTAGATCAGAACGGTTTTCCAGTGGGCATGTCTATTTGGATCCGACTGACGTATGTCATTATTGCAAAGGCAGGGGCCATTGGAAGCGTGAATGCCCTAAACGGGGTGCTCAAGTGAAACCTGCTGTTTGTTCTGCCTCCGCAAGACGTGGTGATGTTGTTTCTTCTAAGCAGGTGGAAGTAGGACGGAACAATACTTTGGACCACAGGGATTTTTCACCTTTTGTTTCTGAGGGCCAGGTGTCCCTAGTGGGGAATGATGCTACGGTGCCAGTAAGAATTTTGAGGGATACAGAGGCTTTCAATTCATATATCGTGAGTTCTGTTTTACCCTTTTCCGGGGAGACCCATACGGGAGACCATGTTTTGATGCGGGGAATGGGGCTTATGGTGGAACCAGTTCCACTGCATAAACTGACATTGACTTGTGGGTTGGTTCAGGGAGAGGTTATTATGGGGGTGCGCCCGGCACTTCCTCTGGAGGGTGTGGATGTAATCCTGGGCAATGATCTCGCTGGTGGCCGGGTGTGGCCTGATTGTCCACGACCTGCACCCATAGTAACTACTTCCCCTGTTTTAGGGAGGTTGGATGAGAGTGCCCAGTGTTTCCCTGAGGTTTTTACAGCTTGTGGGGTGACACGAGCTATGGGCCGCGCTGAATCTGCAGCTATACCTGATCATGAAGGTGGGGGAGCAGAGGAAAGTGAATTTTTTTCTCTGTGTATGTCCCTGGTTCTCTTTTGTCTGTTTCTCACAGTGACCTGAAGGCGGAGCAGAGAGCGGATTTTTCTCTTCGTCAACTGTTTGATCAGATTGTCGCTGATGAGGAGAGTGTGACTAGTGGATACGTGTTGAAGGATGGATTGTTGGTACGGAAATGGTTGGTACGGAAATGGTTGGTACGGAAATGGTTGGTACGGAAATGGTTGGTACGGAAATGGTTGGTACATGGGGAGAATTTTGTTGGTGGTCCACTCTGGCAGACTGTTGTTCCCTCTAAATTTCGCAGTGAAGTGTTGCGAGCTTCCCATGATTAATCAGGTCATTTGGGGGTCCACAAGACCTATAATTATATCCTGCGTTATTTTTTCTGGCCTCGGTTAAAAAGGGATGTGTCTGACTATATCAAAACCTGCCATACTTGTCAGATGGCAGGGAAACCAAACCAGAGCATTAAGGGTTAGGGTTAGGCCCTTGTGTCCGATTCTGGTAATTATGCAACCCTTTGAACACCTCATTATTGATTGTGTGGGTCCCCTGCCTCGTTCTAAGGCTGGGAGTAATTATTTGTTGACAGTGATGTGTCAGACTACAAGGTATCCAGCTGCATATCCACTGCGTATCATTACTGCTAGATCTGTGGTGAAGGCTCTGACCCAGTTTATTTCTATTTTTGGTATTCCAAAAGTTATTCAGTCTGATCAAGGTTCAAATTTTTCTTCTCATCTGTTTGCTCAAGTTTTGAAGCTGTTACAGATCAGACATAATCAGGCTTCTGCATACCATGCTTAGAGTCAGGGTGCCCTCGAGAGGTTCCACCAGACCCTCAAATCCTTGTTGCGGGGTTACTGTGTGGAATTAAACCAGGATTGGGAGGATGGCTTACCATGGCTTCTGTTAGCTGCTCGTGAGGTGGTGCAAGAGAGCACTGGTTTTAGTCCAAATGAGCTTGTTTTTGGACATACGGTGCGGGGGCCACTTACACTGTTGCATGATGCTGTACAACTTTCACATCCTCCGAGTAAGTTGATTGACTATGTCAATGGGTTTAAACATCGGTTGTATGTGGGGGTAGACATGGCTAGGGCCTTTGACTTATATGAATTATATGATTACTGTATACCTGCAGTAGCTTTAACCTTCAGCCTCTAATCTTCAGCAAAGTAACACTTCTTTAGTTTTAAAAAAGAAAAAAAAAACCTGAATGACCCTGAGGCAGACCACACGTTGAACCAATGTTGATCTGCATATGAAGTTATCTATTAGTACTTCAAGTCTTTTCCTCACCAGATCTTTGACCTTCTCTATGTACCTTGGTACATTTGGATCTCTTGGCCAGGAAAACAGAAATAAACTCATAATCTTGTGCTAACTAAGACTATTGTGCACCCAGTCTTGGCTATGTCAATTCTGAAGGCAGCTACTGATCTGATTGATGATAGGCCGGTGCTGGCAAGTGAGAACATATTGTTTTTGGTTTAGCACTGCAGAGGCTAACAGCTAGTGTGTCTAAACTGGTCACTGGCTGGATTGGACGTTTTTTTTCTTTTTAAAGAAAGCTTTATCAAGAAAAATGGTTGACATACAATATCCTTAATATCTTGGAGGAGTATAAAAATTTACCAAAGTGTTGGAAGGTTCTGGTCTGCCAATTGTACCATTGGCAAATAGCATTTGTCCAATGGTACAATTTCTCTCTCATCTGCTAACAAGCTCAGATGAAACGTAATTTTACTCCATAGTGACAGGTGACAAACCATCCATTTATAGATTTCCTGTAGTTTGCAGTCCTCCAGGCATTTTCTTCACTCTCTGTTAACTCTTGAGCAAATTGTTGACTGGACTTTAGAAAACACAGTGGACTAACACCAGAATGGTGACGGCACTCCAGATAAACACCGACTATAAAAAATATGGCCATTATTAACCTTTCTCCTTATAATTCTGCACCCTTTTATATTCGCTGTTGCGTGAAACCCTAATGACGTTTGGGTTTGACAAACGTCAAACCCAAATGTAAATTTGGGTAATTATATTAAATATGAATACTTACCTCATTAATTTTATCCAGAAAAACCTTTCTTGAAGAACATTTATTAAAGTAGATTAAACGGGCACTTTCTCTGTAATGAAATGCTACGTCAATAGGATCGGTGCAGGATGTTTTTCTTCGTAACCTTAGAAAATAGTCTTGACTCCTCTCAGTTGGCCGTACTGCTGTACTTCCTTGAAGCAGGTGCTCTTTCTTTTTTGCCCTGACCCCAGTCAGGTGGTTGGACTGCCGTCAGCGTTCGTATGTGATCTAAGAGCAACCAGGGGCCTCAAGTCACAAGAAAAATATTTGTGAAATCTCATCGCCCGTTGAATCCAGTGATTAATTCAAATGCTTGTGACGACTTGAGGATCGATTGTGGCTCCATTCTTCCCACATTACTGGCCTACCACACTTCTGCCTCTCGCTGGCAGGTCACGGAGGTCGCCCCAACTCCCACTGTAGTGCAGATACTCTCACAAACACCTTCAGCCTGCAGCCCACCTGTTCAGTGATGCTTCAATTTTAGTTTTGTTTTTATTTGGGATTGGTAATATTGTGGAAAAACTTCAAAATGCCTTCATTTCTAGTTGAAGGCATTTTGAGTAGTCTTTTACTTACGAGGACGTTATATCGCAACAACAATAACTGTAATAAGGATGTGGCCGCTAGCCAGCTAGCGCGCTCGGCTCTGAATTCCTCCAAAGGCACCGTGCAACACCTGGTTCCTTGAGAGTGTGCATATTTTTAGATGAATGCGAGGAGAAATAACTCAGTTCAACTGTATTATACTTGTGCAAATGATACTGAAAAGATATAAATGAGCTTTGGGGCACAGGAGCTGCATAAGCCTGCGTACGTAGTTTGCACCGAACTGCCGCAAACACCAGGCTACTGCTGTTCTGCTGGGATTTCCCAGCGCAGAACGCTGGAAAAAAAAAAATATATACATTTGATTTATATGTTTGTACAGCAGCTCCGTGGTGGCATAGTTGTGAGCGCGGCTGCTTCGCGGGAACAAGTTTGTGTTTTTAGTTAAAAGTAGAGTTTACATGTTTTCCCTGTGCAGGCGGGGGTTTCCTCCAGGTAGTCCGGCTTGTTTTCACAGACCATAAACGTGCATGTTGTGCTAACTGCTAATAATATCCTTAGCTGTATGTGTTGCAGTTGTCCGTCTTGAGATCCTGTGATGGACTGGTGAGTTGCCTACGGTGCGCCCTGTCGGTACGCATTGATTTCTCGACTCCTGCAACCCTCGAAAGATTAAAAATGGATGGGTGGAAACGCTTTGTTGCAAAAGTTCAAGCACTTCTTGAACTTTCCCGGTTGTGTGATGTTGCAACCAACATCCTCAATGGTTTTGGATATTGGTTTATGTGACGATCCAACGCAAAGGGTGACACCATTACGGAACGGAAGAAAAAGAATGAATAGTTTTCAAGATTTTGCTTAAATGGCGTCATTTTAGAACCGTCTGTGGCTGCAGTTAAAGTTGAATATCTTTTGGGCCTCTTTGCTCATCTGGAGACAGAAATATTGGGCCATTTTTCTTTGTAAATAAATAAGCTTAAGTCTTGTCTGATTGGCTGGAGAGTGTCACCGTTTCTCAAGTCTTGCCTCAAATTCTCAATTGACTTTAGGTGTGGGGTTTTTTACTAAGCAGCACTAAAACACAAATGTACTTTTATTTTAACCACTGGATTGCATCTCTGGCAATGTGTTTAAGGTTGCTGTCCTGCTGGAGGATGAACCCCCTCTGCCCCTCTGCCTTACTCTCTATGTCAGCCTCCATCAGATTTACTTCCAGCATCGCCCTCGCTTAGCTCTGTCCATCTTCCCTGTCGCCATGTTTCAAAGTGGGGATGTGTGCTCAGAGATTTGCAGTGTTGGTTACAGGCAACACATAAAGTTCCGATTTGAAGCAGAGCACCTGCTTTTTCCCACTACACGCTTCAGGCAAAGTTGAAAGTTGTTTTAAAGACAGTTTTCTGCTTCTTGCAACTTTTTATTTTATTAAAGACGCATATACTGAATGTGTCGTTGTCCTGCCAACAGGTTATCTCACCTGAGCTGAGAATCTCTGCAGCTCCTCCAGTCTGACACTGGCTGCATTTACGATTTCTGCTCTCCGTGCATCCCTCTGTATCTTTTTTTAATTTATTTTTTCACCCAGCGATCTCAAACCACTATTCTCTTGGGCCTTCACAGAACAGCTGTATTTACACTGAGATCAAATTACACACATATGGACTTTATTTAGTGATGAGGTCATTCATGTGAACTCAGGATAGATAACAAAAGCTCCTATGCCGTCTCATTTCCCTTTAGAAATACTGAAGTGTTACTAAATTGAATTAAACTGAGCAGTGACTTCTAAAGACAATCGGTTGAGTTTTATTTAGGGGTGTTATGACTTCTTGTAAAAAAAAAGAAAAAATTAAAGTATATTTAGAGTGTATGTAGTGTTTAAATAAAAAAACGGAATCAGAGCACCGCACTCTGAAAATGAGAAGATGTCTCCCGTTGGAGATGAGCTATAAAGCTGTTTTTTTTTGTTTTTTTTTACAGGCAATTTGTGATCTATCTACGAGTTTCTGATTACGTGTGAGCCGACGCAGAACGTCGCCCATTGTTCTTCGGTCTGCACACGGTGTGAGGCGAACACGTTGCTCCAGTCGAGTCATTTTTCATCGCTGGTAGCTTTTATGGCACAATCAGTAAAAGGGGCCTAATGAAAAGATGTGCTGAACAACACTGCTATCAAATGCTTCCTGCACAGCAATCCCCGCTCCGTCCTGAGCCCCACGGTGCCGTCACAGTGAGTAATTGAGACGCAGCGCAGACAACCAGCAATGCTTTGGGGCATTCATCAAATTTTCAGCTACTCGTTATTTTATATTTTTGGGATCTTAACCACTGTCTAGGATTATGAAAAATTATGTAAAATCGACTTTTTTAAGCTTTACAGCATGTTATGTTGTTCCCTCATCAATATCATATCTGGAGTGATTCTTTGCTTCTTTAATGTACGTTTGAGGAGTCCTTTAATGTCCCATTTTGACTAAACTCTGCCTCCAAAGCTGCAGTTTACAAGCTTCTGAATTTCTGCATAGCATAGCAACTCTCCTCCATGCCAGCACCAGTCAGCTCCTCCAGACTAGCCGGCAGCAATTAGCAAACACCTAGTGGAACTGCGCGGCTTCTGAGTAGCTGCATTTTAATTACAAATATGTGCAAACGTTGTTTTTGTCCTAAACAGACCACTATAGATTTTGGTTAAAGAGACAGAGGCCCAATTTCAAGGCATTAAATTGAGAAGTTAAATTTCTTTTAAGTCATAGCTGACCTACACAGCAACTTTCTAACAACTAAAGGTAACGTAGCTACTTGATTGTGCTATAAAAGGATACTGTGTCTGGAAAATACACAATACCGTCCCTCCAAGCTATTTGTTTTAACTGTTTCATGTTAGAATTCCTTTTCCCATTGGACAATAAATTATTTCTCACATTTTTAAATGCATATTAAATAGCTTAAAGCAATCCAGCGCCATCAGCTGTAACTCATTTATTCTACCATTTGTTTAAAAGAAATGAATGTTAGATTTACTTTGACATCATCGCAAACTATGGAAATCAGATGGCTGGCTTGAGATAAGCTTGAGTCCACAGTTCTTGTTTTCCAACAGATCAATGAAAAGCGATCCTAGGCTGTTTGAAGCTCACCACTTCATATAGAACATATACAAAATTAAACGCCACCGCATTTGGCGGTGAAGTGAACGAAGCAACCACTGAGAAAAGCTGCGTGTTTTAATGCCGCTGAACAACAAACCACATCCACGTCGCTGTGAAAACCAGTGCGTCTGCTTCCAGTTGTTTCTGTTTCAGTCTTTTGATGAACTTAAACACTTTGTCAAATAAGTGTTTTTAATATTAAAAGGAAGACGAAGACAAAAAAAGCAGTTTTCAAATCATGATTTCATTTATTAAGTGGGAAAATAACTGATTGCTATGAGAAGCAGCAATCAATCCCCCGCTTAAATGATGAATTAAAAGTAATTGCCCAAATTTTTGGAAAGCTGAATTAATTTTTTTATTTGTCACCCTGACCATTACAATCTGTACCCCAAAAGACTTCAAATATGGCTGATTTTAAAGCTATTTTGCAAAAAGTAAATAAATAAAAAAAATCTAAACAATGAGAATACATGCGTCACTTCTTTATATATAACCAAGTTGGGTTCATTCCCTTCATACTGCATTTCATTATTTGCTCAGATTATTGTTGATCAAATCGTAGAAATTTGAAACGTATATGTGCGACAAAATCACATTTATTGACATGAATCTCAGGTCGATGAGATTCATCCTGATCCTCAGATTAAATAAAACCCTCATGACAGACGTGCACATAAAAAGTGCTGCATTCATGTGTATTTGAGGCGTTTGGATGCAGCTGGAAGCAAATCGGTGACTGCAAAAAAACAAATTGATGAATAAAATAAATCACATGTCGCCAGCAGGGGGTGCTGAAGCATCGCTTCATTTTCTGTCTGATTTGATTGGACGGCACTGGTTTTTGGATAGATTCAGGCGTGGCTTCCAATCTGAAAACCTGTGGATCCACTTAAACTGACCTCGACCTCCAGTTCTGAATGAATTGTAAAAAAAAAAAAAAGAAAGACAGAGACAGCTGGATGCTGAACTCCAAAATAATCGCCAATCAAATGTAGCTTTAGGTTTGACTCTTGTGTGGCTCTCTGCACAAAATAAGAAGCAAACTAATTAGTGAGCACCATTAGTCTCTAAAAGCTTTGAGACACTGGTACTGATGTATAACATGCTCAAGTGAGACATTTCTTCTTTATAATTGGTAGGAGCCTACCACCGTGTATACTGCAGGCTTGGTGAGTTCACATAGCGGCAGCTAACTGCTAATGAGCAGGAAAGCATGAAGCATTTAGAGTCAGAAGACGACAAAAAGTCTGATCCAAGTGAAATTCAAATGGCTCTGCGTGAGATTTAAAGAGAAATGTAAATGACACAAAAGTACAGAGCAACAAATAACGCTTAGGAAACAGCAACTTTCTTATATGTGCAATATGCCACTTCAACTGGCTCCTCTGTCATACAATCTTAAGTTTATGAGTGTTGTCTTAACATGCTGTACAACAGAAGAGCTGCATCTCGGTAAGTTAGAAAAACATCGATTTCAATAATTAAATAAAATAAAAACTGGCATTCATGCATCATATAAATTTACTACACAGATACACATTTCAAATGTTAATTTCTGTTCATTGTGATCGTCATAGCAAATGGGTATAATACAAAATCAATACTCATAAAAGTAGATTAGGACACGTCATTAAAAAAGTATTTTCTGTATCAATGATGAGGGCTGCCCAATCACAGGGGACAAAGTTGACTTTTATAGTTGTCCAAAAGTTACTGGCCACCACCACAGCTAACATGTTAATAGAAAGTTCAGTGGAAGGAAAACGTGTCGCAAAACAGTAACAAGGACAAATGGAAACTTGAGGGGATTGGGAAGTAAATGTATGAATTTGAGCGTGGACTGCTTCAACTGCCACCACACACACACCCACCCCCACACACCCCCACACACACGCAACACAGATCTGCAGGCGATAGGCTGCAGCTGTCGCATTGCTTGAGTTAAGCAAGAGAAAGGACCGAGAAGAAGATGGTGTATAGAAACACCTTCATTTTGAGTAAATTTTTTGAGTATAGCTGAAAGAAATAGGACATATATGCCCATAAATCTTACATAGAAGTGAAAGTAAGATTCACTGAAGAAGTTTTAGTGTCGGGTTTTGTGCGTAATTGCTTGCATCATTATTCCCCACCTACAGAACGAAGCCTCCACAGAGAAGCCTTTTGTGCTAACAAGACGGATGCACGGCTGCAGAGCATCCGAAAGAGTCTCTAAAATTGCAGCAATACCGCGGTGCAGTTGTTTCCCCTGAATGCGGGGCGGAAAAGTGGAGGTACACTCGCTATCTCTCAGGCCCAGCGCGCATAGCGCCGCATTGTGAGTTCGGAGACAACAGTCCTTGTAACCCTATTGTGACTGGCGAACATGGGGGACATCGGCGCTACCCGCTGGCAGTGCTGCGGATGATGAATGATGCTGCGCTGAACTAGTTTAAGAGGAGCATCACACAATTGTTCATTTGAAAAGGCGCTGCTTCACACGGTGGCCTGGGGAACGGCATGGAAAGTAATATCCATCAACAGCCAGCCAAGCAGCAGCGCCATCAGCAAACACAATTTAGAGCTCAGAAACATTATTGTTTTTCCCCGCGTCCTCACTTCGTCTCACTTCTGCGATGAACTGCCTGAGTGACGCTCGCTTGATGAATATGATGTTCCGGTCGCGGTAATGGGAACCTGGTCATTATTGGGAGGAATCGAGTTTGGACGATGAGATGCTCCGTGAAAACAGGCGAGTTCTTCTTTCGACAACCGTCAACGTTGGTGCAAACCTTAAAGATTATTCTGCTTTGTTATCCTAACGACAGTTGTCAAACTTTTACGCCCTTGAACACGCACATGCGACATAAAAATGAGATGCTGAAAGCGAAATACGGCTGCAGATTACAATGTAAACCAGAAAAAATTATTTTATATATGACGATTGGCGTATAGCGAGACACGAAATCAGAAAATTACTTTTGGATTACTTTTGGACCTCTTCCTTGGTGCAAGAGCGTTTAAGAAAATTTTGACCTGACACCTCAAATATATACTTTTAATATTTATTGAAGAATATCCATTACTGTTTCTTGCAAAACAGTTTGTGGCCCTTCAACGTTTTCTTAAGTCAAAGTTGGTAACTTCAATGTATTTTAGGGGAGTTTATGTGACAACCCAATAGAAAATGGTGCATAATTATAAGTACAAAGAGAACAATATAAGATTTTAAGTATCTAATGAGTAAAGAGTCCAGCTGTGGGAACAATGGAGTGGTCAGAGACTAAGTTGTGGAGATGTTTGAAGCAGCATTAGGTTACAGGGTTTGAAAATCTGAAACATGTCAAATGGAAAAAAAGACAAGGTTGTCTCCTAAAACTGACTGGCTGGGCAAGGAGACTTTTCAGATTATCATTTTTAAAGACATAGCTATGAGCCATTTAGCATCGGTCTTGAAGTGTGATACAGTAGTGTCACAAATTATGAAATATGCAAACTACATGATCTGAGATGTTGCACAATGCCTTTTCAACAGGTAATTAAAAGCAATTTGGACAGTGGACCCCTGACATAGACCAAAAACAGAACCTCAAAATGCATAAAATAACCCAACATCATCAGCATACAGGCGATTATCTAAATGATTTAACAAACCTTAACTCAAGGACAAATGAAAGCATTCTTTCTGCTTCAAATGTGATTTTTGGTGCCCTTGGCAACCTCCTCCTTCTGCTACCCCCAATTAAATATTCAGATTTACTCAGATAGACTCAGATTCAGGGTGGGGAAAAAATCCAGAACTCTTTCATGCAAAACATGCATTTTAGAAATGCATCCCATTTCTCAGCAGGAAGCATGGGATACTTCCCACCGACTGCTTAAAAGGAACAGAAAACTTGTTTAGGGAGTTATATCTTCTAAAGTCGTGCTTGTGGCCCTCCACATCTCTTTCTAATGTAGCCCTGGGTGGAGTGCCTTTTCAAAACTGAACTGATTTTCTTCTAGTTGTTGAAAACATCTGTAGCCACTTTAGCTAGCAAGTTCCTGACCCTATTGTCATGGTTGCCATACACACAATATTAATACTCCTGTTTAATGTTGACATAAGCGCAAATGTATTTGAGAGTTTCTTAAAAAAAGACTTCTGGAGTTAGAAGTGACAGCTGTGATAACTTAAAAGAAATGTAACATCAACGATGGCTCTCAGTCTGAGAAGATGTTTTTTTGTTTTTCTTAAGAACTGGTAAAGATGTTAAATACTTCATACATATTGGGATAATAGGACTTCTCTTTCCTATTTTACACATAGATCTTCATCTAATGGGCTCTTCAGATGAGACTTATCTCCATATCTTCAGTGAGAATTTGCATCTACATGCTCAGCTTAATGACGGCGAGCTCACGTCGGGTTATCTCCGTGTCTCACCCACTTCACCAGGAATCGTGATGCGACGACGCACTTTCGCCGGATGTTTTCTGCTCGGAAAAGACGGAAACAGGATTTTCCCCTCCGAAGGTGATCTCACACTTATGAATCAAAGGATTGTTTGTGTCGACTGCAAAACCTTGTAAAAAAGGAAGGAAAAAAGAAAACGGCTCCAAAGAGCGATGAGAGCAATAAATTCTAGCCTGAGGCTTATTGTATAGAAACAACACGATGAATGCTGTCACAACTTTAACTAGGGAATATGTGATTGGTGGATGAACTATGTAACGCCATATTGCAAAAAGTCTTGATATATCCGTACAATTTAATGGCGTTGGGTTTAAAATAGAGTTCCCCCCGCCCCCGATTTGAAGCCATAGCAGCTTCAACTCCTCTGGCATGGCAATCTGAAAGGTTAGGGAGTGGGGGATTTTGGAGCACTGTTCCAGGAGAGCATTCGTGAGGTCGGACACTGATGTTGGACAAGAAGGCGAGCATGACGGTTTCATTCCAAAGCTATCCTGTCAAGTTAAGCTCAGGACTTTGGACATTGTTGTTTTACTCACTGTTTCCTCTGGAGTTGTTGTACTCATTTTCTCCTTCTACTCCCACTATTGGGTAGTATTTTATTTATTTATTTATTCAAGCTGTTAAAGCTGAAACTGCTGCTGCGCAAGTCACTCAACTGGTTGTTGCTAGGTAACCAAAGAGCGAGTGAATTAGTTGATGTCACCAACCTAGCTTGGCTGGATGTGCGAGGTTGAGAAGCTGGAAGCATTTGCTCTGCTTCCATCTCCCAGAATGCTGTGCGATTCTGGATTGTAGTTCAGTGAAATTTCATTCCATCAGCCATATTTTCTATTGATATTGCTCACGTGTCTGTAGCGATATATATTGTTACTAATTTACCAAAATGCTACTGCGCCGTTCCTCCCTCCTCCAAGGGACATAAAACCTACTGAAATTAAGAACCAATTTCTATTTTTAGGTTTTATAACTTGAACTTGCAGAGAGAGCGACTATTTTTTAGAATGATTAAGTGAAGTTTCTCCATGTTTATGGGAAATAGAAGGAACCAGATCACCCTTTTTAAATAAAAAAAGCACATAGTTTGCAGCTCAGATACATTCCATTGCAAAAAAAAAAAAATGCTTAAAAACAAACTTCTACCAGCCTATTTCCCTACAAATTCATCATTTGAAAAGTTTAACATTTAATTTTGAGGGCCACATGTTGCTGTAGGAAGTGAACTTAATCATTTAGACAGGCAGCTCAACACCTTTCATAACGCAGAGCCCTTGAAGCTGAAACTAATTTCGATACCATTGGAATCGTCTTCCTTTTTAGGCTAATCCCTAAACCTTTTTTTATTGGGACTCCACGTCCCAAATGCAGATTTTGCACGGCTTCAGATCTTCCATTTGCGCCTCGAGCGAAGCGGCTCTGTTCGGCGGCTTCAAGAGGATAGCATCAACAGGTCTCTGCACGCTGATGCGGGGCCTCGTACTCTGATAACTGGCGCTCAGAGAGGCAAAGTGCTTTCTGGGGTTTGTTCATTATCCGTCTACATTACTCATAGCGGCAGTTAAAGTGAGGCTACATGCAAACATAATTAAGTGGATCTTAATTAATGCTTCCCCTCTCTCTCTCTCTCTCTGTCTGAAACACACTGAAACGTTTCCTCCACTTGTTTCTTATGAACGACTGATTTGTCTAATGACATTGTGATCATGTAAACACTCCGTCCCGTAAAAACGAGACAAATCAGATTAAAGTACAGTCGCTGCGCTCGGAGACGAAGCAACTGCACCAGCCATCCCTCTAATGAACATGCGCGTCTATTAATGGATTCTCTCTTAATAACTTATTTGCCCTGAAGGAAAATAATCTAATAACCTAAAACGTAGGTGTGTGACGATTCTTACCATTAGCTTGTAATGATTAGATCTCGGATCTTGACGGAAATAATCATTTTAACTGTACGTTAATCAGACGAAGACGAGCAGGTCGAGGGGGAGAAAGAAAAGACAAAGGAATCTGCTCGAGTGGAAAAGTGCACACCTATTATTTCTGTTTTTGTTCAATTGTTGCTGGGTATTTTTTTTTGTCCGCTGCTTTGAACAGCATTAAGCACAAAATCCGCCCACTCCCGTCGGCCCCCTGCCCTGAAGTGGAGTTTCAAATGTTATTCTGTTTCAGTATTTATCCTAAGCAGGGATCATCCCACACGGAAGAAGTGAGTGTCCATCCCACTGTGTTTTCTTTTGGGTCTAATTGAGCAGCTTAAGCTGCAAAAGTCTTACGTTGGACTTGAACTCAGCCTGATGGGGAAAGAAAACGCCAGACAGGGTTCACATGTTTTACAAAGCGTGATCACATGTGGTAAGGCTCTTCCTCTGTCTTTCACATGTAGCATGTGGTGCTCTGGATCTTCTTTAGCTGTGCTGTCTGTAGACACTTGTGCAGCACGTTTCACATGTAACTCCACAACACGATTTCTGCGTGCGGTTTCCACGTTAAACATTTTGCAAAAAATTCTTTTCCACTTAGTTTTTTTCCTTGTCACATGTGAAACATGCTTCACATTGTACAGTATAACCTCCACATGTAAACCACGTTTTCACACTGCTGCGATGGGGTGCACTTGTCTTCATACATGTTTCCCATGTTGATGCACAGCGTAGTTTTCACATGTGAAACGCATTTCCCAAGCTACATATTTTATATTTTGCTTAGATTTTTTTTTTTGTCGCATGTGGAGTAACTTCCAAATGTAACATTTTTCATGAATTACCACACGACATGATTTCCACATGTGAAACATGTTGAAACTTTGGTGCTTTTTATTTATACACTTCTTGCCTGTTCACATGTTAACGCATGAAATCTTATCCACATGCGCAACGCGTTCTTCACATTTCAATCCTTTTCTGCAGTTGCTTTGATTTTTCTTCCATGCACAATACACAGCAAACTTATTTTTATTTCACACATGCAACACATTTCCTGATTCTGAAAAATGTACAAAAATTTGTCGATTCAACCCTATGCAGTTCAGTTTCCCACAGAAAAATGAAACGGCAGCAGACAAGAAAACAAAGGACTGTCACACAAATACAAACTCTGTCAGAGATGATCAATCATAAGCACTCACTGCTATTCTCAGATGCCGTTGATGCGTTAATTGTTTCTTATAGTGCATTAATGCGGATGCTGCTTCAAGGATACATCAAGTGCGATTCAGTTCAACAACCTGAGAGGTGGTTCAGTCTGGATGGTGCAGTCCAGGTGATTTAAGCTTGTTAGCAATGGCAGCAGGAGTTAAAGAAATCCTACGAATGTTAGACATCCTGCAACGGAATAGAGGGAGATCAAACGCACCATAAATTGAGTGTTCAGTGGAGCTGAGGATAAATTTAGCTTTAGTTTTTACTCGCTTAGAGTATATAAATCTAGAGCTTTGCTACATTAATGAGCCTCATCAGACACAGTAAGAAAACCAAACCAATCTGCACAACAGTAACAGAGAACAGACTCAATAAAGCAATGATTAAATAGCGGCCATTAATAAAGCACAAACCTTAAAGGAACTCTGCTTTCGTTAAAAGAAGAGGAGCTGCAGGACCTTTTCGCACACTGCATTCAGCTCAGTACCAATAAACAGTTCCTGAGTGTTTATGCCGTTTTTTGACTTCTGCGTCCTGAAAGATTGTTTAAAATAATAATAATAAAGTTCTGCTAGAATGAGATTTTCAAAAGTCAACAGGGATGTCTTTGGCTTTTTTGTCCTTGCAGCCAATTATTAAGACATCCTCATATTATTACAACGGCAAACCTCGAAATATCCCCGGTTCTTCTTGAGTGTCGCTATAAGAATCTGTATGAAGTCTGAGCAGCAGTGAAGAAAAGGAGCCAGGCCCCCGAGGGGAGCCTGCGGACAAGGAGGACTTGGATGACAGCACACCGTTAATTCTCACACGTTGTGACCGAACTGACAGAAAGTCTAGCAGCCAAGATCTGGTTTCAGATGAAACTGTGACTGAAGTTTCTCTGCAAGAAGAATGGTTGGTTTGAAATACACAACTAAAGTCAAAAATAAAATGGCTTTTTGACAGGAGCAATTTTGCACTTCATGCATAAGCCGATCATTTTTCTAATATTAACATTAGTCTTAAAGTTAATGCTGTATGTCAGTTGAGTGAAACTAGTTCTCATTTTGGGCCGTATCAAAAATCTGAATGTTCTTTAAGGGCCTGTTGCACCAGAATGTATTGAGAAAACCCATTATTAAACTGTTAAAGTATTAATAGCTGTGATTGCCTTTGGGTTTTTTTGCAACTAAAATCACAGATTGTGGGGCTAATTTAGAAATATTTGTAAGGACTTTTTACAATATGTGTGGCGTTAAATGTGACTTTTTATTCCTCGCCTTATCGATCACGGACTATAACTTGACGTCAAGTGAGGTTGAGCCAGCAGTCACTTAAACCCAATGTTTTTGACCAACTTTGAGAAAAATTTGGAATAAAATCAGAAGAAATGTGGAGATTTGATGATTTTGTACAAATTTTGCAGACTTGTGAAAAATAATGGAGGGACTTATTGATGTAATTTGGAGTCTAGAGGGCCGCTTAAAAAAATACAGCGGGCCAGATTTGGCCCCGGGGCCTCGAGTTTGACACATCTGCTTTATGCAAATTTAATTAGACATATCGTCGCCTTCCTAAAATAATGACCCAAGTCGTTTTTTGCCAAAATAAATTTTTGTTTTTCTAAAGTCCGAAAGAGGTTCAACTCATTTACCGTCTGCCATGTTTTAACACAAGCATCACATGTTCTAAAATGTACTTTACCTGCTTTCCCCATTGGTAAAATGTCATTAATGGGATTAATCTTAAACACATGTGAGCACGCCCTTTAGCGCATTTGAACTTCATGAAAAAAACTTAAGATAAAACGTGAAAAAAAAATAAAGAAATAAAATTCTGGTCACAATGTAAAAGGAAACGATGAGCAGTGAGAGACGTGATGGTTGGAGTGAAGTCGGCTAATAACTATGTGTCAGACTTTCTGTGACTCTGAACGTCTTCTGCAAAGGAAATTGCTTTTACTGTGAATCTCAGAAGCTGCCAAAGCACAAATCCAACACATTAGTAACACGTTTTACACTAATATTTTTCACCCATTCATGGACGGTTTTCTCTATCTAACACATTAGGACCGGTGAGATTGATGTCTGCTCTAATTTCTTTTCCAGGGTAATATGAAAAATTGTCGCTTCAGAATCTAGGAGCAAAACGCTCGCTTCACTGTAATGGAGCAGTAGTACGCAAAATCGACCTTTGTGAGCTTTACATCATGTTATTACATTATTCCCTCATGAAAAACGTACCTGGAGTGTTGCGTTTATTTGTTTATGCAATTTTGAGAAACACTTAAATCTCCCATGGCAACCATTCAGCTGCGAAATACTCCTAAAAGGAGGCGTGTCCGAGCTCCAGCCTCGCAGAGCAGCCCTCCCCCACTCGGCTCCTTCAGACTAGCCAGCAGCAATTAGCAAACACCTGGTGGAGCTACTGAGCTCATCATACGAGCTACTTCTCTGTGAGACGCTGGTAAAAACGTCGTTAAAGGGTTAATAGAGCAGCAGTGTTGTGACGACTTCCTGAAAGCGGAGTTTCAGAAAGAACAGGAGGCCCGATGTCAAGGCATCAAATCAGGAAGTAAAATTTCTTTTAAGTTATATTTGATATATTGGGCATTTTTATAACAACTCGATTGTGCTAGAAAATGGAAAACGCATAAGACCGCCCCTTTAAGCAACACACGTGTCAAGAGGCTCTTTGACCATTTTTGTCAGAGCGGCAGAGCTTGAACTCTCTGCGACGCTCTTGCCCCTCTGGGTTTGAGCTGCACCAAAGCGAACGCCTTTGTGCAGCCGGGTCCTAAAAGCGCCGCAGCGGCGCGATGTGACGAGGGGGTTACAGACGGATCACCAAAGACAAAGGATAAAGTGAAATAAGCGGGGAGGGAGCAGCGTTGCGCCTTCTGTAGTCCTTGTCGTCTTGGTAGGAAAGTTCTGTTTGAGCAGCGAGTGACGAGGCAGGGCGCGAAACCTCCAGGATGGATTGTGAAGATTAAAGTGCCCCCTCCCCCCCCCCGATCACTGCTCTCACATCACATCCCCAAACATCAGGGGGGAATTCATTTACTCACACGGAGACGGGGAGCCGGCGAGAGCACAGAGGAGAACTGACGGAAAGTGGAAAGCGAAGGCTGTCTGGAGGCTTTGTAGGAACTGAAAGCAGCTGAGCGCTTTGAGGGCCCGCGGTTCGCCTTAAAGACAACAAACCAGAGGCTGGGGCTCTGCAGTGAATTCACTTGTATGAGTCAGATTCTTTCTCTTGCTTCATTCGGTTCGCATTTCTACAGAAAATGAAGTACAACTCACTGGTTTATACTTGAAGTGTTTTTTTGTTTTTTTTGTAAATAGATATTTCAATTCGTATTAAAAAAAAAGGTTAAAGGAAAAACACCTGTGAAAAACACCTTGAAGCTCTGATGCAGACAGTCTTTATCGTAAAAAATTTAATTTGCTTCGAAGGGAGAAAAGGAGCATGAACAATAAGCATAATGCTGAATATTAAAATTACCAGTACATTTTTGTAATAATTCAAATTTTTTGTTTCTTTGTATGTGAAAGACTATTGTACTCAAAAAGGTATATGCATCCTTCCTGTTTTCTTTTGTATTGGCTTTTTTTTTTTTTTGTCACACTTGAACTGCATTTGTTGGTGTGATTTGGATTATTGCCGTGTTTCACAACACAGGTGCGATTTAGCTTCAGGTCACAGACTGATGGCTAGATAAACTCCTACAGGATTTTCTTGTAGTCCCATCAGTTGCTGTAAGTGGAGCTGGGCCTGAATATATATGTATACATGTACATATACATATATATACATATATTATGCAATATATAGTACACAATGTATTGGCACTAATATCACTATTGGCCAATATTACTTATTTTTTACCTATCTGTATTGGTCCAGTAATAAAACTGGGCTGATATTAACAATTCATATTTACTTTTGTCTTGTTGCCATTAGTTTCTGGAGGTGGAGGTAAAGAGTCGTGTGGTATTTGTTTCGCCATGTGACAGTGTTGCAGCACAGGGGAGTTTCAGTATTTTTAAAGGTGTTGAAGAGGCAGGGAAATATATGAAATCTATATAATATTGCTAAATATCGACTATGCTGATGTTATGCATCGGCTCACATTTTCAAATCGGTGCATTCTTTGTAACAACACCCTGCAGTTATTAAAAAAACCAGTTTGCTCCGTTTAAATGAAATGTGTGGTTTAGTAGAATAACACATGCAGGATCCTGAACTGTGTTTGTCTTTTTTTTCCTTCTACAAACTGAAACATTTAAGTGTGCAAAGTAAATACTTTGTACATTAAAGCTACACATGGCAGCTTTTATTGCTTGCTTTTCTTAACCTCCTACACAGTATTGTTTATCTGAGCCAACAAGACAGAATTAAAAAAGCAGCTTACATAATGCACGGCTCCTGATAGTCGATGGGTAATTTTCATAGAAGCGCATGTAAGGACGAAGAGTTGAAGAAAGACAAACGATTTGTCAAAGCATTTCTCAGCATCCATCTATCGCAGATTATTATTCGCCGACAGTTTTAAGTGTTTAAAATAGTGCTTGCATTTAATTCATCCGGGAGGGAAAAAAAAATTGTCATCTGCCTGTAGCTCCTAACAGTTTCAGGCTAGATAATAATCATTAGTGTCAGATAATAATTACCGCCAAGCATCATTGTTCATGTTGACTTGCAATTAAACAGGAAATAATTGGAGCGGATAAACAAGGGAGTGGATTCTTTACCCCCCTGTCCACACCTCTGAAGGAAACTGTCAAAGTGCGTAGGAGGCCAGGTTGGAAAGAGTCAGGGTCCAACCAGGGCGCCTCTCTTGTTGGACCTTAGGAACGAAATGAGCCGTCATCTGGAGACGAGAACCGAGCAGGGACATGGAGGAAACGGAGGTTAATTAACAAAGAGACCACAGACAGAGACGCACTAAATATGAGGGATTACAAAGCAAAAAACATTAACGGCCCAACACCAACATGAGCCCATAGACAAAAACGCACAGAACATAAGAAAATTCAACTTGTCTATATTTAGTGAACATGGCCTGAAAATAAAACGGCATTGTCCAAAAACCCGGAAATGATTTGAAAATGAACACAAAAGAAAACGCACATTTACGAATTATGAGCAGGTCAAATGTTTTCCATCAGCGGCATTCACAGAATAAAACACAAACAAACACCTAATTTTATTGTTTGCTTTAGACAAGAGAACACAAACCATCATCTTTTTAAAAAAATTTTTATCCCACAGGTGAAAAATAAAAATAAACTCCTTTTTAAACAACTTGAACCTCCAGGAGAGTCGGATCCCTCAGAGTGCGGCCTTGATTAGTTCGGCTGCTGGAGCTACGGCGAGGTTAGAGATAAAGAGGAGAAATTTAAAATCCAAGTTCCAGAAGAGAGAGGATGCAAAGTTAATGACATGCTAAGGAGATAAACAGGGAGGAAAATGAGAAGAATGGAAGTAAAGGATAGATCAGTGGACTAAAGGCTTGAACACGTTGGTCTTCCTAGCAGCATAAGAGTCCATTGATCACACAGGAATCAGTCCAGACTTTGGCGCTTTGTTAAAGTGAGAGCTCAAAGGTCTGCATTAGAAGTATACTATACACAAGATAAGCTAAAGCTATATGTCAGGGATCAGATTGCACACTACATTACACCAGTAGTCTATTGCAACACACACATCAATGACAATTCAGACACTATAATAACAACATATTCTTTTTAATTTTTCTGAGAGCAATTTCGCCCCCAGCTAGCTTTACATATAATATGCCTCAGCTGAATGCTAATGTCAGTGATAGCCATCTAATGATGTAACTAATTCAGATTTCCTGGATTTCAAAATTCGGTGACCCGACTTGAGCCTTTTTCCTGCAGTCGTAGACGTATTGAGGTAACGGTGTACAACACAGAGAGCCGTGCACTTCCAGCTAACGGTAAATGTAGCTGGAGAAGAGTTTCTGAAAACTCTCCACCAAAAGGCCCCAGCTGAGAGAGAGAGCCCACTCTGCAGGCGACAAGGAAACAAAAACACTTTAAAGTGAGTCTTAGGAAATAAGCGAAACACTTCACAGCCATACGTTTTCTGCTCTGAGCAGAGTCGCGAGGGGTCCGGTGCCTACCTCCAGCGACCATCGGTGTATAGGCTGCTCTAAATTAGGATTCAGCAGAGCGCGCCTTTGAAAGTGGGAGGCGAAAGCGGAGATGATGTCTGTCCCCTGAACACTAAAGCTGAAAGCCGATTCCACTGGAGATGAGGTGATGACTCTGCCTCCTGTCGTACTTTTTGACATGTCAAGATGTCTTTTGTGAAAAAGACCCTCTCAGCACACTCTGTACACACTCACCCAGGTATGAGAAGAAGGCTAATAAGGCAAAGTGAGGATGTCTCTGTGTGTGTGAGTGAGTGTGTGTGATATGGAAGTATTAAAAGTAAAGTTAGGATACTTTTGCTACATTATATATTTATGGAGAACACTTCAAATAGGGATAATTAAAACAACAAAACATAAGGGGGTTCTGTCTTCCAATCTTACTGCTTTTTTAGTGCAAATGTTTATTTCTATCCAAAGTAAATTGGCTTTTTTTGGAGGCCTAAACATGTCCGAAAATTCGCTAAGCTTTTCACACACGTCAGCTGTGCGTGAAAGTTGCGTGTCTCAAGTGTTGTGCAGAAAATCACAATAGAAATTATTCAAAAGTAACCGTAGCCACCTTCAAAACGTTCTCCTTATTCACCTGACTTTATGGTACACTTTCACAACTTCCCAAGACCTGCTCAGAAGTCTCTTGCGCGGCCATGCTCTTCAACAAACAAGAAGTCAGATATCTTGGATACAATTTGCCATTTCAACACAATCTCAATGGCTTACAGCTTCTGCATCTGATCCAAATTCTAATAAAAGTTTTGGTCGACCAAATCCAAATTTCCTCAATATGTATTTAAGGTATGAGGGACATCCATCCATCCATTTTCTATACACCTTTGTCCCTAGTGGGGTCGGGAGGTGCTGGTGTCTATCTCCAGCTAGCGTTGCGGGCGAGAGGCGGGGTCGCCCTGTACAGGTCGCCAGTCTGTCACAGGGCACACAAGACACACAAGACAAACAACACACTCACACCTAGGGAGAATTTAGAAAGACCATTTAACCTGACAGTCATGTTTTTTGGTACTCCGACTGTGGGAGGAAGCCGGAGTACCCGGAGAGAACCCACCATGCACAGGGAGAACATGCAAACTCCATGCAGAAAGACCGGGGCCGGGAATCGAACCCAGAACCTTCTTGCTGCAAGGCAACAGCTCTACCAACTGCACCACTGTGCAGCCCGGCATGAGGGGTAAAAGTTTGTAAAAAGCTTTCTGCTGCATCAACGCAGTCTGAACAGACGGAGAGCAATTAAAATCTGTTGCCCAGAACGGACCAGACATTGCACAGTTGCCACAGTCAAATCTGGAAGGAGGATGGGGAGGACAACTTTGCCTTTGCCGGAGATTTAAATACGATAACTTAAGTATACAATCTAATACTAAAAGCTTAAATATTAGTTATTGAGTGATGGAGTCATTACAGTGTTTTCCTACCAAATCTGCCTCGGTCCAGCAGACAGCTGCATGGAGTCAGCATGATGTAAAACACAGGAAAGAAACAAAGAAGCTACTGCTGGATGTATTTGCATGTATCATGTATTACATTGGAAAAAAGGCTTTTAGTACAAACCAGATCCACGCTTACGGCGTGAAGGATTGGATTTTCTAATTAATCGCACTGTTGAATCTAATATTTCAGAACGGGCTGAGTTCTTCCACTAAATGCTGTGTGGTGTAACGTTTTGCTATTCAGGAATGCAACATTTTAATGATCTTTTCTAAATGGCTGGTGGACATTTAGAAAAGACACCTACCAAACGCTTTTGTCCTTTTGTCACAATGTAGGCAGTCATAATCTTTGTCCTCTGTATCATAAAGAACACTATATCTTCATAAGTGGCTACTATGATACTGAAAAGGGTATTTAGCTTTTTTCTTAAAGGGGCGGGGCTATGTATTTTCCAGTTATATAGTGCCATTTCACAGCGTAATCAAGAAACTACGTTACTTTCAATTGTTGGGAAAATAATGCTGTATATCAAATATGACTTGGTAATTGAATGCCTTGAAGCTGGGCTTATGTCTCTTTAAAAGCTCCTGCTTTTTCTGAAACACGTGTTATGAGCTCAGCATGATGCATGGTTCCACCGGGTGTCTGCTAACTACTGCTGGCTAGTCTGAAGGAGCTGATTGGTGGAGTCGCGGGGTGGAGGGCTGCCCTGTGAGGAGGAAACTCAGAAACTCAGCGCCTCGAAGGCTAGGCTTGGTCCACCCAGGCATTTTGTACAGTTGAATGGTTGCCATGGGAGATTAAAGGATTTCTCAAACACGCAGGAAATAATCCGGTTGTGTTTTTGATGATAGCATGATTTAAAGGTCAGAAAAGTGGATTTCACATAATACTAACCCTTTAATATTTTTACATTGTTACAACCATACACAAAATAGTAAGTTTTTCCGAAAAAAAAAAAAAATAAAAACAGTTATTGGTTTAATTAGGGTTGTTGAGCAGCATATTAAATATATCGATCCCAGTCAGTGCTGTGAATCAAACATACTTTAAGGACATAAGGGTTATATTTTCTGCTGACGCTACTTGAATATGGTTGCTATCATTTTCTGTGCTCCCATCTTTTTATGCTGCTTTTTCACTCTCTTCCCCTTTCAGTGATGCTGGACACCACGCCTCTCAGAATAGACACAAAGTGTTTTCCATGCCCTCTGTCACCCCCTCGTCCCCGTCATACGAACTTATCCAGATCATCTGTCCCGGTCTATGGCTCAGCAGGACCTAGTGGAAATTTTTTGCTTGAAAGGGCCCGAATTATCCTGAGCTTCTCCTTTTCATGCTGCAACTTTCTGCAATCTGCTGATCTTTCATCTTAAACCTCCCCGGTTTTCAGCACACAATGAGCTCTCCCCCTCGCAAATCCCGAAGCGGAGTCCCTGCAGGCCGGTTTCGGAGCCGGCTGGGGGAGAGAAGGCGCACGCTTTCTCAGACACGGCTTTAGGTTCGAGACAGTGTTCGCCGTCTTAGTGTAAAACATTTATTTATGTGAAGCTTTCCATCTTCAGAAATGTGTGTGTGGTTTCTTTTCTTCTTCTCCTTTCCAAGCATTACATCAACTTATTAAATGCAGAGAGAACATGAACATAAGGTGAATTTTAAACGTCACGGTTTCAAGTTACGTACAGATCATCTTCTCAGAGGTGAGCAGGAGGATGGTGTGTGTGTATATATGTATGTGTGTATATATATATATATATATATATATATATATATACATATACATGTATAAATATAGAAAAACATATATATATATATATATGTGTGTGTGTGTATGATTCTGGGAAACCTCTCAGCACGACAGCCAGAAGGAGCCAAAAGGCATCAGCCAGCCTGCATTATTTCGTGTAAGCAGAGATAAGAGCATGGATCCCTCTGAGCTTCCTGCAGCAGTCCTTGTGTCTGAGGTTTGTCAAAGCAGCCTGAGGCTCTCGCAAGTTGGGAGAGCAAACTTTCACACTGAAATTCTTTCCTTTTTTTTTTTTTTTTTTTTACATAAATCGTTTATTTGCATTCACTAAAATGGATGGGTTGGTTAAGCTTAGTGTCTAATAGCTATTTAATGATGAAGAGAGTCTTATTTTGCACGACTATTGTGATTTTACATGCCAGTACATTGTTTTTTCAGCCGTTTATGGAGCATAAACTGCTGGACAATAGGTATGGGAGTCGGTTCTGCTCAAATTTGTCATTCGTCTTTCAACTAGCTGACTAATTGCAATCAGCAACAAGTTTGGGAGGGACATCACGTTGTCACTCTGGTTCTGTGCAGGTGGATAAAATTTCAGTCACTCCAGGATTTTCACTTGTGTCTCAAGAAAATAACTCACAATCTAGATCTACAAATAGTACAAATAGTTTGCATTGTATTCAATCTTTTGTAATCAGAATTCCTTGACATTTCCCAAATTTAAGGTGCGGTTTGCCTGGTGAAACGCTGCCGGCACACGACTGTGAGTTCGACCTGTTATCTTGGCCCACTGATGTCCAGGTGTGTGTGTCGAGCTGGACGATCTGTAAGCATCGAACCGAGTGGAGCAACAAGTCCGACATTTAAAGATGGGGGAGCAAACTGATGCTTTTGGTTTGCTTTAAAATTGTTCGTTTGGCAGCAATTGTGGTATGTTGTGGAAAAAAGAGACAATTGTGATGGGAAGGATTTGTAAACAGTGAAAAAACTACACCTGGTTAACCATCCGCCGCTAAAAGAGCTAAAGTTAGCAGCTAGTTATGTTTTTTTTTTCACAGTTTGGCTGCATTTGGCTGAAAAAAGGGCATTGCTTAAGGTTTAAAACTTTTATTAGAAAAGGATGGTCCCATTACCATCATTTTCTAATAAATGATGGTATTAGAAAATTATTTATTTTCTAATATATATATCTATATGTAGATATATATATATCTACGCAGTGAATAGCAGTGAATGGAGAGCACCCATTTGACACAGACGGCGTGAAACGCGATGAAATGGATGACACTATCGTCACGTCTCCTTGCTTTCTTTCCTGACCTCTACGGGTTTGAGAACTGCCTCAAATGTTCTTCCATCCATCCATCCGTCCATTTTCTATACACCATTGTCCCTTACTGGGGTCGGGAGTTGCTGGTGTCCATCTCCAGCTAACGTTCCGGGCAAGAGGCGCGGTGACCCTGGACAGGTCGCCAGTCTGTCGCACCTAAAATGTCCTTCTACGACATAAATCAAGAATTCGTTCTAGACTTTCTCCAAAGAAACGAGACCACGACGTTGAACCGAAGGTTGCTTCAGCGAGTTCAGCAGCAGTCCACTGTTTTGGACTGGATTGTGCCTGACATGAATTTAGGAGTTTCTCCGAAGAGCTTTCCAAACAGAACAAGACATCCCACAAAATTCACATCGGTCTGAGCAATTGCTTCAACAACTCTCTGTGGATTGTTCTCAAATGCAACGTCTGTAAGCACCAGCGTAATTGTTTGCAATCCGTCCACGATGTTGCGACTTGCTCTGCCCAGAGGCCAGACATGAATTGCTAAGTTGTTGTTGGAGCTCTCTTTGTACACCATCAAATATGTGCCAGTACAGATTCAGCAATACTTTATGTGTTTGATTGTTGTTGCTTTTTTTGTATTTCATGTTTTTTACAATGACTGTTGAGCACATTGGTCAGTTTTGCTGTTGTACATGCACACATTCTTAGAAGGAGAATGTGTGCATGTACACACATTCTCCTTGACTAGATTTGAGCCGTTTTTACTAGAGGGAATACAAGTAATAAACTTTTACAGTTTTTTTTCTTAGACACTTAAATGTACCATGTTCATCACTGCAGACCTGGTTTTCCTTATACTCCACTCTATGTTTCTTAAGCATCTCCCTGGTTCCTCCTGGACTCAGTTTTCTGCAGGAGTAAAAAAATAAATGTTTCAACAAGCAATTTTATTGTATTGCATTTTATTTTTCTCATCCACTGTTGAGGTTTTTTTCGTCTCTCATTTTCTTCTTCTCTGCCAATGTGGCAATCAGATGTGGTATAAAAGCAGAAACCACTTTCACTGTGGCCTTTTTTCTCCCATTAAAACGGCGTCCAAATATTGTGAAAACAGTTTTCTGGGAATGAGGGAGAGAAATCAGGCTAAACAATGCGCTCCGTCTCGTGACCATGAGTACTCGAGTCAAGAATTTGTTTTGTACCTGCTGAACTGAAGCTTCTTCAGGCTCATCATTGCAGGATGACCCTGGCTCCTCGTACATTCGGTTTGTCAGTGAGATGGAGGGAGGCTGAGGCTCAAACTGAAACAGCCGCCGCTGCGGCTCACCAGGAAGAGAAAGTCCTAGTCGTAATCATGAGAATGTGATTTTCATTCCCACTTCCTTCTTCGAACGCGTCAAACTATAATTAGGTACAAGAACTATAAGATTCTGTGTACAATACAGGAGTGTCCAACTCATTTTCATTTTGGGGCGGTTGTGCCAGAATATATTGACAAAAACAATTAAAGTGTTAAAATATCAACAAATAGTATTTCAGGTAGGATTTTTTAGTTGTTTTAGGTTTTTTTTTCCCATGAAAAAACACAGATTTTGTGCCGATGATTTGGAAATATTTGCCAGGAATTTTTTTTTTACAATATTTGCACTAGTGTGTGATGATAAACATGACTTTTTATAACATACCTGGAGTGTTGCTTTCATTCTTTCATTAAAATTTGAGAAATCCATTAATCTCCCACGGCAACCATCCAGCTGTTTAAAATGCCTTAGTGGACCTAGCCCGCCTTCGAGGCGCAGCTCCTCATCTCGGTGGACTCGTGCCCTGCAACTCCCCCTCTCAGCTCCTTTAGACTAGCCAGCAGCAATTAGCAAACACCTGGTGAAACTGCAGAGCTCATTACAGGAGCTACTTTTCAGCGCAACGCTATTAAAGATGTTGTTAAAAGGTTAATAGAGGAGCCATGTTGCAGTGACTTCCTGAAGGCAGAGTTTCTTAAAGAGACAGAGGCCTAATTTCAAGGCATTAAACTTGGAAATAAAATGTATTTTAAGCCATATTTGATATATAGAGCATTTTTATAACAACTGAATGTAACATAGTTTATGCTATAAAATGAAACTATGTACCTAGAAAGCGCATTATACTGCCCTTCTGGAAAATTTGTCACTCAAAAAAACTTTGGTGCAAAACTAAGAGTGGGTTGAATAATCAAATTTCTAACTTAGCATTCAACTAAACCAACGAGGCAAACCAAGACTTAAAACAAGAACTGCTAAACTTTGATATCAGATATATTCCATCTGATGTGTAAAACCACTACTGCAGTGGTGTCAGGACCAGGAGCGTTTTGCTTATGTGCAGGAAAAACAAAAAAGAAACATTGCTGCCTGGATCGGCAGCTTTATTTTCCAGTTTTTGCATCACCTCTGAACATTGTTTTGTTTTGTCGAAGGATGCAGCAGTTGTTGTGGAGAAAAGAAGAAAAAAAAAAAACGCGATATAATGAGCCGAAGTTGCATCAAAAACATGAGACTATTTTTATTTAGGTTGTTGTTGGGAGGGTGGGGGGGAAGATGTGTTTTAGCTTTCAAAGCAGACTCCTCCATTGTCATGCCATGCCCCCAGAACCATCAGTAATTGCCCCTGCTCATTGTTTAAGTTGATTGAACTCAGCTGTTGGTGGAAACACGGCGCGTCTATTGGGGACTGAAGTGCATTCATGTGCAGAACTGTGATATGTATGAGATAACCTAAAACCTGGAGAGCAGCTCTGAGCTCCATCCAAACTCTCAAGGCCCCTGAAGGAGACAAAAAAAAAGAAAAACTGAATCTGAATACATTAAGTCAGACTTCAGGAGTTGGAATAAACTAGTCATAGATCACAAAGTTCCTAAAGCTGGTTTGCACCTCAGACTTTGCCCTTTTGCGCACAAACACACTTCATGCGTTTGAAGCTGCGATTACACTTTTTTTTTCTTTCCCTCCCAGAACCAACCTGAAAAAGAAGACTGAATGTTTCTGTTCGCAGCCGCAGCATGACTTATTGATTCCAGTTGTTTGAGTACAGCACCGAGTGGCTCGCAGAAGCCTGATAATCAATCTTTACATTTTCCTAACCGACTGATTTTTTTTTTATGTTTTAGAAGCAGTGTGATGTGGCTACAGTTTCACGCTGCTGCTCGCTGGTCCTCGAGAATTTCCATCTATCGATTATGCTGCTGCGCTGCTTTGTCAGCAATCTCCCCATTGGCTCTCGGGAAAAGAAAACGCAGAGGAGATCAACTGTAATTTACCTTTTGTTTCCAGGTTACCTCAGAGTGCGGATAATAACTTCACCAAACTTTTTTTTCTTCTTCTTCTTTATGACTCGAGTGTACATTCGGCCGGTTTTACAAGCTCATTAACCAAGCCGGGTTTGAGCTGATGTCTTTTTATGTAGTCGATGTAATGTAGGAGCGTGGGTTTGGCTCTAATGCGCTTCCTGACGATCGATGCAGTTTAAGGTTCGCTTAATGTCACGCGGGGACGTGCTCAAATGTCACCAAAGCCATTTCTGCAAACATGCAATTACTGCCACTGATTTGCAACGTATCAATTTTGAAGTCTCGCCTCAGCGCTGAAGTGATTAAATTGTATTTATCTGAAAAGGGAAGAAAACTGAAGGAGAAGATTGAAAAAAACAAACAAACTCCAAAATACTTGCATCATCTCGTACCGAATTTTGCCGAGATTGACTCCCAGAAAAAAAAAAAGCTCCAGCTTAATCTTCAAGAGATGAGGCAACATTAGTGGCAGCAGCTGAAGGAGCTTATAAACAGCCCAAAATATGCAATCAATACACATAAGAAGGCTTCTGACAAGAGAGACGTTAAAAAAAACAAACCAAAAAAAACTGACAAGTGTGTGTGTGTTTACTCCTCACAGGGGCCTGTATTGATGACAGCTACATTTTCCTCAGTTGAAGTCATTAACATCATCTCTGGAGAGGCTCACTCTGCAACAGTCGGCACTGTTCGTCAGCGGAAGATTAATGATGATGATTTATTGAGGTAACAACAGAAAGTCATGTAAGAAGATCTCTTACATGCAATTTAATATTTCATCTCTTTTAAAACATAATGACACTGAGCAGAACCTGGAGGCACTTCCTAGAAAGTCGGAACAGCTGAGAAAGGAAGAGGATTTTTTTTTTCACCTCCTTGTGGGCGTCAGGCTTTATATACACACGCACACACAGTCGTGTTTTCATGACTTGTGCGGACTTTACGTCGACGTCCATTCATTTTCTACAGCATAACCTCAGCCCTACCCATAACCATAACAGACCTAAACCCCTAAACCAAAAACAGCATTTCCCCTCATGGGGAACAAGAAAATGTCCCCACAAGGAGAAGTGGTCCCCACAGCCCCCCCACACTGTAAACAGAAATAGATTCCCACGAGGATATAAAAACCTGGCATACACACCCACACACACGTGTACGTTATTAAGAACAAATAGCACAGTTGTAATATACTTCTGGCTGAGGGAGTACTTTTTAACATTTTATCATGTTACAACCACAAACGTCAATCAATTTTATCAAGGTTTATGACAAATCAATAGAAATTTGTGTGAATTGGAAGAAAAAGTATGTCAGAATTTCATATTAAATTTACCACAGAATGTCTAGCATGTATGTTTGTCCTTGCTGCAATGTCTTTAATCGCTGTTTCTGGTTTTTGAGCATGCGTCTGTACCAGCTCTGCACATCTGGAGGCTGATATTTTTTCTCATCCGTTTTCACCAAAGAGCTCAGTCAAAGTCAGACTGGTTTTAGAGTCAACGAGTGGAAATGTTTGGATCTTGCCAAAGATTTGTCAAAGTCTAGTTTTAACTTTGACTAGGCCAATCTAGCACCTGAATATAGTTTAATCTCATTCATTCCATTCCGTCTCTGGCTGAACGTTTGAGTTCGTCTTCCTGCGGGAAGGTGAGCCTCCTGCCTCAGACTTCAGTCTTTTACCGCCTCTCGCAGAGGTTTTTTTTCTTGTTCCAGGATTCCCTTTCAGCTCCATCCATTTTTCCATCAACTCTGACCAGCTTTTGTGTCCCTCTCCCCCAGAACGTGAGTCTATCACCACTTTGTTTTCTGCTGACCGCGTTTGGTGTAACAGGCCGTCTTAGTTTTCCACCACACAGGATTTTTGCACAAAAGCCAAAGGATTCAGTTTTGGTTTGATCTGACTGAGCAACATGCTGGCTTTGTCCCCTGTACAATTTACAGCAAACTGAAAATCAGACATCTCACGACCATCATTCAGCAAAAATGATCTATTTGCTACTTTTCCATAAAGGTTTGATTCCAACATTGACCGTTGTTGTGCTTAACGCTCTTCTTGCCTGGCCAGAGCCAGAGCAGACTGATGGCCATGTTTTGTTGGGGCCGCAGTTGTGCCGTACGCTTCTCAGTCTTTAGATGACGGACTGAACATCCATAAACCTGAACCCAAAACCTTTCCTGATTGCCTTTTGTTCTCTCATGTCCCCTAACTAACCTCTGAGGCCTTTGCAAAACATCAGAACAGCTGTTTATCCTGAGCTTAAATTCCCCAGTGGTGGACGGCGTTTCCTAATTGCATGACTTCAGGGAATCAGAGTGGAAGGGTCCCACCACGAATGACAGGTTCTTATTGGTAAAAACGTATCAAAACAAGCAATACTTCTGTGTTCTTCGCAATTATGTGCTATTTTTGTTTAGCCCATCACATCAGCCAGTGGTTGTGTCAGGTTGTATGATATAAAAAGTTCAATAGGCATAAATAGGCACTTTTACTATATGAAGAAAAAAAAAAGCTTTTATATTCTTTGCACGATTAACTTTGTAAGATCAGGTTTCATGTCGTCAAAGTCTGTCAGGCAGCATCTGTTCCCTGAGTTTGGATGAATAGCAATAATGAAAGTGAATTAAACACTACCAACAGCAATAACAAAAAAATCTAGTGTCTAACAATGAGAAGCACTCCAATGTGTTGTTTTCTCAGAAAAATGAATAGGAATGAATACAAGTGCAACGGAGACAATCGGCTGGTGTGCCGGAACGAAGTGAAGCCTGAACGCTTTGTTTCATCTCGAGACGAGCGGGCTTCAAACAAATAACTCATGCATTCATTCCCTTTCCCAGTGAGTGAAGCTCATGGCTGGTGCAACGCCTCCGACCTCCATTTTCTACGTAAATAATCACCGGCTTTTGTGTAAATAAAAGCCTGTTGGAAACACGGAAGTGGTTCCAGGATTGGTAAAATGGTATTTGCGTAGACTGCTGTAACGTTTTTGAGGCCGGACTTTTTTTTTTTTTTGGTTTGTTTTTTAAATAAGCCTAATACATACTAATTTGTTATATTTAATGTAAATGAATAAAATTAGTCCTGACTGGAATATAATGTAATATACTGGTTTACTAACTTTTGGAAGAAGCTGCAGCTCACACAGTTCTGGCCAGTGGCAGGAATCAGATCAGGTTTTCCATGCTTATGAAAAAGACAAACATTAAAATTCTGCTATTGGCCTACGAGGCACTAAATGGTCTTGGGCTGAAATGCATTTCTGAGCTGCTCGTCCAGTTTGGACCCGTCGGGGTATCAGAGAACTGCTGACTCAGTGTTTTTATGGGATTTAGCAGGTAGTTTCTCTGCTGGCACCTTAGTGTTGGATAGAAAAAACTCAGACTTTTTGTCACATCCCTAATCAGTATGATTGATAGAAAGTCTAAATGAAAATGTGCACGCTAAAAAGGCAGCTTTTGCAGAAAACATACAATTTTTAGACTTTCCTTTTAAATTGATGTCAAGCTCTTTGGGTTGCCTTCTGAAAATGGAAGCTGTTTTTCATCTGCACATGTATTTGGGTAAAAAAAAAATAGAAGAAGAGATAAAACAGGAGCAGAAAGAATGAAGACATGCCAGAACACAGAATTATCATTTTCAGTAAATCTACATTTCAATTTTCATTATTTTGCTCATTTTGGTTCTGAGTTTAGCAGAAAAAATCCTACAGGATTCGCCAGACCCGGTCAGTAAAAATCGGAGTGGCATAGCTAAAATAAATGAATAAATACAAATAAAAATTATACATATGTATGCATGCACATATATCCTCAGTGCTTTATTCATCCAGTTTTCCTCAAATCTGCCGACACTGTGTCAACGCTGCTGCTGACAATCAGAGGCCTGAGTTGGATTTTGAAGGTAAACATTTTTCAAACTTTCCCTTTTTTTCAGTTTCTGCGGTACAGTTCCACCAAGCTGCTGTGATTGCATAGCAACCGAATCAGAGACCATGTTTCTAATTTCTTCCAAAGTTCAAAATGAGCGACAAAGTCCGGCGTTCAAACGAGCAGGGCTCGGTGTACAACCAGCTCCGCTTGGCGGGAAAATTGACCGACGCCGTCATCATAGCCGAGGGCGTCGGGTTCCCAGTCCACAAGATCATCCTCTGCAACTGCACTCCGTATTTCTGGTAGGTTGGGCAAGTCATGTGACTTGTTATGTTTTAATTAGCAGGAAAAGGGGGCAATGTTTTGATTCAGTTGGGGATTAGAGTGGGACAGAATTGTGCAGAAGAAGGGGTAGCTCGTTGGAGTAGCACTGCGACGTTTTTTTTTCTTTTTGTTTCGTCGTTTTTCTGCTTGGCATATTACTCCAACCAGTCGTGGCGATCCATAACCATAGCAACAAGTTTTTTTTCCTTTTTCTTTCTTTTTCTTCTCTTTTTTAAAAATCTAGACCAGTTGATCAATACCTCAAAAGCCGTACGCCTGTCAGACTTCCAGTTCACGCCGTCCGCCATTTTGGACCTGGGCCGAGCTGGACAGAGCGCTCATCTGCGAACAAAATAAAGGAGATGGTTGTAGGAACAGAAATGTGTCAAACACCACTCTCATCAAAAGAGAAGAAGCGGAGATGTTAGAAGGGTTTGACTGTGTCCGTGTCTGGCGACACAACACATTTAGGCCGGATTTCCTCTTGCTTCGGGGAATTCCTTGATGACTGACTCAGACGGTCAATTTCGAGTTAGCCCGGGTGATTTTACTCAAGGAAATTGCAACCTGTACATCTGCAATCTCTCCTCCCTCCATTCTTTATTTGTTTGTGTCACTACGTGGCATTTCTACACGAAGCGTCACTCCCCAAGGCACAAAAAGAAAGCAAAAATATATATATATTTTCCTATGCAAAACAAAATAAATATTAGCGCAGAAGGACTCGGATAACTAGTTGCTGAAAAAAGTGGTCAGATTAGGCTACCGGGTTAATTTATGCTGATATCTGCAGATACTCCATTTGTTTCTTCCTGTCACTTAAAATATGCAGCACATTGCATGTTCTAGCCGTTATCGGGGGTTCATCCACCAGTTTTTAAATAAACTAACAGGTTGTCAGGTCAGGCATTTTGGTTTTAATTTCTTGCAGAACAGATTTCACATACAGGGATTTCAGAAAGCTTGACATCACTGTTTGACCTACACATCTTTGAAAGTTTTTTTTTTCATTTTGTTTCTGTTTTCCACTTATATTTCATCAGATTAAATTGTGTGGAATCACAATCAACTTATTTTTTTTAAAAAATTGCCTGCAAACTGAGGGCTGAGGACCGGTACAAATGAAAAAGTTTGAAATATCACACCCTTTTTGGAAAGGAATCGCAACATGAATGTGATTTAGTGCTTCTTGTAAAGGGATTTTCAACCTCTGAACGTCCAAAGTATCGAACGATTTTGAACTGAAAAGAAAATGAACTTTGGCTTTTGAATTTTGAAAAAAAAAAGCATTCCATCCATTTGTATGAAGGCCCCTCCGAATCAATCCTTTCAAGAGCCACACTTTTATTAAAATTACAGCTGCAAGTCTTCTGGGCTTTGTCTCCACCAGCACATGTAGGAAACTTTTCTCCTGTTCTTTGTGAATAGAACATGCCTTGCTGTGCTGGACAGTGAATACACACCGAGTTTGTGTTATGGGTATTTTATTCTTGGGGTGCTACCAGTCTCTGAGTGTGTTTTTCTTTTTTTTCTTCTTTTTTTGTGTTTAAGGTACATTGGGGCATTGAGCATGAAAAATCTTCAGCTGCATATCGAATGTCAATGTTCCTCTGCTTCTCCTTTTTTTTCTCCCCTTTTACCAGGTTGAGAGTTTTTGTTTTAGTCCCAGGTTCAACTCAGTTTGTTTACATGGCACCATACAAAAAAAAAAAAACAGTTTGAGTCCTGGCACACCGATCAAACGTTACAGGGACAGTGCTAAGACCTTCCTCCCGGCTCTGACTGGTTGTGTTAGAATGGGGTGGTGGAATTTGTGCAGATCGTTACTGTAGAGAGGAGGTGGAGGAGACCGATGTTTTCACAGATTGGCTCATATTGTCACCACAAATATGTCACAAAAATCTTTTCCTGCCACTTTTATAATACACATAAAGTTACAATATGATAATAATTTCAATGCTGTCTTAGGTGTCAAAGGCTTTTGTCAATTTAAGGAATACCCACAAGTTGATTAGCTTAGTAGTATATGTTTTTATCTATTTATTTTTGTACTGGATCTATCCATTCATTCATCCATTTTCTAACAACCTTGTCCCTTACTGGGGTCAGGAGGTGCTGGTGTCTATCTCCAGCTAACGTTCCGGGCGAGAGGCGGGGTCACACTGGACAGGTCACCAGTCTGTCGCAGGGCAACACAGAGACATACAGGACAGACAACCATGCACACACACACACACACACTCACACCTAGGGAGAATTTAGAGAGATCAATTAACCTGACAGTCAAGTTTTTGGACTGTGGGAGGAAGCCGGAGTACCCAGAGAGAACCCACGCACGCACAGGGAGAACATGCAAACTCCATCCAGAAAGACCCTGGGCAGGGAATCGAACCCAGAACCTTCTTGCTGCAAGGCAACAGCGCTACCAACTGCACCACTGTGCAGCCTTACTGGGTCTATATTTATACATATATTTTTAAAGAAATTGAGTAAGGGTAAAATCTGATTCTCTGTCCTGCCTTCTCCTCAGCGAACTCTTCACGCGGAGTTGCAGCCTAGACCAGGAGATTTTTCACATCCCAGGGATATCTGCCGAAGTCATGGGCCTCATACTCGACTACGCGTACACCAACTCCCTCACCATCACCGAGGGCAACGTGCAGCAGCTGCTCCTGACGGCCAACCTGCTGTGCGCGTCCGAAGTCGTGCAAGCCTGCTGCCTCTTCATCGAGGAGCTGATCAACCCAAACAACTGCATCGGGATGTGGAGGTACACGACAACCGTCTGCCCTCAACCCGTGCTGCACTTCAAGATCTACTGCTACATTCTGAAGCACTTTGAGGCCGTCGCCCTGTGCGACGAGTTCCTGCTGCTCTCCGCTGGGGAGCTCACCGACATCATCGAAACCGACAACTTGATTGTGAAAAAGGAGATGGCGGTGTATGAGGCCATTTTAAGGTGGACGAATCATGCTCTGGAAGAGCGAGAGGCGCACTTCCCTGCTCTCTTTTCTAAGGTACGGTAGTTAACTAGCTAGTAGCTCAACGTGGTCAAACGTCCATCTATGTGTAGTTAGTCTATATATCCCGTTTCACTTAGTGGTAAAGTTATGAAAATAAATGGGCTTTTCAATAATATTCTAATAGGTTGAATGTGTTCTTTATTTTCCTTTCAAGTCAACATGTCGCGCCTTCAGATAGAGATAAAAAGCGTACGATTGATAGAAATAGGAGTCATATTAATGCAAGTACTTATTTCCCTTTGGCTGAGTATAACTTGGCATATATTCCACCCTCCTGTCTGTAATGCAAAGTGGTGCAAATGACTCAAACTATATGATCTCCATTCCATTAAGTTTCGCTTTTTGTTTTTTTGTTCCTTTCGCTGCTCAGCTCTCACTCTCAGTGGCTCCGCCCTCCTCATGGCAGAACTCTGTTTGATTGGCCACATGGCAGCTTGCCTCTTTTGGAGAGCGTGTTCTGAAAAACTGGACAAAAACTAAATAAGAGGAGGAAGTGCATCAGCCTATCCAGTCTGATTTTATTTTGCATTTTTTTAAATGCCAAAATGCACTGAGGATATAGTTTAGTTTCTTTTGTTTTTTTTTGTGTGTGAAATAAAAACTAAAATGTTGCTTCAAATACTACACAAAAGTGGGAATACCTGCTTTTGTAACCAAGCAAATACAAAGTAATTTGCTACCGTACAAAACATTCATATTTGCAAAGTGAAACAAAAACACAGATGATGATGAATTAAGACCCAAAAGAGCAGACTCTCTGAAAAGAGTCAATCTTCCCAGCGCTAGTGTATACCGGATCCTCTAAGTTCAACTGAATTCCCAGAAAGCTCTCCACCCACCATGAGACAACCATTCAAGATCTTTTGTTATGTTTACTATAGTTATAAATTATAACCAAAATTTCCTTTGGACTTCCCAAGTATGACCAGAAAACAAGTATGTTTCATTTTGCTGGGAGTTCTAGTTCTAGTGGAGCAGTAAGGAAGTCCTTGGACCCATCCTAAACCTAAAACATAAAAATGCAAAAGAAATGTTTTGAAATACTGGAAATTTCATTAAAACCAAGCATTTCACCATTTGCATTCTTTTTATGTTATCCTTACAATTTTGTTCTTTTAATCTTTTTTGCCGTTTTTCAATGAAATTGCAGAAAATTATTCTGTCCACAGTTTCTAGTTAATCTAATAATAAGTGACTACACTTTTATTGCTGGTGTGTAGAGGAGGTATGGGGGTTAAATAAGATCATATGTTGGTAGCAATAGTTTTTTCTGTATGTTGACGTCTAAATTCAGCTGGTTGATGATGCCTGATTGCGTACTTCTTGCTTTGAGAAGGACTGCACTGCATCTGATTTAGGTCAGCCTATACAAATGGCATATACTACTGTTAAAACAAGAAAACTCGCAAAACATTGCATATATGAACTATACACTTCTGCTTTCACATACAGTAAAATAGTTCACGATTTTCACTTTATGACTTGTGCTAACACAGTGGTTCCCAAAGTCAGTCCTCGAGGCCCGGCATCCTGCATGTTTTAGTTCTCTCCCTGGTGGCGGTAACAACCTCCTCAGCAGGTCAATGTTCTTCTTAGACCTTCTAATGAGCCATCATTTGATCCAGGTGTGTTGAACCAGGGAGAGAACTAAAACATGCAGGATGCCAGCCCTCCAGGACCCACTTTGGTAGCCGCTGTGCTAACAGATTTTATTTTTCAAGAGGAAGCAAACGCGTGTACCCCATACATTAAACTATAATTCAATGAAATTAATTGGATTCTGCGCACTAGACTCTGTCTTGTCTCTTTCTAGATCCGGCTGGCCCTGTTGGATGTAGAGTACATCAGAGATAAAGTGCTGCCCAATACGCTGACGCAAGGACCGTGTCTCTCTCTCCTCTCTGACGCCACCAAGACCATAACCCAACTGCTCTCAATCAGGCCTTATTTGACTGGCGTCAGCAACCCCCTGGCCCGCCCCCGGTTGCCGACCGGCATCCTACTAGCCATCGGCGGCTGGAGTGGCGGTGGTCCCACCAATGGCATCGAGGCGTACGACGTCCGCGCCGACTGCTGGATCAACGTGACCAACAACACGGAGCGTCCCCGTGCCTACCACGGCACCATCTTCCTCAACAACTTTGTCTACTGCATCGGTGGCTTTGACAGGCTGGAGCATTTCAACAGCGTGCGCAAGTTTGACCCCATGAAGGGCAACTGGCACGAGGTGGCTCCCATGTACTACCAACGATGCTACGTTAGCGTCACAGTGCTGAACGGGTACATCTACGCCATAGGAGGCTACGATGGACACATGAGACTAAGCACAGCTGAATACTACCGGCCAGAGCTCAACCAGTGGACTCTGATTGCGCCCATGCACGAGCAAAGGAGTGACGCGAACTGCACCACCCTCAACAACAAGGTGAGCGGAATGAAAACGGCAATAAGACACATTTGTTTTCTTAGGTTCTGTTAGCCACTACTGTTTTATCTGTACAAGCAGAGCGCCATCAAGTGCGAAAGCTAAGATAGAAAGGTTATTGTTGTTTTAGTAGCTTACAGGAAAAGTAATCATGAACTGGTTTTTGTTTTTTTGTTGCCTTTTTTAGGCTGCTGTCACATTGTTGCTTTCCTTGTCTCCCCTTGATTGAAGCTGCAAAACACATTTTCTTTTAAAAAAAAGTATAGTGGAAAAAAAGCCAGCTACGTATAATTGAATTTGGTGAACTTTGGGGACCATCAAGTCCTCTCATGTCTTTAAAGAGTGTTTACCTTCAACAAGAACTAGTTCTGAGTTCAGTTCAGTTAAAATTTATTAAATCATGTCCATCATTCAGTACCAAAGTAATCTGAAAGAGGCTCACAGCTTCAACTGGTCATTACTGATGTTCCATATTTGTCTGAAATAAAGTTTGTAAGCATATGTATGGGTCAAGATATCATTCACAAATTATTATATCGATTATGCCAATGAATCGACGTGCTTTATTCTCCCGTTGTTTTTTATGAATAAAAAAAAAAACTTTTATGTGATTCATGTAGACTGTTAGTGATAATGGTCACTTTTACTCAACTATTTAGTTAACAAGTGGTTTTTTTACATTTACTTGGAAGCTAAATGTTTAGATTGCAAAGTAATTAAATACTAATTAAATACTTAGTTTGCAAGCTAAATATTTAGCTTGTGAATTAGATATTTAGTTTGGAACTGTGAGATTTATAAATGCACAAATAACATATCTTCTCTCTTTCTTTATTTTATTTAGTTTTCTTACAATGACAAGAAATTCTAATTCTAACATTATGAATCTATAATTTTAAAAAATGAATACCATTTTTAAAAAAATCTTATGACAAGCTAAATAAGCCAAAAATATTGCTGAATTTAATTAATTTTTTTACTCTGTAACTTTACAAACGGCATCTCCGAGCTTCCAACCCTCGTACCCAGCCAGCATACCTAGGTGGGCCCCATATGGGGAAAAGGAGGGCAGACAATATGGGTTTCCATGGTGGCCCCACACGGGTTTGCCCAGGTAGGGGCACCGCTTACATGGGCCCTACATGGCAGTGGCCCGACATGGGCAAGCCCGTGTGGGGCCACCATGGAAACCCATTTGGGACCCATATTGTCTGCCCTCCTTTTCCCCATATGGGGCCCACCTAGGTATGCTGGCTGGGGTAGTACCTTCAAGTCAGGGCTGAAGGGTTTTGACATGCGGTTTTTGTGTTTTACCCTTTTAACTAATAAAGAAGTGATGGAAAATTAAAGTTTAGGTTGTCTCGGAAAAAGGGCAGCATGACTTATTGACTGCATATTTTTACATAATTCGACAACCATTCAGACCTCTGGTCATAAGGTTAAAATGCCAAAATGTTCCTCCTTGATAACGTCTTATTGCTGTCAGCCAGCTTACTCTGAAAAATAAGGCAAACTCAAATCTTTGCAGCTCAAGTCTTTTACGTTAACCCCTAAAAATAGTGCAGCTAAATGATCTTGCAAACTTTTCTCTGTCAAATGACAGCCGCTTATGCTTTTAGGATGTTAAAAATGTTAATTTGGTTTGTCTTGCTCAGGAAATATTTTATTGCTGTTCCTGCCTGTAAGAATTGTTTCTTGCAGTGCAATGATTCAAACATGACAGCAGTAACTCATTGTTTCTAAATTAAGTTGATGAGCAAGTAAAACAACAAGTAAAGTTTACAGGGATGTAAACTTTTACATGGTTAAAAATGTCCCAGTTGAATCATGGCTCTTTTTTCCCCCTTTCTTTAGATTTACATTTGTGGGGGATTCAATGGACACGATTGCCTGCAGACGGCTGAATATTACAACCCAGACACCAACCAGTGGACAATGATCACCCCCATGAACAGCCAGCGCAGTGGAATAGGAGTCGTTGCATACGCAGGTCATGTTTACGCGGTAAGTGCGAGAACGAACTCTAAGCCCACAGTGGTTGAAGTCGTTGCCGCTTCACCAAGACCCACTGAGGGACACGACACAGAAACCTCTGAGCGCAACTTGCTTCTTCACGAAATGTGAACAAAAGATGGAGAGCCGTCAGATTTCACCGGTTGTTGGATTTGTCTTTTGTCGTCGATGAAAGACCACCAGCCATTTCTTCTGCTAGAGCTAGACAAGAGCGTTTGATTTGGTTGCATTTACCCAGAATGCCATGCACTCTATTCCATTTCCTGCTTTGACAGCGGTCTCCGGTCCACTCGCCATTGATGAGTGCATTCGAACCAAGCTGAGAATGAGGTTTTTTTTAGGTGGAGCAGAGTTTGCTTTTTTTGGTTCACATCAGAGTTAAGAGTTGATTGGTGTGAATGCACCAACGTTGGTGCGAATTGTATAAGCATTTATTAGTATGAATGCTTATACCAATAAGCATTTTAAGCTTATTGGTAGAGTTCACAAAATTTAATTAAAAAATTTCCTCATATTTAAACAGTTTATGATGGCACACAGTTTAAACAAAGTCCCATGGTCTTTAGAAGAGGATCAGACCAAAAGACAGAAAATCCTTCCATAGCTGACATGTCCTTTCAACGTCTTTTGCAGCTGATTTTCATCAAATTGACTCAGTAGAACCCCTGATCCAGCACACGTTCCTCTGTCTCCAACAGGTCGGTGGCTTCGACGGCAACAGCCGCCTGCGCACTGCGGAGGCGTACAACCCTGAGACTAACTCCTGGACAGAAGTGTCCGAGATGATCACCACCCGCAGTAACTTTGGGATTGAAGTCGTTGAAGATCGGCTCTTTGTGGTCGGGGGCTTCAACGGCTTCACCACAAGCTATCATGTTGAGTGCTTCGACATCAGAAGAAACGAATGGTTAGAGGTCTGCGGCATGGGGATCTTCCGGAGCGCCGTGAGCTGCTGCGTGATAAGCGGACTCCCCAACATATCCGAGTACGTGGTCCCTCGGGACGCCCTGCCCACGCTGCCTATAGAAGAGGACCAAGAAACGGATTCAGGAGACTCCACCTAAAACTAGCAAATTAAGACTTTCTCTCCAGTGCCATCATCTAAGACAGGAACAACCGTAAGATTGCATTGTCAATATACCATTGAGAGCATCAAACCACTGTCCAGCAGGCTTTTTCTTTTGCTCATATTTGCATGAATATTTTTACTTAAGAGGTCAGTAAGACAGATCTAAAATAACAAAAAACACTTTGTTTTGAGGCTATGCACCATCTGGCTACACCAGCAAATCCCTTTGCACAGTTGTTCCTCAACTGTCAATTGCACCTGTTGTCAGACATTGTCATATGCTCACGGGCACGAACGTCATTTCTGATTGCCATCGATCTCGGATGAATTTACTTGACAAAACTTATTGAATTAATCAACGGTCAGTAAAAGGAATACAGTTGTAGATTTCTGTCAAGTGGAAATATTTTTTTTTGCAATTTCTAGACATTTTCTGGCTCCATATTCAAGTATGTGACCACTTTCTGAAGCCTTAAGGAGGCTGTCAAAATGAGATTAAAAGATATTCCCAAATAATCTACTTAACTACTAAGACACTATATAAAACACAGTAAAAAAAAAAAAAAAAAATTTTAGATCAATGGTAACCAACATTTTTTTCAAAAGTTTTAGCGATCAGCAAGATGTTGTTTTCCAAATGCAATGTGGCCCTTTAATTAATTTTAGGTCAGGAGTGTGTTGTCCATTCTGTCTGCTGTTTGCAACACAAGCAAATAATAATAATACATTTATTTATCCATGTATCCAGGGAGGAAAAAAAAGGTGTATGTGTCTTTTCTCTGGTGTGTGTAAACTTCCAGTTTTAGCTGTTATTATAATATTTTCTGCAACAGTGTAACTTTTAGAGTCCAAAATATTCTTGCAACGCCGATTTGAAAGTATAGAAGCATTAAAAGTGTTCACTACTCAGCTATTGGTTGATTGCAACAACAACAAAAAGAAAAAAACTTAAAACTTAAGGAACAGTTTCTTCTTCTCTCGCTCTTATCTGGCAGAATTGTTCTAGTTGTCTCTCAATATTACTGATTTTCTCCATCCTGCTTTTGCCTCTGTCGCTCTCCGCTTCTGTTTCTGCTCAGTTTTCGCTCCAGCTCTGCTGCTGTTCCGTTGAAAATTCGGACCCCCTGGTCTCAAATCCACACCAGAAAAACTCTGCAGCGAATATCACATGCTAGCTTTTTTTTTTTTCATTTAATTTTTTTATTTTCGCTCACACAGCTTGGTTTGTTAAGGTGTGACACAATTATTCATTTATACAACAATGTGTTACGATTGAACATTTTTCTGGTCATGAAGGAAATAAAGTAACTATGAAACATTTCAGATCACAAATCACTAGATAAAACTTTTTCTTTTTTTTAAAATAAATATTGGAATAAATGATGTTTTACAAAACATTCTGTTGTAACGTCTGGGTAAGATGCCTTCAACTGGATACAACTTCTAATGCTGCAGAGAGAAAAGTTGCATTTCTGAACACCACATGAACATAGCATCCAAAATAAACCTGTAGGTTTATTTATAGCTTATAGCAGCTTACAGCTTATAGTAAAGAAACCATTTAAGGTTGTCAGTTTGAAATCTGTGGAATGTTGCCATAACAACAAACTCGCCTTGCCTCACCTTTACACTGGAAGACGCTCGAGACGAATTGATGATAAAACTCTGCGAGGTGTTAAGATGGGGCAGAAGTCTACTTTGGTCTTATTCCCCCTCAGGCTGGCCATTAGGCACAGCGACCAGGATAAATATGGAAAACTATTCATTTATCCACAACCTGTAGCTGGAGGATCGATAAAGAGGAAAAAATATATATTTTTTCTTTTAAAAGTATTAAAAGTAGTATTGTTAAATGACAAGCTGCTACCTCAAAAGTCAGTTTTATTGTAATAATAATTATTTCACATGTATTTTTCCTGCTGTCTGATGAAAAAAAAAAGAACACAAGAAAGGCATGTTTGTTAAATAATGATTTTTAAAAATCCCCCCAAGAAGTTTTAAATGCTCTCATAGGTTAAACAAGACTTGCATATGTTGCAAATGACAAACGCTTTCACTCCCACTCCTTTTTCTACATCACTTCATGAATGACTCACCTAATTTGAAGTGGAGCAGCGCTTGTCACCTTAGTTACCAACTCACTGACAATGGAGCACGTTCTCTGTAACAGCATGTTATTTTCACATGTTGCATGTCTTGCAGTGCAGACTGGATTGCTATAAGCTGATGTTCTGATCCGTCTCGTATTTCCATGAGAACGGCTTAATTGGACCGAAACACTGGCTGTATCTGTTCCAAAGAAACCCTGAGAATATCCTGAATGAGAACGCTTCAAAAATATTATGAATAATAAATAGTGATGTGATCAGCCTCGGTCTGTTTATTACGTACGGAGGCCCTAAGGGGACATGTAGAAAAAAGAGAGAGAGAGAAAAAAAAAGAAATCCCGATTTATTATCTCGAGATCCCGCGGATTATCTTGAGATAATAAATCTGGATTTCTTCTTTTTTTTTCTACATGTCCCCTTAGGGGCTCCATAGTTCCTGCCACTCCCCCTTTGGCTTTCTACTTGACCACAACACGCCATGACAGGACATCCAGGTAAATATATTTTGTTCCTGATAATAAAGTTGAAGAATACCAATGTAAAGTCTCACACATCATTACAGCTAAAATAATCTATAGCCCTTTGTGCCATCAATATTACTCTGAACTCAACAGTGTAGCAGCTAATCCGAGTTAGCTGCTACAAGCTAACTCGGATAACAAGCTAATCCGAGTTAGCTGCTTTAGAAACAGTTGCAATGTTCTGAGCAACTCGTCTCCTAAAACATACATGACCTTATTCGGTTATAAAAATAATTTCGTCTCAAAATATATAATTACAGTGTTGAATGAAGTCGCGCTCTGCTCCAGTAGAGGATGCCTCAGTGCTGTTCAATGCTGAGCAGATTGCTAACATGCTAGGTTAGCAGGTTTGCTCTGTTTTGACATGACTGGTTGATAAATCGGGTGGTAGCATCTCTGTGGAGTTCCAGGTAATAATTTCCCCCTCAAATATAGAGAAAATGTGTTCTATTTGACAAACTTAACGCGTTGTTTTCAAGGTAGTGAAAAGCGACCGCTACTGTTTTAGCTGCAGTGCCTCCTTTAGCATAGTGCAGCCTTAGCATCTTTGTGAAATCTTAAAAAGTCTTATTAAAAAGACTGTAAGTGGAAAAACCAAAACTTGCTAGATCAGAAAATTAATACACACAATCTTTTACTGTAATCTTTTCTAGTTTTGCAAGATTTTTGAACTTCTCAACACTGAGGCTGCAATTGACATAATCATAGAAAGTAGATCAACAGCAAGTATCAGGAGTGGAAATTTGAAACTCTTAATGTTGGTTAGAAAATGCTGTGCCCTAGCCACCATGTATGATCGGATTGGAGCATCACTCTTATATGGTGACATTGTTGATGAATCAAAGTTTGTCATCTCCATCTTGAAAACACAAGTGAAAATCTGCGCCTGTCTAGCGAGGATTAAAGGCTTCCCCCAACTGCTAAAGATCAGAAATAAATTTTAACATGACATGTTTTTTATATTAAAAAAATGTAAACAATACACCTTTAATGTTCTCTTGATTTTAATAAGTTTTCCAAAGTACGTATGCAGTTTCCAATCAAGACAAAAATTAATTGAAGTCCTTACGTACATAAAGTACCTTAAACCAGCAAAACAAAAAGAAAAGACTAAATAAATGTGCAAGTGAAGTGGCCAAGTGAAAGTGTCCTTCGAATGTTTTCTGTTTCCATGTCTGCAGTTGCTCCATCGCCATAACTCTCCGACGTGAGTGACTCACCTGATGCGAACTGGAGCAGCACTTGTCACCCAGGTAACCAGTTCAGAGAGAAACCTTGGCGATTCCAATGGTGCCGTCGCACAACAGCCTCAGACATCCATTCAACAGACGACATCTAAATCCCAACCGTTTCTGAATGCAATGACATTCATCCAACTCGATTCATAGGTGAAGAAGTAGAGTCAGATGTAGGCGGTGGGAACAAAAAAGGAGCCAGGCGAACGATGTCCTGCAGATTCTCACAAGCAGAGGTTCGTACTTCCGGCTCCTTTTCTCGTGTTGTTTTTGTCTATTAGCCAGCAAGGTCAGAGTGGTAATGAAAAGGGGAGGAAAAGAAAGAAGACACATTTAGTCACTTTTCATCAACGTTGGAAGCCAACGTATTGCATTTATCCAAGTAACTGGAAGTAACTCAACATTTTTTCTCTTTACTTTTTAATACAATTTTTAACATTACTTGAAAAGTCATTATCTACTCAAGTGAAATGAGGACAGCTATTTCATTGAGCAGCCGGAGCTGCGTTCGCCCACAGACACCAAACGCCCCACAGATAAAAAAGCCAACACCAGACCTGCACACACAGGTCGAGGTTACCTCAGCAACATTTGTGCTTTTGGAAATTAAAAAAATATATTTTCGATGGATGTCAAAGGCGGTGTTGCTGCGCTTTAACGTTTCTATTTGTGAAATTCCAGCAAGTGTTTTGTTGCTGAATCTTAGCTACAAGTCGTATTAACTAATAATTAATAATCCTGTTGTTTTGCGGAGACGATTGCGCTAAAGAAAAGAAAAGCTCTCAATTTCATCCTTTTGAGAGCAGGACGAAATTGTTCAGGAGTGCAGGTCCTTGATACAGGAAGAGCACAAGTGCAGTTTACAATGGGTTGTACAGGGACTAATGATGGGGTACTTCATTGTTTTGCCAAAAATGCTTTTCACAGAGCTTCAGCATCTGGCCCTGGTATGTGCATCCCAGTAAACTGGGATAGAAGTTGAAAACAAAATGTTTGCACTGCTGGATCTTAAACAGGTTGCAGGTTAAAGAATAAAGCAGCAGGAAGATTGTCAAAAATACATTTTTTTAACTCATCCCAGAAACTGCAAAAAGAACAAATAAGAATAATAACCTGACTCTTCTCACTGACCACAGCAGAACATGCAGGGTGGCTCAGAGGATGGATTTTATGCCAGTGTTGTTCACTGCGCTCTTGTTCACTGTTGAAAATTGCAATTGTAAAGGTTTTCCTTGGCGACCTGATGGAAAATTTGAAAGAAAGAATCTTAACGATGGAGCCTCCTGCACTGTGCTGTTTAGAAAACATCTCCAGTACAATCTAATTGTCATGAAACCATCAGGACTGCCCAGATTATGTTCCATTAACCTTGTTTCACCTCTGCGACTGCTAATGGGAGTGTTGGTGGAGTGAGAAGAGGAATGACCTTTGAAGATGTCGTTGGTCTTTTAAGCCTTTCTCTCACAGACTCATCAGCATCAGTAAAATTGGGGCGGATGATCCGACTCAGCAAAGGCGACGTTGGTTTAGCTCCGCTGTTTGACGTTTGCTCCATCTAACCTTTGCGGCGATTAAGTGTGAAGCTCATCAATCCCGCCATGTTCAAAGACGGAGAGCCTTTAGGCATTTTCAGTCAAGGGTCAGACCAGAGTAAATACCCGACAGAAAACGACACAACGGCCAAAATGATGTGCAGCTTTTCACTTTCTTAGTCTTCCGATTTAGGCATTTTTTAAAGAACTTTGTCTAGTTGTAATTAACTACTGCAAAATGAGAAAACTTGTCCTTTTCATCTGGATTTTAACAGGAATTGTATGAATTATGAATGTGTACACTGTCTATGTATTGCACATATATTTGTGCAATCCAAATATTCTCATGTGACGCCACGTCAAGTGGGTCAGGGTTGTTTTAGCAGCAAACGGGTAACGAAACCCACAAACAGAAATTGCATAATGTTCCTTTTATAAAGCTTCAGAATATCAAGCTGCAGTTTATTGTAATTCCTCAAACTCCATTTGAGGAAATATTTCCCCCTAAAACATGGAATGCTGAGTAAAATGTTTCCCCACTGGTCTCATTAAAATCAATTGCAATAAAAGAATTGGTTGAAACAAAAAGCCAATAACAGGATCTCCCTTTCGTTTAACGTTTTCATCCAATAAAGCTCTCCGTCGGACATAAAACGGCTAAGAACAGCTAAATCGTCTCGGTGTTGTGCTGAGATATTTGTCAGATCGGCTCTGAAAATAGAAGCAGCTCCAGTCTGGTTTTAGAAAGAGAGAGAGTTCAGATTCGGTAAGAAAACAGGAAAAGTGAAAGTTATGCAGAAAGGAGGAGGAAAAATGTCAGCTGAGGGAAGAGGAGCCCAGCAGACAGCGACGATAACGGGTTCGTCCTCCTCAGCATCTGCTCTTAAGAAATTGTTCTATTTTTCTGTCCTCTTCCGACAGAGAAATTGAATTTTCTTTCCATTTTTTCTTCATAAGAAGCTTTGTGTAGAAAGAAGTTCCCTTTTAACTTCTTTTCTCTTGGTGCACTTGGTGTGTCAGCGATATTCTGTGGCCTGGCAACGGGAGGAAAGAAATCTACATACGCTTGACAGTCAGAGAAAGGCATAGTGAGAGCTCTGTCAGGGCCGGTCAAATTATTCTTTTTTTTTTTTCCTTTGCTGTCCTGATGCACTTTCAGACCGATGAGCCCCCTAAACGCACTCTCCGCCCTCCCCTCGAATCTCTGTGGGAGCATGATTGATGGAAAGGTCCAGTCAGGAGAACAAAGTCAGCGCTTGTTGCCGTGGCGAGGCCTCCGTCGGCGGCGCGGCGAATGTGCGTCCTCCGTCCGTCGTGGAGAGACTCCTGACAACACGCAGGTTTCCAAAAACAAGTGTCAGCGGAGGGGGCGAGGTCAGACTCGTTTGCTCGTGTCTTTCGTCGCAAGTTCTGCTCCGCAGTTCAGACGGTGGGGACAGCAAGGCGCTCTGAATGTAGAGCCGGTTAAACCTCTGCAGTGACATTTAGGAAACGCTTGTTGTGTTTTTTGTTGTTTTTTTTTTTTTTGGTCGTTTTGCCTGTTGTCTTGAATTCCTGCATTTAAAAAGACGAAGAAAGGGGGTTGCTGTGGTGGTGCAGGATTAGCACAACCCACATACGGAGGTCCTAGTCCTCGACGCGGCCGTCCCAGGTTCGATTCCCGGCCTGGCGACCTTTGACGCATGTCTTCCCTCTCTCTCATTTCCCTCTTTCCTGTCCATTCACTGTTAAATAAAGGCCAGCAGAGCCAATAAAACCTTTTAAAAAAAAAAAAGACGAAGAAGAAAACAAAACAACCACCCGGCCGCCGTTTCTTCTCGGGTGTCGGCGCCGCTAACGGCATGTCAGGTGTGCAAGCGGGAGCTAAATAAAACGCATCGGGCTGCGTTAGGCCTGCCACAGGAGAGTCAAGTTAATAGCACGCGTCGCCTCGGACTGCGTTCCGTTCCTGATTCAGACGGGGTCATAAATGTAATCAGTGATTATAGTTTTGTGGTGAAAGTGCTCCTCAAGGATCCATTTGCTCTGAGTGAGTTTAACATACCGTTGCTACGTCCAGAACCATAATTCAGATTCACTGCAGAAATCGGGTTTTCCTCACGCATTTATCTCGGGACACACATCTAAGTGGATTACGCAAGCCCAGGTTAGAGTCCGTTCTGCCCCCTTTTCCTTTTTTTTTTTTTTCCCTCTTCCTGCCCTTCCCTCTCTCCTGTCGCCGGAGCCGCGCGTCGTATCCATTACACGGCTCTGCCGCTGTGATAAATCTGTCTGTCAGAGAGACATCATAATCGAATTGTTCCAGAGGTCATTTAACATTGCAGAGGAGGGACTTCACTTTAGCCCTCGGAAGAGCCAGCTCAAATACAATTTGCGTGTCAGAGATGAATTGTGGAAATGAAACATTCGCAGAGAAAATGAACTGTCTTGCTGACTGAAATAGCCTTGTTATGGCCCACTGTGTCACTTTATCTGCCAACTTAAGTCTCCGGTATTTAAGTGCTCCTCCTCCTCCTGCTTCCTCTGCTGTGCCGGGGATTTAATGGTAATAGGCAGCAGATAAGGCGGCTTGCTGATTGGGCGTGTTGGAAAACAAACAGAAGGAATGACGCAGCAGCCGTTTGAGTAGAGAGGAGCTCAACATTAAACAGGTCCACACTTTAAAAACGTAATTGGCTTTAGGGTTTGTGTTCTGATATATCCAGGTTGGAAAGGTTGAATACAAAAAAGAAAAATGTTTGTTCCAGTAATGTTTCTGTTTGAGCAACTACTTGTGTATATAATATGGAAAAAGTTGTACATTTTAGGATCTTTGTTAGGGTTCTGCCAGGAGCTCACATCTTCGTCCCGTCTACTTTCAAAAGCTCTCAGAATCTCTGATCGTTCCTCCACAGTCCTCATCGATTTCAATTTTGAAGACCGCTCCCTTCTAAAATATACATTCCTTCTGATAAAAACATTCTTTGGTTGGTTTTTCTGCCTGTAGGAGAAAGGGCTTGTGGTCTTTTACCAAAAACAAAAGAGAAATCCTGCAACCGCTAAAATCAGACGCCATTTTTATATGCGCTTTGTGAAAAAGGGAAGTTGTGCTCATGTCTTCTTCAGAGGTTTTGTGTCGTGCCGTTGTGCAGCGCCACCGCAGGCGAGGAGGCGAACAGGTTTTTCAAAGGATTTAGGTTATTTATTTATTTATTTATTTATTTTTTTTGACAAAGTGGAGTGTGAAAGGGAACTACACAGGTTGGAAATGTTGCAATTTTGGTCCCCAATCAAACAAAGTCTCCCAGACGGTCAGGTGTGAAAACACCCAAAAAGAAATAATTAGCACGAGGTTTTTATGACTTTCTTTACGTTTTTTATGTGACAGAAAGTGAATTCTGGGAAAAATCCAAAACCAAAGTAAAGAGAGAACACTTTCTTTTTTTTTTCTGATTTCTCTTTCTCCTTGATAAATAAACATTGACACATTGGAATCTGTAATGTGTGTTTGTATGGTTCAGGTACGATTTATATAAAAGTATTTCATATTTAATCTGTCTGGCCGTCCTTCCTTTTTTTTTCTTCAAACATGACAGCAGAGGTTGTCGCGTTAATTTGTCATAGAAATGGACTCTTTTCACAGTTTTTAACATCGAATGCGACCTCAATCAAATCAGGTGGAGGCCCTGAGAAGAGAGCCTGTGTTCTCAATAATAAAATAAATAAAATTGAAAAGTAAAGTACATGTAGTTTTGTACTGGAGCCCTCAAAAAAAGCAATAAGCACATCTTACTTCATAAACACTTGCATGTTGGGAACAATAGCGTCTCATCAGCAGCTTTAGTGTTTGATTCCGCATAAATAGGATTTTATTTCAGAAATTCATCTTTTGGCCATTTCTTTCCTCTGAAATGAACAATTAAAAGGTTAAAAATTCACTCAGCTTTAATTAACAAAATAATGTTAATTAACATAATTAACTTTCTCTCATTAGTTTTTAATAAGATTTTAAGTTATTACATTCATAATTTTCTAAATTCACAAAATAACTGTTGGAGGAGGCGTAGCGGTGCATAGAGGCGTTAACCTTTGACCTCAATCTTCTCTCTTTCTGCCCATTTCCTGTCAATAAAGTCAACTAGCGCCAGTCAAAGATGGCCACTCTGGCTGTTTTTAATTTTGCAGGGCTTTTCTCAGGGGTCACATGTTCCTACAACAAATTTTACCACCAAGACTGCTAACATATGAAAATAATGCATTTATTCATAGCTGCGTATGCCTTAAAGAATCAATATGGGAACCTGCACTTGCGGCGTGTCGGAACGTTTTTTTTCCCTTTCCCTTCCCAACATCAAGGCTGTGTCATGCTTGTTTTTTGAGAGGAAATAAACATTTACAAATGAATAATTGATTATATCTGTATTATTTCAGGGGAGCTGGAGTAAGGAAAAGTGCATGTTCTGAGTTCTTCAAACGACACACCTAATGCATAAGTAATGTTTTCCCACTTTCAAGTGTAAAGTCCCACTTTTGCCTGAGGTATTTCATCTCCCCGCGTCTAGATCTCTCGCGCCATTCTCCGTAAACAGTAATCAGAATGAAATGTTGAAGAGGGGAGACGCGGCGACGCACATCAAAGCACGAACATTTGCACACTTAGGAGTCAAATGAAGAAAACTCGCTTGTCTTTACAGCAGCTCTGCAGGCGTTCGACCCGACTCCCTGCCTCTGCCGCGTTGCCACGGGTCCAAATGAGGGACGGTATCCCAGAGACTCTCCTCTCGGGTCATGTAGAGTTAATTCCACTGCTATCACGCCATGTGACTTTGCTAAAGCACCTCGGCTTTCTTTTGACCTGCGAGCAGGTCGGCAGGTATGAAGCCATGATGGCAGAAATGTAATTTTACTGAGGAGATTGGATTCTGACTGCTTGACCCTGCAGCGGAGCTCAGCTCTCGGCGTTGCACATCTGTTTGGACATTAATTGGCTCCAGCGGTTCATGGAGAGCTCTTTGAGCAGAGCACAGCGGAGGAACAGAAATGAAACAAATTGCGTGTGTTCCTTTCCTAATCGATGGCATCCTTTAGGGTGAAGTCAGACGTACAAGGAGCAATCATGGGAACAATGGCATACAGACGAGTAATGCCGTGGAATGGCAGAGTAAAAATGATGCGGCTGCTGCTGAAGGGGAAAGAAGAACCGTTTGTGGAAACGCTAGACGGTGACAACAAATCTATAAATGGGTTTGTATGGAGCTGTAGAGGCGATTCTAAAGCATGCAAGCAAGACGTTGTACAGCCGCTGAATTTCTTTTACAAATATCTGCAGAACTTTGTCACTATTCTGCAAATGTAAAAAAGAAAAAAACGACACAATTTCGCAATTCTGGTGTTTCCATGAAATTAGAAATGCTGCTAAAATCACACCTGAATATGTTTGTTCACGTGATGAGGCATTAGAAAAACATGCTGCGCCATCATCCTCCCGCTACATGCTGTCGTCTCCTTCGTGGTTTGCGCCGGCAGCCGGTTGTTGGTCATGTGAATCGTATGATGTGAGAAAAATGTTGCAAATCACCTCATCCAAGTACTAAAACCTTTTATGGAAAACGGAAATTTTTTTTTTCCAAAATGTGCATGTTTCCATTTAGCAAATTTATTCCATCCATTTCCTGTACACACTTGTCCCTTAGGAGGTGCTGGTGCCTCTCCAGCTAACGTTCCGGGTGAGAGGTTGGGTCACCCTGGACAGATCACCATTCTGTCGCAGGGCAGCACAGAGACAAACAACCATGCACACACTCACACAATTTAGAGAGGCCAATTAACCTGACAGTCACGTTTTTGGACTGTGGGAGGAAGCCGGAGTACCCAGAGAGAACCCACGCATGCACAGGGAGAACATGCAAACTCCATGCAGAACGAGCCGGGAATCGATCCCAGAACCTTCTTGCTGCAAGGCAACAGTTCTACCAACTGCGCCACTGTGCAGCCTCAAATTTATTTTAGAAATATCAAATTGAACGATTATATCAACTTCATCATCACCAATTACAGCTGAAATTAGACATTTACATGAACTGTACAAGAACATGGACATCTGACATATAATCGGACTGAACTTTTTCTTTTGTAGGTCTGAGCTGTTGTTAATTGCATTTTGATATGCACTACCCAGCCAGCATATCTAGGTGGGCCCCATATGGGGAAAAGGAGGGCAGACAATATGGGTCCCACACGGGTTTGTCCATGTAGGGCCACCACCTACATGGGTAACTGTGGACAAACCCATGTGGGACCCATATTGTCTGCCCTCCTTTTCCCCATATGGGGCCCACCTAGATATGCTGGCTGGGTAGTGTTTGTATTTAGATGCATTTTTGTGGTGTTCCCATTAGGCTGTAGTTTCTTTTGCGTTTTGGTCTTGCTTCATTTATGTTTAGCCGGTGTCCTACAGTTTAATTGCTAAAACGAACCGTCCCTCAGCTGTTCAGGATTCCCTTAATTGTGCTTACCTGATTTCCATGTCACTAATCACATCGATTGTTCCCATTGTTCTCGGTCAGTTGCTTCCTAGTGTCCACTCAGTCTGTTTCCTGCTCTCCTCGTGTCATTAGATTTGTTCGTAATTTCTTCATCCACTGCAGATCTAAGCAAATCGGAAAACCCCAGAATATGTCGTTACGTCTTCTTAAGCTCTTTGGCATAGATGGAGAAAATAAAATCAACTTCGATTGTTTTCACAGTGCTTCACTTTATATTACTACCTTTTCAGAAATTATACATGGTTCAAATCTATTAGTTTTGATATTCCTGTTTTTGATTTATGTTCTGATTTACAATTTTATGGCTAAAATATTGATAAAATCCCAGTGTTGATTCATGCTTATTTTCCTACTTGGCTCCTTTTCCCTCAGGGTTATTCACTCATATTCTCCACACAGCTGCAGATATTATGCTGCTAAAAAAAAAAAAAGAGTCTGATTTGTCACTATAAAGTCCCAATATCATTTTTCTAAGCAGCCAAAACTGAGATCGCCATAATCAGTTTCGAGCCTTTGTGGTAAAAAATTTGTCATCTGAATGTCAAAAGAGCCGTAACGGGCTTTTTAATTAAAATCTTACGAGTGTTCGCACTCATAAGATTTTTTGGATTTTGCGCGTATTTGTGTGTGTGTGTGTGTGTGTGGGTGTGTGTGTGTGTGTGTATGAAGACTATCTGAGAAAAGCTAGTCCATTTGACAGTGTGTGTGTGTTGCCATTTCCCCCATGTGTGTGTTGATCCACTCAGTTGAGTATTTATCTTGCAGAGAGCCGCACTCAGCGCTCCAACATGAGCACTCAGGGCAGACTGTGATATAAGTTCAGCGTCAATCATTACGGCCATTAATTAGTAACTATCTGAACCTGGTTTGTAATCTATTAATAAAGTCTGACTGACCTATCTGAATGTTTTGTTGACATTCCGTTTAGCGCAGCTCCATCAAATGGATGCATAACTAACCACAGCCTCTACTGCAGCGTCTATTCCATGCGTCTTATAATGTGGTGCGCCTAAAATATGAAAACAGTTTTAAAATAGGTCATTCATTGAAGGTGCGCCTTATAGTGCGGAAAATACGATAATATTTGACAGAGCGTCATGATTTGCTGGTCGTAATTTGTACCATCGGTTCATCACATGGCTTTGTTTTTATTTCTTGCATTAAAACCAATGATTTTGGGTGAACTCTGAGTCACTGATTGTCTTTTTAATCTTTCATTTGCATTTCATTTGATACCAACTTTCTAGTTTTTGAAGATTTATTATCATTTTTAATAATTTCTCTACAGATTAAATTAGTATTAAAAATATGGGCACAAGCGCTTGCAAATTCTTGCAACTGAAGTTAATTACTACGCTATTACAAGTAAATTATTGATTCTCAGAAGATTACTAAAGGCTGTTATGAGAAATGAAGCGAGTCTTTATTTTAATTACAAATGGTCAAATCGGATGTGAGAATGACTTTTCTTCTCCTACGTCGATGAATAACATGCTTTGTTGAGTTCAAATTACTTTTTTAATCATGTGACGGCATCAAAATATGTTGTTTCAAGACATTTATTTGGAAAGACCTGCACCTCCAAGCGCCTAAGGACGCTCGAAGCAGCCATGTAATCTTTAAAATATTTTGTTTAGGGTCTTAGTCTCATGCATTCAGGATCCTAATGCATGCAGCGATAAAACATTGCGGTATATAGATGTAACATGACATTGTTTTAAAAGTTCAAAGTGTGCCCGCTGTACACACTTGTTTATTAAAATTGCTGTTTTCACTCAGACAAAAACGTGTTATATAATTATCTTCATAAAATGTTTTTTTTTTCTCTTAATGTTCAAGGTCCATTCACTCATAATACACTTTTCAAAATGAATTAATTTTGTTGAAAAATAAACTATGCTTAAGTGGTTGCTGTTTGCTTGAGTTCTTGGCATTTAACAAAAAAGAAAAAAAAGTTTTGCAAAAATATGTTCTCTTTGCTGAGCTCTTGTCTATTTACAAGACGAAAAAAAAAAGGCTTGTGGTTTCTGGGGAAGGAATTAATCGAAATGAACAGGGAAGTGCACAAATTTTAAATCTGAATGGGAGCCAGTCTCCTCCAGAGTAATGGACCTGCAGTGGGTCTTCAAGATTATTTATAAACCTAATGTTTTTTAACATTTTGCAGCTTTAGAACCGTATGCACATTAATTTCTGACTTATCCCAGCCAGGGTACCTGGGTGGGCCCCATATGGGGAAAAGGAGGGAAGACAATATGGGTCCCACATGGGTTTGCCCGCGGTTTCCATGGTGACCCCACACGGGTTTCCCCATGTATGGTCACCGCCTACAAGGGCCCTACATGGCGGTGGCCATACATGGGCAAACCTGTGTGGGGCCCACCTAAGAATGCTGGCTGGGATGTGGCAAATACCATGTGTGGTGGAAAGCCAACACTTTAAACAACCCTAAAAACCTGTGGATCTGTAATTTTCAGAAAGGACAGCAGAGCTGCTTAGAGTTGATGGGAAGACGGATGAAACGGAGCAAACCTGGAAGAAAACCATGTGAAGGCCGTGAAAGACTTGAGAAGGTTGACTTTCCCTTTCAAGTTGGACAGTTGATGCTCGGATGTTGCATTGACTTCCATTCATTTTAGTGACTGCATATTTTCCCTAACTTAAAACATTACCAGCCCTAAACAAGGGGGTCCACCTTATTGGGTCTGGACTTGGACCCCATAAAGATCATTAGTACTTTAGTTCGGAAATATGAACTAAAGTACACATTCACTCTGCTAAGACTGGAAAATAAGCACAAACAGCAGTGAAGCAGCAACGATGCCACAAACCATAGCAGTCTTAGCCAACGCATTCATTTAACCGAGTCGCTGCTGGCCGTGCCGCACAAAACCCTCCGAGTGGCTGCGAGCCCATCCAAGAGCCGAAGTGTCATGAGCGGCGAGAGACGTTTAGGGTGACGACCCCCAAGGGACACTGTAGCTCTGGACCTAATGAGGCCTGCTTCCATGGTGTCTTATCCTTGTTATTTTTTTTTGTCATAATGAGGGTCAGGTTGTTGGGCTATTCAGCTCTGATCACCCCTTATTAGGAGCCGACAGAGGGAGAAACAAGAAGGAAAACAGAGCATGTTCAAAGAGAGAGAGGTTTTTTTTTGTTTCCCAAGCTCCGCTTCTGGTGGAGACAGAGACTGTTTTGGTCTTGATGTGCGAAACCCCAAATAACCCTTGGCTATTCTGCGGGATTTTGTTTTGTGGCACCAATTAGCAGAGGAAAGTAACCGCTACACGGGAGAGCTTTTGATAATTTACCCGCAATACACAATGGACTCTTGTGTGTGAGAATATAAATGCACGTTAACATCTGCAGTTGATTTCCAGCTCTGACTTGTGACTTTATTTTTAATAGCGCGCGCTGCGTAAAAGAGTCCTAATCAGTCAGCGACGAGTTTTTTTTTTTTTAACTGTTCCCTGGTCCCTCATGGCTGTGTCATTAAAAACACATACAACGTAATGAAATTAGCTTGCTCATTCTGCTCTGCTGCGCGGGGTTGTTTAGGTTATGGTGAAATAATTGAGCTAATGCAGAAACCGAGCAGGAGAACGTACTACGGTAGAGGAGGATCAAAGCTAAAAAAAAAGGTTTGAAGGAGCAAAAGAAGCATGAAAACACAATCACAATAAGGAATCATAATAATCATCATCGCTAACATCATCATCGGAGGCTTGTTTCATTTCTCAAGGACTCACGTCATCACACTCGGCTGCGTCTACCAACAACGGCACTAATGAAATCATGATGTTGCATGTAGTCATCAAAACATCATACATCTCGGCGTTTGCCTCCAAATTCGGACGTCTGTGATAAAAACTCTGTAGCGGTCGTCGCCACAGCCCCGTCTCAGAGGCGCGCCTCATTCAGACATCGGAATACGCGTCGGCCTCGGCCCTCGCGTCCTTGCGTCCTCGGCCCTCGCGTCCTTGCGTTCTCGGCCCACGCGTCCTCTCTCCTCCGCTGAAAGCTTTTATCGCAGTCACTCGATCCAGCGGAAGTAGAAGGAAGCTGCTCTGCCAAAAGGTCTTTGTGGTTTTGGAATGAAGGAGGGACTTCTTCCTCCACAGCTTGAGACGAGAAGCCGCTCCGCAACGCCGTACGTTGGGGAACTGAGAAACTCCACGCTGCATAAGCGTGAATAAGCGCCCAACCTAAAAGATGAAATCAACTTGTGATATTAAAGTATGCTTTGTTAGGGCTGGAATGTGAGAAAAGCTTCAGATGGCTGGCATATGTGGAGCGAGAGCAGAAATATGCACTTGAAGAGGATTGGTGTGAAGAAGTTGCAGGAGCTCCTCTACTTTCAAATGACAATCGGTAGTTTAGCTCACAAAGCGGCGCTGACAAAAGATCTGGACTGTTTTTTTTTTCCCACATGAAAAGAAGGACTCAAGGCCGCAGAGATGAACATATAAGAGAATAAGAGAAGTGTGCAACTCAGGATTCATTCACAGAAGACTTTTGTTGTCTGCAGAGAGAATAGGGATAAAATAGTACTATGTGCATACGTATTAAAGTAAGTAAGAAAAAACTCAAAGGCAACAAAGAGCCTTCATGTTCAAGTGAGTGACCTGACATTTTGATTCAATAGCAGGGGAAGCTCTGTAGAAAAGGTTCTTAAAGTATTTGCCCCTGAAGAAATATCGTCGGATTTTGCGCCTTTGTCATCAGAGAAATTGTAATGTCAGAAACATTTTGTCTGAGTAAATGCAAAAGCCCTTTTCCAGTTTTCTGATTGGTTAAGTAAAAAAAAAAAAAAAAAAAAGCCTCCAAATCAACCTGTTTTTGTGTGAAGATGTCGGCACGTCTTTTGTAAAACCTGAGTACCAAACCATCTTCACATTCAACAAAATTGGTGTCAAATGTTTGTGTTGAAAGATTTTTGCTTGGCCCTCTATCATTTTAACGATATGAATAAATGTTTCCAGAAGTCATGAAAGGCCAAGCAGCCTCTCCACTTTTACAAAATAGAATATGGCGTCGATCAGCTGTGCTACATTTGTGCTGCAAAACTTTTTTTGTAATTACAAAATAAGTTTCTGGAGGTCAGAGTTTGTTTGATTTTGTAAAAGTTGAAGGAAATGGTTGCCCTCTGATGACCTTTGCAAACATTTATCAATATCTTTAAGGTGATTGTCGCACAAATGTAAGACACTCGTTTTGTTTTGAAGTCAGTGGGGGGTACCAACTTAACTCAAGCTCTTGTAAATCCGTAAATTAACCACAGCTTTTCAAAAGCTGGGCTCCATTTTGGTAGGCACACCCAGGCCTATAGCTGCCAGAACTGTAGAGTCGAGACATCACCGTCTTAAAATGTAACATGTCAGGCTCCAGTTTGAAGATATTCAAGAACAGATAAAGACATTGATGTTTATCATCCTGGAAAGGAATGTTAAACCCCTCCGAGTCATTACCCGCAAACCGCTGACCCTTCCCAGGAGTTGCCAATCTTCCAAAATCGCTCCAACTTTGAATGGTCATTTTCTCGATTTGGTCACAAAGGAACGCAGAACTGTTCATGATTAAACAATAAGAAAGATTTAACAAAACCAAAACTTTTTGGAAAGTGCCTTTAGTTACTTCTGACATAAAACTAACAGAATTTTTAAAAAGTATGTTATACTGACGATCAGAACACGTTGGTGACCCTCGGCAACTTGCAGTAATTGAGAGAAACATAAATCCTGCTCCTGCTCTTTACCATAAAAATACCCAAAGGAGAATGGACTAGTCAAAGTCTGCATGCTATTCTAATCCAGATTTTTTGCCTTAGTGAAGCTCGGGCATCGTTAGATTAAAACAATTTTGAAATGAAGTGTTGGGCAAAGCTCCATCTCACAGATCACTACAAGCAAACACAGAAGGGACTTTTTTTTTTTTTACATCCATATAAGACGATCATTGTCTCGCTTGTGCATCATTTCCTGCTGTCAAAGTATCTGCTGAGAAAAAGGGCCAAATGCCAGGTGTTATTTCTCCATCCAGATGCCTTCGGTCTTCCCTCGGCTGTCATAATCATCCGATTGCACATACCTGCCAACTCACCTGCTTCTTCTTCCCTCTCGCCGCGGCTCTGCCACTATTTTCATCGCTCCGGTTTCTCACATGCCAGTTTGTCAAAAATTGCCTCTGACCCGCTGCGTTCCAGTCACCAGCCAAACTTGTTCCCACCTGCCATGTGTGTCGTTACTTGTCTGTCATTAAAATTACTCAGCTGGTACTTCCAGCCTGGACTATGTCAGGATTGGGTTCTCCATCCAGGGCTCTGAACACACTGGTTGTGACACACACCATTGACTGAAGGTAGTAAAAGACTTCCTATTACTCATGTTGCCTTCTGTTACACAGCGGGTCTGGGTTATGCTGTGTTGCCTTCCCGTTTTGTAAAACCTCGCTGAGAGAATTTAGTGGAGGAAATGAAAAAAGTCCGTGGACTAATTAGGATGCGAGTCAGTTTGAGGAATGCTGCTCGTGTTGGACTCCTATTTGTTTATATATCAAGAAAGTGTAAAATAAAAACTACCAGAGTTGAGCCTTTTATTTCTAAATGGTGCAGTCAAAGTAAACGTACAGCACATTGCAACAGTATTTATCCTCTTTGAACTTTTCAGCATTGTGTCACATTACGACGACAAACCTCAATGTGTTTCGTAAGGTGTTCATGTGAATAGCAAAGTATTGCCTTACATGATTTGCAATTTGTCCACAAATAAAAATCTGAACATGTGAATTTGTAGAGATTGTAGAGGCTAGAAACCTACGTCTTTTACTGTGAAGATAAAAATAACTAAATAATAATAAAAAAAACCCAATCATTTAAACGTTTCCAATTCTCACTTTTGTTATTTGTATTAGTTCTATTGTGTTTTACAATTTAGATAAGTAAATGTCTTTTTAGTCGAGTTTCACAATTGCATGCATTGAGGTTTTATTGTTTTACAGGCTGGGTTTTTATGAAGGTTGGTGATTTTTAGACTCTTGACCTTTCAGCAGGTCGACATGGAGACTGTTAGGTTGTAAATAGTTTTTGCAAGATGCATTTGATTATGTTCATAATACATAATCTTGTTAAAATACAGTATTCTCAGTTGGTGTCTCCTGCAAGTTATCATTTGTAATTTACCGTCTCGAGAGTTTAGAGTGGATGCACCAGTCGCATGATATTTTCTATAGTTGGTACCCTGCTGGAACAGCTGGAAAGTGTTTTGGGATTGTTTCTACCAGCTTTGCACATCTGAAGGTAAAATTGTTTGCCCCTGGTTATTTGTAAAACACCCCAAGCACAGCCAGGCTAGATGGGGATTGTCTGTGAACATCGGTTTCCTAAGTTTGACTCAGTCTAACACGTCAACACTCTCCTTCGTTGTTCCTCAGAGGAGTGTATGTTTAGTCATTGTTCTGCAGAAAGGCGACCATCTGCCTCGGTCTCAAGTCCTCCAGAGACCCCAGGAGGATTTCCTCCAAGGTTTGTCCTTCATGTAGCTCCATCCATCTTCCCGAGCAGCTTCCATGTTCCTGGTGATGAAAAAGCATCCCCGCAGCATGATGCGGTCATGTGGGGGCGGTGTGTGTTCGGGATGATGCAGCTCAGTTTAGTGGGACAGCCATAGATAATCTTTGCAAGATGTTCAAAGGTTGGGGTGGATTCATTGGATATCCGGTGATATCTGGTACACCAGATATCTTTTCCCTTCTGTTTAAAATTCTGTTGTTCTACTTTAAAACTGAGAATGTGATCTGTGGTTACAATGAACATAATTACTTATCATCCACCACCGTATCAAATCTGAGGCGCAATAGCAAAGATGGTTAATGTCACGCTTTCCACAAAGAAAGATCCCAAATGTTGGTTTGGTTCATCAGTGGCAAGTAATAACTCTGGTCCTGTGGCTGTTCCTTGGCATTGTTTGACCCGTGGGTTGTCTTATTGATTGCGTTTTCATTACTGGGCCGTGACTCACAGCTGTTGCGGGCATGTGAGTGATGAAAGCCGTTGGGTTTTATTTGTTCAGAGAAACCTAGAGATATCAAGAGCGCCATCTTCTGCGGCGCGCCGAGGCATGTTTCTATTGACGAGCTCGTGGAATGGAGTGGAGGTAGCAGCCTCAGCCTCGGGCCACTGCATTTTGATGCCGGCTCTTAAAGTCAGTGGAATGAAATGGTGTGTGGGGGGGCGGGGAGGGAGCGTGGTAGTCATGAGGCTGGACCTCACCGTGCTCTTATCACGGAGAGCAGCCAGTGGCCGGGGGGCTCCCACGCAGACGAGGACTTCAGCGGCGCAGCGGCCGCTTGCTTGGGGTGCCTACGGAGCTGAACTAACTCGGTTTTAAACAGGGATAAACTGCTGCACATTACACTTCTTTAAGGGTAAAAGTCTCAAGCTCAAAAGCCTACAGGAGTGCGTTGCTTGTGAAAGGGGTGATAGGTTAATTACCTCTCCAGAAGTCTCCAGGGTGGACTGTTGTGTGCTGCAACTAGATTCTGTTTCATAAAGACGACACTTGTACCTTGCCTCTCCTCTCCTCTTCACTTGTCTTCTCTCTCTTCTCTCTTTTGGTTTGTGAACTGCAAACTGTGGCAGTGTGGGAAGATGCCACCACTGGCATTGCAATGGTGAGCTGACCAAAACATATCTGTTCAACGATACCTGACAAACTCCAGATAATCAACTCTTCTTTTTTCCCTCTGGCTTCATCTGAATTAATCCCAGTGATTTGGGAATCAACTCATATTCTTCGCCAAAGGCTGTTGGATTCAGATTGGAAAGTCATACTTGCAATGTGTATTTTATAAAACTTTAACAAAAGGTTAGAAAATTTGTTTGTCCAAATATTTCGTATTTTGGCAAAAAAAAAAACCGTTCTATGCTTTGCTTTGTACAGAGGCTCTGGATTCTTGGGTTTTGTCAAACAATATTTTGTTGGAAGGGTGAACTCTGAAGTTTTGAATTTGATCCGTGATGCATTTAATGCACCAGTTCAACGCTATGAAGCTTACCGGAAATTGCCTGAGAGAATCAAATGACCTGCCTACAGTCCAGTAGCTCACCAAAACCAAGTCACTAGTTGTTACTTTATATCACTAGTTTGGGGGTGGGGTGGTGAATTATCAACTTTTTTCCCCCGTGTGGTGTTGAAGATTTTTACAGGATCAAGCATCAGAGCAGAGGAGGCATGCCAGTCAGTATCCACATTTCCAATAAGTCATATTTGTAAAACTGAGTAATATTAGTGACCAACGGTCACCACATCCACAATTCTTGATTTGCCGCCAGGGTGCCTGTGTCTGAGTGGGATGATTAGATACCTGAATGTGGCACTGCTTCAGAGCAGCTGTCACGTTTTAAAACAATAGGAGAATTGAACTGTTTAGGCATTGTTCAACCAAGGCAGTATTGAGGGCAGTACTGAGACGGCTTGAGGCAGAATAATGTAGAGCTAAAATAATTTTCACAAAAATATAAAAATTCTCACAGAAACATAACACTAAATAATGTCTATGGACTATTTATGAGAAAAAAAGTTAACTTTGGTGTTGGTTAAAGGCAATGAGCAGGCTTTCAAATGGTTTGGATGCATTGCCAAGAGACGTTGCTACAAAAACAAAATAATTTGACCAAGCACTAATGTTATTTTTATACAAGATCACAAATAAGTGGGACGTAAAACTTTTCACTAAAGATTTTACAAAGGTGAAATAATAAAATCATGTAGTACCACAGGATAGTAGATGAGCAGTACAACGTAAATGTCATTCATCCCTCTAAGAATGAGTGGTTTGACTAACGACACACAACAATGAATGCTGTAAAAATACTATAAGTATGCAGATCTCTAAAAAAAAAAAAATCTGTAGCCTTTGTAAAAACTGAAGTAATATGAAAACCGCAGCCTTTGTGACAACTGAAGTGTATTTCCACGGACCCGTTGCCATAGCAGCCAGCTTTCATTGAGTCCAATAATGACTGATGGGTTTTGAAATGAGAAGCCGATGGTAAGAAAATGCCTTTATATTGTAGTTGGGGAAAATAAATCTAAGCCAACAGCGTCTCTCCACACCCTGGAAATGACAATACGGGGCTGTGAAGACGGGAGATGAGCGACAACTAAGAACTCGCTCATTTAGGCAGTTTTATGGGCGTTGGTTATTTTTGTTGTTGTCTTTGATTTCCTCCAAGTAATTTCCCACAATATATAAACCGCTGTTATGTCACAGACGAGCACAATGTTCGATGTTCTAGGAAAATTGTAAATTTCATTTGACTCTTTTTTGAAAGACGATGTGACAAATGTGGAGTTTGTTTTATTTATCTGTTCAGAGTCGATAGTTTTTAAAGCCGTTTGGCTGCAGGCTCAACCGGTTTGGCACATCTATGCAATTTTTTGTCAGTTCTTTGCAAAATAACAAAGGCTCTGATCGGACCGAGACGTTACCAAACGACGATTTGTAAGTTTTGCTAGAAATTCAAAACTCTCCCCAACTTCCCTGTCTTTACTAAACAAAAGCATCACCACACCATCATGGTGCCACCACCTTGTTTCAACGCAGCAATGGGTGTTTTTCAGTGTAAATCTTTCACCATGCTCTTTAACTCCCATATCATTCATTGGGCAATTTAGATTTAAAATGATCTTCTCTCAACAGAGAGGTTTGTTTCTGATATGAATCCAACCTGGTTAGTTGGATGAAGATGTCTTGGTCGGCCTCTGATGACCTTTTAAAACAGTGCCTTGTGTGATGAACTATAGTTGTCTGACTGCTGTGTTCCTTAGTTTTCATGGTGCTTTTTGTTCTCCAATGTTCTTTAACAAACCTCTCCGGTCTTCAGAGAACAACTGGATTTGTACTAGGCTCCACTTTTTTTCACCCCCGATACCGATACGATACCGATATCTGAGGTTTAGTGTCGTCAGGTACCGATAAAGAAAAACAGCTGAATTGACATTTCTTCTTTTTTTTTTAAACACAGATAAATGAACAGAGTTATAAATTAATTTGATAAATACTTAGATACACTAATAGCTTCACAAACTTGGTCAAACAGGTAAAAAATCAATTGCAACGGACCTTCTTTCAAATGGTTCAGAAAGAGCAATTAGGAATTCTAAATATAATCTAAAATAACTAAGAAAGCATGACGTCGCTCGAGGCACAAAGCAGGATAGATCTGCCCTTATGGATTGGACACGTCGCAATCTAGATTTTTTTTTTTAATTGCGTGGACCAATACAGTTATTAACATTGGATTAGTGCATCTCTAATTAGTGCCGAGTTTAATTTCCATTCAGATGGTTTCTGAAGACGGGATGGTCAGTCGTCTACACACGGGATTGGCGCCTAACATAATGTGACAAAATACGAAGTGCGTGATTTATTCTACCATTATATTTAAAAACTACTAGGGTAGAACTTTCACTCTTTTCCCTCCCCCTCCTTAGTAACAGCACAGCTCACCACGGTTACTTGCTGGAAGCTGTCTGATAAAGAAATAAATCTAAGTTTTCCTCTCTGAGGCCGTACGGCGGCTGTGCGTTGCGAGCTCCACAGAAAATCAATTTGCGCCCCTCGAAAATAACTGTGTCCAATTCCCACGGATATGTTTATTTCAGTCACTCCAAATGAGATTATGGTCCAACGGGGTGACCTTTGAAAATATCCATGGCAAATCCATTTCATAATGTATCACTTAGTCTTTGTGTGGCTCATAAAATAAATCTTACACAGGAGCCTCTTAGCTATAATTTACAGTGCTACCTGTTTATATAGTGTTGTTCAAATCAGACCCTTCACATGATATTTACCCTTTCTGCATTTTATTTACTTTATTTGCTGTTTGCTGTTTTGCTTGTCAGGGTTTGATGGTCTCATTAAGTAAAGTGTATAAATATTTATTAATGTTCTTTTGAAACTTAATGGTTCCAACCTTGTGGATTTAAAGCCACTCCCTTTAATGGCATTAATGAAATTTACAACAAAAGAATAAACTAAAACCATTAAAGTGCATTTAAATGTAGAATGCAGCGCTGAAAATAATCAATTCACCACACAATTAAACTTTAATAATAACCCCAATCTGGTTTTTATTTTTTTTTCCGGCACGATTGAAGTGCTTAGAAAAGGTGAGAGGTAATAAATGGCAATTTAATTTTTTTTTTAGGGTGACAATCTTCGCTTTCGAAGCCGCAGTCATTTATGAACTGGCAGTCAGAACGAGAGCGTCTGTGCCTCTGGCAATCCAGGAAGTGAAAAACACTCCCACCGTAACAGTTGCAGGGAAGTGATTGCTGCGAAAGGCACAGCGCCAACGCTGCAAAACGCTGCCACGACTCCTGAACGAAACGTGGAGATTCTGTGCATGTTTTGGATGTAGAACGAACGGACGAAACCAAAGCCCGCGTCTTTAAATTCCGGGTCGAGAGTGCGTCGTCGTATTTCATGTTTTAAAACGGCGTAAAGACGTGTTCTTGGGCCAGCATCGCACCTCTGCAAGTCACCAGAGGCAAATGTTTTCTGTGTATCTGAATCGCTTTCCAATTACGCATCAACTTCAGATATACAGAAACCAAACAGATAGCAGAAATCCATCAAAGCTGCAGCTTCTGAGGATTACATTCCAAACTGCCCGAGAGAAGCAGAACAGGGCCAGGGATCAATTCCTCCTTCATTGGACACCAATTTAAAGTTACTCAGAGTGATTCGGTTAGCTGCGGGGGCAGGTCCAGGGGTCCTTGTAATGAGATTCATGCTGCTTCTCCCTATCTTAAGCCAACACTGACAGCCTGGATACATCTATCCCTCTCGCACTCCTTCTTTACATGCACTCTAACGTCTGCTGGGTTCAAGACAACCAGTTTGTTTTTTTGTGAAAATGGAGTCGAGTTCTCTTACCTGTACGTAACTGGTAAGGGGTCAAAAAATGTTATGTTACACTGCAGTAGAAAAGTGAAAATACACATCTGGTTTTAGCCATTTAACACTCAAATTGAAAGTCTGCATTGATGGGATACAAGTTCATGTTAGTGGATATAAAATGTTTGCTATCACAAGAGTTTTCTTTGTCACCTCCATGTGGTTTCTGGAAGGGAAGGAAGATGGCCTGACTGGCCTAGCGAGGAAATCATAGATTTTAAGTTTTTTTAACTTGGAAACAAAAGTTCAAAAACTGCCTTGAAACTACGAGTAAAGTCAACTTTTACATGTGTTAAATCGATGCTAACAAGTTCAAAATCAGTCGAGATGATTTATAACTACAAGCTAAGCACTGAAAACCACAAATATTCTGTGTAAAAAAAAAAAAAAGATCATAACAGGTTGAGATTAAGAGCTAAAATAAGTGGATTTAATTTAATGCCGTCAGCTTTTACGTTGGTGGGAGCAAGATGATAGCTCGGTGGGTCAAGAGAGTAGATAACATAGACTACATGCGACTTTGTGCAAACAGCGAAGAGCAAAATTGATGTGAAACAATATGGCGGCCCAGAAGGGTAAATAAGGAGCAACAGAAGTTCTGCTTAGAAACTAAAGTCATGCTAGCAAGTTTGTAATAATTTCTGGTTTAGCATCAATTCTGTTTTAGCGATTGCAAGAAGATGTATTACAGCTCTGTTGCTCTTTTCCAACCAGAAGGAGACGTAGGGTGGAGATGGTGCTCATGATGTCAGGCTGCAATTAGTCTTTGAGACGGAGGCATTTGCTCCAAATGCCAGCATCAATCAACATAACTTTAACAAGGTGACACGGAAGTAGTTTGGCTCACCAAATGGCAACAAACTCGGTACATGCTCTAAAATACCTGCTAATACGCCGTCGTGTACTGTAGATATTCACACTTACAATACAAGTTGTTTTTAAAGGCTAAAATAGGACCAAACCTGCTGGATGCATCTGATTGGCTGTTAGCCTTTCACCACATGGAGGATTTAACTCACTGAGTTTCTGCAAATAACCACTTTCTGTCCAAATACAATCAACTAAGCATTTGGGTTAAAGATACAAGGATATTGTGTTAATTATTTTACTTGCAGAGATTAATGTGAAAGGGATTTGGTTCTCTGTTCTCTTAGAGTGGGATGGCCTGTCTGCTTAATGGAATTAGACAGAGTATTACCTCACTATTGATTTTTTTCTCTTTTTTTAATTGTCCAAACCATCATGAATTAATTTTATTTGTTAGCCTTAGCAAATGAAGTCAGTGGGCGGGACCAACAATGTTGAATGGATTGACAAATGAACCAATCAGATGCAAGAGTTGTACAATTAAGCCACTGTGATAGTCTTAATTATTTAATGATGCACTGCTCACAAGTAAACATGAAATAATCAAATAAGCCAAATGTCTATGAATTATGGTAACATTTAGGCTACTAATGCATTTAACTCAGTACAATTTAGTTCAGTTTAATATAAATGGCATAGAATCATTTTAGTTTCATATAAACAGATTCAAAGTCTGTTTCACGGTATTTATGAAGGAATGCAATTTCAATCCGTGTGCATGTTTTTTATTTTTTGCAAAATATACAAGTAATTATTTCACAGTTTTGTTAATTTATACAATAATTTGTGGCACTTTTGGCTCTCCGTATGTCCACACTTCAAAAAAGCAGATAAATATACTGAAAATAAAAGCTAATTAGTGAAACTAAAGTTTGTTAGTGTGACCCATTTGGTGCAGAGGCACAGAGTGTCAGACCTGCACATATATATAAAATTTCAAAACTTTTTGGTAGCTGCCATGAGGCTGAAATTGCCTGAATGCTCAGTGTGTGTGAATCGTGTGTGCCTGATTACTGAGACCCACTGAGAGCACCCCAGTCCACCCAGAGGGGTGGCAGGGGACAGATGGCAGGGAGGGATGAGTGTGGAAGCTGCCAGGCAGCATTAGTCACACCCATTACTCACAGACTCTTGCTGGCAGACAACAAGTGACTGTTGTCCTGACGTCGACGTTGCAGGAAATTCTCATTATCGTCTTGCACAGGAAAGAACAATGGGGGGGCAATTAGAGACAGGCAAGTGGGCACTAAAGAGGAAGAGGAGGTTGCTGTCACTTGCAGTCTTCCTCGTCGCTGTCTTCGCCACTTGGTGTGGCATCAAACAGCCTGGATCCCCCAGAGACTTTGTGCCCAAAACAACAACGGCAAGAAATCCGAACACGGACTTCATCCAAGTGGCGCGGCGGAGACTTCTCCTCTTTTGCTTCCCCGTCATTCCGGCACACGTCGGGACAAACGCCATCGACTCATGTTGATCCCTGTCCGCCAACACATGATCTAGGCCATTTTCCCCTTTTAGAAGCCAGTTAATGAAGTCACAAACAGGCTCGCCCAGTGGGACGCGCCCAGCCTCTTCTGCGAGGACGCAGGGAGGCTTGAGGACTAATTGGCAGCACCCTTGTTTCCAGTGTAATTGCACTTATCTAGCAAGTCACCTTCGAGGGTCATTAAGAGGCTCTGGATTAATTGAGCAGAGCGCTGCAGAGTGGAAGGAAGAGAGGAGCCAAGCGGAGCAGATATTTGGCCCATTACACACCCCCCCCCACACACCCTCCCTCCTTCTCCCACCTCCCAGTCTGACACGTCCGCTCACACGGGACACTTTCAATCAGTCTGCCTTAATCGCTCCTCTCCCGCGACCAACAAATGCGCGCCGCAGTTTTCTTTTTATAGAAATCTCAGTGATCATTATTTCACAGTGCTACTCCCACCAGCCCTCTCTAATGGGTCAGATACGCCGCTTTAAGAGCGTGATGGAGGAATGACAGTGCTTTTAGCCCGCTCATGTGTAAGGAAGTGTGTGGAAAAACAGGCTGCCGAGAGGCCGGAGTGAAACGCTTCAAGTGGGATGTAAATTATGACTATGAGGCAGCGCGACGCTGTGTGCTTTCACGGCGTGTCCTGTGCAGAAATTCACACTTCTCATCACATCAAGGGCACACACAGATCCCTGCCAAAATAGAAGCAGGGAAGCCAAAGTGTAATGAAACTCAGTGCTCTGGGAAATAGCTACTGAGTGTGTTTTGGCTTCCTTTATTGATGCGCTTCGAAAACGGACTGGATCTTATTTTTCAAGGTCACTTGTGTGGACAGCGCTTTGGTCTCAGCTTATCTTGAACAAGTCAGGAGGATGAACAAACAACATGGTTTGGGATAATTTGGTGTGAATATGGGTGATAAGTAGGTGTTGGGTTCCTTGTCTGTCTCTTTTAAACCTTACAAAAACAGAAAACTCCTATTGAATCCAGTGAAGCTGCTCCTCACCTGGGAAATCTACTGTAGGTCTGTTTGCATGGGCCACTTGCAATCACATAGCAGGAGTTTCTGGAAGGTCATTTAATTTGGTAGCCACTAGCAGAGAGTGAGCTTCTGCTTAAACATGCACACAAAGTAAAACAGGATCATTCCTGTGAATGTTGGGTTAGTTTTCTTCATCTCGACCATCTCCGTGGCTGAGATTTCAACAGCGGATGTTTGAGATCTCATAGTCGAGAGTACAGATTGCCTCCATTTCTTTATGACAAACTCCTTCATTTCCCACTGCTGGAACGGCTACTAGCGAGTTTGATCTGCTAGATGCCCTGTTTGCAGCCAACACTCATGTTAGTGTGGCACAAAGTGGTAGTATGGTTGATGTGCATCCTTGCAACTGGTTGCACCGACTCTAAAGCTTATCACGTTGGTGTCGTTCGAAGTGAGCGCTATTTCCTATGCGACACTGAATATGCATGGTTTCTTAAAACCATTCTTAAAACAGATGGTTTTAAGAATCTGTGTTTGCATTAGTGGACCCCGTGGAGTGAAATACGCCTGAGTATTGAGTATGCATACTCAGGCGGTAACCTGAAAGTTGCAGTGACTACTTTCAGGTTACTGCCTTTCACTTAAAGACTGTGGTGACAAATATGTCTATTCCATGCTGTGAACAATAAAAGCATTAGTGAGAGCAGATTAGGAATGATTTCAGTTTTGGGAAACAATAAGTTACATAGTTACAGTATGTTTCATGATCAGAAATATTTCATTAGTGGATGCATCACAGTCTTTACTAACCGCATTTTGAACTCTGCCACGTAAATATAATCAAACACACAATATCCTATGCGATGAGCAGAGATGGGATTTAAGGCTCTTGGAGTAGATAGATCTTGTTTTCCAATCAAACCATTTTTACATTTATTCATATTTTGCTGCCTGAGGTAGCTTCTTTTATTTTTTTTTTTAGTTTTATTTTTTTAAGGAAACATTGGGAAATGCAAGAAATATTTGCACATCTAGACTGGGATGACATTATTTTTCTGAAAACTCGTACACTTTGATTTGTTGTTTTCATGTCACCAGAAAGTGCATACAGATGCTGACGTATTTTCTTTGACTCAAACTTGTCATGTCGTCCTTATTCCTTGAAATATGTAAATGTTTTCTTTTACAACTTTAGGAATCTGGTCACTGTGGACCCAAGTGTTGACAAGCACTTGAGAAAAATGTCTCATCTTCGAAATCTGACTGAGTTCTAATCCATGTTTGATTGAAATATGATTTTTCTGTTACAGAGCAGTTTCTGGGGATATTTAGATTTCTGACTCAAGAATTCTCTAAAAAAAATCTACAAACATATATTTAATAATATATTTTAATGTTGGAACAGTACATTTTCTTTTACTTTACTGACATGATTACACACTTTCAGAAATGCACCACAACTTTGTAGAACTTTTGATTACAGCTGTCTGAACGGTTGATTTTTCATTGTTTATTACATAGCATGCTGTTCTCTAAATGGCAATTAACCACAAAAGTGCCTGATTCAACAATCAGCTGCCAAATGTTCTGGTTCCCTGCAAATTGGTATTTAAACTCTTCTCTCAAAAAGGATTTTCACATTTTGATATGTATATGCCAGGATGACCCCAATCGTTTATCCACACCATTGGAGACGCCATCTGAGACTAAAAACATTCCCAGAAAGTAGCTGCCATGACTCTTAGAGCGTCACAGAGTGCTACTAGTTGCGACAGAGACTGGAAGAGTCATAAGAAAAGCAAAGAAGTGGAAGTGTATTAAACTGGATGGTGAATGCTACATCAGCTCATTTCCGTTTAAGGGAAATGAGCCACATCTGAGCATTCGAAACTGCTAACGTCAGCATTGACCTAACTAACTAGCATTGACCACTGCCATGTATGGAAGCAATCACCGGTAGAAATCTGTAGAAAGTAGATTGTCACTGAACACAATTTATGGTTCTCAGTGCTGTTGGGAACACCAAGGACAACTGTGTTACTAAACAACAATTGTAAGCAGATAAGCTTTTGGAGATGATGGGTAGATGGGGATAGTCGAGTAGTTCTCAACCTTGGTCCTCAAGATGAACTGGCCTGCATGTGTTAGATGTTTGCCCGGTTTGGCACACCTGATTCGGACGATTGCAGTTCAGGAAAAGCCTGTTAATCGGTCATCAATTGAAAGCAGGTGCGCTGGAGCAACATGCAGGGCAGTGTGAATTGAGAACAAAGGTTGGGAAACCTTGGTGTAAACATTATAGAACAGTCCTACGCCTTGTGAAGGATCATGTGACCAGCAGAGTCCTGGACCGTCTCTTGACATAAAACCCAGAGAAAACCTTTGTAATCAACTGGGTAATCTACACTTGAACAAAAACATTATGGCTCAAATAAATGTGGTTATACTACCTGGAGTATGTGCCTTTGAGGTTTCTCTAGCAAACATTGGTAGTGAAACTGAGGAGAGAGGAGAAGAAGAGGCACACTCTGAGAAAATAAGTTTAGCCCCTTTTGACACAGACTTTACTGAGTTTAGACTTTGTTTCCTCCAGTCCTGGATAGTGACTGTCTTTCCTTTTGTAATGTTTCAGTATTTCTTTGCCTCACAGTTGATTCTCATTATTTCAGAAGAAGTGTTGCAGGGCCTTATTATCGTGCAATAAGGCTTGAAGATAATTGGACGATTGTTACACTGACACAGAAAGGCAGATTATTTTGACAGCGTGAGAAAGCTGGAAGATAATAGAGCAATGGGTATCGCAGATATTGTGCCAAGACAAATAAAAAAGGAGCATGTTGGCCTTATGGCTGAACCTTCCTGAAAGCCTTCTCCTGATCATAGTAATTTGTTCTCCAATGTTCTTTAACAATAATAAGTGTGACCCGATGCGTTTCTGCCTCGCTTGTCCAGTCAAGATCTTGGTTCCGGCGCTGAGCCAATTTCAGAGGTTTTTGTAAGATCGACTCTTCCACTTGTGTTTGCTCAGCAGCTCATCATCGTAAGGTTGCAGCCGCGCGTGGCATTTCCCTCAACGTAACTCTGTGTGAAACCCAACTCGACCTCGGCGCCAACGTTCGCCTTTGTTCATTTGCATGCGTTTAAGCTGTTAGCGCGCAGCTGATGTCGAGCACTTGCCGAACAAACTGGGGGGCTTAACCTTCTCTAATGCTGTCAGATTGATGCATCTACTGGAGTTGTTGCCGTCTCTCGTCTTTGTTGTTTGTTCGTACAGCTGGATTAGGCTGCTGCCTTTGCTGTTTGAGTGGGAGATGGATGCTGATGGGTCTGACCTTTCATTTGCGTGCCTCGCCATGCGTGGCACACCAGCAGAGAAAAACGCTTGTCAACTGCCGGTGTGTGCGAGCGACGCGCTCGTGTGCCCCTGCTGTAATCTGTTACTAAAACATCCACCGCTTTCTCATTGGAAAAGAGGCAGAAGACAGACGAAAAGGGCACATTTGTGTTCGGCCCCCTTCATGCCGCCGAAGAGAAGCTGCAGGGCACGGCTTTGAACAACTGCATTGTAGGAGCGAGAGAGAGGGAGAGGAGCGTCGACTGTAGCAAAATGTCAACATGATAAATCCAACCTTTACAAGCAGTCTCTGCTCTAAGCGGGGCTCGTGTCCCAGAATTAATAATCAGATGTATCAAATTGTTTGGGAATAATTAATTCACCATCCTTTGTCGTAAATCCCCACTGAGGGGTCTATAAATCCAGCTTTTAAAACAAGTTATGGCTAATAAATACGCACCGCAGAGCCTTTTGACGTGCCTTACGGGAGGGGGAAGGTGCTTTTTATTGGCGGATAGGATGGCTCTTGTTAAACAGGCCTCGTTGGGTGTCGGGCGCATGAGAAAGAGAGATCAATCTCCCCCCCAACTTGTGTCGAGTCTTTGATAGATGCAGTGGGGGGACGGGGAGGGGCTGCCATTGTTTCAGATGGTTTTACCTCTGAGACCAAGTCCGCCAGCAACCGCGCCTGCAGTTTCTGACTGTAATGCAGCAAGACCGGTCACTTTTTACTCTCTGCCAATGCTGAGGCACAAAGGGAGTCGGGGAACATATTTTCTAAAACACGTAGACCCCAAAATGATGCATTACATTTCTCTGTGCAGGTTAAAGGCAGCCCACCCTCCACAATAAATCGTTGCCATTTTTCTTTCTTAGGAAACCACTGCCACAATGCACTCTCTGGCTACTTTGTTAGGCACACTTTGAAAGTACTATGGCCACCCTTTTTGCCATTAGAGATGCCTTACTTTCTCCACGGCATAAAAGTCAACAAGGTGTCGGCAAACGTTCCTGTGGGAGTTTAGCCCATATTAACTCAATACCATTGGGGAGTTTTTGCAGTTTTGTTGGCGCTCCCCACTGGATTGACATCTGGTGAGTGCGGAGGCCACTGGAGAACAGTAAACTCATGGCCGTCTCCCAGAAACAAGTTGGAGATTAAGTGAGGCCTCTGACATGGCTCATTTTTCTGCTGGAAGCACCTGTCTAAAGATGCGCACACTGTGGCCATAAAGGGACGGACACAGTCAGCAGTAACACTCGGGCAGGCGGTGGCACTTACACCGTGTACGACATGCTCAATCAGCATTAAAGGCCACCAGGTGGGCTAAAAGCAAAACCTCATACTGCTGCTACTAACCTGAGCCTCTGATAAGATGGAACATGAGTTTATGCTTTTTTTTTATGTCAAGTTCTTATGTTTTTTTAGGACCAGAAAGTTTCTTTTCAATTTGTTATTCCCTAATTTTAATAATTTTCTGTGAGCTGTCACCTCGGTTTCCTGTTCCCAGTACAATCTTTTTTTTTTTTTTTTTTTTTGCTGCCCATCTGCTTCCAGATTTGGCTTGCTGTGCGTTCTGCAAAGGTTTTCTGCAGACTTTGATGCTTGTTTGTTGCATTTCTATTGTGTCTAATCATTCTGCCCATCGTAGCTCTAATATCAATGATTTTGTCCCCACAGCTACCACTCAGTGAATATTTTTTCTTCTCTCCAAAATGTTCTTTTAACCTAAGAAATGATTGTGTGTCTCGATGACACACAATCGATTTACACGATGAAAGGAAAAAAATAAAAGGTAATCGCATGTCTATTTTCGCCTGAAAAATGACTTGAAGCTCAAGTGTTTTTACCTGAAAAAGTGTAAAATAGCAAGACATTTCCTTGTTAGGTTGTTTTTTTTGTTTTGTTTGTTTTTTGATTGAGATGCTAAAAACAAATCCTGGAAGAAAACCTGTCAGACTTTGCAAAAAATTTGGGACATGTGGTGGAGGACAACAGTCCAAACATAAAATAGCCCAGTTAATGTCAAGTCCTAGATTTGATTGAGAATCTGTGGCAAAAAAAAAAAAAACTGCTCACAAAGGCTCATTATCCAATCTGACTGAGGTCAAGATATCTGGAAAAAATGGGCAGACACTTCATGCAAAGGTTGGTAAAGACGTACCTCAAATGAAACAGCAGCAAAACGTCATTCTGCAAAGTATCGACTTAGGGAGAGAAGAGGAAGTCTGAGGAAAGGTCTGAATACTTTTGCCAGGCCCCTGTGCATAGATAAAAAGTTCAACCTGTTATATCTATCGCTTGAAAAAATTTTCTGGTTACATCTGATGACACACTGGCTTCTTTCAGGTGTACCCGATTTTACAGTGACAGATCTTAATGATAGCTACTTTCCTACCTAGGTGGGCCCCATATGGGGAAAAGGAGGGCAGACAATATGGGTCCCACATGGGTTTGTCCGCGGTTTCCATGGTGGCCCCACATGGGTTTGCCATGTAGGGCCCATGTAGTCGGTGGCCCTACATGGCCGTGCTACATGCTGGCTGGGTTGAATTAATTAAAGTGCCCAGTGATTGTGAGTAGGCAGCGCTAGACATTGGAACCAAAGGTGGTAGCTCAGTTATTTTGTTTTGTGTACCGGCTTTTCTGCTTGCCTGAATGCAGAAGGTGAGGTGGGGGGCCTTTAGGAGTCCAACAGAGAGTTCGTTTTTGTTTTTTTTCCTCCAGATTGTGGCATTTCGTGCAGATGGAGCCGTTTTCCAGAGAACAAGATCCGTAGAGAGCTTAATGAGCATTCGCATCATTGCTCAGTAGGGGGGCAAAGACTGATGGCTTTCACTGAGAAAAAGGTAATCTTGTTGCATTGGCATTAATAAAACATCACTCATTAAGTGGAGTAATAAAGCTTCCATCAGTGCTGTTGACTTCAGCTAACAAGTAATCAATACAGCCAGGGGAACTCAAATGTCAGAGGGCTTTCACTGTTAATTGTAACCTTTTGCTGCAGCCGAATATCAGATGTTTATTTAGCCATGGAGGTTTTCTGCCAGCGAGTAAAATCCTTTGCGCTCTCCCTTTCTTTGTGGCTATAAACTCGAAGAGCTTTTGACTAAGATTGGCAGGAAGGTGAAGTCACTGTAAGCGCCGTTTCCAAAGAAGACCCGCGTTCACATCATCCTTTGTCGCCTCTTTGCTCGACCAACCGGAGTGAAGGAGCTGAAGAAGTGAATCCCTGCTTGGTCTCTTCGTGGAGGGCTCTCAGGGGTAATCATTTCCTGCAGCATAAATGCAGCGTATCCAACTGCTAACGAATATGTGGGAGGGATGTAGGTTACCGCGAGTCAAGAGGGAGTAGTTCACAGAAAACATCACGGTGAGGGAAGGAAAAGAAAAGGGATTAAGCGGTTACCTGTTTCACCGAGCCGACCCATTCGTTGGGCTTCACACCAGCTGCTGGTTTCCTGTTTCCGAGCGGAGGACGCAAGAGGAAAAGAAATGTAGGATTTAGCTCCATCGCTGAAATGTGTTTGTGTGAGAAGGGATGTAAGTTTTTTTTTTTTAACACAGCTGGGGGGGGGGGGGGACTCGCGCTGTTGGCCATGTGTGACTTTGTAAACACGCGCTGATGGTGGGACATGCACTCTTCACCGACATGAATATCAGGTTCATTCTGGGCTGTTCCCATTGACTTTGAACTCTTTGTTTTATGTGGTTAGCTTGACGTAAAACAACTGCAAGAACAAGATTTGATGACATTATTGTAGATTTGATCTAATCCACAGTGTTACTATTATATTTGCAGGCTCAAATGTAAACATGTAGCCTGTCTTGTTTGTGAGATCCTGGCCTAACTTTGACTGCCTATTTGAACCTTATAACAAAAAACAGTCCTACGGTTCATGTTGGATTGGTGAACTGCTCCAGCCTTTAAGCGTAACCCTGAAGGTTGAACTGGATTGAGGTCACGGCTTTTTACAGATGCTTAATGTTGGCCTGCTTTCTTCTTTCCAATCATTGTTTTTAAGACAATCCTGAATTCAACGATTTGTCGTTTCAGAGTTTCAACCAACCACATCATACCCCATTAGAAATCCCAATCTTTCTCCAATTTAGCACTATTTGTGTTCATGAGTTTGGTTAAGTCATGTTTTCCCACAGTGTCTTCCTGCCTTGTGTCCGTTGCTCCGTGCCATTAGTCAGTTTTTCACAGCTCTTTGGTTTTGCTCTCTTTATCGACGCCAGTCGCTTTGTATTTCTTCTTGCCAGATTCTTCTGGTGCCACTCTGTTCCTCAATCTGTTCCAGTACCTGCTACCAGCCCTGTGATTTTTCCCTGTATCGTCACTGGATTTTGTTAATTTTTTTCTGATTTTTAAAATTATTTTAAAAGGTCAACTATTATGCTTTGTTTTAAACAAGTTAGAGTAGGTCGGTGGGCTTTACAAAACATGTCTATTACAGCTTTTGAACAAAATTTCCCAGGTAATGGCTGGATGTTTTAAATTTTTTTTTTTCAGGTCGGGGTTCAGACTGTCTCTAGCAGTAGAGACTTAAACTAAAGTAAAAAAGTTAATTTTGCACAATAGTTTGCCTTTGTCATTACCACTGTGTCACTCCATCTGCATTTGGGTCATACGAATGTCATGGAAACGCCACCGTCGCTGCCTACAAGGAAGCAAGCTTAACTTCTACAAGGGCTTGGAGTTTGGCGACCCAGAAAAAGAGCTCGTTTTAAAACGTACGCCTTCAAATTCAGCTAAAACGCAACTGAAGATGGCCTCACAGGCTTTACTGGAAAACAGTTTTTTTTAGTCAGAGGACGCAGAGATTGAGCTATTTGGACATCGATAGGAATGTTTGAATGCACCAGCTTCTCATGCCTGGTGGAGAGAGCATGATGCTTTGGATAAATTTTGTTTTCTTTCTTCTGGTAGCACTTGTGCATTTAATTTGTAAGCTCAGACACGAGCTCTTCTAATAGGCCAATAATGCACATCCAAGCTGATCTTGGATATAAAGTATCCTAGCATGAATTCTCTATGCTATTGTAAATGTCTGCACCGTGCTTTACAGCCTCCTCTGTGGCAGAGAAATAAAAGCAGGCTTCTCCATAACTTGCTAAAGCAAGTGTGTGTGTATTTATAAATTTCAGCCTGCAAATGTAATAATCTAGTCATTGTGCTTACTTGAGGAAACTCGACAACAATTTTGCACTTGCGCACTCGAAGTGACCTTTTAGAAGCGATTGATGTTTTCGTGCAATCGTTTCACCCTGAAGAAACGCTTCAAAATGCACCCATTGAAGCCCCAAACGAACGGCGTTCATGCCGACAATTAGTGCGCACAAACGCCCTCACCTGCACTGTGTGCATTGTACGCGTAGAATGAATTCAAGGACAAACGCATTGGTGGTTCAAACGGAGCCCTGGCTCCATCAATAGGGTTGTATCTGTATCAGAACTCATTGAATCAGAAATTTTAGATTACACACTTAATCTCCCCCCCCTTTTTTGTGTGCGAGCTCATGGCGGATGCAGGGGTCCCATTGTCAGCGCCGGGGAGATGACAAGATTAATCCGGATGAATGAAAGCGGCAGGAAGTGATGTCACCAGCGATAAGCCTCACAAAGAACACCATCAGACACCGAGAGCTACATAATTTGTGTCTCCTTCTTTGGAAATGACTGTCTTCTTTTCTTTTTCTCTCTTTTTTTTTTTTTTTTTTGTCCCCACTCTGTTCCCGTAGCGCCTCTTATCTCTCGACAATAATTAAACCCTCGAGGGAGTATTTTATGATGGACATATAAACCTATTTAAAATGGAATTAAAGATGCTATCGTACAGAGCGGAATAATGAAATGCTTTGGGGAAATCGCAATCGCCGTGCTGCTCTTGCCTGCCTTCTCTGACTGAATTAAAAGGTAACAACTTGCCATGTTACACAAGCTGTTTGACTTGAGCATTGGTGATGAAAGACGGATCTGTAATTACAGTGTTGCGACGTAAAAGAAGCGAATGCTTTCCCAGGGAGTTGGATTTTTTTTTTTGCACATTACACCGTGCTTCTGCAAATGAAGCTTGAAATTTCTCTGATTTGAAGGTGGTTTTTTTTTTTTTTGTGCAAAAAACAAAAAAAATCCCAAAGTTAATGAAGAGTGAAACAATTTCACTCAATTGCCCACAGTGATGCGTTCACCAAGCTCCAGGAAACGGCCTCTGAAGGAGTTCCAGGAAAACGTAGCATCGCTTTTGTTTCCAGCCGCTGTTTTTTGGGGGTTTTTTTTACATTGGAGATCCCACATAACCCCATCTCTTTATCCAGGTCTATTACTTCTGCTGGGTCATGGTAACCACACTAATAAGAGATGGTAGGAGCTGTTCCATTACCGTTTCTCAGCACTAATGGCACACAGCGTTCCTCTCAGATGCACAATAATGTCGTGCTTGGAGAGGGTGGGAGGCGCTGTGCTATGGAGATAACCAGTATCTCATTAACAGGAGCACATTTGGCTCTCGCTCGCTCTTCCTGCCACAGATGCATAGCAGGGACTCGCATGGAAAGATTTAAAAAAACAAAAAAAACAAACAAAAAAAAAGATTTGCTTGACCTACGAACTGCAAGTGACCTTTAGCCTTTTATTCTATAGTGCAAACGGATAAGCTAGAGCATAGGAAACAATGGGTTTTTTTTTTGGTCTATTAAAGGAATAGTTTTGAAGTAAGGTTTAGTTCAAAGCCTTGTGACGGACTGGTGACCGGTCCAGGTAGTACCCGGGTCCGGCCCAAGGGACAATGGACAGTGGATGGTAGTTCTGTTAAAAGGTTGCATGCAGTTAATATGCTGTTGTTTGAGACATCTCTTCCATCTTTGAACATTTCCAGAAAACATTCAACTTTTGTCAAAAATTAAACATAAGAGATCAAGAACTTGTTAAAAACGTGTATGGTGGAACGCCACCTGGTGAGAAATTGCAGAATTTCTTTGTGGGATATGACACCATTCACCAATTTTTGTCTATTTTTGTCAGAGTACATCTAAAATATTCTAAGAAAATTCAACAGAGAAATATGTTAAAAATAATTTGCCCTCGACCCTTGGACTTTAACGTTGACTTCTCCGTGGTTTCCCACAGTTAACTTCACTGACCTAACATACGACTCTCTTGAAAATGTTTTTGCCTACTTTCCCCGCAGTAACGTTGGTCGATGAGGCCAAAACGCCTCACCAAATGTGTTGGGTCTACTATCTACCTTCACCTTTTGACCTCATGCTCTATCTACGTAACACTTGCGCATGGGCGGAGTGATCTTTCCTTGGCGTCATGTCAGTTGGAGTTGAGTCGTCTTTGGTCTTGACCGAAGGTGTCCAAAGTGGGTCCTGGTGGGCTGGCATCCTGCGTGTTTCAGTTCTCTCCCTGGTTTAATGCACCTGGATCAAACGACGACTCATTAGAAGGTCTAAGAGGAACATTGACAAGCTGAGGAGGTTGTTACCTCCACCAGAGAGGGAACTAAAACATTCAGGATGCCGGGTCACGAGGACCGACTTTGGACACCCTTGGTTTTGACCCGTCAGATATTATGCATCTGCCTCAGCATCCGTGACCAACTAATTTTGACTTACGCTCCAGCCTAAGCCCACTACAACAATCCTGAGCTATTCCTTTGAGTCGTCTCCACTTCTGTGGTGGTTAAAAGGCAAACGCAAAGCCTTCCTTCTGTTGTCTGGACCAAGATGCTGTCTGATCTTATGTAATCTCTCCACTTCACCGCTCTGATGGGTTTTATCCCTCATCGAGGCAATTTGCGCCGTCACTGGGCTTTGCATTTTCCCCCCCAACATTAACTCTGATTTAAAACTCATTCCAGCTGTAATTTCGCACCGTTCTTTCCCTTCCCCAGCTTGCAGCTTCTCGCGGACGCAAAATTCACGTCTGTAGGCATATGTCACTCACCGTAACCTTCTGGTGCTCCGCATGGTTTAATTGAAGGAAGAGAGAATTGCGCTAATTGCCCTCTAATGAAATTTGAAAGACGTGTGTTTTGTTGAAGCGCTGCGATCGCTAGCGGACAAAAACAACAAAGGCGCGACGCTTTTGAGTGTCCTTTTCAACACAACGAAAGAGACTCTGAGATTCTCTTTTGACAAGCAGCTCACATTCACAGCAGCGGAGGAAGAGTTTGGACCATTAGGGACATTAAATAATGTGTTGCACTCCTGCACTCAAGGACTGAATCATCAAATATTCATGGAAACCAGTCTGCACTTGTGTTCTTTTTGAACACTTCTTTTTTTATTTTCACAGACACTTCTCTCTCTTTGCAATCTTATAATTTAGTTGGAGTTTGGGCTGAAAATCCTCCAGAAGGTCCATTGGAATGTTAACATTACTAAGAATGATGTCTTTCTTTGTTTTTTTTCTTTTTAAGGCTAAAAAAAACACTGTCGGAAATGAGGCCTATTAGACAGAACAGACAGTACATTTGACATCCTTCGCTGCCTGATTGGCTGTTAATTACTATTAATTCCTGCTGTTTTTTAAAGGATATAACCACAAACATTAGCAAATTTTATTGTAATTTGATGAAACAGATGTGTAGTTTCCCCCCAAAATTTTTTTACAAACAAAATTCTGAAAAGTGTGGCATGTTAATGCATTCCCATTTACTTTATTAGCCCTAAATGAAATCTAAGGTAGCCAAAATATATATATATATTTTAAACGCTTCCCTGATTTGTTTTCTTCTTTTTTTTTTATTTATCAAATCTCTATTTAGCCAAATAAAACTGCTTTGAGATCAAAGCCTCTTTTGCAAGGGTGACCTGGTCAAGTCAGGATGCAGGACGCACCACGATAGACGAGACGGGTAAACAGAAATAACTAAAATACGCAGCTTTATAAACCCCAACAATTTGGCAACAGTTGTGATAATACTAATTTGAAAACCAGTGGAGATTTAATTTTTAATACACAGGCACTGTTGACAGGATATTTATTAAACGGAGTAATAATTGACTCTACAAAGCTGACATGTTTAAGAGTGAGAAGAAGAAGCAAATTTTATTAAAGGTTTGGTCGAGACCACAAACCAGCAGGTTAGCTGGTCCTTTAGCACCAGCAGAAAAATAACCATTTATTTCATTTCTTCACTAATGTAGATTTAGAAAAACAGGATCCTGTTTTGGACTTTTTCGTTTGCGATTCCTCCATTATTTACCTTCCGTTTCAGTTCATTTTCTGTCTTAGTTTTCTTTCACTCACTGTGTCTTTGGATTTGTTTTGCTGGATTAGTATTTATTTCCGTTTGCCGTTCAGGGCTTCTTCCTACTTTGTTTTTCGTTTCGCCCTCAGTCCACCCTTCTGCTCTCCTTCCCAGCTGTTTATCATTTCCCAATTAGCCTCTCCCTGCCCCACTTCCTCAGGTGCATCTCCTCGCCTGTCGTTGGCTCGTCTGGTTCCTTTGTCATTTCCGTCTCTCCCTCAGTATTTAAGCTCCTCTTCCCCTTTCACTCTCTGCTGGATCCTCCGTTATCCGATCCAGCATGTAGGTTTTTTTCCCCCCTCTTTTCATTAAACACTTCACTGTTCCACTGTTGCCTCTGTCCCGCTCCATTTGGGGCCTCGATAAAGCTGTCGTGACAGATCATCGGAACATCCACGTCTTCCTCAGGCTGCATTTCCATACACGGACCGAAACGCTTTAAAAGAGAAGAAGAGATTTGCAATAAAGAGTGAGCTCTGGCTCAAGGCCTACCTGTCTCACAAAAACGGACACAGTGATGTCACATCATATGGCGTCAAAGGTCAGGGCCAAGGAATGAGCTTGGTGACTTGTTTTAAAGGCAGTCAAAGAAGAGGCTTCTTTCTTGTTTTCGTTTTTTAAACGTGTTCCATAATTTAGGTGCCGCGCACATGAAGATATGAGTCAGCGTGTGTCGTTGCACATGTGGTTGTTATTGTTGCAGCCCCCACACCCCTCCCAGCAGTCCGTCATCATTTCCAGTGTCACTGTAATTTTATGTGAAGCGTGCAAAAGGCCAAACCTCCCCATTTCCTGCTGCCTCCATGCTTTCAATACAGAATGTGTATTCACTGCAGACCGTCCCCTCCAAACTCAATCAGTCCATTGATTTTTTTAAAATTTCTTTTTGTACCATGCTGTTGGTCCACGGTGCTCTGGATGCAAGAGAGCACAGTTGAATATTTTTCGGCTTACATGCAAGAGTGTTTAGAGGAAAGTGAGCACAGCACCTGGAACGCACCACCCGTCATAGCTGCATGTCAGAGTAGCGTTCATGCAGCCAAATGTGCACATGTTCTACGCATGTTCAACGCATGTTCTACAAGTCTGCCGTGTTTAGAGGAGCTGTTAGGTCAGAGGGATGCTTTCCTAGCATCCAGCGGGATGGGAAAAATTGATGGAGCTAAATATGGGCTTGGAGACCGGGATGGAGTTCACCTTGTAGGACATCCATCCGTCCATTCATTCATCCATTTTCCTACACGCTTGTCCCTTACTGGGGTCGGGAGGGTTGCTGGTGCCTATCTCCAGCTAACGCGAGAGGCGGGGTCACCCTGGACAGGTCACCAGTCTGTCGCAGGGCAACACAGAGACAAACAGGACAAACAAACATGCACACACACACTCACACCTAGGGAGAATTTAAAGAGACCAATTAACCTGACAGTCATGTTTTTGGACTGTGGGAGGAAGCCGGAGTACCCAGAGAGAACCCATGGATGCACAGGGAGAACATGCAAACTCCATGCAGAAAGACCGGGGCTGGGAATCGAACCCAGAACCTACTTGCTGCAAGGCAACAGCTCTACCAACTGCGCCACAGTAGGACATGAACCCTCAAAACAAATCTATGTGTTAGAACGGTCTAGTCCAAACGCCATACCTACATCCAAATGAGACAAAATGGCAAAGTGATGTTAAATGTCAAGAAGAAAAAAATTTGCCACAGTGGAAATAAGGAGAGATGCGAGTCGGCCAGTTGCTCTCCAGACTTCCAGGTGTTTATTTTAGGCACCTGGAATCGCATTGAAAGTCGTTGCTAAGAAGTATTGCGAGTAAAAGGAGATTCAATACAAAATCACTCTGAATCCTTTCAAATATTTGTAAATGATTTTGAAAACAACTTGTCATTTTCCTCCCGCTTCATGAAGATCCATCTCTCAAGAGATGTAAATACTTTTGCAAGGCTCGGTATTGGTGTAGAAACGAGTGGGGGCGGGGGGAATTCCAAAGTCGAAGCGCTGACTCCCTTTCCTCGGATGTCTCCGAGATTTATAATTTGAATGCAAGCTCCGCCGGCTGCAGTATCGATCCCTCCGATGGTCTGTAGGCAGCACATGGCCGCGCTGCGCAGGAATCGTACTTCACCACATTGCGAGAAGGAATAACCGCCATCTCTCATAACAGACCGGTCAAGCCATCAATTTTAGCCTGCAGTACAGAAAATGAGCCTGGTCCATGAGCAATGGCTGTCACACCGTGCTTCTGAGGTCAGCGGTGCAAGGATTTTTGCTAATCTATATCCGAGATGTTTACAGGAACTCTGGGCTGCGGGTTGCTGCGTGTCAACCAGGATTACAGGCCCACCGCAAAGAACGCAACCCGAAGCCACGAATCGGCGTCGTTCTGCAAGAGGAAAAAGCCACAAATCCTCTGACCTCCATCCAAGTTTCATCTGCGGTGCACTATGAGGGTCGGAGGGGAAAAAAAACAAAACAAAGTGTCTCCAGCAGAGTTTTTAGATGGAGAATTAAAATGGTAATAATGCAGATCAGCATTACAAGCGCAGTGAGAACTTCAGCGGGGGGAGTTCAGTCATATTAACTCTGCCAGGTCGTATTGATCTGTGAGAGGAGTTCACCGGCAATGACCTTCATGACTTGTGCGCTATAATTAAATATGCATTATCGCAGGCTTTTCCTGTGCGCACGGATGAGGAAACATTTGGAAAATGTCAAGTCCTCCGCAGCTCTGGGTTGTTGACAAACTCAAAGGAACGAACGCTGCTAAATTGAGATTTTTCCATTTCCCCCCCCAACCCCCATTTCAGAACGCACCATTCGTTCCGCCGTGAAACAACGAGGCGTTATTGTCCCAGCGAATAAAAGCTTTTTAATCAAAACGTAGATCTGATAACAACAATTATGGAATTCCCCCGACTAATAACGGCAAAAGGCTTTAAAGTTTCATCTTTGTGAAATTTCACACGGACATTTTAATCACCTCGTTACCTTTATGCCGCGTTCAGCAGGGAAATGGGAGTTATTACGCACAGCTGCCGTGGCTCGCAAACAACCGAGGAGCTCTAATAACATAAAAAAAAAAAAAAAGAGAGACAAAAGCAGAACAAAAATTAGGGGCATGTAATGAAATACATTTTCATTTGGGTGCAAATGGACGAAACTGGTTTGAAACAAAAAGGTGGAGGGAGGGAAACAAAATTTCTCTTGTTTTCTCCGGTTAAAATTAACCTTTGCTGCTTCCTTCCTCGCACAATTACTGCGAGTAAAACATTTTCCCGCTGCACACACCTTCCTCTCTGAGGCGCACAGAAAACATGCTTCTCGAATTCCACATGAAAGGCAGATGTGGATGAAACGAGCCCAGCGATGGCCTCTTTCTCACTCTTCTTGTTGCTGCTCTGGCTGTTTTAATGGCCGGTGCAGATGAGGAGTAAACACTGGAATTATGACCCGACACCGTTTGTAGTTCTGGATAAATCTGGCCAGAGGTGAATGGGTTTCACATGCCAGATTGCAAAAAAAAAAAAAAAAAAAGGCTGTTTTTTCCCAATGATTGAACTTGTTTCATCATGACGTTCCAGCAAAAGTAGTGATTGAATAAATTCGTGAACTTAATGAGTGCAAACTGTTGATTGTTTGTAGACATGCAAATAATGACATGCTGAGTTTCCTGTTGTGGACTTTCACCCGTGTGTTTAATATATACATAGTGATTATGTGGGGGAAAGTGAGGCTTGCAAAACCACTGCATGGCCTGGTGAAGCTGGCTAGTTTGGTGCAAACAGTTTCAAATTCTCTAAGATGTTAATTTCATACATTTTTCTGGATGCATCATCCATGCACATCTTTATTTAGTGAGCCTAATTTCAAGCTGCAGACTGCACCGTCACTGCTTTTTGTCTTTTTTTCGTCATATGGTTATGCGTTGGCGCCTCTTTTTCATGTTCCAAACGTAACATTATTATCCTGGAGAAGCTTTATTGGCTTCTTTAAAAATCTGAGCACATTTTTACCTTCTTCTCAAATACAAACACGAGGAGGAACTCGACTTTTGTGGGCCGCAATTTGAAAATGTCGAAAAGATTATTACACCCACCATCTAATAATTACTTTTCAGTCCAAGCAGAGTCCACAATTATCTGTTTTATAATAAATACCTTCTTTTTTTTTTCTTTTAAATCTGATTTCCTCCTGTAATTAGAACTCTTCAAGGTAGAAAGTACTCTTGAAATGTAAAACTGAATATCGTTCAGCATGTGAATGCCTCTTCACATACTTGAGCGCCTATAGAAAACCTTGCTCTATAGTTCTGCTCAGAACTTTCATGTATAATAATTTATTTCCTTTATTTAACCAGGTAAAACCCATTGAGATCTAGATCTCATTTTAAGAAGGGACAGTAATCTGCAAAACACAGCAACCCGATTACAAAATAAAACCAAACCAATGAATACACAAGTGTAAAACAATAGAAAACAATTTAAGAGCAGGGACATTGTTCAGTAGCATCTCGTTGTTTTAAGAATCGCTCTAAATATAAATATAATTCCCTTTTCCAGTTTGGAAACGTGGAACATGCAAAAGAAAAATGTTGTTAGAACGTGAACAATGGGAAGAATGGGAGTAGAAGAATGGGAAATAACATAAGATCGATGTAGAAGAGAGTGTAAGCATGCTGGCGCCAAGCCGAGTAAAGATTTATATAAAACAGGATCATCAGGTGATTGTTTCTCCGTACTAGTAAAGGAGGCCATTCAGCTTTTGCTGCATAAAAGATGTTTATAATTTCTCAAACTCAATCTGTGCTCCAACAGCAGCTGCAAGCAATAGAGGAATTTCTGGTAGTTTTCTACAGTATGAAAAAAACCCATTGCTTTTGTCTCATCCACCTTCAAAACCAACTTCAAAAGTTTGCAAGCGAAATTGAACTACATTAAATAATGATGACTTTGAAAAAGTAATTACGTTATTATGAGGGAATTCAAAGCGTATAGTATTTGTTGTCTGTTCTCGTCAACATATTTGACCCGGATGAACTCGACTCGGTTGCTTTTAAGCGTGTATTTCTAAAGGTAGAAATGCATTTCAGAAAGATATGCTTCCTTTAAAACATCGTTTTTTTTTTTCCTCCTTACTTTTGATCTCCACATTTTCTAAAACCCCATTCAGAGTTCATGGATGACTGCATCAAACGGACATATCTGTGTGCCGCTGTGTCTTTCTACTCTGAATATTCTGCTGCAGGGCCAGGAATGAGCTCGTTTGGAAGAATTACGGGCAGATGAATAGACGATTAGTAACGGTAATTCAGCCCACACTCATAACTTACGGGAACCCAGCCGACGGTGAGCTCTCGTCTGGTGAAGTTGTCGGCTGCACATTGTCCAAGTACAAGAGCGATGGACCGAATGGAATCGGTTGGTACTTTCAGCTTTTATAATCTTTAGCCGCGGCATCTTGGCAAACTATCACATTCACTATATCTTTGTTATACCAAAGCCGACACTCCTCCAACACATTATGCCTAATTAGCTCCTTCTTAAAGGCCTGGGTTTTGTGATAGGCCATATATCTGCGTGAAACATTCTTTCCGCCGCTCGCATCCCAAACTGGAACAAGCCGATTGATTCTGCTGGCACGATTACCTTCCCTGAGCTGAGCCGGAGGGCGATTGGGGGGGTGGAAACATATTCATCGACAAAGAATTCAATCCCCCCCCCCTCTGAGGTGTGGACGAGGCGTCGTAAGGGATGTACTTGCTCTTGTCAACAACATTTTCTCTGGCTTCCTCAGATGCTTGCACCTCTCTCAATCTCCTAATGCTACTTCTCTCTGAAGTTACTGTCGGCTTCGATCCGTCACGCTCGGCCCGCCTCTGTTCGCCGTCCAACAGATTGTCCGGGATCGTTATGTTCTCCGTCGCTTTCGGCGGGGCGTTCTGCTGGAACCCGGCCACCGCAAAGCCTTTGCTTGGCGCCGATCTTCTGAAAGCCACGTGTCCGCGACTCGCCGCCAGCTTGCATCTCGCGCCGGCGCTGCGGTCTGAGTTGTCTCAGGGGGATGTGTGGGGGTTGGGTGGACTCCATGTTGAGTCCTGACTGCCGCGGCCGCCTCTGGACTGGGACTCGGGTCAGGTTGTTCTGGCAACAGGTTGGATTTTCAACGCCTCTGTTTGGGATGCTTCAGACAGAAATGCCACACAAGCATATTTAATGTTATTTCCATTTGAAGGAGGAGAGAAAAGCAACAGTTACTCTTACAGCTGCTCAAAAACAAAACATAGTGATTACACAGATTAAATATTGTTATAATCTGATTGTACTGCAGCGGCAGCTGCAGCAAACATAAAACATTACGCCCACTACAGTTAACAGCTTACAGTGCTTATTGCATATATTGTTCTGATAATAGCTTTAAACTACGTTAGATATATCAAGTTAGCTGGTAAATTAGTCCACCTGGAGTTGGCTTTCTGATAGCAACTTAAGATTGGAGTTGAATGGAGGCACATCTATATATGCAAACACACTGCGTCTTTGTGTGATGTGATTCCTTTAGAGTTTTCCTCCTGGAAAAATCTAAAGAAAAAATTCCTTTAGATTTTTCCTTGAGGAATTGGTCAAGATGTGTCCCACAATGTGTCCGCGGTTTCCATAGTGGCCCCACACGAGTTTGCCCATGTAGGGCCACCACCCACATGGGCCCTACATGGCGGTAGCCCTACATGGGCAAATCCATGTGGGGCCCATATTGTCTGCCCTCCTTTTCCCCATATGGGTCCCACATATGTATGCTGGCTGGGCATGTTCGTCTGTTTAACCAAGCATATCCAAAAATAAAAGATGAAGTAGGTTCTGGTGCGGGTTAAATGTTCGTAACAAACAGAAGGAAAATACCTTGTGAAAATGCCAAATGAAGCTCATAAGACAGCATTCACAGTGAACATAACCCTGGACCAACATGAGCATGAAAGGTCCAGACTCTGGACCTTTCATGCTTTTGGACTGACAGATGAACAGTCTGTCAGTCCAAAAGTGACACATAAACCTGGATTTCACTTTAATTTTTGCAGACATGTTCATTGAATACTTCCATTGTGATTTGAGCCTTTGGACGCGTCTCATGTGTTCATTTTGTCCTTAACGTGGATTAAGAGGTAATTGGTCTCTGTAGCCAGAATATGCCCAGAATGCATTATGGAAATGGCAGAAACAGTAGTGGCAAGTTTGCAGCGCGAGACCAAAGGTCATTGTGCTTTTGCATGTGCAACATCTCTGTCTGACACAGAAGTACTGCAGGTAATTTGTTTTGCATGGAGACTCTTTCAAGGTAAAACTTATTAACACGATGCCGGGCATATATGTGAAATACTTTATATTGCAGGTAATGTAACCATAAAAGCGACTGCAGAGAAAAGAGACAATTAAAGCATCTCTCTACTGTCTCTATAATAGAGATATATAAATGCTTCATTTAGATAAAAGCTGCTATAGAAATCTAAATTGTGCTGGTTTCTTGTCTGAAAAATAGTGGCTGGTCTTGGTTAAAATTTTTAATCAAGTTACAAGGTCTATAATTAATATGTCAACACAATAAGCAATATTTTCAATTCAACATCCTCCATTGCTGCTAAACTATGGAATAGGCATCAGAACTCAAAAACAAGAAGATTGTCTTTAACGTTGTCTAGGTTACTCGGTTATCGGATAGGTGCAAATTAAACCTCTTTGTTTCAGGAACACTTGATCATTCATGGAGCTGATTTGAAAGAAAAAAAGCTGCTTTAATGTGATCTGTGGATCCCGCCATTAGCGTTGGTCTTTTTCTGCTGTAGCTGGTTTTGCACTGAGATAGTATGTTAGGATGGAACATCTTTACAGATAGGCTAACTCCTTCTGGCAAAAAGAACTAGCTTTTGCCAGAAGGCTAGCACCAAAATAGTAATATTTAGAGTTCAATCAGTGGGCCCAGAGAAGCAGCTTTTCCTTCCATCGCTGTTTGCAGATGCTGCTTGTGTGTCATTTACACACACACACGAAACAGAACAGAAGAGCAATTAATTGCATTTAAATTCTTAACCCAATAAAATCCAGGTAATTGATTCTCAAGTTGACATGTTTGGCAGATAATATAGACGTATGACGCTGAAGTGCTATTTTGTCAACTTTATTATGTAACCTCTGTAAGAACACAGCAGGTGCAATAGCTGTTTCATGCGCATGTTGTGTGTACATGTGCACATGAGGCGACATCTGCCACCTCTGTCTGCCTCTGTTTCCTCAGACAAGCCTTAAATGACTAGAAAATTGAGTTCTAGAGACTTTCAATAAAACAGATAAATCTTGGAGGTGGAAAGAAGACACTCGCTTGTCTGTTTACCTCTCCGTCAGACCAACGCTATAAGCAACAAAGATGGAGGGTGGTCTCTCACGTTGTAAAACTAGCTTCTCTTAGCGGGGAGAGAGGATTTAAAAATGGAAGTATCTTAAATTTGTTCAACTGCTCTGCAGGGAGTGCAGCAAATGTTTTCTTTTGCAGTCAAAATGACCTTTTTCAGACCAGAAAATGACACCTGTAATAGCTAGCTTATTAATCCGAGTACGCATTCAGTCATTGCTCAATACTCAGCCTTTAATGTGACACAATCAATGAAACACAGGTACTTGGATGTGAAATTCTAGCGTGGCAGGGGCTTAACTGTAATTTAAATTTTTATGCCGACACAGACTTTCTCGCCAACATGGCTCCACGGGACTGAAAGTAGAAAAGAATTAGAGAGAAAATGGGAATGAAGAAAGTGCAGCCCAGCTCCCAAGGCGCGCCCGTCGGAGCACGTGGTCGCCGGCGGAATAACGAATGACCTCAGATCGAAGGCACACGAGTGCAGATCGCTGCTTAATATGAGAATAATGTCTGTGCCGAGTGTGACCCACTGACTTCTCTAATCGAGATGTGAAGCCTTCAGCAGGGCTCTGAGAGTTGGCACGTTAAAACCGCAGCCGCTGAGGTCAACCGCTCTGAGAAGCCGTATTGAGTATGTATGTAACCTTACCAGGAAGAGGCTAATGGCGGTTCAGGTTCAGCGGGGTAATGAACTCCCTCCCTGGTCACACAGTCGCCGCTGATATAATCTGTTGAGTAATTGCCCTGCAGAGGTGAGGAACGCTGAAGTTTACCATGAGGAGAAGAACTTGTAAAGGTGTAGTTTTATTACAATCTGGAGTTCAAAACTCTGGTTTTGGGGTTTGAGAGTGGCGTAGCACACATGAAGACCCCAAATTTCACCCTTCGTCTACTTTAACTTTAAATTTTGGGCCTGGCAATAATGGCCTCTTACTGAGTTTAATGACGTTGTCAAAATATTTTCATTATATGGGATATGGAAAACATTTTTTCACACAAACAGAGTTGTTGTTTTTTGTCACGCTTCAAATAATCACATCAATTTTAATAACAGACAAAGTTAATCTGAGTTAACACAGCGTTGTTTGCAAATAATGAGGTCCTTTATTAAGATGGAAAAAAAGAAATTCCAATACCAACCCGATCGTGTGCGGAAGAAATAAAAAAAAAGTTTGATTAAAAATCAATTGGGGTAAACATTTACGATTATTTTACCAATTTTTTTTTTTTTATTGCAGCATTCAATGTTTTTTTTTTTAAGCCAAACCTTACTAGATCTATAATTGTAGAATAAGAAAATCGCTTCTATGCTGAATAAACTGACAAGAGGAAGTAGGCCAAAGGCACTCAAAATTTTGGACGTGACTAGTGATTGTCCAGATGATTTAAAAAGGTTTTGTAGCGTGACTTTAAAAAGGCTGACTGTGCTTGAAAACAAATAAAATAATTCTGAGGAGGTTAATGGGCCAAACAAACCATAAACAGGAGTTTTATGGATTTCTTTAAAGAAAGGCTTTGTGTTTTTAAATGGTGAGAAGCTTCTTCCAGCATGGCAGCAGTGCTGGGCACAGCCATTACGGCTACATTTGTCTCCAGTTGAAACTGCAAAATATCTGCGATGAATGATACTGACATCAATATGAAAAATGTCTCTGCTTTTGAAAACCTAAACAGTCAGAATCGCACATAAAAGTTTAAAATTCTCAAAGAGAGATTTTGCTCTGGTAAACAGAGTGAGTCTTGTTTGGTCAAGGATCTGCTGAAAAAACACAACCTCTTTTCACATGATTATACTGGAGGCTGTTGTGTTTGTGAATTTCACTGAGAAGCTGCATTGGTAATTTTGCGGCGGTAATTATTTTTGTGTTGATGCGCTTTAGCTACACAAATATGGCACTTACTTGAACGCTTACTGTAAACAGATCCCACCGCACACACGCTAAAGGAGGGAAAAAAGAAAAAGAAAGCCCACTCTCTTCATCTCCAGAAATGATCTGCAGCAATTTGCCAGCGAGGGAAGCAAGCAGGTTCCTTCTGTTGCAAGAGAATGGATGTTCTTTAAGTGCTGAAGAGTAATTCACTTCCAGGGCAAGCTGCCCTCTTTGACAGATGTGTGTGTGTGAGCCTGTGTGTGCGCAAAGCCCCAGGGAACATTAGCGGGCGGTTTCAGAGGAAAGACCCCCGTTAGTGTAATGCACCGCTCACAGACGGATTGAAGCTGTGAAGATTTCCTCAGCAGCACAATTAATATTTTGATTATGATTCTTCACCTCGCTTCCACCGAACATTACAGCAAGAGTCGTGGATCAGGAGGCAGTTTGGTCCGTTTAAATTGGTAAAGTGGCCCAAACGAACAACCCACACTACATCATTCCTTGGCCCCCTTCAGTTGTAGGTTCATAGGACAATGGTACAATACGTTCAGACAACACAACACAGTCTGTTGATTGGGGGAAAGAAAAACGTCACTGTTTGCCCAATGTCTGCCGTGAGAGTTTGACTGGCGGTGAACACGCTCCCTTGAATACGTCGGACCATTAAAAAGAGGCATGGAACCGCAGCAATCCATGCCATACTGCTCAGTGGAAACAAGGAACAAGAGTCATGTTCAATGACTCTCTGTTTCAGGTAAGTTGGGTACAAAGTAGCTTATGGGCAACAAAGATAATGTTTTGGTCGGCTCATCGTAAAGCCAGAGTTGAAAGGGCAAAAGTGAGCAAAGCAGCTTACAAAGCTATAACTCAGCTAGCTTACACCAATTCTTCCAGGAGGAATGAGCCAAAATTTCAGAAAATCCAAATGTGAAGCTTGTGGAAAGGCACCCAAACTGTTTGAGTCTTCCAGAATAAAAAGGCAAAAACTGAAAAAGTGAACTTCTGATTTTGGAGAAAATTTAAATACTTCCATATTGTTTATTTAGGCAGTAAGGCATTTTGAAATAAATTGGACCCCGTTAGCTGACCTACACGGCTAAAGTTTTTGTCTCTCTTTCTCTTGACGGTGTGAAGATAATTATTAGGTCTGTTGTTATACAGTATATGTAAATGTGAGGTTTCAACTATATATCCAAGACTATATTGCCACTGTCAGCTGATGGCCCTGAACAGCTTTCTCTCTCGACATGACGATTGTGAACAAAGAGGATCCCAAATGGACAGCATTTCTAAAACGAAACCAGAAAGCACAGGCGACAATGAAAACTCATGTGAAAAAGATAAAAAGAGACCAAATATTCCTGAGTTTCTTGCTCCGTGCTGGTAACCACAGATAAGGGGAAGAAAGAATAGAGCCATGTTGCTCATCAGGCTAAATTCCTTCGTGCACAGTGATGGCCTTAAATTGTGTGCAGTGGACCATTGTTTTCTGCAGGGTGTCCAGGGAGATAACTTTTCCAGAGCTAACAATATCCTCTGCAGGCCAGCCATTGGTTGACTCCCAGTGTAGGTGAACCAAGGGTGGTGATGGTGAGCAGCTGTCAAGAAGGCCTGTAATTGGAGCCCGTTGCACCATTAGACCTGCCCCGTTTGGCCTGTTATGATTGCTGTCTGTCTCCGCTACATCTCTGCAGTCGCAGTCTCCATTTGACCCAGGGCGCTCCGTTCTACACGGGGACAGAGCGGGCGCTTAATGACTTGTCACGTGTCCGCCCGTGACTCTCCCATGTGCTCTCTGATCTGTGATGTTCTCCATCCCTGCAAGGGACGTTGACGAGAAGAGAAACTGCTGAATTATGTTGTTTTTGTTTCTGTTCAGGTGATGGCACGCTAAAATTCTGGGGCTCCTATTAGAATTTAGGTGAGAGAAAAGAGACTGTAGAGTTGGGTGCAGCAATTAGCCTGGAATCAACCCTGACACTGAACAGCAGGTGACGTCTTGTGAAAGGTTGGCCCTTGACCGTCACCCTTTTCGTGACCACAGCCGCCAGGGAAGAGCTAAAATAATTTGTTTAAACGAGATAACTGACTATTTTAATCGTTCTTACAGCAAATATACCTTAATATATATTAAAGTGCACAGTGGAAAGCGTCTTAGCCACAGAAGCTAATGTCCACAATATTCAGATCTCCGCTCTTGGTGGCGCAGCCAATCAGTGCCAAAGAAAACGAATGCCGTTGCCAGATTGGTTGCTTTGCAAATGCCAGCCAATAGGATGTCAAGGGGCATTGCACCTGGGTATTTCAGTTTCACAATCTGCATTAAAAATAAAATAAAATAACGATAGATATGCTCCACAAAAGTCCATGAATGGCAATTTTTTTTATTTTTATGAATCATTAGAGGAACATTTTATAGAAAAATCTACAAATATGTGAATCCATGAATACTGAACCCGTAGGTCCATGGTATACATTTGAAACATATGAATTTTTGTAGTTCATTACAAAGCCTATTGGTTAAGTCATATTTGTTTTTCACACAGCCTTCATCAGTGCATTGTGTTTCAATATACAGTAAGCGATGAAAACAATAGAAAAAGCTAAATATGGGGCGTTTCTGGGAAATGTATATTAATGTGTTAATTTAATCCCAGAACTAAAACCCATCCAAAAACTGAAACATTTCAAGACTGATGTTCTGACATCTACCCTGTCTGTTATGCAAAATAGAACGGACAAGAAACGTCAATCTCCAGATTTGCGACATGGTGGAAATGCCACATAAGACAAGAAGCCGTAATTTCAGTGAAAGACTAAACACAGAAGGACGTGATGCAGCTGATATGTAAAACATATTTTTCAGATATGTGTTAATCTAATATCTGAATACAATGTGGCATTTTCCCTCACCTTCCTTATCAGATGTTACTCTGCCGCATAAAATCCCAATAAACTGACATTTTCTGTTGTAATGTAGTGGGAATGAATACTTCTGACACTATATAACACTAAATGAGATCAAATCTAAAGCCCAGCCTGAACCTGCTTGTCTTTTTTCTTTTTTTAAACACAGGAATAAAAAGAAAATCTGAAGAAAGTTTGGTTTTTAATCAAAAGTTCCCTCTGTGCAAGTGTTTGCTAGATAGAGAATCTATTTAATGTTCCTGCTCTCCAGGTCTAACTCTGTCAAAACAGGATATTCAGACGTATGACACCTGGAAATGGAATCTAATTGGAACTAAATCCTATTTGTTGAGCCGGCTGCATATCGATCCCTTCCTCATTCAGCCGGAGTACGCCATGTTCTGAATGTATCCCTGCCGGGACAAACAAATGGTGAATTAGCTGTGAGTGCACCGCGGCTCGCAGCCGCCCCAGCTCCGGTTGTAACACGAGGTTTTCCGTGACAACTGCAGGCTGCAGGGAGGGCACTGGGGAAAGCTGAGCTCGCTGTTTTTGACCACAACCGTAACTGAATACGTTTCATACGGAAATGTCTCACTAAAGAAACGCAGGAGATCCATTTTTGTAAAAGGCTAATACTGTTTTACCGCTTAAACCTGTGTTTTGAATTGCCGTTAACGCCGTGTGTTGGTGGCATGATTATTTATGTTCTTTGGTTTTCGGCTTCCTGGGCTGCACAGTGGTGCAGTTGGTAGAGCTGTTGCCTTGCAGCAAGAAGGTTCTGGGTTCGATTCCCGGCCCCGGTCTTTCTGCATGGAGTTTGCATGCTCTCCCTGTGCATGCGTGGGTTCTCTCTGGGTACTCCGGCTTCCTCCCACAGTCCAAAAGCATGACTGTCAGGTTAATTGGCCTCTAAATTCCCATTGTCCTGTCCGTCTCTATGTTGCCCTGCGACAGACTGGCGACCTGTCCTGGGTGGGTTTTCGGCTTTCTGTGATCCGATTGTTCTCTAGTTTGGATGGTTCTGTGTCGTTCAGTCAGAAATCCTCTTGGATATTTGTTTTTTCTGCTTTTGTTTCATGCTTTGTATCTCTATTACCTCCAGATCAAATTTTAATGTCTATTAACAGCTTTTTTTCTTAACATTTTGACTATTCTAATCCTACCTTAGTGTAAATATTTCCTGTTTTATTTGTTCTCTGTTCTGGTTTTCACCATGCAAAGTTTAGAATGTGCTAGCTTTGCATGGTGGAGAGATGGTACTGCATAGAATTGACTTTTTGTAGCTTTATGTCACACTGTAATGTTAATCCGTCATCACAAACATACCTTTGAATTTTTGATGCGCGTTTGAGAAATGCTTGAATCTCTCGTGGCAACCGTTTGGACTACTATCAGTCCAACACTCCTAAAACGGCTGTGACGATGTGCTGAGGGCAGAGTTTGGGAAAGAACAGGAGCTTCTTAAAGAGCCAGAGGCCTAACTTCAAATGTCATATTCCTTAAGTCATGTTTTATATGAGTTACATTTTATAACAACGGAAGGTAACATAGTTACTTGATTTACGCATGAAGCTAAACACTTGACGCATGGTCAGATAGCTTTGGGACATCTATATTCGCACACAGCTGTAATGATGCAGTACATTTCTGCATAAAACACAGCATCAACCTTCTTAAGTCAATACTGACATAATATCACACAGTTGATGCAGATTTATTAGCTGCACAAGTGCAGATTTGGTGGAGGGTAATGCAAAACTGTCTGTCATCTTCAAGAAACCAGTTTCGACTTGAGCTTTGTGATATTGCGGTAACTGAGGTATGGAACACATCAGCAATTATTTTCAGGTACTCCCAAAGGGTTGAAAGAAAATATCATCCACAACCTACCACCACTTGGAACACCATGAACCGTACAAGACAGATGGGATCGATGCTTTCATGTAGTTTCTCACCTTATTCTCACGGTACCATCTGGCCGAAATGTGCCAGTCTTGACTTGACTTGACTTGAGTGGACTGGACATCTTCTATGTAAGCCCGAGTTGTGCATGAAAATCCGAACAGATCCGGAGTTTCTATGGAAATAAAAGTCAAACCAGCTCATCTGGCACCAACAACCAGATGAAAGTCCCTTAAATCTGATGTTCTGATGCTCTAAACCTCAGCAAGTGGTCTTCACTGCCTCTGCCAAAATGCATTACTGCCATGAGCCTGACTGAGAAACTATTTTTGCGAACAAACCATCAAACAGGTGTCGCCCAAAACAAAAAGTGTCAGGTGGATGTGTCTTATATTTAGAGCTTAATTTACGAACGAGTGAATGCGGCTCACGTTTTCGAGAACTTTGAGTTCAGTTTTCAAATCGTGTAACGTTGAGGGGAAACCCAGGAAGATGTTTGCTGCGTTCTGTTTGAGGAAACTTTGGGTATTTTGGGGCGAGAGAGGCGCAGCATTTCCTCTCGAGGTTGAGCATTGCTGAGTGTCTGTGTATATCTGAGATATTGAAGTCTGTGCATCTGATCTCATTTTAAACTCCACATTCGGCTTTGCTTATCGTTTATACGCAACGATCTTACGTAGCTTAAGGGTCCCATATTGTATAGACAGTATTTAATGAAGTTTCACAAAAAGCACTTAGAAATCTAACCAATGTTTGCTCAATTTATTTCTAGAGGATTGTCATTTATCTAAATATAGAAACCTATAACGAGACAGTTTGATTTTCAGAGGGTCTACGTATCCCTGCTCCTGTAATGTTATATAACTGTCCCTGTTTTTGCATATATGGAAGCAGCTTAAGAAGTACACATTAAATGCTTCTAATTATTATCCAATGCAGTTTTTGTTTGAAATTATTCAGCCCATTTTATTGCCCAAACGGCTCATAACTCTTAAACCCTACGTAACGGTTCTTGAAACAGCCTCGTTAGTATCAAGGTCTCATAGTCTCACAAACACAGGCTTCCTCCCCAAGTTAATAAAAAAAATACTTTGTCAAATTTTTCCAATTACTCAGTAATTCTGAGAAACGGCATTCAGCCAAATTCATTCAAAATCAGTTCAGTAATTTGCTAAAGAATGTGGTATGTGGAAAGCAAAAACCTGAAGTTTGATAATGTCTGGAGCAACAGAGCGGTGGAGATGTAGCTTCCACCACTTAAAACCACCGGAGAGCTAACGGGGCCCAGGGAGAGCCGGCCCACACTTGACCCTGACATTCACAATAACAACACGTCCTCCCTTCCCGCCCGCCCTCCGGGGGCGCTCCGGGTCGCGGCGTGTCCATTCTGATGGCTTCAAAAAAAGAAAACGAAAAAAAGCTGCGGCCTTGTCTGTGTCTGTTAAGATTCACAGTTATGACAATGCGTCAACAGTGACACCCGAGGCTCCAATTAGCAACTTCTCACTCCAAAGACGCGCATGCAGACCACGTTCACACCTGCTCGTGCTGTACATGCATCCACCGACGACTCGCCGTCTTTCTCTGGCCGTTTATACGACCGCAGGCGGACTCTGCTCCTCCCCGTCGACCGTCGCGCTGGCGGCCAGCGGTCTCGTCGCTTGCTCTCCCAGACGACCTCTTCATCTTCAAGCTGGGATTTTCATTAAGGAAATCATTGCAGCCGGATCCCAGATGGTACGTCAGGATTGCTGGCAGGCGCTCTGGTCATGGAGTTGTAGGCCTGAGTCCGTCTGCGTGAGCTGGAATGTTTGTGCAGCGTTGGCCAGAGAAGGTCATAAATTATGTTCTGGCTGCAGAATGGAGAGGTTGGTTTTTTGACATGGTACAAATTTCTAATAGAGACATAAAAAGGGGGAATACGTTTCTAGAATAATTTCTGTTATTGGTATTGGTATTGATTTTCACTCCAGAGCAAGTCACTGTATTTATTTTTTGATGTTATCGGCGTCATCTGAAACATGTCTACATTTAGACCACTAACAAGCAGACAGAAATGATCCGTGGACGTCTCAAGCAATTTAATTTTTCAGACCAAACGTGTCCAAATTTCTGCCTCGACATCCTCTCGCAGTCGAGACATCACTTAGACTTATATTTATCAAGCGCTTCAACAGGATAATGGCCGCCTAGAAAGATTGTGCAAGGAGCAGTAGCCAAAGATAATTCTCTCTGCGTGTTCCAGCTTCGTGAGATATTATAGAGGAAGACTAAATGCTCTTCTGCTGGCAAAAGAGGGTTGTTCAAAGTATCATTAGTGTTCATATCAGTAATTACGCCACTGCTGGTTGTGTTAAGAGGAATTATTTCTAAACTTCACTTTATCCCACTAAATTTATGTCTGTGTAATACATTTGAGAGAGCAGGTAAGAAGGATGTGCAGAAGACAAAGTAAGGTATATAAAAACTCAACTACATATGAAAATCCTGAGCTATTTCACATTTATTTAGTTGCCAAACTATACTCTGTGGAAAAAGTCACCAGCAATTTATTATTATTTTTGTTGCCATTGTGAAGGTCATCTGAAGTTTTTTTTTTCTTCTTTTTTTCAGCACAGTCCCTATAGCAAACTGTTTCTAAAGCTTCTCTTTTGATTTGCGTGACCAGTTAACACTGACCCCAGGATCATCCAAGCATACAGAAAAGCGCTTAATGAAAAGAGATGACTCAGTGCTGCGAGATGACTCGAGAAGCAGTTTTCTAGTCTATCCTTGTTTGGATAAAATTAATTGTTTAAACAGCAAAATTGGAATTTTTCTATCAAAAGGTCTTTGGTTGAATTGGTAGGAATCCTAAAAATGACTGGCATTTATGCAGCATTATGCCGAATCCCCAATCACAAAGGTTTATAATATGTTTGCATTTCCTTTTTCTCGCCATCGTAGAGGAAACGGATCGTCTACATGTTTGCGTCAACCAGATATAGAATCGGTCTGAGTTGACGTGAATATTAGCACGGTTTTGCCCTCAGCACACCCAAAAGCTGGGTGTCGTCGTTCAGAAAGAATTATTAAAGATAGATGGACAAAAGCGTTTGGCGCTTTGATTTTCAAAGGGATGCAGATATCAGCACTTTAAAATCATTTGACCAGGCCCGGCCTTTCCACTCTCTTACCTTTCATCTCAAGAGCCAGCCCCGGGAAAGAAATGATGGAAGGCTGCTCAATATTTAAATGCGTCCAGGCCTGACAAGTTCAAGCTTTTATTCGGACTTGTCATGAATATTGAAAAGCTGTTTTGTTAGCACCAAATGCTGGTCTGAAGGCTTAATGGACGACCGCCCTTGTAATGTGTGAGCCATCTGATGGGAACGAGGGAACCTCTTTATCTATCGCCTCATCACTGGACTGATGGGGAAGGATTTCTTTGAGCTTTAATCATGTTCGTAATGGCGAGACTTTGAAAGAGTATGTGCAATGTGTGTGTAGCTAATAACTATTATGGTTCACAGGTGAAGTAGTTTGTGTTATTTTTGAAAGTGCCTTGGTGATGACAGGAAACCCAGGACTATCTGGAAATAATAATCTGCTTAATTATAGAGCAACATGCTTGCTTGATTAAATTGAATACATTTATTTCTACTCTGGGTTGTTTTTTTTGTAATGTTTCTCTTGACAGTACAGCTTGCATGAATGTGTGTGTGTAGATCAAGTTTCCCACCCTCTGATTGGACGATCAGAGCAGAACTAGCTAAGTTTTGCTAGCACAGCACGTCCTCTGTGATTTGTGCACATTAAAAGGCCAGTGTTATCATGTTGTAATGTTATTCCCTTGTCAAAACCTACCTGGAGTGTTGGTTTTATTCTTTCATTTATGTTTGAGAAACCCTTTGATCTGCCGTGGCGACCATTCAGGTGAGCAAAACGCCTGGAGGGACCTACCAACACCTTTGAGACACAGCGCCTCCCCATGGAAAAGGTCTGCCTCACAGAGCAGCCCTCTCCTGTGACTTTCTCACTCGGCTCCTTCAGACTAGCCAGCAGCAATTAGCAAACACCTGGTGGTGCTCATTATACAATCTACTTCTCAGTGAAACGCTGGTTGTTAAAGGGTTAATAGAGGAGACGTGTTGTGACGACTTCCTGAAGGCGGAGTTTCAGAAAAAGCAGGAGTTTCTTAAAGAGACAGAGCCCCTACTTCAATGTGCAAATTTCTTTTACGGCATATTTCACATGTATGGCATTTTGTTTAACAGTGACAGTTAACATAGCTACTTGACTGTACTGACAAATGGCACAATGTGCCTGGACAATGCGTAATACTGCCCCTTTAATGCTTGTGAATTTGTATGTTGTTGCCCACAATGGCAGACGGGGATTGGTCTGGTTTCCAGAATCCATTTTCAAGGCAAACCTTTCCAGAAGAAGCGGACATTGAAAATGGAAGCTGGTCAACCCCAATGTTGGCCAGCTTGTCTCAGTCAGTGCACCTGGAAAAGTGTCTGTCCGCCACCTGAAGACCAGTCCATGGGAGCCATACCATCGGCTTGACCATCTCAGAAAAAAACACACATTGTAGATCAAGTTGTTGTTGCTGAACTTTCACAGACTTTCGGCATGGTAACTGTTACCATTTTATGTTCTGTACATATGCCTGCTGCTTATTTCTGATAAAAATAAGTCATCCACAGTGTTCCTGCTCTACCGAAGCACGTCTTTCATGACCTGTCCTCACCCAGGGTGGTTATGCTCTAAGCAACAACACTGCTTCAGTGAAAAAAAGGAAGAAAGGGAGAAACAGTGGCAACACAACTTGTCACGAGCTGAAACTGTGAAATCCAAATTCAAAAAAATGAGGGCAAACAATTTTCCCATTGGAGCAGAGCATTTCTCTAAAAGCAGATGCTTTCTCACCATTCACTGCCACCCTGCCAGCCTTTCTAGTCAGAGTTAATTATGCTGATAATAGAAAGCTGATATTAGGCATCATAACACAGTTAGCTTAGCATCTTCCTTAGAAGTACAGAGGAAAGTGACAATCAGTGTATAAATAAGTATGTAGGTATAGAACATCCAGCTAACTCTGGTTTCCATGAACAGAAAGCAACACATTTAAGTTGGAGAGCTGAAGTGGTAAAACACATGCGAGTGGATTAAGACCACTTAGATGTAATTCAGTCCAGTCCATCATCACAGCCCACCATGACCTCAATCATGCTCTTTGAAATGTGCATTCATCACCATAATGACCGGTTGAAGCACAGCAGTCTTTCTCCTGCAGCCATCTCTGTTTGTCAGATCGTTCTTGCTGATTCAGACTAAACGCAGATCAGGCAGTAAAATACTTAAACTGCTGTCACACGTTTCTTGTCGCGTCGGTTTCCCTCACAGGCCAATTTGTTCGGCTCACCTTGCACATAAAAGCCTGGATTCCCCTTTTGCCTTCAGAGCCGCTTTAAATCAACGCAGTGTCGATTTAGCGTTCCTCAGAGATTTTGTCAATTTCACATCCGTGAAATGAAACTCGGGTGCTCGACTGGATTGAAGAGTGGTCGTGGTGGAGATTACTGGAAACACTAAAGAAAGCAGGTTGAGATCTTTAGAAGATGGGTGCTCTGTGGTTGTAAAGAGGTTGACATGGTGAGCACTGATACTCAGGTACACTGCGGCGCATCAATGCTCAGTTGATGGTAAGAAGCTCACCCAGATGGAATATCTCTATATTCATCAAATTGGTGATATCAGCCTGAATCGAGACAAGACAAGATGGATCAATGCTTGGTCCAGATTGTTTTTGCTAATTTCTGATCCTGTCTTAACATTTCAGCTAAAATGATGACTTTTTGGGCCATGCGACGTATTTAAAATCTGTTTTTAGCCATATTTCAGTCAGCCAAGGTAAATTGTAGTCAGAGTTTCCTGCTCTGAGTTGGCAGGAGAGATAGTTTTCAGATGGTTTTCTGCATATCTTAGCTGGAACAAGTAGTTATATGAATTGCTGTCATTTTTCCAACATCCTGTCTAATCACGCTCCTCTGGCATCAAAAAGATATTGCACACCTTCTCCTGACTGGATATGTTCTACGTTTTGAACCATTCTCTGCAAACATGAGATAATCGGACCAGATCAGGCGATGCTTAAAGTTCAATAATATAAAGTCTGAAATCGAAGTCAGCTGTCAGTGAGGAGTCTAGAGGTGCAGAGAGCAGTTGTGTTTCAGAGAGTTCATATGTTGCAGACATAATGCCTACGAAGCACAATGTTCATACAGTCATGGAGGAATTGTTCAGAGGATTATTAAGTAATTGCTTATTAGCATGAGTAGCATAAAGAGGGTCTGAGTGGTTTATTCATATTTGATTGTACAGTAGCAGGACTAACTGAATGTCTAAATAAAACAATAGGGGTTGGAAAATAGGCATATTAAAAGAATTATGGATCATAGCATCTCTGTTCTTCAGCATTTCTGGATTCATAAGTGCACCATGTTTCTAGCATGTGACTGACTGATTCGCAATTCATGTTTTCAAGCATCCGAAAGGGTCTACCAAAAAAGTTTTTTGCCCTTTTGATCAATCACCATCTTGGGCTAAAAGCCTTGTACACAACCTCTAAATGCTCCCAATTGGTCAAATAATTACTAGCTGAGATGAACAGCAAATAAAACCAGGTCTGGCATGTCTTTGAGCATTCAGCATCCTGAGGTGAGTTAATAAGGGAAAATACAGCAGTGTCATAAAACAGCGACATATTTCTCTAGCTGCAGATCAGATTGCGGCTGGGAAGGCAATGCTGGAATGTCCTTTAATAAATACAGCATATAGATACGCTACAACATAATGGGGGAATTGGTAAGAAATCTAAAAACATGGTGTTCTTCTTTGGCTTTAAATTTGTTAGTGAACACATTCAAGTCATTATTGTGATCTCACGTCAAATTCCATCACGTTTTCCGAGCCTATTTATAAACGTCCTCCCAACAGACGCGTCTCAGGGGTCATCTGAGTCTCCCTTACACTTTCCAGATAAGGAAGTCTGCAACTGAATCTCCTGCCATCCATATCCAAACAGCATATATTATTCAAAAGTCTCATTGATCTTTTTCTTTTGCCATTGGAAGACAAAAAAAAGGGATTTGATTCCTCAGCATTTCCTATATGTGCTACAGAATGCTTTTTATGTGACAAATACATGGCTTGTTTATTTGAGAAGAAGGGATGTGGAAAAATAGATGTAGGTAGAGAGTATCTTACCTGTAGAAGACAGTCAGTTCAGAGAGGGAGAATGCTTTATTGATTAAAAAAAAACTACTATTCATATCAAGAACAATGTAAAAGGAAATTTACAAACTTTTTTCTTTTTTTTTTTCCAAAACATAAACTTTACCAGAAGGCTATAGCTGTCATAATGTATATTGTTTTCACTTTCTCTAGCAGCAAAAACATCAATATGGCTCCCAACAAGTTAGCCGGAGAATAATAAATGCATTTCTTCAGAAATTAAATCCTCGCAAGCTATTGAGTGTGTCGCAGTTGTTCTGAGACCCACTCTGAATGCTGTGCAGTGCTGTCAAGACACTGACTTATTATGAACTTTGCCCATAACCTGGTTAGAGGAAAAAAAAAAGAGAGCATGCTATAACTGCATTCATTAAGCCTCATTCAGTTCACAGGTTTTCCTCTTTATTATTTATCAACCCCATGATTTGACTTTTATTTTTTATTTTTACTTTGAGCGTAAACACAGCCTGCTTGCAGGCCAGAAGGGATCAGTTTAGAAAAAAAAAAAAAGCCTTCTCTGGCATGACGTCGCCCCCAGAGGAAGGTGGGTGGAATCGGGCCGGGTGCACGGAGAGGTGCGGTTCAGGTCACGGAAGTTAGAAGGGAGGAAATGAGTTGAGACAGGCGCTGCTCTCTGCGGTGAGCCTGTGACACCGCCTGGCCACCTGTCAGGCCAGGTTTGCCGCCTGTCAGGAAGCGACGTGTTTTAGGACAGGCACACAAGGGGCCGCAACATGGAGATGAGGGCCGGAGGAGCGGCGGAGAACTGCTGTAGGGAGATTTGACTAAGTTGTTTGTTGGAGCATTGGAAGTCTTGGGGCCAAATTCAAGCAATGCAAATTAAACAGCCACCAGTCCGTTTGTTTAGGCATTCGCGTTAAAGGGGCTAAAATTTGTTTTATAATGATGCATTTCGCCACTTTCTTAAAAAAATGGTGCAAGTTATAAGTACGGAGCGTCTTAGGGGACATGGAGGAGACACTTTTGCCTCACCTCGAAATAGGTTGTGCGTTCTCTCGTAATAATTTGCTGATCAGTTCATGTGGCATAACTCAATACTCAGTCTTTTTTTATGGTGGTCACCGAACCTCCTGCTATTATAGAAGGTTTTTCCATCAATCACGTTGCATGAGCTGATCAGCACATTAGTGCGAGGGAACAGAAAAGTTTTGCAACGTAATGCAAAAGGAAAAAATGTCCCCTTTGGGGCTCCATAAGTGACTTTTAAACACAAAAAAAAGGCAAAAAATGACTGGCACAAAAACCCAAGGGTCATCTAATGTAAAGAATATTTCCTCCATCTTGTTGAATCTCGAAAAATTAAGTCAAGCTGTTCCTAACAAAATACGCCAATGAGGGAGTTTGCTTTTGTTTCTCCAAAAAAGCTGTTTCTGCTGCTTTCCACAAGATTAAACATCCACTTCACTCCAGCCGTATCTAAAAGATGCAACCTCAAACCCTGTTTCAGTGGAAGCGAATCTGTAGCATAAAGTTAAAGATCTTCATCATGTCCTTCCAGAGCAGCGGCGATGCATCCGGCAGCTGTGACGCCCCCGCACGCATTTACACGACAAAAAACTTAATGAGAACCGGCTTCGGGAATGAATCAAAGCACACAGAGAGCTGACCTCCCCCACCCCCACACACACACAGTAACAAGGTTACTTCACAGATCCAACTTCTCACTGCTAAACATCGCATGCCCTTGCACCTTGGTGTCACAGCAGAACAGGTGCCAGGAGGGCGATCCATGCATGCGGACATTTTCACACTGCTACTTTGTGGTGTTGCTTTCCACAAGGAAACATGTTGCTGCAACACGTTTGCCTGCAGGCTGAACGTAGCTCCCATGCACTGTGGGTTTGTCGCTCCAACTCCTGAATACGACGCCGACTCTGCTGGCTGATAGATGACGAGCGCTGGCCGCACGGCGGAATTATAAATATCTATAACTGCCTACATCCGTCGCTGCCGGATTTCTTAACGTCTTGTCGCGTGACCAAGCTTAGTCACGTGGGATTAAAATTTTATTTCTCGCTTAAAAGAAACACTGCGATCGGGAAATTGTGTTTTTTCGACAAACATTTGAGCACGTTTGTTATAGAAATGCAGCTATTGTCTTTGCCGCTGCTTCGGTTAAGCTCTTCACGATTTCTGTCAGTGTCACACAGCCAACCTCCTCTTCCTCCCTCCATGAGCAAGCTGGAAAAAGATAGAATATCAGTTGTAAATATCGGCCCAGTTTCGTTTATTGTCCTGATACAATATGCTAAAAAGTGACTTACAGTATATCGGCGATACATCGCGCATCCCTGTAAAGGATGTTGTTTACATGCCGTCTCCGGTTCGCAACAAACACAAGGTGACTTACATCCCGGCTGTAAATCTCAAAGTCGAAACACAAATGGATTCAGTTAAAAACTTAACTAATTGAATTGGTTTGACTAAATCTTTGACTTGCGCTGTAACCCGCGTCAGCTTCATCATTTTCTACCACTTGGCTTAAGCGCCTGAAATTCACACCCTCCCATCTAAAGCCCGCCCGACTGATCACTGGGGGGGGAGAAGAAGAGAAAATGTGAAAATCTGACATGTTGTGTTCCCGCTCTTCTGCCCTCATTCACCGCGGCGGGGAAAAAAAGTTGCGGGGCGGAGAAAGTAGCGCACGCCGAGCAGAGCTGTGAGAAAAGAACAGCCCCGTTGTACTTCACAGGCCTTCGCGCTCCCTCCTCACACAGATGAAAGCTGATATCAGGCCCTGTTTGCAGCAGGAGGAGGAGGTAGGGGACACGCTGTCGGACCGCCTTAACACCGCAGACCTGACAACACCGAGGGCTGAGAAGTTGGACAGCTTCTCCCCAAACACTCCAGTGCTTTTTTTTATTTATTTTTTTGTTCCTTTACCCTCCTACCTTCTCCTTGCGCACACATGCACAGACACACAGCGAGTCTTTGACCTCTGCAGTGTGAAATAGGGGGATCGGGGAAGGAGGTAGGAGCGCATAGTAAAGCGAGAGAGCTGTCAGGAGAATGCATCCAAGAAACACTTGACAGGATGGGAAGCTCAGATGCGAGCCCTCATCATGCCTGCGGAGCAGAAAGCGGGCTGGGGGTTCGGGGAGGGTGGTGGTGGTGGTGCTACGTCTCAATTCAAGCGATTCAGCAAGTGGAGCACAGATCAAGGCACCGGCTCCATCTGTTTGCTGTCTGCACTCGCATCACTGGGAGACAAGTGTAAATACATACATATTTCATCTGTTTTAATTTCGATTTCTTTTTAAACACATCAAATGCAGATATGAAGTCATTTAAAAAAAAAAAAAACCCCAACAACTTGGCTGCGAGATCCTGCGCTCGATCTAGACCATTTGGTTGTGATTAATGGCATCCAATCAGACTGTTGCAGCAGTAGCCTTCCTCTGCCCACCGGTGTCTATGGAAATCATTTTCATATCATCAAATTGATACCCACTCTCTTCCCCGCCTGCCTCTCTCTGTATATTTGACCTAATAAAGTATACAAGATGAATATGGGCTGGTCTGGTGATTAGATCTCCCATCGTGTTTACTTCGTCTCTCTCTCTCTCTCTCTCTCTCCCCGCATCGCAAAAAAGATTGTAATCGTCTTTGAGTTATGGCAATAATAACCCAGCTTCCTCATAATAAGGTAATCTGTTCAATCTGCCGTCAATTGCGGCGGATTAACGCTGCCCACCGCGGGGGGGGGGTCTCCGTGATTGAAGGTTTCCGCGACGATTGACTTGGGGTCGGGTAAACATCTGTTCTTCAAGTCCCTCGTTCGTTAGACACAAGCGCCCGGTTAACTCTGTTTGGAGTAATGCGTCGATGTTCGGCAAAATGTCGGCCTTTCCTCTCGGCTTCAATCACATCCACTTTTCAAGCCCGACTGCACAACTTTCCTCTTCTTCTTCTTCTTCCAACCCAATATCCACCCTCTCAAGCAAGTGAACTCTGATCCTCCAGCAAGGGATCAATTTTATTACCAAAACAATCACACAAAACCACCTTTGGCACTCGCACCACTAACATCCATTGTTGGGCACAGAGGAACTCCTCCTCCCTGTTTTGTCGGCTTCCCATCGGACGCCCACATGCTTGGCCTTTTCTCCCCGTGAAAATGCTGCAACGCTGACACTGCGGAGACCCGCTGCGGTTCTGTGGGCAAGGGTTGCGGAGGGGAGGGAAGGGCGAGGGAGTGCGATTAGAGCTCCTCTCCTTCCTTCGGTGTAACGCTGCTCCCTCTGAGGAGATGAAACCAGAGGATGGCGGCGGGGTCAAGCAAGGATACGGGGTGCAGAGCTGCAGGCGAGTCTGCGTTTTCAGGATATCCGCGATGACGAGAAACCGCCAAATTAAATTCGGTGCAATCGAATCCCCTCTCCGCGCTCTAAAGCTCCCTCTCTCTCTCTCTCTCTGTCTCGAATGAGGCACAGAGGAAAAAATGGATACCGCTGGGTGTTGATATTAATGTCGGGCGTTACGCGTCGAAATAAAATCATGGCGGCCGAAAAACGGAGCGCGAGGCCTTTATTAACATGTACCGAAATCACATTACCGTCGCTCGCGCTCTCTCAGGTGTCCGTCTAACGGTAAACCGAACTCGGACGTCTTCTGTTCTCCAGAAGAGAACCGAGTTTTGTATGCGACTTATTGCAGCAGGTGTCGGGGAAGCAAATCCTCTCCACTTTCTTTTCTTTTGGCCAGATGTTCTCGTTCTGCGGTACCATGTGCAGGATGCACAAGGTCGGCTCAGTGAATCAAGTCAGTAGAAGCTCATTATCTGATGTTTCTTGCCGTCGTTTGCAATTAACTAAAAGGAGCCGAGAGCACGATGTTCGTAGACGATGTGGCGCTGACCGTTTATCAAAGTGGAAACAAATAATTACGCACATTATGGTTAAATGGGGTTCTATTTCACGCCGTTCTCACGCTATTTTCCAAGTGCACTATGTCGTAGTTGTTTAATGAATCAGGGAATTTCAGCAGGAAGCGTATACAGCTGTTTCTTTATAACATTTACAGGGCGTGATGGGAGCCGTTTGCAAATGACACAGTATAAGATTAATATTTTTTTTTTATTTAGCCTGTGATAAGAGCAAAAAAAAAATTGGTGTGAAGTCGTATTTTCACCATGCTGTTTATACATTTAAAAATGTCTTGGCTCCAAACTATTTCATTCGCAAGCTAAACATTTAACTTACAAACAAAGTGTTTAGCTTGAAAATTGAATCCTTAGTTGGGAAGCGAAGCACTTTGTTCATTTTCAAACTAAATATTTAGTTGCAGCCTACATATGTAGTTTGGCAATTTAGTTTGCCAAACTACATATGGCAAATGTTTAGTTTTTAAGTGTTTACAAACTTATATCTGTAATTTAGTTCATATTTTAACTAAATGTTAAGTAAATAAGTAAAATTTATATGTAAATATTTAGTTTATATTCAACTAAGTATGTAGTTTACGAACTGAATATGTAGCTTCAAATTGAATATTTACTATAACTAAATATTTAGTGCCAAAGCAAATGTATCATTTCCAAACTAAATGTGTATTTTCCTTAGTAATGCAATTTTTAAGCTAAATATTGAGCTTGCTAATTAAATATTTAGGTTGTCAAACATTTATCAAATACTCTAATTTGTCAGGCAATGAGTGGAAGTAGACTATCAAAATAAAAGCTGCGTCTTGAGGACGTCCATGTAAATTCCTGCTGCTGGCTGGACTGAATCGCTTGAGTCGCTCAGGTGACATTTTTTACCTTTTTTCTTCTCGGCATGTCCAATGTGTTCACTGAAAACAACGTTTACAGATGGATTTTGCTTGTGCGAAGAATCCATGATTAAGAATAGTTGCGTTTATAGAGACACAGCTTTTATTTTGATAGTCCACTTCCACATATGGCTATAAAAAATGTTACACATTAGCTTAATATCTAGGTAGCAACCAGAAAAGTTCGGATTGCCAGCCTAAATATTTAGTTTGGAGGAGGAAAAATTTTTTTGGGGGGAAAATTAATATTTAGTTTGCAAAATCAATATTTAGTAAAAAAAAAAAAAAGTTATTTGTTTGTAAACTAGATCTTTAGCTCGTGAATTAAATACTTAGTTTGGAACTGTCACATTTATAAATGTGTGAATAACACGAATAAAATCTGAGAGAAATGAACACCAATTTGACATTATTATTATTATTATTACTATTTTATTTAGCCTGTCAAATGTACAACTTTATCCTTACAAATGACTGGGGACTTTTCTTTTATTATTATTTTTTATGTAAACCAGACTTCTATCCAGAGATTTCAAATTTCATGGTAAAAAACCCGCTCCATCTCCTGGCATAATCTCCTGATGGCTCCGTCCTTTGGCTGAGGGTCGTCACAGTCAGTGTGGTCGAAGTAAGCGAACCGAATCGACTGAGTGAGCCGCGCTTCCGGTGAGTCAGCTGACCTGAACAAGTGAACTAATCCACTCGAATCGTCCGAGTCTGCAGAGTTTTCAGAGGATCTCGTAACTCAAGTCGGCGAACCAACTCGATTGGATCGATGAAGCCCGTTGCGTTCCTGGCGAGTCCGCAAACCCGAGTGATGAATAGATTCAATCAAATCATCCGTGGGGTTTTCCGGTCAGCCCACAATCCGTCTGACCGGATTGTGGTCAGACGGATGACCACAGTCCGTCTGACCACGGACACCTTAGTTGGAGGTGTCCGCGACCTCCAACTAATAAATCCACACTCAGTCTGAAGATTTTGAAAGCTGCTTCTCTTCCTGGAACCAAAGCGTTTGGGTCCAGCTGTTTCTCCGTGCGTCAGGACATGCGGTCTGAAAAGTTCCTGCTGAATCAGTTTCGCAAGGAGCACAAGGTCAACTTTTCATGAAGAAGAGATTCCAGGGATCCGTCCTTAACGAGCAGAAAGAAGACGGACTGTGGACACACACCGGACAGGCAGAGCTGCCTCCTCGTTTCCTCCAGGAGCAAAGCAACGAGTGGAACGAAATCTAACAGGAAACGGAACCAAGTGCAACATGTTTTCACTTTAACGTGTTGAAATACTACCACGGATACAGAACATGGTCTTACACATGGCTTCCAACAGGTCCATCATCATGCAACTCATTCATTTGTGATAATCGTGGCAGCCATCTTGCCGGAACGGACATTATAATTGCCTCGTGGAAAATCAGTTTCTAATGGATTAAGATTTTTTTTATGCTTTTTAAAACCCCACATTTATACACATAAAGTCATACATATATTTACAGCAACAACATAAACGTAAAGCCTGTAAAGTGAACTATAATATAGAATCTAAATATAAAACCTACGCTTTGGCTCCTGTGGCTGTTTATTGCCTCACTTGGGTCGTCGGCCACAGTCTATGGAGACGGAGGTGAGCGCCCATAAATGAAATGTTACTGCTGGAGAGTCGTAATTGTAACAGGAAGGTTCAGCTGATGGTATTTGGAGCTCAAATCTAAACATTTCACAAAAACATAAGAACAACATGGACAGCAGCCTGTATGGAAAGTCACAAGTGCCACAATTCTGCAGTTAGTCCCAAAATTGTACGTCTACATATCTTTCAAGTTTTGGTTCCAATTTTTACCGTTTTAATTAGAATTCCAATTTAATAGAGTGAACAATAAATTAAGGTACTTTGAAATATATTAAATGGAATATTTATTTTATATACATTTTATCTACATATAAATGATCTCAGATCACTGTAAGGTTACTTAGAACCTGTTCTAAGGAGGACTTAAAAATTAAAGTATAGAGCAGATTAGATTTAAATGCTAAATATTATTGCCCTGATATGTGATGCAAGAAAATTGGGGGAAAAAAAAGTTCAGTTGTTGGTAAATGTCCTCATCATCACAATGAGGCAAAATTGTGCCCGTGATAAACAATGTTCAGTGTCTCTTCACTTAATTCTCAGACGTTGTGAAGTTTGACTGATGGTTCTGCCGTAGCTCTACGCATTTAGCTCAGCCTCATGGGGCCAATCTGTACAGATAAGCACGTCTGTACAGATTAATACCCGAGTTATTATTTCCAGGTGGTGAGAAATTGTTTTAAAAATAAGTTCATTAATAATCGAGTGTCTTTAGCACTCTTTGAGTCACCAGTGGACAAACTGTACCAAAGTCAGGAAGGAGCTTCTAGATAAATGTAGGCAGCTAATGGAGGGGAGAAAAAAAAAACAAAAGGTGGAATTTCTTGTAAAAAAAAAAAATTTGTTGGTGCACATAATAAAAAAAAACAAAAAAAAACACTCACATAGACATCTGAGCGGAACAAATATACTTAAAAAAATTAGTTCACATTCACAAATAAATTATGCATAAATTCAACTTTAATTTGCAGTGAAAACGCACCATACAATCTGAAGTTTAATTCCAAACCACAGTTTGGACGGCGACGTATTTGTCATTGCATGTCTTATGAGATTTCCCTGTTGTGACGGCTCCTGCAGCTCAAGTTGAAGCACCACATCAGAAGCAATTATGAAGGCTGGGGCTCATTTTGAAGTGGCAGAGAGTGATGTTAGCCAAAACGTGCGCCGGCCTCCACCTTCGTTCCACATGAGCGCTTTGACAGACGTGTAACATAAGAGGTAGAGCGTCGCATTCATGACGGAAAGCTGGTGTGTAGGTTGGAGGATGTTTGTGCTCTCCTGTCAGTGTGCAAACATTTTGTATTTGTAGCTTTGCACTAGTTGTAGTTAGAAGTTTTAGATGTCAAGACTTTGACTCTACAGCAATGCCTTCAAATGTTCCTACAATATACTGAGTTCCTGCATGAAAGTCAGGTGCTTTATTATGATGGACTTAGAAATCTGAGCGATGTATTGCATTTATTGTCAATTGAGGTAACTTAGGCAGTTGGTAGAGCTGTTGCCTTGCAGCAAGACGGTTCTGGGTTCGATTCCCGGCCCGGGTCTTTCTGCATGGAGTTTGCATGTTCTCCCTGTGCATGCGTGGGTTCTCTCCGGGTACTCCGGCTTCCTCCCACAGTCCAAAAACATGACTGTCAATTAATTGGTCTCTCTAAATTGTCCCTAGATGTGTGTGTGCATGTTTGTTTGTCCTGTCCGTCTCTGTGTTGCCCTGCGACAGACTGGCGACCTGTCCTGGGTGACCCCGCCTCGCGCCCGGAACGTTAGCTGGGGATAGGCACCAGCACATCCTGACCCTACTAAGGGACAAGGGAGTATAGAAAATGGATGGATGGATGGATGAGGTAACTTCGGTTTCCATAAAAGGGATCAGGACCATAACAGCGTCGTCACTCAACCAAACAATTCCCTAAAAAGTGAAAAAGGAAAAAAAAAAAAGAATCGTCCGACTCGCTGCATTTCATCTTAGTTTCATCAGAAAATGTTTGTGAGCGAAATCTCAGCGGAGTTCATACACATGTACATGAAACAGAGACTAATTACTCCGGAGGGTTTTCCTCTCTTGTTTGAAGCTCAAGAACATGAGCAAAAAAGCTTACCTCCAAAAAGACATCCAGGTCATTAACTAACATTTTCATGCGCAAAAACAAACAGGAAAAATTGACCCGTCTGTGTGAACATAAATCAATACAGCAGGGGAAAAAAATGGTTGTTCTATGCGAGATGCACAACGTAATTGACACATTTCAAAGTTAAACTGAAAGGGTAATGTTAAAGGACATTTGAATCCCTCTATAGACCATTCTACAGTCTGAGTACAGACAATGAACTTTGACATTTGCAACGCTGCCCCCTGTTGGACTAAATTGTGATTTTTTTTTTTTTTATAGAACCATTTGGAGCACATGTCAAATTCAAGGCTCCCAGGCCGAATCCGGTCCGCCGTAGCCTTTTATCTGGCCCACAAAAAAAATAGGACCTTCAATATTATTTCAACAGTCAAAGCAAAGTTTTTTTAAAATTTTTTACATACTTACAAATTACATTGGTGTGAAAAGATGTTCAATTTTACTTCATTTTAAGAAGTTGTCACCAAAAACGGAGACGGTTATTTGTTAGTATTTTAATAGTTTATAGGTTTTATCAGGACATTCTTGATCTGACCCAAAATGAAAGTGAGTTCGAAACCCTCTGATTTAGAGCAGGAATTATTTTAAATAAATGTGGCTGTTGCCCAGAAATCAAGACTGAAACGTTTTCAAAGGTTTAAAAGCGGACACGTGCAACATTTAAGCGATACCGGTTAAGCGGTCGAGGTCAAACTGGATTGGTTGAACCTGCTTTGTAGACGCCGTCAAAGAAAACCAAAACATTCAGCACATTTTCAGCAAAAAGGCAATACAAAGTGCTAATTAATACGCACTAGTACTGCATTAATGCAGCTGAGACTCAAACATTGCTGCAATTACATGAACAATAACAAACCTTATTCTAATGTTACGCTATGCTGTTTTCACTGATTAGCTCTCCTCTGCATGCCAGATGCTTGAAAATTAAATCGGCCTATAGTTAAGCCCAAAATAGCCCAAAAGTATATAAATATGCTTAGTTCTGATAGGTTTAAGTTCAAAGTTATTTTTGTTTAGCCAAAAGATTTTTTTCCCCTCACACAGGGCTCTGTCAAAAATATGAGTCAATGTACAAAGGCTATGAATTTTTTTTGCATTTTAACAAAACAATCCATGTCAATATACATCGTATATTGATGGCTTATATCTCTGTATAACAATCCATCAGTTCCAAACCACTAATCTCAATAAACATACGATATTCAGAATGGGAGTTGATCAAAAGTGACCCACATATTTCAAAGATGCCATATGATCCAACAAGATCTACTTCATGTCTTCACCTTGTGATACATGATTGTGAATGTCCAGAGGTAGATGTGCTCACTCTTGGACTATGATATACACATTTTAAAGGTGAAAAAAAATTATGCTGTTAAAAAATAATAAGGCTAGTTGGGGAAGTCATTATGTCTTTATCACCGGTCTACATTCTGTAATAAAGAGAAGACAAAGTTATAAATTTTGGATGTTCAATGGGAGTCCTCAGTTCTTGTGACTGACGGCGAGTTCAGGCGAGGACAGTCACACCTGGAGTTGCTGAAGTCAAATGCGTGACTCTGACTCAGCTGTCCATCCTTTGGGGCATTTATCTTGGTGTCACCTCTGAGCCTGTTTACTTACCGGACCAAGGTGCAAGGCGTTTGGTCACAAGTTTTCAAAGTGTGAACCGCTATGAAGCCACCTTGTGAGGAAGGAGAGTTTGTTATCTCTTCAATGTAGGTCTGGCATGTTCACTGTAGATTCTGTTCCATCGGTTTTCCATCTCTGATCAAAATATACACATTGTTGACCTGAGAAGAGAGTCTCCTGTCCATAAGGTGTATGTTCACGTCCAAAACGTCTTACCAGAAGAACTCTCCGTTCTGTCCTGTCTTGTGAAGTGGATGTTTAATTTCCACTACAAAGATCTGTGATCTTCACCCTGCAGTGAACTGCAAATACCATGATGCTTGTGTTTGGCTGTTTATTCTTAAACGGAACAGATATAGGAAGCCGTTTTGCTCTCTGTTCAAGTCTTCAGGGTTATTCTGACCTGAGTCTTTTGACAGGGGGTGAAAGTCGTTTGAAATTCTTGCCGGTGCCATGCCAAAAATCAGTGCTGCCTCGTTGAATATTCTCTCTGTCTCCCTGCAAACCAGAACAAATAAAACCATATAAATATTTTACTGTGCTACCTGTACGGGTAACGCAGAAAGTAGAAGCGCTTTTCGCACGATGTGGAAAAAAATACAGAATTTGATTAAAGTTCTGTCACACAGGAGATGAAAAGTAACTCGCTAACTTTAGTTGCTTTGCTCCAATTACAATTTTGTACTTTACGTTGTCTACAAAAACCTGAACTTGTAGTTTTACTTTTACTTTTTTGGGTAAAGTATTTCACTCAGTTGCATTTGAAATCGTATCCATAAATTAGTACAAATAAAAACAGCAGGAAAAGCCCAGCTTTAGACAGTATTACGACCTCATGGTGCAGGAGGCCAAGAGACTCCAGGACACAGCATGGACAGTTCAGAAACAGTCTGAATTTAAAAACCAAACATTTCTGAACCAATTAAGTCGCGTTTTGTACTGCCTTTTGCTAACAGTTCTATCCTGACTTAAAGTAAAGCCGTGACAGGTTCTGAAGGACGGCTCTACAGCAGCCGCTCTCCCAGGTACTGAGTACTGCTGCGAGATCTTTTAGTGGTACGCGGTACCGGACCTGCTGCTCTTTGATTGGTCATTAGACCCAAGCAGAGAAAGTGGTGTGAAGGTTTATTGTATTTTTTAGTGTTTTTTGATAGACTGGCTTTTTGGGAGGCCTAGGACCCTCAAACGCACCAAATGTTGCAGGGTAATTGTGTCAATGCAAATGGAGTTTGGCCACTAAAACTATTAGATTTTGTCAGTAGTCAGTCTCCTGGTGCTGTACTGTGGCTCTTAGTGATTATGCGTGTGTTTAGCCGTTGAGGTGAGGTGCGATTGTATGCGAGACAATGATGAATCACTCAATAGGCCTCTGAAAAATTCGTCCCACTCGCTTCTGAGATCATTAAGGTTCAAGTATAAACGTCATCACACAGGAAGGCGATGGGTTCTGTAACCCAGAGAACTTTTGATGTGAAATGTGTTTACAACCCAGCAACAAGAGCAAAAATCAGTAAGACTGTCGATGTCAACGGCGAAGCGGGTTCTGTAGCACTGGGTTGAAAGGCCGCTCAGGGGGGAAGAAGCCGTAACTCTAAAAGCAACGTGAGAAAAAAAACTGATCAGAATTTGCTGATGGAGACACGGACAAAGACCTAAAGATCAAAACCAGACTTGATTAAATTAAAGTGTTGGACCAGAATGACCATTTCTGGGATTCATCAAATTGGAAAATTATCAGTATAATTTGGACAAACTATGGACTGTAAAATCAGACTTTTGTCTTTTTTTCTAGGATAAACTAAAACATTCATTCTCATGTAAGCTTTAAAAAGATGTTACTGATGTCCCAGGTGTGGAAAGTTTGGGGACTAGATGATGTGAATTCATCTTCAGGAGTTAATATCATGTCACCTAATTGGTTTTCCTAAGTGTCAAATCAAATCTGAGGAAAAGAACTGTTCACCAGTCCATTGTAGGGCAACTCTGATACACACGCACACACACACAAACCTAAAATTTTACAGCCTTTGTCATAACACTGCAATGCTCCGTGCTGCGGAACAATCTCGCCGTTTCACATTTTGATGCGACACAAAAAAAAGAGTGAATCAGCATCGATGGCTTCTCTCTCCTCATTACAGCAGAGTCTTTATGGATGAGATAAAGATATTATTACAGATTTGCATGGGCTCCGTTTTCAAGCCGCGATCTCTCCCAGCAGGAGAGTCCTCGTGCCACGGCTGTGGTTTATCTGAAAGGGATTCTGTTAGTTTCCATCAAAGGCCCTCTGACTGCACGTTTTCAGTGTGGCATTTAGATCGACATTTTTCCTGCGCGTCTCTTGTTCGGTGACGAGGCGCCTCCCCTTTGCCTCAGCTGTTATTGGTTTGGTACATAAAATGAGTTTGATCAGAACATTAGGAAACTAACATTGCGTGCTTCTCCTCATTGTCGTACAGCGCACACATGTACACAGAACTGATAAAGCTGTTTGCCGCTCATATGATTGTTGTTGTTATTTTGCTTTTTGGTTACATCTACGTGCATTTAAGGGAAAAACTTGATTTTATGTGATTGGTGGGGTTAGGAGAGCTGAGTTAGGTTGCATTTCATTCCTGTCTTCTCCCTGAGGTCCTACTGCGACATGCAGAAAAAAACAACCAATCAGAGCCAGGAGGGTCTTACCGCTGTCAATCACACCCGTAAACATGTTCCTCATTCCCCCCTTTTTTCTGCATAGCTAATGGCCGTGCTTAAGACTAGTAAGCACGGCCAGCATTAGCACAACTGCAGCGGATACATTAGCTTGATTGACAGCGCTAAGACCCTCCCCCTGGCTCTGATTGGTTGTTTGTAACCAGGAGCGGTGCAGTTCAGATGATCATGTCTCGTGTTTTAGTGTCATGACATAGTGACAGTTTTAACAAATATCTTAATATAAATGTATAAAATGGCCTGCACAGTGGCGCAGCTGGTAGAGCTGTTGCCTTGCAGCAAGAAGGTTCTGGGTTAGATTCCCGGCCCCGGTCTTTCTGCATGGAGTTTGCATGTTCTCCCTGTGCATGCGTGGGTTCTCTCCGGGTACTCCGGCTTCCTCCCACAGTCCAAAAACATGACTGTCCTCCTCTCGCCCGAAACGATAGCTGGAGATAGGCACCAGCAACCCTCCCGACCCCAGTAAGGGACAAGGGTGCAGGAAAATGGATGGATGGATGGAAATGTATAAAACTTACCTGCTGCAGCTTTAAGAAACGACATGTTTGTTTTCTCAGATTGTCTTTGTCTAAGCTGAATCGGGTAACTTGGAAAAAAAAAGCAGCAAACGTATGGAGCCTCCTCTCCCAGGAATACTCCATACATTTACCCTGCACTTTGACATTTAGCCAAAGTGCTTTTCTACCTTCACTCCAGAGGTCCATGTAATGTGGAGAAGTTCAAACAGAGACATTATAATGCATCGCCGTAAAAAGGCCCAGGAAATTGTTCCGTGTTGAGACGGAGAACCCCCTGCATGTCTGCTTTATATCCAACAAAGACGACTAAACGGCCTTAAATCAGCTTCAATTTGACGTCTGATCTTCCTCGACCCTAAAGCATAATGGCCGGGAATATGCAATCCTACTTATTAAGAGCTGGATGAAGGTACCTCGACGACTGTGCCGGCACAAAGGTGCGCTGTTAGCGGAAACGTTCTCATGCAATGAGCAAGATTAATGTAGAGCTACATTTGGCTCTCTGGAAGAAGACAGGAGATTTCCTCTTTCTTTCTTAAAGCACTTTTAAATAATAGAGGCGGTTAAAAATGAAATGTGAAGTCTTAATACTGCGCTTTTATGTAAAAAAAAAAAAAAAGATGTTAAAGATGAATTTGAATCCAACCTGAAATGAACGTTGCATCACGTCATTGTGTTTTAAACACACATTAAGCAATAATGCAACACAAAAGAAAAAGGGTTAATGAGAAACTAGACGCTTATCATTAGATTCACTCAACTGGTCATCCTGTTACTGGCTTGGTCAGAGAGTCCAGGAAAAAAAAAATATAAAAGCTGTTCATCAGCTGCGGAAAGATTAAAGGAGGAATTTCCATCCGGTTTGGATTTCATCATCCTTCAGTGAGAAAGATTTATCATAAGCTAAAATCATTCAAGACGGCGTCCCTAAAGGCAAACAACCCGGATAGTTCACCAGCAGGTCAGAGAGAACTTGTCAGGTCTGAAGCCAACTTTGACGACTTATTGTCTGCATTTATTATCCAGATGTAAATGTACCAAAACATGTATGTAGCTACAAACTGATGTATTTAGCTACATACATAAGCTACATGCATGTAGCTTAAATTAACTATAAATACAAGTGTCTAGTGAATGCTTTAGAGGGTTAGTTCATGAACCTCATTGCCAACGTGGAACAGGTCAAGGATAAAGTTCAAAGCAGGTCTAGGCTGTAAAGCGATATTGTAAACTTGGAACATCTCATGGAGCACAGCTCAATCCATCTCCTGAAAAATAGAAAAATCATGAAATGGGTTCTCTCCGGGTACTCCGGCTTCCTCCCACAGTCCAAAAACACGACTGTCAGGTTAATTGGTCTCTCTAAATTGTCCCTAGGTGTGAGTGTGTGTGTGTGCATGGCTGTCTGTCTCTGTGTTGCCCTGCGACAGACTGGCGACCTGTTCAGGTTGACCCCGCCTCTCGCCCGGAACGTTAGCTGGGGATAGGCACCAGCACCTCCCGACCCCAGTAAGGGAAAAGGGAGTATAGAAAATGAATGGATGGATGAAACGGCTGCAAACATGGCAAGATGTGATTGTGCCTGAGCTGACAGGTCTGATCGGACGAGACCAAAACTGACCCACATCTGTTTCAGAAAACTAACCCTGGACATCACGGTTAACTCAGTGCAGCGATGCGGTGGCAACATCACGCTGTGCGGATCTTAGAGGTTGCAAATGACTTGAGTCTCGGATGGAGATTTGCCTTCCAACAGGATAACACTTAATTGTAACATAAAAATATTATATACATAGAAAGATACAGGGAGAGAAAATCAGCTAGGGCCAGCTTCGATTTAATTCACGACTTACTTCAAACACTCCCAACGTTTTGGACTTGGAGGGAAGCAGGACGACCCTGCTAATGGGCGAGCTCTCCGCCGCCTGCCAGGGTAATTAGCCGAATTAACCAATCCCCCACATCTGCGAGGTGACCCCGGTGTTGGGGTGAGATCCTCCTGATGTGCAGAGGATCTCCACCGTAATTACCGCCTTCCAGCGGCGCCGCGTACCTGTCGGCCTCGTCGGCATTTGTTTAGTCCGTGACGTCAGAGAGCAACAGAGTCCGAGCGGCTTCACAATCGTCACGACGACCCGACGCAATTAATGGACTTTGAAGGATGAAACGGAGTCATCTTGAAGGCGCCGCCGGTTGCTTGGCAAGGGAATGAAGCTTTCGAAGAGGAGTGTAAAATAAGGAACAGTTGTCTTAGCAACCGCTAGTCTGGCTCACTTATGCAACAAATAAAACACAATCATCCTTTTGTAGGCTTTTTAACTAAGCAGTCTATGGACTTCCTCCTTATTTGTATGAGTCACATTTTTTTTATTTTTATGAGAAGTAAAAATCCCTCCTCGCTCGACTTCTTCTCTTTTCTTTTTCCCCCTCCTCTCCTCGCCTTCTCTTCCGGCGAGCGCTTACAGTTCGGGATGCATTCGCCGCCTTTATTATTCAGTCGTGCTCAGTCCATTAAAGGGCATATAAAATATCGCCCTTTCTCCCTCTCCTCTTCCATCTACCTCAACCTTTTCCGTCCATTGTTGCTTGCACATATCTCGCCGCCTCCTCCTCGCTCTCGCAGAGAGAGAACACTTAACCTTGGCGAGGCTCGAGGAGCAGATGGTGGGCCCTTATGTGCGTCCAGCGCCGTCCGCGGCTAATGAAGTGATGTTTCAATAAACACCTGACATTCAAACCGGTTTCAATGTAAATGACAGTGAGGGAAGCGCTCCAAGTTTAGCATTGTGTCCACGTTATCACGCCGGCCCGTGAGCCAGTCCTCCCGAATCAGGATAACAACTGTCCCGTTGTAAAATCACCCAGTTGTGTCTTTATGGATTTTACAGACAAGGGCACATTTACACCCCTCGGTAAAGATGTGCAATAAAAACGTTAAAAATGAATTTGGATTTCATTGCAACACGGAACAAATGGGTAAAAAGCCAATCTTTGATTTGACTACATTTCGTAAATGTGGGGAATAAAAATGGCATAAATGTTGTTCTCGAACTCAAAAGTGGAGCAAGTCTTGGTTCTCCTGCTGTCAAACTACACTACCCACTTTGGTCAGTAGGACAGCATTTACTCCTCAACTATAACATTTTACAAAGTCAGGGCATTGAGAGTAAGAGGAGTCTTTGATCCTTCCTCTCTCTAAATCATCCGCAGTCCTGGATCCTCTTCAATACAGTTTTTATGTCAGCTTCAGATTCAGGCCTGGGAATCGACATTACATTTTTTGTGCTGATTTGTTTTTATTACTATCCTGCGCAGAGACCTGATTACAACATCTGGTGGGCTCGTCATAAAAACGCTCCTAAAAAAGGCTTTAAATGCCATAACGGAGGAGCATTGTGCTGAAGGCGGTGTCAGAAAGAGCAGTAGCTTCTTAAAGAGACGGAAGCCTATTTAAAGGCATGAAATGACAGTCAACTTTCTTTGAAGTTACGCTTGATATATATATATATATATATATATATATATATACAACTTTTTAATAACAACTAAAGATGATATAATTACATTATTGTGTTATAAAATCACACTGTGTCCCCTAAAAGAAAACAAAAATATAGACCAGAAGCTTCCAGAAACACTTATCTTCTTAAAAAGTTACAAGTAGACAAAGAAAAGTAGGAGTACCAATGACTATAGTAGTAATAAAAAACTATTTCTCTGCATTCAATTTTGTCTCAACTGAGTAAATGCACAGAAATTCAAGTTTTGATTTAAGAAAGTGCAATAAAAAGGCGTTATCCTGCTGGATTAGGACGTTAATTTATGCTTAGGGATTTTGCAGATTTTTATCGGAGTTGCCAGTCGATATAGCAACCCGGTAGATTATGGAAACTCTGTTCAGGATTAACTCTTCTTGGCCTGAACAGAAAACAACGTTCAGGCCAAGGGGGCCTGAAAGCCTCATCTGAGGGAATCCAGACGAGGCTTCCCTCACGTCTGGAGTCCAGCAATCAGCATCTTTACAACGACAGATGTATTGTTTCGGTGCAGAGTCGAGGCATTTGTCATTGCAGACGTTTTGATACGAAGCTGCAAAAACGCAGGTGTCAATGACTTTAATGGTCGTCGTGTTGCGTTTGAGTGCACAGTGTTCATTTGTATGCTGGGCAACTGGAATGGTTCCCACTTTACCCGACGCATTAGCGATATTGGCCTGGCCTTGCACCGAGTTTCTCCTGCTCTTGACAAGTTAGAAAATCTGTGTTGGAAAAACTTCATTGAGAACATTTAGTCTGAAATCACGATGTTAGTAGACGGCGAACCCCTCAGTCCATTAAGACAGGCAAACTAAATTAGAGGCGCTGATGAGTCATCATCATCACTGACACGGTGTACCGATTCCAATTTTCACATCTGTCAAATCAGATGGATTTACATTATAATACTGTGAGGAAAATGTGTGTATCTGGGGTTTATTTGTGGGAAAATTCTGCAAAGAAAGAACAGAAACTCCCCTGAAGTCAAATCGACTACAAAATTAAAGACGATTAAAGACATATAATGCGATTTATTATATTTTTTTTTGCACAAAATATTATTAGCTACATTGTGCTTTTCTGTTTAAAGCAACATATAGTTCTCATGGATTACATTTTGGAATAGTTAAGAATTTCCCTGTTAAGGTGTTTTGCTCCTTATTTAAAAATGGACAATTTCCAAAACCAAATCTTTGGTTTTGCAAAGACTGAATAATAATGTAAAACATATGCAATACAAGAAGAAAAAATATTATTTTGAATCTAAAGAGCATTTTATTTACCAGGACCAGAAGCTGTTTGATAGGAAATAAGCCAGGCATTTCTCAAAAATATGAAAGCAAAGTGTCAATTTTGAAGGAAAAAAAAATATTAATATTAAAAATGTACATTTTATCAAAAAATGACAGTAGAAATTCTTTGACGTTCTCAATGACCAATGTTAAAACTGACTATAGCATCCAAGCCCCCCTTTAGTTACTCTCCACTGGCATTACTGTAATTTATCTTTGGTGTTGAGTTGCAGGGAGCCATTAAAGTTGGAAAACTTCCTCTACAGAGTCTCTGTTAGATTTAAGTTGAGTCGGGTGTAGCCATTCCTAAAAAAACATTTTAGCTAAATCTAAAATGGCGTCGCAGATGATGCTGTCTCAATTTTACATGATTAGGACAACGAAGGCTTTTTTTTTTTTTAGAGGACTCTGCTAATAAATTTGCGCAGCCGGGATGAACATGCGAATGCCAAGCGCCACAGAGACCGCTTCAAAAGCAAGAAGTGGACTAAGGAGTAGGGCATTCTGGGTAAAAACAACCATGTGAGTCCAGGGCTATTGGGAGAAATGGCTCGTTGTCTTTTAACAAAGACAAAAGAGAATTCCTAAGGCGGCTTAAAAAAAATTTTTTTTTAAAATGACGCCACTCTGTTTTTGTTTACGTTTTGTGAAAAAGATGGTTGTGCTTCCTCTGAGGTTTTCTCTGAGTCATTTTCTTCAGTCGTTCTTGGTGCAGCGCCACCACAGGCGAGGAGGGGAACAGGTTGCTCGAAGGTGTTTGTGTCGAAGCGAACTTTCACCAATCAATGTCTCACAGCTGTCAGAATCAAAGAAACCAACAACAGGCAATAGGCTCCGACTTACTGAGGTACAACAACACTGATTAACAAACAGAATCACCATTAAACTTCTGCCACGACTTATCACCTGCTTCTGCACAAATCCCATCTATAATGCTCTGTAATAATGCGGCAAATCTTCTGATAGTATATTTATGGGCAGTAATAAAATTCACATTTATAATCTCGGTGCAATTAAAGCTCAGCAATAAATTAATTCAGCATCCAGAAGGCAAGATGGTATTGTTTTTATGCGGGATTTGTTACTGCGAAACATTAACATTTCTGCAACATCGACAGATTATGTGACAGCTGCAAAAATAGCAGGTGTTAATTGCCATGTGGTTAATTAGCATAACTGCATGAGCTTTAAAAAAAAAACAAAACAAGTTATTATAAGCAGTTTTAGCAAAAACACCAAAATGAATGAAGGGGGGGTGAATGCTAAATAAATAGTGATCGATATTGATTTTCTAATCCCCTGGAGGAAGTGGATTTGCAGCAATATGAGCTTTATACGTTGCAAAGGCAGAGCACAGCAGCCCGTGTTTGATCAGTCAGCATCAAAGGAAGCACAATGTTGTGTAGCCTAAGCAATAAACCTCGAGATTTTGATGTTATTAAGCTTTCGAATTGCACCGAGCACAAAAATACACGCCGTGCCTCTTCGTCTTCGCCGCAGGCGCTTTTCACGGACTCCGCGATTGTTGCTGTTCTCCCAACGTCAAACCAAACATTTCCCCTTCAATGGGATTGAGATTTATTCACGTCTTGCTGCAGATCTGGCAGTAGCCAATGTGTTTTTAGCTGTTTCCCCAAGGTTTCTTTAGACCGGAATCACAAGACTTATGGTTAACATTCGCAAGCTCATCAGCAGCAACATTTATATTTACGTTGCCAATGATGCGTCGCCAGGATGCGTATTTGAACAGCGCCGATCTCCCGCAAGGCGATTCAAAGTGTTTTATGGAAGAGTCTGAAATCAAACAACAGCTGGCCGTTTGCAGCTGCAGAGCACTTTCATGAACATCTGTACGTGTTCGTTGAGTAGTGAAGTAGAGAGGTTTATCTTGCGCTCTGAAGCCGATGTAAATGGCTTTTACTAAAGATGATGCTCAAACACCAAGGTTCTTTACTTACTGCTTTAAAAATAGCGGCTGGTGAAATAAACTCCTTTCGGGTGTTCTTCAATAAATATTTCTACAGACATTCTGGACCATTTCTATTGATTTCTGTTGAATTTGTGGTCGACTTTTTGCTCATTTTGACACCAGAACCGGCCAATTTTCAGGATGTTTGGTCACGCGTCAAAGCGCCTATCAATGAAATTTTATTTGTTGCACGTTTCAGCAACAAGGTAGTACAAAGTGCTTTACACCATTAAACCACAAAGTCGGGCAACGTAGAATTAACAGTTGAAATATCACATTTAGTCACATGTCGTCATTAAATTCTTAACCCATTATGTTTCAAAAGCAACTCCAGACAGGTGAGCTTTTGCAGTTTGTTGCAGTTTTGCAATATTCTGCGAGTTTGTTCCAGACTTGCAGTGCATGCAAGATGGAGTCGTATGTGAGAAACTGTAAATAAATAAATAAATCACTTTTGTCTTAATTTAACATGAATCCAGATCAGTTTGTTTCTGGTTGCTGAAGCTAATTAGCAAAGAAGCAGATGATTGTTCACGTGGGGGCAACGGTCGTTGGTGGAGCTCCACCAACCGTGTTTCAGAGTGAAACATTGACACTTCTTGTTCTGTCCCTTCACTTTTCCACTTTGCTGCTTTTCAAGCACATGATGACGTCGACGTCGCGGCCAGTGGTGGCGGATCCTGGATGCTCTGCACCCCGGATGAGCACCTCGTTCTGCGACCGCCTTCCTCGTTGCACCCGACACTTTTGCTTTCAACACAGACAACGCATCCATGCATCCATGCGTAAAACAGCACTCTGCCGGAAAGAAAAAGAAGAAGGAAGCAACTTGATTCAATTTGTGTTGGGTTAATATTTTATGAAAAGAACTTCAGGTGCTAACTTGATACCGACAAAGCTTGAAGTGCTTTTGCGTGTTTTTATGAATAAAATAAATGTCTTTGTTTTGGCAGAAATAAGCTGGGTCGGGTTGACCTAACATGTAGAGTTTCCGCCTTGCCCCTCAACGCGATGCCACCCAGGGCATTTAGCCATATAAAAATTTTTTTGAGAGAAAATGAATGAAAAAGCAAATTGCTTGGGATCTACAGGAAACCCAGGGATCTATCAATCGGAAATTTCTTTTAAAAAGAAAAGTGGAAATAAAGTGAGTATTTTGAATGTTTCTTCTTTTTTTTTTTGTACTTTTGTGGGAAAGCGCCGTACTCATTCTTCCCATCCCTGCAACTGGGCAACTGCCTACAGATTGTTGTTAACCGAATCTGGGCAGCACCGGTGGCAGGAGTAAAAATAATAAGAGGGACGAAGTCAGTGTGTTTCCGTGAGGAAAATGTTCCCGACATTGAAAGGAAACAGGTGGGAGGACTCTGCTGACATTTTTACAGAAAAAAAAAAAAAAACCCCAAACAGATCAGGCAGTGTCAGCTGTCAAGTGCTGGGATAACATTCGGTGTCACGGAATGTCATATTAGCGGATGCTAAGACCGAAAAGACAGTCAGGATGAAGGACCGTCTCGCGGCGGAGTCACACCAGCCGCAGGGCCTGACAGGGTCTTGATCTGCACTCATGGGTCTGAAGTACGGTGATACGTTTCCACCCTTCAGGATTAAAATCCCGTCTTGCGGGGGGATTCTTGAGCCAACGAGTTCATACAGCCATCCTTGAATGTGACCTTTTTTTTTATTATGACAGCTGCACACCTTTGATGTCTTCAGGCGTGTTTTTTTTTTTTTACTTCTCGTCTCGCGACCTTGTTGTATTGAATACTCTATGTCGATAATAAAATGCATTTCAATGCTCTCAGAACTGCCTTTGTATCAGTGCCCGTCAATGTTCTCATGCAGACGGAGAAAATAAAAATTAGTCGAGCTCGGCTGCTTACAGGTACGCATGGAGGCTGGTTTACAAAAGGAAAAAAAATAAAATGAAACAAAAGCAGGAAATCTTACCAAGTAATTTTTTTCTAACTCCTAGTGCAAATGTCTCGGGTTTTCTTTCATGCGTGCTAACTTATAAGTAACTTTTCAGCAAGATACAGGAGCTTGTTTTAAGTCGGTAACTCTTTAATGTTGATGGAAAAAGTACTTATAAATTCACTCATAAAGCATTTTTGCTATAAGTGAAATTATCTGCCAATGGAACTACAGCATTTCTTTTTCATCAATATTAAGGAGTTACTGACTGAAAACAAGCTCCTGTATCTTGCTGAAAAGTTACTGATAAGTTAGTTTTGCCTTATTTCAAGTGTTCTAAGAAACCAGACCAAAATAACGCTCTGATTATGTGTTTTCGTACTATAATTATGATTTAAAGACGTAGGTCCCAGCTATGCTACTGTGGATTAACTTTTATTCCAAACAGCTATTTTATACTCTATTCTTTTCTTCTTCATTTGAAAAATATCTTCAACTGTGGTATTCCAGTCAGAAATACTCCAATGTCGATGCTGTGCCAGTCAAGCCCAGATTTTAGTACGGGTTTACCGGGGCTGCAGCCCGGGGGCCCGGCGCTTTGGGACCCCCAAAGATGCTTTGTATTTTTGTGAATGAATAAAGTCAGATTGCCTCACGTTTATCACTTGCTAAGAGGATTTTGGCGGTGTTGTCTGATTTGTTCTGGCAAACGTCCATCACGAATGCTTGATTCTTATTGGTCCAAATTGGACGCTTCTTACACATTGAGGCGGAGCTTCAGGGAGAGATTTGTCAAGATGGCGGACAACACAATGAATGACAGCGGAGCGCAGGAACGAAAGAAAGAACAGCGCGACCAAGAGGTGATGAAGAAAATATCCAAGCTATCAGGGTTTTTTTAAACTCATATTGGACATGGAACAGAACCATCGTTGTCCCTCTCCGCTTCTCGTTGCTAACAGCGATTCTATGGTTCGGTGCCCTGGGAGTCAGAGGCGGCGGAAGGGCAACTTCTTCTCCAGGTGGAGCGATGACCACGGATAATCTGTACAGGACTGATCCTGCACTTTGGGTAAAAACAGCTTAGTGGGCTGAGCAAGAAGCAGAAAATATGGATGTTAATTTGAAAGCATCGGAACATCTTTACAAACACCGGAACCGGATTCTTCTCCAGTCGCGTTTTGAAAGCTAGCTCCAAGTCCATCCGAACACAGATGAGTTCTCCTCCATCCACCGCGGCTGTGTTTGTATTTGAAACGATGCTAAAAGTCAGTGAAGCTATGAAACGGGTTTCCATGAGTGGAAAAAAGCAACAGAACGATTCAAAGAGAAAGAAAACAGCTAAAGTCACAGGAAAAGTAATGGGACTGCTCATGCGACTGCTCTGCTCGCTCAATGCGAAGTTAAAAAGCGGAACTAGCTTTAGCTTCCAGCTAGCAGCAGTGGGAGGAACTAGCTTTAGCTTCCAGCTAGCAGCAGCGGGAGGAACTAGCTTTAGCTTCCAGCTAGCAGCAGCGGGAGGAACTAGCTTTAGCTTCCAGCTAGCAGCAGCGGGAGGAACTAGCTTTAGCTTCCAGCTAGCAGCGGGGAACTAGCTTTAGCTTCCAGCTAGCAGCAGCGGGAGGAACTAGCTTTAGCTTCCAGCTAGCAGCAGCGGGAGGAACTAGCTTTAGCTTCCAGCTAGCAGCAGCGGGAGGAACTAGCTTTAGCTTCCAGCTAGCAGCAGCGGGAGGAACTAGCTTTAGCTTCCAGCTAGCAGCAGCGGGAGGAACTAGCTTTAGCTTCCAGCTAGCAGCAGCGGGAGGAACTAGCTTTAGCTTCCAGCTAACAGCAGCGGGAGGAACTAGCTTTAGCTTCCAGCTAGCAGCAGCGGGAGGAACTGTCCGAATCCTGTGGCGAAGGGCCGACTGGCAGAGGAGCTCGCGCTTCCTGCCCTGACAGCAGCTACAGTCCAGTTATCACTGAATCAAGGTTCTGACCAGGTTTGGCTCTCAGAGGGGAAATAACCTGACTGTCTGAAGTTGGTAAGGAAATAAACCTGATAATTACAGAGAAAGATACAGTTGATAAAAATTGAAAGAGGGAGAGAGACAGATAAAGATAGAAATGAAGAAGGATAAATAAATATTATGCATAGAGGATGGATAGAGAACATTGTCAAATGTTCTGTTGAATAAACATATTCAAGATGTTCAAGTATTTCTTTAATAACTAGTAAGTATATTTTGTTTATAGTAATGATCTTTACATTCATTAAAGGTGCACCGATAGTACATTTCTGGCCGATCACCAATCTATAAAAATCTGACTTGCTGAAATGTCTTTGTGCATTTGTGTGCAAAATATAGCAAGAAAGTTGTGACTGTTGTAAACATGGCATGGAGAGATGGCCTGGTGGCTGGGACTGTCCATCAGCCCTCTGTCATGGTGGACAATGGCTGATTTTTGTGACCTTGTTGCTAGATAAGGTTTGGATAGGATCAGTTCCACAAGCAAGTCACAGCCAAACGCAGGCCACCCAAAGGGAAGGAAATCAGGGATATAAATATATACATGTATATATGCATATGCAACTGTATAACAATAATTAAGTAGGGCCCCCACCTTGGCTGAAGCCCAGGGGCCCACACCCTCCTGAATCCGGCCAACGTTGTTATGCAACATCAAAAATCAGAGACGAGGAATATAGTATGTCCTGAGCATGGCTAAAGCAGCGCTAGGCTAAACATTTTCTGAAAATAGTTGTAGTTTTAGATGACATGTTTTGTTTTGTTTTCTTTTACCCCTCTGTAAGTAAATTCTTCAGAATTGACCCAGAAGGGTTAATAAAGTACAAAAGCCACAACATGCACAGAACAAAACCCGCTAAAAATTGTCTTTACTGTTGTGTTGGCATGCATAGAAACCAAGACGGGGCGTGTGCAGGGAACCTCGCTCTATCACCATTCATAATAATATCTCCATGGAAACGGAACATATTAACTGAGCTGGAAGTGACTTTTGCAATGACAGGGGGAAATCATCACATCTGAGTGCAGAAGCAAGCGGCCCAGTGACCCGCTAAAAACTCTCAGGGTCATTTAAGAAATACAGCAGGAAGATACAGTCAGGAGTTATTCTAATGCTAATCTGACATGTTTTTTATTGCATAGGCACAGTGTGTTGTTTTAAATGCAAGTTTTCATCGCGCTTGCTTTATCTTTTGCACCCGATTCTCAAAATAAACCGCATTAAACGCACTCGTCGTGCCCAGCGCGCAGAAGCGGTTTGCAATTTCTTTTAGCAGCCAGAAAGCAAGCAATCGAGAACTTATTTATCTTTTACTTTCGTAATGTTTTGACTGCAATTTCCAGAGAGCTCCGGATTTCGTGGGACTTCGGCGGTGTTCCTCTTCCTCTCCCCGACACACGACGACAGTTGAGGGAGACGGATATCCCACCATCTGGCTTACCTCGGCTGGGCCAAGCAGGCAGATCTTCTTCGCAACTTTAATTGGTTCCGTTCTGTTTATTAACCTCTGTGTCTGAAGCATCTGCTGGAATGCTCTGCAATCATGGAGTTTGGATTTCAAAAGAAAAAAAAAAAGTAATATGATTTTAAAAAACAATTTATTCCAGTTATTTGATTATATATAAAGAAAAAGTACTTGCTGAAATTTTTAATAAAATTTAGCAGTGGGTGTCGCAGCTCCGAAAGTGAAGTTTTTTGCAATAATAAAAAAAAACATGCATCTATCTATACGGGCAGAATGTTCCCTAAAACGGATGCTTTCTTTAGATGTGAGGAAAAGCCACGTCGCTTCAGAGAGACGTTATTTTCTCGCGAGCGCTATTTTGCGAGCAGACCCGCCTCCGCCTCTTGTTTCCGATTTAGAACGAGACGAAATCACTCGGCACTTGAAAGAGCCGCTTTGTGAACTTCGCCCGACAAATGTGAACGCGCCAGATCCGGTTTGGTGTGTGTGTAACCGGATTAGGGGGAAACTCGAGGTGTATAAATAAAATTAATTGAACGTCGAATCGTTCCATGACTGAAACAGGCAAAACAACAACAACAACAAAAAAAAAAACTCCAGAACATAGACCGTGTCGTTTCGAAGCGTTTGGCTGTAGCGTCGCCTTTTCTTGTCCCGCCACGTTCTGGTTGGAGGAATTGTAAACCGAGCTGCGTTTGTTGCATTACATCCTGTTATCATCCCGGAACACGCCGCAGAAAGCGCCGCGTTGCCCCTCTTTAATCTGCAGTAGCGTAGCTGGGCTCGTCTGTGAGTGTTTGTGGCTCTGCGAACATGTTCATGACAAACCGTTTGTGTTCTGTCTGAGGGACGTAGAAAAAAAAAAAAAAGAAATGTAGACCTAGAAGACCATTTGTCACTCAGCAGCAGACTGCAGTGTATAATTACCACTCAATGCACAATCGGCTGTCTTGTCACACCCTTTAAGCCAGGACTCTTCAGAATGGCTGGAGACACTTCGTTTTGTTTTGCTTAATATAAAGCATATGAAGATGTTGTTTTTGCAATATGTCCTCTTTTTGGGGGGAATATTGTAAATCCTATTGTTTTAATAGTGAGACATGTTGTCTCCCTTCTCGTTTTCCCCTGCCTCGCTCTTTCTTCTCCTTCCCCACTTTGCTGTGCCAGCACATTTGCAGGCGGAGTTGCTGTGGGGGTGGCGGCTTAATAGGGTGGTTTGGTCTGCGCTTCAGGCCCAGATGAAAACGGTCAATAATTCGTACCTGTGCCTGGAAGGACACGCGGAGGGCAGCGCAAATTTGACAAGGGGTGAGATGTTTGACAAATAAAGGATTTCTTAAGTTTTTCTAAGGAGGCTGAGGTTTAAGAGGAGTTGCGGGGAGACGGTGTTGGAAAGATTTGAAAATGCACTCCAAATAAAAAAAAATATGGCAATGTTAGCAGCAGCAGAAGTTGTTAAAATCCAAAAGACTGGATATTTGTTAAAGTGGAGCAGCACAGTGTCGGAGCTTACTGAAGGATGAGAGCATGCAAACCCTTTGAAATTTTCATCAAACAGCAAAAAACAAACAAAAAAAAGCTTGATCTTTCTCAGAATTTTATCAAACAACTAACAGTCCTAACGTTTTTCAGGTATATATATCAAAACATACCACACACAAAGCTTGACAGCCTTATCCCTGCTGCTTTTCTGCTTCGTGTCTGACTAGCACTTCAACTGTAAACATCACGGCGAAGTCCCGTTCAAACGATGCTATCTACCCAGCCGGCGTACCTAGGTGGGCCCCGTATGGGGAAAAAGGAGGGCAGACAATATGGGTCCCACATGGGTTTGTCCGTGTAGGGCCCATGTAGGGGGTGGCCCTACATGTGCAAACCCGTGTGGGGCCACCATGGAAACCGCGAACAAACCCATGTGGGACCCCAAATTGTCCGCCCTACTTTTCCCCATATGGGGCCCACCCAGGTATACTGGCTGGGCTAATCGCCTCCTTTACAAATCTGCAGTCTCTGGTTTAATAGTTACATGACAACTCACAGAAGGATAATTCTAAAATGGTCAATTGATCGTTACAGATGAGAAACAAAAACTTACAGTCATGTCAAAAACACAAAAAGTAACGCACCCAGTCATGATGCCACTGAACAGTGACAATTACACCCAGTTGATACCTGGATGCCTGTAACATTCAAACCAGGAAGCCATCAGAAGTGACACATACACTAGAGATGCTTTAGGACCTGATCTCCCACATTCACCCTCTGCTTCTTCACCAACCCACGCGACGTTTCCGTTCAGTGCGCCAGCGTACACGGCAAGATATGAAACACCCAACATTTTAAAATGCGTTAGCTCTCCTGTGTGTTTTCACCTTAACGATGTTGGCCTCATTTTAAGATTCAGCCAAGGCTTGTTTTCTGATGAAGTAATCTGCTATGAAATGAAATTTTCCTGAAGGGTTTCTGCTTTTGTTGTTGCGCTTACTCCATACATTGATGTGTGCCACATTTCTGATGTTAAAAATACGAATTTGAGCACAATTCCTGTCTGTCGGCTGCAAAACGTGGATTTTGGCTCGTCATCAGTGCCGTTTGCTTTGTGAATCGGGCACGGAGACAGAGCACTAGGAGTTGGAAGCTAAAAGTGTGTGCACTGCAATCTTGGTAAATCTGCCCGTTGATCATTAACATCTTAAGCTACACTCTTTGTGCTCTGCAGACAAAGACAGAAAGTTTGAATTAGCCGCTTGTGAATGGCGGCAGACCTCGCCGTTCCACTGATCAGGCTTCAGGTTTGAGTATGCGCCGCTGGTTTCATAATGAAAGTGCAGGTCTGCGGATGAAAGGGGTGTTCCCTCCCTCGCCGCCGAGTCCCGTCTCCCCGCCTGAACCCAATCAGCCATTCAAACTGTGTAGGCGCAGCTTAGTGTTGGCTCATCATTTTGGCTTTCACTGCTCAGACAATAACTCGCAATCTGTTCACGTTTCTTACCGTATATCAGGCTGGATACATCTGCCTCCCCAAACCCCCCTTAACCCCTCCATGCTGCTTATTGGGAATGAACGAGTTGCTGTGAATGATGCGACGCGATCGGATTGAGCCTCATAATTCACGAAGACTCATCAAGACGTTTGTGCTGGCTTGTCTGGGCGCGCGGAAAGTAAATGAAAATAACAACATGTTTACATTTTGTGCGTTTTATAAGACACCCTGCGGACGCCTGCAGCCAGTTTGCATATGTTAAAGGGGCAGTGCTGTGTATTTTCCAGGCGCATAGTGCCATTTCATAGTACTATCAGGTAACAATGTAGTCTTCATTTGTTACAAAAATGCTGTATGTATAAAAGATGAGTTAAAAGAAATTTGACTTTGTAATCAGCTCTCTGTCACTTTAAAAACTCCTCCGGTTTCTGAAACTCTGCCTTAAGGAAGCCACAACGTTGCTTCTTTATTAACACTTGAGCAACATTTTTAGCAGCGTAAAACCGAGAAGTAGATTGCATAATGACCTCATAATGATTCGCAGTTCCAATATGTGTTTGCTAATTGCTGCTGGCTAGTCTGAAGGAGCTGCTCTATGAGGCAGAAGCTTGGAAACTGCAACACCGAGGAGGAACTTCATCTTTGAAGGCGTTTTGCATAACTGAATGGTTGCCATAGGAGACTAAAGGATTTATCCATCAGGCATTTAAAAAAAAGTAAGCAAAACTCCAGGTTTTTTTTTTTTGACGAGGGAAAAACATTACAACATAATGTAAAGCTAAAAAAAAATGTTTTACATAACACGTCCCCTTTAAGCTTTGTATAGATTTTTGCTTTTTATTTCCCCCCCAAATGAAGTAGTACTTTTTATTATCATTACATTACTGCTGTTCAGTTACAGTAGAAACCTGTCTCACCTCAAACGTACAAACGGGCATCGTGAAGGAAACAACATGCCGGTCTCAACGTCGGAAGCTTTCCTGTGAGGGAATCGCGCCCCGTCACGGGAGCAACAATGAGAAGACGAGTTCAATTTCCCTTCTCCACCCGTCTTTCTGCCTGGGCGTGGTCAAACGCTGTTGGGCGCGTTCAATCTCCTCACCAGCCCGCCTCTCGGCTGCTTGGCGAGGCCTCGTCACCTGGGCGCCGAGCCGCCTCACTCCACTTCCCTGTTTGTTTGTGTGGCACCAAGCTCTGCTTTCACGCAGACATAATTAAATCAAGCCTAATCCACTATTTATGCATTCCAACTCCTGAATTATTCACACATCAGTTTTATGTGCTGTTGCATTTTTTTCTTCTTCTTCTTCTTCTTCTTCCCAGAGACAATTTAAACTCATGCACCAGCTGTTATTGAAAACTTCTTCCCTCAAGATTGCTTCTTTTATTAATTACGCCCCTCCTCCGTATTGGTAATGCGCAACACAGCCACATAAAGACCGCGCTTGCATCTTTTTTTTTTTTTTTTTTTTACTTAAGTGAGTATAAATTTGCTTAATGCAGCCAAACACTGTGTAATAAGAGTAATTAAAACCTCAGGAGAGAGCATCGGTTTATTTTTAAGCATCTAAATGCAGGCGCACGCCTTCATGCAAACGGCGCACAATGAAGAGGTGGAGGCATACGTCGGCTTTTTCCACAACAACAACAAAAACGGATCCCCCTTAGCTTTCGTTATTTGAAACGAGAACTGTTCAATGTTGAATCAACGCGCTGCAAAACTTTCAGGCTGCCGCACTCGGAAGGCAAATACTTATTAAAAGCTCCGGGCTCGTTTAATGGGCTACAACGGCGTACCGTTGACTCTTAATTAAAAGGGAAAACGCTTAATGACAGGGATGCCAAATGGATTTTAATTTCTATTAATATTAAGAGCGAATGCGGTTAATTAACCTGACTTGCATTGTTAGTGAATTTACATCCGCCAGGAGGAAAATACGCGGTTCAGCCGAGGTTAAAAACCATAAAAAAAAAATCAGCAATTCTTTCTGACGCTGTGAAGTCCAGCTGAACAGTGTGGACTTAAAACCCAACATGTATCAACAGGGCAAAAATGGACGCCAACTTTCTCCTCGTTATCTGACATTAAATCAGACTAAACATTTTGTATTTTAGGTCATTTCGGTTTTCCAAATTATTTTCCATTTGCTGCCTGCCAGGATAATGAGAAGGTTGTAGAGGCTCTTCTTGGTGTTCAGAAACACAGAACACCAGTTTCTGTCTTCCACCAGTTTAAAAAAGAAAAAAAGCACACATTAGCGTAGCAAATCAAACACACTACTTTCTTTAATTTTTTTGCAGTTGGTGATCGTTGATTGTTACTAGACCTGAAATGGGCCGAGGGAGACGAAACTGAGCCAATCAGACAAATTGATTTGCCAACTCAAACTCTCTGTGTCCACAGACGAACACAGTGTTTTACTGAAGGTGTCGCATAAATAAAGGTCTTCTTAGCGAAGATGCCGGCTGAAAATGGCGGGACAGTATGTTTGTCAAAAGCAAAGCAAATCCTTTACTGACGCGTAGGGAAAGGCCACTCTGTAAGGAAGAAGCTGTCACTTCCAAAAGCCTCATAAAAACAGATTATATTTCACAAATGCGCTTAGTGAAACAAGTATCAACGACGCTACGTAAGCGATTGTCTGCTGTCGTTCTCGTCCAGGAGGAACGAACGCTCCGGGTTAAAGACTCCATGCGATCTGCTCGTTTTTCTTAGATACAGAATGATCTACGTACTAGCTTACTGTTCTGTTTGGTGCCAAAGATCAACTGGGATGTATTGGAGTGGGATAAAATGAAATGTTTCTTCTTTTCTTTTTTGGGAAAGTGCCTCAAAATGACATTTATCATGAATTTTCGCAACATAAATACACTGAAATGGCTCGAACTGAGAGTTTTCTTTTGTCGACAATATTGCGGTTTCAAAAACTGAAATATTAATATATTAAGAGAAAGTTGCTACACAACAAAACACACTGCCAACTCTCTTACAAGGTGCTTTCTCCGGGCGGGTAGGTACACCTAAAAGGGTTGGAGCCCTTTTTTATTCAGGATTCATCTTGACATAAATCCACTGGGGTGTTGGGGGAAATTCCCTTTAGAGATTTTGGTCCGTACCAACTGGACAGCATCACAGGTTTTATTTTATTTTGTCTGGCTCTACACATCAGTCAAAGAACCTTCAACTCTCCCCAGCGTAAATCCCTTTTTTTTTTTCTTTTTTTTTTACACACAACTTTTAAAAGTCAAGGTATTTGTAGCTTGGCAGATAAAACATTATTTGCCACAGTGTAGAAAATAAATGCATGCTCTTTGCATCGTTCATTCGGCCAAAGTAAGGCTGGCTGGGCCGACCGTGGCTTTCGGTGTATAAATCTGGACTCATTAAAATGTAACACAAAGTCTGCACGAAATCCCAACATCACATTCCTCTCATAGTTTCTGCAAACTTCTGCTTTGCTCTTACCAGTTCTTAAATGAATCAAATATTGATATGTACACAACAGAAATGCCGGGAGATCACAGGAAGCAAACGATCCGGCAGTAAAAGACCAAAGTAAACATTTGAGCAACACCTTGAGAGAAGCAGTAGATGTGAAATGAATAGAAAGCAATTTCACTCATGATTGGATTTTTTTTCTTTTTTTTGTTTTGCAGCTAAGATTATATCATATTCACATGCTCAGCAGACTCGTACGTACAGCACCAGTTAAAAGTTCAGACAGAAATGAATACGTAGGTCATGCGCAACCGTTTGATTTCAGCTGTATTTCTTCACTGGATTGCAGAAATCAATACAGAGGCTTTAATTTATACTATCCCTGCATCTCTATGGACTGAAAATATTGGCACAAAAGCACCGGGCATTTTCCATATCCACCAGGTGGGACGAGCCCCGGAGGACAGCAGAATCCATACCGGCATCTCTGCCGTTTCATTATTTGCAATGATTGTTATAGGGGCCGCAGAGCGTCCCTCAGTGGTGATTGCTTATCGCCGATGTCATTTGATTTTGATTTAAACATGAAAATCTACTGAAACTAATCGCCTCTCGGCCCGTTTCCACTTGGCAAAGCTCCACCTACATGTAGAGAAACACCTAGCATGTTTTTGCACACAATCCACAGAACGTCCTGGACATGATTGCGTTTTTTGAACCTCTAAAGTACGATGCTTCCCTGTTGAATACCACGACGAACTAAGCTACAAATCCAGATTTTGTAGCGTAATTTCTTGGCCATAGTTAAGGAAATTAGGACGGTGTTGGTGTGAAATAGGAAACTTTCATTTAGCTCGGGATTATGTTGTACTCCGAGAGAACTTACAACTACACGGCAACGTATTCATAAACTTATCAGTTTGGGGCTGCGTTCACACCGGCTCTGTTTGGTCCGCTGTAATCGACCACTAGTTCATTTGTCTGGAAAGCCCGGTTCAGGTGTGAACTTCAGTCAAATAGGGCAGGGCGATATGGAATTGAAGTTTTATCATGACATTTTGTGATAAATATTGCAATAAATCCATTGCGATATTTATCGCGATGGTGATAAAAGTGACGCTAAAAACTATTTATTGCTTCATTTTTAGGTAACTGAATTAATTGCTGTGCTTGAGAGCAATCAAAAACCAATTTATGTCACCAATCACATAAAGAAGTGTGCCTCTTATCACTACAATTAACAAAATAACGGCGTTTGACCATATTTTCAAATCTACCAATATCCATCGATACACCTTTATTAAGTAAGCAGCTAGTAAAAATAAAAATCCTGACAATACGGGCAGTTTCGAGGATTTTTAAACTTCAATTGGAATTTATCGTACCAATGATAAATCAAAATGTCATTGGTACAAATGCCCGACCAAGATGGTTACCAATACATGCCAAGCTGTCTGCATCTTATTTTTCAAGCACTAAAGCAGAGGTTTGACATGGCAAATGGAAACTGGGACATGTCGGGCTGTTCGGCCAAAGGCAAGGTGTACCTGGTAAAAAGCGCAACTTGGACCTATTTTATGAAACATGGTTCAACAATTTACCATGGCCTTAAAACGATTCACTGCAGGTGCACAGATGGTACATTTCTGTGTTTGGAAATGCTCCGTACTTGAAAGAAATGCTTATTTTCCAAAAGTTGTAAAAAAAAATAAATAAATAAAAAGAATTGCCTTCGAGCCTGGTGGTGATAACCAGAGGCTGTTTGCCTCTTCTAATTCACCAAAACAATAATTTCATGGATATCTCTGAGTTTGCAGCACACAGAGCAGAAGAGCAGGTTGCATTTTCAATTTAAACCACAAATATATGATAGCAGGAGCAGAAAAAGGGATGAGCTGGTTTTCAGCAGACTTCAAAAAATGTAGCCATGGTCAACTGTATAATATGAGTGCCTTAAAAAAATACACCTTGAACATTTTAATGTTGAAACAGTGAACCTCGGTGTATTTTAGGGGTATTGTGTGGTATAGACAACACGTCAAACTCAAATCCCACAGGCCAAGTCAGGCTCTTCACGGCTTTTTGTGAACCTTAAAAATACCGTTGGGTGCTTCAATTAAAATATTAAAAGCCGTTTATATCTGTATGTTGCTAAGTGACATCTATTACAACACTTGGTACAGACCAATACAAGATACTACACAGTAATAAACTGATATGAGGTTTTCAATTAAAGAAGAAACTAATCTGTACTTTGCGCCAAAAGAAACACACAGTTATCAAATGATTTAATAGTATTAGAATAATTTAAAAAAACGTATGAACGTAGATTTAAACATAACCACAAACCACGGATAGAAAGTGAAGTAAAGCACTATGGCCAACTAGAGAACGACGGACTAAATCATAAATATATCGATATCTTTATATATATTCATATCTGGGGCAGATTTGTGGTTGCAACATGACAAAAACATGAACAGGTTTAAGGGATATGAGCTCATTTTTGAAACACTGACTGAACTCTGAATCAGCTTTGAAGGCGAACCAGCAGACAGTGGGAACTACAAACTCTTCAGGACGTGCCACTCATCACACCCTGTCATTTTCTCTCCGGGAACTTTTCTTTTCTTTTTTTCTTTTTTTTTTTTGTGCAGCAAAAGAAAAAAAAAAAACAAAGCGGCTTCTTCCAGTAAGCAGCTGGGTCCCGTGTGAAGAAATGTGACGTTATTTACTGAGAGTCATTGTGTAGCACGCAGGCCGTCATGTCAAAAACCCCTCGTCACAGTCTGGCTCTGCCAAGTTTTTCCAGGGTACAATAAAAGAAAAAAAAAAAACCCACAATGCCCAGAAGACGGATGAGCGCAGAGTATTTTTTCTCCTCCTTCCCTTTTCTTTCACATCTCTGACCTTAAGGGGAAAAAAAATCCCGCCCTGTGGACAGAAACACCCACTGAGCAGTAGCCGGCGCGGCTAGAAGCACTTCTTAATTATCACCCTTGAGCGGTTTGTTTTGAAGACGCTGTTCGAAAGGACGAAACCGAAGGAAAGGATTCTCAAAAGATTTTTATTTTCTCTCTCTTTTATTCCAACACTGAAGCTGCTGGTGCCAAACAAGAAGCAGAGTAAAGTGAACGGCGGTGACGGGGCAGACTCTGGATTGTGTTGATTGACACGGCAACACTGTCGTATTCCTTTTGACGGGATTAAATTGTCACGACCTCTCAGATATGGAAATGGAGGCAGTGATCTGAGGCAGTGGAAATGTCAACATTATTAAACTGTTAGACGGGTCAACGCAGTTAAAAGGCGCCGTGCGAACGTTTTATTTTGGTCGTTTTATCCTGTTTTGCGAAGGTCTTTGAAAGCATCGCCGCCTGATAGACCAATAGACAAGAATGTATAAATGTGGAAGAAAAGAAAAATCCCCCAAAGTAGCTTGCATTTGTATTCTGCTCTGATATTGCTGAATCAGCGGAGTACAAAGTGTGGCCCGTGGGCCATTTTTGGCCCTTGAAGTGACTCTTTGCGGCCCACAAACAGCAGTCCAAGAATGATAAAAGGTAGTTTGAACTTTTTCATTTTTACCAGGGTAAAATTATTACCAACATAATTTTTTTAATGTCTTTCTACAGCCAAACTTTTATGATAAGTGGAACCACTGAACTTTTACTGAAAAGCCGACTTTGCTGCACCAAGTCAGCTTTGGTTTAGTTTACTAAACTCGGCATTTTGAAAGGAAGTGACCCAAGTCCTGTCTTTAAAACTGAAAATAAATGTGTTTAACCAAACCCGACAGGATTTGAAAACTAGACGACTTCCTTATAAAACTGCAAATCTGCTAAATCTTTTGTAACATCTGGATATATGATAAATAACATCCCCTTCCTACAAAAGCAAAAATAAAATTGGGCTCTTAGCCTTTTTTTGTTTTCCTTGACTCATGAGTACTTTTTATTGGACAATTTTGGATCACAGGACAGAAGGTTTGGACACCTCTATTCTAAATTAAATCCAGCTACCTTAAGAAAGCATAAATTAGTAAATAAAACTAAGCTGCGTTTGATTTCTGTATAAATGCAGCCATTCAGTTAAGGCTTGTTAGAGAACATTAATGAACAATTGGCACCATTAAGATGAAGGAACTCAGCAGATTGTATGATTTTATTTGTGTTCTTGCCTTTACCACCCCCCTGTTGCTCATTTATATCTGATCATTCACTCTCTTCCTGTGTTCATTATCGCCAGACAGGTCTTGCCATAAATGTTGATTTCTTTGTCTCCGGTTTCTGTGTTTGTCCTTGCGTTCTGGATTTTGTTCTCTGAAGAGTCTTCATATTGTTCTTTTCCTTGTGTTTGGTTGTTATTGTTTTCTTTAACTCTCCGCTCCGGCTCGCTGGTGTAAATTATTCATTTGCCTTCATTCCACCTGTTTGCCTCCTCTCTCCCAGATGCATCCTGTTAGCCATCAGCCACCTGCCTCTTGTCTCCAGTCACACTCTGTATTTAAGCCTCTCGGTTTCTGCCGTTCTCTCCTGGTTCCAACTGCTATCGTGCTGCTTCCTCCTCCATGGTTACCTTCTTTCTAGGCTCTCTCTCCTTGGTCATTATTGAAACATTCGGATTCTCTTTCTTTCGTTCCGAGAGACAGGTGACCTTGGTTATTTAATCACTCTTCCTGCAATTTTAATTCAGTAAACCAATAATTGACCAATGGTTGCTATGGAGGAGCCACAGAGTTTGCCAGCTCTGGAGTAGAGAATCCGTTGACAGGACATCCTGACGACCAAGCATCTCGCAGACGAGATGAACTGCGGCGTCATAGGGGAGGATAATATGTCTGTATATATGTATATATGCTGTCTAGTTACCATGCGGACAATGACCGAATCGATTTGGTGACATTCTTTGGAGGAGCTCTCATTGTCACAGCCAGTACAGTCACGAAAAGCTGAGTTGCCACAGACCTAGTAAGCAGGTAAGAACCCCCAAGTTTCTGCCATGCAGGTTTTACGGTCGACTTGGTGCCATGAAACTGGCCTCAGTGGTGGACGACACAAATCTGGCCTTTTTGGATGGATGAAAAGAACCGACATTGTTGAAACGAAGGCATAAAAGGTCCAAATCGGCACAGAAAACAATTGGAAGGAGGTGCTCAAATCTGAGCTCTCTGACCTACTTTCAGAATACCGCAATCGGCACAAAGCTAACATGAATATTTTGTCCTTGTGGCGACATGAGGTAACGCCGTGAAGATGCTTTTCCTGGGCAGAGTCGCGCAAACTGGTCAGATTTTAATTGGAAGACGGAAGAAGAAGCAGCAAAAGACACAAAGGGTGGAGTTGAGGTTGCCGTCTTCCAGAAAGAAGCTCTGAAAGTCCAGCTGGAGGTTTACGGAATGGCTTAGACCAATATGTCACTGTGGACCAGTTAAAGCACAGAATGAAATCCAACTGGGAATCTATCACAAGTGTTTACAAGTGAGGTTTTTCGGAAACTCTGCTTCCAATCGAAACGAGGCTGAGCAATTTTACAAAAAAAGAATGAGAAGGAATTAAAACGTTGGCGGCGGGAGTATCCTGCTACGGAGTTGACTTTGTTTGCTTTTTCAGCAGACAGGGGAAAATGGGTTTGATGGAGCCAGCGTACAAAGTCGAGCCAGATTTTGAAGAGAACGGACGAAAAACCTCAATCTTGCGAGAACGCTCACCGAAATCATCTTTTATCCATCACTGCCAACGAGTCCCAGCAGAAAGAATACCGGAAAGTAACAAGTGAACAAATTCAAATGGGTTGTGAATAAATTTCTGCAGATTGCGGCAAAAAAAAAAAAAAAAAAAAAATTACCATGCATCTCTTTCAATGCCAAGAGAGATGAGGAAAAATCTTGCAAAAAAAGATATATACATATTTGTATATATTTATACATCTTTAAATGAAATCAGTGTGATCTTTTTTTTTTTTTTTTTTTGGTACATTGTATTTTATTTCACCTGAAGCTTTCAGTCACAATCAAAGTCCTATCTGCCCATCTTCTCCTATCGTTTGGCAGCTTTAATAAAAAGTTAATAACTCTCCGGCTCTTGCTGCACTTATACCCCCTGGATCAGGGGCAGACAGGGGGGTAACTGGGGTGTGAAATAGACTGCAGTTAGTTGATGGACTCGTGAATGGGGGGGGGGGGGGGACTCGGATGGCTGCTTGTCACTCACTCAGCCGGAGCACCGCCTCTGCTCCATCTCAAGTCAAAATATGAATGTAAATAGCCTGGAAAAAAAGGGCATTTCTCCACCAATAGATCCCTGAAGTGGCATCATCACGGTGGAGTTATTGGCGGCGCAGCCTCAGCCTCGCCCGCACCGCCGCGGGGTGGGAGGGGTTGTAGTGACGCCCTCATCCAATGGGCACCGGCTTCCTCCGGACGGAGCTCAGCATCTTTCTGTCTCAGCGGCACTTTTGCGCCAGACAAGTGTAGAGGGACGATCTCTCTTCTCTTTGCTCAGCGGTGGAGAGAGGAGAAGAAGAAAAACACGCACAAGCACTACGGGAAGATCCGGGAATTACACCGACTGACGGAACGGAGATTCGTCCTTCTTCTTTTTTTCTCCCCCTGATTGTTTCTTCTTCTTTTTTCTTTTTCTTCCTTCCTTTTTATTATTATTATTGTTGTTTGTTCGCAAAGATGATCGCTGGCTGCATCCTGTTGGCGTGCGCCGTACTCGTGGGCGCATCCTCGGTAAGATGAGTTAATTTTCTCCCCCCTCCCCCCCCCCCCACATCATCCCCTGCATCCCGTCCATCCCCCGGTCTGCTCCGGTTGGAAGTGCTGCACTGCTGTAGCGCCCATGCAGCGCGCTGCATGGGCGCTCCGAAGTGGCCGCGGACGGCTCACTTTGCCCCCGTTGTGCTGCGCCGCCACATGATGGGGTGCAGCGGAGCCGTGCAGTTTGGAGGGGAGAGGAAGAGGGAGGGGAACAAAAAAAACAAAAAAAAAAAATCTGCAAAGCTTGTGATTTGAAGTCTTTTATTTATTATTTCTTAAAGACGGGGCGACTCAAAAGTAAAAGCGTTTTGCCTCCCGCGGAATAAACTGCAGCCTTATTGCGGCGGACTGGCTTGTTGTTCCGCTGCCCGCAATTAAACTTCGCTTGCACGCTGCTAACATTTCAAAGGGTTGGCGATCAGTTTTGCCTAATGAGGGAGAATAATTGTGAGGTTGGGGGGGGGGGGGGGATCTTATTTCGTTCACAGGCAAACAACTGCCATGGCTGAGCTGTGTGTGTGTGCGCGTGCGTGTGTGTGCGCGTGCAGTCAGAGGGGATGTGATACTATAGATGCATGAATCAGGTGTATGCTGCGAGGATAGTTGCTCTTTCCAGGTCGCACTCTGTGATCCTGCATCTGTGCCTCATAATAATAATAATAATAATATAATGCACATTTAGCATTTTTTTTTATCGCTAACTACACATTGCATTGCAGAGACAATATATGCCTCACTTTTTGGACACTTCCTGTGTTGTCGCCAGTCTTCTTTTGCTTTAAGGATTATGGCTAATTTTGATCGCCACAAGTTCATTTATGGTCACGGTTGAAGTATTGTCTAGTAGGATTTCACTGCATTGATCTGGGTGATGTGGCTCACCACCCCGGGCGGCAGCGACTTTAGGGCGGCCTGGGTTGCTTTGGTGTGAAGTTATTTGTGAGTTGTCGCACAAATGAACGTTTAACGGCGTACTGGCATGTGTAGAGATGAGGGATACGGTATGCACACTTATTTTCATGTCATGTGTGTCGTTGGCGTTCCGCATTATCAAATGACGCAAGTTGCAATGTTTTGTGTGACTGTCTTGTGGTATATATTTGTGTAAAAATATATACATTTTTGTACAAAAATGAACTGGATGACCAAATTGATTTGATTTAAAATGAAAGAAAACTATTTTTACTTTTGCTACAATGACATACAGTCACACTTAGTGTTAGTTCGACTCTGGGAGACTTAAAAAGTTTGAATAATCACCAAGTAGTGTTCTCAACAGCTGTTTATGCAACTAAATTAAAAATTTTTGCCGTTTTGCTCATTTTGGCGACACTAACATATTACATGTTGAATTTGTTGGCTGCTTACTAAAGTAGCAAGCCTGCATCAGGTAGCTTAGCAGTCATACAGCTTATAGATTAGCCAGGCTCATCCCTAATAAGAGTGAGCGCTTTTTTATTTTGACTTGCAAGCAAATAAAGAGTTCACAAGCTGCCTTTCCTCCAGCTGGACGGCAGTGCACAGCAATGAGATGGCTCCTTGCTGATGTCCTTCAGAGGACTTCAGACTGTAGGAATGGTATTGCTGTTTCATTTTGGGGGGAACTGACTGCACTGCACTGGAGGAAAATGTATAAAAGCCAGTCATCTCCTCCCTGAAACTCCAGTTCCTAAAAATCTACACCAGGCGCTTAGAGCCTAGTTAAAGCAAAGAGTTGCCCAGGCAGCGTCTGACGGTGATATCGATCTGCTTTAGACGGCGGATATAAATGACAAACAACCTGCAAGATTCAGTGTTGGTCTGAAAAATCCACTTATGAACCTAAATTAGTCCACCTTTTATTTTTTTTCTTCCCCCTAGGGGTTCAGGGCGGGTCAGCCCCTGAAGCCTTCCTGCAGACCCGGCTTCTCTCAGAACTTCTACACGGTGATTGTCTCCAGAGACGTTCTACACGGCCAGAGCATCCTCAAAGGTAAGTCTGCTGCTGCTGCTGGCTGCCGTTTATTGACTGATGATTTTCTTTTTTTTTTTTTTTTTTGTCTCATCTCTGCACTGATGTTTCGCATCGTGTGAGTCTGTGGTTGCCTACCTTGTGCATGCGTGTGTGTGAAGAGGGGAGCGTGGGGGCATACGATATGGTGTGGGAGTCTCCATCACCCCCAAATTCTGGGGATGCGATGCGACAGCAGGAAGCTCCATGCGTTCTGTTCCAGCAGCGTTTCAATTGAAACGAGGTTTCACACTGAAATCACTCCGGCTGAAATAAAAATGAGAAATTACTTCTTTTTTTTTCTTTTTTCTTGATTGACTTGGCACGGAGGCTCTCGGAGCAGTTAAACAGCCGTCCCTCCTTTCTCCTCCTCCTCCAACTTTTTAAAAACAAATTTTATTTTATTTCATTTTTGGCTGTTTGTTACAGCCCCTCTTTTAATCGCTTCGTTTTGTTCCCTTTTTTAAGAGAGAATCCAATTCCCGTTTTTCATCCACTTCATCTCTCTGCAGCTGAGGCGGCGCGCTGCACCTACTGCGAGGTTAATCTGCAGCCATCTGAAAATTATGCTGCAGCTTTTTCAACACGTCTCATTTGTTTTCTGGTGAATCATAGCTATAATGGAAATGAATCCATGTTGCCCCCTCGCCCCCCATCCCTCCAGCCACATTCCAGTGTCCCCCATTTGCATAATTGACTGACAAAGAACACCTTGAACAGTCGCCGAATGTGCTTGCATAGCGCAGGGCAGATTATATTTACATCTTAAAACTTTTTCTAAAGATGCTGTAGAAGAAGGTGTGTGACCTCTTATAGCTTTCTGTTCTTTTAAAAGTTAGTTGTTTTTTTTTTTTTTACAAATGATTTATATCTTCAGTTTTAGTCAAAAATATCCTCTCTGTAAAGAAGAGATGCAGTTTTCAAAAGATGGTTGAATTTCCTTGAGAGGAATAAAAATGATCAAAACTAATTTGGTTATATATGAAAAAGTAATTAACCCCTACGCCTAATGACATGTAGCACCACCATGTCACTGCAAGCCAAACTTTGACTAGGCCAACTCAGAAGTTTATTTTTTGATTTTCTTGTGGTCGTTCAATTGGGAATATCTTTAGATTATCCTGCTGCGTATTCAAAGTCTGCTTGAGTTTAAGGTCACAAACGTTCTTCAGCATTTTGTAGAAGAATTTAAAGAATTCAAAGACAGCGGTCCACTTGGATCTTGAAGCTGCAGAGCAATCCCGCAGCACCATGCTGCCGCCACTGTGTTTGACTGTTGGTTTGAGGCTCTTTTACTGAAATGCTGTTATATATTTTTTTTATATATATATATGCCAGATGCTGTGAGAAAGTTTCACTTTTGTCTCATAAATCCACCGAGTCACTTCTGAAAACTTAATTTGAATGCAGTTTTTTCTTTTTCTTTGTGTTTACACTTTGTCTGACGTTCAAACGTGTTTGATCTGAAACATTTAAACGCAATAAAGAAGCAAAAACCGGAGACAGTTGGAAATTTGGGGCAGTAGCTCAGGGCTCCAATTTGTTGGGGGCGCCCACATGCTTTCTTTTTTTTTTTTTTTCTATAAATGTGTTTTGGAAACATTTTACTTACATAACACTGAAAGGCTAATATCAGGAGACTTGCTTAAATAATGAAGGATTTTTATGAATGTAGACAATGTTCAAGTATTTTAAAGTTAGCGCTTTTTTTTTTGGCATATTAAATCTACCATGCATAATTCCAGTGGATGTAGAGGACGACTGTTAATTTGCACTAGTAAAAGCTTTTTTTCATTTGGTGGTCAGTGCACCAAAACTGATGCCCTGATAATAATTGGCTGAGGCTCGTTTTGAATATTTAGACCTTTCAATCTGGCATGAAATCGGTGAAAGCTTAGATGTAATGCAGGGAAAGGAGCGGGCATTTAGGACGTTTCGTATTCCAGTCGTCTCCTGCACAATAGCAAACTGTTACTCATAGTTGTGGGTAGCGGCTCCAGCGAGCGAGCAGAATGAGGTAAGCTGTCCCCTGACACCTTGCCTTTATAGCCAAATATTTGTCTATTGTTTGTGAGATGCTGTTTGCCAGAGGGAAATGGCATTTTTATTGGAACAGCTGTTTGAGGATTTTCCGGCTGCAAAGCGTAACAATTGAATTATTCTGGAGGTGATTTTGTCGTTTAAGGCGCTGACGAGGACAGTGCTGCCGGTCGGCGGGGAGCCGCGTCGCCCCGGAGCGCCTCGCAGCTCAAGGTTTCCAAAGCGACTTGGGGGCGTCTGTGCTGGTCCGAAAGAACGTGATGGAATCGGAGCGCTCGCCGTGTGAATGGATGTGGTGTGTGTGTGTGTGTCACGGGGATGCGACATGTCCCAACGTAGCTATTAGCTCCTAATGCCTTCGTTTGAAAAAGTGTCACAGCAGAACTTTAGCTGCGTCAGTTTGATTCACCTTATATTCTCGAGCGGTGCGGCTTTGATCCCACGTTACCTTGGCTTCCCGCTTCTCTGTCTCTCTCTGGTCGGTCTTTGTGAAAATCAGTCTGAGATCCGTGCCCTCCTCCCAAACCTGCTATTCAAAGAGATTCGGGTTCCAGCGGCTCGAGTCGTCTCGCTAGTGATTAATGTGCAGCAAACTTGTCTTGTTGGAGGTCTGTTGTCTGTGCGCTGGGACACAAAGTGGGAGGGAAGCTCAATTTGTACAGTATGAAAACCTCCAAACTTTCCCTTCCAAGGCAAATAATTGGTCGAAGCCTGTTGGGGGGGAAAGAGGATCCTGGATGCTCTGAAGCTGGGATGGGAATGGTTGCAGGCCAGTTACCAGTAATAAAGTTTTAAAGCGTTACTGTTAACTGAAAATCAGCCAAACCCTTTCTTCTTCTTTTTTTCCCCAAGGTGCTTTACTTACATTTTGGAGAAATGAAACGTACTTGCAATCCACTTTACGTTCAACCATTAGCCTCGCAAATATGACTTATTTTAAGTGTCTTGTATGACAATCCCTGGCTGCACAATGGCACAGTTGGTAGAGCTGTTGCCTTGCAGCAAGAAGGTTCTGGGTTCAATTCCCAGCTCGGGGTCTTTCTGCATGGAGTTTGCATGTTCTCCCTGTGCATCCGTGGGTTCTCTCCGGGTACTCCGGCTTCCTCCCACAGTCCAAAAACAGTGTTTTGGACTGTTATTGGTCTCTCTAAATTCTCCCTAGGTCTGAGTGTGGATGGTTGTCCGGTCTGTCTATGTGTTGGCCTGCAACAGACTGGTGACCTGTCCAGGGTGACCCCGCCTCTCGCCCAGAACGATAACTGGAGATAGGCACCAGCACCTCCTGACCCCACAAAGGGACAAGGATGTTAGAAAATGGATGGATGGATTGATCTATGGCAATTCAGTTGTAGATTCATCACCAGCGTCAAATATCCCAAAATTGTTTAAAAAAACACATGTTCAGTTTCTCGGCCATTAATTCCAGAAATACTTTGAAAATGAAAATGAGACGTATACCTCCAGTTTTGGAGATGACCAAAACATTTCAGTAAGATTATATTGGCCTTGGGAGAATTGGTCACATAAATCACACAAGTTTCTTCTAGTCTAAATTTACTATAATTTATATTGTTGAAAACTGCTATAGTAAGAATTTTGAATAGATATAAATTTGACAAAAACATGGTCCTCTGTTATCTCTGGCTCTATTTTCCATCATATCCTGTTTTATTCTTTTTTGTGTTTAAAAATTATTTTCAAACATGAAATACGTTGCCTTGATCGATCGATTATTGAAAGAAAACGGCTCTATTAAATACCTACAATGGATTGTATAGTTGTCAGTTGAAATCTAAGGAAAATCTGAAATCATGCACTCGGTATTCAAATACGAAGACCTGATCTTGGTCTGTTCCTGTCGAGCAGAAGGTTGTTTTATTGGCAAAATTATTTAAGTTTCTGGGCAAGAAGCATGTTTTCTTGAAAGAAATAGTTTACAATGCTTTTCATTAGCATCAAAATGACGATGAAGTAGGCTAAGTGTCATTGCCAAAACTATGTGAACTGTGACAATAATTGGCCAGCTGCAGGTCAAAGTGATCACATCACAAAGTCGGCGTCCTCACACCTTCACAATCACACGCCGGCCTTGACAAGAGTTTCTAAAGTGCCGTTCTCCGGGGGATCTCTGCCTCCCACTGGTCACGGACGTTTAGGTACGGGGTGAAAAAAGGGCAAAAAGCTGCAGCCCAGCAGGTGCAGCAGCGTGAAGCGAGCTTTCCTCTTCCAGTCACTGAGCAATCTGTCCACTTCGACTCCTTTCACGGTGAGGTGGAGGTGCCAGTTGTTTTGCTTCTGTTTTGCTCGGCGTGTGGGCGGCCAAGAAGCGACCGTGTAATATTTGTCTTGTCAAATTCATTAACACCCATCTCAGTTAATTAAAGGTGTTAGAAATGCCGTCGTTGACGCGGCGGCGGCAGCGTATGCCTGGCTGTCGCAGTGCGCGTCCGCTTTGTCTGCCGCTTTTTTTCCCCCACCGTTCTGTCCGTACTGGTGTCGGATCACACCTCCCATAACTGTTTTGAAATTACTCAAGCGTGTGTGTTTCAGTGCGTGACTTCCAGTGATTGTCGGTTTGCATTCGTTTCGTCGTAACAAACACTAAACTGTTGGCATCACTTTGAGCTTCTTGCCGACGTTTCTCGTCAAACACGTCTCGTTTTTTTTTTTTGTCTTTTTCATTATTTTGAACTAACACAGAACTGATACCTTGTAAAAGCATTCATAATCCCTTTGAATTCAACATTTTGGCACATCGCAAACAAATTAGCATAATTGTGAAGGGAAAGTAAAAGCTTTTTCCAGAAAAAGTGCTATTTTGGGGGAATACAGCTCTTCCAGCTTTGCACGTTTTCCTTGCAGAAAAAGCTCAAGCGTTTGCCAAGTTGGAAGGATTCATCTGCGAACATCGATTTTTCAGGCTTTGATTAAACCATCTTAAGTCATGAATACGGTTTGATCTAAACGTTGTGCTCCAATGTCGGCATCACTACTTTCCTTTTCTAGCACATCTGAATTAAATGAATGGTTTGTTAGCGGGCCATCGGGCTGCCGGATGGATGGAAGTAACATCTAGAGAAAATAGAAAACCTTCCTCTATCGTAAAATCCTTTTCTTCAAACTTGAGCCACAACTTTGAGTTTTTTCTTTATCTTTTAAAGTTTGGCCCGCTGTGTATTTGAGTTTGACACCTCCACTCTAAACCATTCTACCATTACAGCCTCCTGCAGGTTTTCTTTCAGGGTTGGCTTGTACGGAACACCATCCTTGCTGGAAAAGAAGCGTCCTCACAGCACGATCCTGCCCCCCACCCCCACCCTCGACCTTGCGTCACGGTAATGACGGCGTGTTCAGGGCAATGTGAAAAGTTAGTTTTCCATCACATATCGTAGCTGCATTTGGTCTCGTTTGATCACCTCTTGGCACACTGTAATGCGGCTGTTTCTGATTGATCCTCGTCGGTTTTGGTGATCGGCCAAGTGTCGTGGTAAATTTGCTTTTGCGTTTTTCTGATGATTCAGCGGCACTGTGGAATATTTAAAGGTTAAGATATTTTATAACCCAAGTGTATGGGCTATAAATGGCCTTCATAATGATTTTCGCTCACTAATTTTCTCTAATAAACCTCCTCGAGGATTTAAATGGCTACTTTTGCAAGGCACTCTGCTTCCGTACATGTGATGACGTTCCTTCTTTTTGTTTGGCGTTGCGGTACGAAGTGTTTCACTTCAGCCAGCAGCGGCTGGTTTGCCAACGTTTGGAAGAGAGCACCTAGAAGACGATGTCTGGCAAGGAGAAAAAAAAACAAAAAACAAAACCGTCTCAGCATGGAAAGGAATAATTACAGGCGGAAAAAGATAAACTAAATCTATTTTCCCCTGTTTCTTCTTGACTGAGTGCCTGTGTCCAAATGATTTACTCCTGATGGGAGTGGCCTCTTGCAGCCTGACTCGCTCCCGTACAGCATGAGGCTTCATTGGAGGGTTTAATGAGGAAGGAAATGATGCGAGTTGCATACAAGAATCCTCTCCAGCTTTCATCTCTGCTGAACGCTGGAGTTTGTTTTTGTTTTTTTCTTGGTGTGTCCTGTCGAGCACCATTTTCCACCACTCTCATCATATAGCTCCCGTCGTTTGGCACAATAAGCCTCCGCCTCTTCAGCCTCGTCGCTCCTGTTTTGTTGCCAGGTGGGGGTGCAACGCCGCAGCGAGGCGATGTTGTATCTCTCGACGGAGATTGTGGGGAAAGCCTTTAAGCTGCCTGGCCGCTGGGTCAAAGTTGCAACATTTTGTTAAATTTTCAGGCGATATGGTTCGCTGTCACCCCGCTGAACCAAACCCGTAGCAAAAACTGTTCACTGTCTCAACTGTGGAGGCGCTGCACCAAGAACCGCTGAAGGAAACGACATGAAAAGACATGAAGAAGACATGAGATCAACTTCCTTCTTCACAAAATGTAAACGAAAAGGGAAGCAGTGTCACATTTGACCAGTTGTAGGATTTGTCTTTTGTCTCAAAAGACAAAAGTAGCTCAGTCTCAGGAGACTGAGACATTTGGATGCTCTGCTCATTGCAGAACAGCTCATGATACCGGCGAAGCGTGCGGTACCTACCGCGGCCACCGGGGGTTCCCAAGAGCAATTAATTAATTTTTTTTCTCCATAAAATAAGAATTTCTACATACATTATCAAATATATTATGAAAGCAATTCACTCCACAGTGAAATTATGTATTTTTGTTAGTATAATGACATAGAGATTGTTACTAAAAAACAAACAAAAAAACAGCTCCACTTAGGGGACCCTTTGGTGGCCCTGGGGCCCTAAGCGGCTGCTTAGTTTGCTTATGCCTTGGGTTCAGAGTTCACTTCAACCAAACAGACACCTGGATTTGTTGGCGGCTCTGAGTTTGCATCGCATTTCGATTCATCCTTCTCATCTCCCCAAAGAAACCAGACTTTCTCGGCAAATTAACCAGAATTTGATTGAACAGGGTTGATTGATTGGTGTGAATGCATCCTTACTCTCAGAATAGTAAGAATATATGACTGGTAAAATGCTGAATGGTCATTTAAGAAGTGGAAAGCACCATTCGGTGACCCTGCTGGCCATTAATTTCTAACTGTATAGGTTTAAAAGGCTACTATACGCATGTGGTTGACCATGGAAGACCCTGGTTTAACTAACTCACAAATGTCTGCCCTGCCTCAAGCTTGCATGAAATAACTCATCCTATACTTCCATATGAATGTGTGTGTGGGAGACGGGTCAGGATTAAAGGCGAGGGCTATGATACAAAGACGAGCAAACAGCAGGGCCTTAAGGTTGCTGATTCCTGCTGGAGGCAGATAAGCCAAGAAAAGTGGAATAACCAACTGCTGAGCATCACTGTGCAAACCATCAACTTGCCCGAACGGACACCTAGGAACACAGAGAGGATGACGTCGGCTCGGTGCGCAAGACATCGATTTGCCGTTTGGTCAGATAGCATCTCTTTAAGTTGCTGTCAGCACATATTTGAAAAGACAACAGCGATTAGCATCACCCTTTGCCCGTCGTCGGTCCTGGGAGACGGCAAACGCGAGCAGGCTGCTTTAGCTCTAGTGCCTGACTGGATGCTTGTTTGCTGTTATTTTGCTAAGATGCTTAGACAGAAAATGGCAGTGGTAAACATGAGGTCGCAAAATCTTTTGAGCTAATGATAGTTTTGATGGATGCTTCACAAATACAAGTTGGAAAAGAGCTGAGTAACTGAAACGTATTTTTCAACCTTTCAGTACAGAGGCTCAGCATAATAATCACCCGCTTCGTTATGGCTAAGATATTCTTAACCATTATTTTGGATTTCTTTGGTTACATTTTTGCTCCAATCAGAGTCCGTTTCCCCCTGTTGGTCCAGACCTTTTGTGTAGGTGTGAATGCACTCAAGGAAATTCTGTCATTTCTGTCCAGTAGGTAGGAATAATAGTCACCCGCATGTCTTTTTTTACAAGTTATAATCCACTTGCAAGAAAAACACGATGTGAAAGCAAACCGCCTTAAACAGAATACATAAATGTTGGTCTTGACCTAACAAGGAAATAAGTGGCCCAAAGGATTTCCAACCCTTAGAGTTTGACATGACTTTAACTGCTCCTAATGTTTGCATAAAACAGATATTTATCATGCATTTTTTTTACTTGTTGGAAGTATTATATAAGACTTTCTGAAATAACAGACGGTCCATTAAGAGACGTTTCATGACTTGCTCCACCCATATGTTCAGACTGCTAACATACTTGAAAAATCTGGTTATATACAGTCAATAAAATCACAGTATGTTTTATCACTTAAAGTTTTGCATATTTAAGTGTGACCATGTCGTGACGTTATGAGAATCTGAAAAAAATTGTGCTGCTTTGTCTTCTCCCTGACAAAGCAGCAAATGTGCTCTGCTGTCATCGGCACATTTGGTCTGCTCTGTCAGAAACAACCAATCAGAGCCAGGAGGCGGGTGCTGTCAATCACCCTCGTGTACGCTGCTCACGCCCTCCCCTTTCTCTTTGTTACGCTACAGCTGGTATACCACCACATAGCCTGCCATGAATGCTAAGGCTAGTTAGCGTTGCTACTGAAACGACGGATAAACAGTTTTTCAGAAACAATGAGTTGTTTCTCCACCATTAGTACTTTGAGCACCCTATACATGAGGTTGATTGACAGCACAAAGACCCTCCTCCTCTGATTGGTTGTTTTTGGCCGGGAAGCAGTGCATTTCTTCTGACGGCGATAGCAGCTCAAAGGCGAAGGAGCTTGATCTATGCAGATGATCCACCTCATATTAAACCATCACAGTACGGTGACAAGTTTAACACATATGCAAAAAAACAACAACATATTTTTGTAAAAGTTGCACACTGTAGCTTTAAGTGAGGAGCTGCTTCAGTCAAGGCATGACCTCAAAGAATATCAGGATTGGTTCAAATAGCAGCACTGGATTGGATTACCCCCTCCCCTCCCACCTCATCCTCATCTTTAAAAGCAATCTCGAATTGAATGTCTTTTTTTTTTCTTCTTCTTCCTCTTTTTGCTTCCGTCATCTCTGGGCTTTTAATTCAACAGCAGGTCTCCCAAGTTCAGAGAGAGAGGCGAAAAATATGAACACGCTGAACTTTAATCGAAATGATTTATTTAAAAGGCGATCCTGCCTTCGTTTTTTATCACCGTGCGCTTTCAGCCCCGGACTTCCTGCCGTTTAATACCATCCCCGAAAGTTACATATACAAAATGACATGCAACATGACCCCAATTAGACGACAGCGGGAACATCTGGCAAAGAGCCATATCGGCTTTGAAACAGCAAGCTCGGGGTTTTTTGCTGCGCCGCGGAGAACTTCTGACTCCTAACCTGCTATCTGAAGTGACAGGGCTTTCATAAGTACGTCCAGACCCAAGAACCCGGTAGCGTGGGAAGGATTATGTTTTCAGGCATTTGATAAGCGGAATGCCATTTTCCTTCTGACTCATGAACGTCTCTCTTGTCCTCCAGAGCGTCTTTCATCTCGGCAGCCAGGACCTGCAGTCTGTGGCGAGCTGATAGAATACAGGTACAGAAGATGAGCCACATCATTTCTCTTTATCTCGTCTGCCTTCTTACCAAGCCGAGCCGCGCTCCTATATCCCTCAAACTCCCTACAACATCACATACACGCTGAGCCAATTCCATCAAGGAAGCCACCCAAGATATAGTACATTCCCCAGCACAATGCTTTTCATTCCGTTTTGTAGTCTTTCTCTCTCTGCGGGTAGGGAGTGAGGCTATTAGGGGGGTCTGGGGGGGAAATGGTTGGTTTTAAAAGATGGAAAGCTGGCTGTCAGCGAAAATGTTATTGTCAGCGCTTCAATGTGAGTTTTATTACCGGTCGTACTCTGATCTATGCAGGTCTCCGACGAGTTTGCTGATACGCGCTTTGGTCGAATGGTCATTCGCTGGGTCTTGCCATGTTCTCACGGGCTGTTTAACTGCAGCAAATATCCATATTTATTGGCCCCTCTGGTAACGATGTGTAAAAGGTCTTAAAACAAATTCAATTTTATTGCAGTGGCATTATCTCACGCTGGAAAAAAAAAGTCAACCTTTGGATCCAAGTCCATTTATTCTTTGCATAAAATGATGCCATTTAAAGAAAAAATAGTTTTTTGGGGTTTTTTTTACAATTTCACATGTGGCACAGGTACTGGCACCCATAAAAATCTAATTCAATATTTGCCACTGAGGCACTTTAAACTTTAACTATGCATTTTCTTTGTCGATCAAATTCAGCAAACCTATGCATAGTACTGCACGATTTTCTATTTCATTGGATTTAAAGAGGCAGTATTATGTATTTTCCAGGTACATGGAGCCATTTTATAGCACAATCAAGTAACTGTTAACTTCAGTTGCTAACAAATGCTATGTATATGAAATATGGGCCTCTGTCACTTTCAAAACTCCTGCCCTTTCTTAAACTCCGCCTTCAGGAAGTCATCACAAACAAACGCCCCCCTCCACTAATAACCCGTTAGCAACGTTTTTAACTTTGTTCCACTGAGAAGGAGCTTGTATAATGAGAACCTGGCACCGTTCCACCATGTGTTTGCTAATTGCTGCTGGCTAGTTTGTAGGAGTTGAGTGGGGACGTCGCAGGGGAGAAGTGATCTGAGAGTCGGAAAATCTGAATCTTGGAAACTGCCCTTCTGAAGACCCTTGTTTCAATGGTCCTGACATTCTGCAGACCTAAATCATTCGGAGAACCCAGCCCACACAGCCCTTTTGAACAGCTTAATGGTTGCCATGGGAGATTAGAGGATTTCTCAAATATACATGATGATGTAAAGCTAAAAAAAAGTCAGTTTTGCACAATACTTGCCCCTTTAAATATAAAGTGACACAAATGTCCATTTCTATAACCCACTAGGCTGGACAGAGACATATCGTTACCTCACCAGCAAACACAATGAGCGGCATGGTAGTCGAAGTAAAAAAAAAAAGAAAAACAGCATCAAAGAGTGGGATCTTGAGTTCAGTGAGTCTCCATGGGAACCACTAGATGCTAACTGATGCGAACTGGTTGTATACAAGTGGTGCCAGAAAAACAGCCTTTTTATGTTCTACCACCCAACATAAGCATGTGAAGGAGGAACATGTGTAGACTTAAGCTTTTTTGGGGCAAAGAACACTCCACCTGAGTTTATTTTATTTTATTTTTTAATTCAATCAAACACACGATTAAACCAAAGAAGAATATTTTTAATAAAATGGTTCATATAGTTAAAAAATAATCCAAACATACCAACATTAAGTTGAAGCTTTGAATGCTGTAACTCTGTAGATTGTTTCTCCTCTACCAATTGTGTAATGCAGTCAGCTCTCATCTGCAGTGCAATCCATGGGTTACAATAAGAACGGCAATGAATGTCATGAGCTCATAGCAAAGGTACAAAAATCAAAGACATGTTCTTGACCTCCGAATCCTCTTGAGAATGCCCTACGCTGTGCAGGACGCTCCACCATGAATTCCTCAAAGTACAATGGTCTATTATAGGAAACTGGAAACTGGCAATCTCTTGGTCCTCAGCAGGAGAACGTCACAAACTTAAGGTCAGCTCAGCAAAGAAATTGATTACCATTAAATCAACCTTGTTTCGATGGTCCTGACATTCTGCAGGCCTAAATCATTCGGAGAACCCAGACCCAGGAATGGACCATCTACATAGCTAGTGGAAAATTAAAAATCCCTTTCTCTCTGTGTGTTCCCCAATCTTGTGAAAAAGTTATCTAGAAAGACTTAAGTGGCGTCAAAAAGGGGTTGTCAATAATTCTGCCACTAGTGATTTTTTTTGTTAAAAGCTTTTATTTCTCACGGCGACTGTCTTCCTCGCAAAACCCTGTGTTGTTTTCCTTGTGTTCATCTTCCTTGTGATGAGCTGTGAGAACCAACCCTGAGAATCCTGCATCATTTTCAATGCTCCGCACACCCCGAGTCTGGCTCCTCACCCGATCTGTAATTCCTGACAAAACAGAGGCGAGCTAATTATGCCCCGACTTCTGACCTTCCAACTGCACTAACCTCGATATCATCAGACCTGAGATCGCATCTTCAAGAGCCGGCGGGCGCGGGGTTAAGTCATAGAGTGATTAGAAGGAAAACGGGGAGGAATATGCCTGTGAGGGAGTTAGCAAGAAGAAGTCCTTGGCGAGGGATTAACGGATAAGAAACGAGACTTTGCTGGATGAAGAACGAGACATTTTGCTGCTGTATTTCAAGAGTTGACGGAGCGGCAGCTTCATAGGAAAATATTTAAGTGGCATTTTGTAGGAAGTCTGCCCCAATTAGGGTTCAACCCACCTCAAACGTAGCGACTTTTACATAAATCGTCAGAGACAGCTGTGAAGATGTTTTGAAGGGATGGATTCACCCTTCACCGCCGGCTAATGACCTTGTAATTCTGTGAATACGATTTGCATGTATTATTGGAAACCTTTAGCAATCAGCCACCCTCTCTCATAATCAATGTTTATTAGCACTTTGCATCTCTGTAAACTTTTCACAATTTTTCGGCCTTGATTAGGACTCCGTCGGCCCTTTATTGCAATGCAGGAAAAACAGCCATTTTCCCACCAGGAAACCTCTGTTTCACCTTTTAGCTGCGAGCGTAACCCAGCTCATTACACAGGTTTTTCCTCCCCTCCTGTAAGACTTGCAGGATTTACATGCATTTGAATACAAATCAGGTCTTCGGCTTTGAAGTGCTGGTTTTGCTGCGCAAGTCGCCTACGTGGGTTGTCATTGTGCTTGTTTGTGTTGGCATGACGAAGCACTTTCGAATGGATTGTTAGATACATGAGCATCACCTCCATTACCAGGAAAAAAAGAGAACAGTTTAAGTAGAGTTATCCTGCAAAATGTGCCTGAATTGAATTGTCTTTATTTCAAAGTAACTTATAATGTTGTCATACTGAGCTTTATTCTATCAGGAAGGATTGGACTCGTTGTCAAGATTTTCACAAATTTTTTTTACTAGCACCAAAAAATGTAGTTGGTTCCTATGAGTTACTCGTCTGTGACGGACTGATGCATCACAGGTGCACAAAACGGCATCGTTACTGATCCTTCCTCCCTTTAGTCGTTGGGCTTTACAATCATTGCAAATTGTATTTACATCCTTGTTTTTTTTCTCATTTTAAATAACTTCCTAGCGATGTTTGCACTGTTTTTTTTGTAGCCTGTTGCTGGTTTCTGTGCACAAACAGGGTTTCCCAGTGTATTATGAACCTGGTGCGCCGTCAGGCTTTACTTGCCCCCCCACCAGGCATTGTTTATGTTTCTGATAGAGATTTATATGAAGAATTATGCCACGCGCCTTTTAGTAAGTACAAAAATCAGGTGGATACGACAAACTGTGTCGTTTTGAATTTGAAGTTCTATCCAAGCAAGCACACCTAGCTGGGCCCCATACGGGGAAAAAGAGGGTAGACAATATGGGTCCCACATGGGTTTGTCTGCAGTTTCCATGGTGGCCCCACACGGGTTTGCCCATGCAGGGGCACCGGCTATATGGGCCCTACATGGCGGTGGCCCGTGTTTGGCCACCATGGAAACCGCAGACAAACCCATGTGGGACCCATATTGTCTACCCTCTTTTTCCCAATCCGGGGCCCTTCTAGGTATGCTGGCTGGTATATTACTATAGCAGTTCAAATTCTTAAAAACCCATAACTAGTAGGGAGTTTCGCTCAATAAAGACTGCACTGAAGAATGCACAAAAATTTAAAAATTGGTGAATTAAGTTAGTTACACCCCTTTGGATAACCCGCTGTCTTTTTCAGCGTTAAATGATACATGTTTTTTAAAAAGAAAAGATTGCTTTTCTTCCACTTGACTTATGCAGGGGGTGGAACTCAAACAAATCCGATTATATTTATTGCAAGAAAAACGCATTTATCAAGGGGAAATCAATTTGACCAACCTAGCTAAAACGAATGAGACCCAACCCTGGTACTAACAGAATCAGCCATAACGGATTATGTACAAGCAGCTTGGCTGCATTGAATTAGGGCAACGTAAAACGCTTCATCACGTAAGAACACCGTGGAACCGAGTAGATTTTTCATTCAACAACTTCAATTTTTCTCAACGTCTGGCTTTCAGAGCCAAGTCCTACCGGCGTTCGGCATCCATCACGACGTAGTTTTGTTTACTCAGCTTTTGGCTGAAGGTAATCTCTGCCTGCACCCCGGCTGCCATTTTGTTCTGCCTCCCCCAGTTATTTATCCCCCCACACCCCTGCCCTCCCAACCGATCCCTCCGCTCCCCTTCTTGATTCAGTGGCTCAGATTGACATATCGCTCCTCACTCTGATGATGGATTACAGCCGCGCAGTTTGACCTTGTTCTGCCACTTGGCCTCACATGTTCTCCAGCACTCATATTCTCACTGTAGGAGATGAGAAACATGGCCTACTCAAAGTGATTTACGTTTGCCTCGACTCAACACATGGATCCGTCTAAGCCGCTGCTAAATGCATCTCCAGAGGGCCACTCCGTGTTGCGCGGCGCAGCCATTTTTTTTTTTCATTCTTTCTTTCTTTTTTTTTTTTTAATGTTTTTGCTATTCTGCTGCCTTAATTAAAAGACTGCGCTGTCAAGACGGCTTTGTTCTGCAAACTCTAATATCAAGAAGGTCCCTCGCCAGAGAGGAGGCCCCGCGCTCTGCTTTGTCCTCGGGATTAATTCTGCTACGAATCTATATTTGATCAGGGCGCCTGCGTGCGCTTGTTTTCCTCCACTTTTTCTTATTCCTTTTTGCCGTCTTTTTTTATTTTTAATGCGCAAGCACTGACACAGTTATGCATTCAGAAATAAACCAAGGATATCTGGCGTGTGTATACGCGCGATTGCAGGCGGCGCCCCATCCAGAGGGTGATTATCTTAAACGGAGAAATTAAAGGATTACAAAGCAGCCCGGTAATCCAGCTGTCAATCTCACGGCTCATTAGTACACAGAGGCGAGAGAGAGACGGGCTGAGGCGTTCAGCACACAGGAAGCGAGGGGTGACGGTGTCCACGGCGACGATGCTTACGGTGATGATGTGTATTGGATGGCTGTTGACGTTTAGCGATGTAAGCAGAGTTTTTCTTGTAGCGCCGCATTGTGTAAGAACGTAATCGGGCTTTAAGATGTAATGGAAGATCGTTAAATTCGCATAATGTGACGCAAAACGTAATAAAATCCTTGGACGCATTTTGAATCGTTTTGCCTCGGACGACACGCACGTTCTGGCTACGAGTCACAGAAAGTTTGACTTTGATTGGTCAAAGTTTCAATTTAAATGCCAATAGAAACCACTGCGATTAACGCTGGAAGTATAATGATTAGCATGAACAGGAACAGTTTGATTAATTATACAATGCGCCATATAATTACCGTATTTTCCAGACTATAAAGCGCACCTCACTATAAGCCGCACCCACAAAGTTAAAAAACAAACAAACTGAAAAGGTACATATATAAGCCGCACCGGGCTATAAGCCGGTGGTATGTGCTATATGAAAGTTAGCGCTTTCTTCTTTGATTTCCAATTTTGACTTCCAATCATTCACTTCCTGCTAGAGAGCCCCCTGGTGGTTGGGTTGAAGAAAAATCCACAGAAATGCCATACTGGGCCATAAGCCGCGTGGGGAAAAAAGGAACACTAATTCATTATTTTGTAGCGTTCGCTCACTTCCTGTCTCTGCATTTGCTAAAGCAACAACCCCATACAGGCGGACTGCCATTCTAAAATGAGACCCCAAATCGTTCACCACTTCCTGGTTTCAAATGCGACCAGAGAAATTCAACTCAATTAGAGAAATCCCAGAGGGAGCCCTAAAGGGAGATGAGAATCAAGTGGAATTTCATAGAAAGCAACGGTTTCAAGAGTTTTGTCTTTTTTTTTTTTGATTTTGGAACCACATTTTCCAGCTTTGGTGTGGAAGAGCACCAATTTCTATTAAAATGCCCACTTTGATCCTTAAGAGTTAAAAAAAAGAAAAAAAGAAGCAAACTTCTCCCCCCTAAAGATGTTTGAAAAATGAAAAATGTTAATGTGTGGATCCAGCAGCTGCTTGCCGGGAACCTAAAATTGTCAGTCTGCCTCTCGCTACCAACATTTTCTCGTGTTGAAAGCTCCCAGCATTTATTTAGGACTTGTCTCACAGTTGCTTCTGTTCCTGTTTTAAATAGAAAATGAATGAATGCAACTGTGACAACATAGCAGCATATAAACTGCACGTGTGTGTGTGTGAGCTGCAGATTAGCCCCAGTGTTGAAAGATATACAGCATCTCTACCATTTGTCACCAGGCTCTGAGGCACATAAAATGAGCTGTTTGGGAAACGATGGCACCATAAAAGAAAATAGAAACACAAATCCTGACTCCATCATGGAGAGAAGGGGAGGGAATTGCATCTCCTGTGGTGGTGCCACTTTTCTGGATTTGATTGTATCAATTTGCTGTCCTTTCTGATCTAAAAAGTGCTCCGTGTGCAGGCTTATTTGCCCCTCCACAGCGAGTCGAGGATGCTCTATTTCCTGTGCACGCATTACCTGTTAAATTTGAAGCTGGGTATTTTGCGGTCGGATTATTTTTGGCCTGGTTTCCAAAAAGCATCGCTCAGAATTTGGTGGATTTGCTTCTTGGCAACACTTTAATGTTATTCTTTCAGTGCGTATTTTTCTTCCTAATTCCTTTTTTCTGCTCTTGTGCTACCGGGAATTATCGTTCTAATCGTTCTTTGTGATTAGTGTAGCTAGTGCTAATTGTAAACAGCTGGAAAACTTGTGTGTTTTCCAAGAAGACCACTGACATTTGTAAATTTTGTAAATCCAGCCTGATCTACGACAGACGGATTTGGAAAGTCCGAAAGAATAAGACGGAGAAAATACTCTGTAGATAGTGACACTCTTGTTCTCTCATTAAGTAGAAACCCGGATGGACATCCAACATACCATCGACGGACAAGTTCCCCTTTCAAACAGTGTGTTGCGATTAACTTTGAGTCTTCTGTCAGAAACGACATCCACACCGAAGAGTTTGCGGTACGACCACTCGTCTAAGACAATCCACCTTAAAATCAATTTCTTGATGGCCAAAACTTCAAAAGTGTCCACTCTGTCTTTTCATTTCCATCCAGACAAACCGCAAAGTGGCTCTTCTGCTAAAGGCTGATCTCTGATAACAAAGACTGGCTTACTCTGCTGGAGTTACGCTATTTAAAGCTCGGGGAAATTGTGTTCTCGTCGCAGACAGACTGTTTGAGCGAGATCTCTGGCCGGGATTCAGATGGCCCGGGTTTTTGAAGAATCCGCAATATGGAGCCGGGCTCTGTTGTTTGTGGGAGGCTGACGAAATCTGCAAATATGCTTTACTGACCGGAACAAACGGGAGACATCTTGGCGCACGGCTTCGTCCTCGCGGCTTCCTGTTTCGCCTCGACGTCGGCTAACAAAATGAAACTCCGCCTTTGTGTTAATCGCCTGCTTTGCTTTCTCTCCATGCACGTGGTATTTGCCCCTCTGATTTCTCCTCTCGCAGAATCACAGTGAGCTAATCAGGCTGATGCGGTTTCCTTTTGTGAATTCGGCTCCTGTAAGCGTACTTTGATTCATATTTAGAGGCTCCGTTCATTCGGGGGTTGGGGGGTAAAACAGGTTGCATAAACACCGCTTCCGTCGGAGACACACACACGCTTAGATACACGCAAATGCTCCTGCAGAGGTTAATTCATCGTGACAGGGGCCCCTGTAGGTATCCGCACAAATGTTAAATGTGCTATTACACTATTAGCTTTTACCTCCAGATGGTTTTCTCCTACTTAATAATTATTCACCTGCGGACCTGCGGGTGAGATCGCTCCCAATCTCCGGGGGAGATCAAGCACACAAGCGCTGACATTTTGGTGCGGCGCACAGAGTGAGGCGCGCAGCAAATACCCATCGGGCTCTAACCTTTGACTATCAACGGTCAGAATCACGAAGATTTAAAAACCTTTCAAAGACGACTTGAAGCTCACGCGCACTAATGTATCTTTTGAATTCACGTGCTCGATTACTTATTGCTTTACAGTTTTAGAGCCGTGCCAAGAAAAGAGCAGGAGATAGTAGGAATTCTTGGTCATTTCCTGGATGGGTAGTGCATCATAATTAGCGTTGCTGGGTTGCTGCGGCAACAGGGTTCGGCGTGGATGCTGTTCAGGATCGACGAGTAATCAACTTCGGCTATTTTCATTGTCAATTTGGTGTTTTAAAATAGCAGAGGAAGCATGCAGCTGCAACAAACTTTCTAAAAAGGAAACGTCTCGAGACTTGACGGTTCCTCCGGGTTGCCGGTGAGAGAGAGAGTGAGATGTTCAGAGGGCAACAGGAAGGCGAAACAAAATAGTACAGTTGAGGTTTTTTTAAAAATCTTTTTGGAACTGGTGTATATCTTTTGGGAATATGAATAGAAAGTGCTGTTGCAGCACTGCTAGCCGTGCTAGCTGAGCTAATTGCTACAGGAGATATTTCATGCCCCCCACAGCCGTCACCATCTGCAATAACTCTGTCGCTAAACAAGATACAGCGACATTTAATTTCCCTTTTGGATCAATAAAATATTTTTGAACTGAATTAATTTTAGATTTGCTAGATTCTGCAGACGAGTACAAATCGAAACTCTGTAATCATTTTGTCCTTTTTTTTTTTTCAGAAGATAAAATACAACCGTGTTTTACAGTAGTGGCGTTTTTACACTTCAGTGTTTTTAGTTATTTAATCCTAAATAATTGTAACCTCTAATTGCAGAAAGGCTAAATATATATATATATATATCTAAATATATATCTATATTTATATTTATATATATCTATATTTTTTTTAAGGATGTTAAAGATGTCACGCTTTGGTTCTTAAAGAGGAATCAGAATCTGCGTAAGCAGGTTACAGCTTTCCTCAGAGTGAAAATTACCTACAAAACTAATGCATCCCCACTCAATATTCACACTTTGTTGTGACTTTTTAAACTTTTTAATTTAGCACGAAGCTGGGACTTCTGCAAGCAGCACAGGTGAAACTCTGCTGTTGAGAGCAGGCGTCTTTGTAGAATCAAGAGAGCAAATCAATATGGCCCCCTTTCCCCTCCCCATTTGGCAGGATTCGTGCAATGCAGAAACTCGCTGGTAGCATCAATCACAGTTTTCCTCTCTTTTTTCACTCCATCTCTCCATGCGCCTCTCCTCCCTCCTCCTGTCTCTTTGCTCTCTATAGCCTCGTTTAGGTTTTCAGATAAAAATAATAGCTCTGAGAACCAGCGGAGGGGAGGAGGGGCTGGTGACAGTGTTTGTGCTCTGTGCCAGAGCCCAGCGGTAAGACAATAAGAGGCAGTCTGACTAACTGTGGCCCCAGGGGAGCAGGAGCCTTCTTATTGCTGTAAGCAGCAATTTAGCCAGGCTAAAAGAAAAGCGGATACAGCCGTATTACTGTGTCATCATGATTAGAGCCACCACAGGGCTGTGGCTGGGTGAGTGATGGCTGCTTCCATCCAGGCGTCTTATTTAAATGCAGCATCAAATTTATAGCTGCGTAAACCAGCGGGACGTCGAGGCTCATCCCCACGACGACACGTCAGAGCTGCTGCAGATCGGTGGAAGATGCTTCTGGATGGAGTCTCCAGCGTGAAGTTGGTTTCGTGAGTGCAGGTCCTCCACGTTGAAGCACAAAGAATTTTTAGTCAGGGTCCCTAATGCTTGTTTTCCAAATCTGGGTAAATGTGGATAAGTATGGTCAAATATATCTATTTCTATCCGTCCGTCCGTCCAGAAATATATGTATAAGAGACTTTTATATGCACAAAGTAGACTGTAAAAAAGTTCATGCATCTTAAAATGTCTTAAATGTGTTTTTTTTTTTTTTTTTAAAGTTGGCTTTAAATACCTTCGTCACAATTTTGTTGTGGCAGGACTGACTATTTTTACTTTGGCATAAAGTCACCTTTCTAAAATTAATTATTTTGCTAAAAATAATTTATTTTTTATTTATTTATTTATTTGCTTAAATAAATTATTTTAGCAAAAAAAAAATAAATAAATAAAAACTTTTGGCAAAAAATGACATAGGCCATTATTTTAGGAAGGTGGTGATATTCTTCATAGATATTTATTTATTCCAACGGTTTGAGTTGCACGCAAACATAAGCGTTAAGTTCCGCGAGGCTACTGCTAACTAGCCGCTAACATACCTTAGCTCAGTGCTTCTCGAACCGGGTCTTCAAGCCGCACTGCCCTACATGTTTAAAGCATTTCCCCGCTTCAGCAGGCATGATTTCAGTCGACGACAGATTAACATACATCTGTGTGGAAGCAGGGAAACGTCTAAAACTTGCAGGTCAGCGTGTCTTAAGGACCACTGCCTTAGCTTAGCTGAGCTAGCAAGCCCAGTCTGACCTATTGAAGGATTTTACTTAAACAAAATTGTTACTATAGAGAGAAATACAGCTGAGTAGGAGAAAAAAAGAAGAGCACAGAGAGGCTCGAGTGCAGCTACGGCGACAAACGTGGGACAAAGACATTAAATGAACCCCATTTAATGTCTTCAACTAAAGTAAGAATGTGCCAATAATTTCTATAGTTTCTATTTCTATCCATCTCTATTTGATTTTTCTACATTTCTGTCCTGATATAGATACTAAATTTCTCTCATAATCGTCTGAAAAAGTCTTAAATTTAAGTTGTTGAAACCTGCAGAAATCCTGGACTGGGACTTGGTCTGCATGAATCTGTGATTTCGACATGATATTATCTTCTGATTTTGAGCACAAAGGTTACCGACCGAGCACACTTGTATCCCTGCAGTCGTCTCCAACCTGATTTTTTTTTTTTTTTTTTCCTTTCTGTTACCACAGGTGATGCAAATCTTTGAACGCTCTCTAAATGTATCGTTCTGAAGCCAAGATTTAATGGCCTGGTTGAGTAAGCTCTGCTAACCCGCCGGGCCTCCGACCTGCTGTGCTCACAACCCACCTGTCATGAATAAACATTTAGCCGGCCGCAGATAACTCTGTGGGCTCGGATTTCGCAGGATGATCCTGCCCCTCGATTTGCAGATTTGTCGTCCGTTCCCGACGTTCTATCAGAACTACTGAAGTGCCGTGCGGCGATTTGACCGCAGCGATGCTATTTTTAACAAAAAAAAAAAAAGAAAAAAAAAAAGCCTCTCATGCTTGGGCTGGGTTCAGGGCTTCGAGAGCTCATTATTGTGGAGCCACAGTGGATGTTGGCAACCAAACAAGGCCCTCTTCCACCTCTAGGCCCTGCAGCGTGTGATATGAAAATATGAGGAGTTGGAACAAGGCCTGAACATCATTACAGTGGATTGTGTGATTACTATTACAAGCTTAGCTAAAACTCACACTGACTGCGCCAGTCAAAGGGCAGCCTTGTTGTTGTTGTTCAGTCAACAACAAGGCTGACTGAACAAGTCAGCCTTGTTGACTTGTTCGCAGAACTTGTGCGCCGCGTCGCACAAGTTCCTCGTAAAGGCGTTCGCACCTTTTAAGCATTTTTCATATTTTGCTACATTAAAATCAAAACTTGCAATGTATTTTTTCGCAAAATAAATGAGTAAATGTGATTTAACATCGGTGTAAAGGAAACATAAGTATTTTGTGTGAGCCTCAAAGATATCAGACAATTATGGATAAGTCATAGGGCTAATGTGTAAAATCTACTTTTTTTAGTTTTATGTTGAGTGTCTGAAAGCGTGGGAGCTTCTTAAAGAGACAGAGGCCCAATTTCAAGGCGTCAAATTATAAAGTCAACGTTTTGATTTAGTAAAGTGTAAAGTGTTTATTGGGTAATGGTTTACTGGAAGGGGTGCGCATAAGACCGGCATTACACCGTCAGAAACTTGACATCAAACCTGTCACGAACATGAAGGCGTCTTCAGGAATGTTTGAAGTACACTTTTAATTTACTTTTTTAAGTGGCAAATAATGTCATTTTAACGCAAGGTTTCATTAGAACATGCAATAAAAGGCCATTAGAAGAGTCACCTTCGCATTAAAAGTGTCATTATTTACCAAACGACGCTTCATGACGACGATCGCAAATATTCCTGAAAACTCCTTCACGTGGCGTCACGTTTATGGTGGTGTAATGTCAGGCTTACGCCATCACAATAACACCTTCCAGTTACAAGTTACATTCATTTTGTAAGTGAATCTGACATAAATACTTAATTGTGCTATAAAATGAGACCATGTGCCTGGAAAATGCATAATAGTGCCCCTTTTGAAGAAGGGTATAGTCATGACATAAAACAAGTTCAGGAGAATAGTCCAAGTAAAGTTGGTGCTCTAGTTGGATTTGTCCAGAATCGGACTATTTACTGATACGTGGTGAAAAAGTAACACTGCTCATCACCCAGAATACCTTTACTGAGACATGGTAGGGGGAGCATCATGCTGTGGTTATGTTTTCTTCAGCAGGGACAGGAAAGTTACCGAATGGAGCTAAATATGCGATTATTGCTACTTGAACACATGAATCTGCCCACCACGTCCTCTGACATATAATTTGGTTCCACGTCACGATTGTACACTACACTGTTTATCTCCTTGATCTCAATAAAATCCAACAATAAAGGCCGGACAGGAAAACTGGAAACACAAACCAACAGGAACAACTGTACAACAGTGCAGGACAGATGTTGCACATGAGGTTTGGGATCCTTCCAGTTTGGAGCAAACCGAGCTGACGACCAGCACGGAGCCTGGAGCTAGCTCGGTCAATTAACGCTACGAGTCCAGAGAACGCGCAGATGGGAGTGGGCCGTTCTATGGGGGATCGGCTAAAATTGGACTACGCAGTGTAAACACGGCCAAAGTGTGCACGTTTTAGGAACAGCTGACGGAGACCAGCTAAAATTAGTCTTAGGTTAACGAACAAGCTGACCTGGAGAAAACAGACTGAAATTGTAGCAATCCTTCTTGGATATTAAAACAAAACCCCAAAAACTCAAGATTGTCAGCTTCAGGACATTTAAATTGCTTACTGCTGATAATTCATTCAAGTATGAGGTGATGACTTATAGAACAGTTACTCACTTATTTGGAAGTCATTTGCTGTCATCTGCTTTTTGGTCCTTCTCCATTTGGGTTAGTGTGTATATTTTTTTCTTTGAGAGCAATCAGCCTTTCCCAAAAACATATTACATCATCCTGGACAAGCTTTTGTTTTCATTGATGCATACAATCTAAGACATTTCAAGGCTTTGTAACAAATTTCAGTTTAAGTCCTGGTCTTAAAATCGTATCAGAAAAAAAGTATTTGAAGATGTTGGTAAACCTCAGGTCTTCAACGCAGATTTTGGAGCATTACAGTACCATAACACAATCATCATCCTGGTAGTTTATTGTTTAAAATAAGCAATAAGCAAGCAGCTGTTTTCAGCCGAAGACCAAATTCAGTCCTTGGCTGAGACCATCTTTGTGAATCTAAAAGTCACCGTACATCAAGTCAGATATGCTTATTTTTTTTTTATTCAAGGTTGCCAAACTGCTGTTTTCTTTCCCATCGAGAGTCCATTGTGTGCAGTGTCTCTCCTGCCCCCGGTCTCTGGCCGACACTGCACTGTTGTGAGAAGTATAAAAACAAGAACATGTTATGTGGATAGATTTCACTTCAGGTCATGAATACTTAATCATTTCTGTCTGTCTTTGTGCCTATTGGCAGAGTAGAAGAAGAATGTAGTCGCATATCGATGGCAGAATATGACTGAGTTTGTTTACACTTGTGACATACACACGCTGCAGTACCTCTCCTAAACATTAGGCGTCACTGTTGAGAAAATAGTACAACAGGAATGTGAAGGAGGATTTACTTTGTAAAAGCTGCAGCATGTAACTTTAATACATTTAAGTACATATTTGTTGAGACCATCACTATGTTGTGGCAGAATAGTATAAGACAGTCTGTTATAAAAAATGTTCTAGTTAGCTCTGCCTTCTCTCAGAGCTAACCAGAAACAGCCAATCAGAGCCAGGAGGCAGATCTTAGCGTTGTCAATCATTCCGGTGTGTGGGCCACTCGCTCTGAACATCCCTTTTTTTTTCTGCTACGATACAGCTTACCTGTTGTTAGTGCTAAAGCTAGTTAGCATGGCGGATAAACTGATTTCCTTTGAGAGTTATATGACTACTACCAGCGTAAAGCAACAAAAAAAGACATAAACACAATCCCAGTGCTTTATGTACACAGGCCTGTCACAATAACACACTTTTTCTGTTCCAGAAATAATTGCGACCAGTTATGGATTGACAATGGCAAAATAAATCCCAATAAACTTTCATTTTGTAAAGGACACTTAACTCTGGAGCTGGAAGATATTTTAAATATCCAAAACAAAAACCCAACAACCAGAAAAAATGAATAAAGCTGAAATACAAACTTGCATACGCCGAAAACCATGAATTAAAACAGATTACAATGTCTCTGTAAGCAAAATTTCCCTTAAAATATATTAATAATCAGAATGGAAATGATCAAGATAGGGAAGGGAGCCAAATATATTTTTTTAGGTTACGTGAACATTTCTGCAGTCTATCGGTCCAAGACTTTCCTCCAATATAATTGAATTTCAGCGTTCTGTATTCCTTAAGGACTTGAACGAGGTATTTGTGGATCTTTTTACTAAACAGAGAGGGGAAATAAAGGACTTTGACGATCCCTCCTACCTAAACGCTCCACAGTTTCTGCTTTAGCTCCAATCAATAGTTTACCAGTAAAACCTCTGAATACAGATCTACACAGCCGCCAGTGGAAAAAAAATTAAAATTAGCAGATAATGTTTCCTTGCTGTTAGTCATTTACAGAGCGTATCGGTGCCTAAGAGTACGCTCTACGCTGCGAGTACTTAAAGATGCTGTTTTCTCAGTATCTTCTTAGTCATTAACTCTTCCTTTAAGTCATTAGCATATATTGATATTCAGAAAGCTCGTCCTCTTGGCTCCGTTTTCAACGGCAACCCGAAAGAGGCTGAGATTTTACAGATACGCCAACACATTCCTGTATTAATGAATTTAGTCACGCTATAATGACTTGTAAAGTTGCAAACTGGATAGCGGCGCCGCGTCGGAGCTGCACAATTTACACATGGAAAAAAAACCCCCTCCAAAAACCAAAGCAAGCGCAGACCGGTTCGCTTCATTTGCTGGCGTAATTCCATCAAGGGGAAGACATCGCGCGGGATCGGTCGTACATGGATTCAGTCGCCTTTAGGCTCCTCTTCCTCGCTTCCCTCTCCTCACCGCGCTCTCTGCCCCTCTCCTTGGCCTTTATTCGCTCCCTTTCTTTTCCCATGGAAGACTTTTAGATCCAGTTTGCACTCCTCTCTGGGCCCCTCGCTGCCACCTCACTCGGTGTTGGTGTACTCGGCAGCCCCGAGCCCTGAGTGAACTTCTCCCCGCTTTCTGATCTGATGTTCCAGGGAGAGATGGAGCCAAAAGTGGATAAGAGGATGATGGGGGAAGGGGTGGGAGGATGATGCCCTTCACCCCTTTTTTAAAAAAAATTTTTTTATCTTATCTTACAGTTTCAACAAAGGGGTTATATTTACCATACAGGTGTGTTTACGTTGGATAGACATTCCTCCCCATTCCCAGCAATCTTGCCACACACCACCACAAAGTCGGAAGCAGGGCGCTTGAAGGCTGCATTCTAAATACTCTCAAGACTGGAGGCAAAGCAACATGAATTTCAATGAATTATTAAACAGGATTATTTATTTACTTCCTCCACACCCTGAACCACCTAACTTGCAAATCTACATAGCGTTTTTTTTTTTTCCCTCCCCCCTCCCTTCAAACTTGTGGCACATTTGTATGCATAATTTACCCTCATGGCTGAATATTTTCTTTACGCCGTCAGTCTATTCTCCACCTTCGAGGAAGTGGCGGCGGGGGGAGAATGGGTCCCAGCGCCGCTCACGCTTGGCGCCTCACCCATCTTCATGAAGAGACTTGATTTTTTTATTTGATTTTTTTTATTTTTTGGGAAACTGCAGTTTGAAAAAAATCCGTTCCGTGGCCATCGCTCGGCGCCTCTGAATCGCATTTTGTGTCAGATTAATGATCTCGCCTGAATCAGGCGAGGAGAAGCTCGGGCCAAATGTACGGCGTGTGTTGACTGCGCGAGAAAGAGGTGGGTATGGGGGACGAGGATGGGGGGGCAAAACGAGCAGAGTTGCTGGATCCCTGCCAGCCTGTGAGACTCAGACGCACTGCAGATAAGCCAAAGCGACACCCATCCACCCGTGGCCTCCTCCTCCGCGGCCCGGCGACGACTTGCTTCCCACCGTTGGCGCTTCCTTCGCCCGGGATCCGCGCGTCGCCAATTTGCGCCGCGCTGATACTGTGCTGTTTTTACAAGCGTAGTTAGATATGAGGCTGAACCCCGCGAGGCCGCGGCCCCGGTTTCATTTTGAACTTTTAATGAGAAAGTCTTGCCACTCCCTCGGCAGTCAAACATATGTATTTCTAAAATCCTGCCTTGAGTCATTATCAGTGCAGCAGACGTCAAATGCATTAACAGTGCAGACCTCTTTAGTAATAGTAAGAAAAGAAAAGAGGGAGTGACCCACGTTTAGCAGAAGCGTGGCCTGCACACCAGCAACTAGTGCAGCTTTCTCTACATCGCCATGCACCCAGTGAGATGGAAAAATCGAGGTCCAAATTTCAAAGCAATCCAAGAGATTCAGACCGAGATGAGAAAAAAACCCCACTGGATCCTCTTTATGTTGCAGCGTGGGCATTGTAAGGCTGACGGCAGGCTAATAATTTGTGTTTTTATTGGACAGAATCGGTTAATGAATTGTGCACTCTGGGAAAATAAAAAGGCGCACACTGTGCTGTGCTAGTGCCGCGGTCTCTCTCCGTAAATCCTATCATCCAGGAGCAGGAAAACGTCCCTTTTCCGCCGCGATTTACGGTTATTGAGGAGCCGCTGTCAGTTTTATCATCAGAGCGCTGCAGGAGCTGCTTATGCACCGACATACCTGAGTGCTCAAACGCACATTTTTTTAAGAACGGCGCCAGAAAACAGGCTCGCGCCTCGCCGGCCGGTTAGTCCTCACGGTTTTGCCGGACGGGCCGTTTCATTTGAAGGCGTTTTTACTGCGCGCGCTTTGTGGCAAACGCGTGCGGCGGCGGCGGCAGGGGGGAGGCATTTCCAAACCTCCCCTCACGAGGTCTTTTTTTTCATCCGTCGCCACGTTTTTAAGAGCGAAGTCGAAAAGTCAATTTCGCCACGAAAGATATGCAAAAATGCTCGGAGGGAGAAAGACAAAAGTCAAGTACAAATTGCTTTCTCTTGGATTGGAATCCAGAACTCGTTCCTTCAGAGGGAGCTAAAAGCCAGAGATGGCCACCCACACAGGAACCTTGTATACAAATGCAGCTGCGAGGTAGCATATGGTTTGCCTCTGTGACGGAAAGAAAAAGCAAATTTTTTCATACAGAAAAAAAAAAAAAAGTCAAGTTAACATGATGTTGACACAAGCAAAAAAAAAAAAATTAATATAACTCCATGTTATGAATAAAAGATGAAGCCAGCAGAATGTAAACACAAATCCTATGTCTGTATTTTTATTTTAGTTTATGGTTGATATTATAGGACAGCGTATATCTTTACCCCTAGTCTTATATGTAAGATATTACAAGTTTTATTACTGGAAACTTTAGGTTGGCTCTCAAGATTAGCATTTTCTCTGTAACTGGAACAAACTTAGTGGATTTTTACATCGTGCGCCATATTTCCTTTTGCATTTTTACCATTTTTTCTGCTCAACTCACAAAATAAAAGTAAAAGGACTGAATTTACACAGCGCTTTTACTGTCATGCCGACCACCCAGAGAGCTTTGCACAAGGGCCACATTCACACAATGACACAGATGCAAAGGCAACATGGGGGTTAATGCCTTTCCCAGGGGTGCATGTGAACAGAGGCAAGCTGGAATCGCATCTACAACTTTCAGATTGCAAGATGACGGCCTTTCCCACTGTTTCACACAGTCGTCCTATAGCATTCCTCCCCTTACTCCGCATAACTTTAAAAGAAAATGAACTCCCAACAGAGAGAAATAATCTGCTTCGTGTTGGATACTTTTGACCGACAGCTGACTTAACGCTAATGCTTCAAACGAAACGAAATTTCACCGTTACATTAAAATAAAGACCAAACAGTCACAGAGTTGACGTTATTAATGCAGACAAAGCAACCATTTGACGGGCGTCTGCACATTTCCAAACCCGTTCTTATTTCTCCTCTTTACTCGATACTGTGTCTCAGAACGTGTGAGTAAAATTTACCGATGTGGTCCGAGCCGACAAAACATGACGTGGAACATCGACGGAAGGCAACACTAATATCAAGACAAAGGATAGTCTTGGAGAGACCTGCACCATGTGGATAGCTGGGGATGAAGTTGAAAATCAGTCTCTTTTAGGAAGCATTACTATTATCAAGGTATGAACAAGTTTTGAATTTTGCAGTTCCTAAACTGCTAAAACTGTGCTGTTGCCACGGTTTCAAAAAGCGGTCTTTTCTGGCTCTATGATCAGAAATATAGCATCAATCGTTGCCACCACTAAGTAAAACATTAGTTCCGCTGATGCTAAAGCTCTACACCAGCGCGATAATTAGCAGAAGCTAATGCTAAAGCACTAAATTCAACCAACCATGTACTTCCTGGTTTCAGATTCATAGTTGTTGCGTTTTGCTAACTCTTGCTAGGGCTACTTTAGAGCTGTTTTCAGACCAACGTGTGAGCCAACAGAGCTCAGGCCATCGTCCTCTCTGAGTGTGAGAGGAACGACAGGAAGTGGGTCTGCATGTCAGCCTGCTGGTACATCTGACAGCGCAGAGGCAGGGGCATCTCTTAGGGGCTTCACCTCAGAGCAGGTTGCCGCTGAACATTTCTTTGAAGCATGGGGAAGGAGGTTAAGTGCTGACAGGAGTGCATAATGGCCCTTTCAGGTTATGTTATGGTGGGGAGAAGCTTGGGGGGGCAGAGGGAGACGGGGTGGCAGCAAGGGGAGGGGAACTGCACTACTTTGTCATATGTAGTCTTGTAAATGCTGTTTAATCAGATCCAGCTGAGCAGAGATGAGTGCTGCAGAGCTCCGGTTACACGGCCAACGTAGTCATTAGAGAAAAGGTATTATTCAAGCCAGCGGTGTGCTGATGCGCTCCGACATAAGGATGTGTGAGGGAAGCGGCATTGAAAAATGTCTCTGGGCGACTCCCTTTCATCGCAGGGCGGCGCGCGGCACCCTCCACAGCGGGGTCTGAGTGGGGGAGGGCTGCGCCGGCGACACGCCGTCGGCTGGAAACACCGAGAACAGTGGAGCCGCTAACACAGAGAGACGACGATGCCGCGTTTGCTGCTCTGCATGTCTGCCTCGGTTCCCATCTCTCTCTCTCTTTCTTTTTCTCTGCATACTCTTGCCTTTGTCCACCTCTGCAACACATCATTTTTCTCCTCCCTCTGTTCTTTGACATTTATCCCTTTCCTCATTACTCACTCCTCTGCGAACCGCTCCTCGGTGTGGCCGCTTGTCTGGCTCGTGTTGGAGCGTTCTGTAAGGCCTTAGCCTATTTTATTTGTTTTACTGAATCAAGGCCACAGTTGCGAGCTCTGACAGGCCTCTCCATCATGCTCGACCAGGTGATTGATTTTCAGGAGGGCTTCTGGAGACTTGGCGCTCAGAAAACAAACACGGGTGAACGGAGCGTGCGCCGAACATCTCTGCGCGCGCCGAAATCCGTTTTCCAGTGATGGTCGACGTAAAAACTGACCGGCGAGAGTGGAATAATTGGATTTCTGTCTCGCCTACTGTTTCATTAAGATAAACCCGTTGTCAGCATGTTTTTATTTGTCTTGTGTTTTTGTACGTGAGCACTCACAGTGAGAGCCCTTCCATTCACACTTATTTAGATTAAGCTCCATCGGCCCATTAGCATGGACGCCGCAGCCTCCTTGGCAAAAGCTCTGCCTCCGACATCCAACTCAATCATTTGTCCTGGCCGGTGCCAGACCCCATATCCAGGAAAGAAAGATGGCGCATCGGCGGCGCAGGGAGAGGCAGCTGTCGGCTCCTCGACGCCGTTTTAGATAAATCCCACACCTCATGTACAGCAATAATTCATTAAGAACATACCGCTCCCGCCGCTTCGCAGCGGCTCAAATCATATCGCATTGACTCATCCGGCCGCCTTTCGACGCGGGGAAGCTTCCTGTGCTTCCTCTGTTTGATATCGCCGGCGCACGTGTGAAATGGGATCCACGCCGCACACAGCAGTCTGCCTCCGTTTACACAGAGGACTCTGGTGATGACAAATGATAACGGCAAAAGACTCAGAAGGATATTTGAGGTGGACGCTGCGCTCTTTCAGAGGGACTGCGGCGCCCTAAGCTGTATCGATCGGTATGGACCGGACATGCTATTTAGAGAGATTATGAAGAGACCCAGCGAGAGACTGGCGGGTAACTGGAAGCTTCGGTGGCCCACAATGTTCAACAAAATGCAAAACCCACGACAGAAACCACAAACTGACAACAAAAAATTGCGCTAAATTGGACACCGTTCTAGCAAGTTTTAAATAGCTTCCGCTGTGGCTAAGGCTATTGTTGTTGCGGCTTGACTTTGATTGTTGTTTTTTTTGTTATTGGCTTTTTGCTGCGTTTTGTTGAGTTGTGATTTTGTTGCTTCCCTGTTGTTTCTTGCATTGTAGCTTTTGTTGTTGTGTGCCTTTTCCTTTTGTTGACCACCTCACTTTGTCCTTCTACATCGTATAAATTGATTTGCCACAATGCTTTTTATTATTCTGTTGTACTTAAGAGGAAATTGACAAAGGCTAAAATAAATATTGGTCCCAAATCTCTGATAAGTGCTACTCGAGGTGATACGGAGGAAAAACATGAGGCCAGAAGTGAGTGGATGAGCCAGAGGTACCCACAAGGACAACAAAGGAAGCAGAGTGTGAACTCGCTGCTTTCCTCCTTTCTTAGACGCTTTGTAAAAAGCTCCTGCAAGCATAATTTCTTAAATAAGCAAAAAGTGATTAGATAATCAAAAGCAGAAAAGGGAATTTTCAGCTTTCTTTTTTTTTTTAAAGTGGCTACAGTTGGAGAGAAACAACAACAACTTGCCAGGGAAGCTGAGTCCACATAATTCCCAGGCAGGGGCCTTTAAGGGCAAATATGTTGAACCTGAATTATTATTCCCCCCCCCCCCAAAAAAAAAAAGTTCATAATTACATTCAGACGTGGCGCAGCTTTAGTCTCGCGTTTAATAATGCAACGCCAGTGCAAGTTCCGTGTGGTTCTTCATTATGGCCGCTCGGTGGAACACCACTTAATGTGACATTTAGACCGTCCTGTTTCATTTCCCGATAAAAGGGTTTGGATTGGACATGATTAAACCGGAGCCGTCGACGTTTTCTTACGAGGTCGGCCGGTTTCCAGGAACTGCTGAATTAGATATATGCTGGGAGCGGAATGCCCCATTCCTTCCCGAAGTGGAAGAACATCAGTAAGCGAACACTAAATCATTACTCTTTAATTGAATCGGAGTTGTTCTCTGTTCCCCGGTTATTTTCTGGAACAACAGAATCGCCTCTCATCAGGCGCGGCGGCCGTGTCGGGCGAGAGAACAAGTTAGCGAGGGAACGGGAGGCATGGAGTGAGATAATGAAATTCCCTCGTGGCTTGTCCATCCCCGGGCTCGACGCGTTAATGAATGAGCAGAGCTCGCCCATCACTCTGGGATTGCTGCACGCACACAACAATGGCCCCTTCCCCCGACGAGGAGCAAGGTGCAGGAGGGCATCAATTTGCTCCTCCCCTCCCCACAGAGCTCGGCATTCACTAGAGCGTTCCTTATTCAGAGAGAGAGAGAGAGAGAGCCTCCACAGCAAAATCAAACTACTGCCATCTGCTCCATCTCCGTTTGCCTCCTGCCACAAAGCAGATGATTATCAACTGGAGCCTGCTTTGCTCCAGCAGAGCACCCGAGCATCGCAGTGAGCAACCCCGAAATATCAGCCGTCTGAATTTGGGGAACTTTTTTGACAAGTTGCAGGCTTCAAGTTTCTGGCCTTTGATTCTGTGAAATCCGCTTGTTCTCCATTCACACGACTCGCTCTGACGTTTGAACGCTGCACGATTCCCTTTGAAATCTCATGCATGATAAAATATATATATATTTTTTCCTTTATGTGAATGCAGACTTGTGGCGTTTCGCCTGCGCGTCGTCAGGCGAAACGCCACGGCGAAGACGTGTTTTGGATATTCATGAGCGAGGGGTTAGCCGGAGACAAAAACAGGATGCTGTAAATGGAGACCACCACGGGGGTCCATTCAAACCCTCCTGTGCTCGTCTTGATGGAGAGTGTGTATCTCAGCGGGTTGCTGCGCTGCCGTGCCAAGAGAGAGGCGCACAAATACACCGCCCCAAGCTGTGGCTACACGTGCAACCTTTGTGGACCGACCGTATCAGGTTTGGTGCTGCTCATAAGAAACTTAATCTTTAATATGGTTATTAGTTTAACTTTATTCTTGATTATGTAGTATGCAACACAAGCAAACTGTTTCAAATTAGTTAAAAACATCAATTCATCCAGCCTCCATTATCTTTTATTTAACGGTTTAGACGAGAGGCGGGCAGATCGACCCAGAATATCGGAACCAAATGAGTATCGGAATTGCATGGATACCAGAGTGGTAAGATTGATACTTTAGTTTCGCATCACATTGTGAGATTTCATTTGATTTCCGTATTGAGGATTCTCAATGCTAACTTAATAAGCAGAGCAACAGAGGACACCGGCTGATTTTTAGACTTTAGCTGAATAAGATGAGATTGGGGGAAATCGATAAAGTCGATAAATCGGCTTGCCAATAAATCGGTACGACCCTAACAAAAAAATCTACTGGACGTTGTGTATTTTGGTATCAATCCAATATCGATGGCCTCTAATTTAGAGTTTTAACCAGATTTGTTGACTGTAAGATTGATGATCGAATTTGTTGCGATCCTTAGGAAAATCATGCCACTGGTTTCACAGTGTACATTTATTCATTTGAAAAGATCGATGGATCGGAATACAGATCTCAGGATGTTTTGTAACCCCTGGTTAATTTCCATCTGCACTTCCTGTGCAGGCAAACACAAACTACAAAGACACAAATACAGCTTTAAGTGAATCATTATGAAAGAGTTACAAAACAGTATTGCTTTGAATCTATCTACAAAGACAAAAAAAGTTATATATATTTACTCTTTTTTGATTGAATCTTACCTCTTCTTCTTGACTCTGTTTTTCTGCGTTGTAATTGTTATACTGAAATATCAAAGCCTGTTTGAATAAAACTGCAGGCGACAGAGCCCATGTCTTAACATATCTATGTGGATGACAGTTTGATCTTTACATCATCAGCAAAATCTTTAATAATAAGAACATGGCGCTGTTACCATAGCGATACACCTTTTAGCAATAGTAAAAAATGTGTAAGAAGCGTTAAAATAAGGTTTCTGCATCAACGACGGTCCCAGCAAATGCTCCAAGAAACGCCGTGGAAACGTGAACAGAAGCAGAGCTGACTGGATAATTTCGATCCTCTGTTGGTTGGTTGGACCGACGACAGATTTGGATCCAGCATTTAGCAAAAAACATTCCATTATGGCAGCAACTAAATTTCTAGCAACAAAATAAAATGTCATCTTAATTTGATCAGTGAGTATGAGGTGTGATCTATTTATTTGCAGTTTAAATCGCAATAATGTGACAAGATAACCTTGTTTTTTTATATATATAGGAAGAGCTATGGTTAGCTAAATGCTTGCATGCTTTTACTTTGAAAAATTACATGAAATAATAACAAATCTGAAATTCATCACTGTTTTTCGCACATTCACAACCTCTGTTCCCTAATTCACCCCATCGATTCCTCGGTGCAATTGCTGCAACATCTGTCACAAAGTGGGTTTTTCCATAGATCCTTCCTTTTATCTTGAGATTTGGGCTTTCTCTTTGCTTGTGACTCTCGCAGTGTTCGGGACAAGTTTATGTCCTGCCTGTCATTGTGCACACGACGTCCAGCCTATCACTAAATTGAATTTCAACAGGAGAAACCTCCCGCCCCAATGCCTTAATCCGATTTAAGGCATATTTGTAAGCGTTTTAAAAGGCCTGAAGTGCTCTGCGTGTCTCGGTTAGACTTTTTCTGTCCCCACCCCATCGGAGATGAGATGACACGAGGAGAGGACAGAAAGTGGAGTCGAGAGGTAGGACAAGTGGGAAGAAGACAGAGGAGAGAATGTGACTGAATAAGCGAGGAGAAAGGAAACGGCGTGGAGACGGGAAGAGGCTTCTTCATAACATTCCTGCTGCTGCTGCTGTTTCTCCCAGGCAGACCTCAAATAACGATTTCTCATCCGTTCATATAAAAGAAAATGGAACGTGAGTTATGACAAGAAGAGCACCCAGGGTAAATGTACACGTCTACACAAGAGCAGGAATATTGCAGACAAATCATTTAAGGTGATTTCCCAGTGAATCGATTATCGATGACCTCACCTATGTCCGGCTGAATCGTTACGGAGTGGAGCTGTCAAAACGAGAGGGTTCTGGGACCACAACCCGCCATGAGCATTTTAAACTGCCAACAAGATCAACCGATCAGAAGGTCAAAGGGTGACTTAAAGGGAAAATATTATCCAAGATGGACTTTTTGAGCTTCACATCATGTTACAATGTTATCCCCTCACTGAAAACATACATGCAGTGTTCCCTTGATTCTTTCACGCATGCTTGAGACCATCCTTTCATCTCCCTTGGCAACCATTCAGCTGTGCAAAAAAACGCCTGGGTGGACATAGTGCAGCTCCTTCTTGGAGTTTCAGTTTTCAAGCCTCCACCAATCAGCTCCTCCAGACTCTCCAGCAGCCAATGAATAGCAACTCAGCTCAAGCTAGTCTGAAACTTTGTCAGTAAAATGCCATATATCTCCTGTCCTGCGCATAGGAGCGGTATAGCAGCTACTGAAAGCAGCTTGTGCCTACCTCTGAGATTATGTTGAACGTCTGTGCTACTCTTGACAAACCAAGCTGAAGAGCTGCAACTTTCCAGCTGTCAAAGACTGAAGCACTCGAGGGCCTCCGAGCGGCCACCCGGGTGAGCGTCAGGTGTGCTCCAGGTCTTGAAAAGGCCCTTAACCAGAGCCATTGGCTGCCAATCTTCCCTCCTAAACGCTCCCATGTTTGTGTGCCGGCGCGCCTGTGTTTGTGAGTCTTTGTGCAGACACAGTGGGAACACGTTGCTGTTTGGATGAAGCTCACATTCATTAACAGTTCATACAAGAAAGCATAATTAAAAGCTTGCTGTGTTTGTAATTACCCCGTAGCACCTGTTCCTCCACTGCGCCGTCTCCTCTGCCCACAGTGTGACACTCGGTATCGCAGTCTCTCTCGTCGGCGACGCCACGGCTCAAGGGCTCAATTTATTCTGCAAAGTTCGATGAGATTCGTAAAGTTGAGGCTTGACTCATTAAATCAGAAGAGTCATTAAGGGGGGATCAAAAGAATAAACGGGAATGTCAGGGCAACCCAAAAGCAATGGAAATGCAGATAGCGAAGGACACATAGGAAAATCAGCTAATAAGATACTAATCCCATCCCTTTATAAAATGTAACCAGCAGTGGGCCACGCTTTTTCTTATATGCCGGTGTTTTATAATTGAAGGAGGAAAAAATTCAAGTGATTGCTGCAATAAAGGTCATGACGTGTCTGCACCCATGCTGCAGCTTACCACACATATGGGTTTTTTACCAATGGGGGGGAAATTGTGACATGCTTTCAATGCTCCCTAAAATCTTGTTTTGCTCAGACGTACGAATCGATGTTTAAAACATTATTTCTATATTTAATTTATAACATTTTTTGAAACTCTCATTCATTTTGAATTATGTCTATTTTATCCAAATTAAAAGGTCATTAAGCAATAAGTGCCTATTTTATTTTTTATTACCGTTTAAGGTGGGTGTGGGTAATAAAGTTGCCTAACGCGATCCGACGCGCTTTCTTGTCGGGTTGGCCAACACGATCCCACCCTGTGCCTCTGACTTGAATGTTTTGTTTGCTGTATTGATACAATTTTACCTTCGTTGCATCACTGTGATGTCATCAGAATTCAAATGGGGCCTTCGAAGGATGGAGCCCCTGAAATTGGACACACCCTGCATGCCCAACTGCCACTCTACGAGCTTTATGTAAAGATGTTTGTATGACTCGCTGCTGGGGGAAGGGAAATGACACTGAAGTCCATACATACATTGTCAATGAAGGCTTTATTCTTAGCGTCTTGCCAACCTTCTCATCTGGGCAAATGATTGGCTGCATTCAGTACATTAAACACTGATGAGGCGCGGTTGATGTCTTAATGCATCATGGGAACATTTTACCTCATTAAGATAACAGTTGGGAATTAAGACTGGCATTACTTCCATCATCTGTCCGCTCGCACTTTTCCTTCATTAAGCCTGTGAGGAGCAACACTGCATATGGTCTGCTGCTTGTGCATTAGCTTATCCTAGCTAATGGTCGCATAATGGCGTTCTGGAAACAAATGGCTAAAAGTGTTGCGTACCAATGTCGAATCGAAATTTGCTAATTATCCCGTTTTATTTTTCTTGGTTGCATTTAAAGACCATTGTGATATTTATGTAAAGAATTCCAAATTATTTTTTTATAATGCGCAATTTGAATGTATAAGCAAACTGGCCTATAAACCCGATCTGAAGGTGTGCAGATCCTCCTATTTTTACTGGGTTTTTTTTTTAGCACAGGGTGTCTGTAAAAGATCTGTCCTCTCTGAAAAGGGCGATCACCATAATTAGGAATACACAAAGACGTTCACAGGCTGAGGAGTTACTCCTTATAACAAGGACTTCAAACTTCTCGAGCTAATTTAGAGGTATCGCCCTTTGGGGAATGACAGGCCCCTTCTTTAAACAAACAGTCCAGAAAGAGAACTAAAGGTTGGGAATGAAAGAGCGGCGACAAAGGCGGGATGGACGGGTATACAGACAAAATGAATGGCTATTCTGACTACCAATTAGTTCAAACCTCGTTCCTACCCCTCCAAGACGGAGCGGATTCTTTCAGAGGCCTGGCGGGTCATAGGTGGATGAGTAACGACTAGCTTGCACAATTACAAATGGATAATGGCTCCCACCTCCCACCTTCCTTCTGATCTGATGGCTTTGCAAAGCAAAGCCCGGTAATGACACCAGTCTCATTCAGACCACAGAGGGAATTTCTTTCAGCTGTCTTGCATGATAATGACCGTTGGGCCAATTTTCTCTCCTTTATCAGACCTAAGCTTCCCTTTTTTAGGCCAAGTCTCAAAATGTCTCCTCAAGGTAAAAATGTCTCTTTATGAGGTGCAATTTGTGGCCAATGTTGGCACTAAGCTGACAACATTTTGAAGCACCCATTTATGTCCTCACACTTTCACACAATAGTGAGTATTTTCGCAACTCAAAACATTTTTGCCGCTTTTAAGGCGGAATAGAAATTTCTAAAAGCGTTCTCCAAATGCTGTGCGGTGGAAGTGGGCCGCGCAAATTCTCGGATATGAACCTCTTCGAGTCTGCTGTGTTTAGTGCGCGACTGCTTAGTTTAATGTCTCCCGGATAGCGGCACAAAGAGCAAAAGGTGGTAGAGAAGATGTCAGGCATTCTCAGCACTTTCTTTCAGCTGAAACACCTCATAAATATTCCTCAGGGTCCCGTGTTTGTCTATCGCGTGTTGGAGAAAGAAGGAAACACTTTGTGGGGAAAGTCTGCTGGGTTATTGGTGCTGGTTCGACCTTTAAAGGTCGTTCACCGGTTCACACGTTTTAAAACGGACTTGATTCATCCCTTGTCCCTTAGTGGGGTCAGGAAGTGCTGGTGCCGATCTCCAGCTAACATTCTGGGTGAAGGGCGGGGTCACCCGGACAGGTCGCCAGTCTGTCGCCGGGCAAGTGTCCGTTATGTTTATTGTACAATAGTAAGAAACTGAGGCCTGCGGATGTGCTTCGGCTTCTCTGCACTGCACACACTGTTGTCTGCACAAAGAAGCAAAAATAGATCTTAAAAGTCTCCATTTTGACTATCTTTTCACAGAGTATTGTTTATGACTACAACAAAGAGCCATGCTCAGTTCAGGTTTCTCAGGTGAAAGAAAAGTGTAGTAGAGAAATATTTCTGCTTCACAAGCCAAAGTATTTGAACTCTTTCTGGGCTGCCGCAGATGCTCAGTTTCATCCGTATTCCCCCGAAAAGCCGGGGAACATCGTCTTGCTTTTCACCTCGGTGTTTTGGCGCGTTTCTTGCTCGCCTCGCCGAGAGACAAACGGGATAAAGGAATAAAGCGACTGTGGGTGTGGCGTGCCGACAAGGTCCTCAATTAAATGCGTCTGTGGAGACTGAACACATTCCCCTTCATCACCAAGTGGCTCTGGGAGACAGCCGCTCTCATCGCTTAAGCTTGCGACATCCGTCGGCGGGACGGGACGGGAGTTCATACAGAGGATGAATAGAGAATTTGATAAAGCAACAAGTGTGACCAAGCTTTCAACAGGGGGGGGGGGGGTTATCTTCCAGACTGATGGAGGAGGGTGTGAGGTTCCCGGGGAGGCCACAGTGAAGAGACGGTGAATAAGCAGGGCGGAGCGTTGGGGGGAGGGAGGCAGAATCCACTTACAAAGCATGGCATTATTTCAACAACCCTCCCTCCTCCTTCTCTTCTCCTCTTCCTCCTATGGGAAATCTGGCTGAGAGTGGCTCTTTCCATCAATGCGTCAGTGCCTAACTCTCCCTTTATTGGGATTACAAGGGCTAAGGCAGAGAAACAAAAATACGGGGCATCCAGATTACTCGTCCTAGGAAAATTTTGTGAGCAACACCCTGTTTGTTACTGAACATGTCAACTCTGAGCCATCAGTCAGATGTTGTTGGGTTGTGGGTCTAAAAAGGCATAGTGCTGTAATCCTGTTGGGGCTCCTCAGGATTTTATGTAAAAGCTTTCCTCAGCACTCATCCCTTGCAGAAGATCCTGTTGATGTTGCAAATTGTTTTAGCCTCTTGGCTTGGCCGCCGTCTCCCCAGCTTTCCTCACTTCCTGCATTAAGCTGGCGGTATCCCAGCGGGAACTCCTCCACTTGTAGCTGCTTATGCCTGTTTGATGGCAATGTTGCCCGTCTGCTTCACCGCCTAACATCTTTCTGCGGGCCTTGGAAGTTTAAAAGGCGGAGTGCAGTCAAAACCACATCGTGGTCCCTTGTGCTTTCGTACCTACTGTAGTATCCCGGTTTGCTGATTTGTTGCATTTCTTTGAAAATTTCTCACAAGCAATCCTTGAAGTAGCAGTCAGCAGTAACTCCCAGGGTGGTGTGTCGCTAAAAAGCCAGGTGAAGTTTGCTGCAGTTTTGCCTCCTCTAGTTTTCTCCCGTCTAAATTTGCTCCATGCTTCTTACTTCCCCCTCCCCAGTTGCCTGTCGAGGCAACACCGCCGCAGCCTGAAGAAAGTTTTGTGAGCGGCCTGAGAATTCTCCGTCCGCTGCAGCAGCCGCATCACTCAAATCTCCACAGCCACAGGCAGGAGGCTTTACTGCCCCTCGATACCCCGTTGCCGCCCACCAGCGCCTTGCGGCATGGACGCCTGTTAGTACACTGGCAGGGAACAAGCACTTTAGCCCACCTAAGAACAGGTGATCCTTCACAGATGGAAGAGGCTGCTCCCAGGGGAGTTCACGCTCTATCGTTTGCATCTTTGGCTCATAAATCTTTTATAAAGGATGTCAGTTTTGCTTACACAGAGGGGGAGGGAACTGCCCCTCAGGACCAGGATGAAATACAGGTACAAAAGGCTTTTGTGAGCCGGGGCTGGTTTGCGTGTTCGCTTGCTCATGTAGTGTGGGAAAGACAAAGTTTCTTTCTGCTCCACTTTGCACAACTGTGCTTGATCTCAATTTGATGCGCGTCTCACTCTAAAAATGCGCTTATCTTGTGCTACAACATATTTACCATATTAATAGTGAGGGCCATTCAAACGCAAATGAGCAAAAGGATGCCTTGAATGTAGCCACCTCTCCGCCCCACCCTCCTTGCATCAGATAGGAGTCCTGAATTCCTTAGTTTGATATGTATTGAAATCCATTTGTTGTACTTTTCTGGAACAATATTGTGCCGCACAAAGCATCATTGTGTGTGAAGATTATTCAGACTGAGACATATTTAGACATTCATGCATTCAAAAGAACTGTGTTCGCAGCATGCGAATACAAAGCCAAGCCTGTGCGCTATCCTTTTCTTTCTTTTTTTTCCCCCCCTTTTTGTCGTTGGTGTGTGTGTGAGACGCTATGGATCGTATATTCTGAATGTCAGTGCGTTTTGCTCTAATTTCCTCCTTAGCTTTGGCGTAATTATCTGCTAGTTGGTTACTTGTGTCAGGGTACATCAAGGTTTTAGAAAAGGTACAGTCTTAAAACCTCAAGCTTTCCATCAAACCATTCCTGACGTTTAAAGCGTTTTTATTAAGAAGTCAAAGAAAAGTGCACTGCTCTTGAAGGGCTGAAAGGACAATAAAGGCAGTGGCACTTCCTTGTTTTTATGGATTTGTCTAGTGTGATCTAAGGGTTCTATCAAGTTCTGTCATTTGGCATTTAATCAGAGAATTGAATGGGAAAAAAGTCAAAAAGTTGCCAGAATATATAGCAATGAACAGGCAGAAACTGGTTGCTGGTGGGCAAACATATAAAAAAAAAGGTTCTGTTTTGAAAAGCAGTAAAATTTTCCATCATGCCAATACAAGGGTTTAAAGTCGGCAGAGTATGTGCCAGACTAGCTGACAGCTAGCAAACCAGCTAGTTTTGGTCGCAATAGGTTAAGAGAATAACAATAATAATCCAACTCTTTGTAAATATTATTAGTTGAGAAATCCTGTCATCGTGTGGAAGCTGAAAGTTCACAGCCATCAATTTTTATGTCATTTTATGCTACTTTACAAGGTTACATGTTAACTCAGCTTTTGAGATTAAAACCAGTTTCTTCATAGCAGAACAAGAGCCCTTTAGATAAGTTGCTATGTTGTTTACAGCTGGAATCTTTGTACTTGTGCATTTCTAGTGGAACCGGACAGGAATGGCAAAGTAGCTCGGGGTTTATTTTTGCTTCAGAAGGACGATCTGATGGGATGCTGGAAGACTTGCCCGTTGCTGTGTCCCAAGTTGTACAAAAAGGAGTTGGCCTATCACTGAAACGATTCAAGCACAAAGTAGCATCTCAAAGCTAAACACGTTGCAGCTAGCACAGTTCACTTTTCTAAAGAATTTTATATTTTTTTCCAAATGATCCGCGGTTCCTGAGACACTCCAAAGCCTAATGGGCATAGTAGGACATTGCACCAATTTGATGGTTGAGTAACCTCAATAACAGATTAAAAACAATAAATATCTTTGTGCTCATCTGTCTTATTTATTCAATAATTTGTCACTATGAAAAACATTTATTCTACACAATTGGTGCTGCTAAATTCAACAGGTTTTCATTCTGAATGTCAGGCTAAGGCCGCGTAAAATAGTAATTACGTTCTCGCATTGTAACTGCGTCACCATGCCATACAAACTGGGAGAACATGCTAACACAACAGTGCCTTTACTCAGCATAAGAATCTCTTATAGTCTATGGCTAGTGGCAGTTTTTCCCCTCTGGTAGAGAAGTAAAATATAACACATTTAATTGAAAACGACACCTGTCAGCTTGTCGGCCATCAAACACCTTTATCATCTATAAAGTGGCTTTGATTTGCCATTTGCACGGTACATATTGTGAATATCTTACCTTCTGTGAGGTGAAAACAAAGTGCGGAGCTCCCCCGCAGATCGCTGCGCGGGGCGACGGCGTTCCCCATCATGTAAACGGGCCACGAACGTAAACGCATCGGCGCCGCTCTAAGCCTTCCTGTAAATGTCGCCGCGTTTACACATGAGAAGAGCCAGCGGGTTCCCTCGATGATTTCCGAGCCATTGTTGACCCCCCCCTCCCACCTGCGTAATCGTATTTGGATGACTTACCTGTCTGCTGAGACGGTTGTAGTGATGCTGTACATCAAATGATGTCAGCTAGTCCTGCCTTTAATGACTGATTTAATGATACAAGTGTGCTGGGCCAATGCCAGGATGCGGCGAGGAAACGCCGCTGCCACTCAGGCCAGTTGAAATGCAGTTACTGGTTGTGTTCACTGCATGAGAGGACAAGTTGAGTATAAATTTAGTATTTTCTGCTTTCTCGCAGACTCATTTCTCTGCTCCACAATAATTCCTGTATTTATGAAGAAATACATTTTCTTCATAATAGTTTCTTAGTTTCTTGCCTGCCTTAATCTGTAATCATCCATCCATCTGCTTGCCTGTGGATTCCGTTCAGATTTTCTAATAATAATGCATTTTATTTGCTTTAGCACCTTTCCAGACACTCAAACGCACTTTGCAGAAAAAAAACACGACATGGAGACAGACGAGCATTTGAAAATAAGAGACACACGGCCTGCATATTTAATGATGTTCACAAGTTTATACAGAACATATGACAGAAAAACAAACTGCAACCAACCATCAGGTTTTTTGTTTTTTTCAGTGTTGCTCTATTTGTTCCCCACAATGTTTTAGTTGAGTTGATTAGCAGACATGTCAAAGTTCAGGCTTCAGAAATGCTACTCCGCGATAATGGCTGCACCTCTTGAAGTGGCAAAGTGTTCTAAAAAGTGTTTTTGTTTTTTTTTTCCACCGTCCAGCTTTACAGCAACTCAAAGGAGGTTCAGTAATACATCTTTTTCTCTGTTGGGCTGAAAGGAAAGTGAGAGTAAATGACTATCGATTGGTCAGCCGGGGGATTGGGCCTTCGCGGCCCGCTAACTGCTAGTCTGCCTGAGTAGCTATTATTAGCATTGCTCAACATGTCGCGCACGACTCAGGTAAGTGGCTGTCCCTGACAAATGCTGTTTGCCAGTCCAGTCCATTATCCGTGGGACCGGGATGACCGCTGGGCCCCTGCTGCTAATATGCAAGGAGATGGTTATCAGTTCAAATTAAGAGGAGGCCCTTCCGGGGACCGAACAATGTAATTGTTTTTGACAAGTTGCAGCCCCGCAGGCTTGAACCCTCCAGAGAGGAAATGGATGCAACTCGGCGGAAGACGGAGAGAGAAAGAGGAAGAGAGCGCCCAGATGGGTGCTCCTGCAGGACGCCTCCTCCTCCTCATGTTTCAGTGGATCGGTCTGAGAGTTAATCGGTTCCATCACAAAGATGCAGATGAGGTTATTTGCAATTGTGTGATTAAACTGGGCAGTAAATCACCAGTTGTGTCATGGCGGAGGTGTCCTCTACGAGAAGTGTCGGCGCGAGGCGCGGAGGTGCCGTTCAGGATGTTTTTGCCACAGTGAAGTCCCGGTTGGATACCTCATTAAAATCAATTTCATGTTAATGCTTAAAAACTCGATAGCTTTAAGGTGCAGTAAAACACATTACATTCCATCATTATTACACGCTCCACGCTAGTGTTGTGGTTGTGTCGCTTTTATCTCACTTAGCACCAGAGGCGGGATAATGCATCCAAATCACAAGAGACGATCCACCACACTGGGTTCACAGAGAGAATTTCAGCAATGAACCAAGAATCCAGATTTTTGTGTTGTTTTTCATATAAACTAACGCTTTTAAAAATGCAAACTACTTGTTTAAAGAATCTGCAAACAATGTCAAACATTTCAATCAAGGTATGATTAACTCTTGCATGGGCTGCAAAGTGGTCCTGTTGTCTTTTCACAAATATATTTAATGTTTTGAACAATATCAGACTATGTTATTCAATTTAGGTTTGACTAATCTAGAGTTGGAGTTGGCACTTCAAACTAATTAAGAAACTATGAATAGTCCTTTATTTTTGCACTAACTATGATTTAGATGCTAACTTTAGTATTGCCTACATCTAAAGTTTAGCCAGCTGCCATATTTTTAGAGGTTCTTTTAAATCCTTCATATCATATCTTCTATACTTGAGATCTCGCTTCAAATCAGCCGAGAACTTTCAGATTTTCAGTATTGGGTTTTGTTGACAGCAAAATATATATTTAATTTCAGTAAGAGGGTCTGCAAGAGGAGCGTTTGAATTCTAAAGATGCATGTTGTAATGATTTCCCACAGAACGTTTTGGTGCAACTTGTTGATAATTGCTAATAAATGAGTGAGTTCCAGGTAATCTAGTATCGAGCATAGCCATCATTACTAGTTTTTTGCTTTCAGGGGACAAGAAGATGAGCTGAGTTTGGCCGCAGGCTAGCTGGCTAACACTGTGATATAATAGTACAGATGAAGCACCAAACTCCCAGCATCAGGACCTTAGTCAGGGAACCGATTCAACCATTTTAGATCAGAACTGTAGCAGTGTTTAAAGGACAAACTTGAATAATTGCCACAACAAGGGATTGAAATTACAAATTAGTTTAGGTTAGAAACGCTGTATACTTCAGTATCTGATACCTACCACTTGTCCCTTTTAAATAAAACTACCAGTGATTTATTTGGGATAAGATGCTATTGAAGCTTCAGTCGGATTTTAAGGCTTTATAGTTTGAAAGAAAAATGAAGGGAAAATAATATCTTAGTGGGAAGTTTACATGCCTTAAAGGCCCAGCATGGTCAGACCAGAGTCCAGCTACTGACACGCCGTCCCATGTTCAAAACACACATTGAGCCATGCTCCCATGAAACGGCTTTAGTGTTTTAAGTCCAACAGTACATACATGTGACTACTTGCTCTTTGGTTGAAAAAACTGTCGTCTGAAAGTTTAGGAGTTGGTGCTTTTTTCCATATGAACAAAGTTCTGAACAATTGCACAATAGTTTCCAATACAGAGGGGCGAAACATTTGCCCCCGTGCCCGGGGAGTTATGAGAAGTTGGAGTGAATGACGTGAATCTGAGAACAATATGCAACTGCGACAATGAGATCCAACTTTGTCAGTTTGGTCCGACTGTGTAGAACCAGAAAGCATCAACAACATAATGACTGGAAGATATTTCAACTTCCTAACCCATTTTTATGAACGAGAAATGTTTGACCTGAAATAGTCTGTTCATTTCTACGTTTTGACGGCATGAGCGAACATTGAGGTTGTGTGTGGTTCTCCTTACTGTTCCAGGGCAGATTTACTACAGAGAATCCCATAAAAGACTGAGAATTACTCAAAGATTCTGCTCAATTGTGATTTTTCAAATAAAGGGATTAGAATCTATATCTTGCAAGTATGGAGACAGACAGGCTGTCGTGCACCTAATAGCGTTCTGCAGCCAACAGAAGATTTGGAGGACAGTGAGACTGTACCTGTATTTAATCTGTGAGAGCTACTCTTTATTTTGGAACCAACAACAATCTCGCGTTGGAGATTAGCAGGCAAAGAAATGCAGACAGATGAATTCCTACCGCGTTCGCAAGCCTTGCAGCTTCACAAGGTCTGTTCGTTTCGTATGACAATCACACACACATACGTGGCGATACGTATGACAATCACACACGCTTCCTTGTACATCAGCATTCCCCCGAGGACTCTTCCTCAACAATCCGGCTCTGACTGAAAGGTATAAATACCTCTGACAGGCAGTCCCTCTGGGAAATGTGTTCTCTAATTGTTTGTTTTAACTGGCTATTCTCCACTCGATTTGCCAATATTTATGGCGCAGAGAGACAGAGAGATGGCTACAGCTGGCGCTCAAAGAGATGGGACGAGAAGGGTATGTGTCGCGGTTGATTGCGCGTAACTGCTGTTTTCAGGTGCGCCGCGGAATTACAATGGGAGAGGAACAGCAGGGGTTCGTGTTTCGAGAGCGGAGACAAAAGACGTGATTGACGGATGCGAGGATCGGGCGCAACACGACAATTACAGCGTGTCCAACACTCTGCAATATTATGGTCAGTGAGTCACTGGGACCAATCCGCAGCAGAAAGGTACGCAATGCGGTTGCCGCGTTAATTTTTAGAATCGCTGCTCATTAAACCTTGTTTTCCCAACTCCTCTGCCAAGAAATCCGACCCCGTTTCTCGTACTTCCTTGAAAATTTGTTTCCTTGCACTTGCCTTTTCTTTTTTCTTTTTTTTCCATTTGGGCCATATGGCTGCGCTCTGTTGCAAGCTGTTCAGCTGAATGTGAACACAAAAAGTTGGGCACCTGGAGACATCATTAAGACCAAGAAAGGGTTGGGTTAAAGAAAAAAAAGAAGTTGAAGTCCGCCATACTTGTTGATTTCTCAAAACTGTTCCAAATCTACCAAATCTGCTACCTGCTTTTCTTGTGTGCTGCACAGTTGTTGGAAATTACCTTTGTTGTTTGCAAAGCCAAAGAAAACGACGATTCTTAGGGTTTAAAGTTGGCATTAAACAAACTAACAGCTTCCAAAAAAAAAAAAATGCTCTATTTATAAATCATTTGTCTTTAAAAGGTGTCATCTGTTCTGTAACTAAACCCTAAATGACGACAGATGATGGATTTGTATGAATTTTTATAATAACATCAGCACACACACACACACAGCGTACAAACACACAGAGTATCCCCAACAGTCGATCCCTGACACTGAAATCTGAAACCAATTTAATATCTGTCATGTCCCCATTAAAATCAGAGTGTTAATTACACCTTATAAAAAGCCTGTCATGTTCCATAATCCCACAAGCAGCAACAACTCAAACTCAATCAGCGCCTCGGATCTAGCCACGAGCAAGTGCACTGTCAGCCTGTAATTGAATGGTTGTCCAGGCCAGGCGCAAGGCTGCCAATTCAATTCATGTTTATTGTTCAACATCTAGATCTCATATCTGACCTTGAGGCTTTAGAGGCTCGTTCTTTCTCTTCGCCGCAATGTCGGAAGAAGGTGCGAAGGCGGCAGGCGTCGTGCCGCGCCTCGATTCCGATGCGGATCACGTCAGCTTGCCGAGAAAGGGGCCAACGCTCACCGGCCTGACCTGGATGTTCCTCCCCTCGGTTCAATCCTTTCTTCTGCTTCCCACTCGGCTTTGGTTCCCTCCTCCCTGCAAGGAGCTGTTCATTTCCTGTGTGCTACTTTGCCACTAACAGCCCCATGTTCTCCTCAGACTTTTTGCACGTAGGGGAGAGGTAACAAAAAAAATCAAGAAAAAACCGGAGGAAGACGGAGATGAAATGTTTGTTAAAAATGAACAATTTCTGCTTTGTGTAGGAAGGGTAATAACTACAGGAATACAGAGCTGCCCAGCAAATCAACATGCTTTCTCTAGTACTCCTTGCGTCAGGTTTGTTCAGAAAATATTTCTCTCAGGAAATTGAAATGTATTCCTTTAACAAACGTTGATAACGTGTGACAAAATATTAGGTCCATACTAAGACAAAAACGATCAAGTAAAACACAAAGAATAAAGAAATACAACTATTATTATTTCAATTTTATTCTTGCAGAATAAAGTCATAATCCTTCAAGAACAAAGGATAGTTATACCTTTACCAGAATAAAGTAATAGCATTGTAACAATAAAGCCATAAAATTTCAAGAATAAAATCATAGTATTACAAGAATACCGTCATATTATGACATTAATATCTGCCAGGACGACTTTATTCTTGTAATACTCTGACTCCTGACATTTTTTCTTAATGTGGTCCTGACACTCCATTGTAATCCAGTTATAACAAGGCCACACAGAGTCACGGTTTACTTCCTGCAGTAGAAGCAGTGGGGAGCTTTGCACCAATACCTTCAATCACCTTCTGTGTGCAAAGCCCTTTAGCGCTAACGTGCTAATTATGGAGGCGTTTTCAATAAGTTTGTTCCACTTTAAGCAACAAGGGCCAAAATGGAACCTTCTATTTGTCAAGGGCCAAAGACGCGGTCTTTCTAAGAAGTCACCATGCCTCTGCAAAAGCACCTACACTAAAGAGTGTTGTACCTGTGACGTGAGAAACGTTCTTGTGATTTTTGACTTTGCAGCCAGTAAGGTCAGATTATTTCTGCTTACCTGCAGATTTCTGGGTGCTTGTCCAGTTTTAGCCCTCGTGTGTGACATTCAAGTGCAGAATAATGAATGACATGGTGTGATAAAACAATGATAAACGCATAAGAAAAGTATGTTCTCCTTCTTTTTTCCCAAGCTGGCACGTTATTTTTTAAATTATCTATTCAATTCACCTGTCAACTGTGTGGGTTTCCCTCAATTTGTCACAGTTGCTTTTCGTAACAGTAAATCTCTGTGAAGACATAGACATCAAGTCTTTTGGCCATCGCGTTGGTATCCCAGTGAACTGTCACTGTTCATAGCTACTGGTTTCTACACCACTTGGACACGCGTGATGAGCTTGACATCAGATTTAAATTGAGTCCTTCTACAGCCAGGAAATAAACCTTTGTCCGTATTCAGAGCGTTGTCACAGTGTCTCGGTTTCAAGAGTCAGGTTTGTGTTTTTTTTCTTCCTTCCTTTCAGATTCAGCCTAAGGGGCAGGATTATGTCAAAGGTGTCGCAGAGACAGCCAAGTCCTCCACAGAGCAGATCGATTATTGCATGAAGAGAGCCGAAATCTCATTTTGACTGTTTTCGAGTGCGTAGTAGCACTATCCTCGAGACCCCAAATAAAGCTCAAGAAAAACATGAGGACGAAATGAAATGGATGAAATGATTAGCAGGCCCTTCTGGAAGCAAAGTGGTGTTGACTCTGTTCCACCAGGACAATAGTCCTTCACATTCCAAGGAATTCCTAAGGAGGCGTTTGAAATAAATTATGAAGTGTTTCTGGATTGAACTAAATCTGGATTGTGTGCTGTGGGATGGTTTGTCATGCAAGTTCAGTGAAGAGAGAGCGAAAACCCTTTCCCTGGAGGGAGATCCAAAAATCTGATCAGGTGTCAGGAAATGACTGATTAGAAAATGGAAAACAGCCAACCATAGTCACTTTAACGATCCAAACATATCCAAAGATGTTCCACTTAGTGGCTCGCTAACATCGCCTTTTCATTGATCAAAGTCAGTTAAATGCTTCATTGGAGAGACTGGGCACTGGACCAGTGGGCTTATTTTTATGTATTATCTCCCCAATTAACGATGCAGTCTGGAAACCAATTGCCTTAAGTAAGCAAACTTTGCACTTAAAAATAATATTAAAGTGATTAAAAATGGTCACATCCAAGGGCATAATTTACTTTCCATAGCAGAAAGTATCCTGAAAACTCACAAAAAGTCAAGTGAGGCCTCAAGCTTTTTGGATGCTGTTCAGGGTTCTGACTGTTTGACCTCCTGGAGTCATTTCTGTAGGCTGACGACTCGTATTGCAAGTTTTCCTCATTCATAGATGATGGCCCTCACTCTCTGATTACTAACCTTTTCCCTTCGATATAATAATAAGATAATACCTAAGAGGGCCCCATATGGGGAAAAGGAGGGAAGACATTAAGGGTCCCACATGGTTTTGTTTGTTGTTTCCATGGTGACCCCACAAGGTTTTGCCCATGTAGGGCCACTGCCATGTAGGGCCCATGTAGGCGGTGCCCCTATGACATACCCATATTGTCTGCCCTCCTTTTCCCCATATGGGGCCCACCTAGGTATGCTGGCTGGGTAATCACTAAAAACAGCACTCAGCTGTTTAAAACTTGTTTGCTCTCAAATAAACATGTTCCAAAAAAGCAGAGTTAAAAGAAATCTGTAAGGGTCGTGAATTCTTCTTCATGTCACTCAATGCTGATGAATGATTGAGACATTCAAAATCTTTCACTGATCGTCTCTCCATCTGTATCTCTGGTGTAAAAGGAAGAGTTGCTTAGGCATAAAACTTAACCAAGTTGGCATTTATGAAACGTTCTGTCGGTAACAGTGAAATTTACCAAGCGACACTGGTCACATCATTGGCCGATGCCAGATTTGTGAATATACTGCTGAGCTATGAGACCATAGAGAACCACATTCATGCAAGCTTATCTCGTTGTATAACCACTCATAAGGGGCTTTGGTGTAGCGTCTTATGGTTAAATGACAGCGTGTAAAAGCGACGATGCGAAGGGGATTTATGTACGTCCATCTTGCCAAAAGTAAGCATTTTCTCCTATGATTGTGACTGTAGACTCCTCATACTATATGGTGTGCAATAATTGCGCATTGAACGATTAAGCAACCAAAGCTAATGAGGTGTAAAAAATAAATGAAAACCTGCTTCAGACTCAGCCTCTGAGAGCTCATTGCACTGCAAATTACAGACTTAATGTTCTCACGGAAACCTTATGTTTTCCAAAGCAAACCCCTTTGGTTATCGAGGACGCAGCACAATGCAAGTCATAGATTATTTATGTACGGTCTGTCCATACCCTGCAGCTAGCCTGCAACCTAGCCTGCTCAGTGTGTATCAAACAGATTTATTTTAGATCTGACCTAAAAAAATATCACTGTAGTTGATGCTCTGTAGGTCACAAAAAACTATAGAAAAGTCAGATAACCTTATTTCTCCCTACAGCTGATGGCTATGTGCAACTTATGTCAGTGAATGGCTAGCTTAAAGTGGACGATGGTGATCATTGACACCTTTAGGCGGAGGTAACCATTGGTAGGCGGACTGAGTGCACAACATTGGCAGCGGGCCGACAGACAATGGTTGGAAATTACAGGCTTTGAATTGTTTGAAAAAGAACAAAGCTGCTTATCGTATGGAAGTCGGAAGTCACCAGCTGCTTTTTCAGTCGTTTTTAATAAAGTCAGAGTGAATCTGTGACAATCCTAGTGGAAAGTTTTGTCACAGTTCAACTTTAAGAGTCGAAAAATTGATGTTAAATTGGGAGATTGCTTGGTAATAAACTATTCTGCCTTCCCTTTGTGATCGTTCTTGTATATTTTAAGTAAAAAGGCTTTTGCTTCTTCGATAAGCCCAACGTCAAGGAACTAAACAATAAAATAAGTTCTAAATCAGACTTTTTTGAGAAAATTACCCGATAAAGACCAAAACCGCCTTCAAAATGCCTGCAGACTTTGTTGATAGTGTGCATCCTTCGCTTAATCGGGTTATTGCGTGTAATGGTTGCTAAAATGATTTTTATGCCACCTTTCATCTTGAGTAGCTTTATATCCTCTTTGGGTTTTTTTTTTACTGATGCTCTCAAAGTACACAGACTGCGTTTCATGTGCCTAAATGACTTCCTCGGCACTCCTGCAGTGGAAGCCCTGATGCTTTTGCAACCTCGAGATCAGAAGTAACTGGATCAATTGTTTGATTATTTTTTTTTTTTATAGAGACAGGCATGATGAGTTAGGCTACTAAATGCAACAAAGCAGTTCATAATTTTGAAGTGGAAGGAAAATTGTATTTTGGTTTTCAACCCCCTTGAGTCAACATATCTACAGCTTCCAGTGTTTTGGAGAACGTCTTAGTTAGTTTTATTTATCCAAAGACTGAGATTTAACAATAGCTTCTTCTGCATGTTTGAAAGCCCTTATTTCTGTTCATTTGAATGATTTCAGGTAATAAAAGTATGACATTTAAAGTTAGGATATTAAATCAGAAATACTTGCTTAATGAAAATTATTTAATACCTGCTTACAGTTCTTTTTCTAAAGATGCTGTAAATATGACAAACTGGCCTCATCTGAACAACACCAATAGCTTCAGAAAATGGTTTCAGAGCTCTTTTTATAGTTGTGGAAATCATTATTTTTTTAGCAACTTTAGCAACTTTTGCATCGCAGCTTTAAAAAATCCTCACACGATGATGTTGTATGACGGGATAAATAGTTTGCTGATGACTTTGTGCTCTTTTTGTTTAACATCTTATGTCATTTTCCATAAAGTTCTGTGGCCTTCACAGAGTAATTGTATTTAAGCTGAGTAGTTTATTGACTACTCGGGTTACCTCTTGAAGAAGTGGGTTGCATTTAGTGTCGTGGAGGGTTATCAGAGAAAAAAGTGACTTTAGATTGTAACCTCCTGGAAAATTGACCTCTTTACAATTATGCACAACTTTGTGCTGATTTATCACACAAAATTCCAATAATATGTATGATATTTACATTGCATTTACAAGGCATTGTATATACCCTCTTCAGTAGTTTTTATGTTGCTGCCTGGTTCACTCATGGATGAAATGAGGAATCTGTGCTTTGTTTATACCGACCTGTTCAAGTGCAGTGGTTAGTTCCCATCTTTAAGTGTCTGCAGAGAGCTGCGTTTCTTTCCGTTCCACTGTAGCCTTGCTCCATGTCTAATTGCTGCAGGCTCACTATGTAGCCAAATTTAAATTGTCTTTTGCAAAAAAAAAAAAAAAAAAAAAAAACGCTTGCAAAGAAGCTTCATGTTACAGTGTAGCGTGACTAACTGCACTAAATGGCTTGTTTGTCTTTAGTGTGAAGCCCTACGTCTGACGGCAGCCTGATTGATCGAGACAGATTACTTGTGGACATTTAAATGTTCAGAGGGGAGCTGAGAACACGGTCAGCAGAGCAGATTATTGAGGCCATCGACCAACAGCTCAGTGGCTAATTTAACATGGGAAGCCTAATATCGAGACAAACTTTTCTTTTTTTCCCCCTCTTCTTGGCTGCCGCTCTTCTCTCCGTCTGTTACTTTGCATCCTCTTTCTTCCCTCTTTTTTTTTGTCCCTTTCCCCTAACTCTCTCCGTTGGATGATTAGTGCTGCTGACATGAACAATGGTACCAGTGCCTCCGTCTTGCCAGGAGAAGCTTCTCGACAATTCACGCTGATTGTTCTCAAATTGCCCAGCTGGGAGAATCACCGCTTCTGTTTGATGCTTTTTAAAGTGCCCCTGAATCCGCCGTTGCATGGAGCTCCAGTACCTCTGGCTCACACCGATTTGTCATTTTTACGCCCACACGCGTCACAACGTCTTGTAGTTTTTTTTTTTGTTTAAAAGAGGGTCCTGTTAGAATATTTGCTGGAGAACAAACAGCTGCGATCAGCTTACAGGGTTTTTTTTTTTTCCCAAGGTGTTAAAACGTCCGTCGCTGAAATCGCTTCAGTCAGGCTTTTCAGTGGCAGTGACTGGTTTTGGGTTTTATTCGGAAAATGATTGCATTGTGACGGTTTTATTTGAGTAAAACAAAACCGTCACAATGCAATCATTTTCCGCTGAACCGTTCCTACAGATCAAAGTTCTTTCTAATGAGACTCCGGTTTTCTACAGTGGTAAAATGCTAAAAGTCCTCACTCCTCATGTTGCTGTGCACTGCCATTCAACTGGCTGAATGCTCACACAGTTTTCCTTTTATTACCAGAGAAACTAATGCAGCTAGTTGTGAAAAAAGGGGGGGAAAAAAAGTGATGATGTTTAAACAACATAAAACCCAGTCCGTGACTCTTTAAGGTGAGTTAAATCTGTATTTGGTAAACTTCAAGTTAAGTCCCTGGTAGAAATTTTAATTTAAAAGTCTAATTCTGACTAAGCCTGTCGAACTAATCAATTAATTAGTTTGATCACTTAATCCCATGATAAATCAAAAAGGGACTGATGATTTCTATTATGATGATTAATATTTTTTGAAAGGCAGTTATGCTTACAGAGACTTCATAATCCAATTTTTTGTGTTGTGTTTATTTATTTTTTATTTTATATATTGTTTTTGGTTATTGTGTCTTTAAATATTCCAGTTTGGTAGCATCTCCATTCAGAAGAGCGTGCGTGTGAACCAATGAGACGTCAAACTTGCATTATTATGTCATTATAAATGTATAGTAGATTGGTCTCAAAATAACATTATTGTTTATTGCAATAATTTCCATAACGATTTATCGTCTAAGTAAAATCTGTTGTCACCATGCACACATCCCATGCTTATATGCAACGTTTACCGGTGGGGAGTTAAAAATCTCCAATTAATGTCACAAACATTCAGCTGGTATTTTAAGGTGTTAATCTGATAACACAAAAGGTGAATCAGCCAATCACGTGTCAGTAAATGCCATGTGATTGGCTGATCACACGGTAAAAATGATCTGCAACTTGCCAAAGTTCAAACTGAGGATCAGCATAGAGAAGAAAGACGGTTAAACTGGCTTTAAATGCACCGTGCAGACAAGTTAGTCTGTTGCAAAAACTGCTGATCTATTGGGATTTTCATGCACAAACATTCGTCTTATCAGAGAACAGTCCAAAAAAAAAAACATTTGGTGTTCAGCAGTCCCACCTCTCATGAAATCGCCTTGTTAATGTCTGAGGAAGATTTGTAGTCTTCCCCCCCCCCCGCAGATGATGCAACAGAGAGAAATGCAACCATAACTAAAATAGCCAATTCTTACAACCAAGGTATGCAGAACTCCATTTCTGAACATGCAGCATGTTGAACCTTGAAGCCGTTGGGCTACAGCAGCTGAAAACCACGTTGTGTTCGCCCTCCTGCCAGCTGACAACGGAAAGCTGAGCCTACAATTCTCACATGCAGATTTAGACAAGAAGATTGTATAAATGTTGCCTGAACGTTTGATGAATCTCAATTTCAGCTGCAACAATCAAAATTTGGCACAAAAACGTCAAATCGTAGATTCATTCTGACGTGCGAGAGTTTTGTTTCTGTCCATTCCTTTATGACCGCAGAGTCCTCGTCTTCTGACGGCTTTTCCAGCAGAATGATGCACTGAATCCAAATGTTGAGGTAATCCCAATGTGGTTTCCGATCGTAAATTTCATGTTTTCAGTTGGCACCGCAGTTACCTGAGCTGAGAGTAAGGCAGAACCTTTGGGATGTGGAGGAACTAGATGTTCGCATCGTCCATTTTCACCGGCCTCAACTGTGTGACGTTATCTCTACTACTTTGGTTCCAAAACCACTTTGAAACCAAAGTAGCGTCTGATAATATTTCTAGAAACTGTATTACCTGAAGAATAAGAAAACCCAACTCAACATGCGAACTCCAGGCAGAATCCAGCTCCGATAAGAGGAATCACAGCGAACCAGACCTCTGTCGCTAATAGAAACCATCGTCTTCAGATGAGTAATACTAATTGCTCCTGCACAAACAGATTTATCACGTTCACATCCTGCAGCCTCATCTCTGAGCTTTTGAGGTAGCTCTAAATGGCTTTTAAACTGTTATTTCTTCTCTTTTCTTTATCGTACCGTCTCCCTTTTTATAGCCCACCAGATTGTGACGGTTGGAACCTCGAGTTTGTTCCGCACACTTTGATTGTCCAGACAGTCGTGGTGATTAATGCTTGTGCCATCAGAGCTGGGAATGTGACAGGTCTGCCATTAGCCGAGAGTGATAGCTTAAAAGCAGCACCTATAATTACTGGCCTGTCAGCCTCCTTCTGCCTCAGCCATGTTCACGCACTTTAATTGAAAAACACAAGCTGGATTGGCATGCCGCATTAAAGGCCTGCATTTACGTCTCGAAAGCAAGGGGGTGGGCGAGCGAGCCGATGAATTTATATTATCGAGAGTCGCGCGCGTGTGGAACGGCCGTCAGGGTTTCGGCGGAAGCGTACAGTGTGAATAAATTAATACCACAAGTGCGTGCAAACTTTTCTTTTTCTTCTGAACTAAGCAAAAGCTTCAGTGATTTATGGCACCATTAAGTCTCTCTCTCTCTCTTTCTCTCCAGAAACATTTGGCATGAAATAAATCAGAAAACAAACAAGTAAATAAGTAAAGATAACGCTGAATTCTCTCCCTTGGCGCGTGGGTTCCTTTCTTTTTAGCGAAGAAAACCGAACGAGACCCGGAGTTCAATGCAATCCCTATTTATGTCGAAGTAGCCAGAAAGGAATCTTTTGTACTGGGACTCATGCACATAATGTTTGTCTTAAAGATACTAGAATGGATTATTTATTTGAGGATGAAATTGATCCATTTTTACATTTAAAAACTACCTTTTCCTCCAGGTAAAACAGCCCAGCTCGCCTCACTCTGGTGCCGCCGTGGCCTGTGTTAACGGCTCAACGGTCCCGTCGTATTGAGCCGTCTCCCAGCTTCTTTTTGATGACAATGAACTTGCCTCATTTTTTATGAATGAAGCATAATGTCTAATGGGCCGCGGATCCACTGCAGCTTTCCCAGGCTCGCGTTTATTTTTGGGTTATGGACCGTAAGTAACTTAGTGCTACTGTGATTAATACGGCCGACCGACTGCATGGTGAGACGCGTGAGCTGTTCTTTGTTCCAGGCGCCAGTGACACTACCCTCAATATTTTCTAATATATTTTCTCTTCCGTTTAAAAAAAAAAAAAATCTTCAAAGTCTCTGGTATCATGTGGAACGGCACTGTAATGCTTATACCGCGTCAACAGGTGGTGCTAATGTGTGATTTTTAGTCACGTGCTAGGTTAAAAACTTCCACAAAAAAAAACAGTTGCATCACATTTTTCCTATTAAAACACGATGCTCGTCTCTCTCAGTCACTGCAGAGATTTAAAAAAAAAAATCCCACTTCCAAAAGTGTTTCTACAGTGTCTGTTTTTGCCAACAAAAATGTCTGTCTGGTTGTAGACAGAAGCAAGGACTAAGGCTGCCGTTATTCCTGCCGTTTTTTTTTTTTTTTTACTTTAAATTAACCAGGAAAAATGTCACACGTAAAAATTTGCCTGCAGACGATGTGTCCTTATGGCGATCCAAGATAAAGCAAATAACATAAGATGGAGTCAAGCAGCTTTTAGCCAATCAAATTGCACTCTTTGAATCACGTGACATCAGTTTGTTGGGTTGAGCCTGAGGTGCGTTCCTTCACAGCTGGTTACGCTAGCCAGCTAATTATCATGCAATCAAAGTACGCAATTTCATTGGCTAAAAGTCACTCGACTGGATCTTCTTTTGATTTGGGTCACCACATTTTAAGGTAAATATTTGAAGAATTTTTGTAGGCTATTTTCTTTCTTCAGACTGTCCTTTAATAACAAGCAAGGCAACAAATTTATTCAGATTTAATGGAAATTAACGTTAAAGTAAATTTCTTTTCCAAAGGACATCAATGAAGAGAAACCCAAGGCGACTCTTTAGTCAGCAGCCTCTCCTCTCTACCCCTTGTCCTGTCACCATGGTAATCGGTTGTTGTACAGCCTGATGTCCGTTGCTTGTCTTCAGTGCTTCATTTTTAGCTCGCATACAAACAGGATATGGAGTTAGCCATAGACCCGCTGATTTGCTGTCTGAATGAAACACAGCTAGCTGCTAGTCCGCTAGCATGTCCATCTGGATTTAAGAACATTGCTATGGAGACGGTCAAAAACACGGCCACATGCTGCGCGCGTTCTTGGATGTGTAAGTGAAGTGTTCATACTTCCTATGCAGGTAAACATAGTTAGCTAATGGCTCCTCTGCTTAGCCTCCGTCTCCTGCTCGGCACAGCAGGTCACTCAGCTCGTCCTCCACAACAAGCCCCTGATTTTTCTCCGTTTAGAAATGCTCATAAACTGAAGCCAGCTCATAATGCACATGTTGGCTGCACGCCCCGGGCTGCCAACATGCACACGCACAACCTGACACATCTTTTGCTTGACCTCCGAACCCGCCTCTGAACCCATTATCTCCAACAGCTCGGCAGCAACGGGTGACCTGCCTCCACGGCGACCTTTCACCCGCCGCTCCTCACCTGTCGCCTCGGCTCAGATTCTGGATGAACCTGCCTGTTCTCCGGCGCTCCCTTTGACCCCTTCCCACGTGCGAATGAGACGAGGACGCTTTGAATTAACGTCCCGCCCGATCCGCGCCTCTCACTCTGCATCAGCCGGCTGTGTTTATCAGCAGGGGGAAAGATTAGGGCCGGAAAGCGTCTGCCTTGCCGGAGAAAAAGGTAGACTAGAAAAAAACAAAAAAATCAATACCAACTGCATCAATGGGCTCCCGTGCCTTGAAAAACAGGCGAATGCGCCGCAGTCTCTCACCCGCATTGTGCTTTGTCTCTAAAATAAAGATTAGCCACTCATCAGTTTGATCCGGATACGCCATAACTTTTTTGTTGCACGGCCTTCAGTGCATTACGAGTCGTTTTTGTTTTCGTTCCCCGTTTTCTCTGGTCTGAACAGCATCTGCAGATCTAAATAATTGGTTGGGCAAAACATCAGGTTGACAATTTGCTGCTTTCATTGAATTCAGTGTTAGCAATTGACTGTCTCACAATTGCAAAAAAAAAAAAAAAAGAGCTGGAAAGATTCGGATCGAACTGTTCTGCAGCCTTATCAGCTTGGCTGTTGATTTCCTTTCTATCCCTCACAATGATGCTCTGGGGATTCCTTTCATATTAGATAAAGTCCTGTTAAAAGGTGAGAATGTTGCCTTTTTCTCTAAATTTGTCTTTTTGCCAGTTTTAACCTGACATTTTGTGCTGTGTGCTTAACATTTAGACTTACCTTCAACTACGGGTGGATATTTATTGTATCGTTTGTCATTTGTCAATCTTCATTTATTGTCGTCACGTAATAATTTTCCATCTCCTGCTTTTGATAGAAAAATCCTTGAAAGTGTAACAAACCAATTTGATCAAATTGGTCAAACTGTGTGCTCGGGTAGCCAACCGTCAGCTGTTTAATGCTTTCCTTTCCCGTCCCATCAGTGTACATCCGTTAATCGCATTGCGCTGAAAAACTGCCAGATGTTAAAAGGTAAAGTTGCCCTGGAAAAAGTGGGGAGGAAGAACAAACTCTCTGCACTCTTGGATCAATGTAAAAGCCATAAAAGCAGAATAAATCCAGGTGGGCTGCATGTAGTTGTAGTTTAATGGGGATTGAACAGGGTAATTGTAGTTTCAAAAACAGTGTTGTCTTAATAAAAGTGGCATAACTCTGATCTTGACAAGCTCTTTTCATTTTCTTTGCATTTTTTTATGTAACAAGATCAAAATGTGCAACGGGGAACTTTGACTCCTTTGAGACTCTGTCTGGGATCTAATGAAAAGCTGTATTGTTAAACAGTTACCATTTTTGAAACCTTAGGTTTTTTCACCAAAATGACAGAATTTCATTTGAACAATGCTCAACATAACAGAAATATTGGCGTTGTAGATTGGCACAAATCTAAACTGCTTCAACACTAATATTCAAATCATCCTTTCACAGATTATGGGGCTCAAAAAGGGACGTTGGCGAAACTTTTACAAACCAAAATATCTCCTGCCTGTTAGCACGTGGACATGAACATAGAAGAAGAAAACAACTTCTCTCTCTTCTGTCTCTCTTCCTGTTTGAGAGTCTTTGCTGAGCGCCATGTTGTCATCCTGCATGCTGAGCTGAATTAGGCCGGATCTACATTTGGAGACGCAGACTGTCAGTGTGTTTGCGTGGTTCTGAAAGCTCCGATCAGCCGTCTTTCTGCATCTCTGTAATGAGACACATAATCAGATTTGTAGTGGCGTCGGTGTTTGTAATGAGGAAGAATCCCACAAATTCAGCCACTTCCAACGGCAGATAAATTTCTTCAATAAATGGCAGCCGGCGGACTGGTAGAGCTCGGAAGTGTAGAGCGTTTTTTGGGGGGGGGGCAGAAGAAAGATGTTTGATGTGAGCTGTTTGCGCAAATCAATTGTCTTTAAATCCTGGAATAAAAAAACAAAGAAAGAAAACTTTCTAAGCAACTCTTTAGAGCTGCTGCTTCCACAATCTCCCTTTGGCTGCTGACTTTACTTGACCTTTGGGTTTGTTCGAAACGCGATCCGTATCGATCAGATGAAAGAGCTCCCATTCAAACGGGATCGAGCGCGATTCCCATCTCTTCGCCAGAGCTTTTGTCGCGCTCGCGGCGTTAGCATCCGCGCTGTTCACGCCGCAGATTACAGTTGTTCTCCTCCAGGCCTTTGTGATCTTCCTGATCTTTTGCTACACTTCCCACCGTCGCAGGCGAAAGCGTGTACATGTGTTCCGTCGGCAATTGCCCGCCATCGTCTTTTTGCCGGAGTCTCTTTTTGTCATTCGTTCCCACCAAAAAACATCGCGGGGCACGACTTCAGGTGTACGTCGGCGCGAACTGGGATTTGAGGTAAAGATCGTTTGAAGCTGCTTCCGCTGCATCACGTTCGATCGCCATTAGGGGCAAAATCAGACGTCTGACAAACCTAAACCGACCGACGCAGCAAACCCAAATGCAGGAGCAGTACAAATTAGCATTATTGTGCAAAGGGGGGATGTGCAAGGAGATCTAAACGGATGATCTAAATGAATAGCCCTGGCCCGGCTTTCCCTTTTTAAGATCTTTCTGATGAATTGCAAGCTTGGTTATTCTCTCAGCATGAAGCCCTAATAAGCCCGGGGACCCAGTCAAGGCTCAGAAGAGAAGCTCGATTTAAACCAATCAAAAGGAGCAGGGAGCATGATTTACGACGGAGCACCGACTCTCTCTCTCTCGACCCCCCTCTGCAGCCAATCACAGCCAAAACACTCAACGCTTCCTGCCAGGGCTGACTGCGGACCGTATGTGGTACTGCTGCTCGCGCTGTTGTCACTGGTTCTAATCTATTTGATTGATTATGATCCTAATCCCTGCACTATTCTCGACAATTTGTCTTGCGTTTTTTTGCAGTAAGAAGGCACTTAAAGGTTAAAGACAGTATTAACTGTTTCCTGGGTCGTTTTGATCTCTTACCCCAGTTCCTTTTATTGTACGCAGAGAAATTCTGACTGCCCGTAAAGGCGAGATTTACCCAAACCGTGCGTTTTGATTTGCAGCCGTCACGTCGTGATGAATAGTGACGGAGCGGGGTGATACGTCACTCCCCGTGTGATTCAAACCCGTGTTACATGTATTGAAGTAATGTAGCCGTCCTCTTGTGAAACATGCTCAACTCCTTCCCTGAGGGCCGGGGTGAGGGGGGGGGGCTTTCATTCCTATCAATGAACCCGGCAACTACACTAAGAGAGCCTGGAGGGAGAGGCCCTTCTGATGAAATGCAGATTGCAGCGGCGGAGGCAGGAAAACAAATATCAATCAAACCTTATTTTCGCTGTGCCACGGTGTGCGACTTTTCTTTTATTTTTTCCTCGTAGCTGTGCCACGCTTGTTGCCGTGGCTGTGCCCTTGAGATGATGCCAGCAGGGAAACTGATTTGTGGTTCGCTGTTAAAAAAATAGCGGAGACTAATTCACAGCCAATACTGTAGCCTGACATGCAGCGTCCCTATAAAACTATACGGTGCCACGGTGCGAACCGCAGTGATAGTGATTAGGCTGTGTAAAAGTGGCGTATTGATTTGTGCAGAGATAATGGTTGAATGATCCAAAAGTCAGGGTAATATTGGTGACTAATGGAAGAGCTGTAGTGTTGTTTATGTGGCTCTGCTGATCTTTAAGCAAACCCCGTCCTCACAAAACCACAGCTGGTAAATAAATACCAGGCATGAACCGTTTGTGGCAAATTATGCCACAGTTTCAAAATCACCAGAAACGTTAATTGCTGTGATACACAGATTTTTATGCGGCAGAATTATTTTATAGCACAATCACATGACTTCAAAATGCTGTTTGTACGTCTAATGTGACTTATAAGAAATTTGACTTTGTAATTTAATGCTTTGAAATCTTTTTAAGCACCTTTTCTCTCTCCTACTGTCCACTAATATAACCCTTCAGCAACATTTTCACCAGTTTTACACTGAGACATACCTCGTCTAATGAGCTCAGCTAATTGATGTTGGCTAGTCTGAAGGAGCCGAGAGAGGGAATTGTGGGGGGAGGATTGCTATGTCAGGCGGAAGTTCGGAAACTTGGAAACTTCCTCGTAGACGAGGCTCGTTCCATTCAGGCTTTTTGAAAAGCTGAATGGTTGCCATGGGAGATTAAAGGATTTCTGAGACATTCCCGAAAGAATCATGAATGTTTGAGATCGTTGCGTTTGAAAGAGGAGCTGCTGTTCAACAATATCGTGAAGGGACAGAACTGCAGGCAAAACCTTCATAAAGAAAGCTGTGTTGATGAATAATTTTTTTTTTAGTGTTTGTGATTGAGTTGGTACTTTTGGTCACTTTCTTTACATTTGCTTTAATTGGACATAGCATCGGTGATGCGCTTGAAGTCGCTGATTAACACTTTGATTTTCTGAAAAGTTGGCAAATTCATCGCAGACCTTTCAGATACCAGATGGGGTTAAGTCTGTTTGTCTGGAGTTAGAAACTAAACGGTGAGAAACGCTGCCTTGGATTTTATGCTGCTTAAATTTGTTTTATTCTCTTCAACAGAAGTTAAAGATTTGCTTCATTCAAGCATACAAACTACTTTTATTAGACGTCTGTATGCTTGAAAATGCAGTTGTACCATCAGAACCTCATGCCAGATCATTTCTAGATCACACATTGTGTGCACTTAAGCACAGAAATTCCTACTAACAGTGATAACCTTGTCAAAATAGTTTGGCATATACAATTAAACCGAAGCCACTTGACTATTTAGGTCAACTAATCTTGGGAGAGTAATGAGTAGAAACAAAACACCTGATAGACATGACCTCTGGAGAAACCTCATGACCTCATGAAGGAGAGACTGAATAGGATCTAAAATTAACTCACTCCAGAGGTGAGCTGTGTCGACTTCAAACGACATTGTTGCTCTGGCAGCCAGTGAGACATAAAAAAGGAGCGAAGCCCTGTGTTAACAGGCAGATGTAGGATCTCTCCCACTTACAGTGATGACAGAGAAAAACACATTCACATCAGACAAACTGCTTTGTCCCCGGCCTCCCATCATCTCCTGTCTGCTCTCTCCCCCAGCGCCTTTTGATACACGAATAAAAAATCATGAAAAGAAAAGGAGGAAACCAAAAGTCTGGACTTTGTCTTCAGAGACGGTGGAAGGAAGAGTCTTTTAGATTTTCTGAATGCCACCGCAAACTATTGTAGGAGCGCGTTTCCCATTATTTCAAAATAGATGCAGGGCCGTGAAAACGGATTTTACCGCTTAACAGTTTCTTCTGTTTTTGTTTGTTTTGTTGTTTTTTTTGTCACTTGTAAAAGTGCAGGGACTCTGCAGGGACTCTCAGTGGGTCAGCTGGCTGCAGAGGCTACAGTCCTCAATCTGGATTTTCTGGGTTCGAGTTGCAGACAGTTTGCTGCAAGTATTTGGGAAAGGTCTTCCTTTGTGTCGGTAGGTCGTAATAGTCTAAACCCCTGCTTGATCTCATTTCATCAATCTTTCCAGATTACAAACACGGAAGCTTCATTTCATTGAAGAGGTCCGTTGCTCGATGCGTCTGGCGTTAAAATGATCAAACTGAAGTAAGTGGGCCAAATTTAGAAGCACTTCATCGCTCTCTTTTGACAAGGTCTGACTACCTGTCATGCACCAGCCTACCGACTCAATATCTTTAACAGTGGGGAGGCACTCAGACATGAAAGCAGTAGTATTAAAATGTGCCTTTAAAAAAAATAAAAAATGGAACAAAGTCACTTGGCGTCTGATGTCTTAAGCGGATTGAGAGAAAATCCATCTGCCTTAATGTCAGCTCTACTGTCTGCAGAGTACAGTGAGTGGTGGGCTTTGTGGATGGGGATGTTCGCGAGCGAGGCGCAGACTCAGGTTGACCGAGAGAGGTGAGAGGAGATTAAAGAGAGGGGAGGAAACCGGAGTTCTTGAACAGCGATGGGTGTAGTCGCGCGGAGGCTTACGGGTGAGTCACTTGACAGGATGATTGCAGAGGGATGCTGGGCCCAAATTCCGTACCCTGAAGGAATAACGACTTGAATTGGTTGCGACAGAACGGCACGTCCACGTTGTCACTTCCCTGTCACACCTATTGTTTATTAAAAGGCTTATCAAGAAGGTGGCAGAGATTTCCAGGCCACGAGGTGCGATCCCATGACTTAAACGCCGAACATTGCTGGCAACAGGCTGGGGAAGTGTTTCGTGGGTGTTCGGACGGGTTGAGATTCGGTGGCTGTACAGGCTACATCGTTTTCCACGCTTGTCGCTCTGTTCAGAGAGCACTCGCTCCCTGGAAGAGTGCCTGTGAATCGGGGGATTTATCACTCCGGAAAGACCACTCCCAGGAGACGAGGAACGCTTCATCAAAGGATGGTGGGGATGAGTCAGACTAACCGACACTGAACGCTCCGTCCGGTCCGGTCATCATTGAAACCCCAGCGAAGAAAACGCGACAGAGCAGCTAAGGCTATCCCATGTTTTTGAACCTGGGGGTATGCAGGTTCAAATTTATGTTGCAAATTTATTTACAGTCACTCACTGAAATTTTGTCAGTGTTTATTGTAACTTCAATATTCTCTCTGTTGAATATAATGAAGAAAAAATTATACCTAAAATCAGGAAGGCATTAGAGCTGGGTGGAAAAAACAATATGAAATTGAGAAGAAATGGAACGTATTGACAATCTGCCAAAGCAGAGAAATCATAGGATCACCCAGAGGGCACATTCTGTGTTGCAAATCTACACTCTTGCACAAACACGTTGGCTTTGTTTCCCTCCGTTTTCCTTTAGCTTCATAAAAAGGCTTTTATGTGGCGGGACTGAAACATTTTGTGGTTCTAACGATGAGCATGGTAGACCATAAGAATGGCATTTGGTCGGTATTTCACTTGGAAATCAAAATCTAAACTGCACGGCGGCTGCCGATAGACGTCTTGCCGCGGTGCATTCTGGGAGCTCTGCTAAACAGAAGTATACAGGCAGCAGTCGGAGAGAAAGAGACGGCGAGTGGAAGAGAAAATACAAAGGAGGGCAGTTTCATTTGTTGTGAGAAACACTTCAGCCCGTTACCATGGCGCAATGAGTATTTTAAATAGACTGGATATGATTCCAGACAGGAAGTGAACTATTAGATTTTCTGCATTTTTCTTTTATTTTAGATTTTGTCTACAAGTGTATACCCAGCTCTCTCCCTCTCCTAAAAAAAATAAAAAATAAAAGTGTTGAATAAAATCATCTCCCCAGTATGATGCTGCCACCACCGTGTCACTATGTGGGGATGGTGGATTCAGGAGGCAGTGTTAGCTTCCTGTTTCCCATAGTGTTCTGCATGTGGGCCTCTGAATCTAATTTACCTTGCTGCTCCTGAAATGAATAATCTACTCACTATGCTACATGTCCATGTCTTTGTTGCTTTGTAGTTGTGAGAAACTCTTTCCATTTTCTAATGATGGATGAAACAAATCTTTAGATATTTATTTATGGCCTAATCCATCTTTAAACGTTCCTGTTTCCCCACTCATGTTCTCTAAAAATCCTGCACAGAACCACATGCTGAAGTTAGGTTGGTTCCATTGAAGTTTATTATGGGGCATCAGAGTAAAGAGTACTAAAATTAATTTTAAGTGTGACAATTAAAATTAAATGTCACACTTTATTGATTACTTTTTTCCCCCCATCATGGTGGCCTAGAAGGGCCAACAAAGTGCAAAAATCACAACACAACAGAAGTTATGTTAACACAAAGTTATGACAAACATACTGGAATAATTTCCTTTGCGGCTTTTTGTGGTGTGTTATGTTGTGGCTATTTGTTGTTCTGTTGTGCCCTGCATTATTGCATTGTGTCTTTTGTTGTGTTATGGCGTTTTGTTCTTGTGCCGCCTTTTATTATGTTGCAACCTTTTTTCGTGTTGCATTGTGACTTTTTTGTAGTTGTGTTGTGAATTTTTGGTTTTGCACTGTCTTTTGTGTTGTGACTTTCTGGCATTTTGTTGTTCCCTTATGGGAACAAGCATAGTGTTGACTTTTATTTTCTTTTTATTGTTGTTTTGTCTTTTAGTGCCGAGGATTTTTGTTGTTGCATTGTGTCTGTTGCTGTGACATTTTGTTGTCGCGTTGTGGCTGTTGCATTTTCTTGACCCTCCTTGGCCACCATAAACACAGCATACTAACAAAAAATCAGCGGGATTAATACTTTTCCATTGGAGAATAAGTAAAAAAAAACATTAAAAAAACTCCAGTTTGGAAATGATGTGGAAAGACCCAAAGCAACGGGCATGTTGCAATTTGCAAAGAAAATCACTTGAGCCAAGAACTGCTGTCCAAGAAATGACTACAAAATGTTCTGGGCTTGGGGTAATGTCTCCTTGAGACAAAAAAAGAAAGAAAGAAAGAAATCACAGCTTCAAACTCAGCGGAGGGAGGACCAGTTTTCTCAGCTGTCTTTAGCAGTTGGAACAAAGTGAGCCCTTTCTTTGCCAAGGAGCTGAGTGCGTTACCAGTGCCAATGCAGTATGCAAATTTTGCGAAGGGAAATGTGATTTTCCATTCCCCTCGCTGTTAGCGCTTAATGCAGCTCGGAAAGTGATGGTGACTTAATTGATTCTCTGAATGCCACTAATTTAAATCGAGGAGCAGATTAATTCGCCGCTATTGTAATATGTTATGCAAATATTTGAAGCGCACGCCATTAAAAGTGATTTCATAACGACATCAGGAACGCCAGCGAAGGCAGGGAGAAACAGCGGCACAAAATTAAGGTGCATAATGCCTCTGGTTTTCAGTAATAAGAAAAACACACACACACACACACACACCCCCACACACACACACACACAAGAAAACACAATTAAGTTTCAACTTATTTACATGAGTTAGACCAGTTGGAAAAATATTAATAAGTAGCTTTGATTCTATGAAAAATCCTGACCTCCCAGTCCCGGCTGATTATAAATTCAAATCATCAAAGTACATGCAGCAGAGATGCAAACAGCATGTGATGGTGTCCCGCTGGAAAGCTGGTCTTGCGTATAATGTGTGTTAATGTTAGCCGGACCTCCTGGGCTGCTGGGTAGCACTGGGCTGGACGATTCCCCCGGGTGCCACCGTCTTATTTCCGCCATCCCATGTGCAATCCACCGTATGCTGATGCATTATGTTTTTTATTATCTGTTCTCGTTCCCCCTCATCTCCCTCCATCTCTCTCTCCCTTCTTCCTCCTCCTTTCATGAATACCTCCTACAGCTCTGGACAGCATCTAACAGTGCTTGGCAAATTAAAAGAAATGTCAGCGCATTCATTAATAATCCCACAGAGCACCAAAAGTGCATGTGGTTCTATGGTTCAATTAAGCATCTTATAATTGTTTTCCGTGTTGCAGCAAGAGAAATCCTCTGTGTCATGTTGGATTTCTGAGTCTGTGTGGGTTCAACCTCTCACCTCTTCGAATCTCACAAGTTCAATTTTGGGTTGTACTGTTTTGTTTTTTCTTCTTCCTCTTCTCCACCACTGTTTCAGCTCTTTGCTAAGGAGGATGGCCACAGCTGGCCAGACATTAGGCTGGGCTGCGCCTGAGGGAGCCCTCCTGCAGCTGGCAGACAGTGAGGGGCAGCGGTGGGAGCTGGGGAGTGGTGGAGTGGCTGGAGGCAGTGCATGGCATTGGGTACTTGGATGTAAAAAGCTTTTTGAGGGCTAAAACCCTGGTGTGGGTGTGTGTGTGTGTGTGTGTGTACTTGGCCTCAAGGTTTTGCCCCACCAAAACCTGGCGTAGAAATATACGATTGCATTATTGTTATATATATATTATAATCTGAGGAAGGAAGCACTTATTTTTTATTTTTTGCATCCATCGTCTATCTATGCCGGACACCATTCCTGGTTTTGCTGGACAATAAATCATCCCGGTAATTATCGCGGTAAACAATAATATCGTTGTTTGGAGACCATCTTCAAACGATTCTTTGATGAGGGCATTAAAATGCAAGTTCACTCTCTCAAAGTGTAACAAACTTTAACTTTGTAAAAAAAAAAAACTGTATCGTATTTTAAATATTCAAAACAACCCAAAACAAGAAAACGAAACAGAAAAAACAACAACTAACAAAACCATAAGGATTCTGAGCTCATTTTAATTGATGATGTGAGGATAATAGCATACAAAAAGTTTGGACTGACTTTTATATTTGCTTCCAAAGAGCCTCTAATCTTTTAGTGTTCAACAGTTTTCCAGCCTTTTTGCCGAATTTGAACATTTTGTTACGACTTTCGCTGCTTTCTAACTCGTCCACCGTTCGTCACTTGCATCCAGGTTTAGCGACATGCAGAGCAGCGCGTGGTAGGAAGTGAGGGAAGTTGAGAAATCTTAGACGTAAGCAAATATATCAGCCGATGTGTGGAGTAAACGGTCAGCTTGATCGCCCCGACCAGCGACGGCAGATTGGAAACTATGAAATCTGATCTTTCTCTCATCAGTGAATGCAACACCTTTTTGCCTGAATGATTCTCGGTTCACAGTCAAGAGGCTTAGCCAAGAAAAAAAACAACTCACCTTTAGAGGCGTTGAAGTTGTTTGTGACTGACCTACTGACCTACTAAAAAACCTGTATAAAGAAAAAAATTAAAATCACCTAAAACCTAAAATCTGCTCGAAAAACGGATCCACCGACAGACACTGAACTCTCGTTTTGACTCTGCGCCCTTCACTGCAGAATAAATAAAAAACATTCGTGTAAATCTAATCCTTGCAGTTTTTGGCAAGTAAAGCTGTCAAAAATATCTTTCAATAGACGCGCCGCCTTCAGTAATGACGATTAAAAAAAAAATCAAAAATTCAATAAAATTTTCTTTTGACACGGTGATTGCCGTTCTTTAAATGTGACCTTTTCCAGTGTTCAAAATGCTCGTGCCAACTTGATTAAGTTTTGCCTGCAAAGTGCATTTCTCAGTGAAATCAGTTGCCTGCAGAGTCGAGACAAAGGGCGTTCTGTTTGTCATTAGCAGGAAACGTTTCCATCACTTCTAATCACAGGAGAACGTACGCACCTTTAAGATCTTTGAGATCTTAAAGGGAATTTTACTTGAAACAATAAAGTTATGTTGTTATATTCAATAGCCTCCTTAAGGCTCAGTTTTTCCTTCCCATCATCACCTAATATGCAGCTTTTTATGGCGGCCAGTTGCATTACAGAAATCTGCATTTAAGTATGATCCCTTCTATGACAATGATAACTCGGGAATTATTAAAAATACACGAACCTACATGCTAGCTTTCATTCACGTGTTTTTCATACAGTCCTATTTGCTGTGCTGTGTTCCTGACTGGATCCATAATACGAGAAAATAAAGGCGCTCTGATTAGAAAAGGCTGGGGCATCAAAGCGAACCGCAGCAGAAAATGACCCACATTGATCCGGTTTTCCATCGACTGGGAGGTTTTTTTGTTTGTCCATTTTTTTTCTTTCGTTATTAAAACAGACACCGGTGCCGCAGATGTACAAATCACCCCCAGCCCCTGCGTGCTGCTACCCGCTTACTGCCTGACTCTGAATGACATAAAATAATAGATTATGTTGTGTTTTACTTCTGTCAAGCAGATTCTAAATGAAGATGATTTGCAAATGAGCAAAATTAGTCATAATTCTTGACGGCAAAGCAGGAGCAAATAGCTTCTGACATGATCCTTGATATGCGCTGTGTTGCATCATTAGGGGTTAAACCAACTCGTCAGCTTTTAGGCTAATCTGTTCTCCGAAGAGACTGTTTCATTGTCCAAGATGATGGTGTTACCCGAACATCAACACCAGGCGGTGTTCGGGGCATGAGTTTGTGCAACATGTCAGTCCAAAGTGACAGAAGAACTGTCTCTCCAAGCGGCCAGTGGTCACTTTGAATGCAGCTTATAAAACCAGTAACTTGCTGTGACTAGTCTTCTGGACTTCTATTATATTGACCTTGACGTTTAAAATATATGAAGTCATGCAGCCTCTGGTCATTGGTGGATTATTTATAGGCCACCTGCCACATGAAGACCAGACGCCATTGGAGGTGAATTTGGACCACACAGTAGTAAAGGGTTATGATTCTTTGTGTGCATTCATTTTACAAAAGGTACACTCCACGTGCAATGTAAATAAAAAGAAAATCTTGCAGCATTTCCTGTCAAAATGAAGTCTTTCCTACGAAGCGCCTACCAACCAATGAATTTGTCCGGTGGATTGTGAAGCCCAGATAAGCTTGAGACTTTGTGTGCTTTAAGAAAATGATTGTAAAACCTGAAATGGAAACATTTTCTGTGTTGTTACAGCATCAGGACCAACTTAGGATTAGATATCAACACTCTGTACCAGGAATAACTTCATGTTTGTGTTGTGGTTTTGTTTTTGCACATTCTGGTTTGTTTCAGTGTATGCTCACTTAAAGGGAGGAGGATTATGCTATAGAAAGAACGGGAGTTCCTAAAGAGACAAAGGCAAATCATACGTTATATTTCTATAGCATTTTTATAACAACTGAAGGTAATACAATTACTTGATTGTTCTACAAAATGGCAAGTTGTCCCTGGAAAACAAAAACATACTTCCCCTTTAATCTCATAAACAAATCAAATACAGGTATTGTCGCAATAAAAAAAGAAAACAAATGAAATCTCAACATGTAGAATATTTTTGTGATGTATGTAACAGGTCTCTCTTGTGAATGAGACAATGTGTCTGAAGAGATTTGTTCTGTATAAAGTATAATACATATGTACACTGGAATAATTTACACTGATTGCAAATTCTTTAGGGCATAATGTGTAATCTGCAATCAGATTCCATTATATCTGATTATGCACTCCATGCATTTGCAATATTGGCTCCTATGCTTGTGTGCTTGCTGCAAATAATCACATTAGTTTGTCTGCATTCATGACAAACTAATGTCATGAATGCAAATTGAAGAATGTAGTCATTGCAAATACCAGAGACTGCGTGCAACTCCATATAAGGGCAATGTTTCCTGCCTCCTTCTAAGATCATACGAATGACCAGGCGTACCTGATATACATCTGGATGTATGAAAAATATAAAGAGAATGTTTTTATTCATTTTTTCAATATACACAAAGTCATGCGGCAGATTAAAGTTCAGATATCTCGCTATATTTTTCCCCCACTTGTAATTCCTCGCGAACATACTGTGAAATATAACGTCGCTGTTTCTGTCAGGCGTGTTCTCTCCTGCTTCGATTTTCCTGCTATTTCTGGTTGACACGTCTTGGTTGGATTTTAATGAAACACATCTTTGAGCCGCGAGTCAGCTATTAATATGTTACTTTATCCATTACTGAGCCTCCATTGTCAGGCAGGGAAACAGGCCAGTCAATCGGCACCGACCTGTGAAGCAGCTGAAGGTGGACGAAAGCGGCGATAATGAGTGAAGACTGAAAAGCTTAGCAGCAGAAATTTACATTTTTGTCATCCTTAAATGTTGGATTCATCTGAACATATAGTTTTAGAAATCATATGTTTTACTGTTGTGATTCTAAAGAACATTGAAGTCAATCAGGTAACTGTTGCAGTCAGTTCATATCAAATATGAGTGGAAAAAAGGTGCCACTTTGCAATTTGACGTCTTGAAATTGGGCTTTTGTCGCTTTAAAAACTCCTGCTCTTTCTGAAACTCCGCCTTCAGGAAGTCATCACAACATGGCTCCTCTATTAACCCTTTAATAACATTTTTAACAGCGTTGCACTGAAAAATAGTTAGTATAATGAGCTCAGCAGATGTTCCACCGGGTGTTTGCTAATTGCTGCCGGCTAGTCTGAAGGAGCTGAATAGGGGAGACTCGGGGAAGTGTGGCTCTATGAGATGGAGGATCCAAAGCTTGGAAACAGTCACTCAGAAGAGAAGCTGCATCTTGAAGGCGGGGATAGATCCACCTGGGTGTTTTGAACAGGTATATGGTTGCCATGGAGATTAAACGATTTCTCAAACATGCATGAAAGAATCAAGGCGAGACTCCAGGTATGTTTTTGATGAGGGACATGATGTAGAGCTCAAGATAGTCGATTTTCCATAATAATGCCCTTTTAAGGTTTGTTTATAAAAAAAACAAACTTGGATGCTTTAAAAACTAAGTGCTTAATGTCACAGAAAGTAGTCATTTGCAACTTCCTGTTGGACTTTTCTTTCTGTTTTTCATATAGACATGTTTTAACCGTATAGTAAGTGCTCATTTCTGCTTTTTTTTTTGCACTTTGTTGATCAATAAGTCCAGCAGCCCATGTACATCATATCCTCTCTGTACTGCGGAGACAAAGATGGATTCGTGTAACGAGAATGTTTCAAAACCAAGCCGCTCGTGTTCTTTTTCACAAGTGAAAGGAACATAAGTATTCATATCCCTTAAACTTCATGCTACAACTACAACTAAGGTATTCTGTAGTTACATATATACATAATAATAAATATACTTTACTGAGGTTTCATGCCATAGAGCAGAGATCTGAAAATCTGCCACTAGATGCGTAAAACTGTTGAAGCCATTTGCCGTGGCCCTCCTTAGCAACCCCACAGACGATGCTACAAAATACGCAAAGAAGCACCGGCCTTTGGAATGTTTTTCCTCGCTTTTATTCGCCCTTCAATAGTTATTACATTAGTTTGGCAAAAGCACCTTTCCTTCAGTCTTTTTTGTCCATTTTGTGCTTGCAATGCTACCTTGAGGCGCATGCTACTTAGCTAGCAAGCTAGCATCCTGACTGGCAGCCATTCAGAAAAATGAGCATGGCACATAACAGTTCAATGAATTATTTTAACTTGTATTTTATAATGTTGATTGAAAAACAGACTAGATTTTGTGATTTTAAAAAATTAATTAAGTCGATTGAAATTTTTCCCATCTTCCCTCCAGCCTCCAATGCCCCCACTTTAAAAACCACTGACTGAAGCAAAAAGCTTTTTATACAATTTTACAGAATGGGACAGAAAAAAAAAATCCTACATCCTTTTCCATCCACTTCAATCATCTTCTACTATGTGTTGGAGTTATGAATAAAATCCCATAAACTACATTGACGTTTCTAGTTTAAATGTGCCTCAATGCATGTATTTCTCAGATTTCTTCCAGACTTCCAATGACTTGGTTCTGTCTACATTTTGCTTTTCCTTATCCTTATGTAACCATCTGCATAAAAAAACAAAGCAGCAGCAGTGAGGGTTGATGACTCTCTTTGTGCGGCGTTAATCACATCACTTCCTGTCGATGCAACATCCAATATTTCCTCGTGTCGTGTTGATCATCTTGTCAGTCGTGTTGCGGGTTGTTTTGTCGGGGATCACGGGTTATTTGTCACCACACATTAGCTCTAATCACCTTCATTAAGGCTTTATATAAAAATACCTATTAATACAGTGAGTTGTCGTGTTGCACCGAGTCAAAATCCGAGATAAATTACGCCGAAAACGCAGAGGGAGAATACGGAGTCGGTCGAAGTGATGAAGTAATACCTACCAGTGGCTTCTCTCCGTCTAAGCCCATCAATTTCTCTCGACATAATGATCTCGTTCAGACCCGCGTTCTATTGATGGCAGAAAGGTCACAGCGTCCCTTCATCTTGGAGGAGCGTGCGTGTTTGTGAGGAGGTTATAGGGACCCGGAGCAGGTAGGGGCTCTGCAGCGGAGCGAGGCAGAGGCAGGGCGGCCGGTTGGGGTGGAGGGGGGAGCGGCGGCATGCCAGAAAAGCCTTTGTTCTTCGCCTGCTGCCACAGTCTCAGCTGGAATTCCATTCGTTCCCTCACCAGAATGAAACGGGATCGATTGTTAGCTCAGATGTCTAGCAGGAAAGGGTGAAAAAAAAGAAAAAGCATCTGCAAAATGAAGGTAGAGATCGAACGAAAAGGAGACAGTTAGACACAGATGATGATGATGTGTAGGGGAGTGCATGAAGAGTACAGGCTTATTTATTTATTTATTTCCCCCCGTGTATGTGACGGTACTTATAACCACGTGTGCCAAACAGAACTTTAGATGGATTATTTTCTTTTTCTTGCCTCTCTTCCATAAAGGACAGGCATGTTTAGTGCAAATATATAGTCCTATAACATTCATGGACTTACCTGGAAAGTCGGAAGTCAGAGCCGGGTTTGTCGTCGGACCCGAGGTGACAACGTTCCAGCAAGATATCTGCAGTTCTTCTTACAAAAATCGTTTTCAGCTTTACTTTCTATAAGCAAACACCATATTTAGTTTGTTCAGTTTATAGTTGCAAGTGCTGTATGTCGAATTTATTGTACCTACATTCTTACGTTTATGTCTTGTAAAATAAAACTTTCCACGAGGTGCGTCCATATTGAAATGCGAAGTCTGGTTTACAACCCAGAGGAAAATCCGACTGCACCACTACCAGTTGACTTGTCCTACATCCCGGTTGGGATTTTCCGGTTCTGAGTGCAATTGAAATGCAGCATAATATGGCATTCTAACACTATGTTTACACAAAAAGATGTGTGGAAGCTGAAGGTAATTTTGGATGTTGACTGGGGAAAAATTGCAAGTTGGTCACTTCCAAGATCCTGGAGTCTGCTGTAGTTTTCATGCCTTGCCACTAGATGGCTCTGTGATTTTTAGCATGCTGTTGAACAGTCAAACAAAATGCTAAAATCACATACACTCCTCATCAGAAACTGTTGCACTGAACAGATTAAGCCGCACAACACAGCACAATGCTATCTGCCATTGTTTTTGTTCTTAAGGAGTGCAAGCGTTGTAGCATTGTTCCAAACTTACAAAAGAGCTGGATTTACGCAGCTTTTTTTTCTGCAAGTAGTTTTTAGAGAAGTCAGTCCACACACTCCACTGGGATTAGCTCCTCAGGTAGCCAAACTCAGTCCAGCAGAGCTCAGGGTTGCCAGTCTCCCCTCCGCTCCAATGCGCTCTGGCTCATCTCCAGCCCCGGATCTCTCCACAAGGAGGCTTGTAAACCGTTTCAAAGAGACCTCTAGATTTCAGCATTTGTGCATATATATATATATATACATAAAAAGTAAAAAGCATCTTTGGAAAATGTATTCTGCTGCTACTCCTTGGTTTTGCATACTCCCCGCTGTAGCCCATAGTGGAGGATTAAACTCGCCGACGGACTCCTCGTGAGACGCAAATTCATTCGAGCTTCCAAAGCTTCCTCTTGTGGTCGCTTTATGTTCCGGCGGCACACCTGTGGATCCTTCTGCTTGCGGAGGCGGCGCGGCTTAAGGAAAGGACATCAAAGCCGAGTGGTCAAATGTCACCGCTGGGAAGTGAAAACTCTCTGCGCTGCAACTCTCCCTCTACTCCCCTCACCGTCTCCGCCTGCCAGTCCAAGCCAAGCCATAACTTCTCCTCTCCACCCCTCCTCAGGGAGATTCGGCTGACACGCCGCAGGCCGAAGGGAATTTGTTCGGCACATCATCCATGCATCATTTGGACAGCGGCGCATCATGTGGAGCAGGATGGCGCGCGGTTGCTAGGGTGTCCGCTTTCTATAGTGGGCACCTCTCTCCCCGTGGAGGCGACATTTCACACGAGCACAAACCTGCTTATCTGAACAAACAGTTCAGTTCCCTTGCAGGTAGACACACGCTTGATTCAAACATCCAGTGACCGCGCAAAGTGAACTCTTAGCGCGATTATGCAGCCGGTGCTTCGTGACGTCTGAAATATCATCTCCGCCGCGCCGGGGGGGCACAACCGGCGATAATCTATTTACAGTTTCCCTGTCGGGGATTGAAACTGACAAGTTTTGCAGCATCAAGAGGATTACTACCTCTGATTCCATTTGAGTGGATGAGTCTTCAGTAAACGTCTAAATTGGTGCCTGTTTCAGAGCACCTAATTACACCTGGAAGGGGGGAAGACTGATAACCCACGGATCCAGTGGAACAGAAGGATCCCTCCCAGTCTGAACAGCATCTGGGGCTGAGGAAAGAGTGGTAATGAAACTGTGCATTTCTAATTCTGCTGACGCATATGAAGACGGTTTTGCAGCAGCAGGGCGGTGAAGGGGTGGGGGTGTTGGTGCGGGTGCCCGGCGTCGGTGGTTCTTGCTCTTTATTTATTAGCTCCTCGTCGCCGGCTCAGAGAAGAGAGAGGCTCAAAGTAGGAGGGGATAAAAGTAATAAAAGAATGAAAGGTAAGGTGGGAGGGATGATCGCAAGGTCAAGACCATTTAAAATGGCCCGGGATGAATGTATGGCTCCGGAGCTGTAGGGCATGGTGGAGACTCGCCCTTCATCAATCACCTGCTTCCATATGATGACCCTGGCACCAGAGGCTCATTTGATTAATGTCATATTTCTGACTGACGGCTTCACTGAAAGGAACCGCCCATCCCTACACAACAAACACACATATACAGAAATCTATACTTTACACTATTAATTTAGAGCATACTCTTTAACAATCTTTAAATGGTGCCACCATAGATAAGACGCAGTGAAACCAACTGCCCTCAGAAGTCACTTTCAGGATTTGTGGAGTTGATGGGAGTCAAGAACGACTGAAATTATTGAGAAAATGCACAAAACAAACATTCCGCAAATACCCAAAGACAAACTTGTTGGAACAGAGTGGACAACAGCTAATGCATTTGTGGAACCAGGTGAGTGAAATCTGCATAATGCATAGCAGCTGTGAAGGGACAATTACTAAGGAGACGAGGGAAAAAGCCTGATGACACAAACATCACAAGCAGAAACAGTCCGGTAAATATAACTAAAACGTGAAATGTTCTGACTTCCCTGTTTCCTCCAACGGTTTGTGTTGCTCCTCGACTCGCAGCCTGTCCCTTTCCGATTGATTAGCTCCTGCGCACGCCGGCTGCTGATTGCAGACGCCTCTCATCGGTTCTGCTGCCATCTGTTGTCATGCTTGTGACGGCCTTCCTGCAAGTTTTCCATGTCATTGTTCCTGATTGTGTACTTGACAGGTTTTCTGCATCCGCCTGGACTCTAAGCTACTCTATTGCCTCTGAACCCCGTGACCTGACCCTGGATAAGCGGAAGGCAATGAATGGATTGATGGAGCTCATTTGATTACCGCCTCATGGATTTTGACGCATTTCTGCCTTCTCTGTCTGCCCTGTTGCTGACTGGGGCTGTTTACTCGGCCACAGAATTAAGGATTATGGATAAGATGATTATTCACGTTCCCATGGTGAAACCAGATCATTGTAGGGCTTGAATGTATGCCAGCTTACCTCGGTAATGGAGTTCCTGCTGCCCGGGGCTTCACCGCTGTTGGTTTCCGGAGTATAGAGTTCCCTTCTTTGCGCAGCCCTGCGGGGGAAACAATCCCTGGTAACGGACCCTTTTCTAACAGTCTACACATCCGTGCCAAAGCTTCAAAAATTCCCCAACTATTTCTGTAGAGGAATTCTAGTGAGAAACCACCACTGCCAAGTAAACCATTACTTCCTGATTGTCTTCCTCACTGTCTTTCCAGTCGCTTGGAAAGACAGTGGAGGATGGAGTCTCTCTTCACCCTCTCGCTTTTGCAGAGTCTGACCTGAGAGCTGCCCAAGAGAAGCAGTTCTGTTCCTGCTTGTGCATTCATACAATTAATTGATAAATTGAACTAGACATAAGTATGCAAAAAATTAACAAAACACTAAAATATAAACACCAGAACACAAAACGGACAATACCAAACCTATGACCAGAGGATTGTGACAAATAAAATCCCCCCCATGTGACAATTAGGGATATTCTGTGAAGGTGTCAAAGGTTTGGTAGGGCATCAGATAGTAAATAGTGTCTTTAAGACCAAGGAGCGGAGGAGAGCATTAGTCTGAGAAACAGTCAAGAGACCTGAGGCGACTTTGCAAGGACTGGAGAATTTGTTTTGATTGGACACCTATTAGAAATCTAACCTTCTCAAGGAAAGGTTAGATTTCCATTTAGTGTTGTCATAAGCCATGCGGGGGGAAATGTGGAAGACGGTCCTCCGGTCAAATGATACAATAATGCTTATTGGTATCATTTGTCAGAGTGTTGGAGAAATAAAAGCACCTTGAACAGATCATCCCCAAAGTGGTGCACAGTGGTAATGGCTTTGTGGCCAGCCTTGTGCGAGGGGACAACACATTTTTGTTCAAGTCTGTCGACTTTTATTTGCGAAAGGAAATAATTAAACAATATATCTTTTTCACATGCATTACTTTTAAGTATTAAAAAAAAAACCATCTACTGACCTTCCTGGTTATGCTCTTTTTCAAGGTGCTCTATGTATCCATATATCTTAAACCTACTTCAAATTTAACGGACATGTAGGTAATATAATATTTGCTCAAACTAAGTTGCCTAAGTGCATAAACAAACTGTACGGATCTCTCCCTGTGCATTAACAAGCTTCTCTGGCCAGAATCGTAAACAGCAGGCAACTTTACCTGTCTGATATGTGCATCCATTAACAGACAGCAAGGTCAGTCAGTCCATTACAGAGTTGGCTAATAAAACACACTTTCAAAGCTTTTCTCAAGTGTTCACTTCAGCAGAGACCTGAAATGAAAAGTTAAAAAAATAAAAAAAAACTAATTACAGTGCAAACAGACACTGTACCCTGACCCTGCTTCTGTGAATACATTTAAATAATATTTGATCTCAAAAAGTGCTGAATTCTACTGCACAGAAGAAGCCATTTTGTTATACAGATTTGAATGGGTCTAAATATAGCATTAAATATAATATTACATTGTTATTTATAGTTAGATCTTAAGCTGGAGACTTAATGTCCTTGACAATGAAGTGGGAATTTATAGTTTTTAAACAGTTTTTGCCAAATGAGTAAAATGTTTCCGCCGCTTGCAGCACACAATCACATCCAGCATCAAATGATTACAATAGTGAGTCTAATGGTCTCATTATTTCACCCTTCATAGGACTGAATGGCGCATCCTTGAGGAAAAAACTTGCTCATTTTGGAAACAATAAACTCAATTAGACCTGAAACCTACTCCTGCAATGTTTAAAAATTAAAATTGGTAAAATGACTAAATAAATGTACCACTTTCAGGAAGATAATTGACTGCACGATGCTCATTAATGGACCCAGCAATATCAGGGCAGGCCTTCACAATTAAGAAAGAGGAGTTTTGAAATTTGCACTCATTTGAATTCTAGACTGAGCATTTTCTCCTCATGTTTTCCTCTTGTACAAATCAGCCTTACTTTGCTTAATTCATCTAGTTCTCTCAATGCATCCCCTGAGTTGACCCTGCCATGGAGAGGTCATCTTAACTTTGGTGAACGTTTTCCTGAAGGGGATAAGAATCTACTGTTTGCACAACACTTTGTTGCTGAAATGCTTTTCAGATCACCTTGTCTTGCTGGTTCTGAGTTGGTGAGCTGCTGCTGCAGCTGCTCTGTTCGAGGATCGCCTACGTCACTGGAAGCCTCCACACAGTCAGATTGGCAAAAGTAGAATAGTGTAGCAATTTAGATGTGTTAGTGTCCTTAACTGGGATAGGCTGGTATGTAATTTCATGGTGACCTTTGGGTAAAAATTGTTTCTCAGAATAAAAAAAAGAAAAAAAAAACACAGAAGTGTATTCATTTCTTTACGTTTGGAAGAATTCTCCTTTGAAGAATATGCTTTTTAGACCAAATTGAATGGCAGAAATCTTAAATAAATTATCTTGGATTTTCAAAGTGAGAATCTGTTAGGTAAAAAAAAAGTGAATATCTTACCTCTCAACATCTTCATTTAGAATAACTCCAGATGATTTGGTTGTATAGATGCAGCCAAGACCAAACGGATGTTTTTCTCCTGAAAACAACCCGATGACAATTCTCAAAATTGTCATAGTCATGTTAGCACATGTTAGCACCGTTTCATTAATTCTACGAACCACTAGACTGTCAGCAGTGTTGTATTGGAAGGTTGTTTTATGCACAAGCCCCAAATTATTTACACAGGAAATTCAGGTTGGAGGTGGTGTGTCAGCATTGATCTTCCTGATCTTCCAGAAAAGTTTGGTATATTACCAAACTAATTGCCAAACAGAAAAGTAATCCGGAGTAAAATAAATAAATCAATAAATTTCTAAATGTTTCATTTTATATCAGTTATTCTGATCTAAAACTTTGTGCAAATTCTATTCCTAGCACATAGAGGAAGACTATTTGTGTCGCACCACCTCTGATATCAGGCTTTTGAGACTGGAGTTCTCTTCAGGCCCGACTGGTTTACACTTACACTACCTGGATGCCATGAGAGCGCTCAACTACAGGCAAGTTATTAAATGTTCATAAGGTTTATTAAAGAAAAAAACAAAAACTGGACGCATTCCATCCATAAGTTATGCCCTGGGTTATTTCTTACTTCCAAATCTAATTCGGTCAACAGTGTCGCGTAAAAAAAAAAAAAAATGCTCTGAATGTCAGTGTACAGCTCACTAACAGAGTACCACAATAAAACATAATGCTACTACTGCTGTTTTGTGCATTTTTAGCTCCCTGTAAAACTTCAGAACATCCTTTCTGTTTTGGCCCGGCTCCATCAGCAACACATCCTTCACTCTCTTCTTGACTGCCCAGTGGAACCAGCTCCACTGCAGGGAGAAGACAACCTCTCCAACGGCCAATTACACCATTAATTGCCTATCAGATCCAATTTGGCATTGCAGTAAATGAAGCAACGTATTCGCCTCTGTGTGTGGAAGCGCTCAGCGTGTGTGTGGGGGTGTGTGTGTGTGTCCCTGAATGTTTGAGGCCTAGCACAGTGTGTTGCTCCTGTCATCCCCAATCAGTAGAACTGAAATATCTAATTGCCCAGTTCCCACTCGTTTGCCTTCCAAAACATTCCTTTTGTTTTGCCTAATCAGGAGCTCGCACGCTCTCGCGCGCGCAGTTGGACGCCGCGAGTTATGCGGCGAGGCTGTCTGGAGGATTGGCTCGCTGGCTTGCGCGCCGCCACGGCGCCGCCGCTGCACACGTCGGCATGTGCCACCGGTTTGCTCCCCAGGAAAGGATATTAAAAGAGGAGCGACGCTCTCTCCTTTTGCACTGCTGGGAGGTGAAGTAAATGAGGAGGAGCACTTTGTTTTATTGCTTCTGTCACTGGCGAATGTGCTGACACATCTTTTAATTAATAAGAGGCATTAGGGAGCCCATTCCTTCTTTTCCTCTGCAGCATCCCAGGTCTGGCGTCTGTAACTGCCGGTTGGGGATAAACATAATAAAATTAAACTCGCTTTTATTTATTTTTTCGAAGGCGGGGGGCGCGGCGTGGGGGGGAATGATCGACTTCCATTTCCCTTTTCTTTCTCCCCCCTCCTCCCTTTTACATTTTATGCCGCTAAATCTTTTTTTTTACGTAAGCGTTCAGCTAATAAATGTTTATCTAAGTAAAGTTGAACTTTTCCGGTGCGATCGATTCCTCTCGTCCGGCACCTTTAACCCTCCCTCACTGTAATGAGCCGTGCAAAGATCAGGCTAATTGGAACATGACAGGTGAGGAGGTCAAACTTCCGCTCTCCTCTCCTCTCCAGAGCACATCCCCGTTTCTGTCTGAGGGATGGCGGGGGTAATGCAAACGAGAGCCAAATGCTCACACAGAAGAACAGGAACCAATAAAGACACACACACACACACACACACACCCCGCTCAGCAAGAGTAATAGCCTGGCTGTTCATAAGATGTCTCATTATACCTGCAATTGACAAGTCGAAGACCTAACCGCTGATGCGTTCAGGGCTGTTGTGTCAATTTTTTATGGAGTTTCTGATTGATTTATTTTCTCAGGGAAACTGAATCGATGGAAATCTCATTAAGGCAGAAGGTAAAGGTCACAGCAGATGTGTAAATGGACGCCGGAGCGGGTCTTAACGTAGCCGCCGTGCGGTTTTTCAGGAGAACCTGGCGTTCAAACCGTCCTTTCAGAAGACAAATGCTTTTTTTAATGCCGAGACGAGCTAATATTTAAGCTTCACCTCGCTGAACCCGGAGCGGATTTCATTTTGAAAGCTCAAAAGCCGGTTCTCACCAAAACTGAAGGATCTGCTTAATGGGAATAATAGAATCCAAGGTTATGAGGCTGTTAAATGGAATAATCAAAAGCCTTTTGAAAATCGTGTCGAAACATATTTGAATCGCCTCCTCTGGTGGCGAGTTCCACTTGAAGTCGGTTTTGCTTTAGCGATTCATTTAAAAAAATATATTTTTTTAAAATTCCAAAGTGGCTTTTTGTCGAGCCTCGCCGTGTGGAGCCTGTGACGGGAAGCATAAATGCTTTTGTTCAGCGGTCACCGTGTTTCATGGCAGACGGTTATTAGGGTCGCGCAACATGTTTCCGTTTACATGATGATGGAGTTTGTGATGGATAACAGGAGGAAAGAGAGGAAAAGGCAGCCTGCTTGTTTCAACCTTCGAGGGTAATGGAAGAAAAGGCTCCGCTTGACGCGATCCGTACCAGTGGAGACAACAAAAGATCCTGCAAGTTTCATCGACTCAAATTTTAAGACTTCTCAAGATTATTATGAATGAAATCAAAGACCTACGTCATGACAGGAATGCACAAAAGAAAAGCAAATATTTTATAAAGTTGAATAAAACGTGGGCTAATGTAGCTACTAACGGAGCATCGGCAACAGAAGTGAGCCGTCGTTCAGCGAACTGGAGATAAATGAACACATAATAGACACACAGCCAGCTAAACAGATACTATTAAATTTTAAGAACTGTGAGTAACATAAGGTCTTGAATTCAAGTTAGATTTTTTTCTAATGAATTTAAGACATTTTAAAACTTTAATTTCAGATCAATTGAAGACTTTTTGAAGATGCACCGACACACCGGGACTGTACATGTTCATCCAAGTGGCAAAATGTAGGGGAACTGGAGCACAGACTTTTAAATGATGGAAAATAAACTTGCATAACTTAATAAGTAAGCCCTTGTGATTATAATATTGCATAATTTGATATCGCGATGAATAAAACCCGAGTGCTTTGTGAGGCAGACAACTGATTCGATTGATTTATTTGAGAATAAGTAAACATGAACAGAACAGTTGTCAGAATTATATCAGCTCTTCCTCATCCTGTCTTGATGATTTCAACACCCAAATAAGTCTGCTTTCTTTTTTTTTTCCTTTACCGTCACAGGTTACTCAACACCGCCCGTAAAGTCTCTCTTCGATGGTGTGAAGCCGACACCCGGTGAGGGTTTCCAGAAGGCGAGAAAGTTCTCACGTTTACGCGTCTGAGATAACCGATGTGGTGTGCTGTTTGCTTTAATAACTGCGCTGAATGCAGAGACACGTGTAATTGCTTCGATGTTGCGCCGATGTCTGCAAATAATAGCCTTCCCTCTGAATGCAGGAGGGCTGAAGGAGGTGAACACACAGGCCGGGGTGCGTATGGGTGTGTGTGTGTGTGTGTGTGTGTGTTTGCACCAACTTTAGTAACTGCGAGAATTACCCCATCCCTTACCTTCTTTGGTTTCGTGTCTGGGTTCGCACCCCAAGGGCCTGATTTAGATGAAATGTCACTTTTAATGGAAAATTTGATGGAAGCAAAACAACAACTTGGAATATTGCTTGTGTAAGTAGCAGGAGGGGGCGGGGAAAGCAAGTGGCATGATGATGGCAGCGGCAGGGGTTGTTTCTCTCTTGATTGTGCTCTTTAGGAATTCATTGGATGCCTCTGTGATATTAGTGTTGCAGCAAATGTAGCCTGCAGGCAGGCGAGGCAGCCAGCGCTGCTGCTGCTCGCTCTCCGTAGATGAGCTGTGTAGATGAGAGATTCGCTTGCGGCCGGGGCCGAGGCCGCGGCGCGAGCTCGCCGGAAAACGAGCTCAAACCCAGCCAGGACACCTAGGTGGGCCCCATATGGGGAAAAGGAGGGCAGACAATATGGGTCCCATGCGGGTTTGACCCCATGTAGGGGCACCGCCTACCCGTGTGGGGCCACCATGGAAACCGCGGACAAACCCATGTGGGACCAATAGCGTCTGCCCTCCTTTTCCCCATATGGGACCCACCTAGGTATGCTGGCTGGGAACATGCTGGGCCGGTTGCTGCACAGCGGCTTGGAAAACTATTCACACCCCTTGGAGGCGTCTCGTCGTCCCCCCCAAAACACCAAGTTCTGTTACATTTGGGATGTTCTGCAATGGATCGATGCAAAGCCGCCATTTGCATAGTTTTTTACTCCAGATATTTTAGTACAATTAGAATAGAGCAACGCTAAGTGAAAAGTAAGATATGTGGGCTTGTTTTAGCACGTTTCACAGCGATAGCTAGCACCATCGTGGCTAGCTGAGCTCGCGCTGCCCTGCATGTTCAATTCTTTGGGGTTTATTTTGTCAGTATCTCCTCTGATTACGTCCAGATGTTGCTTACTTTCGCGCACGTTTTTCTGGAAGGATCGTTTCTAGATTAACTCTGTGTTCTTTGCTACCGTTTGGTCTTCCTTGTGTTTCCGTTAGCATGGCGGTCTTTGTGCCGCGGTCACTGCCATCGCAGTCAGTCGTACCTGGAGCCTGTTTATCGCTTCTCTCTCGTGTTTCCATCTGAAATCACTAAACAATTATGTGTTACTTTGATCTTCTTATCATAATAATCTGTGGAGGTAGCAATGCAAAATATAAAAAAAGTTGGATCGTTCGTTGAAAATGTTGCACTGCATCCTCCTCTCATTTCATCTCACGTTCTGTTTTAATTGGCTTCACATTATAAACTTGCTGTTTTACGCTCGCATTACTGAGAAACAAACCCATCCTGGCAAACCAGCATCATTTTTTCTCCCCTCCTTTTTTTTTTTTTCGCTTGAGTGGCTGCAGTTTCCAGGCTGCAGAATGGAAGCAGCTGCTCCTCTGCATCAAACCAGTGGCTATTTTTTAATGTCATCGGTGCGGCAAAATGATCATGACTTGCCACAGGCAACTCACAGACCTCTCTGGGACCCTGTTTGTCATGGCGCCGACATTACCCCCCCCCCCTGTATTTCTTATTTTATATTTTTTCTCTACGACGTCGGCGCCTGCCGTGCGCTTTTGTGTTTCTATAGTAACTCTGGCCGTGCAGAATTCCCTTTTGGCAGCGTAGTAATTAATTTATCTTTATTGATCTCGTGTATCCCTCAAGCGTTTCAGCAGGGTGGCCTGAAAGCTGAAAGCTGCATTGTTGATTGAATGCACAGTCTATCTTCAGATGCAATCGCAAATCAGGGCCCCTTTGGGAAATAGCTGGGAGCGGGCCAGATTATGTTCTTTCATGCTGCAGTGGTAATGATTCATTTTATCGTACAAGACACAAAGTGACTGTAATTGCACATTTGGTACGGGGCATCAGCCTCTGTTTTGCTGGTGGACTATGAAAGTTTTTTTTTTTTAACTCAAACCATAGCCTTTGCACTTATGGCACAGTACGGATATCAGACTCGGCTTATTTGATATATTTTCTTCTGCTGCATCTTGGCAAAGGGAGAGGTGAGATATATTTCAGTTTCAGACTTTTTATAATGAGCTGTTACTGCCAGTTCCCAGCGTAGCCTGACATTTACTCAAGGCAGGGCAAATAAAGATGCTGGGGGGGGAGAATAACTGAATATTTACCCAAGACCCTATTTCACCTCAACCTTGCCTTCTTCGTCGTCTTTCTTTGAAGTCTTTCACATCTTTTACTTATCAGATGATAGATTTTATCCTCATATCTTTAGTGAATTGGAGGCAGCCCGAGCAAACAGAGAACAATAAAAAATTTTTTTTAAAAGTCTTCCTAAAGTCTTCAGCAAAATCTGCTCCAAGCTGGAAACTGAGGCCATTTTTCAAATTGAATCGTGTTTCCCTGCCTTTTCTTTAAAAAAAAAAAAAAAGTAACAAAGTTATTGTTGTTTACTTTAAATCCTGGTACATTGAAGAAAAGACGTTTAAATACTTTAAATATTAAACAGAACGGCCCATATAGGCAAACCCGTAGCTTTTGCTTATTCTGGCCATTACTGGAGTATTTCACTCATTTTAAGCTGTAATTTTCTGCTTTAGGCAGAGGACTGTCACATGTTGGTGAATTATTCCGGCTCATAAAATTACTTGTTATTTCTTCAACCTAAATCCTGCCTCATCTGTTCTCAGCAGTGCTGTTCATCCTTTTAAACCGTCTGCTGGTCAGTAGTCGTCGCAGACAGACAGTTGTGGGGTTAGGGTTGTTTTTTTATCTGGGGGCTTTTTGATGACCCAGTGAAGACAGCGGACGTATATGATACGATAATCAACTGATTGCAGGAATAATCCTGTCCAGTTCGGGTGGATGCACCGACTCAGGCCACAAGTCAAGCTTTTGATCACCGGCAGAGTCGCGTGCGCCTCAGCAAGTGTCCTGACGTGACCTCGCAAAGCCGGACAAGCACACGTGTTTGTTTTTGTCGAAACAGACAAAAAAAACAAAAAACTGAATAATTGCATAAACTCCAAACCGGCTGCTTGGAAAAATACTGCGTATGATCAGCCGTCGGGAAAAAAATCTTTTTCCTGAACCTGCTACTATGTTACCGGAAGTTCTTGATACAATCAATATTGCAGCAGCAGCAGCATTTACAGTACAATTAGAATGAGTCATTTCAAAACCGTTCAGACCTAATGGCAAAACATGAATCTTTAAAATCTTTTAGTTGGACTTCAAAGAAAACACCAGAGTGACCCAAATTAAAGCTCCTTTGGTTTTGATATACTAACAAAAACAAAACAATTGGTGTTCTTAATCAATACAGACGGTCGGGGTGTGGAAACTCAAGAGGCTCAACCCCTCCCTCACTTTAGGGTAAGACTGTTTTTAAGCTAGCAGCTTGATTGGCTGTTCTCAATGAAAGAAATACTCGAGATGTTTGTCTTAGTGCTATGTTACTGTAAAGCTATAGCACTTTAAATTGAGGTTATTACACCATAAGACAGGGGCTGCACAGTGGCGCAGTTGGTAGAGCTGTTGCCTTGCAGCAAGAAGGTTCTGGGTTCGATTCCCGGCCCGAGTCTTTCTGCATGGAGTTTGCATGTTGTAGGTGTGAGTGTGTGTGTGTATGGTTGTTTGTCCTGTCTGTCTCTGTGTTGCCCTGCGACAGACTGGCAACCTGTCCAGGGTGACCCCGCCTCTCGCCCGAAACAATAGCTGGAGATAGGCACCAGCACCCCTCCCAACCCCACTTAGGAAAAAGGGAGTATAGAAAATGGATGGACACCATAAGACAGTTCTGTATGTTTCCAGCTAATCGCGTGCGGGCAGAATGTACCAAAATGTTTGTTCTCCCCTAAACTGCAGCTATCTGGGTTGTAGCTGTCAATCAGGTCACTGGACAGGAGATTGCAGCAGCCGGTACTGTCTCTGTGTCTCTATGTTGATCTAAGAGTTGAAACACACCAAGATTATAGGCTGTGAGTTTGGCAGATTAAACAGGTGAAGACCACCATCAAAGGGAATGTATCCATCCAATCAATCGATCAAGTTTATTTGTGTAGCACATTTTAGCAACAAGAAAGTTCAAAGTGCTATTCGTCATAGACATAAAAAATAATCATGTGACAATTGAGAAACCGGTGACATGAGAAACGTCCCATTTGAAGAGAGCCGCCATCAAAATCATCAATAGGCGTCAAATATATTGGGCAATTTGTTACAGAAGCTTTTGCAGTAAAATAAGAAACCCACAATATTTATCAAATTCAGTTTAACTTTATCCAAAAATCACTCCCCCCTCCCCATCCCACAATCCCACAATCCCCTGCCTCAATCCCGCCGTTTTATTCTGGCATTAAACAAAACGCCAGAAGGCATTCTTAAAAAGAGGCATTTAACTTCTAAGGCAAACGCATTCAAGTCTCATCAGTTGTGCTTCTGACCCTGACGTCCACGTCGGAGACGTATACGGGTGTCAAAAGCAATAAAAGTGGGTGAGAAGAGAAAAAAAGGAACCTGAAGAGGAGATGTGTGGAGTCGTAATCACACCAGACAGCTCAGTAGGAAGTAAATGAGTCAAAGCAGACCGAGAAAGACGAAAAGCAGTAAAAAAGAAAATAATGATAGTCAACTTATGTCATCCACTGTGACAGAAATGACTGGAGAGTTTGAAGACAGCTGTTGTCATGGAAACTGACTTTTTTTTTTTCTTTTTTGGCTAACACTGCTGACAGCGCGGTGGTCTCTCTCTGTGTTTTTCCAACGAATGACAATGTCCGCCGCTGAAGATGTCATCCTGAGAAAAGAATAGGTGTTGGCTGTCAGTGGACCTGAGTGCTGACAGTGTCTCTGCTGAAGCTCGATTGTCCTGCATGGTCCACCGAGGATTCCCAGGCCTGCTCAGTCTGGTTTTTTTTTTTTCTTTTCGGTCTGACCACTGGCTCTCATAGCGCTAGCTCGAGCTAACGTGCTGCGAGCTTTAGAGATTAGCAAGAAGATGCAACATTGGTTTGATTCTTTCAACAATTATTAAAAAAACAACATAATAGTACTTGCTTCCCAGCCAGAAGGCCTACATGGGCCCTACATGGCAGTGGCCCTACATTGGCAAACCCGTGTGGGGCCACCATGGAAACCGCGGACAGACCCATGTGGGACCCATATTGTCTGCCCTCTTCTTCCCCATAGGTGGCCCACCTAGGTATGCTGGCTGGGTGTGTTTATGGTAAAGAAATATATTTCCGTGACGTCTGCCCTGGATGTTTTTGCGTGCGATCTTGATGACTTGCACCATTTCTGCCTTTCGTCCGGGGTTTGGCACCCGGCTGCGTCGGGCTCGTGTAAAGTTTCTGCGCCCAAAGGCAAAAGTCCTGCTTGTGATGCCTGGCATGTCGTCCGCGACTGCCGCGGTTTCAATTAAAATTAGTTCCTTCCCCTCCGACATTGCCGAGGTGTGATCACTGCCTGTCGCGTTAGCTCAGCACAAACATATTTATTTTGGGTCCCCAGATTCGCTTAATGGGCTTGTCAAAACTGATGAAAATTAGAGGAGGCAGACGCAGCTGAAAAGCAACCTCCCCCCTGTTATTAGATGGGCTGGAGCGCTTGTTTGCCCGCCTTGGTTTGTCCTGGAACGTTGCACAAAATGCCAGCGCATGTACAGCCAGACTGCAATCTGCAGGACATCAGTGACCCCGGCTGAACGGCGTTCAGCTCAAAACACAGAAAGTGATGATTAAAGTTGGCTTCACTCAAACTTTGAAGGAAGAAAAACACATTTTGCATTTGTTTCTCTTAAGAGAAATTCGGTATATTGCGACAGAGTAGGCTGCACGTTCAAGGATTTTACGTCATCAATATTAGGTGTGGGATACTCCATCTAAAGTTTGACTTGTTGATACAATGCAGTGCTGATGCAAAAAAAGTATAAAAACACTCAATTTATATATATATTTATATTAGGGGTTTAGAGCTCAAACCATTGCACTGATCAGTTCAATGTTGCTGTTTTAAAAGTCAAAAGTCTGTTAAAATTTGAACAGCAGATGATTGCAGCTTCAGATCAGATGCTAGCTTTAGCGGCATTAGCTACTAGCAGTTAGCCAGCTGTACTATTCTCCAGTGCTGATAAATTGGCTGTTTCTTGTTTATGTTTTTCTTATTTATGTGTTTCCATAACACAAACACACTACGACCACAAAAGCTATCCAAAAGTATCAGTTGCTATTTGAATGCCTTCGCAGCCAAGCGCTGTCGATTAGCAACAAGAGCTGTCAACACAACAGGGCGAGTCAAAACTACTTATCTTCTTTCTTTTTTTCTTTCTTTCTTTCTCCTTTTCTCCTTCCTTCTTCCTTTCTTGGAGTCTTAAATATGGATACAGGATGTTAGAACCCAAACTTTTAAAACAGTGTCACAGTGTTAGCTTAAGCTAAAACAGCAACTAGCTTAATCAGACCTTATCTTCCTTTGATGTCTGTAAAGCGCTCAAACATAGAGGACTCAAAATAATAGCTTATATAAGTTAAATGTTGACGGCAGACGTGCCTATCACCACAAAACAGACTTTACAAAAATAAAGATGGGCAAGAAAAACTTTTTCTTTTTTCAGCGAACCCTCGGCATTGTACACTTTATTGTACAATGTGCAAAATAAAGCGTCTATCAAAACCCTGATATATCTGTATTCGGCCGCCTCAATGCAGTTCCAGCGCGTAATCACAGCTGTGCTTCTCCTTATGGCAAAATGTTACATCTGCTTTTCGCCTTTATACCGGAATAGATCAAATTGTGCTTTATTGGTGCTATAAGAGACTGAATTGGGAGGGGATGATGGAATTTTACTGCAATCCCGCCGCCCATAATAGGGCACAGTTGCGTTTGCTTTACACAGAGGATGGTTTTATTGAAAAAGCTAATCTCGCCGAGGTTATGTAGACAAATGACAGCATGACACCAAAAAAAAAAAAAAAAAAAAACGCGGAAACATCTGCTCCCCATGGGTTTTAGTGGGCATAATTGCAAAGTGTCTTTATTGTATTTGTTTTTCAAGTCAATTGTCGTGTCATAAAAGCACAAACACTTCACATAAGGAGCACGAGTGAGTCGCAGGGAGCAAATGGAGAACAGAAGGAGAGAAGAAACTGACTTCTCACAATCTCTTAATTCTGAGATTTTTTTTAATCGTTGTTTTCCTCTTTATTTTTTTTCTTCGTGTCTTTTTTTAACACCTGTCCGGCTTCACACTTTCAGCTCTTAACACTCCGCCATTCACGTTGAAGCTGCCAATTTAACAAGTTTGTTGCTAGACATATTGACTTTTTTTTTTTTTTTTAAAGCCCAGCAGCTACTTCAGAAAAAATGAGCCAATCAAAAGCAGTTATGCCTCCTGAGAGTGAGGTCTTGTTCTCTCTTGCCGTTCTTTCTATCTCCGCTCTGCACAGAGGCACATAAATGAGCGCATGTGGGCTGATGGGTTCCTCTGATGGAGTCTGTCCACTCTGAAATGGAGAGGGAAAAAATAAAATACGGCTCACATTATTCTTAATTTCAATATTTTTTTTTTATTTCCATGTCAATGTAGCCAAACTCTGTCAGCCTTGGTGTGAATTCGCCATCATTCCCAACTATATTTTAGCTCTAAGTTGGACTTTGTCCTTTAAACCGTGCTGCAAAACACCTGATAAGTGCAGAATTTGTAAAGGTGCAACAGTTTGAAGCGGGCGGCCAGACACAATTGAAACATTCTGGCAAGTGACAGAAAGCGCTAAAAGGCAAATGGGTCAATGTGTTACCTCAGTCTCTCACAAGAGGAAAATGTGCTCTCTGTCCACTCAGTGCATTTGCGCAGCCTGTCTAAGTGCTCTTGTTTGACCTTCTCAGCATCTCGGTTTCCAGAACAAAACTCATCACCTCATACGTGACCCGCGCTCTCGCATTTGCTTTCTCGCCGAGAGTCGCTGTTGAACTATATAACCTGAGATCTTTTCACAAAATAAAAATATAAACACAACTCAATCTGAGGCCACTTGAAACATATGAGCGCACAGATCGATGCTGTAGGGAACGGGTCTTGTGGTTTTGGGATTTGATCAGTTGCAAAAAAAAAAGTAATAAAAGCACAATGCTTTGGTAAAATGATTGAGAAAAATGGTCGCAGGCTTAAAAGAGGTTACTTAAAAAAAACTTCTAGAAAACTCGCAAGAAAAACCTTTGACATGACAGAAAAACAACCAAAATAATCTCCACCCAGATAGTTTGATCAACACTCTTTAATTCATATTTGAAAGACTGAACTTATCTGAGCAATAATGTTGCATCTCTGAATTAATCAATTATGTTCTCCTGTTTGACAATCCGAATTTGAATCATTGAGTTTGGTGAGTCCTTGGAAAACCTACTTGCCTGACTGAATTGTGTGAAGTGCACAGTTTGATGGTGGAAGGCTTATGCTCCTTAGTTTCAGTGCAATAAGCACACAAAGACAAATCTGATCATTTTATCATGAGAACAATTGGGCCTTTTCCAGTTTTAACATAAATGTGCACCAGTGCCTAAAGTAACATTTAAATGGACGTAGTCAAGCAACTTTGATGTGGAGGGACATGGCTTGCTCTCCAAAGCTTTGGCTTTGACTGGACAGTTACAAGATGAATGCACACCAGGTCTTCTTGTTCAACATCAGTGCCTATCTTCCTAACTGCTCTCTTTATGGACTGGTTAATACCTCCCAAAGTATAGCCCTTGCAGTAGTTTTGAAGTCATGATACCCGTAAAGGATTAGTCACCTACATGCTAATGCCTACCTGTTAAGAATTGGAATGGTAAAGCAATAGCCTCAAAACATATGATCTAAAATGGTTAATATCTCACTTTGTTTCTCAAAATTCAGCCGCAGAAATGTTCAAACCGAGACATGGGGAACTGTGACAGTTATGCAGCATCTGTGTTGTTTGATAATGTTGCCAAATTCCAAGCATGCCTGCTTTAAAGCATTGCTTCTCTCTCATGTCTGACCCTCTACCTGTCATATCCCGTTGACCTGCCAGTTGGGCAGTGGGGTTACAGTGAACGCCCAAGGGTCCATCGTGGTATTTTTATGTCTCCAGGAAGCAAATGGGCTCTTAGGTTCAGTCTGAGGGCTTTGCATTCTTTGTTGGGCAACAGCAGCTTGTAAATCAAAGCTCGAGGAGGATAAAGAAAAGACATTTCAGTCCAGTATAAAGACTTTGAACTTCTCCAAGCAGCTACTGAAATGCCATGTCCACTTACAGTCCCCCCATCCAGTAACCAGCTCATGCACTTTGTCCTCGCATGTCGAGATCAAAGACACTTGCCAGACACAAACCAGTTTTCAAGTCCGGCTGAAACCTCGCCCATCCTCGCTGCTCATTGTTTCCCTTCGTGGTTTTGCACGTGATCCTCTCCCCCCACGTTTTAACCCGACCGCCAGAGCCGAGCTGGCTGCAGCCACGCCACACTGCAGGGACTTAGACGAAACGCTTTCTATGTTTCGACATGCACTTCATAATATCTCCTTCCAGCAGACACATAATGGAGCTCTAACAGACCCAGGGGAGATTGTTAAAATAGCAAGGCAGGTTAGCTAAGACTTGCAGTGAAGTATTCCCATTTGGGGATCATCAAACAGACAGAGACGGGATTGATAGGCGCTTTAAGCCACTTCCTTACCAGCCGCATGCGGGGGACAGATGTGACTGCCGGGACGAGTCCGCAAGTGGATGCGAGATATTTCACAGTACCCTTTAGCCGTTGCTTGTCATTAGAAGCCGGGGGGATATTAAGGGTGGCTTCTGTTACTCGGTGTGCAGACAGCGGTGCTCTTTGCTGCCTTAATGATTAAATGGGGTCGCAGGGAGATGAGTTAGGAGGGGGAGGAGAGGTGATGAGCTGACACGGAGCAAATGAAAAGAGACTGTTTGGCTGCCGCAGAGATCCAGGTGCGCCTTGTCTTTAATCATAACAGTTTGGAATCTATTTTTTGCTTGTTCTCCTTTTCTCAAATCCCCCATTCCCTCACCATCCTCTGTCATGCACGATGTGTGACTCCAGAGAACACAAGCGGTGAGAAGCTGCTCCCGGGCGTTATCACTCTGCCTCTCACCCTCATCGTCTCCCTCCCAGACTCTGAATCTGCGGGGCGTAACTAAGCGTCATCCTCTGTACCCTACCTACCTGCCTCTTGATCTTCTTCAGCCCTCTTTCATCCTCCACCGGCCTTAATGACAGACATTTATTTGACTCAGACTATTTGGGGGAAGAGATTAGGTTCGGTAGTAGTTGGCCTTCTCAGAAAACCATCACAACAGCTCTCCTCCATTAACCCCATAGCAACATTTTTAGCAGCGCTGCTCAGAGTAGTAGCTTGTATAATGAGCTCAGGAGATGTGCATTTCCAGCAGGTGTGTGCTAATTGCTGCTGGCTAGTCTGAAGGAGCTGAGTCGGGGGGCTGCTCTGTGAGGTCCAAGGAGGAGCTTTGTCCAAGGAGGAGCTTTGTCCTCGAAGGCGGCGCTGGGTCCACCCAGGCAGCTTTTACAGCTGAATGGTTGCCATGGGAGATTAAGGTATTTCTCAAGCATACATGAAAGAATCAAAGCAACACTCCAGGTATGTTTTTGATGAGGGAATAACATGATAGCCTGATGTAAAGCTCCAAAAAGTTGAGAGTTTGAGGTGAGGGTACAAAATGACATTCTGATCTTTGAACGTCTCACAGGACTAACAAGATAAACTTTGCTCTTAAAGAGATGCACGGATCTGTAGCTGAGGTGGAAGAATAGCAAGGACAACATTTGATAAACGTGGCAAGGGGAAAGCCAGTGTAGAAAGAAAAAGCCAGAAGATATTTTGATTGCAGTTTGCCACGAGCCGTAAAGGTAAGAGAGCAAATGCAGAAGAAAGTTAAGATGAATTCACAGTGGAGGGTTTTTCCTTACCATCATCATCGTATCATCATCTGGGAATTATTCTTCCACCCGGACATTGACGCTGACCGACGAACCCTTGATTGATTTAGGGTTGGCATCCAGGCCTAAATCATGTTCACGGGCGTTCTCCATTCAATTTGACTGAGCTTCAGCTTCTTTCAACAAACAATTGAAACAAACATAATCTCTCGATGTGCATATTGTTGGAGACTTACCCCTGAAACACTTTGGGAGGGAGGCTCAACGCAAATGGCTGCCAACCAACCTTGTCAGTTGTTACTGATTTAAGAATCTTGGAAAACCATGTATCATTTTTACTCTGCTTGACATTTATGAACTGCTTAATCTGTCAAATAATTTCCCAGTAAAGCACATCAATGTGTAATTGGACCACAGGGAAACGTTTATGAGGTAAGACCTTTGCATGGCAATGGAGGTTTCCAGATGTTTCTGTCCGCCCAGCAACAGCAGCATCAGACTATGCATGGAAGCATTGAATCAGCAGTGTGTGCATCGGGGTGTGTGTGTGTGTGTGTGTGTGTGTGAGTTAGAGAGAGAGAAAGAGAGAGAGCAGTGCCTGTTTTTGTGCAGACCTGAGCAGTCTGTTCTGGCGGAGCGCAGAGAGTAAACCGCGACGGGAGACCTCGGCTCAGACATATGTTTAATGTAGTACTCCTCACACGCGCAGCGGCATGCGTTCGCATATGTATTTTAAACTGCCAGATGATCGCTTCCACGCACACGTAAACACACACATGTACACGCTTGGCACATGCACGTATCAGCACGAACAGAATGCAGATCGCACAAGTTCTGGGCAGACGTGCGCGGATCGGATCCTGCGGTGGCTGCGGGGGAAACAGTTGGCAGCTTAAAGGCCCCCGAAGCGTTCAGCTCCTCCCTCCGTCCCACGCCGGAGATCTGCATTTTAACTAAACATCTGGCTGTGTCAGCACCAGTTCGTCACAGCGGTGTGGGGTACGCAATGCATCCCCACCAACTCCAAAGGGGAGGATCTTTTCTCTTCCTGTGTTTGCGTCTTTCATGTTGGAAATGAATTTTCCCAGTAAAGCCACACGCTAGTCCCAGCTTCTGAACAAATGTTTACAGTTTTTTTTAGGGGAGGCGCAGGGGGAGGAAGAAAATGAGAAAGCATGCCAGCGTTTACCCACAAATGTCAAATGTCCTAACACATGAGGTGTTTACATAGTTAAGTGAAACCACACGCAGCGCTGCAGCAATTAATCAGCTGCTGCCTAAACGGCATTAACATTAAGGTTAAGTCACCCCATTAAAATACACAGTCCTTCAGGGAAAGCGGCTCCTTGTTAGATGAGAGAACGGAACGGCAGATTCAGAGATCTGCTTGGTTTTCACGGTTTAGGAGCGTCGGCGCGCCGCACCGGGGGAAGTGTTCGGAGGTTTCAGATTGACAGGGGCGCTTACTGCACCCTGATCCAGATCTTTAAAGGAAACAGAAAGCAACAGCTGTCGAGTCTAATTAGTTCTGACGCTGGTTGTCAAATAATCAGAATCGTTTCCACGAACAGGGACCCAACACATCAAACCTACAGAGCGAAGCTGAGTGAAGTGATGAAACTTTAAAAAAAATTAAAAATAAAACTGGCAGTTCTGTTATTGATGGCTGTGGCTCTTTTCTAGGACCTGGCCTGAATTTTGTTTCAGAACTCTCACCAGAGAGTAAAATGTGTCCAGTTTCTTTCTCTCTACTACCATTATGTTGACTCTCCTCGAACCTCCTACTCCACATTTTATTGAAAGGGGGAGGTGTTATGTACAATCTAATAGAAAGCTTTTTTAAAGCTTTATATTATGTTCTACCGTCCCAACTCAGCTCCTCCAGACTAGTGGCAGCAGCTATTAGCAAACACCCGCAGAATTTGTCATACAAACTACTTTTCAATCCTTTGCTCCTCAGAACAAATGTAAATGGCATAATGGAGAAACGTTGAGATGTTGGGCTGACGGCAGGATGTCAGAAAGAGCAGGAGCTTCTTAAAGATACAGACGTCAATTTCTAGAAGGCAAATATCTTTTGAGTAGAGTTTTATATACGCAGCATTTTTATGCTAACCGAAGCTAACGGAGTTACTTGATTGTACCATACGAACCCAATAGAGATCCACGGTAAAGCTGACTGAGCTGAATTTATTACCTTAAAAAATAAATAAATAAAATGGTCCAAAAATGTCTCTTGCTGTGCAGTTTACTTCTGAAAGAAAAAAGACAAACCACGTATCATTTTCCTTTCTGTTTACAAATATCCAACACTATGGCAACGCTTTCACATTAAATGAAAAAAACCCATCAAATTTGTCAAAAGGTTCTAGAGAATTAAATATATATTTTGCAAAACTTTGTACTTCAACATTTAAGCTTCCAGTCTGGTCTGATGATTCCCACCCCCAATGAATAAAATATGCAACAAATATATATATATATATATATATATATTTTTTTTTCTTTTTTGTTGTTTAGTTCTTTTTTTTTCTACTCTCCACCAGCAGCACAGGGCAAGAAAAAGCCACATTTCTGCATTAGGATTCAGTGTGCTGCAGCGAGTTGACCTTCAGCACTGTAAATGTTTTTACCCCCCTCTCCTGGATTACTCACCTCCAGCAGAGATTCGTAGTGAATATTGACAGTCGGCATCTCTGGAAGGAGTGAAGGGAGGGGAAAAAAGATTCGCCCCAATCTCGAGATATGACTTTTGAAGTTGATTTATAGACGCTCCAGCTGTCCGTGATGTGTGAATATTTTCTTTGTGCTGAAATCTCGTCCAGACTTCGCGCTCGTCTGCAGCTGCGGTGGTAAGTCAAAGCGCCATAAATCACAAAGTTCTGTGCTCAAGTTTTCATCAATGCGTCCCCGGAGTGGCTGCTGCTTCCAACACAGAGCACATGCACAATCCGTTACTCTGAAGAACAGAGGCCGTCGGTGATCAGGCCTGCAGCGTATCGACAGCTTGGTGGGCATGAAGCCGAGGTCCCCCTTAAAGAGCCCCATTACCTTTGATTTAAAACGTACACAGACGAGCCAAGCGAATCGGGCGCCTGTCTGAGGATACAAGTTCAGCTTTGTTCGCACATCAGGAACGGGAGGATGAAAAAAAAGAACTGATACGACCCTTTTTTTTCCCCCCATCAATAACCTTTTTGCGGTCTCCTCTGCATTCACTCGGCCAGTGGCGTTTAAAAGACATGTTTAAGACGAGACGTTCACACACACAAAATATCAAGTAATTTAGGGCAAGTTTCTCGTGCAAATGTGTTAGTGCACCTGAAATAAGGCAAAATAAATTCATAAGTAAGTTTTCAGCAAGAATTATGAGCTCGTTTTTAGTCAACAATTCCTTAATGTGGCTGCACAGTGGTGCAGCTGGTAGAGCTGTTGCCTTGCAACAAGAAGGTTCTGGGTTCGATTCCCGGCTCCGGTCTTTCTGCATGGAGTTTGCATGTTCTCCCTGTGCATGCGTGGGTTCTCTCCGGGTACTCCGGCTTCCTCCCACAGTCCAAAAACATGACTGTCAGGTTAATTGGTCTCTCCAAATTCTCCCTAGATGTGAGTGTGTGTGTGCGTGGTTGTTTGTCTTGTGTGTCTCTGTGTTGCCCTGCGACAGACTGGCCGGAACATTAGCTGGAGATAGGCACCAGCACCTCCTGACCCCACTAATGGAAAAGGGAGTATAGAAAATGGATGGATGGATGAATTCCTTAATGTTGATGAAAAAGTTCGAGTTCGATTGGCCGACTATTTTCACTCATAACAAGCCATTTTTCCCAATGGAACTAGCATCTTTTCATCAATATTAAGGACTTATTGACTTAAAATAAGCTCATGCTGAAAACTTACTTGTACTAAGATATTTGCACTAGAAGCCAGACCAACAATACTTGGTCAGATTTAGTGTTTTTGCAGCGTGTCCGTTTCGACTGCTACGGTAAAACCCGGCTTACTTTACGTTCCAAGCCGAAGCTGAGTAGTCAGAGCTGAGAAGCGGCGCTTCCTGTCGACATCACGGCTGTCGAGAGAAGGAAAAACAAAAAACGTTCCTCGTCTCCCCGCGCAAACGGTTCCTGTCGTAAATCGGCCCACCTCCCGCAGCCGAATATGCTCGCACGTCGCCGGCGCGCCAAACATCGCGAGGGAGGAATGAATGCGGTCGACAAACCTCTGAAAGCATTTCCCCTCTTTAAATCACAAACACCAGAGGTCCACAAACAATCTCTTAATGTGTTGCTCTGGAATACGCTCTCAACATGCGGCCAAAGGGGAACCATGACTTATTTCAGAGCGAGTGTGTTTGTGTAGCCGCTGCTCCGCACCTGAAAACGGCTCCGAACAATAAGCTTCCACTTCTTGACTCGAGGTGTTTGTCATATTTTCAGCTGCGGCGGTGAAAACATAATTTCTTTGTAATTAATTGTGTTTGTTGTGTTTGGCAGCAGCGTCCGCTGGTGGTTTTTTTTGTTGTTTCACTGCGGGGCGGTTTGAATCTAAGCTGAAAGCCTATGGGGGAGTTGAGGAGCTTTTTATTTTCTGGTCGGTGCCGGCACGGGTTTTCTTAAAGCTCTTAACTCTCCACTCATTGTTCAAATATTAGTTAGTTAGTTAGAGCCGACTGTTTTAATAGGAACCTGTGTGTTGTTGTCACACAGGCGTCCCAGTGTTTCGGCGTGTAGTTCATAAAATACCGCAATTGTTTGAAGCAGACCATGATATTGTTAAAGTCCTGTGAACCTGCCCACTTCAAGCACACTATTGGCTCAGTAGCAGCTTGAACTTCTGCAACTTTTAGAAATAAAACACCTGGTTTAAATTACACTGTAATATTGCAATTTGCTGTGGTTTCTTGCAAGAACTTCATTCATCTATCCATCCATTGTACATACCCGCCCATCCTCACATGGAGTGCTGGTGCCCATCTCCAGCAGTCTTTGAAAAGCCGGCAGACCCTGAACACACCGTCAGCCCACTACAGGGTAATGCAGAGACGACCATGACAAATGACAACACATGCGGACACTTCAATCTCTGTAGTCTCTCAGTCATGTTGAATTGTGGGAGGAAGCCAGAGTACCCAGAGAGAACACACAAATACTCACGCACACATACCCATATACGGTTACAGAAATTTTAGCTGTCGGTATTTCTTCCTAAAGTTTGAGACAATAGGAATTCCCCTAATATATGTTTATGAATAGACAATTCCCAATACTGTGTCCAGTCTGATACACAATTAAATTCAGTGCTATGCGCAGTAAATTGAACACATTGTTGCTTTAAATTGCAGTAACTAACTTCAAAAATATATTTTTTTTACACCACATTTGTTAAGTGTCTCTTTGTCTGGATATTATAACATGAGACAGAAATAAAAAAGTTAAGGTCCACTGTATCCTCCTTGTGGTTCTCCTGCCATCTGCAATCTGTCGGGGCCAGAAGCACAGGTCTTACCAATGTCAATCAAGCTCGTGTACGCTCTGCTCAAGATTGCCAGTTTGCTGCAGGTGTTCTAGCGGCTGAGGAACAGCTCACCGTTGTAAGTGTAGCATGTCCAGATGCTCTCCGTAGCACTCTGCTGCTTCTGCCAGGCTCCTTCCACACAGCGGAGCCTGCCAGTAAGCACAGTCATGGTGGATATACAGTTTTCCTGTAATGGATGGTAAGTTGTTTCTTCACCATTAGCCCTGCTGTAGCAAACTGGCAATGTTAGGCAGCACGTACACGAGCTTTACTGACGGCGCAAAGACCCTCCGCCTGGCTCTGATTGGTTGTTTCTGACTGGCAGTGGTATATTTGCGTTGATGTCAATAATTTTCTTTTTTTTTTTCACAGATTATCTGTCTCATACAGCAATGACATAAGGGTAGTTTTTACAAATATATAAAAAAAAAAATAAAATAAAACATTTTGTAGTTGTCTACAGCAGCTTTCAAGCACAAAAACAAATCGCATGATGAGGTATCATGCGATTTGTGACCACACCACCAGTCCTGAAAAATTAAAAACAAAATGCTGTTGGTCTAGTCTGTAGCGTATTCATGCCAAGCTCTTTCCATTTATAGCTGATGGATTAATCAGTCCTCTACGAGAGACTCAAAACTCTGGCACCGTTTTCCCAACCTACAAATAACCTTACATTAAATGTCTCCATGATGTTGTTCTTAACTTGCCCGAAGTCTCCCTGGGTCTTCATGATACTCTCCTCTTTCAATCCTCTGAGGCGCCGACGTATTCAGAACGCGGAAGTCCAACGTCGGTTTGCTGGCGCCGCTTTCCTCATTATTTCTTGACCAAACGCTGAGGAAGAATTGCAAACGAGCCCCGGTTTAGATGGGCCCTCTCTGCCCACCTGTCTGCTGAGAAGCTGTTGGTCATTAGCATCAGCATCCGCAGGTAGGAGCCCGAAAGGTTGACTTTGCCTTTTTCCGAGCGCCGGCCGCAGCACAATTACACATACCGGTTAGTCTCCAACGTCATCCCTTCAAACAGGGTCTGAACGTGAACACACGCAATTATTCCTTCCGCAAGAGCTAATGCCGTACGTCGCCGCGCCTTCCATTCAGTCACTTCAGTGTAATAATTAATCAGAATAAACATACAATGCTTGACAATAAGGCTTTTATATTCAGCACTAATCAGACAACTCATTAGGCAGTAATGAGCCGTCGCTGCCTGCTCTTGTCGTGTTTGGGGGAACTTGGGTGCATGGGGAGACGTGTTGGCGAAGACAACACACACATACACCTACACACGCACACACACACACAAGCCCTCACTCCAGTAGTCCCACTCCAATTATGGTAGCATTTCACCCGGGAAGAAGCCCACTTACCCAGCATTCACTTTATGAATAATTGATTGTTTGTGCCAGTGTTGTATTTGTAAATACACGTTTGTTCTTTGATAAATAGTTTTCTAGACATACTCATTTGCTCAATTTGATTAGGCTCCTAAATGCATTATTCATTAGCCGAAATTGCTCTCCGGTTATTAGTCATCACGGGGGCAACTAGAAGATTTAGCATAAGGATGCAGCTGCATGCAGAGAGACGTCCTCGTGTCAATCCACGCTCGTTCATGTTGCAGGTGGCAGCTAGCGTGCATAGAAGCGCTTTGGTGAGGGGTTTGTGTGTCGTAAGCATTTTTGACTTCTTTTAAACACGTGTATTTAGGTTTCCAGGTCACTGAGTGACAATGACCCAATCATTGAATCAAATGGACCACGGGTTCAGTGACCTGTGTGATCTTGGCGACCCCTTTAGTGACCTTCACTGGGCCTTTTTGGTGGGACATCTCTCATGTGTAACGCTTTCGGATCAGAGGGAACAAGAGAAGTTCAGTCACTCTCGATGTAAGACCTGTCGTGTCGTGGATGATTGAGGAATCTACACCAAGTTGTCATTTCGAATATTTAGCAACCAAAGAAACAACCTTTATCTGGTAGTCCGTTTACTTATACGGGTCTCCACTCCTTGCTAGTGCTAGGGTTGGGCTTCCTTTTGCTTCCTGAACTGCCTTAATTATTTTTGGCATAGATTCAAGAAGGCATGGAAAGCCGTTATTTATTGATATTATAGCATAATGCAGTTGCTGTAACCACCAGATTCACAAAGATGTCCTACTAGATTGAGATCTTGGGACTGTAGAGGCCAGTTTGGGTGTAGTAAACCTTGAATTTAGTGAAATTTGCCTACAGCTTCACGATCACTGAAGGTGTAGGGGGTTTAGACAGGTCTCATCTGCTTTAAGGTTAAGATGTTTTACAATGTGCCTTCAGAGATGCTATTTCACATTCCTTGGTTATAAAGAGAGATTTGAGCCACTGATCTCTATCTCATCATCATCAAACCAGGCTGCCCCTTTCTGTCTGAACTCCGGCATTAACAAGGCTTTGTCATCTACACAATTGTAGCTCACTGGATATAGAGGTATAGAGATGGTTGCATAGGAAAGTCCTACTAGATCAACAGTTTCTGCAATACTCGGAGCAGCCAGCATAGTAACAATCATGCCATATTTAAAGTGTCTTAAATCACCGTTCTTCCATATTCTGATTCTCATCTTGTTGGACTCCAACAAGATGTCTTCAACACGTATAAACAGCTAAACTCATCGGGTTGGTGGTGTGTAAACGGCAGATTCTCTGTTAACTTTTGAACCAGTGTACCTACCAGCTGCTCTGTGTAGAAAAGATTGGCTTTTTTTGGGGCGCATTTCCAAAAGGGGTGCAAAATGCAAAAATAATTAGAGTTTCCTTCATTTTAAGAACTTTTTTCTTCTACAAATCCCTAATAAACAGCATGACTAATTGTGACAATTTGGATAAGATTGTAAAATGTGGGAGTTTGAGTCATCGCTTGCTTTGACTAATGCCTTTCACCGCAACGGTTTCCATTTTAAAAAAAAAAATACATTGAATTTGTGAGACTAATTTGAGAGGAAGCTGCATGAATTTGATCTGGACAAGGACAGAGTGCATTGGTTAGGAATTTAAATGAATTTACTGGAGGCCAAATGCAACATAAATAAGTTTAATTTGCAGTGTGACCGGCCACAGATTTGCCTTGCCCCTGTAATGCTGAAGTTTTATCTGGCAGGTTATTGATCCACTGTCTTGGTGTGCTTGGGGCAAGAATCCAACCGCTTGGGACACAATAAATAAACTACGCCGAAATGTTCCGTGTATTAATTTAGCTGGATATGGTAAAAACTCTATTCTCTCATTTCTGCCTTTGGTGTGACCATTTGATTTCTGTATGAGGTGATGAAAAACTACATGTTGCTTCAACTCACCGTGACCGCAACATTCTGCAGAACCAACAGCTGCACAATGTTTTGTGCTGCAGCCGTCACTGCGATATTAATATATGCAACACGCCAAACAAATGGTGCAAAGTGCAATATGGTGGGCTGGTACATTTCAAGTGATGTGCATTAGCACTGGACATGCAAATAATGCAATACGTTTGGCCAGCTGGATGGACTTTTATTGCCTCAAGGTAACTAAGCTGAAAAGAACAGTGGAGACGTTCTTACGACCGGGGAGAAGAGAGGGATATAAAAAATGAGGAAATGACAGTTTTATTATATCTTGTATCGTAATTCTAATGTTCCCCAGTATTATGGTAGTGGCATGCTTTCCCAAATTATAAAGTCACTCAAGCTTAACAACAACTGGTCATTATTTTGGATTGCGCTGATTTTGTTTACTTTTTTTTTTTTTTTTCAAAACTAAATCATATGAACACAATTCAGATTTTTCTCCCAAACTGCTTCTTGTGAAATGTGTTTGACAGAAACCTCTTTGTCCCAGTGGCCACGGACGCTGATGAATTTAGTCTGTGGCCTTTGAGTCCGTCGCTCAGACCATTAGCTAACGAAGCTCTGGAGCTTTTAGATTGAATTAGAGCTTACCTTACAAGTAGAAGCCTCAATTTTGGACACTTCAATTTTATATGATCCCATTCCTTTTATGCAAATGACATTAAGCTGCACTGCTCCTTCAACATTTCGGAGTTTTTCAAACCATCTGAATTACATGTGGGAAAAGAAATGGCATATTTTAAAAATAGCTCCAGAACTTCATCTGAGCTCTGATCACTTTTTTTTTTTCTAAAGAATGTACTTCCTCTGATCAGGCACCGTATCAGACTTTTGAACTTGAAAATCAAGCTGAACTTAAGGAATTTAGGTGCTCTTTTCAACCGATCTCTCTCTTGAAAGTCACCAAACCAAACTTGTCAGAATATATTTCAAAAATTTGAGAAATACTTAATTTTTCATTTGCATCAACAAAACTCGATCACGTTCAGTTGATTCAAAAATTTCTGGCGAAAAGACTTTGAACCAGAAGATTAAACAGACTGCAGTTTAAGATTCAATTCAGGGCCCTGATTGGTCAAACTCCTTCATATATTGCTTAACAGTTAAAATCAAACACTCCAAGTTGAACCCTCAGGACTCCAAACCAAAATTTGCCTGCAGTCCCAATGACCAGCCATAAAAGTCAAAGCGATTGCCCCTTCCTTCCAGATTTGAATGTTTCTGTTGCTTTGAAAGCAGCTGAAGACAAACGTGTGTTTTCTTCACATCTCCTTTTTTCATGTTTTCATTTAACATGAATATTAATATGTCCTCTCTTTGTGAAGTACTTCCCGGTTTTATCCGTGGAAGGTGTTGAATAAATAAAATGTGTGTACTTAGTTCTAAAACTTCAGTTTCTTGGTGTACTTTCTATTGAATGCAGATTCTCGCCTTTACTCTGAAGCTTTCAAAAAAAAAAAAAAAGTTGTACGTTTGATGATAGACAAAAAGAAAGGATAGAGCTTTACTGTAAATATGTTCATCTGTCCTGTTTGCTGGGAATCTCATGCTTCCTGAAAGAAAGTCTCCACATCGAGATGTTTGATCAGACGTCTTAGAAAATGGTTTTCCTTTTCAACACCTTCACAAACCTGCTTCCCCGTACTGAAGACGGCTCATTTTGAGCTCACTCTACACCGTAGAAGGTTGCTTGAGGTTCTGATCAGCCGATCACCAGTTGCTGAAAATCTAAAAATCAAACGAATGAAATCTTAAACTACGAACTTAAATGTTGAGGGTCCAATGCAGGTGTTTCCAAGATAATGTTTTGAGAATAACACCTTGCAACCTTTGCTTTTTCTCATTTCCAGTAACTCTTACGAGCTTACCACAAGCTATGCTTGTTTTCTTTTGAAGAACAAATTCAGATTCTTCCATGAACCTGCTGCAACCTCAGAAGTAATGGTTTTACAGCGAACTAAAATAAGATACCAATGTGGCAATATCAAACTCAAAGCAGGGAATGTAGGACTGAAGTAAGCATAATGTAGCAGGTCAACAGACCCTGTGACCACGGTGCCGTACTTGACTGGTTCGAGTCTTACCTACACAACGAGGACGTCTTCATGTCAGTCAGTAAATATACATTGAAGTTGATACAGATCACATGTGGAGAACCCCAGGGTTCCATCCTGGTGCCCCTCCTAATTTAACATTTACATTCTCACATTAGCTCATATCACGACAAATAACCGAAGTTATAATTATGCAGGGGGCTGCCCAGTGGCGCAGCTGGTAGAGCTGTTACCTTGCAGCAAGAAGGTTCCGGGTTCGATTCCCGGCCCCGGTCTTTCTGCATGGAGTTTGCATGTTCTCCCTGGGCATGCGTGGGTTCTCTCCGGGTACTCCGGCTTCCTCCCACAGTCCAAAAAGGTTAATGGGTAATTGGTTCCTCTAAATTCCCCCCAGGTGTGAGTGTGTGTGTGTGTTTGGTTGTTTGTCCTGTATGTCTCTGTGTTGCCCTGCGACAGACTGGCGACCTGTCCAGGGTGACCCCGCCTCTCGCCCGAAATGACAGCTGGAGATGGGCACCAGCAACCCTCCTGACCCCAGTAAGGGAAAAGGGTGCAGGAAAATGGATAGATGGATGGATAATTATGCAGGTGATGCACAGCTCTACATTACAATGTCCGAACCCATCCAAGCACTGAGCAGATGCTTAATGCGTGGAGCTGCTACACCTTCATTCAGCTGAATAAAAACTCAACTGAAGTCATTATTATTTTTGCAGTCAACACACAACTTCAGTTGTTACAGCCAGGTACAGATCAGGCCCAAAATCTGGGTGCAGTGACGGACTTGGACCTGAACCTTCAGAGAAACATAAAGATGATTACAAAGTCCTTCTGTCACCTCAAGAACATTTCTAGGATTAAAGAACTGTCCCAACAAGATCAGGTTTGGAGTATGTTCTCTCCGTTAGAGAACATAGTCCAAAATAGTTTTGTCAGTTTATAAATCCTTGACTTTTCTGGTTGAAGTCTGCTCTGCTTCCCCAGAGTCGGATCCAAGCACGGAGAAGCGGCATTTGGTTTTCACTCTCTTCTAATCTGGAACAAACTTAAGGAAAACTGAAGAAACGCTGAGTTCCATTAGCTAGAGGCTAAGAAACACCCCATTTGTTTAGAGTTGCCTTTGATTGTTATATTCCCTCTATTTACTGAAACATCATTACTTTTAGTATGTAGGCCATCTTTTATTATACCACTGAAAAGTAATATTTTTAGGTTGTTTTATGTTTTCATAAAGCACTTTGAATTGCCTCGTTGCTACAAATATAATCCCAAATTTGCAAACAATAGAGATGTGGATTTTTGCATACGTCCACCCGAGCATACCTCTGTTCAATCTGTATTCTCTTCTGAGCTGCAGTCTTTAGCCGTTTGTCCATATTTCTGTATCTGCTGAATACCTTGACACCTGTTGCGAACGGGTTGTGGGCAGATTCCCAGCAACTCAGCGAGGGGGTGAACGGCGTTTTTAAGCGTACTGATGGCTGTACACGCGCTCGCTGGCTTCCGCTCGTGTTCTCCTTGTACGTACTAGGAGGCCAAGCGAAGGAGGGAGGGATGAGCCGCCCCGCTCTGCACCATATGCCAAATATGAGCCTGCCTGCCAATGTGTTCGGGATGCTGGCAAGTGCTAGCATGGCTGAATTCTTGACAGAGGGAGATGAATAATTGAACACGTGCGAAGCTAAGTTCTGTTGGGATGGACTGGGGTGTCTTTATACACAGGGAAAGGGAATAGATGGCCGAGTGTCTGAAAGCAAAACGATTGCTTAGAAAGTGCTACGGTTTTCTCTTCTTTTTTGTCTCTAAAGATGTCAAAAACTTTGCATGGAGTAAGCAAAAAGCGGTTCTTGAGTAGTTGGTACACCAAACTGCTGAGATGAAAAAGTAGAAAATCTCTGGGCTCTGTGCCTGTCACGGCTAGCTCTGAAACCGCTCTGATCACTAAAAGAATTAAAAAGAAAAAACTACAAAAGAATGTTGCGGAGATATTAGTTAACAATATTCAGTTTGTAGGAGCATGCCTAGATTAAAACGTGAATAATTTAGCAGACATTTCCGACAAAAACCTCCTCTAATTTGCTTTCTATACTTTATATTCAACAGCGTCCTTTCAAGTTTTACATGGCTTCAAACTTTCTAATTAAAAGGGGCGTCTACTGAAGGAAGGGGGCAATAAGCAGCTCTTTATACTTGGCCTGTAAAACCTTCTAATACGTTTTATGCGGTGAACACATTCAGCTAAAAGAATTCACCGTAAGATTCATGCACCCATTTTCTTGGTGACATTGAGTCGCCCATTGCTGCGCCTTGAAAAAGAACTTTCATTGTTTGTCTTTAGAGGTCAAACACTTAAAACTATTATTGCGGGTTCTATAGCAACTTGAAGCAGCTATCGTACCTTTTCCAATCTTGCCATATACGTTTGAGTGTCTGCAAAATTCTTTTTTTTTTTAAACTGGATAAATTAAGCACGTTTTGTGAAACATCAAGCGCTGTTCTGATCATGTCTTCCTTTTGAATCGACTGCAAAAGGGATGAAACTGCTGCATAAGGACTGAGATTGCTACCTGTGCAGTGATGTCATTAGGTCATTTTTTATTACCCTTTGCCTGACCGTTGAATATCTTTAGAAGTCACAAAAGTATTTGCTGAATTTACCAGAAAACGGGTCGCGCTGCTTTCAGCTGGAGCCACTCCAGGCTCTTAGCATGCTGAGGTGAGAAAATCAGCTAACAATAGTGTGATCTTAAGTAACACTGCCTGGTCTTTTCTGCGATATTAAATCGTTCTTGCGTAAATGCAGGTGCAGTTCAATGACATAATGTTTACACTAGAACTTGGTGTTAAATTGTTTTTATCTATGAATTGAAACTTTTGCTTATGAAGACTTCAGTTTTGGAAAATCAGATATTCATTGGGGGCTGCCCAGTGGTGCAGTTGGTAAAGCTGTTGCCTTGCAGCAAGAAGGTTCTGGGTTCGATTCCCGGCCCTGGTCTTTCTGCATGGAGTTTGCATGCTCTCCCTGTGCATGGTGGACCCTCACGAGGGTTGCAAGCAGTACTGCAAGAAACTTGTAACCTGTTGCAATTGTGTGCGCACGATTCTCTGAAATTTTTTTTTATTGACAAAACATAAGAGACAACACAGACATCACATCAGGTGTTTGAAGATAAAGATGAGTTTTGCTGCCGGAGGCGACGATACGGAAAAAAAGAGCAAAAAAAAAAACAGAAGAAAGGAGGAAAAACAAAAGCAGACTTTAATCCTGTTTTTTAAACGACGTTACCTTGATGAATGCAGGCGACTGCATGGATGCAACAGCACATTTTTCTCAATAGCGGCTTTACGTTACGCTGTGCTTACATCCCCGTCCTGCTACTGTTTCTGACTCTCCATCAATCTTCAGGAATTGATCTGCTGATCTTGTTTACCTGTGTCTTTAATATTGCAGTGCCACTTTCCCTGTAACCTATGATGTTCTAATCATCACTGTCTGTCTCTCTGTCTCCTCCTTCCACCCTCCTCCTCTCCCTCTTTCTTTGCGACAGACACCACCCTGTCCAGCGAGCGTGGTAAGTAGCGCCGCCGCTCACTCACTTGATTCACAGCCATCTGTGTGTGGACTCCGCCCGTGCCGGCGTAGTTGCTGTTTGGACTGATGTGAAGGGGAACCGCTCTCAGATGGTTTGGGTAGGGGGGCGGGTGGAGTAGCTGAGCCACAAACACCATTTGCATCTCCGGGAAGCTGTTTCCCTCCCCCCGTCCCCCCCACCCTCTCAATCACAGTGAATGTCACAGCAAATGTTGAAAATGAGGGGAGAAGCATCAAGCGAAGGCAATTATGAAAGCAGCATCCACACACCCATGTGGCCAATCAGAATTTCAGTTTAGCATATTTTCTCTGCATGCTCTTCGCTTCGACCTACTTAGTCAATTTACCCCCTTTTGACTCCAATAGTACTCAATAACAAGCCAAGAGGGAGCATCGTTTTCTTTTCTCTCTTTTTTTTTTTTTCTTAGAGTCTTTGCAACTTTAATGGACCCCATCTCAGTTTAGACTAAATAAAGGGTAGATGGATGTGTCCCCCATTACGGCGGTCTCTGTAGTGCAGTCGCTGATGGCTTCCTGAAACTCTTTGTCCCCTGAATGTGAAAGTCCATCTGCTGTTCTGCCTTTTGTTTCTCTCTATGGTTCGCCGGTGTGATTGTGTATCGTCCAGCGATCCGGACCGGCCGCTCGTTCTCTCCCAGTGCTTTGTTTTCTGCCGATGCACCTTTTGTACGCGGCGGCGCCTTGTCCAGACGAAGCTGAGACAAAAGCGGGGAATCTGGCTGAACTCACCGTGACTCAGCTGCGGTGTGAGGTGACTGCCACCGAGTCACGCCGATTTGACTAGGCCTGTCACAATGGCTGATTTTGCTGGACGATAAATTATTGCGATAGTCGATAATATCGTTGTTTTGAGACCATTTTCATGTAATATAACGGCAATGGCATGCAGCTTAAAATTTTCGTGAGCGTTTAACATTGGAAAACATTTTTTTAAAAATCCAAAGTAAATAAAGAAAGCAACAGAAACAGAAAAAAAATAAGAGGAATTACAAATTCCCCCAGACTGAAGACTGTCGTCGTCCAGTTTTAGGTGGAGTTGAAAGACGGAAGCAAAAGAAATCATGCAACTGGAAACCGTAGAGTTCATTTTAGTTTCTCACGAGACGAAATTAATTTGCTGCTTATTGCGACAGGCCTCGATCCGACAGCATCAGTCAGCGTGGCAGACAGACATCCAGACGCTGGGAGTCTGGTCTGGGGAACATCAAAGAGTCAGCAGGGGAACAGGAGCATAAAGCTGCAGTTTAGATTAGGCCCTGGAGGGGGGCTTTACGTGTGTGTGTGTATGTGTGTGTGTGTGTGTGTGTATGCAGCTGGGATATACTTTGCTTTCTGATGGAGGAGGTGATGGTACACAGCACAGTGAAGCTGTGTGATCAATATTTCATTGCTGAGCTGGCAACAGTGTTCTGTTTTTTTGTTGTTTTTTTCCCCAATGCAGCCAGGATTCATGGAGAAGAAACAGGAAGCCACAAAAATATCAACATTTGCTTTAATTTGTGGTGTTGATTTTGGGACTCTGTGTTGCTCCTTCGGTCTCGGACTTGCGAAGGCCTGAGCCGCACTGACTTCCTTACTTGTTAGAGTCCTCAGACTTAAATGAGACCCTTGGTCTGGGATTTGACGTCGTGCAATCAGAGGTGAAAACAATCAGGTCACTGAGTTACAGACGGCAGCTCCGTTCAAACGCTGCAAAATGGCGCGTTTGATTTATTAACAAGGGACGGTTACGTGTTACAGCCTCTTATTGTCCCGCATTCATTTCTGATTGTTTCAGAACCAAGAACCACAAATCAGAATATCATTACAAAAGCTAATTTACCTTAATAATCATACTCCAAAAGTTAAACTCATATAAATTCAGTATATATTGGTATTTAACAGTCACTTTCTGTTAGGTTCAATGATTTCGGCTGACAACATGTGCGAACATTAAATTCACTTTTTCAAATAATATGAATATTTATAAGAAAATAAATATTGGCCAACTGAAAAATTTGCAAATATGCTGCACGTGATATGCATTCAACAATAGAGTGAGTCAATATTAAACATGGATGAAAAAAAACAACAAAAAAAAACTATATATACATATTATTGAGAGGATAATGATTAACACCTGTAGCTCGTTGTCTCCTCTCGTTCCCCGGGTTGAGGGTTTCCCCGTGCGTAAGGGCAGTTCACAACATTCACGGTTCTACTTCAAACATATCCAAAGTTTATTCAGACAAACAAATGCATCAAATCACACCAATGACATACCAGAATCAACAGAAACTCAAAACCACAAGACAGACATCAATCACCTGAAAGAAACAGAAAAATAGACAAATACAGAGACCAAGTCTCCGGAGAGCGCCGGTGCCACCGCACCCCAACGATCTGATTAATTCTTTCAGGTCCGAAACTTTTAAAGGAAGGTGTGTTCTCTTCTCTAATTTATGCAGTCTGGGAGGCTCCCTGCTCTCTAATTAGAATAAGTTTCAAATTTCAAAGGGAAGTTACTCCAAATGTTTTATGACTGTCGTTGCTGGGCTGGTGAGTCCTGAGAGAAGCAACATTCCACATCTCCGTGTGAGATCCTATCTCTCTTCAGGTGTCCACATAGCAAAAGGCCCCAATCCTTATATGGGTTCAGGAATCTCCACGCAGACCTCCTCCTTTTGTCCCAGAACAGATGCTGCTGCATTCCAAGCACAGCAGGAGGCTGATGGCTCAGAACTGTCCTCTTACCTAGAATATCAAAACGGGCTGATTTGGATCTAAGAACTGGTACAATTATCTTCTACTGATCAGATTATGTTGATTAAGCCAGGACTCTAAATCTAACTTAAAATTGAGTCCTACTCAAGGCAATGTTGATCTGTCAAATATTTAAACATGTGCTTAAAGTTAAAACTGAATTATATATATAGTTGGAATTATCATTTCCAACTATATATATATATATATATATATATATATACATATAATATATATATATATAATATATATATATATATATATGAGGGCCGGCACTTTTACGTATTGATTTTGATTGCGTTTTTTAGCATGTTTAAAATTTTAATCCAATTAATCTTGTTTTTAGTTGGTTTGTCTGAAGTTGCACCAGAAAACGGTGAAAGACGACAACGCTGCTTCTCTTGACCCGCCGTGGGTTCAGTTTTGCTTAAATATGCAATGATCTGATGGTACAATGAAAAAGACTGTTATTGTGGTCAAGCTGTGCAAAAACGTCTCCAAGTTTTAAATACAGTCTCAATGAGTGAGTGATCAGGAGTTCCTGAAACACACCACAGCCGAATAGTCGGACTTTGCACCAATCTGATGGTTGAATAACTTAAATAACAGATTAAAAACAATAAATGTCTTTGCTGCTGAGCTTATATATGTATTTATTCAATAATGCAGCAGAAGAAAAGGATTTTTGACTGAAAGAAGTTGCTTGTTTTGCCAGTCTAGTTCTCAATTAAATTGCGGTTAATTATTAAAAATTAATCACAACCACGATCAAAAGTCTTACTCCGGATTCACCAGAATTAGATATAAATATCTGGATCATTGCATCATTACTGAAATGCAGTTCTTCAAAATGAAAGCCCCCTACCGTTTAAGTCAAATAGAAATTCAAATGTTAATCTTGCCTTTTCTTTCTTTTTTTTTTTGCATAAATGTATATTTTGTTTATAATTGGGTGAATATGCTTCAGTTACGTTTAAAATGATGTGCAACTATTTGTAAGCGGTTTCTGAATGATGCACTTCTCTCACTCTCTCTCTCAAAAAAAAGCCACTAACCCTGTTTGTTCCATGTAAAGATAAACCCATAAATGATTTGAATTCATATTGTCAGTCGGTAGCGATTTGAGAACTCTGAAAAAAATTACCTTGGCTCGATCCGCCTCGCCGTCGTTTCTTTTTTGCTGTGCTGTGGCGTAGTCCCATAATATGAGCCGCTTTCCATAACAAAAGGTGGAGGAAGACAACGTAAAGTAAGGAGTTTAAAAAAAACAATGAGAGGGAGTGAAGCCGGGGCGAGGTCTGTTTGTCCTTCCTCGCTCGCCGTAGCGCAGTCAGCAGTAACTAATCCAAAAAATTGCCCGTCGTTCAGCAGAGCGAGCGCGCCATTTATGCGTTTCAAATTCTAGTTTTTTTCCCTCCATGCGCGTGTTCTTCGGTTCAGTACGTCACGACGCCATACCTGCCGTGAGAATGACGCCTTCTCCGTCTCTTCCCGTACTTAACGAGGTCTCTCTGCTGTCCCTCGCCGTGGCCTGGGCCTGTTTGGAGTCCTCAACCTGAAGTGGCTGCTGGCGCGTCCTCTTGCGTCTCCCGGCTTAATTGGCTGTACCTGAGGCACGAGGGCAAGGTGTACTCGCGATAAGAGGTAAATGCTGTTCTTGGCTGGTTTTAGTGTCCTTATCTGTAATCTCCAGATTGATTATGGCTTCCCTCTGTCAGCTTTGCAAATTGTTGGACCGATGGACCCATCCCTCAGAGTTTTACCTCCAGCCGAAATATCACCTTAGTTCTGATTTAGTTCGGATCACTCAGATCTGTGACCCGGACTCTCCAGAACCCATTATTATCCTGTTTACTTGTAAAACTAGAGGTTCTGTTAGTGCGGTTCGGCGCTGACAGGTCCGTTCTGCCGCTGCAGATGGCAGAAGTAAGTGGATATTAAAACCTGCAAGTTTTGCCCTCAGAAGTAAGCGGCCTACCCTTCTGAGGGTAGACCACCACCACGATTACTGGGCCGACCCGACCCGCCATTATGGAATGTTTCACTGAACGCTTCTCCCAGCCAGAGCAGAATAAACTTCCGCCACCTAGTGGTGGAATCTTTTAGCCATGTAATTACAGTTGTACAGGGAGTCGGGAAATGAGTCTCAAAAGTACTTGTGGCATCATAACTGGATCTGTACGTAACTGCAGTTTTGTGTGTGTATCTGGCGACTCGTGCGTACTTTTTCAACATTTGTAGGCATAGGAAAAGGTTTATTTTCTTTTTATGGCTTACAAATCATATTTCACAGATACAACTACACAAACTTACACACAAAGATGCTTACACGAGTTACAAATCTATTTTTCACACACAAATCTTTTTCACACGAGTTATAAATCTTTTGAGACTATTTTCACTCCATAGTTGTGGACCTCGTTGGGATTCGTGTCGGAGACGACGTCACAGGTCAGCATTTTTTTTTCTTCTTTTTTTTTAATCGGCCTAATTAACCAGGCTGTTTCTGCGAGCTGTTGCACACAGTTTCAAGAGTTTGTGATGTGCTGAAGGTGTCTCTTTCTTTCTTTCTGTCGATGTGCTTCCAGTGGTGATTACACCAGCAGATTCAATTCATTCAACACAAAAATATCTGCCATGCATTTTTCAATGTTGTATGGAAACATGTGGCTATGAGTAAATGTCTCAGCTTTCCCTTTCTGCACATCGGTTTTAGTCATTTCCGTCCAGTTCAGTTTGGCAATTTACAAAACAAACCTGGATCGGACCTGAATCAGCTTTTTTTTGGGGGGTCCCTATTTGATCTGTATATGAACGGCTAATATTTTCAGCACCCCCAAAAAACAAAACACAATGCCCCACTTTATAAGAGGTACTAAATCGTCTGTGGTGTGAATGATCATGTTGCATTTCATCTGACTTTTATGTCACTGACATGCAACGTGCATCGTGATGCTGCTCCAGAAAAAGCCGGATGCGGTGGATCGGACTTATCATACATTATCGCGATAATGTGCATCACACCACAGTCCCACCGCTATTGGCTCTGACTGCACACCGAAACAGACTTCCATACAAGACGCAGTGGGTGCTCTCTTCTTGCTAGCTCCCTTCGTGTTGTTTTGATCTTGCCACCGTCAAATGATGCAGCCAAGTTCAGTTTATTATTTAAATTGGTGTAAAAGTGTGTCGTCTAAGGAGCCCCAGCAGATCGCATCGACTCTTTGACTTGATCTAGTGATGGGGGACAATTGCTGGCATCGAGTCATTGACAATGCAGGAATCCCTCTGACTCGCCGCTCCAGGAGAGCGTTGTGTGTGAAAGGAAAGTAAAACGCCAATGTCAACAGCAGCTCCGTGAGGGGCTTCATCGAGGTGAGAAATGCAGCTAAAGAGATCAACTCTGAGCCAGATGAAAGAGGGCACATAGGGTTAGTCACAGGAAGAGCTCAGGCAAAAGCTTCGTCTGGGAGAGAGACGGGGCGACGTGTACAATCTGTGGAAGGAGAACATTACACTGCAAAAATACAAAACCTAATATTTTTGCTCCAGTTTCTAGTTCACTTGAAATAAGACAAAACTAACTTGTAAGTAACTTTTCAGCAAGATATAGCAGCTTGTTTTGAGCTAATAATTCCTTAATATTGATAATAAAGTGTGAGTTCTATTGACTAAAAACAAGCTCCTATAACTTACTGAACAGTCACTTGTTAGTAGTAATGAGTACTGTTGTCTTACTTTGATTGTACTAAGGCATTTGCCCTAAAAACTGGACAAATATACTTGGTAAGATTTAGTGTAGGTGGTGGTAAGCAGCAGTTTCCGGTTTTCCTAAATGGTTGTCACGGAGATTAAAGGATCTCACAAACATGAGAGGAAAAAAATCAAGGCAACACTCCAGTTATGTTTTTGATGAGAAAATAACGTTATATAGCATGATGTAAAGCTGAAAAAGGTTGATTTTACACAACCTTGCCCCTTTAATTAAAAAATAATAATAATGAAGAAAAATAATAATAATTTCTGCGGATCACTCGTCAAAATCAGTCATTGTGAAACGCGTCTGGAATGGGTTGACGAATCTCCGACCGTTCAAAACTCCCCGCATCATAGAAGAAAAGGGATTAAAATGGATTCATCATAGATTTAAAAATAACAATACAAAAGTAATGTAGTCGTGTTCACAAATTAGCAATTGCTGAATTCTATAAAACATTAGCTGAAACGTTGGTGCCAACATTTTTTTAACACGGCCACCTTTTTGGCTTTTCAAAGTGTGTATAAGACGATGACGACGTCGTCGACTTTCCATTTGTTCTAAGAGCTGCCTTCAAATTTCTGAAGTGGCTGCATAGTAAAAAACAATTAGGTTAAAAAACCCTGAAAATGTCCTGCTATTTTTCTGCCAGTACATTCACTGTCTTTCTTTTAACAGAATTTCCAGCAGAATTTATTCCCTGATTTAACAGTTTCCTCCCCCCCCCCGTAATTTAACAGCATTTCCATGTTAAATTTCAAACATAGAAAACTGTTAAATTACGGGGGGAAGAAAGTGTCCGGTTAGCGAGAGCTTGAAATGTCGTCTAACCGTCTAACAATCACCTCAAACGTTTTGCCCAACTGTTTATTTTTTTTTTTTTCCTTTTTCGATATCCAGGGTGATCTTAGGGAGTTTAATTTTTAGCAATTGCTGAAAAATTGCTAAATTGCAATTTTCTTTATTTTTAAAAAAATATCTTTAAAATTTTTATTTTAAAGATAAAAATTCTTAGTTGGCTAACAGAAAGTTGCTGTCGCTGTTGCTGCCTTTTTGGAGCTCTGTAACCAAGTTGCTTCGCAAAGGTTCTTGTTCCCACAATGAAGTGGATAACATTGAAAGCACAGTACAATCCCTGTTAAAGATAAAAACGGAAAATTCCTTCAAATTTCTACTTTTACATATACCTGTTTTTTTTTTTTGTTTTTGTTTTTTTAACGGTGTGGGTTATCCAGTTCTGTTGAAACCGACACGTTGGGATCAACACCCTGGCAAACAAATATCCTCATGTGGGCCAAAAAAAACATAATTTGAATTTTTCTCATGTTGCCACGGCCAACGACTCCACATGTGAACCGGATGTGAGTCCTCACACACTCTCATCCTCCGCTCTCCCCTCCTGCCTCCACTCCTTCTCTGGGTCTGAGGAACAGCTAGAGCTGACAGAACCAGCTAACGGCTTGTGAATTGCCTCCAAAGCTAAAGCGGCAACAGGAGTTAATTTCTTAATTTCTCTAAATCTCTCTTAAAACAGCAACAGCGGCGAGGCGGTCCAGCTTCCTTTAAATGTGTCGGCGAACGTCTTTCCAGTGAGCTGTCTGGATGCATACTGCATGATTTACTGCTGCAAATCCGTTATCTGCAGACTGCGGTGTCTAATGGGGTCGATTTTTGGTTCATTGTCGGTGACGCTGGTGTTGGTCATGTTAAAAAAATGCAAATTTTTTTTACCTTTCCCTTTTTGTAGGTGAGGTAGAATTGCTGGATAGTGTTTTTTTCTTAGAGTAGAGCGGAAACACCGCTTTTCCAAGCGCTTTTCCATTTTAAGATAGAAAATGTTTAGGAAAAAGACACGTGTGTTGATATTGTTAGCATCGAAGAATCCCCGATCGTCTCCACGGGTCCTCTCTGAGCCGTGGTGAGGCGGGCAGCCTCTTCCGCCTCTCTTCCCCCTCAGCACCAATTAAAACAGTTTTTCTGCGGCGCACCTCGAGCTGATGAAGATAGCCACTAACGGCTCTTGAAGTAAAGTCGCGCTGCGCTCGTGTTTGTGGGTGATTTGTGCGACAGAGAGGAAGCGGCGGGAAGGAAAACAAACAAGCCTTAAAAAATAAAAAGGCGCCTCTTTTCCCCCTGCTCGGCTTTGGGGCCGCGCTGTTTGGAAATGTTCCCAAAAAAAATGCCGTCAAAACCTGCTGAAAACGAGAAAGGACATACAATTGGTTCATTTCTTCTTTTATTTTTTTTTACTTTTCGTGCAAAGACTTCAAGCACCATCAACAAGTATTACTGTGGAAAAAGGGAAGAAGAAAAAAAATTAAAAGCGCTGCTGGAAGCTGCTTGATCTCGCGGCTTCGACCAGCTCTCCCCGCTGAATGGAAACGAGCTTTGCTCTGGCCTTTTCGCTACAAAGGCTGAGCGAGCCGAGGCACAGAGGACACTGCCTAATGGCTACCAGTCTGGCTTTTCCCACAGGATTACATGTTTGAGAAAGATAAAGTTTGATCTATGTGTGTATATATATTTATATATTTCTTCTCCAAAACAAAGGGCTTCTTTTTCGTGATGCAGATGAGAGCAGACAGGAAAACCTTCTGAACCAGCCGAGGTTTAAGGCCGGAGTTTGGAGAATATAGATGAGGACGTCTGCGGGGTTTGAAGAAATTGTCTCACTTGAACTTTATCGGAGGGATGCACCCCGTCAGAACTCTGCTGCCGATCTCTGGTTTCCCAGTCAGGGGTTGACCTGACATTATTGGTTATTTTTTAGCCAGTTCTGGTGTGAGAGAGAGAGACGTTATAGTAAAACTGGGTTTGCTGACTCTTTAAAACGCAGCAAAAATTGGATTGCAGAGCCAAAAGTTTTATGGCTCTGCAATGTTTTCATTGGAATCAAAGGTTTCACATGCACTGGGATCTTGTTGGGTGTCCTTGGGTAACCAAGCAGTCTAAACAAGGTGTGGCCTTCAAGGTAAATTAATATAAATGCAACCCTAAATGCAAATCTTCTGAATATTGAAAATCTCAAAAACAGTTAAAGGTTATACAAGTTAAACAGCGTACTTTTATTTCAACAGAGCAGTATAAGTCAATGTAGATCAAAGTCATAAAATTGACTTCCCATTTTTTCTCATAAAAAAAAATCCATTCACGATTCCTCAGTCTTGGGCCATTTGCGTTCTCCTCCCATGTCTCCTGTCCAATTAATGTTCAATAAATCCCCTCAAAAAATTGCTTGTATGTGGCAGATTTTATGAACGGGTCCATTTTTGCCTTTTAGGTCCAGAGGAAAACTGATTTATTTAGCCAAACTCAGCGACTGGGTGTTCCCAAGTCGTCGTTTAAGTCGCTGGATATTTCTGGTCTCTTTTACTACGAGAGTAAAATGACGGCATAAAACCTGCTGATAAAAAAATATACATATACAAGCTTTATGTTGGTGCTTAAATTTCCCTACTATAAGAAAAATGGAACTTGTCTCCTTCCTTTTCGAACTGCTGAAGTCAATGAAAACACGCCAATGAAGAATTTTAAGACATCTGTGCAATTTGGTCGCGGGTTGCACAGAATCCGTTGCAGAACCTGAACCAGCCAGTGGGTTTGACTTCAGACAGCCTGATACAGCAGATCCGTTACCCAAGCGCGTGGACCCAGAGCTTCTCCCTTGCATTCCATAACCAGTCACCATTAATAATTCGGTCAACACGCCAGCTCTCTACACCTCAGACGACCCGGTTTCTTTTGTATTCTTGAAAGCCTGCTGAATTTTAATTGAGTAACGCAAAGTAAAAAAGTTTACGAGGTGTTTCTGAGGTAGAGCTCAACGCAGCTTACTGGACAAGGTGAATCACCCTTGATCCCAGTTCCCTGCATATTTTTCATGTTGCCATGAGAGATGGACAATCTGTGGATGCTGATGTAACAAGGGGGAAATTATTTAAACTTTCTTGAACCATGTGCTTTCCGGCTTTCCGTGAAAATAAAATAAAATCAGGGCAGGAGAGAGATGGGGACTCCAGTTTCAGAGTCAGACTTGAGTTCCACTTAAGTTGCAGAGAATAGACTTCAGATTAGATGCCAGGAAGACACCAAAACTTAACGTAGACATACGGTCTGAGACTCTAATCTTAACGATTTTCAGGACTAAAAGCAACTCTGTGTCCATTTTCTTTTGAATGAATACGCTTTAATTGTAAGCCAGCGACGTTAATGCCGCTAACGGCTCCTAACAACGTGTTCTTGTTTGCCGTAGCTTCTTGAAATCAACCACATTATTCTTTATCAAAATTTCCCAAACTTTCCCATTTCACCAATATTATCTTCAATTTGTCACTGTTAAGCTAGCTGTGTCATTAAAAAGAAACTACCTCTTTGTCAAAGTTTAGCACCTCCTCTCAACTTCATAAAAGTTCATGAACTTCCTAAATAAGGTAACGCAGCTCAAAACAGCTTTGAAATGTTGAACTAATTGTTAACTTAACAAATCTTAGCAATTAGCTAACGTTGCCAAAGTAGCAATCTGCGAATTCATACTCTGCAGAACGTAGAAAATTACCAGAACTTCCAGAAACACACAAAAAAAACCTACCAACATTTTTAGATCCATCATGTTTCATGACTGCCAAAGCTCAAAAAGATGAAACGGTGGCATTGTTCTCCATTCAGCCTTCCTGTTACCTGCTGAAAATCTCTTTCTTGAAATCTGAATAAAGAAAACAAAAAATTCTTGGCGGATCTTGGTTCTATTCCTCTTTTGTTTGTAAGTCAAGATAATAGCAGCTCTTTGAGCACTACTTCCTGCTGCTGCTTATATCGTCATCCTGGACTTTTATTGCTGTATGCCACCATGTAGGCAGTTAGATCTCACTTTATTTTGTTTTACCCAGACTGAGACTAATGAAGTCCCATTTCCTGGGGTTAATTATACCAACATTATGGGAGATATTAGCAAACAGTAAATGTCGCTATCCTCTTAAGCATCTCACTTTCATCATCACCTCCTGCTGTGGGAGTCTTTACCCTTCTCTAGCCTTCTCTCCATCCCATTATTTATCATTTCTTCTTAGCACTTTCCAGGCAAATCCTCTCCTTCTCTTCGCAGCACGACCAGATTGGACGGTAGCACAACAAGCCAGAGTCACAAGGCTCACCCTGGCAAATTCCTTCTCAACTGGAGGGGTACGGACCATTATTAAAGTCAATCCCCTTCGCCTGAAACCAACAGTTAAATTACCGTCTACTGAATGAAAAAGGCAGGCAGCTTTTTTTTTTTAGCTCCTCCCTGTTTTTCTCTCCATTCCTCCCTCCCTGGCAGTGCTGCATGGCGCCACAAGTGCATCTGTGGAAGTGTGTCAATCCCGAAGATTCGGGTTAGAATCATAACACGCCGTGGTACCGATGTTCCCCGAGAGGTCCGGGCCTCAAAAAGACTCGCTCATGATTGGCGTCTGGGTTTGCACGGAGAGGGTTGCTCTTTTCCAAAAAGAAGAAGGTGTTGGGGGAGGAAGAGGGGAGACCAAGAGAAAAAGCAGGCCAGTTTTCTGCACACTTCACTCCAGACGCTTAGCTTCTAAAATGCATACAAAATACTTAAGTTTTCTTTCATGTACGGATACCTTGGAGATGCCTTCGCGCTGGCTTTTAACACTTTTCATTTGCTGCTTTTCTCATTCTAATGAGGCTTTCGGCAGCAACGGTTTGGCTGTCAATCACAGCTATCTCTCTGTGTCCTTTACAGAGGCAGCGGTTCATTTACAACTTTTGGGATGTGTTGAGTTTGCGTGTGTGTGTGTGTGCATAAATGCACAAATAAGCCTGCTGATTACGATTACCACTTGAGCTGCCTTCATGAGGTCCATATCAACATTCCAGCTGACAGAACCTGCTGCGTTCCTCGCTTTTTTTATGACATTTATTCCAACAGCACTTCCCTCCGTGTAACCAAATGGATTTAATCGACCCTAACTTGACACATTAATGTCATCAAAACTCTTTCTGACTCCATTCTGCTTGGCTGCACTGGATTTTCACTTTTTTTTTTTCTCTCTCATTCTTTTTCGTGGCAAATGTGGCATGTGGAGCACATCCCATCTCTCGAAGCCTTTTCCATTAGTGACATAACAGCGCTATGTAATTATTGCTCATCTGCATTTGAAAGTAGACACCATTAGAAGCTGAAAAATTAGGCGGTGAAACTGCCGAAGTTAAGCACGTTCCACTTGTTTAGTTAACTTGCACATGTGGAGACGTTCTTGCTCTGAGCGGGTCATTTAGAGGGTCCCATTTGCATACGGTCAGGTGGGGGCATGAGTGTCGTATTAATTCGGGGCATTTGTGTTTGTTTAGACCCTTCTTTTTCAGGTTTGAAAGCAAAGTACCGCAACCAACTTAAACGTACAAAAAAAAAAAAAGTCGTGTACAAGAAAATTTCAATTTGTTTTAGGTGTTTTGCATCTCTTCCTTGAGTTAAAGTTGTACATTTTAGACTCTGTGAATACATGCATGTTTACATACGCTCAATGTTTGTAGCCACCCAACCAGGTGGGCCCCATATGGGGAAAAAAAGGGCAGACAATATGGGTCCCACATGGGTTTGTCCGCGGTTTCCATGGTGGCCCCACACGGGTTTGCCCAGGTAAGGCCCATGTAGGGGCACTGCCATGTAGGGCCCATCACCACCTACATGGGCCCTACCTGGGCAAACCCATGTGGGACCCATATTGTCTGCCCTCTTTTTCCCCATATGGGGCCCATCTAGGTATGCTGGCTGGGCACTGCCTAGTTTTAGATGTATTTTTCATTGGATGTTTGACCATTTTCTTAGCAGAATTGTTAGAGCCCATTTAAAGGGTTTGGATTGCTGAAGGAGACCTAGTTTTCACGTAATCTAGAGAAAGTTCAGTTGGAGGAGCGTAACGTGAACTGGCTTCGTCCGTTCCAAAACGGACCGCTGTCTCAATGGCTTCCAACTGTCTGACCAAAGTACCAACACCAAATCTTATGTTTAGACCAGGATTGAGCCATATGACCAATATGTCAAGAGCATGCTCACCTGCTTTTAGAAATCATGACATTTCTGAATAGTTGTTATAATGACACAACTTATAAGAAGGGCTTGAATAAACCCAATAAAAACCTCTAAGTAAAAAGATATTCCTGCCCGTTATGCCAGGAGCTGACCCCTTAGCAGCCTGCACCGAACAATGGGAGGCATCGTCACTTTTCCCGGCGACGGAGCGAAACGTGAGAAACACTGCTCAAGGCTCTCTATGGGTTTTTTTTTCAGTCGTTTGCTCAGGAGGCATTCTCTGTAACCTGTGACAAACTTAAATTCCTTTTCCTTTCCCAGCACGTTACTGTCAAAATCACTTAGCTGTTGCAATTTTCCTCCTCGTCTTCCACAGAAGCAGGTCGGTTGGCTTTCCCAGCCCGAGCAGAGCAGAGCGGGCCGATGACGGTTTAAGCACTGAAAACAATTGCGTTTGATTCCGCTTGCACAGAGCTTCGTTATTTTTTTTTTTCCGTGCATAAATTAAAGACGGATGCAGTTTCAACTTGTCTGTGGAGCCAGGCTCTGCAGGTTGTATTGCTGTTGCCGTTGGTGTTTGCATTTTCTCGGTACTTATTTATATTCATTAGGTCTTGCCATATATTTCATTATTATGTTCATTATTGTTGAAAGGCAAACTATTTCTTAGTTTATTCTTGTGCTCTGCTCTTTGAGCGATTGGATTTTGTTCTCTTAGATCAGTGTTGTTTTTCTCCTGGTTTTGTAGCTTCTCTATGAGTCAAGTTCAGCTTCTGTGTTTTTGTTCACCTTTTCTCAGGCTGTCAGTCCACAGTTGCCTGATCTCAGTCACCTGATCTCCTCACCTGCACCCAATGTCTTTCTTCCTTTAGTAAACATAACTCACTGGTTTCATTGTTGATTTCTGGATTCTCCCATTATTCCGCGTCTTCCTCTGCTCATTCCTTGTTTGCCACCCAATTCTTTTTTTTTTTTTTTGCCATATTGAAACCTATGTACGACTTTTTCACTGTATTGTTTTTTTTTTTGTTTTTTTTTTACACCCTTAAAAAAAAATTACATTTTTTCTCCTTTCCATAAACGGTGCTAAATTGGATACATATTTCATTGTTTTCAAAGCGTTCTGCAGTGTGAACGATCGCATCACATTTTATCTGACGCTTATGTGAGACACGCGGCAAATGTGGATGTAAACAATGGCTGAAAATTATAATTATGGAATCACGTAAGATGTCTGTCGCTGAAGCCAATCGGATCGCAATCCCACCGCTCTTGGCTCTGATGACGCATCCAATCAAACTTCTCTGCAGATGTTGCAGTTTGTGCTCCACAAAAAAAAAAAAAAAACTACAGGTATTTCTTGTGCTCCTCCCCAATGTTATCTTTACAAGTGTTGACATTTTGACAAAACTGTTGGCTTCCATTTTTGACTAAACTTTAAAAATGATCCGTAGTTGGTGGGATCAATTATCACTTTAAAAAAGTAATTATTACTCCTGTGGAGTAATACAGCAGTTTGGTTCTTTTTTTTTTTTTTTTGCTGAAATCAGATTTCAGCAAAGAAAAAAAAATGAACCAACCTGCTGTGTGAATGTTTGTCATTGCAGCTCTCTGACAATCACTGGCCGTCTCTCGCTCTCGGGTCCTTTTGCAACCTGCTAGCCGTGACGGTTTGCTGCGTTTCTTTCTGCAAGTCCAACATTATCGCTCAGTTGAATGCTCCTAGAGCTGCACGGTGGCACAGTTGGTGGGGCTGTTGCCTTGCAGCAAGAAAGTTCTGGGTTCGATTCCCGGCCCCGGTCTTTCTGCATGGAGTTTGCGTGTTCTCCCTGTGCATGCGTGGGTTCTCTCCGGGTACTCCGGCTTCCTCCCACAGTCTCTCTAAAATCTCCCTAGGTGTGAGTGTGTGTGCGCATGGTTGTCTGGCGACCTGATCGTTAGCTGGAGATAGGAACCAGCACCTCCTGACCCCACTAAGGGACAAAGGGTGTTAGGAAATGGATGGATGGAATCAAAATGCTTCTTCTGTTGCATAAAAGTGGTGGATCTCGGTCAAATATTTTGACTTCTGGATATATCACAAAAAAAAAAAATCTGCTTAAATTCAATAAACTACTCAGACACCTGAACTAAATCTGTTCTTAATGTTATGTTGTATGAAACTAATAGGAACTATAAGATGCGTCCGCCTGGAGATGCAGTTTATGTTTTACACAAGAAGAATTTCTCTAACTTGTTAATTTACTCTGACTGCCCTACGCAGCCTGTTAGTTTAAATGATTTTAGGTGTTTTGCTGCTCACAAGCAAGACTAACTCTGGGCAGAAATGTGTACGTATCACCAGATATGACTATGAACAAACCCCAAAGCCCTAACAAGCCAATCATAGGAGCTCAAATCATCGCTGAGTTATTTTCCATATTTTAACTGTAAAAATATATGTTTTTTTTCCTCTAATTAAGCTTCCTTTTTTTAGAAATTTTCAAAATGCCCCTGGTGGTGTCCAAACACTTTCAGAGGAAGCTGAAGGAAAGGAGGTGAGAACATGTCTTACTAATTATGAAACTGAAATTCTGAAGAAACCGTGTTCTGTTTCCAAATTCGGAAATGCTCTAAAGTGGACCATTGAGTCCAGTCTGGATATTTAATTGCTTTGGGGTTTTTTTTTTGTTGTTGTTGTTTTATTTTGTTTTGCTGTAAAATAATAGGCAATTAAATAATATAAATAATCTTGATCCTGTAGAATATTAAATTTGAATATATATGACAAAACAAAAACAATAGAACAAGTTTTTATCACTTTTCCAGGCTAAATTGTCACACCACTTTTACCAACTCTGCAGCTTTCGCGTCAAATGCATACGGTATAAAATTCATGTATCAAATAAAGTTGAGAAGAACCTTCACTGCTGGTGAACTAGGCTGACTTGAACACATCCTGCCTGAAGCACGGCGGAGGATCTCTTATGATGCGGGTCACTACTGTTTCACCAAAGGATTTGGAAACCTCGTCAAAATGCACAAAGCCAGGGTTTCTCTAAAACACCGACAGAGTTTACACCAAAATGTTGATCTTATTGTAAACCTGCTTATTACTGGTGACCTCGCCTCTGGATCTCGACAGGGTTGCCGCGGATCTCATTGGCCCTCCCTGTTCTAGCGAGCTCTGCTTTCCGTGCAGCCGTGAAGAACACAGTCCTAAACCTAACATCTGATTGCCCCTTTTTTGCTGAATAAGGATTTGCTTGCATCGGGTTCCACTTGGGGGATGAGCTGCGGCTCGTTTTAGCAGCGTCTCCTGACGGCCGATCCAAAAACCTATAACCGCGAGGACTGACCCAGCCCTAGATTAGCTGAACCGCTCCGTCTTATGAGAGCGGTTCTTGTTCCCTGCGAGAAATATTTGCTCCAACAAGCCTTACGACGACTCGAGCCCATCGCTTGTTTCCATCGGTTAGTGTTTTAACCAATGGCGAGGGTTTGAGTCGATCGACCAGCTCTGCTCTCCTGATACGGTTTGTTTTCGAAGTGAAGGAGTTAAAAGCACATCTTGCCACCTCAGCCCTGAAAAAAAAAACAGCAAAAGTACAAACTGTTTTCCCCTCACGCCGCTTCTGCAGCTCCGTCGTTCTCTCTCCCTGCGAGCCGTTCTGTAGATTAGCTCTGCAACGTGCCGCTGTAGGAATGAGGCCAGCCAGAATCAAACATTAATCAGCTGCTGTTTTATAAGACAGAGGAAACCTCCTACAGTCCCTGGGTCTCCCTCCTTTATGCCCTACCACCAAATGTTAATGTGACCACCATTACTCATTTACGAGCTGCTCACTGTGTTCTGACCAAAGCCCGATGGCCTGGCATTGTGGGTGCACTGCAGGTGGATAAATGTGCCGAGGCAGCAGCAGGGGCAAGGCAAGATTTTCTTCTTCTTTTTTTTTTTTTTTTTAAGGAAAAATGAGTTGTGTGTGAGGAAGAACTCTTTTTTTTTTTTTTTGGGTGGGTTATCACCTGAAATAGGGTTGAAGTGTTAGGCTGCTGTGGTAGAAGGTGTCAGGTTTTTTCACTGCTAGTGTATGAAGTAAGATAACAGAATGGAAATGAAGAAACATTTTTTTTAAATCTCACTGTCTCTATGTGAAAGCTGCAGTGCACACAGACAGTCGGTTCTGAGACGAGTTCTTCCCGGTATCCGGGACACCGTGCGCAGCAGGAGCCGTCCTTATTCTTATAGTGTGGCGGCATCAATGAGGAAGCGAGCGAGCACAAAGCGACGCGTGCGCGCATTGTTTTCCCGAGTTGCAGTGGGTCGCTTCAGGTCGTGAAGCGAAAAAGTCATTCTGACGACACACACACACACACACACAGCTTCTTAGATCTTTAGGACAAAGTGTGCTGTATGGGTAAAGAAGATGAAGCAGCTAAATATCAGAGGGCGTGAAAGGCGCATATGGATCACTCTTAATAATTCATAGTGCACCGGAGCGCAGAAAGTGACATATTTATTGCAAACTTGGTGCAACTTCAAAGTAACTTGTTGGAGCCAAGCCAATTTAGACGTCACTTTAGCAGGATGCTGGATTCTGTTTCAACTTGCAGAACATTAGCTAAGTTGTGGTTGAGATTATGTGTTGCTGAGAATGTAGAGCGTCAAGCTAATGGAGAATATTTCTGGTTGCAAGCAGGAGTCATGGAGTGTGAAATAGAAGAGCGCCACCCACCAGATATTAAAGTCTCGTTCTATAAATTAGAGAAAATATGTTCAGATGAGACTCGCTTGTCGGATTCTAAGTAGCTCTAGAAAATAATCTTTGACCAGTTATTCAACATAATTTTTTTATTAAACCCACATTTATGTGTTCATTCTCTCATCTTGTCATGAGCTATTAGCAGAAAATCATCAATTAACTGGAAGATAGGCTTGGAATCGACATTCAGTGTGTAATTACTTTTTATTGAAATAAACCTTTTAAAGATTTAATTTTTCAATGGATTTGATCCTTTATGCTCAGTATTGTAGCTAATGACAGATTAAATTACATTTCCTTGAACAAAATGAAGAAATGTGTTAAAAAAAAAAAAAAAGTTAATGAAAACAGCAATCACATGTTGCCAAACGGTGCTCATGTTGGGTTTAGAATCATTACCATTAATGTAGAAAACAACATCCACTTGAAATAGAAATCGTCATGGCAACGTACCAAGCACAAATCTGAATTTATGAGTAAAGTGTTGAGCTCTAGTAAACTGGCACTCTGTGTAATTATTGAAAAATGTTCTATTTTGAGTCCAGTATGCCTGCAATTGGTCTGTAATAAAGTCAAGTATAGCATCATTCAGCATCTGTATCTAACCAGCATTATCTCTCTGATTAGCACAGGGATGTGTTACTACACCCCGCCCCCGAGCGACTGACACTAGAATACGAAAGCTATGCAGTGGAAGTGTAGATCTCACTTTTCTTAACATAATCAGTTTATGTTAACAACACTATTGGTCTTTTGTTCCGATATGACCCAATGAAATAGATGGTGGTCTGACTGTGTTAGCAACTTGTTTTGATTGTCTTGGAGAATGTAATGCTGATCATCACAGCTGGTAAGTTAAAAAGACAAACCAGACATTTTAAACACTGTAGGTACTATATTGTCCCAAATACAGCTACAGTTAATACTTGGTGCTCTTCAGTGGTTGAGAGGTGGAGATATCCCTATTCTACTCTCACAACGATGTGATTTGAGGAACAACAGAAAACAAACAGTGTGGCGTGCAAATGTGAATTTAATGTTGATTTTAATTTGAAACTGCAAACGCTTTATCCTTACTAAATAAAATGCCATTTGTGACACCAAATGGCATTGCAAAAAAGGAAAAAACCAAATCTGATCAAGATTTTGTTCGGATTAGAACCGCATCACCTAGAATGTGTCCTATTCAAATTCTTCATGATCTGATACCGTTTTACCTCCTTCACATATGATGTAATGACGTGGTCCCAGGCCCCCGGGTACAGGGCGGGGGGGGACGAAGTTATCAAGCAGTTTTCATTGAATCAGTTAAGAACCAGCACCAGCAGGTTTAGCAGTGGAGTCACTTTGGTGTAAAAAAAAACAAACAAACCTGAAAGTGTCTGCTGAGAGAAAATCCCCACAGATACTTTTATGCTTGCTGTGACTCGGTGTGTTTGTGTAGCAGGTTGTCACTTAGCTCTGTGTTGCTGTGAGCCTCCACTCAGAAGTTCCAGCGAGGTGTTGTCGTGTGAAGTGGCTGATGATCCGGGATGCCACAGACTGTCACGAGGTGCTGTTCCCCAAAGGGCCTTGCTCTTTGTCTCACATTTGTAACCAGGGCACTGCTGCGTCAGGAGAACCAAGTGGAGACACTCCACAGAAACACTGCTCTGTTGACCACCTGTCAGCATTTTTATGCAGCAGTCACAATGCACTTGGCCCTACAGAAGCCGCATCCTCCCTGCCGTTTGAATCATGTTTACCTACTTTCAATGCAATCAAGCGACTGTGGTGCGAGTCGGCAAGTACACCGCCTATGATGCACATGAGGCAGGAGCTCGCAAACAGCGTTTCATGTTTATTTTAAGAAAACTTGCCCAAGGAGATCGTCTTCTCCTTCATCCCTCTCTTGCCTATGGAAGCTCCTGTATTCACGGCCTTGGGGGAGTTTCTCAGTGTGCAGCAGGAGCAGGAAGTGTGTAGCCCGTGGCTAAAAGGCTTCTTAGTGTTACACAGCTCACACACACACACACACACCCCTCTCTCCTAAGGGAGTGCTAATCTCCCGAGAGATGAAAGGAGACTCCCACTGCTCTCTGATCCCCTCGTCCTGCTGCGGCGGTTCATTTGGTGCCTGGTGGCGAGAGCCAGGTTCTGTTGATGCTCCCACACGGCGGTGTCCTTGAATGGCCCCAGACGCGGCTCGGACCACGTTGCACGCTGATCCGGAGAGATCCCCCTTCGGAAACGAATGTTTGTTTGACGGCCCTGTCGTAGAGGCTCTCTTTGTGCTTCATCCGGACAAAGGTGAGCAGAGGGAGAGCTAATGCATGCCGAAGACTCTTCCTCAGACCTTCCTGAATCAAGTTGCGTCCTCTAGAGATAATCCGCTAATGCGAGATTAACCATCTCCTCTTCATTATTGGAAAGCGAGTCCTCTGCTCACCCCTGGTGCTTTGAAGGGGTTTAGAAGTTCACCCACAGTTCATGGACCAGGTTCATTGTGTCGGTGCGTGTGTCGTCCTACAACCTGAGCGGGAATGCTCAGCATGCGCTTCTGTGCATTTTCAGGCAGCATAATCGGCCATTTCAGGACATCAGGCAGCAACAAAGAGAATAAATAAATGCTTTATCCTGAAATAGACTAGGGGCAAAGGGGAATATGCGGCGGTGCAGAGCTGCTTTAGCTCGCACAAAGATAAAGCTCGGTGACGACCCCCGCTTCAGGTGCATCCCTCCCCACACACCGAGCTGCGCCCGCTGACGGACTGACTGACTGCTGACTGTCTTTGTGGTAGCACTCCTCAATGTCATGAATTTTTAAGATGCTTAACTCCAAGGACCCTTATTCAGCACAGCAGCACTTAATAAGGGAAATGCCTATCTATGTCCTCCACGTTTAATCACAAATGCAGTCCAGATGGCTATCTTCCCCTCTGATTATACCCTTTAATTCTCTGCTTGACTGCTGGCCTAAATGGAAATCTTTTGTGCTTAGGAAGAAAATAAAAGAATCAGCAGTAATGGTCTGTTCAAGGTGTCTTTGCGACGGTGCCTACAAGCTCGCATCACGGGTTATGTGGCCAAATGTTGTTAAGAGGCTATATGAGTTGGAAAAATGGAAGATCAGCTGAGGAAAGTAAGTCAAGCTTACTGTAGCGCTTGTAGCTAGGTCTAACGCTGACAGCGGATCATATTTCTTTTAGTAACGGCGGTTTAATGGCTGAAAGTGAACCGTATTACTTATGCTGTATTCCTCTTGGAATAAAGGAAAATGAATTTGCTTTTAATGGCAGTACCTTGTAACTGGATTACAAGGTACTGCTCCTATATTAGGCTTCATTTTGTAGCAACACAGCCACAGCAGGTTTGGTGATACAAATAATCAGAGCCACAATTTTTACTTTTGCTTTTATTTTTGCTCAATGCACTGCCGTTGATTTTTAAGGTCAGGTTTGGTAAGAAATGTCTCACTTTGAACGTGGAGTTCCAACATCAGGCTTTCTTTCTTTCTTCCTTTCTTTATTTCTTTCTTTCTTTCGAACAACAAACGGAAAGATTTCAGCGTTTCAGGAAAAATGAGACCCATAAGTAAACTGCTCCATTTGAACCAACAATTTAAGACATGACACCACAAAACTAAACTAAATAAGCAGGGAAATTTGACCCGAGGAAACTCCTGTTGGGATGAAACATCAGAAAAACTGATGGGAGAAACGGCGCGAGTGTTGGACGTAGGTTAGATGCATTTACAATATTAAATTTACATCTACAGTGTTTTATTTTGGTTACATTATTGTCAAAGAAGTACTCAAACATGGCATGGAAGTTAATAATATAGAGACATTTTATATATTAGTCTTTACTGTGTAGGAAATATCTGATGCATTTTGGCGTTCTCTCGCCCTAACAACTGTAAAGATCAATTGTATTTTTGCTTTCAAAGTATAAACATGAACCTAACTGGATCACTGCCATAATTTTTGTTGAGTTTTAAAACGTTGCGTTTTTTTTTTTTTTTGGATTTCGCATGTGCTAAACGAAGTGATAAAAAGACAATTAGCAGATATTCTGGTGGTATAAAAAGTTAAAAATAAGATGTGAAAAGGCTGCCCTGAAGATTTAGAGTGCTTAGCTGAGTTTTAACACGTTCTTAGGCATTAATTAGCTCATTAGCGTTTATCCTGTTCAGCGGTTTATTTTGGAAAGCCAGGTTGTGTGTGTTTCACTGCTCCATAAGTGCTTCTTCTCAAATGTATCTCCAAAAACACACAGTAGTGCTGTTATGTGAACATCATACCATTACTATGGCGTAAAATAAAAAAAAATTTTAAAAAAGGAATGCTGATTTTATCATGTAAAATCGAGTGGGGCGAATAGTTCTGGCGCCTCACTGCAGAAAAGTTCTCTGTTTAAGTCCGAGTCCTTTTCCATGTAGAATTAGCATTTTTTTAGCAGGACGATGCACACGACCATCAAATAAAAATGGTTCAGGATTAACAAGTTCAATTCGTGGCGACCTCACTTCACAATTTAAAGGACCTGCTGCCAACATCTTGGAGCTGGGACTATGCGGTTGGTTTGTTACGGAGGCTCAAGGCAAAGGTACATTTTCTCAGCCGCTCTATTGGCCAGCCCAGCCATTGTGCTACCTAATAGCCATTGACTTCTTGTGCAATTCGTTCAATTAAAATCTCTCTTCACACACCGTGCTGTGATCTTGCAGAGATAAAGCACAACCTTAGTCCTCAACGCGGCTGTCACAGTCCTGGCCCGATGACCTTTGCCATGTGTCTTTGCCCACTTTCCTGTCTCACCACTCTCAAGTAAAGGCCACGAGAGACAATAAGACCTTAAAAATGTCAACAGCTTTGAATCATTGTCAACTACATATCGCAAAAAGCAGTTTACTCACACTTTTGTCTCTGTTATGATCAAAATAGTAACTTTTTTGTGAGTGCGCCCGCCACCCCTGGGTCCTCTGATGGACAGGCTACCTACCCTGGGTCCATCTAGCCTGGACCCAGAGTAGAGATGGGCTGCCAGCCTCCCTGTAAGGATTCAGCAGGTGTGGAGAAAAGACGAATGATTGGTCTTCCCCCTCTCCCCCCGCCTCTCGAAACGTAAAAGTTTAGACTGGAGAGAAACTTCCCCTTTTTCCTATGTGCCCAGTCCCCCGAGGTCGCCCACTGCATGCCACTGCAACGACATGATCAATGTCTCACTTCCTGTTGCCTATTTTGCTGCACAGCTTTCCCCGTTTTACGGCTCGGTTAGCTCCACTAAGGCACCTCTAGTGTCACTTTCACGGCACACATTTGTGCTGCACGCTAACCCACTGCTAACACAGGTGGAACACGGTCCCCCCCCCCCCCCTTTGCAAAAGGACGCCTTTCGTGAGCTCATAAATAACGGCGGCGGATGCTCAGGCGGTGTAGAACACATGGGGGTCACCCCTCCTGTACAAGTAGGGCACATTCGTCCCGTGGAGGATTTGGTCGCATCCACCTCCCTTCTGTCTATCTCGAAGTCGCTGCCGTCAGCAGGTTGGGAGCAGGAAGTGCCTGGTTAATATTTAGGACAAGGCACAGTGAACATTCGTTCTCCCCCAGGGCTCTGCTTTTCCTCTCGCAGTCTGGTGCCAGCTGCGCGACAGGTGTCATTTGGGCTCGGGGATGTGACAGACGAGCGGCTTCTCGTCTGAAGCGGGAAGCAAATGCGGCGAGACAAATGAAACCGGAGCTCTCAGACTTCTTGAACTGGATTAATCAGACATTAGAAGGCGCTCTCCCGAGGCGCAGCCTGCCTTTGCCATTCAGGAAAAGAAGCGCCTTTATTAGTCGCTCATTAACAATGTAATTAAGCGCCACGAGTATCGCCCTGTATTTTCCCTTGCTTCGGTGCACCTTTGTTAATTTTTGTTTTCTTTTTTTCCTCCCACCCCCCCTCTACAAATCCCACTCATGATCATCCGCGGCGTTCTGTCAGCTAATCCACTTCATTAGGCTGACTTCTTTGTGTTGACACTACACTGTGTAGCTTGGCATTTATTATACTCTCAACACACTCGCGCACGCACAGGCAAAAAAAATATATATATTACTTAACCTCATTACGCGGCTGTGTGTTTTTGCCACGGCTGCTGTTCAGCGCAAGTTAATGATGCTGAGAAAAGATGGGGGTTCCGGGGCGGCTGGAGGGACAGGCGCCGTGTACCTGCCTAACTCCGGAGATGCTCATTAAGTCACACGGGGTACGCATCACATCATTAGCGGCAAGGAGCCGCATTTGCCGCCTGTTTACGTTGGATTTATCCGCACGGATACTGAAAGTCTTGCCTCAAAAAAGGGGTTATTAAGGAGATCAAGGCAGCAGAGGCTTTGGGAGAGTCAGTGATTCTAAGGTTCTAATGTGGCATGTTCTAATCTCCCGTTTGACAGCTTGGATCTTAAACATTGCTACTTAGTCCTTGCTGTGAAGTTGCTCGTCTTGATTTCGTTTGGAGAAAAAAAAAAAGCTCTTTTCATTTCCTTCTTTAGTGTTGATCAGCAACAGGTGCATATTGTGGGTGTTCATTAACAATTAAGCTATAATTATTCAAATGACCGGGAAATAAATGCTTGAAACATGTCAATATGTTCAGAATAATTAATCATTTTTAGCTTCTGGACTAAATTACTGAAGTTTTCAATCATCTTTTAATTTGTTAAGGGCTCTTTTTTTTTTTTTTTTTTTTCTGACCGTTCGTTTTTTCACTTCATGACCACGACTGCTGCAGTGCAGCCACACACACTTACACATGCACACACACACACATAAAACATACCTGCTTTTCTTGTCCGCCCCCACCAAAAATAAAATCACCTGGTAGAACAGAGTGACCTCGTTCTGCCAGAACCCTTCAGTCATCCTCAATCCTCAGTCTCTCTCTCTCACACACACACAGATACACACTCAATCCTCCACACGGATACATTTGGCTTTCTCTGTTGTTGATCGCAGTGAGCGTTCTCCCTAAGCAGACTTCAGTGTTTAGTGATTAGCTGAATGCGGCAGACCGTGACATTCGCTGCATGGAGTGCCATGCATCCCCCACTGCCGTGATGAGTAACTTATATCTCCCTTAGCAATTATTTATTAAACCTTAGAATACATTCATATTCATTTTTCCCAGCAGCACAATCTCACACTGAAGAAAAAGTAAACTGCTGTATTTACTACATAAGAAAACATTTGGGATGACGGAAAAGGATGGGAGGCCACTGGAAAAATTTTTTTTTTTTTTTACTAATTTCTCAGAATTTTGACTTTAATCTTGGAATTATTAGCAACTTTTAGCATCTAGAAATAATTGCAGAACTATTTCTTTGTTGTTATTGGATTTGTAAACCTGAATTATAACCAAATGACCCATTTATCAAGAGCAAGCCCAGCCAGCATACCTTGGTGGGCCCCATATGGGGAAAAGGAGGGCAGACAATATGGGTCCCACATGGGTTTGTCTAAAATTTCCATGGTGACCCCACACAGGTTTGCCCATGTAAGGGCACCGCCTACAAGGATGCCTTCCTTTTCCCCATAAAGGCATCATGATACTGTGATAGTCATTGAATATTTTCTGCAGCATTTACAGCTATTTACTTGTTGGTCGACTAAAATGTTGATTATTGCAATTAGAGTTGATATTCTGTCTTCTGGGAGCCGTCCCCTCTCAACGGGAGCTTCATATTTTTTTGGGTAGATTTTGTCCAGTAATTGCCAAATTACACAATTAAGTGCTCGGATTTCACACTTAATTTTGCTCCCGTCTGTCGCGTCTAAGGTTCCATCCAGACCGAGGAGCTGAATTTACGCACCGGCGCGGTGAAAGTTTCCCTGTTTCTCAAGCAAATGTGAATAAAAATTACGATTCAGCCGAGCGTCTCGGCAAATGAGGCAGAAAATGGGTCAATATGCCGCAGCAACCGTTTCAACAACATCAAAAAAAAAAAAGATTACAGATAATCATTATTAATTTATTCAGTCCAGAGTGGAACAGCAGCCAGAGTAAAGTGATCAGATGTACGCACGTTCACACGGGAATTATTTGCCTGTGCGTATGGACTTATACGGCCCGTGTATGACCGTGCATTAATGTGTCCACCTACATTTGCATCTGGCCTGGTATCCTACCGTGTGGCCCTATGGATGAGCAGGGCTGCCATTTTGGTAGGGACGAAAAATCAAGAAGCAACCTGTTTAAACGAAGTTTCTGTCAGTCACTTTGTACTCCTTTACTTTCAGGTAACAGAAAGTCTGTGTAACACGCACACCAACCTGGAATGTTAACTATTTCACATTTTTACAATACACCACTCTTGGTGCTTTATTCATTTAATTTGAATCAGAAATTCAAGCCCTATTCGATTTGAAGGACTTGCAGAAGCAGCAGAAGAAGAAGTCTCCGTCGTCTGGTTGCTCAGATAGAAGTCACCCGGTTCACCGTTTGCTTTTCTTTAACTTCATTTCCCAGTCTTAAAAAACTTGCACGCCAATAAAACGGTGAGTAGGAGGACTATAAGATTGGAGATCTACAATAAGACGGATTGGAGAAATTGCTAAAAGCCTATTTATTAGTTCTTAGAAATACCTTCTTTTTTTTTTTTTAGTTTAGTCAGACAAAAAGTGGTCCATTAGTCTCCATTATTGGCTTTTTCTAAGTGGACGGTTTAATCTCTGCTCTTATTTCCCCTCTTTGTTTCGACTGCATTTTATGCATGCAGTTTATAATAATCACAATGCTTCTTCCCCTCCATGTTGTTTTGAACTGTAGTCCACGATACCTTCCTGCATCCGCTTCTCTCGGCAATTGTTTTGTCTAACAGGAAGTAGAAACGGTAGTTCTGCGGTGGTAACCGTCCCATTGACTGACTGGAGTCTCAGGGGGAGAATCACTTGTCCTAAATCAAACTTTGGTTTTTTCCTGTCTCTCAACATAACTCTCTCATCGTGTTTGATCTTTTATGTCTTTCATCAGCCGCTTTTATAAAATAACCGGTATATTTAAAAAAAAACAGATCATACTAAAGATGGAGCGTTTGATTTAACAAATTTGCTGCTGTGCATAACCGTAACATTGTTATTGTTAGACCAGTTAAATTGTGTTCAGCCATGCGGATGATTCCCCGTTTAAAAAAACGATTGGATGAAATCCTAATTAATCAAATTTTTATGTTTTGATTTTGTTTGAAATCTGATGAGTTCCAATGAAACAAAAAAAGAAAATTGTTTTGTTAACCCCTGTAGGGTTTTTGTTCTGCTCCATTCTTGAGGTGGAGCAGTGTTACTTTGTCAGTGGTGACTCCTACTGTTTGGGAAGATAACTGCAACGAGAAAGGCAGAAACAAACTAGCGAAAAGGCCAAACCCATTGAGAGAAATGTTAGGACTTGAGTGTGTGTGCGATTATGCTAACTGTTAATTTGCTGTGTGCATTATGGCGGGTAGATGGATTGGAGTTAAACATTTGAATTCGCATAAATTGAAAGGTTTCCATCTAAGGGCGTTTAGATTACTTACCGAACAATTCCGTCTTTTTTCCCCCCCCCAAGTTTCATATAAGCTATTTTACAGTTATAGTTGTTATTTTACCAGTGACACTGGGGTTTTAAGGAACAGTGTTGCCGTCGGTAACGCTCCCGCTGTTTCCTGACACAGAAATATAACTTTGTACACCTTGCAGAGAGATCACGCTATGATGCCGCCAAGTTCTCAGAAGACACCACTCTGAATATATTTTGCATTTTTACTCTATTTACCACATGTGGAGAGTTACAAGGGGCTGTGGACTCCTTCGCTGCCTCGCATGCAGCGACTTGTGCTCTGTGTTATGTTGATGTTAGAATTTAATCACCATGCCGGGATCTAGAATATAAAGTTTGACATTCTATTCTCAAAAAAAGCATCTTTATATATGGTGTTATGTTTGTCATCACTTTGACAAAGTGTTTTCAAAAACACACTTATTTTTGCCGTATAGAAAGAGGCGTCATTAGTGTTGAAACCCAGGCGAGTTTGAAATTACTAGGTTTTTTTTGGTACAAAAAGAGAGTGGATAAAGTAAGTACACCCCTGGATGTTCCCATGGGACTAATGGGGAAGCACTGATGAACCGTTCATCAACAAGCCTAACTACAGCTGCTGCAGAAGGTGTTTCTGGCCTTCTCGTGTTCGTTCCGGCTAGTTTGGCGAATTATTTCAATAGCCATCAAACTCCAGTATTCAGCCGGATGTCAACCTCATTGTGGGACATAAAGTGAGCTGTGCAGAAGCAAATGTCTGGAAACTTCCAGCTGAAGCGACAACAGGGGGGAACTGGGAGTCAAGATCAGATATTCAAACGTCTGTTGTTCATATTCCTATGGATGTCAGTGGAAATGCTTACATCCATATGTACGTATGACTGCCGCAATGGAGAGAGAGCCTGGTTAAGATGTTGTTAGAAAGTGTGGTATAAAAGTTCTTTGACAATCTGTAAAAAAAAAAAATAAGGGGGTCAAAAGAAAGTTTCAGAGCATATAACTTGTAATAGTGACAAACTGACACACAGAAAGAAAATGGCGATACAATCAGAGTTAAGTTAAAATAAACACCTGCTTTTAGACACGTGTTTGAAAAGAAAATTAACTTTGGGAAGTATTTGTCACAAAGTCTGCGTGGGAAGCCTCTGCTCCGAATAGACAGGCCAGCGAGTCGGGCCTGAAAGTACCAAAAACATGTCAGAAGAAAAACGGCAGCGTTTGTTTCATTCTCACTTCTGAGAGATGAAATAACTCCGGCAGTGGAGGTCATGTGGACAAAAGCAGATAAAAGTTTTCTCTGAAATCGGTTCATAACTCTGTGCACAGGCAGAGTGTCTCACACCCACTGATTATGGTCCTCTATCAAACTTTATTTGATTTACTCTGCTCTATAAAGAACAGCCTCATTCTTTCGTGAGCCCACACAGTGTGAAGGTTTGCCATCCAAATAATGTACGTCTCTCTTTTGGGAAATATTTATCTCTATATTGAAAAGGCATCTTTAAACTTCCAGTAGCCTTGTTTTTTTTTTTTAATAACAATAGGCGAGTTTTTGAGCCGTTTTCTCTCTAATAAAACTCAGCTATGTGTCTTGACTGAAAAGCTGACAATGCTAACAGAAGTGACTGCATTCTTAGCTTCAGAATTGCTTTTATTGGTCGAGTTTGTACAAATAATTTGACCTCAGTTAGACATCAAATATAGATATACTAATGCTGGAGGAGATAAAAAAATATATATACATATTAGACAGTTTAAAACAATGCAAATATGCCCATTTTTATTCAACAGTAGTAGTAAGGTCATTATGTTTGTCAGTTTGTGTCCACAATGTGTGGGTTCTGCAGAGATATTAGTTGCCCTTTTCCTGACTTTCCTGCCCTTTGCCCTTTTTCAGGGCATGTAGGCCAGACCAAATGATCACAAAGTTTATATTTTAAAATGCTTTTAGCTTCCAGTTTTTGCAGTTTGCTTGGCTAGTTTTAACTGTAAATAGTTATGTGTTTGTATTCCCTATTAAAAATAAAATTCCTTTCTTTTTCACTCGGTGACATCTACCGACTTTTTGTTAATGCGGTCTTCTGCTCTTTATGTTTGGCAGGTTCACTGATTGGAAATGTATTTATTTTTATTATTAGTTTGTTTTGCTTTTGTCTTTAGCGTTTTATATTACCACTAGGTTTTGTTGGCTAACTGTAAACAGCAGTTGTGCGTGTTCATTCTAATAAATGTAATCCCAAAGCTATTCTACCTTTGGCAAATTTTGATTCAAAGAAATTCTGTGGAGGAGACTAAAGATTAGGGTAATGGCAAGGAGGCCTTTCAATAATACCAATGATAAATCCTCAAAATACCTGTGGAAACGAAGGTTTTACTGCTGCATTACCAATAGTTTATCAGGGTATAAGTAGTTTTTGACAAGCTATTTTAAGATGAAATGTGTGTGTGTGTGTATATATATATATATATATAGTTTCATTTTTTTTTACAGCTATGCTTTACTGCATTCAGCCTTCTTATCATCTGACTGTCTCATTCTGGCTTTTTGCATCTCTGCTTCATTTTATTCCCTATAAATAGTTGACTCTGAGTCTTCACTCTGCAGACAGCGTGCGGTCGTCATGTCCTGGGTCGCAACTGGGTATGGTGAATTCACTAATCAGAAAATCATCCGAGTCCTGAGTTTCAGACTAGCTGGTCTCTGGTCAGGCTGAACAATACGAATCACTGGGGTTTGTAGTCGCCGGCGTATTTCTCTGCGCATCTTGAATTAAAAAAAAAAAAAAAAAAAAAGCATGCTGAAAGAATAAATGTATTTCAGCATCTTGTGCAACTGGGTCAATGACTTGACACCAAGATGTAAGGAGTACTTTTAAATTAATATTAAATGTAGATACTAATATAGATACTCCGGCACATGCGTCCCCGAAGAAAACAACTCAGACGAAGAACGGTGAAGGTCTGACAGTCTGACTTGCATACATGGGGCTTAGCCTCCTTTGTTTGACTCTGACAATGTGAAATGATGGATATAGCAACGGATTGTAAAACTGAAGCAAGGCAGGAATGTATTTGTTTCTGTGCATGTTCATCAGACATTATTGATTTATTCAGCTTGCATCATCTGAACTAGTTTCGCAACACGCACCCAAACTTTTCATGCTTGTCTAAAGAACAAAGTGGCTTTTCTTCTTACTTTGTCCGTCTGTTTACTGGAATCATAGCGCTGCTGTAGTCTGCACCGTACTGAGCTAACTGGTGAGACTGGGTTCATTAATGGCTCACTTGGCGCCCACTCTCTGCAGTAATGCTAGCCTTGAAATTAGCTTTTAACTCCAGGTTTCTGGTTATAAAGCGTTGTCCACAAGAGGAAGAAACACTTGCCAGTGAATAAATATATGTGAATGTTTTTCTGTCTGTAACAAGAAAGACAGAATGCTGAGGGAGCTCAGTTGTTCTCCTCCATCATTTCCATTCATGCTAAGGCTAAGTCAGTTAATGTGTAGCTAGCTAAATGTAGGAGTCAATGTTTAGCTAGCTAAATATACGAGTAAATGTTTAGCTAGCTAAATGTACGAGTCATTGTTTAGCTAGCTAAATGTATGAGTCAATGTTTAGCTAGCTAAATGTATGAGTCATTGTTTAGCTAGCTAAATCCTCGCTGGCTAAACATTAACTAGATAATTAATTTGTGAGATTTATTGACCAAATGGCATATATTTGAGGAACTGCCTACATACAAGTTTGGCTCACCTGTATGCTGTGGACCTGAGTGTATTGGAAGTGTTGCGCTTGGTCTAATTAAAGTTTTTTGATAAGAGTTCTTCACATCTGTATTCTTGTTACATTACACTTTACAGAATTTTAAAAGCCCATAAAAAACCCCCAGAGTATTAGTTATGAATAAAGTGCTGCTTGAGCGTGTATTTTTGTTTTAAACACATGTAGTCGTATATTCATAGCAGGAACATGTCCAGTATTTGCTTTTCATTACGTGACCGGTTGAAATACTTGTTTTTTGCTGTATAACTTAAATCCACCTCACTTACTTTGACTCTATTTATTTATTATTTATTAGGGAATATTTTGACTTTTTAAGTGCCAAGTTATTTTTTTTTTAATATTAGAGCTTTTTTGTAACTACATGTAAACAAACATCGCTAAGGGCTTCCGGTCATTTTTGCAATTGTTGGATTAAACTGGATGGATGTAACGAGAGGATCTTTTGGTTGTGGTTCCGTCAATAATTTATTAGTTTCCATTATACAGCCTCTGTACCATCCTCCTCTGTCACACACACCCACTACACAGTACATGTACAACCCTTTACTGTACTTGTTCTGCTTCTTCTCTCACGCAGCTTGATTTCAACAGGCTTTGCTGAATCTCTCCACAATCACTCCTTTGTACCTGACAATAGCGTCTACTTGTTTAAATAAGGCATCCTATCGCAGACATAATGGTTTAGGTTCAGGAGGCTGTTTAGGTTTGATGTGGTTTTTTTTAATAATAAAATTCATAGTTCTCTGTCTCTTCCCTCTTCACACTGTATGTTTCTTGCAACTGCCTCTTTAGATGTCCCCAGTGATCACAGCATCAATGGATCAGTGTGGCACATTCATCATGATTTGCAAATCTGAAGAGCTCCAGCTCTGATTTTATATGGAGGCTCATCACGATAACCAGAAGACAAAGTTTTAACACTGGCTTTTTCTTTAGGAACCGGCTGTAACTTCTGGTCTTTTTTAATATATATATGTATAATATCTCTCACGTAGAAGTCAAGATCATGTTTTCTATTTTTGTTATCCATTTAATACATTGTAACTGCAGCTGACCCAGGCTTTTTGTGCCTAATCGCTGCTCGTTTCTTATTTTGCTCTGTTCCAGAAGTTTTGGATGTGCTAATGGACGACAAACTCAGCCAGAGGGTGTTTTCAAAGTCAGAAATTGTAAATATATTTGAGATTATAACAATAAGTTCATCCACGAGAAAAAATTGGAACATTCTTCTATGTATTGGTGGTATATAAGGATGGCTTTAAGTATGTTTCTACACTTCTGATACCGCAACATATGCAGGATGATCATCTGGAAAACGCAGATGAGATACATGTCTTACTTTGGTTATGCAAGGGTTACTAAAAGGCCACTATAGTAAACCAATGACAACAGTAATAATCTCATACACCCCTATGCAGATGCACTTTCTTCACTTTAGCAAGCCGAATGCTCAAACTGACTCCGACGGCAGAGTAGCCCGACCTATTTTCTGTTTAGTTCAGCTGATGAATATTTGACCACTTGGGGGTGCTCTTACACAGCGTAAGCATTGGACCACTAACCTGTTGATCAACTTGGAATGAAAGTTCTTTCCAGTGTGGACAAAGTGTGTAAACGTGAGAGAAATTGAGTAGAGCCAGCTGTTCAGTTAGAGACGCATCATAAGCGACACGTAACTCACGGATGTTACGGAAAACGATGGTTCACAAAAGGTGTTCCGTTTCTTCACAATCTGACGTCTACAAAACATAATTTTTGACATGCCAGCAGACATTACAAGGTAGCAGCGTGACAGCTGTTTGAATCATCATCAGTTAAAGTGTAGTGTTTAAAAAGAGCTTGCCAATCATGGGTAGGTCAATTATGTTCCCGTGTTTTTAGTTTTAGAAGGAATAAGGATTCTTGAACTAAGAAAAAATGTTGAACATTAGGAAGCATTCCTTGCAAGTGTTAGTGGTTTGCCTTGTATATATATGACACTTATGTTTTGGGAAACCGCTGTACAACTATATAAAACAACAAACAAGCATTAATAGCAAACCATACAAACAAAAAAAGCTCTTCAATAAGCTTAAATTAAAATAAGATTAAAAAAAGATTTGCTAAAATAATTCCAAATGTAGCTTCTACTAAGCATGCAGTTAATGCGGCAGAAATGTCCGGATTTCTAGTTTAGCTCACATTTACATATATTAGCATTGTGCGTCACATAAAGTGTGTTGAAAAGTTAACGCTCTTTAATTCAGCATTACAGAACCATTAGCACGGCTGCATTTATTTACTCTGTCCTTTTTGGCTCACATTTTAAATTATACAATAACCCTTCATGGGTTTTTTTCTCCCCCCTCTCCAGTTTGTTTTGATGATGACGAACCATGTCAGACCCAACAGGAAGTCCAGACGTAACTGGCTGTCTGTCAGTCTGGCCGAAATGCAGACGTCCGCTCCTTCGAATGCAGCGCAATGAATGTTTAATGATTCTTTATCACCCTTCAGAAAGTGGGGAGCGGAAAAAGGCAGTGAAGCTGCTCGAGTCAATTTTAATATCCCTGGATCACAGCCTGCGCTTCGTCGTGCTTATATCTTCATTATCTCCGTCCCCGTCGGTTTAATTTTAGACTGAGAATTAGCGAAGGAAAATGGGGAAAGAGGAATTCCTATATTTTTTTTTTCTCTCTCTCTTGCTTTTATGCAGAACTGAGAAAAATGTGATGTGGCTCGGTGCATCTGGCTCCAGGCGAGAGGAAATAGAGATAGTTTGAGGAGTTGACACAGTGAGTCAGAGTGAGTGTGCGGGACGTAGATGGAGGTGCAGTAGAGGTTTCGGTATCTGCGCTGACAGCTCCCTCCTGCAGCCTGACAGAGTTTCGTTGGGGATCCCAGGTTTCACCACTGCTGCCGCTCTGGGGTTTGACTCGGCGGTAAGCGCGATGCCCTGACCTTTTCATACTCGCTCTACAAATTTTCCCTCACACGGGGAACTCTATTTTTTTGCGACCCCTCCACCACCGCCACCACTTAGGCCTGTAGTCATGGATGGGAATGAAAAAGCCAACTGGAAACAAGATTTTCCAAAATGACTCATCACCCTTAATCCTCTTCTCATTAAATCCCGTAACAAACACAACTTTACTATTCAATCTATCTTAATTTGATATGATAAACCAGCACAAATTAGCACATTTAGACAATGTTTTTCCAAAAAGTAAAAAAAAATCTGAGGATTGTAGACTTTCATTTTAACCAAGAGCTTTGTGTGGATTTTTGTTGGTTTGTTTTTATCCATTCTTCCTTTTGGCATAGTTCAAGGACAGTGAAGCTACATAAAATACAATTTGAGTGAAACCTTTAGTAAGCTTGAATTAGCTTAGCATGCTAGCATACTGTCAACAAACCCTTGGCAGACCGGTGCATTTTTGATTCTTGAGCTGCCAACTCAAACAGTCTTTATTATCAAGCCGACAAGCTGATAGAATAGAACAGAAATATATTTTATCGTTCCTCAGCAGGGAAATTTCTGTGCAACAGCAACAAAGTGACAGGAAGTAATGGCAAACAAACTCAAACGCAGAATATAAAATATGCATAAACACAGAAAAGAATAAAATGCTGTACAGTAAGGACCAAAAACTGTACCTTCTAGATATTTAAGAAAAATACTCCAGTCCACTACAAAAGTACTCCACACTTTTGAAAGGGGCAATATTACATAAGGCAACATTTTAGCTGTAAACCAATATTGTTCTCTCATCAACAACATTCCTGGAGTATTGATTTGATTCTTCCATGCATTGTTTGAGAAATCCTTAATCTCCTGCAGCGACCGTTCAGTTGTGCAAAACGCCTGGTTGGACCTAGCTCCGCCTTACAGGAACAGCCCTTCCCCACGTCTCCCTCACTCAGCTCCTTCAGACTAGCCAGCAGCAATTAGCAAACAGCTGATGGAACTGCACATCAGCAGAGCTCACTATATTCTGATTAAAAAACGTTGTTGAAGGGTTAAAAAAGGAGCGACATTGTGACGACTTCCCGAAATCTCAATTTCAGCACGAGCAAGGAGTACTTAAAGAAACAGGCGTCTGATTTCAAGGCTGCAAAATTGCAAAGTCAAATTTCTTTGCACTTTCTTATGTAACAACTGAAGGTAACATAGTTACTTGAAGGGGCAACTTCGTATGCACCCTTGCAAATTCTCTCCACCTCACAATTACAAACAACTTTACATTTTGATTCCAACATTCAAATATGGGGATTTTTAAACGGGTGTGAATACTTTTTTAAGTTGCTCTCGGTGTCGCGCGTTGACAGATGGTCAGCGCTGTTGGTGCGGCGCCGTCAGACCACGTCTCCCACAAGGCAGAGGTTTGAAGCAGAAACAGCAGCGCTGAGAAGGGCCCCCGCCATCTGGGGCCCCGCAACAGATGCTGCAGACAATTCAGAGGCCACACGTGTCGCACCACGTTCCGTACACAAGGCTGACTGTAATGCCCCGAGCGGTGTATTAGTTCAGGTGTGCCGGCGCGGTGGAAATCGTTTGATTTCCTCTCCTGCCTCTCGCGGCAAACTGACTCTGACACGCAGAAGCCGCAAACCTCATTCCGTCTCTCCCAGTCCCGTCTCGTCCGTCTCCCTCATCGGGCCGCCCCGCCACGTCCGAGTCGGCGTCCGTCGTCGTTTGCCCTCCTCCCCGAAGAGCGCCGCGTCTCACCACGCTGCTTGCCGCCAACTGTAGTTAATTGAGAATGCAGTGGGAAAACAAAATCAGGAAGACAAAAAAAAAAAAAGACGGATGAGCAAACTGTTGCCCTGTTTCCCTTTTCCAAACCCCTGGCTCCACACCTCTGCTTTTCCTCCACCTGCAGTACTTCTCCGCCTCTCCTCCCATGCAGCAGAGAGCTTTAAATGAGAAATGTATTGTTTCCTCCCCTCAGTCAAGTCGAAAGAGTAATTGAGTTAATCTGTCTGACGGCTGTCTGTTCGGCACGAACAGATTGCCTGCCTCTGTTGGCTGTGATGGAATCGCGGCTTTAAAAGATGGAATAAAAATGTCACTGCATCTTTAATGGCAGTCAGCCTGACATTTCCCGGGAAGCTTTTCATAGGTAGCAGCGAATTTTATTTTCTTTCCCCGCGGAATGGGAGGAAATGTCATTTCATTCTGTTATTTCATTGTCGGATTTCTATAAAGCATCGGGAATATTTCATCAACTAAGTAAGTCAGGTTTATTTGAGTCATGTTGTCATTGTTCAGAATATAGAATAAAAAATAAAGTATAGGTAGTGTGTGTAGCAGAGTGCTTTGCAAAGGTTTTCGTAATCCTTTGTGGTTTCAGTTTCATAACCACAAGTGTACTTTGAGTATTTTATTCGGCTGACCAACACAAAGTAGTTCACAAATTAGGAGGTGATATGAATTTTATGTATTTTATTCACCTCCCAGCCCCCTTTAATTTGAACACAACTCAGCAGACATCTCACTTTTAAGTGACTCTGTTAATCTGAGTTTGCTCACATGAGTTAAGAGGCATCGCGATGACAAAGAAACACAGCAGGCAAGTCGTAGAGGAAGTTATGGTAGAATGTTAAAGCAGGTTTAGCTTAGAAAACTTGATCCTCGGCGATAGTCGGCTCACAGATTTCTTTCGGTAAAACTTTATTCGAAGGGATGACATGACACCGTCATGAACATGAACGAGTCTTCACGAATGTTTACGACTGTTGTTATGAAGTGTCATTCGGTAAATAATGGCACTTTCAATGCACATTTCAGTGAAACTTTGCATTAAAAGTATCGTTATTTACGAAATGACACTACATGATAACATTCATATACATTCATGAAGACTCCTTCATGTTCATAATAGTTGTGTCATGTTTATGACACTGTAATGTCGGTCTTATGCAAACCCCATGGTTCAATCAGACATCAACCTATACACGTATTTTGTTTTCAAACTCCACTGAAGTTTATTTCACACTTCAGGTTGCAACAAAACAAACTACAAACCATCTTTACAGTGAAACACTTTCATGTAACTGTTTTTTTTTTTAGTTCTATACTGTTTCAAACATATTTCTTTATGTTTTATTTGTAGCAATATTCAACTTTGCTATCTTCAATACATTTAAGAAAAGCCTCTGTGCAAAACGGGGTTAAAACATGAACAGCTCGCTGAGAGTCCTCCTGCAATGGCATTGTGGCCCCCTCAGTGGGCGCGCCCCTCACTTTGGGAACCGCTGGCAAAACAGATTAAAATATATAGAGGTTTGTGCGCAAAGCCTCAAAGGGCGTGATTACTTTTGGACGGCAGCACTAAATACGGGTCGACTTCTGTGTCACACATCAAGAAAACCCAAACATCCTCCAGCCAGTCACTCGCGGCTGAATAACAACGAAATGTATAAACCGAGAGATGAATATTAGTCGTCTCCTCACATCCAGCCACCTTGCAAATTTGCCTGTGTGGGCACAAATTTGCTTATCCTACCTAAAGAGTAACCATGCCAACATAGCAATTGTGCCTAATGGATTTCACTGTAGCGTTATTGCTGAACACACAAATAGTAATGGGATGAATAAAAGCTTTTTTCCCCGTGCGCAGCAGAAAGATTGAGTTCAGTTTTACAAGTCCTGGCAGGATTATTTGATTTTAGGCTTTGCAGATTTTATGGAGGCTTCTGAACTGGAAGTCTCAGTGCAAGAGGAAGGAACAAAAAAAAGACAAAACAAATACGGATTGGCGCTTCCGGGTGATTTGCGTCGGATCCTTAAATAGAATCGACCGAGTGGTTCAATTATCATTCCGCCGCGCACATGGTCTAAATAAGTGAAGAGACAAGAAGCTGGCTGAAAGCGATATTGTCAGAGACATGCACTGTGTTGATAGAGGGAGCGTGTTTATTATACCTTGTCACAAATAATAAAGGACCAGCTTTAAAAACAGCATAGCGGGCTTGCTAACAGAAGCCCAATGGTTTTCCCCCAGTACCACCACAACGCTAGGATGTTTTAAACCATACTGCAACAGGACCTTAACTTCCCACTGGTTGTGTTTTGTCACAAAAGCAAGAATGGTATGAAATGATTTTGCACAATCAAAAAAAAAAAAAAAAAAAACCCAAAACAAAAAAAAACCGACAGAATAATTAAAGGTTTCTCACAAACCCTTGCCTTTGTTTGGATGCAAGAAATGCCAGAGATATGCATGAATTTTCTTTGTGATGCTCATAAATTACCTGGATAATTGATCTTCTGATCCGTTTTGATGTTATTTCCGGATCCAGGTTCAGTTCATGTTTGTGTCCTTCAGTTTCTAATGTTGGATTTTCAAGATATCATTGACTCGACTTCCCTTTTGAGATCCGTTTAAATCAAAAACCAATGTGCTTGAACCACTTCTCTCTCTTTTTTTTGTTCTTTTTGTGTCTGTTTGAGCTAATTAGCACGGCGTTACCACGGATCTGCTTCCTCGTAAACAGCTGATGCCAGAATTGCCTTTGAGTACTTCTAAAAGCAATCCATTTGTACTAAAGTTTGAAAAACAGGGTGCCTAAGACAAAAAGTCTCAGGTTTTTAGCACTTGAACTGTGTGTGACAAGACTGAATCATTTCAAGAAAGACTAAAATATCTTTTAAATCTTTCATATCCCTTAGATGTGACTGCTTACTTAAAGGAAAAGAATGTGAACATTGTGGAAAAATGCCATTGTTTTTCCTCTTTCATTTCAGGAAGTTAGTATTTTGTGTTCTGTAGACTCTGTATACCTAGAGTGAAGTATGTCAAGACTTTACTTCTTCTAAAATGTATTACTTACAGATAATGAAAACCCAAAATTCAGTGCCTGCTTTAAAGCCACAGCGTATAACCTTTACAAAAATATAACTTTTTTTTTTTTTTTTTTACATATCTGGCCAAAATGTCGCAACATTGTCCATACATATTCTCCATCTCCTCCCAGTTCTATTATTGCTGTTGTAACGCTGTCAATCAATCTCATGTACATGCTGCTATTGGCAGAAAAACAGTTTAGCACTAGTTTAGCATGTTTATCCGTCATCATTGGTGGCCTGAACATTTATTGCAGACGTGGTTGTGCTGAAGCAGCTGTAGCTTAGCAGAGAGAAAGGGAGAAAGTCTAAACTGCCAGCAGGTTTTATCAAATGCTTTCCACAGTCACCAAGTATCATTTGAGATGTGTTGTTACAGTGGATTTTATTGTCGAGGATGCGACTGAGACGTCTGCAGCAACTATATGACGCAATCACGTTAACATAGGCCAAAACCTCTCAGGGATGTTTCTCACACCATGTTGAATCTGTGCCACGAAGACGTACAGCGGTTCTGAAAGCCAAAGCTAAGCCGTCCTTCCTGGTGCCAGCGATGTGAGTGAAGCGTCTTTACAACGTCAGCCCACTGAAGCTGATGTCAGTTCTATCCAAAATGCCCCAGACCAGCTCTGAGCTGTAAGACGTGGTCCAACGTTTGCTGCGCGCCAACCGTCTTCATCGAACGGCTCGGTCGGTGGGTTTATCGTTCTCTCCCTCATCAAGGTCTGAGCTGTCAAGAGTCGGCGGGTTATTTGTCAAGCTGTGCCGAGTCGCATGCAAACGAAACTAAACACGGGTGACAATTAGCCGGGGAGGCTCAAAGTCCACTTTTACCAGCTCAATGAAGGAAAAGAGAGAACGTTGCATCTCGGGTTGCAGCCGCAGCGACTAGAGGGATGAATGACAAATAATGCAAAGTGTACAAAACGTCATCAGCGCAGAGGGCAAACACTGTCCTTTTTTTAGTGAATAGCCTCTGCTAATAATAGCACACCTTCACATTTGTGACTGCGCGAGCGGTAAGATAGATTTGTAAAGAGGAGCAGATGACAGCTGAATAGAATTACCAAGACTTTCATCTCAAAGTTAAATTAACGACGAAGTGCCTTTCTGCTTTTCTGTGCTCGAATCTCCAAGTAGGCTGGAAATGATTGCTTAATGAATAGTTAGCAGCTCTGTGGCAGTTCACCCTCTGCCACCTGTTTTGCTCTAGTTGCATCAGCATTTTCACTTTCTGGTCCCCAGAGGTGAAGGAGGTGGAGGTGGGTTGGGGGGAGTTCTCCTGGGTTTCTGACAGCGATCAGGGGAGTTGAAGCACCGCTGAGCCGAACTGTGCTGACAAAGCCAAAAGGGCTGTGCACTTCAGGTTCTGGAGTGGCTGGATCGATGAAGGGCCATCACTGTGGCCTGAGGGGGGGGGGGAAACGGCTGCCACCATCCTTCATGCTGCACTGGACGTCCTCATCCGCCTCCCCTGTCACTCCTGCCTGCGGCACAACAAAGCGCTTTACACCCGGCGTGCATCCGGAGTGCAGGCACGCATCATTAGCATGTTGCCACAGACGGCGTTCCTAACGGGCTCGGGACGGGGGCCCAGCGTCTCCGCGAGCGCTTCTGCAAAGTTCCGCGCACGATGCACAGATCACTTTTTGGCATGCGAGTCTGACTGAAATCAGACTTGGCAACAAAAGACCGTGTTGTGCAATTAATTCTGCATTTTAAAGCCTGAAGCTGTGAAGGTCGACGCTAAGCGCTTTCCTCCACCGCAGACCCAGTTTACATAACGATTTGCAAGTTTTATGTTTTTTTTTTTTTTTTTTACTCTCGCATTTAACGGCTGATATTTATGTCAACAAAGAGGGGGTTTCGTCGTGAACGTTTCTCAGAACTCGGGCTGTTTTGTGTGAACGCTGTGCGGGGGCCAAGCAAGAGAATCGTGTTGGTTTGAGTATAGTGCAGCAAATTGAATGAAACAAAAGAGGAAATGTCTCTTGGTGCTGCGAAACTGCTAATTTAATGATGCTGCTTTTTTTTTTGTTTGTTTTTTAAGAAAACGGGTCCTTGGCGTGTTTCTGTTTCACTTTCTATAAAATGCAGATAAACGTGGCCAGGCTTTAGATCCTTAAGCTTTAATTACAACAAAAACAGAAATTATCAGACATCCCCGAGGCCCCAGCAGTAGATTTGAGAAGTGCTTTCAGAGCCTGGCAACCAGCCACCGCATCTCTGTTGCCAAGCTAACAGATTCAGACGGCATATTTAAATTATTTGTTATGAGGAAAATAATAATAGATTCATCTTTCTACAACCTATAGTTGATAAACATTGACATACAGAAAAGTAAATGCTTTATTTCATATTTGAGTTAGTTTTTGTAATCTAATATTCAGCAGCTTGCAGCACCAAACAGTTGGTAATTAAAACTGAAATAGCAGAAACAATGCTTTGGAAAAATCTCCATTTATTATTATTATTATTTTTTTTTCATTTTGTCACTCGTAGTGCTTTAAAACCTTCAAACAAATGTTAGTATCAAACAAACATAGTTAGAGTAAATACAGAAGGCTGTTTTTAAATGATTTACTAAGGGAGAAAAAAAGCTACGGAACCAGACCTGATCCAATTAAAAAATAATTTGTTCCGAAATGTAACAACGGGTCGTGCTGCCCTTATTGGTAACAAATGCTATCAAGCAATTGCTGTTCTCTGGAGAACTTTATTTAACGTTTACACACTGAAGGATTGATTTGCTTTGTTTGCTTATGATCAGAGTCCCAGTGGCGTAGAAAAGGCTTTGTAGCCCCTTTCCAGACTGATTTTGACCAGTAACTTTTGTTTTCTGCTCTCCTTGTGTGCTTCTTAACACAATTTATTAGGAAGCCTAATGCTTGAGTCAGGATGTAGATTCTTAGGCAGGGTAATTATGATTCCAAGGCCATTTAATGCCAACGCATCTTTGTAACGTTGACATCAGAGCTAGCATGCTAAGCTAACGCTGTTGAAAGTCGGCACCAAGTCAAAAAAGGTCAGTTTAGTTCTTGCATCTGTAGAAAATCCATTTCAAACACAGGTTTAACATAACATCAGCAATGTTTTTAAATAATCATAGGCATGTATTGCTATACTTTAGCTGAGCATCCATTGGTCCAACTGGATTTGAACTGATGTAACGAGAAAATGTGAAGCGGACAGAACAATGCTAAGCGCTAAATGTTTTTCCAAATCGGTGTGTGTTTGGGATCATTGCCATTGTTTGGGATCATTGCTAACCCCCAAACTCTGCCTCCTATCAGCGACGTGGCTTAATTTGACGTACCTGTTGGGAAGGTCTCAACTTGGCTACTGTAGGAAATGTGATGTCATTGGTTGAATTATCCAAAAGGCCTTTGAAATGTGATGTGGAGGCTATTTACCAAACTGCTCGGTGCAGATAAAGAATATCTCCGTCAGACAGAAAACTGGAAGTTTTCTCCTTCGGAGCTCATGAGCTTTTTGCCTGTTATTTGCAGGTGACAAGATAAAGTGGCTTGTTGCGTCAAATTTTTCTCTCCTAAGGTTTTTCACAATACTTTCCGCTTTCATTTGTTCCACTTTGACTTTTTTTTTCTTCCTGCTTTTACCGAGTTTCTTTCACTGCAAGAATTATGAAACTTTTTGAACATTTTTATCAAGCCGTGGATATTTTTCTCTCAGACATCTGACAAAAAATAACTTTTACTACTTCGGTGTCGCGAGACTAAAATAAAACCTTAGACTGGATTAGTCAGTTCTAGTCAGACGTTTCAGGAGCAGTACAGTTATTGTCGTAAATGTCATGATATTTTTTTTTGTGTGCGTCTTTGAACCATTACTTCTTTTTTTTTTTCAAAGTGGAATGATTACGCAAATAAAGCGGAGAGTTTCGATGAGAACTGGGTGAACAAGTTTGAATCTCTCGTGGATTTTCTTTAAATCTCACGTGTTTACATGTTTATACCTACTTAACCAGCCTTATTAGCAGAATTGGTACATATCATTAGAAAAGTTGATTTTCACCTCATGGACCCAAAAATGAATCATAGTAGAAACATCTTTATTTGACAGGGTGTCAAACATGTTATGAACATGAAGAAGTCTTTATGAATGTGTTTGATGGTTGTCATGAAGTGTCATTCGGTAAGTAATGACATTATTAATGCAAAGTTGCACTAAAAGTTGCATTGAAAGTCCATTAAAAATGCAAACTTTGCATTAAATTGTCAATCTTTACAAAATCATGCAAAATGTGCACTTTTATTGGACTTTTAATGCAACTTTTAGTGCAACTTTGCATCAAAAGTGTCATTATTTACCGAATGACCCGTCATGACAACAGTCATAAACATTCATAAAGACTTCTTCGTGTTCATAACATGTGTTATGTCGTGTTTATGACCGTGCCATTATGGACACCCCTTCAAATAAAGTGCTACCGCAGCTTTTATTTAAAGCTGCAGTAGCAGAAAAATATTTTGGTGCTGATGGATCGAACAAACGTTCATGGAACAGGTGAAATAAACAGGAATGGCTTCAATATTGTTTTAGCTTTAGCTTAAACCAACAACATTGTAGTTCACAGTAGTAATCTATTAAAGATTGGATAAATACAGTTGAGAAAATAGCTCTATGCAATTAAGATTGAATATGTAAATACTCTGAAGCGACATAACATGCCAAATCTGTTACTAAAGAACATTTAAGTATTATTGGGGGTTTGTTTGAGCTCCTGACTGCAATCGTAGCATTTCTTTGCTGTACATTTTGAACTTTTAATTCGGATAATGGTCAGCATTGCCACCAAAGACGACCCCCCCTTTATATCTATATATATATATATATAGCAACTTGCCCAGGAAGGGCAACAGCCTATTCCCGTCAATTGCGCGATAACACGTATACCTCAGCCGTTCCCACCTGATAACCTAAACAGCCTGATTCTTTATAGATTAATGACTTGTCTCCAGCTAATGTATTTTTATCACAAGGTCAAAAGTGATGTATTATCAGTTAATGAGAAATACAGAAATGTCTGGCATGGGGGAGGTAAACACACATTGAGACTCTCATTTGACCTTTCAAAGAGGGGTTTTTTTTGTTTTTTTTTCCTGGCCTGCAGCGAGTTTTCCTGCAGTGATAAGACTAATGGTTTTAGTGCCACGGCCCGGAGAGACCCACCTCCTATTCCCTTTTGAGTAGACGGTTGAGCCTCTCTTATTGAGCCTCCTACATCTTTGGCCGACAATGAGGCTCAGGACTGCCCACTTAAGGGTCTATGCCGACGATAAGGGCCTCTCCTGATCTCCCGCGATAACCGTCGCCGTGGGATATGTCGGAGAATGAAGGAGGCGGCAAAACGCTCCGTCGGCGACTTGTGAGCCCCGTATGCAAATCAAATATCTTTTAAAGACTTGAGAGACAAAAGGGACATTCGAGGGGTGGAATATTTTACCCTCTTGTCCTGCCGGCTCCTTTCTCAGCCGAGTGTCATCCAAGAAGAGCGCGGCAGGAAGTCCAAATGACGATCTTCATTATTTAATTTCACTTTGGTTCAAAGCTTCGCTTCAAGCGTTGAGTAAGTGCGAGAGAGTCTATTGAAATCCCCACTTTGCCATCTCTGTAATCTTGGCATTTAAGCAGAGTTAGGCGGTGGGATTCATCAAAAAGTCCTTAAGAGGACAAATGGAAATGTTGGGTGCAACTGATTAGTCACGTGTTTAATTGATTTTTTTTTTTCCCTTCCTTTTTTTTGTGTGATTTTGTAAGAGGCTGAGCAACTGAGCAGCACATACCGGTTTAAAGAAAGTTTTCTCTTTGAATCATGGCTCCCTGTCCAAGCCTGAACCACGACTATTTAATGATTGATATCATGCAGTGACGCTGCAGCTAGAAATCTGTGCCCGGTTATGTTACTAATTCAGTAATATTTAAAAAAAAGAAACAAACGATTTATTAATCACAATGTTTAATTCTGGCAAATTTCAAACTTTTGTTATTGAGCGGCGACGACTTGGCGAAACCACTGGAGGCGTCGGATTGAACTTAACAGGGTCGACGTAGAACGTCTTACGTGCACTGTGTATTGGACGTCTCCCATTGTAACAGGTGAACCTTTCAGTGGTGTGTGTGATGACTGCAGAATAAAAAACACCAATGGCTGGCGTCCACCAATCTACCCCGACTTGCTGCTCAGCACATCTCTTCCAGTGTCTCACAATAGCAAGAATTGATGTGTTTTGCTCACCACCCCGGTCTCGGTGTGTTTTTGCTTTAAATCCCGCAGCCAGCTTGTCACACACAGCGTTTATTATTGCTACATTACACCATCTGGCTCCAAAGCCAGCTAAACCTTACATAAGTCACCCGGCAGTGAATGAATCACTAGGAGGTCCAAAGGAGCAACAGAGGAAAGTTTACGTCTACCTCTCTTTCCAAAAAGTAAAATGAACAGGAGTCGATTATTTCTTTTTTTTGGAAAAGATCTAAAGTCTTCTCTACACATTGTTGGGAAAATACTAACTAGCTGGTATTTTCTTGGCGAGTTGCTGTGTGTGTAAATGCTTTGAATACTTTAAAATACCTTTTTTGTTACTTTATGGATCATTGAACGCCTCGGCACTAAAATACATTAAAGACTTGCTGGTGTTCTATCGACGTTCCGGACTTCTTGGGTCTTCTGGTTCTGGTTCTGCTCTGCATCCCCAGAACCAGAGTCAGACAATCAAATTGTTCCAGAAAACTGCAAAACAGCCAAAACACCGAGTTATTTTAAATCAAGGATAAAAACTCACTGGTGTGGAGTTGACTTTGATTAGCAGTAAGTGAAACACTCGCTCTTAACTTGTATTTGCTTGATGATTTTCACGATGGCATTTGGTATAATTAACGTTTATTGCTCATAACTGACGACCGCATGACGTTGTTTACGATGAAACGCATGCGTGTGCTACAGTCTTACACGAAACACAGACAGTTTCACAGGTTCACTCATCTCCATGAATTGCTTCAGTCTTTAAGGTCTATGATGTAAATGTGACGTCTATCTTTTATTCTTTGTTATGATCAGATTTATTTCTGGCTTTTACTCATTCGTTACTGCTCGCCCTTTAGTAACAGCTAACCACCCAGTGAAGATGAAGCGTTAAAACTTCGACCGTTAAGTAAAAGAACAAATAAACACTGGCGCATGAAGTGAAGGCCGTGCCTAAATCAGGCCGGTTTTGACACTTATAGCTCAATTATGGCGTCAGTGAGCGTTACGCTGGTGAGATGCGGCCCAGGGGTCAGAAACCAGACATGATGTAAGCAATATTCAGGCCATTTGGAAGTCTTTTTGCGGGCGAGGCTGGCCACTCACTCCTGTCTGGGTTTATTCTGTTCAAATACAAATCTTCGTGCTGTAATGAGATTTCATAAGTCCTTGTGGCATACAATGTTTAAGCCCCTCGAAACACAACAGGATGAATCCAGTGTTGAAAAACACGTTTTTAGAACTCATAAAGCCTCCAAAAACACAGAATTTGACCAATATTTATAAGTCAACCATCGACTGAAGAGACCATTTCAAATGCAGCCTGTTGTCTGTAGAACCTTTGTTACAGTTTTGGGGGGAAAAAATGCAGATTCTTATTTTACAAATGTTAAATTGTTCCTGTGGACTTCATATTGTACTTCTATAGGTGGATGAAGAAAAGAAAATTGACAAAACATGAATTCCTCTTACATTTTTTAAGTGCCGGCGTCATTTTTGATGTGGTCGTGTTTTGAATAGAGCGCCTGTACCGGGATCAAGGGTTTGAAATTCACATCTGGACGGGATGAGTTACTGTTGCTATGATGTCACAATCTTGTTTCATTGTTTCTTACTGAAAAATCAATTGATTATCTGGGAAGGAATAAAATTCTCCAGTTGGTCAGATAATCTTATAGCTCAGTAATCTGATGAGGTAGCATGACATGGTTTTTCACAAAACTGCAATGGAAACACTTTTTTTTCCCCGCGTAGTGCAAGTCAGATGTTACTACTCTTCAAAATGAAGAAGAAGAGAGGAAATAGTAGGAGGATTGTTTCTGCTCCACCAGAACTCTCACAGCATAGTTCATGAAAAGTTGTCTTTCGAATGTGTTGAATCCATAACTCTAATGTAAAATTGGCAATTACAATTTCCCCAAAATGTCGCAGAGATAACTGCTCCAAAGTATAAGGAGTTTGTCGCTCCAACGCCTGAATAACACGCCGCCGTCTCCTCTCATGGCTGATGGACAGCACAGGGTTACAAAGTAATATTCTTTGGAAGTCGTCTGTTTTTTCAACTGAATTAGGACTATTTTGCGACCCTGAATCCTGAAATGACATCCATTTTTCTCAATCAGGTCTCAATTTGATTCAGAGGAATCTGATCTTCTGACAAAATTGGTGACATTTTTGTGACTTTATCAGTTCATTTCTCTTAATGTTTCTCATCCAAAAAAGGTTTTGGAAGAAAAAAATTAATTTCTAACAGAGTGTATTAATTAAATGTTACAAACTTGTATTTCTGTAAATTGACTAATAAACAGTGAAGAGGGTAAGTACATGTGGATTGAACATTACGTCTTGATTGTGTAAAATCCCTCGTCTCTTTTCTGTCCTGATGGAGTCTCTCCTCCTGCTCATCACTCATTGATCCTCAGGAGACCGATCCAGATGTGAGAACAAGTGGTGCATTTTGATGCTCATGTTGCATCCATAGTTCAGAAAGTTGATCTGATTGAGCAAAACCAGAGTGACCTTTGGATTCAGCAGATCAAAATGACCCTAAACCAGTTGAAAAACCCCAGATAATCTTTTTGGCGGGTGACCAGTGTAATCAGCGTTGGATCCGTGGCTGAATTATGAATACATTCCATGTAGCTGTTTACATCCGTCGCTGCCTTGATTGTTGATGACTTCTCACGTGAACAAACTTCTTCAGAGGTGATTTTATACTAATTTCTTATTGAATGGAAACACCTTAATTGTGAAACTGTTTCTTTTTCAACCCATTTGTAATGGAAACGCAGCTACAGAGGCTCTAAGAGCGTTACCATCCAGAACCGTTGTCTTCCTTCCTAATGATGACATTTGCAACAGGCTCGCCTCCATTGCTTTTTATAGCATATAACACTTCTTTGTGTTCTTATGACATGCATACTCTATTAAGCAGGCTTGGAATTAAGCTAAAACAACTTCGATGTGTGTCCTGGTTCCTCACAAGGACGGGCTGAGATCCAGTGGCGACACTCTGAATGTTTCACGTTGGAGGAAGCAATTACCCGCCATCACCGCACTCTCATCCCTCCGCATCAGCGTCTCAAAGCCTAGATCCAAAATCAAAACAATGTGAAGAGGCCATCTTCAGTGGGCAATAAAATAAAAATCATGGCAGTCACGAGGTTCGAAGCGGCCCTCGGCGTACGTAACCTCGGAGACGGCCCCGATCTTTTCATGGGGAAAACTGGGCTGAGTTTCGTCCCTGGTCTCCGACTGTGGAGACTAATGTGGGGTCATCACTCGTCCCCCGGGGTAGAGGGGCTTGAGCTGAAGACAGGATTAAAGGGAGATGGATGAGAGAGCTGGATAATGAAGGAGATGCGTCGCAACTCTTAACTCACGGCTTTAGAAGACATGATCCGGGCCGCGGAGGAGGGAGGTGGAGCCGATACGGACGCGCATTTCATCGCAGATGAATTTTAATTTACTCATTTAATTTATTGAGTAATGGGTTTACTCACTGCCAATTTTGAGTGAACCCATTGCTGCCGAATACGACCGTCATTATTGGTGGGCGTAGCTCACAGATGCATCACTTCGTTCTCCACACCCCTGCAGCATCTCTGCCGAGCCTGACAAATATTTCTGTTTCTATGTAAGCGTATATTTGTAATGCTAATTCGGGAGCAATTGCGAGGAATCAAACGCGAGTTGCTGAACACAGCAGCTAAACAATCACCAGGGAGGGATGCAAACGCTTTTATGCTAATGAGACGAGGGGAGTGAGGAGGGAGAAGGCGGGGAAAAAAAAGAAGAGAAAAAATAGAAGGAACCAGGGAAAATAAATTCAAAACCAAACGGCTCAGCGAGCGGATGAGGGTGATGGAGAGCAAGAGAGAGAGATGAAACGGAAGAACATAAAAAAGAATGGGGGAGAAAATTAAAAGCTGATTACCGTCTGAGTGAGTCTTTGGTTTCTCTCCGGATCCGGGCCGAGTTGTGCTGCGGGTCGGTCGGAGGGAAAGAGCTTGTTTTGTTGTTCTGTTCCCCCCCCCCGGTCCTTATAGTGTTTATTATAGCCGGTCTCCAGGGTAATCACATCCAGCTAAAAATAACCAGTTAAAAGGTACTGCAGTCATGAACTCTGAAAGCAGGCCGGGCGCTGCCTTCTCCCGTCGTTTTTTTATAAACTGCAAAAAAAATAAATAAAACACCACCTTTATCTGAAGAAAACATGTTTTTATTATAGCTGTTACAGGCCTTGAGTGACAGTCCTGTATATTTCCCAGAAGCCCCCCCTGTGTCTGCCTCCTGATCCTCGCCCACAGTTTGCTCACGCTCTCCCTCTTTGTCACTCGGCTCAGCTGAGGTCCCTCTGCCTCACTTAGGGCTATGTGAAATTATTATATTGTACCAGGAGATAACAGACACTGTGTAGCCTCGCGGCGCTTTCCTTGCTTCACCTCCTTAAAAGCGATAGCGCTGTGATAGAGCGCGGCTCTTTCTCTGCTCGCGCTTAAATCGAAAGGGAAGCCTTGAAGCCAAGGTCTGGTGAGTGGGAGCCAGATGAAAGGAATGAAAGAGAAGGTTCCCGTTACGTGTTTGTGCAACTCTCCACGATTTCGAAAATAAAAAGTAAAATGAAATCAAAAAACAAACACAAAAACAACCCCTCGTTATCGTAGCTCTCTCCGGAAAGGGGCCGATAGCTTAATCAGGCGGGATGCGGTTGGGAGTCGGTTGGGAGTTGGCGGGTTTGTGCGAGGCGTCGCTCGCCTCGCCGCCCCGATGGAAGTTTGGCGCAAAGAGCTGGAAAGAGAAATTACACTCACAAGGTCCGATCTGAAATTAGTGGGTAAATGCTGATGAGATGGTCGGCCAAACAGTCACACGGGGAGAGATTCAAGGGTAGTCGATGCTCATTAAGGCTCAAAGGCTGACTAGAGTTACGTAAGATATTGCGTGGTGTGTTTTTGGGTGATCTTGGCATAAATAGTGACGAAGTTTTAAGGTGTCTTTTATGCCATTTTTGCACTTTAGTTTCCCCCCTCATCTCTTATATTTGGTATTTCATCTTTCTGCCAGGAGGAAACCACCTGTTACATCTTCTGAAAACCTGATCTGTTTGCTGTTAGTAAACCGCGGCTATGAAAAGTTAGTTTCAAAACCGGGTTTAAAGTCTGTAGAAATCTCGTGGTGATTGTATGAAGAACGGAGGGATTTGTTCTTTCTCCCAGGGCTGCAGGAACAAAGTGACACTAATCTGTTCTTGCAGTCTGGTTTGGAGGTTCCTGCGCCTTGTTCTTGACACATAGTCCAGACTGAAGTGATTTTTTTTTTTTTTTTGCCTGATATGTGAAACTATGAAGTGCTGGAGTGGTAAGGACCTCTGGGAATTCTGCACTTTACTTCTTATGAAGCATGAAATGTCCTTGCTAGCAGGAATTTTGTTCTTGTTCTAGCAGGCGTTAGGAAAATAACCAGTTTCCCTGTTCTTGCAGAGTACATGCTGGACTTTAGGTCATTTTCTCTCTCTCTCTTTCTGGCAGTGCACTCTCCCTTCCCCCACCTCTTGCTGCACACCGTTAGTTATCCAGGTTTATTTTTTGAAGCTCTTCTTTGTTGAAACCATTAGTACTGCGTCATCTGCATACAATAAAACCAAATGTCTGCACGTGGCTTTTTGGATTCACCACCTTAAACGAGGCATACTTATATTAAACTTCTAACTTTTATTTCACCCTTTCTTCCTCTGCAGAAACCAGAAAAGAAATCAGATATAAAGAAGACACATTCATACCCCCCCACCCCTAAAAAAACAACTTTGTCTCATCTTGATATGTTCAATCTCAAAAAGCTCACTAATGGATTTAAAATCTGAATCCACAACACCGATTATTCTTTGCAAAGCAACACTCTTTTGGAACAACATTCAGATGCGCAGTTCCATCAGGTGTTTGCTAATTGCTGCTGGCTAGTCTGAAGGAGCTGAGTCGTGGGGCAGGGGCTGCTGTTTGAGGCAAAAGCTCCGAAATTTAGAAACTGCGGCTCAGAGGAGGAGCTTCGTCCTCGAAGGCGGGGCTTGGTCCACCCACACATTTGATACAGCTGAACAGTTGCCACGGGAGATGAAAGGACTTCTGAAACATACATGAAAGAATCAAGGCAACACACCAGGTATGTTTTTGATTTGGGAATTACTTTATATGGCGATGTAAAGCTAAAAAAAAGAAAATTTTACATAAAACTTCCCCTTTTTTGTATCAAAATAAAAAAGAGGCAACATTTTTGAAAGATGGCAACATTTCAAATCTGATCATGCTCTACATTATTATTATTATTATTTGTGTAAATACTGACATGAACCCAAGAGGTTGTCATGCTATTGGACTCCCTGCCTGCTTCATCGGAAGCAGGAATCAGACACACAGGTGCCCTCTAGCTGCGGCTGTCTCAACAGTTAACAAAACCACAAACAAACCCACACACACATCCGCAGAGCAAAGAAAAGCTCCTGGGCTGAGTGGTGGAGTATTAATCACACTGACGCCTGGCACTGCGATCTGTGACCCAGTCTTTTAATTGCATCCGCTCTGCTTTGCTCCGGCTCTCCCTCTTTATCTTGCCTTTTTTTCCCCCCCTCCTTACTCATTCCTCAAGCCGCCTCATTCCGGCGCCCCCGAGAGGAGACTAATGCGGAGATAAGAGGGAGGGCCGCGGATGCGCAGAACCCAATCGCTCCTTGCAAAGAGACGTGCGAGGCAGCCGAGCGGAGCGGCACTTTGAACGTGGCGGGATTCAAACCGACACGCAGAGCGAGCCGCACTGAGGAACACGATGGAAGTGCCGGGGCGGCGGCAATTACAGAGCGGCAAAATGATCACGATCTCTTAAAATATAGTAACAATTTTGAGGAAAGAAAAATTAAAAATCAATGCGCAGCTAAGTGAGCGATCCTGGACTTTCTTCGTGCGCGGGTGACAGATGTTTTCAAATCTGTTTACCGTTTCGCAAATTGCATTTTTTTCCCCAAATTGCATCAAAGCCCCACATGTATTTAACTGGCAGCTTATTTGTTTACTTCATTCGTTTACAGTTTAAAAAGGGACGCGTCACGTGTTTTGAATGAAAAGGAGTAAATGGAAGAAAAGAATCTCAAAAGTCAATTCGCTGTGCCATCAATCAACCAATCGGTGCATCTTTAAACACAAAACGGTCTGTATATATAAAATAATAATAAAAAAGAATAGAAACTCAGTGTTTCAATGATGCAGCACTCTACTGAATCAATGTACTTCATTAAACCTTGATAGAATATTCTGTTATTTTCTTAAAAGTAAAAATTGGTCGACTCTCTTTGGATTTCATGTGACAGGCAACACAAAGTATATTGATTGTGATATGTAATTTATAAAGAGACAGAATGTACCGCAGCTGGAGAACAGCAGAGACGTGGCCGTCATGGAAAGCAATGATCAAGCGTTGGTACCTTTGGAGGAGCAGCAGAGAAGCACAGCACAGCAGCTAGTAAAATCTGTAGCTATAAGTGCTGCTGAACGGCCCACAGCGCTGGGCTTCGTGGAACAGCGGCAAGAAGAAAGCGATGATTGAAAGTCAATCTGGTGAAAAGTCAAAATTCATGGCCTATCTGCAAAACGCAGCATAGTTCGCCCTGAGCAAACACTGGTGGTGGCAACATAATGTAGAGACCAGGAAGCTGCTCCATAGCAACCAATTATGTTCTTGAAACTCAATATTTTAATACCTGCCAACAGCATGATAATCTTAACCATTTAAAATGTAACATAACAATATAGTAGTTTTTGAGTAATTCTTTTCTTTCTCACCACTCATGCTGTGCTGTTCTCTTTATTAATCGTGGCACTTTCCACTAACTGATCAAACAACCGAATTATCTTCAAAACGATTATTTAAATAAAAAGCTACATGTCTAACTTAATTAAACACAATCTTAAATAATGATAAATAATTCTTAAATCGAGTGTTATGATCATACAGACGTAGACAGAGCTGCACAGCACTTTGCTTGCCAACCATAACATCCACAATGTGATTTCGATTACCAAATTGCACATGCAAACTGAAGAAAATTATATATTTTCAATTATCCCAGTCATGTTCATATATGAAAACATTATAAAATTTAGTATTTTGTTCTTTTTGGGTTACTATAAAAAAATATTCTTGAGAAATTGTCAATTACTGGAAGGCGTTACGTTATTGGTCGCTAAATAGACAGAGCTGATTAGGATGGATTGCAGGTGGATCAAAGAAGAAAACAGTCCTGAAAGGACAAACTTGTATGAAAACATACTCAAAATGTCCAGATGTTCATCTTCCCACAGCAAAAACAAAACCTAAACAGAGCCAGAGCTGCAATGGAGTGGGTCCAGTTTTAGGACTAGCCCAGTCAAAGTCCAGACCTAAATTCAACTGAGACTCGGTGGAAAGACTTAAAAGATAAATGTCTGAACAAACGTACAACATGAAACGTTACAAGCAAGACTGATGGAGGAAACAGAGTAGATCCCGCAGCAAAATGCGTCTCTACAGAGTATCGACGTGGGGTGGGAGCTGAATGCACGGACGCACTTTTAAGGTTCGTATATGTAGAAACCATCGATCGCTTTTCTCCCTCAAATCACATTGAAACACATTGCCGTTTGTAGCTTCAGCCTGACAAAATACTAGCTGCATCCTCGAGGTATGAACACTTTTCCAAGCCGCCGTGGGTTTGTTTCCAGAGGGGCTTTTTTTTTTCTTTTTCTCTCTCTCAAACATCCACGGCTTTGTAGGTGTGGAAGGAGGTTAGGTATGATAGAACCGCAGCTTGAAAGGAGGCGCATGTGTTGGCCATACAAATGTTGCTGTGCACCCGGAGATATGACAAGGTTTTTGCTCAGCTCTGCAAGAGGAGAGCAGCTCCAGATAACAAGAATGAGGTGTTTAAAACATGAAACATGAGCACAGACACAAACGCAGCCTGACAGCACATCCTCAGCCCTGCGCGCACACACACACACGCACACACACGCATGCAAACGGTGACACCAATATCCACTCATGCACCAGCTGTAATAATCGTCTATGCAAAGAGCTCATGTCACACTCTCCCACTTCGATGTCCCTCTTCTCCTTCACTCTGTCTTTATCTCTCTTACTCCTGCTCCCCTGCACACATGAGACAACAACGGCACACACACACACACACACCCCCCCACACACACACACGAGTCGCAGTGGTTTCTTTTTGAGAGAGCGAGCTGTCAGAAGGAAGTGTGTGGGCCTTTGTTGAAACAGAGAACTGCAGAGGCAGAGAAATTCATTTCCAACTGCGCCTCACCCCCCCCCCCCACCCCCCCAAAAAAAAGAAGGAACGCGAGAAGAAAGAAAATCTTTGCAGGGCAGTCACATTGTACCTGCAGTGTTTTTTTTAGAAAGAAAAAAAAACAGCAGCATGTAAATTGAATTAGCTCTAAGCGTTCCAGTGGGGGGACGTGGCGGGATGGATTTCAAAAAGAGAGTTTTCCGAGGGATGTGAAGGTACGGCGCACGGGGACGCCTCGGCTTTGACTGCAGTCCCACATATTGTGGTGTTTTTATGGAGATAAAGCGCACATCAGAAAATAAGATTTCACATCTCCTGCGTGATCCACTGGAGGAGATCGACTTTTCTCGCGTCTCGTAGTTGGAAAGGGCTCCGCAAATTGAATGTCTCTGCTTGCCCAACCTGGTCGTCCGGCGAACGAGCGCCCGTTTTACCAGTCTGCTTGTTTCGAGCAGAAAGCGGCTTTAGTTCTCTAACATTTCATAATCCCTGGTGGAGAGTAGGCCAATGATAGATATCAAGATAGATCAATATCAGTAGGAAATGTGGATAGTTTCATCTACGTACAACCCCCAGAACCGCTCAGCATTCTGGGAAGAGATGCTCCTGTCCGATAAGCTCTACATCGGTCTTGATATTGGAAAAAAAATCTAGCTCAGGTATCAGCGACAATGTGCCTGATCCATAAAGAAAGATCTACTTAGTCTAATTCTACGCTTTATCTGAGCGACGTCACCTCAAGTTTATTATCCACTTTCTGAAAGAAGGTTAGTTTATTTAACCTTCGTTTAGCCAATCTTTTGTTTCTGTCGATTTCAGTTTCGTCCGCCGGACACAAAGTGACATTTTTACGTAGGCTTGGTGTGGCACAGTCACGGCGGGAAACTGTTTGTCTCTGGGACGTTCATCAGCCAGATTGAGACGAACAGGTTTGCGTTGGCTGCCCTAGTGGAGAAGAAACAGGACTGGCTCATCAACCTTGTCGACATCCATCTAGATTGTGGGAAATGAAATAATTTGTCACAAGAACCATAAACCGTAGTCGGTACGCTCGACGGTACGAGATCTCAACGGTCCGCACACGGTGGGCGCACAGCAGTTTCTAGTTTCGCCACCTCGCTCCACAACTAAAAACATGGTGGAACCAGAGGAGGAAGCGAGTAAAACAGCTCAGGAGGTAATCGTGCATAAAAGAGAGAAGGTCACGTCACCAGCTTGGGTGTATTTTGGACATTTAAAACAAACTCTATTCAGCAATTATCAGTATCGTCTGAAATGACATTTTTATATTGTGCTACTTTTTCAGCCTCAAATTGAGAGGCAAAGATTCTGGTTTAAACCAAGAGGATGTGGCGCCTTCAGTGGCTCACAAACGCTTCAATACCCTTCGATTTCTTTTCTCAGGCGAGGGACCAACACTAAGTGCTGCATTATTGGGAAGTAAAGCAAGACGACGATGCATGACTTTCCAAATTTGTTGCAAAAAAAATCTTACATGCACATTTGGATCATTTCATCCAGGAGTTTTCTTTGGTGCGAGCCATTGCATTGTGAGTGTGTGTTTAGGTGTGTGTTTAGGTCACGGTGTTGCTAGTTTTAAGCCCCTCTGCCTCAATCTTAGTAACACTGCAACCTCTAACAGGTTTGACCCGCTTCCTTGTCCTGCTAAATAAAAGCATCTTTGCAGCAAGATTCTGCTGCCACCATTATTCACAGTGGACACTTTGTGTTCCGGGTGTCAGTTTTCTCCCACGCAGCATTTTCTTTCTTGTTGACCAGATGACCAGACCTTCTGCCATGTGTTTCTAGGGCGCCCCGCCCGGAAAGCTCTGCTGAAAGGGGGAAAATTATTTTTGTTTCTATTTCAACAAAGCTTCGCATTTACGCCGGGTACGACTAATAATTCTGTTGACATCTCTTCCCTGCTCATGCTTCCCCACTTTTTATCAGCAAACGCAGTAGAAACTTTCCTGGCACGACCTCAGAAGGTGTTCATCTCCACTTTTGGGGCTGCAGCCAGTCAGCAACAAGGAAAATGAACCTTGTGCGTCTGGATTGGCTGCTTTGCAAATTGGCAGCTGATGGTGTCGAGTCGGGTTGTGCTTTACATAAAACTTGAGGACAGATTGTAAATAATTGCACCACTTTTTTTTTGGGATGGCAAAATAGTAGTAAGAGGCTCCTCTCCCAGATTTTCCATGTTATTTGTAAAAATGTAGAAAATTGTGCAGCATTTCTCTTCTGCTTAGTTGTTACGCGTTCGTCTAACTACTGTTGAAAATATCAGAGTTTCGCATTTTCTGTTATTGAAAGGCTAAAGTCCCATCCATTGCACACCTGTTCACGGAGCTCTGAAGTTCTGCAGTTGTTGGATAAGTCTCTCTCTCTCCCTCTCTCTCTCTCTCTCTCTGTCTCTCTCTCTCTTCCTCTGCGTCCGCCTAACAGTTTTAGTTTACTCGTCGGTGGGACCCACGCTCCTGTCTGTCACAGCCTCAGCGTGGCAAAACAAAAAACAAAACAGTTATTTGCAAATTGAGTGGGTGGCGTAGATTTTCCCTTTGGCTTCATGTTGGCGATGGCGTACCAGAGGGAATGTTTACTTAGCACCGAGCCACAAACTGCGATGAGCAGCGCCTCGACAAAGGGAGGCTCCATATGCTCAGTTTGGATCGAGTTGGGAGTTTCACTCGTACCTGATTCTCGCGTCGCTTTTCATGGTTTTTAAACTCGTCCCGCTCCCTGGGTGAACTTGCCGTGTTTCGTGTGGCACGTGGTTAATGTCTACAAAGGCAGCCGACAATGACTGCGGTTCTTCTGAACGATAATAAACTTTGTTTGTTACTTAAACCATTCCATTTGGTGAGCTGTGCCGGATATAAAATACCGAAAATCTAACGCTACATATTAATTTCTAGTCACACCACACCGACAAGCACACACGCAGACATTCTTAATCACTGGCACACACCTGAGTAGTTTTTAACACATTTTTCAAGTTAAATGAAAAAAATCTCAGAGAGCTGCAGCTCCTCACGTCATCAGGCGGTGAAAAGCTGATTACCTGGTAACAGCACGGCAAAATGGATGGGTGATATTCATTTGTACTTCCTGTTTTTTGGGGGGGAAAAATACCCGTTCAGAACAAATCGAGCCTTTTCTTACATTAGTTCGCCGTCTCACTTTCACCTCGCCGATTCGGCCACAGACTCGTTTGCTGAAACTCCTGGTGAAGACGTGCAAGCGATCATTTTTAAAGCAAATCATCAACGATCGCTTCGCCCGTCTTCGCCCCCACAGGTTTTCTGTAGGGTTCGGATCCTGGGAACTGTAATGGAAGAATGTTTGGTGTCTGGTGATCCATTTCTGTGTACGTTAAGTCGCTAAAAGACCCAGTAATGAGCAGATTTCTGCCATTTCACAGAAAACTGATAATTACTGGGTCTTCCCAGCTGTATCTGATGCGGTGCACTTTAGCAACGCTCCCAAGGCTCTTGGAAGAGAAACATGCACACGGCATCACAGATCCTCCACCGTACTCAGCAATAAGCATTCAGAGTCCCATCTGAATGAAGCATTTCAGCTCCAGGTCCCAGTATTATTTAAATTGTTCTGAAATAGCCAGTTAGTTGTCATGCAGAAAAGTGTGTAATGGTTGGTTGTTATGGAGACTCGGTGACCCTTTACCTGCTTAAAGGTTGTTTTCAAAAGATGCACCTAATCTCACAAACGAGAATCACATGGCACCTATAATATTCTAATGTATTAAATATGACCACCTGAACATCTCCGCATCTGCAGTCGACGGCTAACGTTCTGCATTTTGCGCTGCACGACACTTCTGGGTCGCGCAGACGTGTCCGAGTTTGTGTCGCGTGGAGCTCTGGCAGGAGGCTAGATAAAGAAAGAGAGGAGGATTAGGCTGAGCGACACGAGGACGGAGGAGAAGAGTGAAGGATCTCTGGGAGAGCAGAGAGAGGAGGGGAAGAGCAGAGCCGTCGGCTCCTGACAGGTGGACACGTTGTGGGCGGCCCGCGGAGGGACGAGGGTGGTCTGCTTTGTGCTGATGCGTGGAGAAGGTTGTGCAGAGCGGCCTGCCATATGCATTATGCACATGTAACGTACCCGTAAAAGCAAAGGCCTGGATCCCTCCTGTGTTTTGTCACTGATCTGCGAGCATGAGGAGACAAAGACTGGAAGTAATTGCATGTATTGTGTGTTTGTGCGGGCATGCACATGTGTGTGTGTGTGTGTGTTTGTGCCCTGACACAAGCGGAACGTCACGGTCGACGGCTGTTTCTGCTCGCCTGCCCTGTTTTTAGCCGTGTCTGAGCTGCACCAGCCGCTCTGTTGGACAGCATTTTCTGCGCCGTACAAGTCCAGAGAAGAGCAGCCAAGCAGAATGACATCCGCCTCAGCAGCCCGCCAAACATCTCTGTGGATAGCAGAGTGCAGCAAAAATATAGAGGACACACACTCGCACTAAAAAAAACACACAAACACACTCGTGTTGAAAGAAGCTTCCAGTGGGAGACGAAACCTGACAGAACATTGTAGACATTTTCTTTCTTCCCTTCTTCCTTCCTTTTTTGTTTCAGGACAAAAGAGTTGAAGACAAGAAAGGTGGCAAACAGGTTTAACACACACAGGAGGTTTTCCTTTCATACTTATTTTCACAAGCGCTAAAAGATGAGATCAGGAGTCTGGTGCAGAGTCCGAACTGAACTCTCTGCATCACTTTGAGTCGGCTTAAGAGAACACCAACATACCAAAAACAGCAGAATTTGGTCACAATTGTCTCTACACTTCTGGGTATCGGATCAAACTATTGGCTCGTTGAACAAATCAAGATGCGCCGCATATTTAAATTGCCAAGCCTACATTCTTTTAACCAACCAACAATTTCATGCGAGCTTAAAAGCTGAGTTCACACACGCATACACCTTATAGACACATTTCAGCCTGTCGTTGCCAATGGCAACTTGCTCTTACGTTTAATTCGTCGGTAATTCAATCCGTCTGCTATCAAAGGTTCAAAATCCAAACTGTTTGATGCTGTTTTATTTAAAGAAAAAAGAAAAAACCTGCACATTTACTTTGCCGGTCAACACGAGCAAGAAATGCTTTAAATCTTCTCCAAAGTGACGGCCGCCATCTGTCCATCCCTTTCCAGTAATGGCTCCGTCTTGTTCGGGGCTGCAGGGGAGCAGAAAGCCATCCCAGTAGTCAGTGAACACCTAGCCGCTCACGAGTCTCTGTGAAACGTTGTGGATATTTCAAAGATGAGCTAAACTGGAGATGGATGTCGAACCTAGATGGCCTTTACCAGACTTGGTCAGAAATGCTCAAAATTCTGTCTTTGCTTTATACATTTTGCCCAACCAGGATTCAGTGACATCAGCATTATTGGGGTGTAAAAGTTGTTCTTGTTGGATTAAGACTCAAAGTTTTCAGTTTCTCTGAGATGCTTAAAAATGATGCCAAAAAATCTGTAAGAAGCCATTTAAAAGATGCTGAGGAAGTTTGCTTCTTCAAGAGAGAGAACTCAATTTTGGGCTGTCCTGCTTTAATGTATTGTGGTGCTTCGGTTGGTTGCTCCATACCTGAGTTTTTCCTGGTACAATAAGAATAAAAAACAAAACAATGGAATTTACCTCATGACGTCCATTGGAAAGGATTCATATTATTAATCCCAATGTCCAGTTCATGTGTATCTTACCATTTGGTATTGAAGCTTCACTTTCTGAGATGACTCCCAAGAAATATTCCACTTAAATGCAAGATTTCAATTTTTTGCATTATACCTCTTTATCCTTCAAGATATTATGCCGAACCTTTGAACATGTGTTCTAGCTGAGAATTAGAAGAATCTGAAGTGTTTATTTTTGCTCATCTGGCATCAAAGTCTGATGTTGTTTGTGATGTTCTTATATTAGTGTATTAATAACTAATCATATATAAGGAATCTGACGGTCTCCTGATAAGATAACGAAGTGCTGAAGTTCAAAGCCGGTGATGACTGGGACCGTTTTGAACATGTGCGCCGTCTGACAGAGGGAGGAATGTAGACGTATCGTAGTTTGTGTTGAGAGCTGAGAACGCAGCCTGCGGCCGGGTTTTCATTCAATCATTTGAAGTTTGAGTTGTTGTTCATAAGAACGAGCCGTACTTCGCTAACCCAAGATGAAATAGCCGATTGCTCGCTCTAATGGGCGATGGCTGGGAAAGATTTACCATCAGACGTAAAAAAAAAAAAAAAGGTTTCCGGTACTGACTGTACAATCAGAGCAGTTCAAAACCAAGCACAGGTTATAAGAGCATCTTCCCTCAGTTTTTAAAAATTGAGTCATCGTTTTCTCTTCGACTTCTGGTCTTATTGCTTCAGTTCATTGGCGATGCAGGTTATTTGGAAACTTTAGAAGAATTCGGCCTACAGAGTTTTTGTTCTGTGTCTGCACACCGAGCCCCAATTATCGCCACGCTTCACACTCGCTGTGAGTTTCTCCAAACATGATGATCTGCGTTTTAGGCAAATCTGCCTATTTCACTGTCGTCTTTCCAAAGGACACGAAGATGTCTCGTGGCTCATTCAGATGCAAACTGAACTTGTGCTGCCATGATCTTTACAGAGAAGAGAATTGCTACCTTTAATCCCTTGAAAACAAGCTGTACTCTTTAAGTCTTTTTCAAATCGTACTGATGTCACTGACATTTATTTTAACTGAGACCTCTGGAGTCTGAGATCCAGCCGTCGGTTGTTTCGCGATAACTCCAGATGCTGCAGAGTCCGGGACACAATTCCCTCTAGGACAGAGAAGGAGTGATGCCGCTTCACTAGAGCAGAGTTGGTAGGAGCCGGTGGGTCCAGAGCCCAACCTGAAAAAGGAGGAAAACGACACACCAAATAGAGTAATAGGAAATCCAGATCTATATCCTGTCATCGAACGCAGCAATGCATGCAAACAGCAGACTATCAAAGTGAACAAGCTTGTCATTTGAGAAATGCCTTTGCTGATGATAGTCATGTGACATGATACGGCATTCACATCAATCAGGTCTTTCTCATGCTGCGAGCAGCCTGGTTACAACTTTGTTTGCCAACTCGCTTATATTATTTATTAGAAATGACGAAAAGGCTGACTTGACGCTGTCGTAAACATGACATAACATCTATCATGAACGTGAAGGAGTCTTCATGAAAGAGTACAACTGCATTCATGAAGTGTCATTCGGTAAATAATGACACTTTTAATGCAACGTTGCACTGAAAGTTGCATTAAAATGTGTAAACTTTGCTTTATTCAGTCAATAATGACCCTTTTAATGTAGTTTTATGAAAATTTGCTTTAAAAGTCCATTGAAAGTGTCAACTTTGCATTAAAAGTGCCATTATGTAATCAATGGCACTTCACGAGAACAGCCGTAAATATTCATAAAGACTCCTTGATGTTCATAACAGGTATTATGTCATGTTTATGACGGTGTAATCCCAGTCTTATTCACACCCTTTCAAATAAAGTTTTACCAAAATAGCTTTTTTTCATGGTAGTTTTAGTGAAAGGTGACCAACTGGACCTCGAGTCAAAGTGATCATCTCTAGACGGGGCCATAGATATAGTTTGTTGAATCCTCATTGCATTCTGCTCAAACTTATTCAGTGTAGCAGGACTTAAAATTTTCTCTTGTGAATTATCTTTCTATCTGTAGAATGACGAGTGTCTCTGAAACACCTTTGCATCTCTTTCCAGATTGAACAGCAGCAGTAAATGTTTCCATAAGGTCACTGCTACTATTTTCCCCTCTGGGCATCGTGTGGTCCAGAGCAACAAGCTTCCAAACCCTCTTGCTTTTACAGACGCACCGTTGGTAATCGGTTAAGGTGCACTTGATTAGCAGCCATCACAGTCGATCTAAACTCTTTCTTTATGAATCATACAATTGTTTTTGTTAGCTCTGAAAATGATTCCCACCAGTGTTCATTTGTGACTACGTCTCTATTACGATCTCAGTCCGGAGTGGATTCACACCGGCAGGCCTTGACCGACAAACTGAGTGTTAATTCGGCTCCCCTTTTAAGAACCAAAGATATTCCAGACTATTTTTCACTGCTAGTGTCTCACGGACCGCCCAAGTGTTCCCATGCCAACTGGCGCCGCTGCAGTGCAAAAGGCAGTCGGTTCAAGTTTAAGCATCAATAACCCAGAGTAATACATTCATCTGCTGGGGAAGTACTTTCTCTCACTGTCTGTGTGCGCCTGCACTCAGAAGACACACACACACGTTCGTGTCCTTAAGCCTCGCTCGTCCAGCTGCACCACAAGAGACCCGTCTAAATGACAACAATTAGCTCGCTCAGTTCAAGCTAATTGAAGTCATTTGCATAATACATGTGTGCCATCACAATTAATCTCTGGACAATCCAAGCAGTTCTGTGTCAGGCAGCAATCAGGCGTAACATTATGACCACTGAGAAGTGAAGCAAATAATGCTGATTGCGTCGTCGTTGTGGGCGAGAGGTATGCCAGGCATCAAGTGGATGTTCTGTCATCATCAGTATTGGTGTTTTAGAAACAGGAAAGATGGCCAAGTGTAAAGATTTGAGAGAGTTTATAAAGGGCCACATAACTAAATGAGTGGGTTGGTTCATTTTCTTTTGTTTACTCAGGTAATGAAGCCACGATAGCGACTCAGCGACAGAGTCACGGGTCTCTCATTGTCATTCTGCCTAACAAACAAGCTGGTGTTTCTCAAACTACTGAAGACGTTTGTGTCGGTGTTCAGGTAGAAAAGTGTCAGACTTCACAGCGCATCTGGTTTTGTTGTATAAAACTCCACAGCTTCACATTGTGGTGCCCAATGAGTTTGGGTCATTTGAATTTGATGCTGCATCGCACCACAAACATCCAGTAACTTTTACCTGAAAGTAGAATTGGACCCCACCCATTTATTAAACTAAGCTAAATGTTATCATGTACTTGTAGCTTAGGAATCATTGTAAATGAGATACAGATAGTCTCTGAATAGAAAGCAGGCTGGTACGTTTCATTGAAACATTCTGAATTTAGTTTGTTTTTAACAATAGAATTGGGTTTTTGCATTTTTCATAACAGATGCCCTTTCTATGGCCCCTGTTTCAAAACGTTTGGACTCCTCTGATGTAGATAGCTGGGTCGATACATGTTGCTAATTTGGGGATCAAATGGTGCTGGGATGCATTGGAGGATGAAAGTGAGCTAGCACAGCAAATCTGCAGCTTTGGGCAGAGACCTACTGGCTGGAAAACATTGTCAGTTTATATGGATGTTATTGTGACTTTACCTATGTAAGCATTTCTGACTATTTAATCAAAACTGTAATCCCTGGTGGCTGGTTTTGGTTTAGTAGACTGATACCTAAAAGCGGCAAGATGGCTAAGGGAAGGTTTAAGGAGCAAAAGGTGTTTGGACTCCAACTTACCGATATTTCAGTCTAATGGAGCTTTAGATGATCAGGCTTGATTTTGATAGAAAAGTTGGACCAACACGCTATTGGTGGTTTCATTATGTCTGATCTGTATCCTGTCGCATCCGTTCTTTCTCAACCCCAGTTACCGATGATTGATCCCAAAAACAAAGCAACGACTTCAAACGACACCCAACAGTGAAAGACGCTCTGCTTGCCGGGATGTGTGTGTGTCTGTTTTGACTTGAAATAAAAATTCGGATTGCACTCACGAACAGAGACGGATGCACACATCCTGGGAACTGTATTTACCATCCGTCGTCATTACGCCTGCAATTACTCAGCGGCTGAAAACAAGCGGCCTTGTTCGCGGGACGCCACGCCGCTCTGGCTGAGGAGATCCTCGCCTTTATTAGCCTGTTGTTTTGGAGCCACATTTTGACAGGAAGCTGAGCGATAAATTAAATAGATGTCTTGATAAAAAGCATGCCGTGCAGAATTCTTCACGCCGGATTTTTGAGAAATCACGCTGCTGCGGCTCATAACAGGCGGCGTGTTTCCCTGGGTGATTTATGAAATCAATTTGTCTTGTTATCAGCAGCCAGAATACGTCAGATAACATCACAGCGCGTGCATCCACATTTCTTGGGGGTAGAACGAAACAAGGGACAGAATGTGCCTTTTTTTTGTTGTTGCTTTGTTTGTTTGTATCAGACATGTTGAAAATACCAATCAGTCATTTGGCGCGCCGAAGTTGTGCTGTGAAGCGTGTAAAAAAAAGAATGAAGCAGAGACTTGATTAAATCCTGTAACAGAATGAAAGAAATTCCTGTCTGAGACGGTTGCTTCCCTCTGGTGCTTTGTTACTGCGGTGGCATATTTCTGCGCGCCGCCTTCGTCTGTGCCTCTCTCCCAGCCGATCGCTCATACGTGAAGTGGAAAGGCAGGAAACACCTTTACGTCCGGACATCTGGTTACAGAAATAGCGATTTGTGCGCGCGCGTGCAAACGCGAGATTCCTTCCAGCTGCCCTTTCTTTTGGGTCAGTGAAGCAGAACCCTCAGAATGTCATTCCAGACCTACATGTGCATTGTGCTGTATCCGGTCACTCACCCTAATGTGCTTCTTGACCATCTCTTCATGCTCTCCCTGGGGAGCCAGGGAAAATAGTATTTTCTACCTCTGGGGTCCGGCTTGGAGGGAAAAGAGGGAGTTATATGGGGAAAAAAGTATTAGGTTTCTCTCGGTGTTCAGGAGGAGATAAGCAGTCTGTTTTGCCCAAAAACGTCAAAGCGGTGAATCTGAAGTGACAGCAGAAGGGATGAGATATTTCAAGATATGTCTTGATGGATGCGGTTTAATCTTAAGCCTGCCAGATGTGTCAAGGATTTGCGAACACCTTGCGGAGTAAATCTCAGCTCGTCGCCTCTTTCTCATCCTGTACCTTCGCTCCCTCTCTCTGTCTGCCTCCGCAGTGAAGTTTGAGGATTGCCAACGCAGCAGAGAGGTGGGCTTTGTCAGCAGCGACCCCAACTTCAGCGTGAGGCCCGATGGGAGTGTGTACACGGAGCAGGAGGTGGCCAACCTCTCCGAGCCCGTCCAGTTCATGGTGACAGCGCGGGGACTGCACGACCCGCACATCTGGGAGACCACCGTGAAGCTGGCCCTCGCCGGACATCTTCACCCTCTACCGCTCACAAAGGTACAACGGGCAATGGTTGCGCAACTGTTGGCTCGATATTTGTCTGATTGTTGGTGTCTCCTTTTCACAAAGTGACACCGACTTTTAGATCTGCAGGCCGCCTATGGTCAAAGACGGCTTGCAATGATGTTTATTAAGCCATCATTGCTTAATGATGGCTTAGAGAACCAAAGGTGAGGAATGATCAATCAATCAGTCAAGTTGACTTGTATGACACATTTCACCAACAAGAAAAAGTGTTTTACATCATAAGGACACAAAAAACACAGTCAAGTGTTTTCTATCTCACTTGACGCAGCAATTTGTCAAGTGAGATTACATCAAAATGCTAAGATAAGATCATTTATTAGTCTGCCGTAGGAGAAATTTGTCTAGGAAGCATCACATCCAAAAAGGACAATAGTCATAAACACATAAAAGCAAAAATACATAAAAACACAAATGTCAGATCGGCAGTACATCCCCATAACCACTTCCATTCACATACAGCAGATCTTCTACATGTGCTATTCTTGATCCCCATCTGGGCCTCCTGCTATTCTGTAGAGGCCCTGTTAGCCAGGCATTTATCAGGCGAATGGAAAGTGGTACAATCAAATGTTTCACACCACTAATTAGTGTGTAATGTTTCAAAAGCAACTCCAAACAAGTGGCTTTTTAGTCTAGATTTAGTCTAGACTAAACTGCTATATAGTTTTCCAGAGGTTTGTTCCAGATTTATGGTGCGTAGAGGCTGAATGCTGCTTCTCTGTGTCTGGTTCAGGGGGGTGCAGAGCAGAACCAGAACCAGAAGAAACCTGAGAAGTCTGGAAGGTTGAAAATACTCCAGCAGATCTTTAATGTATTTTGGTGCTAACCCATTCAGTGATTTGCAAACTAACTACAGTATTTTAAAGTCTGTTCTCTGAGTTACAGGAGGCCAGTGCAGGGATGTGCTCTATCGTCCTAGTTTTAGTCAGAACTCAAGCAGCAGCGTTCTGGATCAAATAATCCTGGTCATCAAAGAGTCTTGAAAGTCATTTTGTTAGCATGATGAAGCTAATGTTACGTAGCAGTGAGTTCAGAACGGTATGAGGTTAACTGAATGTCGGTCTCTGACATTTAGGAAAGTCACCCTGCTATTCGTGCGGAACGATTGGCGGACAAGTCAAGAAAATCCAATAAGGACGGCCGTGCTTCAACAGAATGGATGCTAAGTGTTATCTAAACGATTAGTTCAAAGGTCTAGACTCGTCCATAAACATGTTGTTACACCTTTCAATGTTCTACATGTTTTTGAGTTGGGACTTCCTGAGAAACTGTCAATAGATGTTTCCACATTTTCTAAAAAGATTTAGCATCGTATTTAGTTTTTTCCTTTTTCCAATCAGAAACACCTGCCGTTTAAAAACCAGAAAAAAAAAAGCGGCGTGCATGCTTTGGAGAGCCACCTCGCAATTAATTTCCATTCAGCACCGTCGTTTCATCGTCTCGCTCCTTTTGGAAACGGGAGCAACAGGTTGCGAGCGTTAACGTGGCTGGCACTCGAAGCTTCTTCTTTCTAATGAGCCAGCAAATGGTGATTATAGATCTCTGTTTAAGTCTCCGGCCTTAATTACTTACATTCGATGAAAGCTAAACTTAATTAAATTTGATTGAAAAAATTCTGTAAAAGCGCAGATTTGAGGAGCAGACTCGTTGTCCCTGATTGGACGCGATTCATTTTGTGAAGGAACGATGAAAGCATCTTCCTGATTGAGTTCCTAATCAGAAAGTCAAGCCACAGAATACCGATCCCCGTAATGAAAGCCATAAAAGACGAACACGGTGAAGAAAATACTCCAGATTGAAATTTTGCAGAGATTTTCTTTGAATGCTTGAACTTTTTTTTTTAAATTGGACTGTTTTGTCCTTCATTTACACACTCATACTCCATTCATAAACACTCTAAATGTTCTGAAATGTTTGGGGTTTTTTAGCCCTACATGCGTAATGGGTTGAACTGCAAGGATATTTCTCATCATTTTTCTGTTCATAACCATAACTCACAACCACGCAAAGTAAACACAGCATCTCAATCCCACCAAGCCCTACACTGAGTGACAAATCCCTCGTCATCCGATTCCCGGACTACTTGTTGAAAGCCACTGGGCGAAATGTTCCCTCATGTTTCTAATCATGACGAAAAGCCCGGCCGGGACTCGTCTAACTAAAGCAGTTGCACAGAGAGAGGGAGAGGATTATAATTCTGCCCACTCCTGCGGGCGCAATAATGGAGACTGGGAAATAATTGACATTGATTGAGCTAATGTTCCACTCTGGTAGAGTCTGCAAAGACCAGGTGATGTAGTTTCACTGTATAATTATGTTTCACACATTGTGGAGCAAGAGAAAGATTCAATAATTGAGAGAATTTGTGGTGGGGGGGAGGGAAAGATGTTGTTTTTGATGACATCAATAGTTGAAAATGAGTTTCTGCGCGTACGCCGTGGCGTTCTCACATCGCTTTCAACAGATTTCTTTTTTTTGGATAGTAGCTAAAATAAGGTTTAACTACAAATTTGCTTATAAACGTGATAATATAATAATACAGGGAATAATTGATTTGATCCCATGGACGGGAACTTCTGCATTCTACATCTTGAATTTTGACTTATTCCCATATTTTTTATATTTAGCTCTGATCACTTTGTCGATTGGTCTATTCATTGTGTGGTTATTATGTCACAATCACATCTTTAAACTCCCAAACCTCCATTACTTGCTGCTGTGCTTGAGTTTCTTTCATATTTTCTTTAAGTTTACAATCATTTTTACATTAAACGCTCATCATCACCGCTGCCCTCCAGAGATCCTGTCTGCATTTTGGTCCCATTCAAAAACCCTTCAAACACCAAATATACCTCAATACTTATTAATACACGTAGTGGAAGCCATCTTGACACAGCCGTAGATGATATCAAGTCTTCCTCCTCTCTGCTCTTGGGTTGTGCAGCTGATCCTCGCCAAGAAAAACGTTGCTCCTCAACTGGCTGCTTTGCAAACGCCAGCCAATAGCGTGTCACGGAGCATTGGGCCCAAGTATTTCAGCTGTCCAAGCTAAATTTTCTTTAATATTTCACATATGCTCTATAATAAGAAAATCCATTAATCACAAATGATTTGTAGTTACGCTCCACAGAAAAATCTGCCAGAACCGAGCCGCAAAGAGACGGCGGTCCACGGTTAAACACTTCAAGTTACGTTGCCTTAAAATGACCTTCGTACCTCGAATTTATCACATTAAAACCATGAGCTTTATTGTATATTGTTGGGATTTTAAGTAATAAATCATCCCACAAGAGGTTCCCGTTCCCTTTGTTAGCCTCTGTCTGAGCTACGCCCCAAAGAGGGCGTTCCCTAGTGTGTCATCTCCTCTAAGCAGAGCTCTTATTTGCATTTCCTAACATGTCATTTCCTTTAGGTTTAGCTGAGCTTTAGCTTAGCAACTAGCTAAAAGAGAAATAAGGAAAACACAGAATGATTTATTCTCTAGAGTAGGGATTTCCTCCCAGTGGGGCCTTGACCGTTTAGCCTTACAGCTAGAGCTTCAATGGGATAGCTTAGAAAAACCATATTCCGTTGTTAGAATGGTCAAGTCAAAGTCTAGACCAAATCAGAATAGGAATTTAAAGCAAGACTTGGGGATTTCTGTCCACACCTCTAACATAACCCAATAATTTCTTAAGGAGTCTGAAGATTCTTCTAGGCATTGATTGTCAAAACAATGTTTACTTGTTAAGGTGACCTTCGCCTATAATTAGATATTTTTTCTTTTTTTGCTTTCATTTTACGACAGCAGACATCAAGTTAAAATTACAAACCAATGCTTCTGTATGACCGTATATATTATTCAGACATGAATTCTTCAGATTTGGGACGACTTGCTTTGCTCTTACAAACCGTGATACACTTATCTCTGTAAATGAATTCGCTTCTGCTCCATAATATACATTTCTCTTGCTGTGCATGTTTTGCTGTGCAGCAGCAGTGAGAGGGAACTAATTTGCTTTTAATAACCGGCTCGATATCTCCCGGTTCTGTTTCAGAAGCAGAAATTAGCATACTTTGAATGTGTACCACAAGGTAATTTTTTTTTTTTTTTTTTAGCATTTAATTTTTCAGCATTTGAAGTGTGGCACATCTTTGGCTGGAAGCCTTTTGTGCTGCGTTTATGTACTCGGGCTATCACCCCTCGCGCAGGTAGATTCCCCTCGCGGAGAGCTCTCCAACTCAGGCTGATTTCATGGCTCAGCTGTTTGCCGTCTGCACCAGATCAGAGCCCCCTTTGGTTATGCACTGATGAATCTGGAGTCTGCCGGTTTGCCGGAGCAGGTTTTAGTGCTCATCTAATTAGCATTTTCCACTCCACTCCACCCAAGCAGCCTCTCCTGTTCGGGGTAGATTACGACAACGGTTGTCGGGCTGGAACGCAGGTGAGTCTGCAGGTCATCAGAAATGGAGCAGAAGCAAAAGTGCTTTGAACGCCAAACTTTTAGATTGCGTTTCGAGATTACGCAACGCGACAGGAAAACGGCATCAAGAACTTCGATTTTTTTTTTTTTGGCTGTCACAGTTTGATTTCAGTGTTGGAAACATTTTTCTTCCCCTTTGTTTTGGTTTTTGCTTAAGGATCTCACGGGAGAACGTTCTTCTTACTGAAGACTTTCGCTGTGATCTGATTCAGCTAAGGGATCTTCAGCAGTAAAAAAACATAAAAGACGACACGCCGAACAGAGAATTGGCAGGGAGAACACGTTTATTGTGTTGCTATGCCTGTTTGTCAGACAGATAACCTCCAGATGTCTGCTCCGGGGCTCTGGGCGCTCAGGCCCTACGACTGCCACGCAGCAGCAGTGTGCAGGGATGCCTGGGAACTGAGAGATGGCAGCTGGCTCTTCCTGCCTTTAGGGTTCAAGGGCCCCCAGCAAGCAGAGGAGACACACACACACACACACACACACACACACACACTGTTCCTGTATCATGTATGCAAGCACATGCACTTTCAATCAGGGACACACAGATACACCCATGAATTATTTTTACACAATCAGACCTTTAAGCATATGCCTGCATCAAGGCCACCTCGGGAGATTGCCCAACACGAGCACTGACTGACTCCACACATGCAAAAACACGCATTCATTCATCCTAAATATCACTTATTTATAGGCACAACTGAAGATGTGTCCAGTTTTTTGTGTTAATTTAATGCGATTGGGAAGAAGGTAGACTTAAGTAGCTTCAAATGTGGCATGGTGGTTGGTAACGGATGCATTGAAGTATTTCAGAAAACGCTGATCTACTGGGAATTTTAATGAACCGCCATCTCTTGAAGCTAAAGAAATCCTTTTCAAAAGATAATAGTAATGGAACCGCGTCTAAAACACTTGTTACTACCAAGATATGCGGAGTGCCATCTGAAGTAGATGAGCTACAGTAGGGGCCACTTCTGTCAAAATGTTCCACCTTCTCTCTTCTATCTATCAGAAGTAGATGGGGTCGGCAGGTAAATGTGTTTTATTACATTCCTACACTATTGAATCAAGCTGTTCTGACCTAAATTGTATAAATTAAAGAAGCGTATAACTACATGCACATGTATTTAATCCTTTGGGATCTCAAGATATGAAGGGCATTATAAATAAAATCTATCATTATTATTGTTGTTGAGAAACACAAAAGTGTGACCATTCTCTTATTATCTGGTACTTCAGTAGTAGCAATAGTAGTGCCTGGTTCTTAACATTATGAAAGCTATCCATCAGTTGACTTAGTGCAAAATCATTGGAACGGCATCCCTGGGACTCATACGAGTCACTGAAACATAACCTGGATCAGCTCCAGGAACCAGTTCTGAATAGGAGGACAGGAGGCCTGCAGGCTGCTCAGTCTGATTAACCCACAGAAGGAGGAGACATTCTGTGAGAATCCAGCCGAATCTTCAACAATAATCCAGCTAAGAGATTCTCTGTGAATAGTGAGACGGGTTATGTTCTTCACAATTATGGATCTAAGTACCGCCGAGGCAGACAGCGGGTTTGGTGCTAACCTCTCAAAGTTGCAAGTGAGTTGGTGGGAGGCTTAGTACGTCAAAGAAAAAGTGAGGGAACTGCAGCATCTCACACAACGTCTACGAACAGGAAACCGAAGTTGCTATTTACACTGCTCTCTCAACCTGGACTCTATCAGATTCCCTATCATAGGGTCAGAATTTGATTAAAAACTGTATATATGAAAAGCATGAAGCCATTTGCTTTTAAACTCCGACCTGACCATGTCCATCACTTCATCACCGCCCGTGTTCTGCTGGATTCGTCCATCAGGACGGTGCTCGATGTCCCGAAGTTGGAATCACATCAAACTGGTTTGTTGAACATGACAGTTGTCCTCCAACGGGCCTCCGAAGTCCCCAGATCTCACTCCCCCCCTAAAAGCGCTAGCTATAAAGAAAATGCTACAATATATATCAAGAAGCTTCTACTCCTTGAGTATTTTTTCTCACTTTTACTCTCTCTTGGCTGTTATGATTTGGGTTTTCTGTGTGTGAGATCTGTGAGTCCCTGTGTTGTCCTGTCTGCTCCCCTTGATTAGTCCCAGCTGTGTCTCGTTCCCTGATTGCCCTCCCTGTGTATTTAAATCCACCTGTTGTCTTTGTCTCTTGTCGGATCCTCGTCGTGTTACCCTGTCTCGTCGCGTCTCCTGGTCTCATCATGTTTTCTTTATTAAATCCTCCATTTCATTCCTCATCCCGGCTCTGCCTGCATTTTCTCACCATCACCAAACCACAACTCATGACAGTTGGCAGAGTAAAAGTGCCAAGGAGAATTAAAATCCTGTCTTTTCATTTTAGTTAGCCGTGCTATATTAGCTTGTGAAGCAAAGCTTCTTGTCAAATTGGACTGGCAGCCAATCAGAAAGATGAGCATGTCAAATCATATTGATCATATTATTGAATAAGTAGAAGTCATATTTATTGAAAAATATGACTTCTACTTTTGACTCAAATGGAACCCCATACAAAATTCTCTGATTAAATGTTGGGGGTTTTTTATTCTGACTTTTTATTTTCACTCACGTTTTACGTGGCCCTCCTTGTGCCCACTGGTGGCTTCTTCCCCCCACTTTGAAAAACACTGGATTATCCGGTTGTACGGCTGAAAAAAGTGCAGGGGACCGAGGGCACCGATACAGGAAGTCCGGGAGCCCCTACTGTGTCAAATCGAGATAGGAATAATAGAAAGCTGGCCACTCTCAGGTAAAAAAAAAAAGGGGGCAAAAGATGGAAAAACATTCACCCCTGTTGTTGAGCGTATAGCTTCCGGCCGGCCTTCCACACAGCCTCAGCAGGTGCGCTCTGATAGGACGGACTGTTGGCCCGGGTTTGCATTTCAGAGGTGCGTCCGCGTTGCCGCTCGTGTGCACAGCTGCCTGCGAGGCTGCGCTGCGTGCGGTCCAGCTGGGATTAGTAGGAGGATTTCCACCGTGCTTCAGGTGACAGCGACACACTGCTGCCGAGCGCGAGCGTTGGCGCGCGCGCGCGTGCGTGCGTGTGTTTGTACGTGGGGGGTGCAGGCTTAACAATAGGATTAGGTGGATTACAGCAATACAGCCATATTACACATGACGATAGTATAAAGGATCGGGGTGGTGGGGGGGGACGGCTTTATGTACCCTTCTAACCCTTATTTCACGAGGCAAACTGAGTAAGAGCGCAATCTTCCCTCTGCAGCTATAGCCGGAGGGCATCACAGAGGAGGGGCCGTGGGGATTGTTTATCCGTCCATACGTTCCTACATGAGAGCTGAACACTGGGAGATTTTCAAAAGCCTCAAACATAAGCTGGGAATAACGAAAAAAGAAGAAGAAGAAAAACAGCAAAAGCTTCGTGGTCTGAAACACCAAAACAATATTAAGGCTTTCAACACAATTTGAAGAAAACTGTTTTCATCTTGGGATGATTACAAAACTGCAGGGTACTCCTCTCATTATCAGACAGATGTTTCTCTTGTATCTGTTTCATGGTGGGTTGGGGGGGGGGGATACCTCATTTGTTTCAGTCTTCAGCAGAGACAAACAGGAAAGACAGAGATGAAGGAAATGTTAAATTGCAAACGTCCCTGTGGGGATGTAAACAAAGCACGCGCATCCAGGCACGGTGTAGTCTGAAGGAATCCTCACCGTCTCAGGTAGGAGTCGTGGGGCTTCCGGCACGAGTTTGCGTACGCAGTTGCACAAAATGTACTTTTGTGCAACTGAGCGCCACTTTAAATCTGCATGGAGAAGGCTCTGATCTCCATGGAGTGAAGTACATAGATTTTATTTTTGCATACTTTGGTTGTAACAAGTGTTTTGAACTTGAGCCAATTTGTCAGTTTTCCTCTTATGTCCACTCAAGTGCTGCACCGCTGTTATGTTTTCTCTCTTCTGGACAAGTGGCTGTAGAATCCCAGAATGTCAGCAGTTTTATGAAAACGAATAGTTAATTCACTCTTTGTGGTATCAAACAATTAAACTGATGAACCTTAAAAAGTCTCCTAGTAAACATCACATGTTGGATGTCATAAAATTCCACAAATGTTAGCCAGGTGTGTGTTCATTTAAAACTCACAGGACATTAGTCAGATACCTGCAGAAAATTTGCAAACCCAACATTCAGCCTTCCTGTTACCTGCTGGAAGTCTTGCTCTCTCTCACTCCCTCACAGCCTGACCAAACCACAGGCTTCACTTTTAAAGTAATACGTCCGAAATTGTTACATCTTTCTACTTCTTCTTTTTAACCACCTCGCTACAAACGAGTGGTGGTGTTAGCACTACCTGGTAGCTCTAATCATAAAGGGATCAAATTTTTGACTTTCTGACCAGCCAAAATCTCCTCAGTTCCAATCAGCCGTCAGGATTTTTTGGGGGGTTTTTGTATCTTGAGATTCGCGACACACTTTCTCTTTTTCTCTTTTCAGATCGGCTTTGAAGAAATGCTGTCACGGGTGTGGGAGTCCCAACCCAGGGTTATCAAGTTCTCGCGAAGACATCAGAGAGGCTCCTCTGCGAACAGCTTGAGGCGGCAGAAGAGAGACTGGGTCATCCCACCTATCAACGTTCCTGAAAACTCCCGAGGACCTTTCCCACACATGCTTGTCAGGGTGAGTGACAGTGTGATTTTTAGCAAACATAACTTTGTCTTTGGAAAACTTCTGCGCGCTGTCGGATCACAGAGAAAACCCGATTCCAACACGTACTCTGAAATATCTTTGATTTTAAAGGACCTATTTAGGTCTGTGGAAATAGAAAAGAATATAAAAATAGATGTCTTTGTATCATATCGTCTTCATTCACCACGAGGCCAAGAGACACAATTTTACTGCTATTTTCTACTTGCCACGCATGGGAGGTGCAGGGAGAACACTGCACTTTACTCAGATTTACATCATAATACCAAATGATTTGTATTCTGGGCCTTGGGGCATCAACAGACAAGGAGACGGGGGGAAAAAAAAAATCTATGCTTGGAAGGCAGACAAATACCCACTTGATGCTTGGTCTCATAGCTGCAGACCTGAGGATTACTGAAGAGTGGGAATTCTGTGCTTGTTAAAACAGCTGGCAAACCGTTTCTTTTTAATTTTTTATTGTGAACTAAGTGTCTATTTTTCCCGGGTAATAGCGGAAGAAGGAGGCTTTCATTAAAGCGCAGCATCCTGCCGAAGATCCCTGATGTTCCCATTAAACTCTTTCTGCCATTGTGTACGAGGTCTCCAGACAATTTCACAGCTTGATTTTGGATTTCCACATTTGTTCATTTAAACATGATTCTTCTGCAGGGCTTCAACATTTTTTATTTTTTTTACATCAATAGAGCTAACCAAAAAAAGCCTTTTATTCTCCTGTTTTTTCAAGCACATCTTATATTTTTGTAACAGATTTGATATCTTGAATGAAAATTAAAACCTTTTTGATTTTCTTTTTTTTTTACAATATTTAGAGTTAGTCTCAGTGGCCTTTTTTGAGCAGTAAATTGTGATGTACAGATTGGCATATTTACATGGACGTAAGTAATCAAAATTGATGAGTTAAATAAATGCTCCAATTGGAATATTTGGTAAAATTTTATTTGAAGTGGTGTCTTCATGAATGTTTATGACTGTTTTCATGAAGTGTCATTCGGTGAACAATGACACACTTTTGATGTAAGTATTAATGGAACTTTGCATTAAAAGTTTCACTATTTATCAAATAATGCAAAGTTGACACTTTTAATTGACTTTTAATGCAACTGTCAGAGCAACTTTGCTTTAAAAGTGTCATTATTTACCAAATGACATGTCATGACAACATTCCTAAACATTCATAAAGATTTCTTCATGTTCATGACAGGTGTTATGTCGTCCAAATCTGAATATTCTGATCGGATTCATAATAAATTTGTAATCTGAACGATGGGTTGTTTTATGAAAATGCACATCATAATTGGACTAATTACTTGATTAAATTAAATGACACATTTGGATTATTGAATCCGAACACATTTTAAACCAATCATAGCTAATATGAATGAGAAGTTTGTTTGTTTTTTTAGGTTTTCTCCAGGTACTCCATTGTTCACCAAAAGTTACACAATTAATAATGTATGATTACCTGGCAGTGGTAGATGAATTGTGAGTGGTAAAGGGTTCACGTATGGTAGTCTTGTAAATGTCTTGACTGATGCTTTGATCCAGTGTAGCCGTCTTTCTCATTCCCAACCTTGGAGACCCTGATCAAGATGCGATGGGTCTAGCGTCCGTCTTGGACTCACTCAGTCGTCACAGACCGAGGAAACCAGCTGAGTATGTTTGTACTGGCTTACATTGTGTAGCATGTTTTCATAAGGACAGATATACTTGTTGCATTGGCGAGATGTTCTCGCTTTCTCCATGGCTGCCCTAGTAATCTAGCATCATATAATTAATATCTCAAAGACAGGTGGCGTTTTAAGCAATCAATGTGCGAGGACATATTTTCTTGCAGTTACACCAAACGTTTCCCATTTCCACCTCTGGAAACGCTCCTCGGTTTAGAGAAAGGTAATTTTCGTTTCACCAAGACCGGGTTTTAGGTGAAAGCGTGACCTTGCTTCTGAAACGGATGTCTTTGAAACTTAAAGAACTCAATTATACACAACCGCAGAGCAAAACGTGGGGAGGGGGGGAGATCAAATTTAAACTCAACAGGCATCAGACAAACGCTGAGTTCTATCCAGTGGCTGTAAGGTGTGGAGAAAATCTCCAAATTAATTTCTCATGGAGGTGTCACAATTTTTTTTAGCTCTTTGCTCTCGCTGCTCTAATCACTGCACACTCTCTGCCTCTTATCAGTCACCCACACAGACAGGCGGCTTCTTGGAGACATTTTTGACTCACACAAAAATAGTAGCACACACACACACCCACACACAGTCCTTTACGCCCATTTGTACTCCATGGCTTATACTCTGGGATTACGGAAAATCGCCTTTCACCAATGTGACGGCAAGTGAGCAGATTTTCCACCAATGCGTGAACACTCTGGTCCTTGCACACACGCACACACACCCCCACGCGCACACACACACACACACACACACACACCCCATCATGCCACGGAGTGTCACAGGAGGTGCAAAATTGTCGCGCCCCGCTGGAGAAGTGGAGCCTCTTTCATCCCCTCTTTCTCGTGTCGGGTGCCTGATGGTTGGATTAAGCTGCAGGTGACCACCTTTATACGTGTGAGCCGCGTCGGCGTTGAGGTCGGGTTGGTTTGAATGTGGGTTTGTAACTCTATCAAGCCGGCTGTCCTGTAGCGGCGCCTCAGCCTTCAGCCGTGCAGCATGAGGGAGAGATGAGTCTGTTGCTCAGCGAATTTGTCTGTTCCCAGTTCTTCCTGCCACGCGACTCTGCGGTTTGTTGCGGCGTGGAGGCGAGCAGCAGAGGGAAGTCCTGGGCTCTAGAACGCCAGGCTCAGAAGAAGCCAGGCTTTATAGTCTGAACCTGAAGATGCACCAGCTCGCCCGGTGTTGGGATGTAAATGGGATGCACATGCAGTTCTCTGGTGACGCTTCATAAACACGTGGATCAGATGTAAAATTATTCCTAATTCTTTTACTTTTTCACATTTTGTCACTCTGCAGGCGCTAACTTCCTTGTGATGACTTCTTTGCCGTATTTTCCGCACTGGATTATAATTCACACTGTTAATGAATGGTCTTACTTTCGGTCTTTTCTCGTACGTAAAGCGCACCGGACTATGAAGCGCATTAAGCTAAACAAAACAGCCGGATCTGAACATGTTAGGGATTATAAACAGGATTATGCTGCTGCTCAATATAATTTTGTAAAAAATATATATATATTTTTAAATAAAAAGTCAATCACAGGATGGACAAGGCAAACTACATGCACACACCAACACACTCACAACTAAAGGTATTTTAGATGAACCACTTCACCCCTCAGTCATGTTTCTGGTTGCTATGTTGTTAGCATGGTGGCTTCCTCTCAAATGTTTGTGCAAGGCAGCCGGAGTGCCAGGCGAGAACTGATCATGCAAACTCCATGCAGAAGCACTGTTGGACTAAAACTAATGTGCAGCTTTGCAAAAATACACAGATGAATGACTGAACGTTTCAGGAGCTTTTCAAAAAACCTTGAATTGTCAACTTTAATTATGGAGGTGGGGTGTGTGGACAAACTGTTAAAATCGTTGTCATCAAAGGTTGTGGAAACTTGAGTTCAAGAAAATCAGTTTCATTTGTAAAATTTGGAATTTAAAAATATAATTTTTTTTAAATAACCGATGACTCATTAGTATTTAACGGTCTATTGTCTGTTTTGTTCTTTTACAATAAAAAAGTTCATTTTTTGAGATTGAAAAAGTAACCTTTGCTTTTTTTTTTTTTAAAACAACCGGAATAACTTTGGTTTTTCTAGCAAGTGATTGTTCTGGGTCGTAATTTTAAATTTCAACATTTTGTGGTGTTATGTACTCATCCCCTTTAGATCTTCATACCTCAAAAGACAAGAACAGCAACTAACCTCTCTCAGAAGCCACCTAATGAATAACGTTTGCTCCCCGTGTTTTTAATCTCATCTTTGCAGACGTTAAATGATGCATGTCAAGAGAAAGGCCTGTTGGCCTCTGCTTTGATTCTGTAAGAATCTCTGACACCCACAATAATAACATGTTAATGTAGCTGTGCTGAGGTTGGATGCTACTGTGATGCTAATTACGCCGATAGATCTACTTTAAAAGCAACGTCCTATAATTTCCTGCTGGGAAATCCTTAGCAATTATCCATATCATTCTCTGCCTGCAAGTTACTCTTTTACACTTAGCGTAACACCACACACACACGCGCACCCCCCACACACATGCACTCTCGTCCTTTTCTGCATAGAAACTAATCATCGAATGCTGCGGCGCAGCAGCTGTTTGCAGGAGCTTTGTTTCCGCTGCAGGTGGAAGAAGGAAACCTGCGCCGTTGCAACGAAGAACCTCAAGCCACGCCGCTTTTACACCATTGATTCAACATTGAGCCAAAATGGAAAACGTTGGCTCCTGAGCTCTGGCTGTCAAGTAATTTGACATGACAGATGTAAGTGTGTTGGAAATGGAGAGGTATATGGAAACAGCTCCGGTTCAGTGGATGGAAAGGGAAATGGCAGAAGGACTTCTTCTTCCTTGAGAAACTGATGAACGTTGAGGGTCGTGGGGGGAGCAGAGGAGGAGGATAGAAAAAGGGAATGAAAGTTGGATACTCGGGTTGAAAGAAAGTAGAAAAAAGAAGAAGAAACACAAAATAGAAAGTCTGCGGAGAGTGCTGTAAATCTGAAGGGGCGAGGGAGGCCGACATTAGTTTCAGGCCATTTGTGGCATTCTCATCTCGACGGCCTCTCGCAGCACCTACACCGGCGCCAATGAGGCAAAACTGATGGAAAGCAGTCTGAATGTGAGCGAGGAAAGATCTTCCTTTCATTTAACCAGGCCTCACAAAGTGGGCTACCTCCCTGACCTGCAGTTAGGAAGAGGAAATGAACAACGGGGAAGGAAATAATTGAGCACGTTGCATGCAGCTCCGATAAAACGTGACTCTGGGAGCTCACGGAAAAAGGCCGACTGCGTTTGTTCAGCCAAAATGAAACCGCGATATATGTAATAAATAAGTTTTAAGTTGCACCCTTAATGCATCAGGTGCGGCGGCTCATTATGGTAATTCCGCCGGTTAATTGGGTTTGTGTGCCGTGTGGAGTTGGCAAAATTATCACAGATTACTCGTTCTGTATAATCTCATCAAAGCAAACGTAAACAAATGATTGCATTTCTCCGCCGCCCGGGTTATTTTTGTACGCCTTGATAAATCTTGACTGTTCACTTCAGAAGCAGATTGAATTTGTGGCTTTTTAATTGTATTTTAACTTCTGCAGAGCTGCTAAAATAAACATGATGCATCCGTGTGCGCGGGATTACAGGTCCGCTCGGCGTAATGTCTGCGCTGCTGTTTGCTCAGTACCCAAAATGATAACACTGTGGCTTATTTGCAATCTCATATCGCTCAGAGTATTTCATTACCGCTCATAATGACTTTATAATGTGATTTTTGGATCCGCTTGTTTTGTCTAGAGTTTTATTGCCTCCCATGTGCGCTCAAATACTTTGCGCCTGCTCTCTGTGTGTTCCTCGTATAAACATCCACACGTTCATTTATGCGTGCACAATTACTGAGTTGAAGCGATATTTTATGCCGATTGATTATTCTTTTAAAAATTTAATTTCAAATTTTAGATTTGCCCCAATAGTAAAGCTTCAAATAAAAATCTTCTTTTTTTTTCTTTTCAGTTTTGTATTATTTGGCTGTCAGCTCTTACTGTATTGAAGTTGTGAAAATCAAGCTAAATAATACTGTGCTTAATCAAATCAATGCTTGCAAAGGGCTTTCGTATTTTTCCCAAGGATCGGTTCAGTTTTATGCAATTTAATTGCTGTCAAATCTTAGAATAAGCTAACAATCGGTTGGTTAGTACCTAGTCGTAGTAATAAAAGGGGATTTCTGCTGCTGTGTAAATCTTACTTGGAAGATCTGAAATGCTTTGTGTCACTGGACAAATCTCAACACATTTAGATTGAACTCTGTCCAGTTTAGATTTAACTGTCCAGTTAGTAGCGAAGTATTTAGCCTTGGGAGTTCCTCAAGGCTAAATACTTGGCCTCCTTAAATTCTTTATCTCCAAACATTTTGGACAGGCTCTACTTGGACACCTAACCTGTGCAAACCTCAACATTTATTTTTCACAACTCTTTTTTTCCCCCCCACAACTCTAAATGCCATAGTTTGAAAAGTTTCCACTGTAGACATAAACACTGTTACCATCACACTATGTGTAACAATATAGTTTTGGGTTTTTTTCTTCTTATTTATCTAGAACTCCTTTGTCTTCAGAATAAAGTCCATTAAGAAAAAAAACCTAATTATTAGAAAAATTTTAAATTATACATTTTCTAAATGTTTATGTATATTAAAACAGTGGCAGTAATTTCACCATTAACTAATAGCTCCATCAACGATAGCTGTGCATTACATATTTTTTACTGTTGATAAATATTAGATTTCCAACTACCGTTTCATATTAAATAGGAAAACATAAACACCTTCCTCCTCTATACTGTCTGTTGCTGGTCATGCATCCGTGCTTCTTTTCTAACTTTTTTCCACCAGCAGTTTATTGCCAGAGAGCGTTGCTGTTTCCATTCCTTAAAACAAACTAACATGTAGGCAGGGAGTCACAGCAGTCAATATCAGACACAAACTGTCCAGCATTGTGACTGCTGCACGCTTCCAGCTATAGGCAATCCTGCAAGGCATTTTATCTATTATTACATCCGTCTAAAAGTGACTGACTTAGCATTAGATGCAGGCAAGCTGAGTGGTGGCAATAGCGAGAAAGAGCTGAAAATAAGCTCTTTCTCGCAGCCCATCGCACAAGCATGCCTTCACTCATGTAGCATTCATTCTGTCTGCTTGCTGCACAGGAAAAGACATGGCATGTTAAGCATGGTACTTTGACCAAGAACAGCACAAACAGTTGCCCGTTATAGATTTTTAGCTACATATGAGGTCAAATGTGGCTACCTGGTATAGAGTACCAGGTTTCTCCCAGAAAACTTGCAAAGCCCAATGGTTGGGTGCGAGGGCAGTCATTCATCCAGCGGCCTGTTATGCTTTTAACTTTAAAAAAAAGTTTAAAGCTGACAGAAAATTTTTAAATATCACTTGATGTGTTAATGAAAGATTGGAAGATTGATACCTGAACACCAACTATAAAGCCTTAAAAAAATGCAAACATTTCAAAAAGACTTGAATAAGAAATTCTTAGCCTGGTGGGGGCACAAGTGAAGCCTGGTGGCCCGCCAGGCTTACAGTACACTAGGAGGAAAACCTGGAGTGCAACAACATCCTTTGCCATTGATGGGCTGATCAGTGGCAGAGTTGAAATCAGACCAACGTCATTGTTCTTGATCTGTAAATATGCAAAGTTATTCAACAGGACTCAGGCTAAAACTACGAACCTTGTCATTGTTGCTGATTCTTGTGTAGACTTTACAGCAATAGAACAAGGCCAGGAAACCTGTTCTTATTTGTGGTTTCACTTGTGTTACTCAACTTTTCCCATCCAGCCAAAACCTGTTTCACCAGCGTTCTTTGATCAAATCTTAACCATTTGCTTAAAATTGGTATTTCACGTTTTCTTCCTTATTTATTGCATAGATTCTGCTTGTATTTTTTTTTTTTAGGACTTATTCTTTTTTTTTCTCTCTGTAAAGTGCTTTGACCTTTTGAGTCGAATGATTGACGTATGAACAAACTCGCCCTGCGTTGGCTGGAAATGACCATGTCAGTGTGAGGCTTAGGTCACAGTTCCAAAGCCTACCCAGACTTTCTTGATTTATTTCCTCACTGTGATATTTAGCTGCATTTTTATATATGTTTAAAAAGTTTTTCTATGACATTTTCTCACCACAGAAAGTAGGTTTAAGTCTCATCTCCAAGGAGCAAACTGAGTTTCTCGAAATGACGTCTCACTCTTAAATTGGGACGCTCCTCAGTCTATTTCCCCCCCACCCAACATAATCCTCAGAATGCCTCCCAAAATTGAATGTTTCTCGGTTCTGAATCATCCAGAATAACAGCACGGTCTCCAGGAATAAAGTTGCCTTTAATCTTGTTCCACATACCTGACTTTTTGTTGGTGGGAAGCGCTCCGTAACCTTGTTTCTGCCAAAGATCTGCCAAAACTGTTGAGTTATTTCCGTTTATCCTGCATAGCTGCTCGGCGTAGACCTGATTAAAGTTGAGACGCTGGAGACTCACCAGGACAAACATTCCCGCTCCACTCTGGTCACAGTTTCACATTGCATTAGTACATCCAAGTTTGGCGAGTCTAACCGCGTAAACTCCAGTTTAACAAAATCCCACTTAGAAAAGTAATAGTTTTTCATTCATTATTTATTTATAATGTCAAAGAAAATATTTGCTCCATATTGATTTATTTTTTTTGCTCCTATTCTAACAAACTTGCTTCTGAACATTTTCATACTTTGCTGCTTTTTCTGTCACAATGAGGTTAGAAATGAAACATTTGGAGCCGTTATTACTCCAACTTGTTAATTTTTTTTTAATTTAGAGCACTTTAATCTGTATCTCAAAAAATCTTTAGAAATGCAGTGATGTGAAAAAGTATATGCAGATTTTGTGGGACAATTCTAATCAAATGAATACACAGTATGACCCGTTAAGAAACAACATGGCCAGAAACGGTCTAGCAATTTGGAGAAGAAACTTTGTTACAAAATAACCAAGAACAACTTTTAAAATTATTGCAGACCTTATGCCTTATATCTCAGTGTTCATGACTCAATAGTTGGGAAAAATATTGGAAAAATGGGAAATTTCCAAACTGAAAACCATTGCTGACCAAACCAGTAAGTCCACCTCTGCATGGCTAAAACGCTGAAACAAAATAAAGCTAAAGGTGCGGCCTAGTAAAGGACTTTAATCTAATGGGTAATCTTATCACCCATTATTCTATGATATTTATCAATATTCTTTTCCTCAGAAAGTATTGACTTTTCATCTGCGAGTATCGATGCATTAAATCCTACTTTGAGTTTTATGTCAAATCCACCTGAATTAAATGACGGCTATCACACGTGACACTTTTTACCCAGTCGCACATGTACATTAAAAATGACTTATAATGAAACAACCAGTTACAATTAATTAATAATTAGATGAAATAGATAAATTACATTATGTAATATAAGTGAATAAGACAAAAAAGATTCCTTTTCTGTATAACCAAATACACAAAGCCACATAATTAACATTTAATCAAAGCAAATGTATAAAAAGTGTAGAACAAAAACAACATTTATTACATCAGCAATTCAGTTAATTCAATCCAAGCCTATGGAAAAGTCACGAAATGTCACCAGAATCATTCTCCGTCTAAAATCTTTCAGAAAATCTCAAATGTCTTGAATTGTATCGTTTGCTGAATATCGTGATGTGTATCGTATCATGAGCAGAATATTGCATGTGGTATTGTATTGTGAGATTTAGTGTTTCCCTACAGCTCCACTGTTTGCTTCATAATCTCAAAAAAGGCTCAGAAAATAAAACCCTCCAATGCGGTTGAATTGAAACAGTTATGTTAATAGCGGCGGACCGAAGTTCCTTAACAGTGATCTAAAAGGCTGAGTGTGAGCTATTGCAAACATGTCATTTTAGTTGTTGGTTCCAAGAGTGGTACAACAGCAAATGGGGAAACGAGAGAGGGGGAAGACATGCGGTAAATGTCACAAGGCCGGGAATCGAACCTGCGACCGCCGGCATGAGGACTAAGGCCTCCAAATGTGGGTTGTGCTTTGCCCCTGCACCACCAGAGCACCCCTATTCAAAATATCTTGATACTGACATTTATTTGATGACTTGTAAACATTCATGTGACTAAAAGAGGAAAAACAGAAGAAATGTGTGAACTGTTGAGCATCATTTACAAGGAATGGCATGTTGAGTTGAGTCTGTTCACTCTGTGTTTGCTGTGGCTGTGGACTTTAACTTTCAATAATTAACTTTTCATTCCTCAATTTATATATAAAAAAAAGAATCCACAGCAGATGAAAAAGAAAACCTTTATATAGTATCTACACCCCTGTCTTAGTGTTACAAAGCCATTTCATATGTGTTTGCTAGAAGTCCCAAAATATGGCAAACACGTCGATTGGTGTATATCAAACATCCGTTTACATACAAATTTATGAGATTACTGTTTGCATTTTACTATAAAAGTGTGCAACACTTCCTTGGCTACTAACAGTATACCATTCAGGAGTAAACAGCCAGATGGTTAGCTGACATCGGCCCGATACACAGTCCAACCATGTCATCAGTATCAGGTCTAAAACAGAAATTGGATTGAATATTTCCTGTCTCAATCTGAAATTACAACATATGAACATCTTAACACTAACAGAAGCTTTCCTATGGGATTGGGGCTTCTTTAAAAAATAAAATAAAACTCACAGTAGACTTTGTTTAGAGGACCTGTACGAGAAATTTAGGGAAATCCGCCAGCAAACATTTTAAAACGAGATTCCTCTGTGTGAACACACACACACTTTAGGTCTGCTTCTCCGCGAGGACACAGGAGCTCTCGTGTTTGTGTCTCTGTTGTCTTCGCCACGCTGCCGTTCCTCATTGTGAGCGCTCCCAGTCGGACAATTAGAAGGTGACAGTCCCATTAGAGCCCCGTTCAGCACTACAAAGGCTTTGTGGTGTGGTGAGTGACACGGAGCTCAGCCTCTCGCTAAATGACTGTCAGTCTGCCCCTTGTCCACTCTGACCTCCCTGGCAGCCTCCCTCCGAGCTGCTCCAGCTCCCCTCCCGACGCTCATTGGCAGCCTTGGCAGCTCCCTAAGCCAAGCATTGCCCTCCTTTCAAGCCAGGCCTTTAACTGATTGGTTGGACGGCGCTAGCCTTAGGCACGCCAGAAGGACTTTCAACTGGCCTCGGGGTGCGGCTGATTGGCCAGGCTGTCATACCTGCCCGTCTCCCACGGGAGCGAGTGGCAGCAGCTCCGGTTGAGGGATGCGATTTGACAATGGAGGTAGGCGGAGAGGAAGGGCGCGGTACCAGCAAAGTGCTCCTTGCCGCTCGCTCCACTCATATAAGTGTTTTCTTTTCATGCTCTGCTTTTCCCCCTATAGCCAGCCTTCCAGCAGCCAGCCATGCCTGCAATGATAATTATCTCGTGGGCTGTTTTCCTCTATTTACCTGTCGTCCTTGTACCGGGAAGACGCTGGTAAAGTGGACCAATTTAGCAAGTCTAATCTCTCCAGGGGTCTGTGGACTGTTCAGGTGGATAGGACAAGAACGCGGCCGTATCCGCCTGCCTCTCCCGCTGCATTGGGGGAAAGCATCCTTCCTGAAAAGAGAGAGGCTGTGTTTGCTCTATTCGTCTCCCTCTGCTGTGAATCAGGGTATTAATGCCATTGTTAATGCAGAGAGACGGCCAGCACATTTCAACACATTTTTTTTTGTGCTTCATGCAAATCGCATCTAAATTGCCTGGCTAATGCCATAATTGGGTTTGTGAGTCACTTCTTAACTTCCATTAATATTTGTTCTCTCTCTAATTGCCTCCCCTCCTATTCTTACATTTCACTCCTGTGTCTGGCTAATGGTCTGCGGTCGAGCCAGTGATGATGGGCTATTCATGCATGTGCAATTGGGAGAGCATCTGAACTATGTTTTTGTTGGGTACAAAAAATGTCTTGGATGTAGGTTTGGTTTTGATCAATGACATGCAGGATGTGTCAGATTGTTTTGAGTTTTTTGAGAGTGATTTCAGAAGCGTTTGCGGATCCAACGTCTTTCTGGGTTTCCGTTTTTTTCTTTTTGAACAGCTCTTTGCTTCAAAGGTTATTTATTAGTGATACCAGAGGCACCCAGGATTCTTTTAGGTCTTTTTTTTAAACAGAGACATATTCATACTTTAAAAGCCTCCTCTTTCTGACTTGTCTTTTTGGCTAAAAGCCTCATGTAAAGAGAACTCGTCTGAAAAACGGGCAAAGCTGAGATTCAGGAGGGGCAGAGCAGCTTCTGTTCTGGTTCTGGGGAAACTCAGAGTTCCTGAAGGGATTCGTTGGAGTTTGGCTGTACAGTCCGTGGCCGTATCCCACGAGACATTTCATCTGGACGTCTGTGTCTCCTGGGGGGCTTTGAAAGACCATTCAGTCCTCTTACATCCGAAGCCAACAAGATCAAGATTGGGACGACCTGGAGGGTCTCTTTCGACTACAGATGGATGTTTATGTTAATACCCAAAAAGGAGACATTGTCTGTTACTTTTGGCTCATGTCTTTTTATTATCTGGATGTTGCTACATCTGGATATTTTTCCTGGTATGTCATTTCCTTGCCCTGTCTGTCTGTCTAGTTTATTATTACCTCTAGAAAATGTTACGTTCTCATTACTTTACACCAATATTCAGCTTTATATATTTTATATTGTTATCCAGAGAAACTGCTTCTAGCTTATGAATTATGGAGTACTTACACTTAATTAGCAACCAAGAACAAGAGCGTCTAGTTTATATACTTCACTCAACCCAGAGCAGGAATCCAGAGAAACTCCTGCTAGTTTTCCTAGAGAAGCTAATCATTACCTTCGATCAACTTTTAGCATTAAACTCAAGATCTGGAGAAACTCCTGACAAACAAACAAACTTTCTTTTCTTATAAGAACAAGAATCTATAGAAACCCATACTAGTTTACAATTTACGGACTTCTTATTGCCTTTATGCTGAAAATGTGCTACAGAAATAAAATGACCTTACCTTAGCAGGTCCAATTAATTAATAAGAAAAACATTACCCCGTCTTAATTCAATTGTCTGGGTTAGAAAGCAGATAAGCGAAACCTCAGGTGTTGACTTGAACTCTGGTTTGTGTTGATGGGACCCTTTCCTGTTTCTTTCCTGGAGGCAAAGGGGGGAGGAAATGGGAGACAACGGTGGATAAACTGATACGGCGGCGAGATCGCAAAATGAGAAAAGAGGGAGTAAAATACGAACAAAGCGGAAGCCCAGAAGTGAGAAGTGTGCGGCACTCAGTTCATTTCCCATTCAGTTTCCGATCCATAGCAGAGCAGGCGGCTCTGCTTTATGAGTATGAGGGATAACTGTGTGCGACGGTGGCTGTCACTGGCTCTCACTCGAGAGATATTAAACCTAAGCTCTCCACAGCTTCCCTCTCGCAGGCCGCCTTACAGTGTGCGACTATTTTTAAAATTGTCATTCCCTTCTTATGACGCTGCTAAACTGACAGCTTTTACCTCCACATATAACCGCTCTCTTGTGTCAAAGATTGCTGTTGTATTTTCCTGTTGTGTTTTTTTGTTTGTTTTTTCAGGAGGGGATGGAAGGAGAAAGTTTGGAGACTTGTAAAAAAAAAACAAAAAAAACTTGAGGTCCCACATTTTCCCTAATTGGAAATTTTTGCTGCCACTTTGTCAGCCCATCTCTTGTAATTCTTTCATCCTCCGGGTTTCTTATTTTCCTCCCGTGTCATTTCCCGTTCTCGGGATGTTTGTGTGGATGGCCTATCAAACTATTTGAATTCCCCTCTCCCCATCAAAAGCGGGGCACCGTCGGCTTTGAAGAGTGACAAGCGCGCAGCGGGAGGGATCAAAGCGATGCAAAACTGGAAATTTAAGAGGAAGTTAAAAAGCATGTAGTTTTGCCATTTCCCTCATGTTCAACAAAGAGAAAACAGACACTGTGGAACAGCGGGGAGAGATGAGACATTATCACACAGCGATTTTCAAGGATGCCTGCATAGTTCACGGAGGCGCCGATGCTTTTGATAATGCTGTTTAACATAGCAATGCACCCATTTGCAGTAAGTCATGCTAGCAGCGACTCCGGCAGACTGCAAAGGTTCCTTGTGAAATTGGAATATTTCAACCCAGCGGTGACTCTGAAGTCAGTCAGGTCGGCACAGGAAAATCAGTTATCATTTTGTTTCTTTAAAGGCTAAGGTGCCGCAATGTGCTACTTGGATGTATTTAAAACATTCCGAGAATTCAATAAACTGGTTGAATTTTCCCCCAAGGGGCAGAGTTATGTATTTTCCAGGCACATAGTCCCATTTCGTAGCATTACCATCAGTTGTTATAAAAATGCTGTCTGTCTAATTTAGCTTGAAAGAAATTTGGCTTTGTGATTTGATGCCTTGAAATTGGGCTTGTCTCTTTAAGAAGCTCCTGTTCTTTCCAACAGTCCGGCTTCAGCACGCCATAACAACGACACGTCTCGTTGTGCTGTTAACAAACAGTCTTAGGAGCGTTGGACTTAGAAGTAGCTCCAGCAGGCGCTTGCTAATTGCTGCTTCCACTAGTCTGAAGGAGCTGAGTGGGGGAGGCATGTGCTGTGAGGCAGAAGCTCAAGCATTTGCAATAACTGGCATCTTTAACGGCGATTGTTCGAATTCAGTCACGTTGGAGGGTTTCCAGCATGAACTGCCTTTTCTTTTTTTTAAGGATTTTTTGGCTCTAGTGGCTCTTATTTGAAAGTAGATAGACAGGAAATGGGGAAACGAGAGACGGGGAAGACATGCGGCAAATGTCACCAGGCTGGGAATCGAACCAGTAACCGCCGACATGAGGACTAAAGCCTCCGTATGTGGGTTGCGCTTTGCCCCTGCACCACCACAGCACCCCATGAACTGCCTTTTTAAGGTCGTGCCACAGGGTCACGATTGAGGTCAGAACTTTGGCTAGGCCACTCAGAGTCTTAACTTTTCTTAAGTCATTCAGATGTGGACTTGTTGGTGTTTTGGATTATAGTCCTGCTGCAGAACCCAAGTGTTTTAACGCTCACAAACAGAAGGTCAGAGATTCTTTTTCGGGATGTTTTTGTTGACAGAATTCCAAACGTTCCACTTAAACCTCTCTCATTTGCTTGTGGACACAACAGATGTTCTATGAAAAGTCGTGGACATTGGCTGTCCAGGGAGCATAAGTGGCTTTTAACGGAGCAGAGCGATTGTTCTGAAATCTACAGAGTGCTTTTTATATTCAGGACACATTTATTTGGGGCAATTCTGTACTTAATTAGCCAATTATGTAATCTTTCTCTAAAATGTAATTAGAAGCAAAAACATGCCCTCTTTTGGTAAAATAGCTCATTATGTGATAATAAATTTGGGGGGATATTCTGTGGTACTGTTTGGCCATCCGTAATAAAAAGAAAAGGCAAGGCTGTCCAGCTTCCAAAACATTTATCATCTACATTGGTCTGTTCTTTGTTTTTGTTGCACTACCACCAGAATATTCCACATAAACCTTAAAACGGTCCGACAGGCAATGAGAATTCAAATTTTGATTCCACTAACGACAAATGATTACACTGTTGTACCTAATTTGCTCGTATGAGTGGCATTATTTCAGAGTTCAAGGCAGAGTTCAAGGCAGTGCACCCTTATCAGTGTATAAGTCATGCAGTCGGTGTAGGTTCCTATTAAAGGCCGAGATGCTTGGCAGATGCCGTCCCAATTATGTTAGACAGTGCAGTCATTGCATATCGGTGCCCTGAGAGGTTGGCATCACAGAATGCACCTCGGCGTGAAAAGCAGCGTTACTCTGCCTCTGCTGTGTTCGTCTCCCCAGCCCCAACGGCCCTTAAATCGTCCGTCTTCATGCTTCATAACAAACTGTAACAAACACTGTTCCGTAGGTGTTTTAATATCTGACTTGTGGCGCCAACAGTGACATTTACTCCCACCGGGAAGTATAAATAGATGACATTACGCTGGTTTTCACTCAGCTTTCTCGGTCGTGGAGTTTTAATATCAGAACCCGCAATATATTAGGCAGGCAATGTCAGGGTTGGAGAAAGATGAGACAGAATTAATTAAGTTGGAGAAGCGTAAGTTTGCTATGTGACAAAAAAAACCAGACAGACTGCTGAAATGGTCTCATGAAATTACCAAATGCTTCTCTGTGAATTTGAAAAAGCAGCCTGAAATGCCTTGCTGAAAGTTTCACCTTCGCCTTAAATCTGCAGTAAACTGTTTCACAACATCTGTATTGTTCCTGCTTCCTGATCATCGTTGCAGGTGTTCCTCAAGGCTCTGCATTCGGTTGTACGACTATACGCTAAACCGTTGACAGAGTTGTTTATAGTCATGACCATTCAGTGTTACTTAGTGTATTTGTTTCAAACTGGGACTGGATTCGACAAAGCAGAGGTTAACTTGGATTTTAAACAAAAATAATTTTCTCTCATATTGTCCCAACTAGGTACCACAACGAAATGACACCAATTATGAATATCTGAGTGATTTAATTGAGTTCTAACACGACGTTTCCCTTTTGCACCATGTTTCTGGTTTGCTGGCCTTCATCGTCCACACTTACATTGATACGCTAGTATATATTGGGATACTAACACTTTATTTACCTTCTTCACAGACGTTTGTTACGTTCAGTTTTCCTTTAGTACCATCAGAACTTATTTTCCTTAAAATGTTTCTTTCCCATGATATGTACAGTAACAGGACCAGAGGTTGTGCAGGTTAACCCAAGAGGAGGATTTGAAACATAGTTCAGTGACGATGTCGAAATGTTATCTGGAGACTGCAGCTCCAAGGCGGAGCTTTGGGGGAAATAGGCGGGGAATTGTATGGGCAAATGTTTAGGCACTCCTGAATGGTTGTCACGGGAGAGTCAAAGATTTCTGAAACACGCACAGACTGAATCGGCTACAGTCCAGGTACATTTTTGTTGAGGGCACAATATTGCAACACGATTTAATGTTCCAAAAAAAGCCGATTTGACACAACGCCCCTCCTTCAAGAAGATTCAGACGTGCTGTTTTGTTCTCTTGTAATACCGCAGGTGAGACTCTCCTAAGCCTGCCTAACTACAGGGAGTGTTTGATTTGCCCTGAAGGGAAATAGACATTACCGACTCCATCAAGACCAATAAAATAAAGAGAGAGATGTGGGGAATATAGGCCTGAACGACCCCGCGCTGATGAGACATAAAAGAGGCCATCAAGAATCGCAAGGCACAGATTCCTATTATGGAGTAACATTAACTCATAGCCCACTGCAAGCCTTAACGGTCCCAGGGGTTCCTACTGTATACCGTCCCCTTTATGACATGGTGGTTGAAGGATAGTCATTTCATCCGAGCAAAAAACTCTGATGTTGCGCTTCACACGAGCAAGTTTACGCTCGTCTGAATGCAGTTTTGTTCTTCTTGCCGAGCTGCTTGAAGTGACTCGCGGGCCAAGCGGCTGAATCGCAGTCAAACAGGCAACAAATTGGCTCCTCTTTATGGAGGCATCAAACTACTCATGCTGATAGGGTGATCATGCAGCGCTGGATCAATTAAAAGAGATTTGGGCAGAAGGAAGCTCCGTGCCACCCTAATTAGGCAACCAGCAGCTTTGCGCAATAAATGGAAACGCAGTCATTTCCATTCCTTCCTCTGTTTTATTTATTATTTTTTTGCTGTTTGCGTGCCTGATGTCTGGAGATTTAGCAGAATTTCTATTCTCTGTGTGATTTTCCTCGTTGCTTTTGCTGTCCCCTGTCTGCACGCCTCTCCGCGTCTGAACTCGCACGGATAGCTTGTCCCGAAGGATCCCATCGGTTGTCAGTAATCAAGGAAATAACTCTCAAAGAGCTAGAAGCGGGCCACTTAGCTGATGTCTGGTCTAGTTTGATCCAATTGAGTCAGACGGCGAGTAAAGTTCTTCGCGTCCAGCCCTTCTCGACTATTTTTAGTCTAATTAGTCGTCTTTCCATCTGCATGGAGCTACTGAAGACACCCGCCGTGTTTTAGGGTATGGACAGGGAGAGAGAGAGAGAGATGGTGAGAGGAAGGCAGAAAATCCCATCTTTCTTCATTAGCATTTCATTCAAATGGCTCAATAGAGCAGTTGTCACTCACGGGATTCCCGGGCCTCCAGGAAGCTGCGCTTGTCTTCAATTTATTCACATAAAGACTCTTCATTGAGAGACAGTAGTGTGACATGTGGTCTCGGGAGGTCTTCGTGAGGAAAAAATCCGCAGCAGAGGTTGCCGTCATCGTCGTCCCCTTGGGGGGGTTACATCGACATGCCAAGCGTTCGGTCGGCTTTGAAGGTTCGCCGAAGAGACGAGGAGGATGCCAGTTCTGCGGAGGGACTGCACACCACGGGTATTATGCCGGCTGATTAACTTCTAAATATTTGTCCAATTAGTCAACAGTTAGTTGGATTAATTTCCGCATTCTGCGAGTAAACGTTCCGTCCCCGGGTAATGCTGCATGTTTTAGCGCGCCGTTGCAAGTCTGCACGACGACAGCACAAATTACCGCGCTAACTTCAAATGACGACGCATGAAATGTGAAAAACCTTATTTTGATCACTTGAAATTAATTATTATTGCTCCTCATTAAACACTTCAGCAGCAAGTTTTGTGATTTGTGAATAATCGGTTCTTTTTGTGAAAAGAAAACATTGCTTTACTGGGATAGACCACTTTTAATTGTATCAATCAGCATTGAGAAAGTATTTCAGGAGCTGTGAATACACACTCTTATGTTTCCACAAATAGAATCAACCGTGTCACGAACCATAAACTGAACTTTAAAGGCATTTTTTTTATTTTTTATCTAAAGTAAGGTAAATTTATTTGCATGGCACATTTTCAGCAACAAGGCAGTTCAAAGTGCTTTTCATGAATTAGAAGGAAATACTAACAAAACAACCAAACCAAAAGTACGTAAAGGTATGAAACTATATTTTGGTTCCCCGTGTTCGATAAGATTAAGTAGTCTGTAATTTATAAACTAGTAGGGGGTTCTCTGTATTCCAAAAAGTGGTTTTCTGTTGACAACCAGGATCATAGGTTGACCTTTGACCTTCTCAACACCTAAAACCTGTAGATTTACGCATGTTGCGTTTGCATCAAGCATTGAGAAAGTATTTAAAATATTTTTAGATGTGTGTATGAATAGTTTAAACTAGATGTTGGTTCTCCATGTTTGGTAAGACTAGTGAGGCATAAAACTAAATGTTCTAGCTGATTAAATGTTGGTTTTTATGTGACTAATAAACCCCTGAATATTTACGGTTTTAGGTCGGAGCTGATGGAAGGCAGGCTAGAACTTTATCTCTACCAAATGATGTGAAGCACAATTCCTCTTTAGTGTTTCCCTTCGTCTGTTTAGAGTTAGCGTACAGTTCTTTAATACCTACGCTCTAGAGGCTCGTGCATTTCAACCCTGTGAGTCTGCGTCCAATTTTCCGACAGACAACTTCCTGTAGTGTTTTATTGTTCATAAAAAGCAATAGTCACTGGTGTTTTTAAGTTGACATGACCATTTATTCCAACTTATAGTTTCACACAGTGAGTCTGGTAAGGAACATCAACATGCTCCAGGCTTGCATTCTAAGACATTTCACGATGAAAGCAGCTCGCAAGATGCTAAGAAGAATCCCCGAAACCCTTTAAATGTCTTTAGTCGTGTTCAGCTTCTGTTGATGTGAATGTGCACGCCTATGCAATCACAAGGAGCCTCTACAAGTTTACCTTCCTTTCTGCTTTCACTGTCACAAATCTTATGTAGCTTTTAGCCAATATCCTCCAATTTTGAGGATTGCCTCACTTCGTTTTTTTTTTTTTCTTTTTCTGGCTTTGAGCAACTCCTCCACATGTTTGCGTCATTCCACAGACGTGGCAGAGTAATTCTCACGCACATCTTCCTTGTTATCCCAGCTAATGACACTAATGATTGGAGTGGGGGCAAAAAGACCGATCACATCGGGGTAATTATTTATTCCATAATTACATCCTGGTTTGATTGACAGAAAGTGAGCGATAAACGTAATTAAGGCTTCCGGTGTCGTGTGACAGCGCGCGCAGTCCACGCGGAGCGGCGTGCGCAGCGGTCGACGGGGGTTACGCAAACCCCCCGTGCATTACCTGCAGAGCTCACAAATGGACCATGTGTGAAGTGAGCTTGGGTGAAATGAAAATTGCCGCCAGTGAAAGCGGGTGCAGAGTGCCTCACTGTGGGCGTGGGGGAGTTTTGCCACATTGGAAATTAAGAGAGTGGCGGGGGTTGGAGGGAGTATCATGTTCAAACAGTGAAATGTTTTATGCAGCAGCCTCTGTCACCGCTGAACGGATGAAGTAATTTCATTTTCATGGATGATCTGCGGCGCCACAGACCAGCAAAATTGCATAGGAGGGGAAAGAGAAAGATAGCGCTGGAAAGCACAAAAAAAAAAAGCAGTCAAACATACCTTTTTTTTTCCTCTCTTCATTGGATTCTTTGATTATTTCCTCGTAGTAGTAACCATGGTGATGATTTACGGCCAGCATGAAATATAACTGCTGTTTGGAGTGGTCAGACAAGAGGGATGTTAAGCAAATATCCATATATTTTCAGGAGGAAACAGGAATGTAAGCACCTGTAGTTAGAGCTGGACTTTGACTAGGCTCTTTTTTTTTTTTTTGCTTTAGTGGCCTTTATTTGAAAGTAGTCCGACAGGAAAGAGGGTAATCAGAGAGGGGTAAGACATGCGGCAAACGTCGCCAGGCCGGGAATCGAACCCGCGACCACCGCCACGAGAACGTAAGGCCCATGGGTGATGCTTTGCCCCACCGCCACCACAACGCCCCGACTAGGCTTTTCTAACACATTGAAATGATTTGATGTTAACCCGTCCATTGGAGCTTGAAGACAAGCGTCCCCACAGCATGATTCGTCTACCACCATGTTGTGTCAAAGAGGTTCCAAAGGACACTTTTGGAGGGTTACTATTTGTTTAATAAAGCGGCTGTGCTATGATGAAATTTAACTTTAGCCAAACTGGCTGCTTTCCAGCTCAACTCAAGCATGAAATTAACTTATACATTTTTAAATGGGTGCCAGTCCTCCCATTTGTTTCCAGAAAGAAGGGAGTAAATAAATCTTCATTTCTAAAGATCAAGTTCTGTCTTTTGTTTCTCTGACCTAAAATCTATGCATTAGCTTTGAGTAAAAGTTCTGCTTCTGCTGTCATATCGTCTTCCTTCCCCTCGAAACAAATGAACCCATTCACCTTCAAGCTTTTATTCTTTTATCAGGAATGCAATAAAGAAGCTGTAAGGGCCAGCGGTCTTTGAAAACCAACTTACAAACGACTCCATTTTTTCCCCCTCGACTTTTCCAAAGTGATGCCAGGTTAATGTTGCCGTACCGATGGGTGAAAAGCCAGAATCCCTGAATCTCACCAAAAATCTATACTACAGGAAGAAATGCTGCAGGTCCATCCTGCCATTTCTTCTTCCAGGTCTGCAAGGCAGCACAAAAAGAAAGAGATTTTTATTGACAGATCCACATTAATAATGAAACCACCTTAAAGCAAAATGTGTCTATCATTTGAACATCACATTTAGGACGAGTTTGAAAACACGCTGGAGCTGTTAAAGGTGGAGCTGGCATTCGGAGTTATTGAGTTTCCATGAGAAGGTGAACAATAAGCATAGGAGTGTAATCCAGGAAGGTCACTGAGGGTCAGTCTGCAATGAATGTGGCCCAACAGCGGCCCGGCTGCAGATCCGTTTCCATCCATAGACTGCTCAATCTTTTATTCTCACCTTTAGGCTATAAGATTAAGGTTTTGACATTTAGGCAAGATTGCGGTGCAAATGTAATCAAAATGCATCTATCAAAATGCCCACATACTCCTGGCTTTCGTTCAAACTGTGGCTTCATGTTGGCATCTGTTTGTTTGTTGTTTTGTTTTTGTTTTGGGTTTTTGACAATTTTTACCTTATAAAAGTTTTCAATAAACATTTTCATCTTCTGTCATAACCACAACCTTCAAGGTTTTTCCTCTGAATTTCATTGGATTGACCAAAGAGCAAGTGACTCCCTGAATCTCCTACAATGGCTCTTTATATCTCTGGCTAAAATGAAAAACAATAATAAAAAACAACAACTGTGTGGCTACAATATTTAGTTGGGATTTGGGTTTTGTCAATTTCTGTGTACCTTAGTTCCTTTTCTTTTATTAGATCAGCCATGTTTCTGCTTTTCTTAAGTTCATACTTTTCTTAGTCTAGTTTATAATATTTATTTTTTACTCTAGTGTAATTATATTTAAATTGCTTCTGTACAGTCTCTCTCTCTCTCTCTGTCTCTCCCCTCACACCTGCAATCAGTTAGCTCATCAGCCCAGGCCCTCTGTTCAGCATCCTACCTCCCCAGTATTTAAGCACCTCATTCTCAGTCACTCCTTGCTGGTTCCTTCCAGTACTTCCCAGTTTCTCTCCGCCCCCCTTGTGTTTCTACAAGTTTTTGCTTCCTTGGATTATGTTTTGCATTTTGTTCTGTCTCTCTGTGGAAATTTTGTAAGTTTGTTCATCATTTCTTTATTATCATCATCCATTACACTTTTCCACCATTGTCCATTTGAGTCGTCCATCAACCACCATCTAAACATGACAAACACGTGATCTCTTCTTGTCTTTAGGTTGGAAGCTGTTCTTTTTTTTAAAAAATAATTTTCCACAAATAACATCGTATAGAAGACAATGTATCCATCTTCTTATTGCAAACGACTTATGCTCGTTTTTATTTCATTTTCCTAAGTATAGAAATTATATGCTGGCTCATTTATAAATGGCAAATCAAATTACAATTAAAGTTTTCAAAAGGTCATGTAATGTCCGGCCTGTATGAGGCTGATCTGGTTGCACTAAGGGTAAAGATGGATTTTGGACTGTGAAGGCTGCAGATCCCAGGAATAGACCATCAGATAACTGGTTTCTACAGTTTCTTTTTTCTTTTTTACAAATAGTAACCATAACAGCCTGGTAAATTTCAAATGACCTTGTAAATTTTCTGACACACATTTGCACGCAGGCTCAAAACTCTTGACTTCAGCTGACCGTGACGACATTCTTTTATATTTGTCAGTATATTTCAAACATTTTCTTAGAGTTTACTTCTACTTTACAATTATGCCTCACTTTTATGTTGGCCTTTTGTACAGAATGTCAAACGCATCGACTTTTTTTTTTTTTTAACTATAGTGAAACAGACTGTGAAAAAGATCAAGGGATAAGACTTCTGCTGCAAAGCCCCGCATGTCAAAAATCTCTTGCCTGAATGTTTTCTCTTTTTGTTTTCACTTTCTTTTTTTTGCAGGAAAAGTCTGAAGAGCGAGGGGGACTAAAGAACAGATTTTCCTCTCTGCTGAACTTGTTTTGTCTGAATCTCCCCGCAGATCCGCTCGGATCAGGATAAGGACGTCGGCATCCGCTACAGCATCACGGGCGCCGGCGCCGATCAGCCTCCAAGTGGAATCTACAACATAGACCCCATCAGCGGCAACATGTTCGTCACCCAGCCTCTGGACCGCGAGGAGAGAGCCTCCTTCCACGTAAGGAGCGACCATCTTGTCCGCTTCTGTTACCACTCCATTCCCAATTACCTCTGCCTCGTTATTTCCTGCCTCGGCTTTCTGTCGTCTCCTCCTCCTCCTTTTATCCCGAAGCCGCTGTTCGGGTGAGGGGGGGTCGTGTGGGGTGAGAGAGGGGGCCTCTTCTGTGCCTTCAAATCAGCTTCTCCAAACTTTAATGATCTTGAAGCCGACAATGAAAAAGGAAGAATGCCGTGACAAAACACACACTGACACTCAAGCCGGCGTTTTCTCTGTAGATTGAGCAGCGAGGGACGGGCGGGGAATTGAGACAAACGGAGACGGCGAAGGTGGTGTGAAGGAAAACTGTTGTCTTTGTTCCTACCATCGGCACTAATGAGCAGATGCAGCCTTAGATGGGTGCGTGGGCGTGTGCGTGTGTGTGTGTGTGTGTATGGCCTGCAGATTGATAAATGTTTGTTTAAGCCTTTCAGCAAGCCCAGGTCTTCTCCCCTGACTGACCGTGTTGCTCCTGCTCTTCTTTTGTGCATTGCAGATTCTCTCATTGCCTAATGCACCCAGAGCAGGCGCGCTGATCAATGGGGCACCATGACAGCAGCGCACTCAGCTTCCATGTGACATATAGGATTTACAACACACAGAGGAAGCTGCAGGGTTAAAATCCTGACAGTCTTTCACTTTCTCTCTCTCTCTCAAACCTCGGGTTAAACGGCTTTCGTAGATGCGGGAACTAAATATGTATGTAATATATCTTGGAAGGTTGCAGGTTCTATTCTGCCACATGCTGACGTGCCCCTGGGCAAGGCACTTAAGCCCGATCTGCATATCGGTGTAGAAGTGTGTGTGCGTTTGTGAGTGCGAATGGATGACTCAAGTGTCAAGCATTTTGAGTGTTCAAAACTATTGGAAAGGTGATATATTTAAAGGAAAATGAAAGATCTTCCAAACGCTGAATCTGTTTTCCATATAAAAGAGGGAAGAGGACGGGACTCGTCACGTTGGAGACACAGGAAACAAACGGAAATGAGTGGAGGGGTAGAAGAAGGTCCTTGAAATAAAACTTGTTGCCCTACAAGCAATACACCAAGAAACAACATCACTGTTGTGAGCGCAGTTAGGCATGGTGGTGGTAGTGTGATGGTGAGGGGCTTTTTCTCCTTGGAAAGAACAGTGAAATAGTTGACCTGGTGACCCAAAAAAAAAAAAAAAAAAACACCATAAAACCACGAGTCATTTATCATTTCTGTTCCACTTTGTGTTGGTCAATCGCATAAAGATCTTTCTCCAGACCGCCGTTCTAAGGCAGAAATCTTAAAAAAAAAACCTACACAAATACTTTTTTTTGCAATCACCTGCTTTGTTCTGGACTCTGTGCGAGTATTCCTGCTTCTACGCCCAACTGACAAAGCGGGTTTGTCGGTCGGTCCCCCGGAAAAGTGCAGCCGCTCCGAAAACACTTCCTATTCGACGCAGCCCAGAGTGAAAACAGCATGTTAGGCTGTTTTTCACTTCAGCTTGAATGCACCTCCTATTTAAACTGCGGGGTCCCATGCTGCTTTTGATGTGATGTGATGTATGTGTGTGAGCGAGAATGTAGCCAGTGTTTGGCTCAGGGGAGATCTGGTCCCTGGCTTACTTTCTTCCAAACTTGACAGGAAGTTTCCCAGCACCGGCGATGCGCTCAAGGGGAAGGGGAAAAGAGATGCGCGCTGTTGTTTTTGACAGACTGGCACCAGAGGGAAGGGATCTGCTATAGGTGAGCGGTGTGGGCGTTAACCGGAGTCGCAGATTTAGCCAACAGCTTCAACTGTTGAGCAAAGAGGATCTTTTGTTGACTTAGAATAAAGGTAAATTCACATGCATGGCTTTTTTTTTTTTTTTTTTTTTTTTTGCTCCACGAGTCCAAATTGAGAAGAATACACAATAAATGGAAGAAACGTTATTAATTATGAGGGGTAAACCTTTAACGAGGTACGCAGAGTTGCCGTCTGCTTTGACAGGATCGCGACGTCATTTAATTACCGCGTGTAATTTTTCTAACAGGTGTTAGAAAAACCTCAACTTTCTAAGGTTTTTAGATTAAAGACCTAAAACACAACTGGTGCTTATTCACGGCCATCATATCTGGGGGGGAAAAAATGTTTTCAAAAAAACAAAAAAAAAAAGAAAAGGCAATCGAATGAAAACGGTAACGCTGCAGAACCGAGGCGTCGTGTACATAGGCTGCTTTTGGTGGCCTATGTACACGAACGCAGTAGTTCGTGTTCGTTCGCCAACAAACGTAACAGTTTCATGTTTACTCGTTACAACTGGGATAAAATACCAGGGAGCATAAGAACATATCAATCTTTTAAATCATTTTCCACTAACTTAAAATGCTGGCTCTTAGATGATCAAATATGTAGGCATTTGATTCATATCGATCGTGATTCTTATCTTCTTTCTGCGCCTCTATGTCTTGTTTGGATTGTGGGGAACCTTTGTGCTTTTTTATTCTTTTTAAATTTGTAACCTGATCTGTTTTTTGTATTTATTATCATTGTTATTATTCTCTGCTTTGGTGAAAGAAGCGTGTTCGTTTGCCCGTATGCGTTGCATTTCTATTGATTGGACCTTGAGGGACGACAAATGAAAACGAGCCTTTGTGGCTAATTATGGCCTATTGTGTGATAAAATAAAATAAGGACACAGCAAAAACAACAATTGGTCTGAGCAGGAAGCGGAGGAGGAAGTACCAAGGTTTCCAGGTGGAGATCTGATTCAAAGATGGTGTTTTGCAGATAAAGTGATGCTTTGTTTCTGTTAGCTCCCATTTCGTTAGCTCTTGTCGCTGTCGTCCAGGTTCCTTTGACTATTGGACTCTTCCTTACTCAAAAACCTTTCCAATTGAAAACCCGCTCTGAGGTTTACAGGAATAAAACGCACAGAGACAAACGGAAACATCCCGTTTTATCTCTGCGGCTTTCAGAGTCAGTTAGCGTAGTTTTAGCTTCCTCTTCCCGTTTGTCCACTCTGCATTTCTGCTTTAATTCCCGTCTCGCTTTGATGTTTCCTGGCTTCATTTTTCCCTCGGGTTTCAAAATTCATAGACGTCTGGTCAATAAAGTCACCTTTATGTCTTTGTGCAAGGTAGAAGGAAACTATGGGAAGGCATTGTTGAGTCATCATGGCGGACCGGTTTCTTTGCCAACTAAAAGATGACTTTTTCCCACACTGCATAAAAGTTACAAAGCCAACATTGAAATGAAGAGGAAGCGAATTGCTAATTACAAAAATAATTAATATTCATGGAATTAAAGACAAACACTGAATATCAAATAATCAATGGGGAAATGCATTTATATTCATAGAAATAACTGAGAATGAATAAATTTGAATAAAGATGTCCAGACTTGAATGGTTTTTGATTTCCACCAGCCCTGTTGTTCTCCGTTTCAGTCCTTCATGGCTGGATGTCCAAGACGGATGAGAAAACACACACTGTGTCACCACCGTCACGCACCCACTAAACATAAGACGGCTAATTACAGAAACAATCATCAGTAAACAAGCAGCTTCTTCATGGAATAAACTCTGTCAAGAATACGCCTTTTTGTCCCACTAAACTTCTCAATATGGAACAAGTATTAATATATTGATGCTAATGACTGCTTTTTTTTTATGTTACATGCTTTTTTTTTTTTAATCTGACATCTCGTTCATCGAAAATCTTTTTTCTTAATGTCCTTTTATTTATTGTATAGACTATTGATATTTTTGTGTCTTCCACTGGGACTGCAGATGGAAATTACCTGGAAGAAAGTGATCATTTGACGCAATACCTATATTTTCTAATATTTAATCAATATTTTTCTTTAAATGACCCCAGTTAAGTGAATAAATCAACTAAAAAAAACAAAAACTGATTGGTTTCAAGGTTATGATGTCCAGTAGTAAAACAGACCAAATCTCTCCCACGTCTTTGTATGCTATAGTACGGCGGCACACATAACATGATTCGTTAGTATATATTTGCATATGTAGCGGTGTTCTTTGGCGTATTCGCAGAGCACAAACTCACAGGAATAAATCCCGGGAAACAGAGATCAGCACTCTCAGAGATGCAAATACAAAGCAGGAAGAAGCTACGGAAAAAGCAGGAGCAGAGCGGACAAAATACACACGAAAACACAGAAGCGCCTCATCTCACACGCTCAGACGCAGACGCGGCGGCAGCCACACGTTCCCAGCATGCAGCGCTCACAGCTGAGAAAACAGATTGGCTTTGTTTGTTTGTTGGGTCTCCTCTCCCTGTTTGTTTGCTGTGCTTCAGCCAATGGAAAACTAGCATCTTGAGGATCATTAAGCGGCTAAAGAGGGCTTGTTCCGTCTTCCAGAGCTCGCGTCCCGTCTGCGTGAATATGCATGAACACGTGTCTGAAGGGGTGTTTGGACGCATATTTGGGTGTTTTTGGGAGGAGTCGCAAACATCCGTGACAGGCGGCCACAAAAAGAAAAAAAACTCCAAGGTGATTAGTGGTGCTTTGGCGAGAGAGCAGGTGCTTGCCACTCGGATCTTTCATGTTGTCCCACAATTCATGCCGGTTTCCTGTAAATACTCTGACAGGCGGCTCCTCCTCCACTGCGTGCAGACAAAATATTTGCCTGCCCGCGTGTCGGCTTTGGCCGCAGCGGGAGCCCGCATCCTTTTAGCACGCCGAGTTGTGACCGACTCGCATTTCTGTTGCAGGTCTGAATTTTTAAGCAACCGATTGAGATTAACGTACGCTGTTATGGAGAAGGGGTTTTCTCTTCCGCTTCCCTCGTATCCAGTTTTTATGTATGTAACGTTTAAAACAACCCGGATGTGAAACGCAGTTTGACAGGACCGACGACTTTGGAGTGATTTGGTCCATAGTTGTATCACTGAACAACCATTAAAAATGGTTAAAAAAAGATTCTGTCATCCAATGATGTGTCTTGAAAAATAATACAAGCAGTTCATGTAATGATAGAAAGAAATAGCTTTCATTTTTTCAGTTGATTTATTCATTTAACGAGGCTCATTTAGAGGTTTTTACATATTTGTCGTGACAGTTTCACATGAGATTAGACAGACCATCTGAAAAACTCCTCTGCCTTCTCCCAGTGCTAACTAGAAATAAACCAATCAGGCCCAGGAGGAGATCCAGGAGGAGGATCATAGCGCTGTTAATCATGCTTGTGTATGCAGTTTATTTTTTCTACGCTTCCATCAACTTTCAGGCTAGTTAGCGTGGCCGCCATGACGGATAAACAGTTTTCCAGGAAACGTCAAGCTGTTTCTCCACCTTCACCACATTTAGTGAGAATGATTGACAGCGCTAAGACCCGCCTCATGACTCTGATTGGTTGTTTTTTGCAAGCAATTCATTTTTTCAGATGGCAAAAGCATCACCAAGAAGTGGTGGAAATGTTAGTTTTTTTCATAGATTATCTGCCTCGCGTTAATCTTGTCAGCGCATGGTGACAGTTTGAACGAATGTTTGTAAAAAGCATTTCTTTTATAAACGACGCACACTGCAATTTTAAGAAATGAAATCGTCAATCAATGACTGGATTTTGTATCGACTTGGGTGATCTTTGTCTTCGATGAAGGTACAACATCGAAACCCCTTCGATGTTGTACCTTCGAAGGGGATACAACTTCGAAGATACAATGTTTGTACCTTCGAAGATGCTTCGAAGATGTTTGATCTGAGACATGTAAGTGTGATAAAGAAGCAGAAAGCAGTAGCAGTCTGTTAATCACAGGGAACACAGGCCGTTTGGTTCCAGGGCCATTACCGAGCTTCGTGTAGGGTCGGCAATCATTAGCAGGGATAGGTGGGGAGTTTAAAGTGCGCTGCAGCAATGGTGGAAATTAAGACACCCCACTGTAGATGATGATTGCTTTTGTCAGTGCCCCCCCGCCCCCTGTTCAACACCCCCACACTGCCTCTTTGTGTTTCCAGCCCTCATTTACTTCCACAAGCCTCCTCTCTCTCTTCTCTCCTTCCCATCTCCTTCATCTTTTTCCGGCTCCACTTTTGTCTGTATCTCTTTCTCTTTTTTTTTTTTTTTTTTTGCTTTTTATCCTCACCCTCTTTTCTATCTCTGTTCTCGAACTACACATTGTCAAGGAGCGGCTCGTCAGACGAAGACATCCATCCAAATGGCTGGCTTTGTCAAAACAAACCGAGACAAACATTCTCCCCGAACAAAAAGAAGACGCAGCTTGAGCAGCAACACCTCTCTGATGTTTTCGGGCCTCTGGCTGTGCTAACAACAGAATAAGTGTTTGTGCGTCTGGAACATTTCGCTATTCCGCCTGCACCCCTCCTCCCGTCCCCTTTATGTAATTTGCTCCCTGTGCCAAGACGCCAGCTGGATGCTACTGCATCAGTGGCACCTATGGATGTCTGCCAGTTAGCAGTTAGCTGCCAGTTAGCAAACGCCAAGGTTGCGTTTGTTGTTGCACTCGCTCCGTTCCGGAGCGCCCTGCGAAGCCTCGCGTCGGTCGAGGCCACGCACCGGCGCCTTATGATTCTCTTCTCTCGCTTTCTGTTTTCCAGCTGCGAGCTCACGCGGTGGACATGAACGGGAACCAGGTGGAGAACCCGATAGACCTGTACATCTACGTGATCGACATGAACGACAACAGACCTGAGTTTCAAAACCAGGTCTACAACGGCTCAGTGGCTGAAGGGTCCAAACCAGGTAAGGAGGTTCAACGGCTCTGCTAATGTGGAAAACCGTGGCTCAAACAAAGTCACGGCAGCGATAAATCGGTTTGTTTCACGCAGCTGGAGCTGTGAATTGTTATTGTCGTCTACAGTACAGTTCACGGTCACACAAATGTCCTCATCGGGTCGTGAGCACTGCTAATACTTTTTGCTGCATTTCACAGTTTTGCCACAAGATGTCAGTAAATCTGAGCGCTTTCTTCTTAAAGCTGCCTCTCCTATAATTTCAATTCTGTAAAACTTCTCATACTCGTCTTTTTACAGTTCCTTTCATTATAGTGACAAACTTCAATGTATTTTACTGGGTTTAATCTGATAGCCCAGTAGAAAATATTCTTAATGTGGAAGGAAAATGGCATAGGTGTTTCAAAAAACAAAGAAAAAAAAATCTTAAGAAGAATAAAGCCACTGTAGGTCTACTTTTTGTAGATCCATCTCTTTTTGAGTCTTTTGGGGCATTTTTGCAAATACAGACTGTAATCCTTACTGCCTTGAGTTATACTTAACTGAATTTTGGTCAGGGTTTTGACTAGGTCATTTGAATGCACACATATGATTTTCATCTGAATCATTGCATTGCAGCTCTGGCACATAGAGGAAACGTATTGGGAGTGATCAGGAAGCTGACCGACAACTTAGCTTATTTACCCAACTCAAACAAACAAGCTCTATCAGCATGGTACATTCTTAAAGAAAAATCGAAATATTCAACTGAGGAAATATAAATTCTGAAAAGAAAATGGTCTTGTTTTAATTTCCCAAAACCCCAGATTTTGTGTTTGTTTTTTTTAATCATGGCATTTCATTTTCTTCGTTCATTTTTCTGCTGCCAAATAACAAACAGGTTAAATTTGACCTTTTTTAGAACCAAAAAAATCAAATAACTTCTCGTTTGTTGTATTTTCTCTCTGGTTTCTGATTAGACAATCCAATTACCAGAACATAAATGGATCTTTTTTGCTCGCTAATTTTCTCTCACTCACTTTACACTGAGATTAAATTACATAGTAATTGGTAGGAGTGTAGCAATGTTGCAATACGCATGTTCACACCAAAAAGATTTCATGCACACTATTTATGCACGTGTGCTGAACAAAGTGTCATTTTTGTACCATAATCTACGCAAAATGCTTAGATGCAGAACTAAACGTGCAAAGGAGCTTTTAAGAATGACACCAAAACAAAACGTAAAGGATTCCCAGCTTGTTGACAAAACACATTTTCACAATTGCTGTGGTTCCTTTAAATAAGAAATGCAATTAAAATCACACTTGATTAAGTTTGTACACTAGAAAAAAACCCAAAACATTCAAAATGATGTAAACACATGAGATGTATTTATATTTTATGGTCCACCATGTAGTTGCGCAAATTGGAATTACAAAAATACATTTGTTCAATGGGAACACATCAACTTAAATAAAAAATAACATTTTGTAATTGTTGCACGGCAGGAAATGATAGTTTAGTTTAAACTGCGAGCAGAAAGCACAGCGGTTACAGTAGCTGCTTCTAATATCTGCTGTAAGCTGTTTTCTCAGCAACGGCGGACTTCTTCAGTAAACAATAAACACACGTACTCACTGCTGACGTCACTGTACATCTACTCCAACATAACTTTCATTAACTGAACTCAAATAATACATACATTTAGAAAATAAAAATGAGAGGGCTACTATTTTCATGCCTTGTCCCACATAATAATAAGTGTTTGCGCTACGATGAGGTGGTTTTTCGGCTGTATTGGAAAATCTTTTTTTTCTCATCACGCGAGTCAGGTGATCAACAACCGGATGTTACTACTGGCAGAAAAGACAACAGGAAGTGATGATGTTTTTTAATTACTTTAAAAAGTTATTTATATGTGATTTTTTTGCTTTTTTTAATTAGAAACACTGGAGTTGTGAAATTGACATTTGCGGACTGTTGGCAGTGTTTTGTGCACATTTGTATCGGGAGAAAGCAAATACGAATGGAACCAAAACAACACTTTTAATTTAAAACAAGCGTTGATGTGTACATCCTTGAGCTTATGTACCCTATGTGAAAAGTTACTTAAAGCAACCGAGTCATTAAATTGGCTAACTATGATGACTCACCGAGATACAAATTAAACTTTAACTAGCCTTTTTCGTGTTTTACTCAAATGAAGCCTCAGTAAGATTGTCACTTCAATATGCTTCCATAAAACATGAATATTTTATTCCAGCTGTATGTTAGATGCTCTTACTGTTTTCAATCCAGTTGAGCATAAAAAGCCAGAAAAGTCCCGAATCAATCACGGCGACAGAATCTATATGAAACTTCAGCCCATTGATGATGCTTCTGCCGTTTTATTGAGTTACTGAGAACAAAGCACATGCTCAGCGTTACGCCTCAGAACAGGAGGCAGCGCTGCTTTTACTCATGTGAGAACTCCGACTTGACTCCATTTCTTATTGTCTGAGTCACACGGAGCCATAAAGCACCTTTAAATGCCAGAAAGTAATAATTTAATATTAAAACCATTAAAATGAATGCATGAAAAAATAATCACTTCGACTAACACTTCTGTGTGGTTTCAAGCTGTTCTCTGCCGAGGATTACTAATGCAATAATCCATCTGGAGCCGACTTTAGACTGATTTATGAGTTGCTAAAAGGTTTTAATGGATTAGTTATATTTAATTAATACCATGAATTGCAGGGAGAAGAAGTTGCTTTAATGCCTGAACTCTTGTTACTCAAGGATTCCCGCCCGTTCTGGGCCCCCATGCGGCCCCTCGGGACGAATGCCACCGCGCCATCCCCTTGGAAAGCCTCTCGTGAGGGTTCCCGCGACATCGGACGAAGCCGGCCTCCTGGGCCGTTTGCGCCCGCTGGCCCTCCCGGGTTCCCGCACGCATCGTTATGAGGGTCCGCAGAGTGTTGCGGCTCTTCCCTCGAAGTCTGGGGGGGAGCAGGCGGTTTCTGTGGTCAGCGGCGAGACTTGGGAGACGTGAGGGGAATATGCTCAAGCGTTTCTCACGTCTCGAAAAGAGCCTTTGTTCTAACAATCAGACCACCCCACATCCCCCCCGGAGGACCTCGTGTTTATCTTCGCAGCGATCAGATATTGTTCTGCTGCGAAGTTTAATCTCGGGGGGGATTTGTAAACAATATAGGAAGGCGTGTTGTGGATGTGCGAGCAATGGATGAGCAAGTGCGCGGCTGCGTGTGCTTGTCTTCTACCCAGCGGAGCGTGGGTCTATCTACAGAGCTCCTAATTAGCGGGGGCAACCAGACATTCCAGAAGCTCCTTTCCTTTTGTTTTCCAATCGAAACACGAAGAAGCACGAGAGCAGACGACAAAAGGAGTTTTGTATCGAGCAGAATGAAATCGGCGGCTCTTATTAGCGAGAAACGCGTCCCGCTATGAGCGGAGTAATTGCTCTTCCCTGTCATTGAGCAGCCTCTGCCGTGTACTGTTTGTTTGCGGAGCGCACTTTGTGAGGTGTTGTGAGTGTGGCGTCAAAAAGAGAATAGCATAAGTGAGGAGTTAGGCCCTTTTTGTTTCCTTTTCTTTTTTTTTTTTACACAGCCATTGCATTGTTCCCTGAACTGCTGAATTTTAATTAAAGAAAGGAAGAAAGAAAACGACAATGTGTTTGCCTAATTGCCTTTTTAGCTGAAGAAAACAAGAAGTGATCCTGATTCATCTCCAGTTGAGTCTCAAGGAGGCGTACTTTTATTTATTTATTTATTTCTAGGCTGTTTGATCCTTTAATATGTCCCCTGCCAGTTAAAGGTTTTACTCACCATAAACGCACCTAGTTTATACCTGGAGTTAATTGCCTCAGATTTATGCCGAAGCTGGTTTGCATAGCCTCGGGCTCTGATTCATTCCCTGCAGTTAAAGAACCCGGCCACATCTGAGATGCGAGCCCCAGCCGAAGTATATTAATAATTTTAGATGTGACTTTGACTCCTTTTGACTTTTTTTTTTTTAAACTCTTTTTATCCTTGAGAGAGATTCAACTCCACATCTAAATCGTTGGAAAAATCCAACAAAGAAGACAGGAAGACCGTCTTAAGGGTGCAGCTTTGTTTGGTCCGTGTTAATCGAACTCTGGGTCATTCGCCTAGGAAGCCCGGTTCATTTGGGGAGTTGTCGAACTCTGATGTGGACTAAAAAAAAAAAAAAACAAGAAACAACTCTGGCAAAAATACAAATCTGGTATGTGGATGCTAAGCGGACTGGAAGCCGCTCCACAAGGAGGAAACTAATTATAGTGCAGGGAATTCTGGGTAAATACAACCAAAACACAAGAGCCTCGCGGTAGCGGGTGAAATGCCTCGTGGTTTTTTAACAAAGACAGAAGATAAAACCTCAAACCGCTAAAATCTGAGTTTTGGTTACATTTTGTGAAGAAGGAAGGAAGTTGCACGCACCGTCTTCTTCTGTGGTTTTTGTGTTGTTTCCTTCAGTGGCGCCTTCACAGTTAACAGCACCGGCTGGAAATGTAACAAAAGTTTCACTTTTGGTCCCCAGTAGAATGGAATCTAAAAAAAAAATACAGGGTCTTATGGCGTCGCTAGATGGGTAGACAGATTATCTATTACGTCTCTCGCCATAAATCATTTAATTGCGCGATAAATTGAAACAATATCAGTAATTTCCATTGTCATGATTAATAGTTTTTTTTCTTTTCTCTTTCTTTGTACCAAAAACTGCTTGATATAAGTCCTTATATTAGATTTGTATCTAAAATGTGACCTGGGTCCAGTGTTAAATATTCATTAGAATTTAAAGTCTGTTGATCTCTTGCATTATAAGACTATAACCATTTTGCGACTTGAAAATCATCTCAAACAAAAATATTATCGTTTATCGCAATGACTTTTGGGGCAATTTATCGTTCTGAAAAATTTGCTGCCATGATAGTGATTTAAATACCAAACACAGAATTAGATTTAATTTTTGCTCCACATGTTTAGACACAACAGCAGAAGTTTTTGAACTTTCCTCCTTGTGTTTAAGACGATTAATTTTTGAAAACGTCAAGTGAAAAACAACAACGTGGCCGCTGATCCCTAAAAAGATCCATGGCATCCCTTTTTTCTTTCTTTTGCTGTACATAAATGTCACTCGCACCAAATACATTAAGCCGTGTGCGTATCGACTTCAGCATCTAAAGGATATCAAGGGTTCTGTAAAGCATTACGACTCATTCTCATGTCCAGCACCGTGAGAACGCCATCAAAGGGGAAGCGTCCAGCAGATCGCGCTTATCAACATGACCAGCTGTTCCACAGGCAGCGATGGGATCACACCATCAGAACGGACCGGTTTGAAACGGCTCCATTTGGCATTTTCTGCCACCGAACCCCCCCCCCCTTCACCCCCATTAAGCAACAAATATACATGACTAATAAAAATCAGGTTTTTACTCATAAGCGCGTAGAACTTCAGCTGCTAATGAGGGATAAATGAAAACTTAGCTTTGTGAACATATCAAGATAAAGAACCAGGAGTGTTGGTCTGCTGTTAATGTTAATGGGTAACAATTAACTAATACTAACACACAGCTGGAACGATACTTATTACTTACAGACTCTGTGAAATTCAGTGCTCTGCCGCACAGCGTCACCGAAACGAGTCTTTAAAATCTTTAATCGCCGCGCCAGGTCGTGCGACGTGGCCTTCGATACAGATTTATCTTTAGAGATAATGCGGCGTTTGAGTTCAGAACATCTGGGCTGTGATGTTCTGTCACTCTTACCTCCCACTTCTAAACCCACGTCTGAGAGAAGGTTGGAGCATCTCTCTCAAAAGTAAGAGCAGCAGATCAAAAACCAGCGGCTGCCGCTAGATTCCCAAGAGGGGGTTCAGAGGGAGTGCATCTCTGCTTCTCTCTTCCAACACTTCCAGTGAGATTTAGCGGACTTTTTATCTCAGTCTGGCCTGGGGTGGGGGGTTAATTAAAGGCTGCTTTCGGCGCGGAGAGGAGAAGTGATGGGTGTAAACAGCAGACGAGGAGGCACTGGGGTGTTTTCTAAATATTTCCTGCTACTGCCCTGACTTACAGTCAAGTCAAGTCAGTTTATTTGCATAGTGCAGATTCACAATTTATCTCATCCCAGGGTACTATACAAAACCAAGGGATTTCATTTATGAAGGGGAAGATGCAATCAATTTAGTGATATGACGCAACTAATTCAAGTTTAGCTTATAATGCCCGATTCATCAGGTTGTTGTTGCAATTCTTCCTGTTGAGCAAGAATACGGTGGAACGAAACAACTGTTTCTAGTCAAAAGGGCGAATCTGATCTGTTCTGACTGGCGGAGGGATTTAAGGGACATCTTCAGAAAAGCAGTGGTTCTGTGCTACAGAAAACACGGGTGTTTTCACACCTGGTAGTTCAGTAGATTCGGTTCGATTGGGGAGCAAGATTGAAACATTTGTTACGTTTTCAGCTGACACGGTTTTCTTTCACACTGCTTTGTGCCAAACAATTCAAACCCTCTGAGAAACCTGTTCTCCTTTTCGCCTTTGGGGGTGTCGCATGAAGAACGACTTAAGGAAACGACATGAAAATGTCTGAAGAAGACATGAGCACGACTTCCTCACGTTCATGCACACTAAAATGGAGTCCCGTCAAATTTTAGCGGTTGTGGGGTTTCTCTTTTGTAAAAGACGACAAGCCATTTCTCGCGCCAGCGCTAGACTTGCATGTTTGATTTTGTTGCACTTACCCAAAGTGCAACAAAGTGCGCTATAGTTTTTAACTATTTGGACTACATTTGTGTCTGCGCCCAAATTCATACAATGACGGATGGATCGACAGGCAACTTGGGCCAGGTTTCTTTCCCAGGAGGACATTTATATTTGGGAACTGAAGGTTAAATCAATTCCACAATCGTCCGATTGTCACAACAGGACCGCTTTTCCCATTGAGCCAAGGCGCCAGCAGCTCCTCTGATGACTTTGCCCAGGACAGAGACAAGGTTGCACAGAGAGACCATGCCCAGAGTGTAGGGGAGGACATGAAATAGGCAGCAAAAGCTCAATGACTGTCCCCTTCTGGGGACTCTTCTAGACGAGAAAGAAATCCCCTGAGCTTTGACAGCAATAATTACTTATTGGAAGTTGACGGAGTGAGGAAAAGTAGTCCGTCGTACCGAAGCCACTCCTACTGTAAGCTCTATCAAAAAGAAAGGTTTTCAACCTGGAAACCAACTTGATGACTAAATGATGGATCCCTTAAAAAACTAGAAACTATAAAAAACCATCTGGGAACCTGCAGTGTGAGAGTCGTGTAGAGAACATATGGAACAATTGAGTTTCTAATACAAGATGAAGCTTGATAATCAGTGAATTCCTGTGCAGACGCAGTGCTCACACACAACCCGAGTAATTTGACCACAAGTGGACAACGCTAACAGGATGAATGGTCGTACCGGACTGAGGAGGAATCCCACTAAGACACTGAGAGATCTTAACTTGGAGGCTTGAAGCTTCTTAAAGCCAGAGTTCCTACGCGGTCTGGATGAGATGGGAATTTGGTTTCATTATTTTCAAAGCCTGGATAAGGATGCATGTTGAATTTCAGTCATTTTTCTATGTCAAGTTGTTTAATCCCACTTGTCTGTCGTTGCAAATCCCTCACAACAGAGTTTTCGTCTAAGATGTTACTCTGTAGATTTGTGTAAATGTAGATTGTTGCTGCTTGTTGCGTCAATTAGGTATCTATCTACCCAACTCCTTTTGTAGAAACACAACTTACACAAGAGACATTTTCTAAAGGAAGACACAGAAATGTTTTTTTTTTCTACAAAAACCTGCTGTAAGCAGCATGTCATGACCCGGTAAGCCAAAAACCACGATTTCACCGTCTTGTCTGTTTCTCTCACAAACACAACACAAACCTCGGAGTTGTTGAGACAGAGCAGGACGTGATTATTATTTCCCATGTCTGGCACTATGTGGGCTTCGCACTGACGGGAAGAAAATCGGTGAAACAGCTGCCAGCACCGAGGCCAGAACAATACTTCATCCCGTGTTTCACAGACAGCGCGCTGCCCGGGCGATCCGGCGTGAAAAGCCAACCTCAGCTGTAGTCGGGCAAAAGGCCAACACAGAGAGGGAAAGAGGGCTATGTTCACTCACTGCTAAAGTCAATTCCGAATCACAAGGTAACCTAACCTTGCGATTTGGAGCGCTGAATGAAGAGCACATGCAGGGAAGAATATGTGGGAGAGCAAGCTAGACGTGGACAGCTCAAAACATCTTAAAGAGGCAGTGTGATGTAAAAATCAACTTTTTATTGTAATTTTATTCCCTAATCAAAAATATACCTGGATTATTGCCTAGCAATAAAGCTGCTCTTCGGAGCTGCAGTTTCCAAGCTACCGAGCTTCCTCCTCACAGACCAGCCGTCCTCCGACTCCTTCAGACTAGCCAGCAGTAATAAGCAAAGACCTGGTGGAACTGCACATCAGCTGAGCCTGAATTCTCAACGCAACGCTGGTAAAAACATTGTTAAAGGGTAAATATTGGAGCCATGCTGTGATGACTTCCTGAAGGCGGAGTTTCAGAAAGAGCAGGGGTTTTTAAAGAGACAGAGGCGCATATTAATTTGAAGTTATATTAGATATATGCAGCAATTGTTTTAAGAACTTGATATTTGGTTGATTAGTTACTTGATTGTGCTATAAAATGGTACAATATGGCTGGAAAATACACAGTACTGCTGATTAACAGTACTTAATTTGTTTGCCTGCATATTTAAAACCTGAATGGAGCTGCAGTTTTTGTGTTTTGATTGAAAAGGAATGAGGAGTTTAAATCCATTTTGAAGCCAACTACAAATCCAGTCAAATTTGCTGGCACCCCTGACAAACGTGTGAATTTCTTAAATCACTGTTGGCACATTTATCTCTCCATACATTACTGTCAGACCCATTTTGCCGTAGGCCGGTGTTTGAACCTCCTCCTTAACTCTTCAGGCTCCAGTAAACAGAGAGATGAATCTTTCAACATCCTTAGCAACCTTAGAGGGGAGACATCTTTTTAAAATCTGCATGTGTTTCAAAAAGTTCACGATGAACTGCGCTCTCTTATCATTCGCAGAAGAGAAACAGACTCGTCAAAGTTGCCCCACCGTACTCCTCCGTCGACATGACGTGCCTTTAAATAACGCTGAAAAGCACCATCTGAACAATATAAATTAAAGATTGAAGTAGTAATATAATATTTTTTTGAAAGAGATTTTTTTTTTTTTTTATGTATGAATAAATTCAGCATATATACTAAACGTGATAATTTTTCCCTGGGTGAATGAATGTACTTTTTAATGGTTCCTTTATTAAAATTTGTCCCTGTGAGATTATGTTGCTGTAATTAAAGGTTATTTTGTTGTTTTTTTTTTGTTTGTTTTTTTGTGTGTCTTTTATTATGGAGCAAATTTTTCCACCAGGTAGCCAGGTAGAAGATGAATGCAACGTAGTTGAAATATGACATCCATCACAGTACAGCATAAGTGATCGTGACCTTTGTGATTTGATGTTTTGTGTAGCTCTACTGTTTAAACAACCGGCTCATTGTATAAATTGTCGTGATAATGGCGTGTTTTTAATACGAAAGACTGTAATGGTTACCTTTGAGAGAGGAGCTCAATGTTAACACAGAATGTGAGCGGCTGAGTTGAACTTTCTTTGTAGCAGGTTGCAGAACTTCTGGGGCTTTGAGATTCAAGGCTGGGGGAATTATGCCCAAATGTCCTTGGATTTATTGTGTGCACTGCGTCTCTTTTTTTTTATGTTGAATAAAGGTTGTTTTTTTGTTTTTTTTTCATCATTCAGCTTAAGAGTCTCATTCAGAACGGAAAACTGAAAAGCACTGATGTGTTCGAAGATGCGCGCCGACACTGAACTCTGAATCATCGTTAAGCTTTTAGAGATGCAACAATCAATTGGCCAGAGATGAGAAGGAGGTCGCTTCCCCTTGATGAGACCCCGTTGTGGATTGGGGGGTCAAGTACTGACCAAAAAAACAACTGAATTTTCCTGTTCGTCAAAGCATCAGAGCTAAAAACGGCGCTTGCATAAAGTTCTCTTTTGAATTTCTTAACAAATCAGAAGGTTATGGATTTTTGTTTTAACACAGAAATGTCATCGACAGTATAATGCTTTCATTTTTTTTTTTTTGATCCACAAACAACTGGTCCTGTTGCACATGTTCCATGTTAGTAATTTTCTGCTTATTTCAGAATAATTATCTGACTTCTTCAAGACTCTCTGAGCCTTGAGATTTCATTCCCAGACGGCAAATTGATCTTTATATTTGGAAAAAATAAGTAAATAAATAAAACATGGTAACATAATAAGAAGAGTCATTGTACCATGTTGAAGGGCGGAGCCATAAATCAACAAGAATATTCCTCACGATAGAGACGTGATCAGTATTAATAGAAAATAGATCCAAATATTCAACACTGAACTCCGATCCAGAACTGCACAGCATTCTGGGGGATGTAGAAAGAGGAAAGACTTCAGCCGTTCAGCCTCTCACCGCTAACTAACCAAGGTTGTTAGCATCACTTTTTTGTTACGTAGCAACAAACTGTTGAGCAACTTTTTCCGCCTTTCCTTGTAGCTGCTTAAAAATAAATAAAAAAATCAACAGCTTGGAATAAAAACTGTGGATAAAACAGAATGGGCTATGCCTCCAGTTTGGCAGTATTTCAGATATTTAAAGCCAAAAACTGATGATAAATAATTGCAAGTATCGACTGATATGAATCCCTTATATTGCGATACGGTTTTCGGCCATCTTGTCCAGCCCTGCTGTGCGGTGACACAGCAAAAACTCTGGATTCCACAGCCTGGATCCCAACTCAGCATGCACTATTCCGAACACGATAACATTAGGAGGGACACACACGGCACTGGAGGGGTAACGAGACCCGATGATCCACATTATTCCCTTCATTACCGCATGTTCAGAGAACATGTGCTGTTCACCACAAACAAAAAAAAATCAAGATCAGTGAAAATCAGGCGTCAACGAAATCCACAAGTCTGCATTCCGTCGTAGAGATGTACATTGTTTGCCCGATGGTTCCTAATGAAATTCTAAAACCGACGTGGGATGTCTTACAGATGAAGAACGTTGATCGTGTGGGATGGGCTCTGTGTTTATTTACACACTCAACAGGTCGCTGACACGCAATCACAAGTGGTCACTCAGGATTCCTCTTGGCGACATGTTTCAGCAGCTCGTTTGAGCAGATATATTTAGAGGTGTCCACTTGCTGTCGGATCGCTCGGGAAGCGTAATAATAGCTGCTGAAAGGACGAGAGCTCTCGTCTCTGCTCTCGTGCCTCTCAAACGATCTCATCAGGGTTGTATGAATTTTTATTGCACATTTGCCAGAGTATAAATTATGTTCTTTTTGTGTGTTTATTTTCTTCCTCTTGCCAAAATTAATTTTACTTTCACTAAGTAGCCCCTTCATCTGGTCCGTCTTTGTTATTTTGTATTGACAACCTGTCAAAACCTCATATGCTCTACTCCACTTGATTAGGCAAAAAATATATATTTTTTTGTCTAATTGGGGACTGATTCTGTGGCAGCATTCTTTTCATGCCGCTGCCGAAAAATCGGGGAATTGTCCAGGTTAATTTTATATTGTACGTCTGGCTTTTTCCCTGACAACATTCCCTGCCAGTGGGGATGGCAGCTAGCTGTAAATAGTCTGATGCCCCTGAGCCTTTAACAGATTCTGGGTATAATGTTGACTGTTTTTCTTCCCCAGCCCCCCGAACCTCCGTTTTGAACCAGCCTCCTGTCAGGAGCCGGTTCATCCACCCTGACAGCACCTTGTTGAGATTCAGGCAGTATATGCACGTCTGCGAGCCTCTGCTGCCTGCAGTTACCCATAACATGTTTTTTTTTTTGTTTTTTTTAACCCAGACAGACCCACAGACAGAAATGTTGATGTGTATCTAACTTCAGGGAAGTTTGAGAAGAAGTGATTCCAGATTGTGACATGTCTTTTCCCCATCCAGACCTTACTTTGCTGTGTAGCTGTTCTTTTTTAGTCTGTGTCATTTAATGATAGGGGAGTGATAGATTTGCCATTGACTTTGATTACAGTGGATCCATGAGCCGACTTTGGTCGATGAAAGTAAATGGAAACAGCAGGGAAGGTTTTGACAGAGGACTCTAGGTAGAGCAGATGCTTGGTTAATGAGCAGAAGTAAACATACTTTTATTATGTTTGTAAGATGAGGAGATATCATGAAATATTCTGTTTGGTGAAGATTCTACGAGATATTGCGCCACGGCTTTGGAAACACAGATTTTGAAATTTAAAAGCAGATCTCGTCCTGCTGTAGATTTGACAGCATGCCTGTGCATCCTTAACAAGTCTTAAATGCACGTATCTCAAATTTGAGCCTTACAAAGTCTTAAATTTGTCTATATGTAGTTTGTTTTCTCTTTGTACTTTTTTTTGTTGGGCAGACATTTGAGTCGTGTGATTAGCTGCTAATATAGTTTTGCTAGCTGGCAGGCAAGAAATATTGATACAGTGTAAAATGGATTAATGCTTTTCATTGTGTTTGCATCATATTATGAATAACAGAGTTCTACAAATAGGCGACATTCTTCCAGTTTTGCCTAATGTTGGTGGGCCTGTGCATATTTTGCCTTGGTTTCCTGTTCCCATGCCTCAATTTCACTGTGCAGTGTCGTTGGTTAGGGTTAGTACATTCTTTTGTCAGCTTCCACTATAAAAATGGCCCATATAAAGGACCTACACCACACAATGTCTGGGTGCCACTCAGTAAATAGGACAGTGGTACGGTACGGTTTGTGCTTTGGCTGTTTTACAGTTTTCTGGGAGTTTGTTCCAGATTTGTGGTGCATAGAAGCTGAATGCTGCTTCTAGTGCGTCACGTTAGGGATTTGGGTTCGACGCTGCCGTCCTGGTACCATGAAGTAGTGTTCCAAACCATGCCGTATCAACATTTGATGATATCTGGTTCTGCAGCTTGTTGGCTTCAAGATCCAACATGTTAAACATTCAGAATCGGAGTACCTGAGTTGGAACGAGTGAGTCTTTCAGCTGTTGTTGCCTTTTCTGATTCCTCGACATCAATATGTGTTTGTCATTCACACAAAAGAATCTCACTGGATGTTCTTGTCTTTTTCTGATTGACCCGAGTCACTCTATAAATTCCCTAACTTTCGATGTGGATGTGGGTTAAAATCCCTATAGATTATCAGGTTCTGGAAGACCAACATTCATGTTCACAGCCACTTAAATCCTCTTTTTCCTCCCATTATAATGTTGATTGCAGTCTTTTTGCCACATGTAGATAGTTAAATGTGAGGAGCTGCTGCCATTTTCTTGACCGGTTTGCTATTTTTGTTACACCTGAATAGCTGAATGTGATGAATCGGTCGGTGAGTGCGTTCCTGCCTATTATTCAGCCTCCCATCCTTTGGTCCAGAACAGAATTCAACATGTTCCTTTTAAGAGATGTGCTTCGACAAGAAGTACAAAAAAGAATCCCAGAAAGATGATTTGCAGCAGTCTCACCTCTACCTTGTTGTAGAGGAACTCATCAGGCTCTCAGGTGTGGAAAAGCGATGTCCTCTTTATCACTTTCACTGGGATTTTTTCGGGTTTTAGCCGTTCTCTCTGCCTTTCCTTACCTCTCAACCTTTACGTCGTTTCCTTCCTATTCCTTGGAACACGGTCATTCTTTTTGAGAAACCTTTTATCTTCTTCCCACTGATGAGAAGCATTATCCACTCATGCTCTCGTTCCTATGCCCTCTTGCTCCCTGACTTCCCCTTGCACTTCTCCTTTTAATGGTCCTTATAAACCCTCTCCATACCATGGCCTTTCTTCACTTCCTCTATGCAATTTCCTCCACTGATTTTTTTTTCCTTCCTTTTTTTTGTCTCATAACCAGCCTGTCTCCCAATTCTATCTTTCTTTCCGTTTATATCCACTTTCTTCCACGTCTCTGCCGTAATTTGGGGGCAGATGTTGACTCGGACTGATTAGAATTTCGACAGCGGCGAGACTTCGCCGGTGATCAAAAGTCGCGTGTGCAAAACGCCCAACAATACACGAACGGCGACAAATTTTCTGGTCCAGCAGTTTTGGTGGAAAAGCAATTAGGATTTGGAATTAGTGCTCAAATTGAATCGGAATTAAGCAGGCTCAGTTTACCCTTACATGCACAACGCTAGCCTCTCGTGGACCTGAGAGCGGCTTATTATCGCATCCCAGCATCCGGTCTGTCGAAACGAAGGGCGGCAGCACCAACATGTGGCCCATCTCATCCCGCCCTCTCACACACACACGCTCACATCTCCTCATGCTCCCTACAGGGCTGGAAAGAGTTCATTACATATTGACACAGCCCCGTGTCCTGTAATTGTTTTCCTTTTTTCAGTCCTTCTCTCGGACCTCCTTTCCGTGCCTGCTGGTGAAAGTGACAAATCCTGCTTTGAAACTTAATGAAGTTTGAAATAGAATTTGAGGCTACAATTATCCTGTCCGCACGGGCTGTCGCAGGGAATGATGGTGCCGCCGAAACCCAATTACAGGAAGTGAGACCCCGGCTAAGCGCTCAGACCCCCAGGGAGCCGTGGAGTGTGCGACGAGTCCGGCGGCTGTTCTGCATCTTTCTCGCCGGGTGATTTGAAAGGTCGTGGGGTGAGACGGGACTTGTGCGTTCCGGTGTGGCTTTTGGTGATTGACTTTGATTGTTGTTGATGTGACGCAGCCAGCTTAATCAGCCCCGGTGGTTCCAGCTGATTTTTGTACACTTTTCTTCAGGGGTGTCCAACCCATTTTTATTTTGGGCCGTATCAAGATTATGAAGGTCCTCAAATGGCCGGTTGTGTTGATACAATCCATTAACAAACCTCTAAAACCTGAATAAATGGTACTCGATGAATATGTCTTCTTAATGTTAAATAATACTGAACATCATTTCACGTTGATGTGATTTGGCAGAATTCATATTAAAAACTATGGGAAAAGATTGTGGAATGAATTTGGCTTTTATCTTCTGAGATCAAAAGTGAAAATTTTGAGAAAAACAGTCACAATTCTGACTTTTTCCCAGAACCTTTGCTTTTTTCCTCAGAATTTATACTTTTGATCTTAGAATATTTAAGTCAGAATAACACTGGTAAATCATCAAAAACAATACAAGTCAAAATTCTAAGAAAAAGATTCAGAATTTTTCTTTTCTCCAGTCATAATCCTCTTCAGTTGAAAAATGTTTTCAATTAATAGATAAAATATTCTTAAAGCATACACCAGTTATTTCCAAGGTTCTAGTTATGTGTCCTTCTGGGCGACATCAAACTTTACGGTGGGCCGGAAGTGGCCCGTGGGCCTCGAGTTTGACACACGTGCCTCACTTGAAGTAAGAAAAACTTTAAAATTCTAAAATTAACATATAATGTACAACCTTCTTCCTCCTTCTTTCGTCACTTTTAAAACACTTTGCAAGAGCAGCAACAGCCGTTAGACTTTACAGCTGCAAACATTAAAACTATTTGGCAGGATTGACTTGAACTGAAAATCTGTTAATAAAAGTGCAACTTACATTTGTAATCAGAGCTCGTATTCTAAAAATATAAATATGCAATTACATTCAAAAGTTACCTAATTATGCATTAGACTTTATCTACCTGAGGGAAACCATTAATCAGAGAATCAGACAAGAGGCCCACGCTAACTCTCCGGTCTGCAACACAGCTGTTGTTATTGTGAAAGCAAATCTAAAGCTGCTGCTGAAGGAAAGCCAAAAAGTAACTTTGTTTGTAGTTTGCAGTGAAAGAAGATGCTTTAATCAGATGAGAGCAATCTTTTGGCCTGCATGCAAAACGCTGGAATAATGCACAGTTAACGCCTCATTGTTAGTGCTAGAAAAATAGCGGTGGCGGCATCATGCTTTGGTCATGAAGGTTTTCTTCAGCAGGGACAGAGAAGTGGGCTAAAGTTGATGAGAAGATGGATGGAGTCCAAATATTGGATCATTTTCCACCCTTTTCACATTTGCACACCATTTTCTAGGTCACTAACATAAAATGACACAAAAAATCCAAAGTCTGAATATTCCTAAAGCTAAAAGGTGTTTTTTTGGTGTGTTGTTCTTATAATTTCTTTTTCCTTCCTGGCCTTCCTTTTCTGTTTAATCTGCCTCTTCACTTCCTTCTCCTCCTCCTGCGAACTGACACTCCTTTCCCTCTCAGCAGCCTGTAAATGGCCGCCTGATGGAAAGTGACATTTTCACAGAACCCTGTGGGAGAGGCGAGGTGATCTCTCCTCTTTCCAGCACAAAGTGCTCCTAATTGCCTGGTTGCATTTGCGAGCCCAGCAGACAAAGTCGTGCAAAATCAATAATTCTGCTCTGGGACTCGGGCCCCTCCATCCCCCCCCTCACACATACACACACGCTTCACCCTGCTACATACAAAAACGGCACAAACAAGCACACGCCTGCATGCAAATGCTTAGATGTGTCTCGAAATGCATTTAGATGTGCACAGATCCAGTCGGCACGCACGCAGAGAAATGGTGGCAAACATTCTCTCTGTCTCGCTGCCTCTTCGCCGCCTTAAATGACAGAGTTTATCTGTGATTCTAAGACAAATGGGGAGAGAGCATCAAAGCATTAACAGCAGCCACAGTACTGCCGAGGGCTGAAATAATGGATGGGGGAAGCGCTGGAAGACCCAATGCTGCTCATTTCTAAATGGCCTCTGCAGAGGTGGAAACTTTGCGCTCCTGGCCTGAAATGTACAGAGGACGAATAAGCGCAGCTTAAAATAGGAGCTTATTTAATAGGCTTTGTGTTTGTGCTCTGTTCTGGAACAAAGCTCCGTCTCTCTAAAAAGTTGCTATCCGGAACGGAAAATGTCACAGCAATTTGGAAACCCTGATGGACTTGTTTCAAGCCGCTCGGAATGAGTCACCTCACGGTCGCCTTCTGGTATTTTCGACAAATTCATTATTAATAATAATAATAATAATAATAATAATATAATAATGAGCTTTAAAAGCCGTCGTGATCTATTTAGTTTGAAATGCAGGCGTGCAAATACGAGTGAGAGGAACGTTGTGTGTTTTCTAATTGCAGCTTTTAGCTGGGAAGCATGAAGCAGTGAAGAGAGACGCCGCCTATTTCTTTTTGGGCAACCTTTTTGGCTGGCCTAACTCCATCTTCAGACATTTCATTTTGTCCAGGATTTCAGGTTTGCTTGTTTTTTTGTGTGTGTGAGTAATACAAAGTTAATCACTGAAAACGATATCAAGCAAAAGTGTCCCAACAATGGACCCTTGGGGAGCCCCACAATTAATTTTTCTGCGCCCAGAGATAAAGTTTACTAATGACAATGTAACTGAGAGTACATGAGAACCTCAGCCATCTTTCCAGCTTATAAATATGTTATTACTATGTGTGAAACGCAGCACTGACATCGAGTAATACCAAGGTAGAAGTGACTTTTACCGATGCAGAGAAGCTGGTCGGAGTTGTTGCCAACGAAACAAAAGGCTGCTGCGGCAGGCGGTCACCATCCAGCTTGACAACAACTCTGATTTATCTGTGCCTCTATCTAACCAGGAAGACCCTTTGAGGTCAGCGAGGGAGGCGCTGTCATGATGGCGGAAACGCAAATCAAGATACGGCGTGTGTATCAAAAACAAACAATAGAGCAGGATGACACACCTACTAAAAGAAAGTGATTTCTAAAAAAAACAGTTTCGTGGACTTCACTAAACTTGAACTCTTTTACATAAAGGAGCAGACAAAAAAAATCTACTTGTGCATGTGTGAAGTCATTCCGCAAAGTATTAATCCAGCTGGTTGAACACAAACCCTTCCCACAGTTTTACGACTCTTAATTTTCTCTTTATGCGTTTAATTAGGTTTAACAATTGTACGCTACTTTGTGTTGGTCTATTAGAAAAACAAGCTCACAGAAATGAATCTTTAAGGGACTGCGGACCGTCGTGCGTCGCCTCCTGTGTCTCACTTCGGACCGAATCTCTTCCCCACCCCAGGCTCGTCTGTGATGCAAGTGACGGCCACGGATTCGGACGACTCTACCACGGCCAACGGCATGGTGCGCTACCGGATCCTCTCGCAGACCCCCCACAGTCCCATCCCCAACATGTTTACCATCAACAGCGAAACGGGAGACATCGTTACCGTGGCCGCCGGTCTGGACAGGGAGGTCAGTAATCGCTGTGGTGTTTTTTTTTTTGTTTTTTTGCTGTTCTAATTAGTTTGTTGCTTTATCGGCCGAAACATCAAACTTGTCCAAAAGTTCACAGAAACTATGACTTCCCACAGTTTCTCTATACTGGTAAAATGTGCTGCTATGACATATATATATATAATGAGCCTAGATTTCCTTTTTTTTTTTTTAAGATTTATTTAACTCCTGCATTTAAGTTTAGTTGAAAAATATTGATAAAGAAAACAAACAAAGCCATTAACGGCGGATATTTTATTGAGTTCTTATCCCCAAACAAAAATGAGCCGAGGAATATTTAATGTTGGCCTCGGTGCGGAGCCGAGATAATGGCCACGTAAATCCAGCACCTCTCCGCTGGCGGGGTCGCGAGAGGCTTCGTTTTATCGTTCTTCTTTGTCTCATCCGCGACTTATGTGCTGCTTTCTGTAGTCGTTCACCAACCCACACGCCGCCACACTCGTCTTCCCCGTTCCATCTTCCACCCTGGGCTGCTAATGAGGGAGGTCACAGAGGTCAACTTTTGTTTATCCCGAAGCCGGGTCCGGCTGCCTGTTCGTCCTCACTTCCTCTCGCTCTCTCTCTCTCTCTCTTTTTCTCCACAGTCCGTGGAAGAACCTGGGTGGATTTTCTGTGGCATTAGGTCGTGGGAATCCAAACCAGAGGGTGTTAAATTCCTGTGCTGTCCAATACCCCGATTGTAACTTACTTGGCTGATTTTAGTGGACACGTAAACGCAGCCCGGAGCGTCTCGTAATGTTCTCTAAGAACTCCCGTTTGTGTCTCTTCACGTTAAAACCTGGCCAGGGGACTCCTTTTTTTTAGATGTTGTAGTTGCTGCTGAGGGAATAATTATTAATATCTGCAGGGGCAAAAAAAAAGTCAGTTTTATAGCAAGATAAACAATACATCAATCCTTCTCCCCTATCTACATTTTTGTATGGAGCTGGCATGGCTTTACAGAATGGCACATTTGTGCGACAGTATAAATGAATCTAGTGAGCGCCTGCCAGGGCTTTGTCCCCGATTCCAGCCCGGCTCGGGCCGAAGCCCAAGCAAGCTGATGTGAGCGGGGAAAAAGCTCATTAATCTGGACACATCAAGCCCCGGCGCCGTACCCACCTGCCTGTGATCCTCACTCTGAAACTGGGACACACCTGGGAGTTCATCCACCTGCTGTGAAGGTCGTCAACATGAGCGAATGCTCAGTGCTCACGTGCTCTTTAAGTGCACCCGAGCCGGAGGCGGGTTGGGGGGGAGGGAAGAGGGAGAGGTCTCCGAGCAGCTAAAGTAGCGTGTGTCATGCAAAGACGTGAACATTCCCACTCACTGCGTTGACAGGGAACACATGGTTAACGCCTGTGTAGTACATATATTTATATTCTGCTTCCTGTCACACTCCTGCTAATCCCGCAGCCCCACGCTGGCGTCTAATTAGAATATTCATGGGCTAACTAAGCAGGTTCTCTCGCGTGGAGGAGGAAATCAGGGGGTACATGAAGGGTAAGATTGGTGTCACTTACCTCCGACTTTGAAATATACCAATTATTCTTCCTTGCTCTGCACATCACATCCTTCAGACCTCAGGGGACAAGCTAACCAAACAAAACGTGTCGATTAATCCCTCAAATTAAAAATAAAAAAATGTGGAATATAGGTCAGAGGTCATTTTCAGTGTCTTACAGAAGAACTTATGTTCAACAGGATTTCACTCATGCAAGCAAGATCCCAAAAGATGTCAGAAAACTGCTTGCTGATGCCGACTACCTTTGGTTTTAGCTAGGTTATCCGCACGGCTCACTAAATCGTGAACGTATTTGTGATGTGTAAAAAGACATTGTCAACACTGCAAGAACTAAGTAGTACCGACAAAGTGTGTCACATTTCACAGGTCAGAAAAAAGTTGACTTAAAAAAATAGCGAGGGAGAGGTAAGTAAGTCAGTTAGTTATGCTAGCTTGACTTTGACAATCCGAGCATGTCGATGTGCTGTGGAATTTGATGTTTTTGGTTAAGTTAAAAAAACAACAACAAAAAAAAGCGGCTCACGCAGTCTCTGACAGAGAGCATCAGTAGAGCAGGTGTTTAAATTAGCTAATCAACCACCGCTGTGATCAGACGATCACCTATTAATTATCACGAAATGAACATCGAGTCTGAAGACTATAATGGATTGAATGTTCAATTCTTTGTGTGGTAAATGTTTTCCTGTTTCTTGTAGTGAAAGTCTTCATTACCTAGCCATTCTAACATTTCTTTTGGTGTTGAATCTTGATACACTAGTGGAGCTGTTGTCAGTCAGTTGCTATGGCAACGAGTCCATTTCAGAATTCCGTTTTTCAGTTTTTTTCTGCGTTATTTTGCCTTTGCTGTGACGTACAGCACTCAATTAATAATACGTACATTTCCAGGTTTTATGTTGTTGATGGAGATGTTCCACCACGGCAACAAGTAAAAGAGTAAATCCACTATAACATAGTCAATTTTATTCATATTTTGTCATCTGACAACCTCAAATTTTTTCATGTTTGAATTTTTTTTCAATAAAGGAAAAATTGTCCATCAGTAGTTTTAATTTGAAAATATTATTAAATGAAGTTATTGTGTGCAGTTTAGTGATGAAATCACACTTCTTTATATGTCTGATTGTGCTGAAGAAGCATGTTACAAATTAGTTTTTCAAGAGCAGTGTTTGTGCTTGTGGGGCTACGATTGTTGTGCCATTCAGTCAGGACCATAGAGTTACCTAAAAAAATAAGTTGTAAATAGTTCTTATCATCACTTTTATTGTTGTCACAATAGCATCTCAAAATAACATGATAGAACTTCAAGTCCATATCGCCCACACCTACTAGACCCACCGTTTGTTGAGCTTGAGAAGGTTACGCTGAGGGGGGAAGAAAAAATTGACCAATTAGATTTGGTCAATTTTGTTCGTATGCCCCCCGCCCCCAGCACTGTACTAAAAGAAAATTTACTTGTTAGCCTGGAACAGAAATGACAGTCTTCAAATGAAGTGCAACTCTGATGCAGCAGGTAGCAGAGTCCAACATGTCAGAGAGCCACAGCTGGCATGGACTCTCTCCCATTGCGGCCCTTTTCCATGCCAGCAGTTCGTCTGGCAGGCAGGGCTGTTGTCTTTCATTACCCCCGGCTGTCTCAATCTCTCATGAGCTCTGGCTTGGAACTGTCTGGTGGGTGGAGGGTGGTTGTAGGTGGGGTGGAGGGAATGGGTTGGGGGATCATGGTGTGGAGCTGCTCGGCATCAAGCTGTCCCACCAGGGCCGGTGCCAGCTCCACACTGGAACCGCCTCACCGACGATTAGGACATCTTCTGAGCAGCCTCAAGGACAAGAGCGGCCCGCAGCCTGGCTCCACTCGGATGTGCTGAGCCTAACCAGGGGATACAGGCGAGAGAACCTGCATCCTAAATTGGGCCCGGGGCTGCATTGTCTCCGAGATGGTGAGTTATGTTAATTCGCCTTGTTTAGCCGGAGCTCCAGAGGCCAGACGGCAACAAAAATCATCAGAGGATTACGAGCCGGTTGCTGAATGAAAAGTATTGATGCATGTAGGTGGATGTCGACTGCTTGTAGCGAGCGTTTAATCAAGAAAATATCCACTTTATTATGCGCGCCGTGTGCGCCGAGTTAGCATTGAGCTGTTCGGCGGATCGCCTTCAGAAGAAACTAAGCTGCTTAATTTATGCTCCTCTGTTAAACAAGTCGACGCCAGTGCTCTCGCTAAAATTTCTTGCTTTTTGAGCGCCACTTTGTTTTATCGTAATGCTTTTCAATTTATTGGATTACTATACAAGTTGGAAATTTTGTTGGTTATGATGTGCATAAACTCCTGTTCTGTTGTGGTAGAACAATCCAGGCTTCTTTTTATTTTTAAATCAAACAAAATCTGCAACAAAAAGTGGCATCGTGGTAACAATGCAAACAACTGGTCCATTGTGCATCTCATATTCCAAAATAAGTAGAGTTGTCGGTAGCAGTTTCTTACGGAGCCCCAAAGGGGACATGGAGAAAAAAAAAAGAAATCCTGACTTACTTTCTCGAGATCCCAATAAACTTTCTTTAGATCTCGAGATCCCGACTTATTTTCTCGAGATCCCGCGAAACGAACAAAAAAAAGTCGGGATCTCGAGAAGGTAAGTCCGGATTCCTTTTTTTTTTCTCCATGTTCCCTTAGGGGCTCCGTACTTTCGTGCATCCTAGTTTATATGTCCTTGCAAACAGAATTTGTTTTAACGATGAGCATATTTAAATCTTGACATGGATTTGAGAGAAAAAAGAAGAAAAAAAAAAGTCAAACGACTTGTTAACATCTCTGCCGTTTGACCATGAAGGGTTAATCAAAAATAAAACAAGCTAAAAATTAGATTAGCAATAACAGTCAGGAATTTAAATCACTGTCTCTACTGTTTTGTGGAGGCTTTGTTACTTAGGAAATAACTTGTTAAATCTCTTTCATGCATTTCACGCTGAGGTATCTTTAATAGTTCTCTGGCTACATCTAAATAAATGGGAATACATTGTCTGGTTGCTGCAGGCTGTTGGTAAAAATATGCCAATGTACGTTTAGCTGGTGCCATTTTATACATGAATGGATTATATTGAAGTGCTTTCAAAAAACTTGGAATTTGTGGGGGGAGGGATGAAGAACTAAACCTGTTAATCAAGACTTTAAACGATCCAAAACTACTTTAAGAGATTGCAAATCATTTTCTTAATGTATATGTACATTCCTAAAAGTTTTGAGGACACGGCTGTTTGTAGATAAATCCCGGCAGACTTTGCGATGACTTCACGTCCACTTCGCCTCTGTCTGGTTTATCTGGTGAGCAAATGCATTAAATAACGATGAGGTTATTTTCTAAAGGCATTGTAAAAACAGAAGCAACCTCCTTATGCTGTCTAAAAACACCTTCAGCTACAAACGGATGGACTGAGACGCTCCCCTAAACTAGCGCTAATTTATGCTAGCTTCCTAGCATCTTCATGGCTAATGTTACATTTTGTACCCAAACCTGTTGACATTAACATAGAGCACTTTTATCTTGTGTTAGCTAGTTATATATATACATATATATATTAAATGTGTAGCAATTGAGAAATTAGGATTTCATTAATATACAACTGCATAAAATATTGTCTGTAAGTACTGACTCAATGATAACTTATCTGGTCAAAGTGAAATCAGTGAACGTGACTATAGGACCAGTTTGTGCTAACATTTTAGCAGAAGGGCTAATGTCATTTTAAGTAAACACAAACTTTCTCTAGTGTAAAATAACTGTATCTATTTGTACATTAGCATTATTGTGCAGCGTTGTTTTACTACCTGGACCACATGTCAGTCCCAACACCAATATGTGATTCTGGAACGATTCAGTTTTTAGCATCTTTCTGTGCATCATCAGTCTCTTCAGCTTTATTAGAAATCCTTAATTGTGCTCAGAAGTCAATTTTTCACCTTCCTATTTTTTTTTGTGACGGTTTCGACATAGCATTCCTTCCTTTGCGTCTAGTTTTGGTGAGTAGGCATGAACCTGCTGCAGTACAAGTGTTTTATTTGCACACTAGCTTTGGCTATTTTCATCTGTTGTCGTTGGCAACGGTCTGTTGAAAATTTGATCTGAATCCTGGCCTGTGCATTGTGTTGTAATGCACAGGTGAACAGTCAATTAAACCTCCTCGCTCTGTATTCTTTCTTTCTTTCTTTTTTTTTTCCAGTGGTGAATCACAGCTTCTTTTATCCGCTATGTGAACCGTTTGCATAGATGTGGAGGCGTAGTTAATCAAGTGGACTCAGGTTTACCTTTATTTCTGAGTCAGTGTCTCTACAAAAGAGATTGAGAGCCTTCAGAGAGCAGCGCTCTGCCCACAGCGCGTCTCCACGCTGCAGGTTTTACTCAAGCCATCATTGGTTTTGTCCTTAACCCAGTATGGCAGAAAGTCTCCATGCAGGGACGACAACGGGACAAACACACTCCTCTGGATGTATAGTTCTTTTTTTTATTGCTTAGAAGGAAAGTGATTTTTATTTTTGTTTAGTTTTTTTATGTAAGACTTATGTCTGCCTATTTATTCACTCTCACTACTCTGATACCCCTAAATGAAATCCAAATAAAAGCAAGTTCCAGACAAGCTGTGGGGAAGTTTAAAGCCGGATCAGATCTAAACAATCTAACTTTATTTCTTTAGGTGGCTCTGTCCAAATCTGTTTTTGAATAAAAAAGCTTACTGGATGCTTCAGACCCAACTTACTGAGATAAAACAAAAGTGAAAAGCATGACTAATAAAATTTAACAGGTTTAAATTCGTCATAACATACAGAAAGCATTGCAGCGTGTTGGTTTAGACCAAAGCCTGATCATGTGGTAGAATGGCCCTGTCAAAGTTCTGAGCTTAATCCCAGTCAGAATCTGAGGGAAGACATAAAAGTTGCTCTTCACAGATCCTCTCCATTCAGTTTGGTTGAGTTTGAGTTATTTGACAAAGATTAACATAAAATCATATTAAAGTAAATAGAAGTTTGTGGTTCTAATATTACAGAATTTTTGTAAGGCAAAAATATTTTGAAGTCTCACTGTGTAAAGTTAAAAAAAAGGGGGGAAAACAAGTGCACCGATTTTCGTGCAGAATTTGTTTTATGGTTATTAAAATGTGTTTAAATGGGGTTGAATCGTGAACGTTACTTTAAGAGATGGCAGCGAGGCCGGGGCGATGGGGTCAGTGACTCACCGGAGTGGACAGAGGGAAGCGAAGGAGGGGAGCTGGGGCTGTTTTGATGCAGATCACTAGTGACAAGCCAATGAGTGTAGTCGGTGGGCGCCCAGCAAGCCAGATCACAATTCAGCCGAGACAAGACAGCAGCAAGCCTCACTCATCTGGTCTCCAACTCTTTCTCTCTCCTCCAGTTGTTCGTACAGAACCGCACGACGGTAAGATAATTAATTCACCTGTTCGGTTCTTGGTGCTACGAAGCCAAGCTCGTGAAGTGAGCTTCACTTCACCAGCTCACATCTACATTAAATCAGCAGATGTAACTTTAAAAAAAAAAAAAAAAGAGCTCCTCACCTTAGCCTTTTCCCGGTGCTAACTGTAGAAATACATTGATTGGCCAGAAGCAACCAATCAGAGCAAGAAGGAGGGACTTAGTGCTGTCAATCATGAAAAGATTCCCGACGGCTGGCTCATTTACAGCTGGCTAAATGTTCTGGCTAGTTAGCATAGCCACCGATGCTAACTAGTGGGTAAACGGCTCTTCTGGAACAGTAAATTGTTTCTTCACCGTTAGCACATTGAGCAACGCTTACATGAGCATTATTGACAATGCTAAGACCCTCCTCCTGGCTGTGATTGGTTGATATTGACCATGGGTGCATTTTCATTTCTTCAGGCAGCAAAGGAGATGGAGCAGCTAGATTTTTTTTTTTGTTTTCACAGATTATCTGTCTCATAACAAACTGTCACCACATTGCGCCAGTTTTATCAAATACGCAAAAGACATATTTTTTTCTAAAAGTTCCACACTGTAGATTTAAGACTGTAGATTTAAGTCCCTCTCTGTTTTGGTTAACACAATCTCACCGCAGTTCTTTCATTGGCATATTAAGGACACCCCGCTCGTTCCACCTCACCTGACAGCTGCTCTGTTGGGCAATTTGAGGAGTCAACGTTGGAAACTTCAAGCCATTTCCCAGTATTTGTGTTCCGTCTCCCGGATGGTGAGCTGCCTAATTTGGGCCACGCGAAGAAAAAAAGAAAAGAAATGGAGGTTTTTATTGTCGGCAGAGCTCCGAGTGCAGATGTTTCTCCGGTCTCGGATGGCTCCTTGCTCGTGCAGATTGAGTTTGGTGTGGACTGTTGGCCTGTTTGGTTGCGAGACAACCAGCTGCGTCTTCTGCTGGAGCTGGACTTTAATCTGAGGGGGAGATTTATTTATTTTTTTACTGTTTCAGCACTTGTGCTGTTCTCATTAGAGGGTTCCTGCTTGGACAGGAGAGTGTTCCCGTGGCGCGCGCGCTCGACGCGCATAAACACACGGCGGCCGAGTGCTTTTACGTGTTTGAGTCCCACCTGTTCCCACTCACCGCAGGGTTAATGGATGCATATGTGTGCAATAGGAGGGCCGTAAACTTGTAACTACTCTCAGATGGGTGATATAACCCTGCAGGATGGCACGGACACCACCCCGCCCCCATCGTCCAACGCCCCCGTCGAGCGTTGGCACCACCTACCGGCTCAGCTCCTTTTCACCCGACCCGACGATGTGACACATCCATCAAAAAGCTCCAGCCTGTTAGCTTCTCACAACCATCTGCTGCTATTTCAAGACTGATGCAGGTGACTGGATCTCAATGAGTCTGCAGTGAGACACATTCAGTCAGCGGGGAGAGGAGGGTCTGTTTACCGAGGCCCTGGATGAAGCGAGATGGTATTGATATTTCATTATGAATCTAATAAAGGGCAGCCAGTATTGAGTTTTCATTAATAGCACTGGTTTGGTGCAAGTTATCACGTCGGCGCGCTTCATAATGACTCGGGGAGACACAGAACAGCCCCGGCCGAATGTGGGCTTTGACCGGACTTATCTCCCAATCAGCCGCTTCCTTCTGGTCTTAAAAAGAAAGAGAGAGCGAGAGAGAGAGAGGCTGAGAAATGACACGATTAACCAAGATGAAAAAACATGGGCGGAGGTCGACAGAAGCTCAGAGTGTGTGTTACCAAAGAACACAACAACCCAGAGCGAGAAGAAAGGAAAAGAAAAAGACTAAGCATGGGAAGCGCTGTCTCCCAGATCCGGGGCCCACCATGCCTCCGTTCAGATGCGTTCCTGCTCCTTTAAGAAATCACAAGTGCCACTGGACTTCGAGTCATTAGACAGCGCGGAGAAATGTGCTGAAGTCACGACAAACAGACGTTTAGGCCATCGCTGTAAGATTCATTGTGCATGTTTGAACAAAGGAACAGGTCCCAGGGAGTGAATGGTTGGGCCGTCCTTGATTTCCATTCTCTCTCTCTCCTTTCTCTTCTCTGGCAGAATGAAGCCATATGGATTTATAGGAATAAAAAGAACCCACAAAGCAGGGAGGCTTATATACGGCCAGGATGGGAGCGCAGGCAGACACACACACACACGCAGACACACTGACAGAGAGGGTGGTGGGATCTTAGTACAGCGTGAACTTTCAGTACCACGGACAGAGCCAGTCAGCAGGGACGCTCTGCCTTTATGTTATCTCTCCATTTTGATTCAGCCGCATTTAAACAGAGTTCAGCATTTCATGTTTCTTCGTCCGCCGTGCTGCCGCTGTCCGCCGCTGTCCGCCGCGGCGTTGGGTCTACCATTAGCTAATTCTGGCATCAATGCAGATTATGCATAATGCTGCATATCATACCCCCAGCTTCAGGCTGCAGTTCTCATTTTGAACAGTAGGTGTCACTACAAAGAGGAGGGGGGGACGCGTCTACTGAAAGATTTGTGGCAGAAGAAGAATATAGGACGTCAAATTGTTCTTATTAGAATGAATCATTTCCTTCTTGACAAACTAAAACATAAAAGAGATTCTGTACTTTTCTGCTGGCTATAATTTATTTGACACATCAGATAAAGACCTCAGCTGAGTTTGTTTACTTGCCATTAACCTGTTGTTATTCATGCACATTTATGCAGCTCTGGAAAATAAAAAAGAGCCCACTGCACTGAACCCAACTGAAAACCTTCTGGTTATTCCACCAAATATTGATTCCTGATCTCTTCCTGAGTTAAAACTTTAGTTTTGTTGTTTCTAAATCAATATGAACTTGTTTTCTTTGCATTATTTGAGGTCTGAAAGCTCTGCAGCTTTTTCATTATTTTGACCATTTCTCATTTTCTGCAAATAAATACAAAACTTTTGCTTGAAACTTTTGTTGTCAGTAGTTCATAGAATAAACTAATGTTAATTTTACTTGAACATTTACCTATAAAAAATAAAATCATAGAAACTGATCAGTTTAAGTGGTGTCTTGTTTTTTTTTTTTACAGAGCTGTATCGAGTAACATCTCTGGATTATAAATCGAAGGAACAAAACAAAGAGCGAAAACAGAAAATCTCAGAAATAATTAGCTTTGAGTGTTACTATTTGACCGATTAATAGTTAATGGCCATTTTTAACTTGCTGGATTTCGCACAAAAAAAACCAACTGGAAAGGCCTTCAGTTCCACTCTTTTCACTTCCGATACACATACAGATACACGATGTTTATTATCGGCTAATAATCAGAAAAACAGCTGAATTTACTTAAAACCCTTTTTTTTCACACAGACAGAAATGTACCGAATTACAAATGTATCTGATGACTCTCCACCAGAGCAGTGCACTTAAATACACAAATATCTTCACAAGCTTTGTCAGACATGTAGGATTAACACAACTTTAATTAGTTCAGTCAGTGCAGTCAGGAATGTAAAATAAACGAAATAAATTACAAAGAAACTGAAACTGCAACACAGCTTCTTCAAATTGGTTCAGAAAGTGCAACTAGGAATTAAAACAAAAATAATAATCTGAAATCACTGCCTCCATGCATTGCTATGGGGTAGGCCCCAATAAATAATCAAGCATAACACCGCTCAGAGCAATACCAGATCTAGATTGTTTTTCAATATCTGAACCGATGAAGATATTAATATCGGATCTCAGGGGCTCAGTAAGTATTGTACATTAGCTTCCTGTAGATATTTCCTCTTCAGTCACTTATAAATACAGACTCTCTGTAGCGACTGCTTCGAATGAGAAGAGCAGTGAGCTTCACGTGACACATGGTTGATATCGACATCTGAAGGAAAGAACTCATTTGTGAAAAGCAGGGATTTGCATAACCGACTGGTGTAGAAACATGCTCCTCTTGAAAGGGATTTAGCTGTTGTTTCCTGTTTCTATATGACATATCAACTACGTCATTTCTGCCAATAGATGCCAGAAACAGCTGACATGAGTTTGACATCACCCTGCATCCCTCAGTGCAGCACGCTCCATCGCCGCGCCTCCTCTTTACAGTCACCGGACTAAATAAAGCCCTTTCCCCTCCTTCCATTAGCCAAAGCTTTTCCTGTGCATCTTAAAGCGGCGGCACCTTCATTAGAGTGAGTGATGACCCGGGTCTGCTCCCGCAGCAGAACGCCGAGACTTTTCGACAGTAATGAATGGGCCTTTTAGCCAACTCACCGTTGCCTCTATTAAACTTTGTGTGTCTGTTTGTCGTTGTTTGTCGTGCTGTTGACTGTGCGGTATCGAGCGGGCGAGGCGCTCCACTTACGCAGTTGTTCCAGTGAGCGGCCGGTTCTTGAACGGAAGGATCGTCTCGCGTCCAATCCCAGTCCGAGAGTCGCGCTGGATTCGCAGATTAACGGCTCATTTGTCTTTGGAGATCAGCATCTCCTGGACGATATTTGCTTTTCCCCCCTTTTGTAATCGGCTGCCCGTTTGTTACCAGGTCAACCAATCGCTGAGCACGATCTCTCCATTTCTGTTCGCAGAAAGTGTCGCAGTACACCATCATCGTCCAGGCCACGGACATGGAGGGCAATCTGAACTTTGGGCTGTCCAACACGGCCACGGCGCTCATATCCATCACGGACATCAACGACAACCCGCCAGAACTGACAGTCAGGACGGTAAGTCAACGTTACAAAATATGTGAGGAAAGATTGACTTTTAGAAGGTTTTTTTTCCCTCACTTTTGTTCCCTATTCAACAATTATTCCGTTTGTTTAGCCTAAACGCTGCCTCGCGCCTTCTGGGTCATTTGGTGGTTTTTCCTCCACAGCAGGTTGCCGGGTAGATTCTGCTGCCCTTTTTTCTCGAGAGAAACTTTTCCATTTAGCACTCGTTATGCTAGCTTGAAGAGCAAAGCAGCTTGATACATTTAGCAACTAGCACATTGGAAAGATGAGCAAAGAGCATGACATCTCAATAAATTATTTTAACTGACATTTTGTGATTGAGAAAACAGATACGCGACAGCACACTGCGTCTGTCGTAGATGGAAAATTAAAAGAGGAGTGAATTTCCGCCAACAGACTGAGCTTGAAGTCAGAAATTTGCTGGGAAAGAGATTAATCTGAGAATTTTTCAGGGAAGAAACTTTGACATTTCTGAGTTTAAAAAGTCTAAAATGATCCACTAATGGACATTTTCTGAGTTTTAAAAAAAATCCACTTTTGAGACTCTGAAATTTCTACTAAAGATTCTCTTAGATTGATCTCAGAATTTCTGAATATTTTTGCTGGCAGAAATTAACTTCTTTTTTTTCCATTTAATTAAAATTCATGATAAAAAAAAAAGATTAAATTTCTTCATTCTTGCTCATATTTCCTCCAACCGGAAATAATTTCAATAAAACTGATGCAGCTCAATCTTTTCTCATTTATACTTTTTTTTTAATTTTTATTTGTCAAACTAGTTCATAATTCACAACCTTCTGTTTCACCAAATATGAGATAAGAGAGCAGCACTTTTGACCTGATCCACTCCTCAAAACTGGAAAGACAAAAAAATTATTTATCCGTTGATCTTCGGATGCGGTCTCCTTGGCAACAGTTTGGTCGTGAGAATCACATACACACTTTTTACCAGAGGTGGAAATAGACTCTATTGTGTCTATAATTGCCTCCGAACTCTTAAATTCTGTATGCAGATATATTTTGTGTTCTCGACATAAAAACAGCAAACGCAGCTTTTTCTGCAGGAGGCCAATTAAATGTGGGAATGCACTGAAAAAGCTGGAAGGGTGATGTGGGAACGCAGGCTGAGAACAATACTTGCGACTCAGGAACACTGTGCGAAACACAGCAGATGGGGCGTGGGGGACTAAAAGGTGCTGATGAAGTTGGGCTTCTGTCCTCCGTCTCCACGTTCCGCCTGCTTGCTCAGCCTCCGGCCGGTTTGTCTGCAGGCATCTGGCCTCCAACACGTCTGCGTTTCCTCCAGCCTCGCAGCTGCTTCGTTTGCGGCGAGAGTTACTAGAAGGCGGCGATTGGTTCTGACGAAGCAGCGGTATTCAGAGGCCGGGCTTTTTTTGGAGCGTAAGCATTTGCGTGGAGGCTTTTGAACGAGGGAGCATCTGTCGCTTTCACGCTTTATTTCTTTATTTATTTTTCTCCTGCTCTGTGTTACCGTCCGGGCGATAAAACAGAATCGAATGCTGACAGGTCCGTCAGAACTACTGTAGTGTTGCGGGCGCTCGCTGTGAGTCGGATGTCAGAGATTTCAAACAGAAGCGCCGCTGTGCTTGCTGCAAAGCGAGCGAGTGTGTGTCGGGGTCGGACACTCGGATCCCCGCCAGCATTTGCCGGCGTTTTGTGTGCCAGTGCAGCCAAAGGATAACTCTGCAGTGGAAGGAATTTATTTATTTATTCTTTTTTCTTTGTCAATGCGGTGTAACCAGAGGCCTTCACCTGATTATTGAACAGAGCTCATCTACTTGTAATTTCGGCATAAATCCAGCTTTCTTTTGAAGGTTGGAGAATAACACCGAACAAACGGCATTTCAGAAACGAGGAACACAGCCGACAGCTGGGGAATAAATTCGAGGAGATGTTTAAATCAGGTTAAGAACAGATCAGAGTAGAGCACTCCATTACCTGCCCTGCCTTGTGGAAATTAAATGAATCAGCAGCAGGAGGGAAGATGGAAAGCAGACAAACATCCGTGAAAATCCTCAAATGCCAAAAAAACAACAACTTGTAAACTGTAAATAATGTCATTGTCCAGTCAGGGGCTTTTAAGAAAGGACCAAAGTGCAGCGGCATGTACGAAAACCTGCAGTAGAAGCCACCGGTCACGAAGCGCAAGGCTGAGTGACGAAGGAATTCAGCCACGAACAGTAAAAGTTCAAATGCAGAGTCACGGGTGGAAAAATGACACGGGCACCGGAGGAATTAATCGGAGGCGATAAGGAACAGCTGCGACGGAACACGAGCAGGAAAACCGAGGGAGGGAGACCGATTAACACGAAAGGAACCGAACAGAGACTCAGAGAAACTCAGAGTCCAAGTGGAAAACACAAACATTTATGTAGGAGAACAAAATCCCACAAAGCAACAAGGTTAGAAACTAAACGCAAAGGAGCAAATGCATCTGGCAGCAGAACTACAACGAACATAGGAATAAACAGGAATGTCAGGAGTTTTAGAGCTTCAATAAAATGAGGAAAATAAACAAAAAACAAGAAAAGCTAATTCCAGGTAATTCATATATCTATTAGGATAAAGAAAAACAACAAAACTAGTTTGCATAAATTGTGCTTTTGTGCAAAAAATGTATTTACAAAACATTATAGAAGGACTAGAAGGAAAAGCTTATTCTGTTGTTAGACAGTCATATGGCCTAACAACTGCTGACAGCGGGAAGGACTTATGATGATGCTCCTTTGTGCAGATGGGATGTAGCAGCTGGTCTTTGATGCAGACTTGCAGCGCTGGTTCAAAGTGGCAAACATTGTCCAAAAGTGATATTAATTGAACCCCAGGCTTTCCGGGACATCAGTCATTTAATGTCCATCAGGTGACAGAAGGCTGACTTTCTAATTGTCTTTATGTGTCTCCGAAGGTTCAGGTCTGAGTCCCTCTCTCTGCACCCAGACCCAGATAATTCTTTGTACTGATTCTACTGAAAGCGAGAGCAAAATACAGGAAAATATGTATAATCGTCCTCCCACTTTATAAATATGAGCTAACTTGCGTGGGTCTCACATAAAATACGAATAAAATGCATTAAATTTGTGGTTGTAACGTAACAACGTGTAAAAAAAAAGGTTTGGCAAACAAATACCTTTGCAAAGCGTTGTATATGCTCAACAAACTAGCGAGGTTGTTATTAAAAAGCAGGTTTATCCTCGTGTGACTCAGATATGGTAATGAGTAAAAATGACTAAAAACCCTGTTTTTGTTTGCTTTTTCCACTACTTTGCCATTTTCTGTAATAAGCTTTTGCTTCCCACACAAACAATGCAACCTGGAACAGTTCAGTGATTACATTTTTTTTTTTTTTTTCTGACGGACACAAGAAGAGTTTATTGGTTTCTGGTGGAGCAAAGAGAAAGTATATGCATGTTAATTAGGCAAAATTACTTGGCTGGTTGTAAACCAAGCTAATATATTACTTCTAATTTGAACAAAAAAAAGAGGAAGATAAATGCTCTTAGCGTTGGTCTGAAAGTGCTGCGTTGTTACTTGTTTGTCATGGATGGTGACAATCACGATGCTTTTAGCCAATCTAATCTAATCAAATGCACAAAGAGAAGCATAAAGGTTGAAAATGTGAAAATCCAATAAAATGCCTAACTCTAAAAAAATAGCAGTTACCAAAAGACTGCTAAAAATGCGGAATCTGGACGAGTTGCTGCTGGACTATTACAGCCAAATCTCCACCTTTTGATTATCAGCAAAGTTATTGAACTAACTGCGTTAAACTCTGTCCTGACAACAACCAACCGCCTTGACGCCTTTCAGCCCGGTTTCAGTGCTCACCACAGTACTGAGACCTGCCCTTCCAGAAACACATGAAGACGATTATAAAGTCGGGCTTCTGTCACCTGAAGAACATTTCCCATCGCCACAGCGATCCGAACGATTCTGGCTTCAGACTTTATCGACTCCCAAAGTTCACAGAGAGGGTCAAAGGTTCTGGTGAGGTGAAGGCCGTAGCAACATTTGACGCAGTGGGGAACAACTTTACCAGCGGACCACGGCGTTTCGACTCGTGACCTTCGTCATCAAATCATCAAAAGGCTGTTGGAGAAAAATCACACTAGCAATTCAAAACGGAATTTAAATGTTTAAGACAGATTATAAAAGATGAATTGAATGTTTCCTCGCTGATTTATTTGAAAATAAAAACCATTGAGTGAGGATAAAACATTGTTACCTTCCTATATTAATGGCCTAAGTCTCTTTTTGCCAAAAGCATATATTATATTAGATAAATTATCTTTTCAGGGAAAATAAAAGGTGGAGATTTTTCCTTTTTTTCCCCAAAATAACTTTAGGCAAAAAAATGCTATTATTTTAGGAAGGTGAAATATAATAATATTATTATAATAATATTACAGTATTATAATAATAATATTACAGACTGCAAAGCTACTACATGTAGGTAACGTACATATAACATAACCTACATAAAAAATATATCGCCAGGTTGTGTGTCAGCCCAAAGTGCAGATTTTTTTTTGCCCAGCTGTTATTTCTAATGTTAGTTTGAAGTTTGAGAACTGAGTGGCTGTGCAAACTGTGCACAAGTTTAACCAGCCCGAATACCTTTGTGAATCTATAATAGGACCCGGCGATGTCCAATGTCCGTTCTCAAAAGGCCGATCTTCTGCACGTTTTCCGGTTCGGCACATCCGAATCAAACGGTTCAGTTTGTGAAGGCTATTAACCAAGAGAATGGGAGGCGAGTTAAATCCGAAGAGGAAAAGAAGTCATGCTCCAACGTGGCTTCCATCACACTAATGCTAAATAAAATCAGTTTAAATGTCCAATGGGAAAACCGGATTGAGAGTTTAAACTTCACGCGTTTACGTCTGAGTGCCTGTCCCTTCACGTCTTGATAAATGCTTCCCACTGTGCCGTAAATTCCTCTTCGGGCTCTGCAGCTGTCACCGAGGTTCCACCATAAGCTAGTATACAGGAGAGTTGTCTAAGATTGCAATATAATGGAGATCATTAGCCAGAGATTATTCCTACTGCTGTCTTAATCACAGCGCTTATCTAATTACTTATTAAGACCTGGATTTGCTTCATGCACAAAATCCAAATTAAATGGGTAAACACTTAATTGAAAAATCCATTTGTTCAATTAAAGAGTTGCATCTGAGCAGATATGGTGTGGAATAAAGCGCCGCATTAGCATAATGGAAGATATCATTTTGTATTATCCACATTTGGACAAATGCGCCGGTTTTTCCTCTTTTTTTTTCCCCTTGTTTCTAATTTCCGATTTGCGCTGCGACCGCTTCGGGTTTGTGCTTCTGTGGAAAGCTATTATGCAAAATCCTCTAAAGATGGATGATGGCGCAAGCGACCGCGTCAAAAGTCGATAAATCAGGTTATTAGCAAACAGTCAAACCTCGATGTTTTCCTCTCCTGCCCGTCCGTCCCCTCCCTCCTCTGTGCAGTTTTCCGGCGAGGTGCCGGAGAACAAGGTGAACGTCGTGGTAACCAACCTGACGGTGGTGGACCGGGATCAGCCCCACAGCCCCAACTGGAACGCCGTCTATCGCATCGTCAGCGGCGATCCGTCGGGACACTTCACCATCCGCACAAACCCCATCACGAATGAGGGGATGCTCACGGTGGTCAAGGTAAAAACTAAAGCTGCATGTCGTTCTGATTTGCCCCGTCGCCATCGACCGTCTCATCCGATGCCGTCGCTTTGCAGCCCGTGGACTTCGAGATGAACCGCGCCTTCATGCTGACGGTGGTGGTGTCCAATCAGGCCCACCTGGCGAGCGGCATCCAGTCCTCGCTCCAGTCCACGGCGGGAGTCACCATCTCTGTGCAGGATGTGAACGAGCCGCCCGTCTTCCCCGTCAACCCCAAGACGATCCGTTTTGAGGAGGGCGTGCCGGCGGGGACCACGCTCACGGTGTTCGCAGCTCAGGACCCCGACCACTTCATCCACCAGATCGTCAGGTACGGGTCCGGGAAAAAAAATAAATAAAAGACACAGTTGAAAGAAAATGACAGGCTACATCTCTGAATCTGCCTTTTAGTTTGGATGTTAAAGCGCTAATTTAGTCGATCTCAAAGTTTCTTGTAGTAAGTTCCAAAAAGACGGAACAGAGTGAACTCACCCAGTTCTGTCCGAGCAAAGGAGACAGAAAGAAGCGCCAAGATATGTCAAAAAAAAAGGAGGGTAAACATTTCTCAGTGCAACTGCAGCAGAAATGTAGGTCAGCTTGAGTCCAAGTAAAGCCTTGTAAAATACAAGTTCACCATTGGGAGTTCCTCCAGGCAGCTAGTACGGACCACTTTGCTGGCATCCTGTATTTGCAGTTATTGAGGCCAGCAATACCTTCGCACAGAAACTTCACTGTAACATCGTCAGCCTTCCTGTTTTCTGTTGAAGTGTTGCTTTCTCTCGCTCTCTTGCAGCCTGAATCGACTGCACATGTCTCCATGTTAGAGCTCCACAATGCCAGGAAAACATGGCAATTGTGATATTTTGGTTGAACATTATATTAGTTGTGTTTGACCCAGATCTCTTGGTCACTATAAGACATTTTAGTTCTTGTTGCACACTTCTCTTGTCCATTGTGACGTGGGTCGCTGCCTTTCTCAGCCGGGTCAACCTTGTGAAAGAGGCCCTGATCTCAGCGGGGTTTTATCTGGTGAAATAAAGGACTAATAATAAAATAAATAATTCCCAGAATGAATTAAAAAGCATCTGACCCAACTGGTCCTCAAGATGGGCACATATTGAGCCGGACTGCGTCACAAGAACAAGAACTGGAAGTGGTGCACTTCTTTTGAAGCGCTAGTGTAGAAGCTAATGCGCTGACTGCGATCACGGCCAAACGTGACCGCCGTTCGGAACTTACATTTCTGGCCATCGGGGGAAATCCACGTCCACTATTGGCGTTTCTATTAAAGCACTCGCCCAGGCAAGGCGCCGGGATCGGCCTGAAGCCTGGTGTTCATTTGTAGTTAAACATTTCCAACATTTTGTGCACTTCCCATATCGAGGCGCACAAAATATTGAGCTTCACAGGCATTTAATCAGCGCTTGAAAGCTTTCTTCACAGCTTACGCCTCTGAAGTGACATTCTCCGCTGATCTCCCACCCACGTCCCGGCTATCTCCCCCCTCCCTCCGGTTGCCAAGCAGCCGGTGTGAAGAGGTCCCTCCGTAACGAGCTGGACGCCGTTGCCCTCTCCGCAACGCCCGCCTTCGCCCCTCATCGATCCGTGCCGCGTGCCGTCCCCGGGACGACACGCGGCGGGGACGGTGCCATCCCAGCATCGACCCCGCTGCGGCGGAAAGTCCCACCTGCCCCGCCGAAGTCCGGCTTCGCCCTTCCACTCCACTGCCAGCACCAGATGGATTTTTCTTAATGTCAGAGAGGCAGCCGTGTCGGCGGTGAAACCTGGCGGAAATGTTACCGAATTGACAAAAAGAGAAGCGAAAGAAAGAGGCGTGCTCATGCGTGAGAATATCCTCCGTCTATACCTTTATGCAAACGGCCTGAGCTCATTTGGCCTTTGAAAGAAGTCACTTTTCTCCCTCGACTCCTGACCCCATTGACCCCCGTCGTTCCCGTTTCTGTCGGTCGGAGTGTCTCCCATTGACGTGAGCTCAGAGCTGCTTTCTCCTCCTCAGGAGTTTTTCCAGCAGTCTCTTCTCCTGCATTCCCTTTCAGCGACCTCGCCTGAACCCCTGTGCACAAAAGACACAGAAATGCACAAACACCGGCTGCTAGACGCACACCGTCGACATGCAGGCGACAACCCGCAGAGCATGACTGAAAGGCCGGCGTCGCGGATAGGAGAGGAGCCAGCTTTGGCTGTTTTAATGCGTTTCTGAATTTCTTGTCTTTTTCTTCACTCTCTCTCTGGAGGAAAGAGAAAACAAGATTATGTGAAGCTAAGACTGTTTGCCAGCTGATTTTACTGTTTGATGGGATTTAAGGCAGAGTAAATGTCGGTTTGCGTGCGCGTCTTTATGCGTTCCTTGTAAGTGTTGATTATTAGCCTCTGCAAAGCAAGGACACTTGTTTGTGATGCGAGATCATGACGGGGATTGTTGGTGGGTAGAGATCTGAGCTGGAAGCTGGCAGGCCGATGGACTCTGCACACGGTCCAATTGAAAAATATTTAAACCCCTTCAATTTATTTTTTCTCAGCCTTAACTTACATGATTTACCAGGATTATAGGCAGGCCTGTCATGATAAGAAGTTTCTCTGCACGATAAATCGACCCAGAAATGATTGCAATAAACGATAAAATCGTTCTAATGTATCGATGATGTTGCAATATCTTGATAATGACACGTTAATGCAAGTTCAGCCTCGCAAATTTGAAAGAATTTGAATTAACATTTAATTTCAATTTGGCATCAATAAAGTAGTTTTGAATTGAGTTGAACTGAATTAAAAAGACCAACAAACCTTCATTTTGTAAAGAACACTTAACACTGGAGCTGGAAAACATTTTGAATATCAGAATTAAAAGACCACAGCAACAAAAAATAGTAAATAAAATGGAAGGAAAAACCACTTGCAAACAAAAGAATAAATCAAATGGATTGCAGAGTCTCTGTAAGCAAAATTGCACTTCAAAAAATATCAGTCATCAGATTAGAAAAGATCAAATTATTTTTGGTTCATCACTAGATGAACCAAAAATCTAACTGCGTATGGCGACAAGCTAAATTACAGGTAATAAATTCTAAACAAGTTGTGTATAACTGTGAAGTGGAAGAAACATGTTGCATGTTTTTTCTTACATTTTTCAGAACATTTTGACTTGCAATTTTTCATTACAGCTGAAACGGAACCCCCGATCCCCCAGCATGATGCAACAGCCACCGTGTTTTATCACGGAAAACGGGATTTTACTGACTTGTAGTGTCAGTTATGGGGGACAGCCGGACATGACGCACGTCACAGTTTTCAAACTTTTTATTTGTGGAAAGATTCTGAAAACCTTTCGTGGTTTTCCTTCCACTTTGTGCTTCTGCTGTGCTTCGTGTTGGTTGATCACAGCAAAATTCACCGTCGCTAAAGAAAGGATTAAAGTGTGTGGGTGTAAAAAAATAAATAAATAAATAAAGATCCCAAGATCTTTATTCCTACGATTGAGATTCCTTTTAAAAAGTTTTTCGCAAAGTGTTCAAATGTCAAATTGCGTCGCAGTTGGTGGCGTACCGGTGACAATGTGGCATTTACTCATTTTTACAAGTGGTGGACATGCATGGATTGCAGCCAGGCTGATGAAACCTCAACGAACAGCATGTCACTTCTTCAACGCCGTTTGGACAGTAGACCCGAGTACTTCCTGTGTGTTCCTATTGTTAATTTATCTTCAATGTTTAAAAGTGGACAGAATCTTTCACTGTGAAGATCTCCGGGAACCAGAGCCAAAGATTAGGGTTGAACTTTCTGTAAAATTAACAACAAAGTCCTCGGAGATGCGGCACGACATTTAGCCGTGCCGGCTGCAAATGAGTGCAGCGGGGGAGGTGGGGGACACCCTGCTGGCAGAGGGAGGAGACGAGAACACCAGGAGCCGCTGCACAAAGAGCAGAGCCCTCACCTGCTGGGCGACAGCATGACAAGCTCTTACCAGGAGAATCATTTCTCTTTTCATGTGTTTACGTGCAGTTAGAAGTGGATATTTGCATGCGCTGTTTCTTACCGTCTGACAGTTTAATTTGCTAAACGCCAGAGTAACAAGAGATTTCGAGACATTTTCATTACTTTCCTCTGATTCTGGAGCTCACTAAGATGTCAACGCTTTCAAACAATTCGAGAACGCAAAAAAATAGGACGTCATGGATGCGAAAGCTTTTAATTGGTCAATTCAGAGCATTTTAGTGGTATGGATGTGTTTTAAGACAACGACTGGCTTGAACGCACTGCGCACTCTCCAGAAGTTCGTTCATGCTTCTTGACCGGGCCAGGTTCATCTGCTCAAACAATAACACACAAGTACAAACATTGATGGGAATGTCCAGCTGTCGTGGATTCAGGAAGGTGAAGGATTCTGTGTCCTGGAGATTCACCGATTTTATTCAACATGTGCCTATTAACGCCAGAACATAAACAAGAAGGACCTGATGAAAAACGCTGGCTAAAGCTAGCAGGACAGAGACATCCACAGCGACAAGCCTTCGCTGGCACGGGCCGAAAGGCCGCTCCGCAAAGAAGAAGCCAAATTATAGTTTGCAAGTACGTTAAGGCATTTGAAGGTTTTGCTTGAGAACAACATATGCAAAGGGTGGCGTCATCATCCTGCAGGCAGTAATTCTTCAAAACTTGTGCACTTCTATAAATAGATGGTGTCACAAAAAAATAACACTATCTGGAAACATTAAAACATCTGAAGACATCAGCCAAGCTGGGGTCTAAATGGGTTTTCCAAATGGACAGTGATCATACCTCAGAATGAATTACAACATGAGTTAAATGCCACAAAGTTAACGTTTCGCATTGGCCGTCACAGATCTCCAATCATAGCGCTCGGTTACACTCGTTTTGGGACGAACTCAAGTCAAGTGTATTGAAGGACACCAGAAATTCACCCAAGTTGTATGAAGAACTGTCAAGAAACTTTGAAAAGACAGCTAAAAAAAACCTTTAAAACTTCACTCAGTTTGTTTTTTTTTCATCTGTAATGATTACAGTAATCACAACTGACCTAAAACAGAAACGTTTTAGTCTGAATTAATGTCAGGCAAAAGAAATACAGCGTTCTGGTCTCAGCTCCATTCACTGAGGAAACAGCAGGGCTTCAGCTGGAGGTGATATTGGTTTACTGACTGGCTGACTGCTGTCAGCCTCCGATTCTCTCTCCTTTTAATTAAGCCTCCCTTTTTTATGCCGGTCATGTTCCACTGCCCATGTTTACAGATAAACTCCACTGTGATCTCTGTCTCACCCCCTTTTCTTTTCCTTCCTGCGTTCTCTGAACCCCGTCTCTTGTCGCTATGGCCACACTCTGACCCTACGGGTCGTGATGAACCGTTTCTCGTTAGACCCGGCTCCCTTCCCTCCCTGCTCCCGGTCAGCTGTTGGCAGTTATTATCTGCGTTGATGAGATTTGTGAATGCGCTGATGACGGCGACGGCCGCTGTGCGGGTTCACGGAGCCGGGGCAGCATTGAGGAGCCTTTCCACAAATGGACGCGGGACTCTTGGTCGTTCTCGATGCTAATGAGCTGCCGCGTTCATAAGTTTGACGAACATATGTTCCGCTCTCCTTTCAAAGGCGCTCGGCTGCTGCGGCTTGTTATGGTAATGAGCATTCAACCCGATAATGGCCACTTTGGATCTACAAATAAGAAGCTTTAGAGTCGCTTTTTATTGTAACAGTGAGCTGCAAAAAGTCACGATGTAGAATATACATGCCTATTGTTTTAAATGGAGCTGAAGTGTTGTTTTTGTTCCATCCGTCTGTCTGTCCGTCTGCGCAGGTACTCGAAGCTCTCGGACCCAGCAAATTGGCTGAAGATCAACAGAACCAACGGTCAGATTACCACCATGGCCTTGCTGGACAGGGAGTCCATGTATGTCAAAAACAACATGTACGAAGCCACATTCTTGGCGTACGACAATGGTAAGTCTGGTAAGTCAGGATGAGTGTGTTTAACCAACTGCACCCAAAAATTCATCAACGGTGCCTCGGGACAGTCGTCATTTATCTTGAACTTGTTCACATTTCGTCATATTATGACAAGTTCCAATTCATTTGAGGGGATTTTATCTGATAGACCATCACAATCCATCCATCCATTTTCTATACTTGTCCCTTATACTTATCCCCAACGTTCTGGGGGAGAGACGGGGTCACCCTGGACAGGTCGCCAGTCTGTCGCAGGGCAACACAGAGACACACAACCATGCACACACACACTCACACCTAGGGAGAATTATAGAGAGGCCAATTAACCTGACAGTCATGTTTTTGGACTGTGGGAGGAAGCCGGAGTACCCGGAGAGAACCCACGCATGCACAGGGAGAACATGCAGGGAGAACATTTTTTTTGTCATATTTTTGCTATATGTGGATGAGATTTTAATTCTTCTTTAACGGATTAGACCATTGTTAGCCAAAACGGACATTCCCTCGATCCACAGTCCCTACAATCACGTTGGTGGCAGCATCATCGTATGGGGAAGCTTTTCTTCTCAGCAATGATGGAGATGTGGTAGGACTCCATGAGAAGATGGATGGAGCTATTCAGCTGCTGAAAAGGCCCAGAGAAAGTTCAGATCTCAAATATGTGCAACGTTGAAAGATTTCAAAGTAGATTTGGATCCGACGGAAAGACTAGCAGCTCTAACATAATTGCACTTTAAGTCGGCTGTATGAATACCAATGCACGGCACACTTTGCACAAATGCACATATCCATCTCCTTCCATTTTATGCTGTTCTGAAAACAAAGTCCCAATAAATTACATTAAATGTGGCAGCAAAATGAACATTTCAAAAGGGTTTGAATTGTTCTGCAAGATGTGTCAGTCAGTCTGTGACTTTGTGTGTCACTGGAAAATGACACACTTTTGTTGAATCCCCATGAAGTTCAATGGAGCCGCTTTTAAAAATGTCTCCCATAGGCGTGTTTCTGTTTTCCTGCAGTGCCATCATGAGGCTGCCACTAGAGCTGTTTCCCCCAGACATTTCATACAGTATTGATGGACTTTCATGACACTTAGCACTCATCAAGATGAGCCGCTGCAACTTTGCTGAGCCTTTAACATTTTATCAGGTCAAAATGCTACTTTTAGCTCAAAGCCCTCCTGTGGCGCTGCGCTGAGGTGCTTGGATGCTGTCGGAACTTGCTTGTTTCCTTTGATAAAGATATCAAAGAGGTTTATTTTCTGCTTTTCTTGTTCAGAATCTAAGGACTAAGTGGATCAGAGCTTAATCAAATAACCCGTTTTCTCACTGTTTAGGCTGGATCATTTAGAAATTTTCCCAGGATTAAGATGGAAGGTGGATTTGTGTGGAAATTACGCTGGATCTGCGTCTCTCTGTCGCTTGTGTAGGCTGGGAAGCAGCCTTCAAATCATGTCAAGACAGTTTAATTTAAGAAAAGCCAAACATCCCAGATTTGCCCCAGGGAAGATTTAAAATGTGTGCAGTGCGCAGAGCCCGCTTTTTTTTTTTCTTTTTTTTTTTACACACCTTGAATTTAGCTAAAGAAATAAATACCCAGATTACATTTAATAAAAATGAAACCTTGGGGTGAGAAACGCTCCGAATGCGACGCGGCATGGAATATGCATGAAGACGGACGGTTTGTTTCATAAATATGAAGATGTACAGATGAAAAAGCATTTGCAGCTTTTCAAAAAGCTTTACATGCGCCCGTGCATGGCGATAAATATTAATCCTTGGCTTTTAATTATTTGTGTGAATCATCCTTTTTCATGGCTGAATGATCACAGACCAAACGACTGAGTGAATTTTAAAAACGGGCATTGTTCGCACAAACCACTGCAATATGTTGGGTGTTTTCCTTAATCCAGACCAGATTTTACTAGTCGCGCCAAAGCTACACTTATAAGGTGCAAATGTAGAGATAGTTGATCAAAAGCTTTTTAGGAAATGTCACCTAAATGAATACGAGCAGTAAAATAGATGCTGTGAGGGTCCATGATGAGCCGTACTTCCTGTCATCGTGATCAGGTCTCTCAGTCTTCTTCAAGGTTTCCACATATGCCGCCAGGTTGTGTGTGTTCTGTGAGCCGTTGACACTACGCATACACTGGCGGTGGAGTTGGATTTCACGGTCGAGCATTTTGATTTCCTACATTTGTCATGACAAATTCCTTCGTTTCTCACAATCCAGTTGGATGCTAGCGACCGAAGATTTCAGTCGAGCTTTGTAATTCTGGATTTCGAAGGACGCTGTTCGTCTTTAGCGCCATCTCTGTCCATGTTGATGTAAAACTCACTTCACCGTGGATAGTGACTTTAGGGGTGGACAGAATATTATGACATTCTGACAAACTGGTACAAGCTAGTCGATTAGTTGGACTAGTAGCTTTGTTAGCTAGCTTGTGGTCGGCGGCATTGAACACAAGCCCGTTAGCATGCTAGTTGGTTGTACTTTTTCCTTAGTTTCATCATTGCTTTTTGTCCTTTCTACTCTGATTTTCATGGCATTTCCAAACAAGACAACTTGCCAGGAAAGTAAGACAGAAATGTTTTGTTGCATCCTGGCCTCTCTCACATTTTAGCTGGACATAAACTCAAAGGTTTGACATCGAGCTCCGACGTGAAACTTCTTTCGAAACGCACTGGGAATTTTGTCCGTAGCATAGACAGAAAACATTTGGAAATGTTGACTCAGTCAAGTCGTCTTGTGCGTTCGCCCTCAGGCGCAGAACAACAACAACATTGGCGGACCTCCATGTTCCGTCTGTCTTAATTGAGGGGTTGGAACAAATTCTGCTCATTGTGGAACATTTATACCATTCGCAATGAGAGACATGTTACATGAGCCAGATCAAATTTGTATCTCCGTATAGGTTAAAAGCTTTAAATCAAAATCTAATTTTATTCGTAATGCACATTTCAGCAGCCATGCATTTCAAAGTGCTTTACATCATAACCTGGAAAGAAGAATGAATAGTTTCAAGACATCATCAAAATCCCAAAATGAATGTAAGTCCATGCCTGTGAAGAGTGCATGCAAACAAAAAAAAAACCAAACTTTTTTAGACATTAAAATGAAAATAGTTTTAAAAATAAAACTACGCACCGAGGCAGGATTTCAACAACGATGTCTGTGAGGGGAAGATGTATGTTGTCACACAGCCAACGTGTCAACATACGCCAATCCTGATTCAATCTGCATTTAAACTCGAGACACGCAAGGAACTCGCCCCGATAATCAGGCTGTCCTTATGTGGCAAAATATAACACATTAATCTGGGAGACAGCAGGACCATTAGCGGACGGCGAAAGCAGCTGTTTTGGTACAGAAAGGAGGAAACATAAGAAAATCAGTGCTGAGGGAAACAAGGCCCGGCTGAGAAACACTGGTGGAGGATCAGAGAGGAAAGAATCTCTTCACGACGTGCAGAACTCGCCAGGGGAGGCGGACATGTCATTACCCGGGCTCTTTTGTGCGTCGACAATAGAAAAGTGCAACTGAACTTTGCCCTCACCCCAAAAAAAAAAAAGGAAAAAGAAGCATTGGATGATTCTGAAAGCATACGTCATCGGTAAACCATATTTGGGCAACTGCCACTTATGCAACATTTGCTGATAACGTGGCTGAATGTAGAACTGTGAGTTTGTAGGTGAAAAACATGAAACCCGAATGTTAAACACAAAGTACAGATCAAAGAAATTAGAACATTGTGCAAAAGTCTCAATTTTGTCACTTATTTCAAGAAGTAAGACTCATATTCTATATAGATTAATTTCACTTGGTGTTAAATTTTGGATTTTGGGTCCAGAAGCCTTATAATCCCTTTATAAGATTCCCAGTAACACACTGACGCTTGTGGTTGTGTTAACCCAACATTATGTGGGAAAAGTCAAACGGGGGGAAGACGTGTTCAAGCACCTTCTGGTCAAAATAATAGAAGAAAACCCATTAGCTGCCGGTGAGCGTCGTCCTCAGTATCCAGCTCAGCCACTGCAGATGAAGACAAATGACTAAAGCATGGCAAACAGAGTAACTCGCTCTGTGCCGAAGTAGGAGGCGCCCGGGTGTTTTCTTTTCTCCCCCGGTGAGAAATGAGGGATCCGACGCCCCGCAGCACGCCAGGCACAGCTTAAAGTTGTTGACTGTCTATTGATTCTGGAGAACGGCGTCAACAAGGGGATATATTCCACTTTGATTGAAATTCTCTTCACTTATTCTACTCAAGCGAAGCGTGAGCGGCAACAAAGCGCCCGGCCAATCATAACCGACAAGACAGTCGATGGGCCTCGGGGCGCCGGGCAGCGGACCTTTGCTTGTGGTTGATGCACCGGGCCGCGGCGTGCAGCGAAGAGGAGTTTATAGGAAAAACACTGATGAGCTGCTGGAGGCCGCTGTGTGCCGCGCCTCATTGGGAATTTACATCGGCTCTGCTGACAGACGGCTCGGAGGTAGCCGTCAACAAAAAAGAAGCCGAGGCCGCAATAAATCACTGTTTGTTCAGCAGTGCAGCGTGCCCACAGTGCATCGCGAAAGCAGTGAGACGCAATTCACTTTTTCCACATTTTGTTGTGCAGCAGCCTGAAATATATCTTATCCGGTTTTGTTTTTTTCTACTGAGCCGATACAAACCAGCCCATGATTGCAATGTAGGACTCAAAAGGACACATTTATTTTCTAATTGTTTGCATTTGGTTTTCAGCTCATGTGAGTTAATAGTTTTATAGCGGGGGGGGCGTCAAACTCGTTTTCATTTTGGGACACGTTGAGATAATATTCTCAAAATATTTGCAAGGAATATTGCGATGTTTCCACTTAAGTATGATAATAAATGTGACTGTTTTTCATCCATCCATTTTCTAAACTCCCTTTTCCCTTAGAGGGGTCGGGAGGTGCTGGTGTCTATCTCCAGCTGTCGTTTCGGGCGAGAGGCGGGGTCACCCTGGACAGGTCACCAGTCTGTCGCAGGGCAACACAGAGACACACAAGACAAACAAACATGCACACACACACTCACACCTAGGGAGAATTTGGAGAGACCAATTAACCTGACAGTCATGTTTTTGGACTGTGGGAGGAAGCCGGAGTACCCAGAGAGAACCCACGCATGCACAGGGAGAACATGCAAACTCCATGCAGAAAGACCGGGGCTGGGAATCGAACCCAGAACCTTCTTGCTGCAAGGCAACAGCTCTACCAACTGCACCACTGTGCAGGCCATGTGACTGTTTTATTACTCGCAAATAAGTGTAGAAGTCAAATATACTGGAGTGATGCATCACTTAAAACCAATGTTTTTGACAATTTCTCTGGGACATTTTCAGTAAACTCCGTTATGCACAAACAAAAAACGGCACAATTTGTTGATGTTGCATTAATTTTCACAATCGCATTAAGACTTGGAAGCATTGACTGATGCAATTTGGTAGTAAACAGATGAAAACCTTTGATTTGATTAATGTAACAATATTTAAGCACACAATTGTTGATGCTGATGTTACCTTTATCTATTGCAGTTTAGGGGCCACATAAAAAGCTATGGTGGGCCAGATTTGGCCCCCAAGCCTTGTGACAATGACGCTCGACAAAATGCAACGTCCTGGTTTCTCTATCGGTGACTGAATGTTTGTGACTTTTCATCTTTGTGTTTTTATGATGTAAAGCTCTTTGAAGTGCCTCGTTGGTGAAATATGCCACACAAATAAACTTGCTTGATCAACTGATTTTCGTCTCCATGGCATGCGGTGCAGGAGTGTTCTCATTAGTTTCTTCCCATCTTTCAAAAGTTGGGATCCAGAGTGAAACGTAGACAACATGTCTCCATATTTTATATTTTCTCCTGGAAGTGTTTTTTTTTTGTTGTTTTGTATTTAAAGAGATGAGATTGTGTTGCATCACGTCTTCGGGAGCAAACGTTCAGGAGAGAAGTTGTCGAATTAAAAGGGAAATGTTGTCCATTCATGTTTAATCGATAGGACTTCTGGCGCTTAGCGATTTGAGGCTCCTTCATTATTTACACTGTGACGTCCTGGATGTTTTCAGCACCGCCGGTGCAGCTCGAATGCAGACAGGTCGGTGCGGCAGGAAGACTGCTGGCGTAAGTGCAAGTGCAGTTTGACGTCGTTTCTCTTAAAAATGCAACGCGTCTATGAAAAAGACATAAACATGGGTTTCGGCGTCTGTTGCTCGGGAGCTCCTGTATTTATTTTTCCGCAGTGCAGGTTATAAAAGCTGCACTCGTGCGCTAATGCACCACCATACAGTGTAAACACAGACGCAGGATTTGAGGCGATAACAAGCCGGATGGTTCTGTTCCTCCTCGGCCTGGAGGGCAGTGCATCCCGGACATCCGGACGGGATTTCTCATCTGGATCGATGGGACAAGATTGTTCTACTTTGCCTCAGACCGGCTTACCTCAGCCTGTGCCTCTTACCTGCTCGTGTCCTCTGTTAGGCTCTACAGTGGACATTTAATCTGTTATAGGTGCATTCATGGACAACCGGTCAAAGACGTGGAAATATTCTGCACATACTCCTTGCTTGGCACATTCTTCAGGGAAATATATTTCATATATGTTAATGTCTTTAATGAAGCACCAGTGCTAATTTTTTTAAAGGGCGAAATGAAAATGTATTTAATGAATGATTTTTTAAAAAATCATTTATCAAATTTAAACTATAACAAATACAGGCTGAAAGAGACACAGACACCACACTAGAAAGAGACACAGACACCACACTAATATTTATGTAAAATACGCTTAGCATGTTGAACCTCTCCGCTTATTTATGTTGGTAGTGGTTACCATGCCAATAGCCTGGCCATTGCCTTCATACACAATCATCTCTCTCCAGGTCTCCGTCTAGGTTTTCCACCATTGAGTTTGGTTTCTCCCGTTGAATTGCAACCGAGCCAATCAGGGAACAGATGGAGAAGTTGTGAATGATGACGTTGATTTTCTGCGCTGTTTTAGAATGGCCGTCCGTCTGTAGCAGTTTTAGCAACGGCAGCGGAGGAAGTGAACAAAACCGTTCAGTCCGTGTCTGGGTTCAGCAACTCTTGACAAATTTTTGCCCCGACTAAGTTGGAGTCGAGTCGAGTTCTGTTGCCGACCCCTGACTTTAAAAAATATTTACCTTCACAGTTCGGCCCGATTTTGACGCTTTGAAGTTTAACTGATAGGAAAGAAGCCAGAGGCTTTCATTCCTGCAACGTATTCAGCAGAACCGACTTTCCTATTCGGTTCCAGAGAACTTTTTCCTGTTAGCTGCCAGGAAAACCACCCTCCCCTCCAAAAGAAAGAAATTAATTTGGTCCTGCATTGAGAACCATAGCTGAAGTGGTTATAATGATGATCTTGTTTTGAAAGGTTAGTGTTTGACTGATTTGTCAGGGGGGATATGCAAACAGCACATAACAGAGCACAGCACTTTATGAGGGCATTTCGCCTCCCGCAATACGAGTCTCACCTCAGACAGTTCAAACTTTTCAGGACAATTATGAAGGCAGAGAAAGGGAGCGTCTGCTGGCTGAGTCCACTCATTTGTTCTGTGTGTCTGGCGTTCATGCATCCTCCCTGCATTCCCACTCCCTAAGCAGACACAACACATTGTCTTCCCCACATTGTGTGTTTTCTCAGTTCCACAAAGGGACTCGGCTGCAGCCACGCGAATGAAAAGCAAGCAGTCCTTGTCACGTCATTCCATCTGAACTCTTCAGTCTCTTGTCGTTTTAAAGATGCCGTCTCTTCCGCCTTCCCTCTCTCCATCCCTCCCACAGGTTCGCCCCAGGCCAGCGGGACCGGGACGCTCCAGATCTACCTGATTGACGTCAACGACAACGCTCCCGTGCTGATACCCAAGGAGGCTCAAATCTGCGAGCGAGCCCGCCCCAACTCCAGGATCAACATCACGGCTTCGGACGCCGACGCCGAGCCCAACGTCGGGCCGTTCGTCTTCGAGCTGCCTTCGTTTCCCGCCAGCATCCGCCGCAACTGGACCATCTCCAGACTGAGCGGTAATTAAACGCTGCGCTCTGCGCTTAAGACTAGATTGTGGTGAAATGGACCCCTCGGGACATAAAGCAGCCGAGAGAGAGCGAGAGAGTGCAAGACGGACAACCTGCGTCCTCAGTAAATTACAAACCGTAATCCTGATGTGGCGCAAAAAAAAAAAAATAAATCTGGCTGTATTAACCTTCAGGATCAGTGGCGGCTGTAGGCAGTGAGAGGGAAGGTCCGAGCTTAACAAAACGTCTCGAAAAGCTCGCAGTGAGGAACACGGGTGCCATCCAGCCCTGACAAACGATCTATCGTTTGTGACAAATGAGATCCATTCGTCTCGTGGTCCCCCGAGCAGCCGATCTGTCACCTAATCCAACGGGGTGGATGCATCACAGCAGCTGTCTTGAGGACAAATCTGATCACATACCTGGATCCGACTCCCACTGAGGCTCTTGTCTGAGGCTGAGTGATGGATGCTGAAGGTTACACACTGTAGTTTTAGATGTTTCTGCCTTTACCGCCTTCAGTCAGAGTGATCGCTTGTGCTGAAGCAGCTGATGCCGTGCGCTCATGCGCGCGATGTAAACAAAGGGTTGTTTATGTTTTAAAAGACGTCTTATTCCGTCTTTCCGCTTCTCACTCTTGTCCGACTTCGGCAGGCGACTATGCTCAGCTCAGGCTGAGGATTCCTTACCTGGAGGCAGGCGTCTACGTGATCCCGGTCATAGTGTCCGACTCGGGGAACCCGCCTCTGTCCAACCGCTCCATGATCCGGATCAAAGTGTGTCCCTGCGACAACAATGGGGACTGCAGTGCCACGGGGGCGGTGGCAGCCGCTGGCCTCGGCACCGGAGCCATCATCGCCATCCTCATCTGCATCATCATACTGCTGAGTGAGTGCGACTCTGCAGAACGAATGGCTGCTCAGAGCTTGAGAAAAGGTTACAATTTGATTTTATTTTTTTGCAAGGCATGGTCCTGCTCTTCGTGGTGTGGATGAAGCGCAGAGAGAAGGAGCGGCAAGCGAAGCCGCTGCTGATCGACCCAGAGGACGACGTCAGGGACAACATCCTGAAGTACGATGAAGAGGGAGGCGGAGAGGAAGACCAGGTACGACAGATTACTACAGATATGCACATAAACCAGGCAAACCGCACAACGCCGACAAGTGAAGAGAATAACACAGTAACCCCCCTTTTAGATGCCTTTTAGATCAGGGCATGATGTGTTGAGATTTTTAGGCAAGCTTCATAGGCCTGTCATGATAACAGACTTTGCTGGGCGATTAATTGTCTCAGAAATTATTGCGATAAACGATAATATTGTTTGAAGGCCATTTTATCTGATTTAATGGTAATGACATAAAAATGCAAGTGACCTCCTGCCAAAAATAGATGCATGTTATTTTCAAAAGAACATTTAACACTGAATTAGTAAACAAAATAAAAAGCCAAAAATGAAATGACAAAAATTAACAAAAATGCTCTTCAATGAAAACTAAACTAAATAACATAAAACCATAGTGGACATAAAAACTACATTCAACCGAAAGAGCACAGATTCTGAAATCTGTATACTATATCGCCCTTCAATAATCATATTTTGAAAGAGAATACAGGCATATCGACCACCTGATGCAATAGTTCACTTCTCCATTTAGCCCAGTTCACTTTACACGATTTTTTGCCCCGATTGTCCCCTCATGATAATCTTAGAAGGTCCAACGATTGTAACCGATCATCCTGTAGTGTTCGTCGTGTTCCGACTGATCCGGTCCAGTCGGTAGAACGTCGTGGGCGCTCCGGTCTAAATCAGGCATATTCAACATGTTGGATTGTCTTAGTCAGCTTATCACTGCATAGTGAGGCGTTTTCCTCGACTGGGAGCGACAACGCAGCATGTTGAATGTGACCGGTAGCCAATCAGAGAGCGCAGATTCTGTGCTTTCTGAGGGGAAAACATGGAGGGGAAATCCCAAACAGCTGACATGCTTTACAGCCAAAATATGTTTTTGCAGCAATCACCTTTAAAACTGAGGAAAATCTGCGGCTTTTTAACTGCATAGACTTAAAGAAAAGCCTGTTTATTGCTCAATAGGAGGTTATTAAATATCTCCAGGGAGATAAACTTGCTTATAGTTCATTCATCTGGAAGAAAGACAGAACCAAGTTTCAATTCTCCCACTAAAATGAACTGCTTTCATCGTTCCAACAAATCCGTGCTCCGTGTTAACCTCCCACAGATAAAACACAGATTGAGCTCACATTAGCGACGTCTCACTTTTATTGAGTTTCGTAGAAAGCTGTTGGAAAAGGTCAACGCGCATGAACACGCTTGTGCCTTTTTTCTGCCTCGGTCGACTGTTGGAAAAAACACAAAGAGTCGCTAAAAACTGCATATGATAAACCCGACGTACTGCGATAAGCCATTTGGAAACGTTTTTGCGAGATTTCTGACCTTTGTGATTGTCGCGAAGCAGCTTTTCACACATTTCACAAAGCGTCTCTCCTCTCATCTCTTGGAACGATACAAAACCTTCAAACTTTTTACAAAAGCTCCTGCGTCTGCGGCGGGATAATTATAGCGCCGTTCTGTCTGTTTAAGGGTTTTGATCATGATCCGTATTGGCAGTGTTCCTGGTACCTCTGCGGGAACCAACAGCCATTTGGGCTCTGAAAAGAAAAGGCAGCGACAAGCTTAAGATTCCTGCTGATTTCTTCAGGCAGAATAAACACCAGGCGTTTTTTTTTTCTTCTTCTTCTTCTTCTTCTTTTTCACACAAACTTCATCTTATTAATTCTGATTTATTGTGCAGGTTAAGACAAAAAAGTTTTATGTAAATAAAAAATTGCAGTATTATTTTCAAGCTCTGCACAGAGGAGATTAAATGAAGGTGAAAGCAACATAAACATAGATAAAGTCTGCATTTTTTATTTTTTCGTAAAGCCTTTTGCTTTAGGTACGATGCGAAACACAACCACAAACTTTGGTGTACTTTATTTGGATTTTACACAAAGTTTAAACAAACATCTAAAACGTGTGTCATACTTTCGTTGCCATGTCTTTCCAGTCATTTTTACGCTATGCTGAATATGTTGACGTTTAGGGACGTGAAAACCTTTCCAGAGCACCACACATGCTTATCTCTTTGTCCTCTACAGCCTGGCTATTTTATACGTAATTAAAGACCCTGAAAACCCAGCGAGTCGAATCCAGAGCAGACAGTTAAATAAATAAATGCTGTTTTGGTTCTCACTTATTTCCAACACCTACACACAGCGATATGTGGAGAGTAAAAAACGCGAGCAACAGATGGTTGTGGTCCTCGCAGGCCTGGTTGCACCGACATGCCTGGATGAAGATGTATCGGGCTTATTTACGAATCAGACTTGTAGGATAACAGTGAAGAGATAAACAGCCTGTTATGTTTCTATTGAGTAATTTGTGGGAGGGTGTGTGGGGGGGGGGGGTTTAAAAGAGCAAACAACAGGAGGACAAGAAAACTAAAGGACTGGAAGGATTTCCTACCTGAGGAGAGCGTCTTAGTGTAAACTCTGCAGCGGCTGATTTTAAAATCAACATCGTGAATGTTCTCAAAGTTGTGCTGGAATGTATTGATTTAAAAAAAAAAAACAAAGTTATGAACAAATTCTTAAAAAATGTTAATAAAAAGCTGCTTTCAAATCATTATCTTTTCACATTCATCACAATCTCCAGGAATTTGCGACTATTTTTGTTACTTTCTGTTGTAAAATCACAGATTTTGTTTAAACTATCGAGATGTTTACAGAAAAACGCGAGCGAAATTTGCGTTCACGCGTGACGACTTTCGTCACCATGGCTCGATGCCTCATAAGGCTGAGGCAGCAGTGTAGCAGAAGCAACACTGCCATCTGCAGGTGGGAGTTGGCAGTCACTTAAGCTCAATGTTTTTTTTACCATTTTTGTGAAGATTTGCCATAAAATGACAACAAATGTGGGGATCTGCTGATCTTGCATGAGATTCTACAATCTCAGAATCGCAAAACACTAGAGGGACTGATTTAATTGGTTGATAAAATAACATTTAAACCGTTATTTTGAAGATTCAGTTTATGTATCACCTCCTGTGCCTCCTTGAAATAAAAAAAAATAAAAATAAAAAGCTACGGAGGGCCAGATTTGAGTTTGACGCGGAATATGTGATGATCTCTTCACGAAGAATTCGTATTTTTGTGATGCTCCTCACAGATTTTAATCTCAGTTTTCTCTCTCTGGTCGCTTCGTCCAGGACTACGACCTGAGCCAGCTGCAGCAGCCGGAGTCTCTGGACCACATCATCAGCAAGCCGACGGGGGTGCGCCGGGTCGATGAGAGGCCCGTGATTCCAGAGTCGCAGTACCCTGTCAGACCCAGCGTGCCCCACCCGGGGGACATCGGAGACTTCATAAACGACGTAGGTTTTTAGGTCGACGCCTTCTTTCAACATCTTCTGGCACCCAAGACTTAAAAATGTATCATACACCCGTGTTTTTATGGTGGGCACTTGCTTTTATAGTTAACAATAATTATGCCGTCATAACGGTTTATGGCTGATATAAAGCGATTTTCCTTCTGTTGTGAGAATTAACTTTCTAGCCAGCAGCGTTCCAGGTTGTTGTGCCTCTCAATCAGTTTCCATTAGACGCCTTCCTGGTATCTGAGAAGTTTACCGCGTTTTTTAAAGTCAAACTGCACCTCTGGAACGTCTTTCCCAGCTGGAAAACCAGCTCCTGAAAACATTCATTTTTTTTTGTATTTCTTGCAAGAGAAAAAGTTCTCAGTCCAGAGTTCGGGGTTGTTTGGTCTGGAGTTTGTTTTTAAGGGCTAGACAAATCCAGAAAAAGAGAAAAATCAGACAAAAAAAGGGTTGTATCTTCAGAGTTTCCCTTCCTTCCTTCACTTTGGTTGTAGCAGGTTGAATGTTTCAAAGAAAATCTTCCTAACATCCAAAGCGAGGTCTTGTATTTAAACTTTAAAACTGGGCTTAAGAGGCTTGAGTAGTTTGGAAATTTGAGTTTGAAAAAGTAAGTCATTTCAACATGAAGAATATATGGCTTCCCCTGGGGTTGAATATCCTTAATGCATTTGAAGGATAAGCACTTAAAAAAAAAAAACCTCCAAAGTGGGATTAAAGAGCACTTTTGCCATCTCCATGTGTCTTTAGAAAGCACCTATGCAGCCAGGCGGGTACTTGTACTCCATCAAGCTGGCGTGGCGCGTCCAGGGAATGAGGTGGTAATGACAAACAGTTTGTGTCACCAGCCAGCAGCAGGATTTAAAAGCACGAACAAGACCCAGAAATAATTTCACGCCAAAGTGTAAGGAGGTGGGGAATATATGTATCTTAAGTTTTTTAAAGTGTCCAGGATGTGTGGGATTTCTCTGTCTCCATTTCTGACTTACGAGGTGCTGGAAGGAGCTCCAGTATGGTGAGGTATCGACGGAAGTGCTTTGGAAAAGACATTATGGTTTTGGGAACATTGGTATAAATGCTGCTAAGTGGGTTAACAAACAGTAGCAGTACAGTACATCCAGCAACAGCATCCGATGTTCTTGTTCTCTTGGAATGGTAGTTGCAGATCATAAAATTATGTTTTCCTCAGCCGCCAGTGCAGTAAGATCCTTATTTTGGGGAAATTGGATTCTGGGATACTGCAGAAGGGGATTCGACGCATTCGAATGACACCACGTTTTACAAACCGGGCGCCGAAAAAAATGACAAAAGCAAACCGTCATCCTCCTACTACTACTTCCTCCCTGTTGTCTTTTTTGCCGTTTCTGCCAGTAGTAACATCCGGCTGTGGGCACACGACTTGTGTTTCCATTGTAGTTTTGCGGAATATCTCTATTCTGATAGGGACGAGAAACGGCCCCAGATAGCGCTCTGGTGTTGAGTTTGGCCAACCAAGACTTGGGTTTGCAAATTCCTCTGTGGCTGGGAAACAAGTACAAAACATCAGTTTTTTGTTTTTATCATGTAACATTGTGGTGTCCTTGATTAAATAATTGAATTGGATTAATGGAAACATCACCGTTGAAAAACTGCGTTTTGCTCCTCTAGAAAGACCGACTCTCAAGTATTCTGTCATTCCAGAAAGGTTCCTAAGGATTTAGTTTTGTTTTCATAGCAGAGCTACGCACAAATTGCTTATGCAAGCTCTGCACTTGTCTAGCCATAAGCAATTTCCTTCTTCCCTCTTTACGCCTTCAGGGTCTGAGGGCCGCCGACAACGACCCCACCGCCCCGCCGTACGACTCCCTGCTGGTGTTCGACTATGAGGGTAGCGGTTCGACTGCCGGCTCCGTCAGCTCGCTCAACTCCACCAGCTCAGGAGACCAGGACTACGACTACCTCAACGACTGGGGACCGCGGTTCAAGAAGCTGGCAGATCTCTACGGGGGAGGAGAGGACGACTGAGAGCGGGGCGCGAGCGGCACCGGGCTACGGGATGGTGGGGAGGTGGCTGTGGCAGGGGTCTGAAGAGGCAGGAACGGTCGAGAGAGGATGTAAAGCACCCGACATCACGAAAAGACCTGAGAGGAACGGACCCTTTTCCACGGGCTGCAGTCGTCGGCCAAGCCCGCAGACGTGAACTCCGCTGCAATGCAACTGTATTCTGGCTTTATGGTTTTTAGTGCCGAGTTTGTAGTGTGACATTTTCAGTTTTTCTCCTTTTCTTATTCTCTTTTTTTTTTTTTTGGCTCCCGTTCTCTCGCCGCGCTGGACCTGGATTCCTCCGCGGGACGAATCAAGGCGGGCCGCGAGACACACGAGTAGTGAATTTTGTGCTTTGATCGATTGTTGAAAACGAAACTATCTCCCGCTTTTGTCTCACACTGAACAGAATGTTTTTATTTGGGAGGCAAAGAGCGGGAAGGCGGCGCTCGCCGACTCTCTCTTTGACTCTTTGTCAACTTGAATTTCCTTAGAACAGAAGCACTGTCATTTTATAAAGTGCCTTTTGTGGTGTGTTTTTGTATCGGACTCCTGCTATCTCAGGATTGGTTGCTGTTCGTGCAGTACAGCGGGGGCGACGCGCTCTGGCGTTCCCCCCGTCATCCTCAGACCAGCCCTGCCCGTCTCGTTTCTTTTTTGTCCTCGCCCAATCGCAGACATGCAAACAGCCCGGGCGGCCTGTCCCAGGAGAGGGAGGACGCAACCCGGGGCGGACTACCGGATCCCATAACCCATCGAATTAAAGAGTTGCCGAGGGAGGGTTGGACCACCCTCTTCTCCAAGAACCTGCTCAGACCACTAGCAACTTCCCCTAACCCCCAAAGCCCTTGTAAACCCAGCGTCAACATTTTTTTATACACGTTGGGGGTTTTATAATTTATTGGAGAATGCTTGCCTTTCTTCTGTGGACTCATGAGGTTCTTTGTGTTGAGACGCTTGCCTGCCCCTTGTATGGTTTTGTGTTGCTAACTCCACGGTGTAAAGCTTAACGTAGGCATGATTCGATTAGCCCGAAAGACGTTGATCGAGGGGAACTCAAATGGCTCGGAACGAAGACGCCGGAAGAAAATCCTTTTGGTCGCCTTCAACAGTCCCGTTTATTTTTAATTTTTTTTTTACGTTTGTTTTTTTGTTTAGGCCGACAAAGCTATTAAAAAGGTGCATGATTTATTTTATTTTTTATTTTTTTCTTCAGATGTTTTACTCAAAGCACTTGTTACTCTGTGGTGAGAATGTGAAAATACTCAGCAGAAACTATATGAATATACTCTGTATAAAGACACTGAGAAAATAAAAAAAAATACTGTAAAATACGTATTTTTCAAGTATCAATGACGTATAGCAGGGAAAATAAGTATTGACGCTGGTCAGTGTTTTGTCAGGAGATCGATGTATAATGAGCCAATTACATTGTAATTCATTCCAGATTTTGGTAATCTAACAGCGTGCAAAGAAATCAAAACAAATTTCAGTTTTTACACAGAAACTTTGCTCTTTATCGATTTAAATATTTGTGTTGGCTGATTTAGTCCTAATTGATGAAAAGGTTTCTTATCACCATTGTATCACATGAGATCTTCACAACCTTCATGTGGTAAATATAGCAATTGGTTTGGTTTACAAACTTATTAGCTTATAAATGTTGGGGGCATTGCTGACAATGCCCCCAACACTGTCAGCAATAGCCCCATTGAGAGGATCATCATTTCCTTTATAAACTAGTCATGACCACATCCTCTTCTCACAAAAAAATTTTACATTTAAAAAGACTTGGAATTAGCAGGTTAAGTTATTCTAAAAAGTGATAAGTAAAGGATTTCAATAAAATTGTCTCTATGCACGTGCAATGCACAAGACTCCACTGAAGAAGGAAAATCATGTTTTATGTTTGTTGAAAGCCCCTTGAACATAGCCTAGTCAAAGTTTTTGGACTCTTTGGATGCCACCATGACGCATTTGGAGGAGGAAAGGCACAGCGTTCACACCAAACGCACCACAAAAACAGCAACGTTTCAGGGTGGAAACATCATTTTCAGCATGTGGTATTTCATCATCTGAAGATCGAACGTGGCGGGATTTTTTTTTTTCAAGCAAGACAATGATCCTAAACACACGACCACGAAAATGTTTAGTGGGTTTCAGAGAAAATTCTCCAGTTACTCTGTTGACTGGTCAAGTCGGCTGTAAATCCAATTAAAAATCTCTGGAGAGCAAATGAGATGCTTTAAAATCATTTGAAGACGCGTCAAAATCTCACCTACTATTTTCTCGAGAAAAGCGGGCTGAACCAACAAAGGCTGTTTTTATTACGTACGAACGAATTCCAAGAAACGTGTACAATCTTTCAGAGTGTATTTTTGACTTCTTTGTTTTGATTTTTGTGGATTACCTGCGGTACTCTCATGCCGGTCTATTGATTGTTAAGAATCTGAGAAGAAAGTCAACAATACTTATATTCCCTGCTGTAAAGATTGCTGCTCACCCTCTCAAACTCCTTGACGAGCTTCTGGCGGCCCGTTCATTTGTAAAAAAAAAAAAAAAAATGTGGATCTTCTGTTAATCTCAAAACGCTTGCTTTTTAAATTTTCTGCTTCAGTTCGGCTAACTTTTCACGTCTTTTCTGTATGAAACATGCCCCGTCGTCTATCTCCGACAGACGCGCTCCCTCGGCCGGCTTCTTGCCTTGGGACGACTCATTAGCCATGCCTGCTGATATTATATTACTCAAGGTACTGGAGTTCTTTTATTTATTCATCTCGATACTGGATGTGCGCTTCAGGAAATAAACAACACATGTTTTGAAAATGTGCCATCTTTTTTTTTTTTTATATTCCCTCCACGCATCACCTTCAGGGTTGATGCTGAATTATGTATAATGGCCTTGTTTATTCAACGCTGGTCATTTCTTATAGAGTGTTGCTCAAAGCTTTGAATTTCTACGAGCCTGTAAGATCGTGTTTTGACGCAGTTTTTTTTTTTTTTTTTTTTTTTTGTATCCATCTCCTCTTGCAGCTCCGGCAACATTATTGGCACCTCTGGTAAAGATGTGGAAAATTAATCTTTTATGGCAGTAGCATAATCTCTCTCTCACACACAAAACAAGAACAAATCCAAACTTCAATGTGGTGGACATATTTTTAGTGGGAAGGAAAATTTCAATGTATAGGAATAAATGTTTTCAACAAGATGGACGACAACCCAATTGTAGACAATCGCATGCTCACATTCACTTTTTAAATTTCTCACACTTGGAAGTCTTATATTTGTCATTTTATTGCTTTGGCTTCTACCAGCGTCTTCACGAAAATCAAGAGATGTCGACAGACATTTTCATGGAAGCCATGTTGTTTTCATGGTTTTGATCTCGGGCGTTTATCTGACGAGCCTCACGGACCGAGCATGTGTCTTGGATGGATTTCCCATCGGTCTGCTGCAGCTGAGTAAGTTGATCTGCAAAGTTTTTGACTCTTAACACATCACACGACAAACAGAGCTTTATTATCGCCGAATATGTGAAGCTAGCTGAAACTATTTCTAACTATTGCCAGCAGGAAAACATTGAAAACTGTCCAGTTTAAAGACGAGCAGAGCAGATATTTTATGTCCTGTTTTACTAATTAACATACATTTTATGACCCTCAAACTATTGCACAGCCTATGTTGTCCAGCCACGCCGGGCGGCCGCCTTAACAAGATTCCTTGGTCTTTTGAAAGAGAAGCAGACCCAAAGCATCTCACATCCACCACCATGATTATGACTGGTTTTGAAGCGCCTTTCCACGCAGCCATTCTAAGTGTTTTGCTGGAACAATCCACAAAGTGTAGTTGTTGGGAAGATCAGCCATGTTGTTCTCTTTCGTGCATTTTACAAGGAGCTATTTTGAGTTTACTTTAGGTTTTAACACATTTTGGTGTTTAGCCGTTGTGATTTTTGTCTTTAGTTGTTTAGTACTTAGCATATTTTGTTCAGATGTTATTCTCAGTGCCTGTTCATGTCATCAGCCTCCTTCTGTTGCCACTGTCCCCATCCCAGCAGCCATGCATCGGCTTAATCATACACACCTATTCCTTATCCCAGTAATCACTCCTCCTCAATATTTATTCACCTGGTTCTTTTCAATCATTTGTCAGAATCCTCTGTACCCTGCTGATATCTTACTCTGGGTTTTTTACACCTTAGTTTTTTGTTTCTTGACACCCCAGACTTGTAAGACCTCTTGGGCTGGACAACATAGGTCTTTCTTTTGGTTCATTAAATATATTTTTGTCCCTCTGGATTGTATTTTAGTCTTCCGCTACCACATCTAATGACTCTATCTTGCCTTATTTCTTCCCCAGGCGTGTAGAATGTCACCGATCAACCCAAAAACTCAGCTGCTGTAAATTTCACAACCTTCATCCCGATCCGCATGCACTATTCTAAGTGGGAGGACATCCTTAGCTTAGCTTTGCAGAAAGTCTTCCCTGAAATCTTCAAACTCAAATGGCAGCAGAGGGTGAGACTTTGCATTCTTAATTCATCATATGATAGTCTCACTTGATGTGCAAAAAGTCAGACAACCAATCACTTTTGGCGATATAGTTCACTGTAAAAGTGAGACAGGACTTACTGACCCATCAAATCTGCTTCAAAATCTCATATTAAGGCAAAATGCTTTTTTTTTTTTATTTTTACCTAAATATTTTTATTGAGATTTTCCACTTTGGAAATACAATCAAGTAACTATCTGAACGAGTTTTTCTTTGCAGTTATATGACAGTTATTATTCTTTCTCATATCAGAGAAATTAAAAACAAAGAAAAAAAAGATGACAGATATAGGATGACATCAACTTACTGGTTTTAACATTAATAAGGTTTTACCGGATTTTGAAGAAATTACCAACTTAGAAATCTAATCTGACTGTTTTTCTCTCTAATATTTTTTGTAATATAAATTTCTCTTGTCATTTCCCGTTGTTAAGTGACGTATTTAAGGTAGGATAAGCTCTCTCTGCAAATTATTATGCTCTTAATCTCTGATTTCCTTTGTTTGGAAGGTGAACTGTTCGTTTTGGAACAGTTCACCTTTTTTATTGGCGCTTTTGCCGTGTCGCCGAGGAGGGGGTGGGGCCCTCAGCGGCGGAGCACCGCAGGCACGCAGGTCAGGAAGTGTGTCTGTGTCCGTTCCTTGTGATTTCAATTAGTCAGCTGAAACGCCCCCAAAACGGCCCGCTGGGGACTTAGAGGGGATTTAATCCTCTTCGGCCGTGTGTCTATCAATTAGCCACACCATTAATCCCCATGGCGTAATCTCATTAGATAGAGGGCCTTTAATGAGACGCCCGGAGAGGAAAGCCAGGAAGACGGGCAGGAGAGAGAGAGAGAGAGAGAGAAAAATGAGGCTGTGTGGCATGATGCAGGTAGGCCGTGTGGAGAGGTGATTAGTGGGACGGGGGAGAGAGGTCAGCAGAGGGAAGCAGAGCCGAGCGCAGCGGGAGCAATGCATAACATTTAGAGAGTGCTTTGGAGGAAAAGCTCACGTGGAGGGGAAGGGAGCAGAGAGATATTTTCTCTGCCCACTGTGGGGAAAAAAATTAGAAACCTGGGCGATGAAAAGAGTAAAAAAAAAAAATTCAGGTGCGAGCAGGACTCAATGAAAAAGAAAAAAAAAACTCGAGTTCTTAATGAGAGGTGATTTAATTCCCCGAGCGTCCGGGTAACGACTAATAAACCTAACTTAACCTTTATGGTTGTAAAATAATGAACTCTTCCGCAGGATTGTGGACCTGTGTTAATAGGCGCGCCATCAGCGGAGGTGGGAAGGCCTGAAATTATAATCAACCCGGGAAGAAGTCATCTCAGTCAGCAAGCTGTCAGCAGAAAAGAATATTAAGTTCAAGGACGGGCTCTTTGATGGGCTTTGGTGAAATTTCTTTTTCCTCGTGGCGGAAGAGAGAAAGCTCCAGTTACCCCGCATTAGCCCCTTTCTTCTCCGCCCTTCTTCTTGAGGAAGGAGCGTTGCTGCTGGCTCGCAGCCAGCACCTTGTGGGTTGTAAATAAAGTTCTCTTCTTCAAACATGTCCTGGCCTGGCTATTTTTCTTTTTTTCTTTGTTTTTCTTCTTCCCCCATTGCCCCCAGAGTCGCCTGGGCTGATCCAGAGAACAGTTCAATTTGAAAAACACCACGGTTGGTTGTGATGTTGGCTGCGTGATCAACTGTTGATGGTTTTAGTGTTTATGTTGTTATGCCAATACTTGAAAATACTTTTAAAAACCGTAAAGTTTGATGTAAATTGGGATAAAACTGTGCTCATTGGGACTAAGTCAATACTAATTAAGCTTAACAACTTCTCCATTTCAGTTGATAACTTCTCCATTTTTCCCTCCCCTCAGGTCAAGAGTCAGGTGTCACCCTCTTCCTTTGCCTCCCACGTCAATAATGTCACTCGGTCAGTTTGCTTTCATCTCCTAAATATTCATCGCCGCCGTCCTTCTCTCACTCCTCACTCTGCTGCTGTTAGTCTGGTCACTTCTCATTCAGATTACTGTAATTGTCTGCTTTTTGGTCTGCCACAGAAAAACTCTTCATAAATTACAATTGGCTGAAAACTCGGCCGCTTGTATTATCACGCCTGTCCTCCAACAGCTCCACTGGCTGCCCATCTCATATCGCATTATCGATAAAATATTCCCTCTCACTGTCAAAGCGGTTCACAACCTCCCCGTATCTTTTGGACCTCCTTCACATTTCTACACCGACCCAAACCCTCAGATCCTCCCTCCCCTTCTGTTCATCTCACTGTTTCCCCGTTCCGTCTTGTCACTGTGGGGAGCATTCAGTCCCTCTGCTCCCAAACTCTAGCCCTCACTCCCACCTGATCTCCGTAACGTCGACTCTTTGCCACGCTTCAAGTCCAGACTCAAAATCCATCTGTTTCAAAGTAGCGTACCCTCTTTGGTTGCGGTTGCATCGTCTTTTTAAATCTGGTTTTGTGCTAGTTTTTACCATACTTGTGTTTGTTTTTAATGTCATGGAAGGTGACCTGGAGTCTCCAGAAAGGCGCCTACAAATAATTCTGATTATTATGTATTTCACTGCAATTCTGTGTGACAAATGGTGGATATTTTTGACGTGGAAGTAAAGTGACACATAGTTTTCTGGGGACGTTATTTTAAAAAAACTGCAACAAATAAAAAAACAGGTATGACATCGGTAAAAAAACGATGTTAAAGGAAGAAATGGGATGACTTTCTGAAGGCGGAGTCTCGGAAAGACCAGGTGCTTCTTAAAGAGACAGAGACCTCTCCAAGAGGTCTTTATGCAATCCAGGTGCGTTAATTTGCAAAGTCAATTTTCTTTTAAGTCATATCTGATTTGTAACAACTGAAGGTCATATAGCTTTTGTTCCTAAAAAAAATACATAATACTGCCTGCCTCTTTAAAGTTTTTACAAGGTGGACGCCTATTTGGGAGACACATTCTTCAAATATCCTTTCCAAACATTAGTGGTTTGTGGTTCTCAGGGGGAAAAAATCAATTATCAACAAGTTATGGATAATAACTGGTTCTCTAACAACCAGACTTTAATTTACCTTACAATGTGTGAGTTCTATGACAGCATCAGCTCTCTGTGCAGAGGTAACCGTCTATAAGGCAAAGCTGCAGGCTCGATATATGTCAGTGAGTTATGCATAATTAATCAGATGATTTGAAATGCTGCACAACAGACTTCTTCACACAGTGTTTTTGCATTAAAGATGCCTGTAGCCTTTATGTCTGCAACATGAAATAAATCAAAAACGCCTTTAAGAATAAACTCACTGAGGGACAACTGCCACTGGCACTGAAACATAAATGCAGACTTTGCTCCAAATTTCTCCACAAAACACTCTACATGTTATTCATAAACCATGGCTTACATGTATATGACATGCAGCAATTTTTGGCTAAATTTTGGGCTAAGTTTTGCTTTTATTGTGATTCATTTATTTATTATTTTATTTTATTTTCAACATATCTGCTGAAGTGAAAAATGTGCCAGAAAGACAGATGTCATGACTGGATGTATTTCATATTTCACTGGATAATATTCCATGACTGGAAATATTTGTACTAACATCCCCACTGAGTAGTTAGCACTTTTGTTGCAGAAATCAGATGCCGTCTCTTAGGACCTGTCTGAGTTGAGTTGGTATGTTCTCCCAGTATGCGTGCGTGTGTTTTTTTTTTTTGACAGGTTCTCCAGTTTTCTCTAATGATCCAAAACAAGCAGTTTGAGTTCATTTGAGATTCTTTCTGTGTTGACTTTGTGTGTAACAGTTTTTTTTTCTATTTCACCTCTCATCAGAAGACTGTTGAAGATCGGCACTGTCAACCCTGCAGCCTGAGCAGCACGAAAGGGGCATAAAAAATGAATGAAAGGCGTTTTCATTCCATTTCGAGTGGATCATTGGATCTCATTGTAAGTATTACAAACTGTTTACCTGTCATAACTGAATGAGATTCATGAAATTTTCACGTGAGACATATTGTAAAGGGTATTTAGAACCTTTAGAGTACCTTCTGAAGGCATGTTGTTTCCTTTTTTGTTTTGTAGAAGTAATATCCAGACTACACAGTGGTGTAGATCTTTGAAAATGCCAAAAGACCCTTGATCCTTGAACATACAAACTTTTGTGTGAAGTTAGCATGTTCTCCTGTCTTGGCCATTGCTCTCCTGTGCAATTCCACTCGATTCTAATCTCCATTCAGTTCACAGTCTGGGCTTTTTTCTGAAAACTGTATATTATTCTCCATCCACTAAGCAGTTACGTTGCTTACGTTTTCCACTTAGCATGCAAAGTTTTTAGCAGGAATCACCTGAGATGCAAACAGCAGAGCACAGTAAGCTCAGTCTGCTGGGGGCACAGCACATTTTGGAGTCTGACCCGCATCGCCCAACAGATGACTTTGAAAGAGGAAACGTTCTCGTCCTCTGAGCCTGAAAACTGTGTGCTGCTCGGCCTGAATCAGCTCCATTAAAGAGGCCAACAGGCTATTAACCCCAGCATCAGCACCTCACAGGTTCAGCGACTCTCCCAAACCCCATTCCAGCAGCCGGTCATAAACACCGGCCTTATTATAGCATCTCCTGTCCAGAGTGGCGAGCGCCAGTCGGCCTCGTAACAAAAGAGTCCTGAAGTCAACATTAACCCGGGTGGGACAGAGGCCAGAAACGAACAAGAGACAGAGTGGTGAGGACGCGGGAGCTAATGAACTGTTGCTCGGTTTTATGTTTCAGGGTTTAATTCCTGTTGGTGGGCTCCGAATGATTTCATTCAATTTCGTTTGGGGAATAAAGTGGTTCCGGGCTGCTGGATTTGTGCATCCAAATGGAAGATAAAGTGCACCGACTGAATCACATTGTGCCACATCAGTTCACCTCAATCATATTCCCTCCCCGGAATCCCTAGCAGCAGATTTTTTATTCATAAGCCCCTGGCTTAATCAACATTAGGCAAGGAGGTGTTGAAAGGAATAAAACAATTTAGCGACTACCAATGCATTTGTCTCACAGCATGAATGCAACGCGACTGCAAATGGATTTTTTAATTCACTGGCTTGCGAAGATAGCATCACAGTAAAATATGATCTGAGTTTTAGTATTTATAAAGCTATAGGGATCGCGCCGTAATCAGAGTTAAAGTGCAAACCGCGATGAGCTTCTCTGTGAGAGTAAACAAAGGAAGATTTTGTTTTAGATTAGAGGCTTATCGTGGAAGTGCAGCAGAAACGCCCCACTGAGAGGAACTATCACATCAGTCAAGTCCCATCTTGGAATCTGACAAAAGTGACAACTGAGAAGAACACACACACACACATGCACACGTTTGAACTTGCATGAAACTCATTAATGATCTCACCCCGGGGTGAAAGCAGAAACAGCGACACGAGTGTAAGACGTTAATAAAAGCCTTTTGCAATAAATGTCACGAAGGGAGGAGGCGAGGGTGTCGGATTGGTGATGTCACTCGTTTCCTCTTCCCTTTGGCAGGCTCGCGGTGTTTACCCAACACCCTCAGGTGCAGCGACTGAGGCGTCGCTAGGCAACGGCACCATCCCTGGCGCTGCTCTGCCTCTGGCACTCAAGTGGGAGCTTATGTGGACTTAACTCGGAAAAGAGCAGCAGGGCTGAGAAGCGGAAGGGAGGATTACCAGGAAAAATATTGGATTGGGCTGAGACACAAGGGCCGAGGCCTTACCTGAGTCCCCGCTGCCATCGAACATAGACACCACGAGAGGCTTTCGGACCTCGACGAGGTTCCCACACAACCAGAAAGAGTCCCTGGTTTGGCTTTCTTCCAGCAGCAGGGTGTTTTTTTTTATTTATCTTTTTTATTGATTATTCACAGCGAAGTCTATGATATAGGGTCGCCGAGCAGACTGGATGCTTAATGTGTAAAAGCAAAATATAAGTGTTGAATGCTGTTATGACCTAATATTTAAGAGAATGACCCTGTCAGCAACAGCTAAACCTTATAAAGGGAATGAAATATTGCCATCTGGTGGCTACCGGATGTATTTTCCTGAAGGAAAAGAAAAGTTCCACATTGTTGGTTCGCGCCCACAAATTGTAATGTACTTTAGTCATTTTCAACATTGTGATTTGGCAAGGTTTTACTTTCATTTTTCTGGCAGATTAATCACCAGAGACCCACAGCTATCAGAGTAACTTGCTCAGATAGGCCTGAAATTATGGAAGAGTAGTAAGAAAAAAATTAAATTATAAAAATACTCCGAGCTGCATGTTGCAGCTCTAAGAAAAAAAAAAAGCTCTGGTCAGGTAAGATGTATGTTCAACTATGACTGTGTGTTAGGGCCATTGCATATAGGACAAAAAAAAAGAATCAATATCTGAGAAAATTTCAGAATATTTTCTCAGATTTTTCTCTAGGAAGATTTGTTGAGATTCATCTCAGAATTTCTGTTGTCTCCTTGCAAATTTTAAACTTTTTTTTTAACCCGGAAAATCTGAAATTAGTCTTAGAGAAAACACTCTTTTGCTAGAACACTTGTTCCACAAATGTACTCCTCTCTCTTTTTTTTCCTATGGCCCTAATGCGTCGTGGCAGTACAACACATTTCCCCAAGTTGAAACACGGTGGCGGTAGCATCATACTGTGGGGCGGCTTTTTGTAAGCAAAGACAAGAAACATGGTCAGAGTTGGTGAAATGGAGGAGGGAACTAAAGAGTTATCCTGGAGGAAAACCTGTCAAGAGTCGATAGATGAAAGTATATTCATGCGCTAGAATGATCCAATCAAAGTCAACATCTAAATCCTGGAAAATCTGTGGAAATCTTGAAATGTATGTTTCTAGATGCTGGTAGAAAATATGTCAGTAGAATTGTACACCACGCCATAATTTTAATTCCAAACAGGAATGAAAACTTGAACCCTCGTTCCACTTCACAGTTGAGCACCACTTATAGTTTTGGTCGATCAAAACAAACAAACAAAAAATCCCTATAATGAACATTTTCAAGCCAGTGGTGACAAAATCTGAAACGTCAAAAAGGACGGGAATCCTTTTGTGAACTGTGTAGCATACCTTTTTAATGGACAACACAGACACACACACACACAAAAAAAAAGCTGCTCCCGATCATTAAACCATCAGGCTGCTTTCCCAGTGGAAAAATGGGCCTAATCATTTCCAGCAAATGGTTTATTATGGCGAATGTTAGCAGCTGATGTGACAGCTGTTGCCAGTGCACTGTGCAGGGGGCTGATAATGGGGACAGCCTTAAACAAGGCGACGCAACAAAGAGTCGGACAGACTGTTAAGCAGTCTGCGATTTCGTTCAGAACCGAGTGACTGTTGCTGCGCTTCACACACACACACGCACAAAAACACACACGCGCGTATAGTGAACTACAGGCGGCTTTACAGATGTCAAGGGTTTAGGTCCTTTGTGTACAAAGTCCTTATAGAAACACATCACATATTTAAATGCTGCCCCCTGGTGAAAAGCAAAGCAAAATACATCGATACATGGAATATGTAAAATCATCCTTTATTCAAACTTTTCAATAGAGAAATTTAGATTTTCTTGATGCAGTACGCGTCAATTTACAATTCTATACAAAACCGTATGTAAAACTTTAGATGAGACATTTACAAATATACAGGAAGAAACTCTCAAGTTTCTTAAGACAGACACGCTAAAGACCTAAAGGGCTGTCCAGTAGCACACCAAAGTAGTAATGTGACATTACCGCTGTCAGCTTGCAACAGGAGTACAAATGTGTGTTGGGAGGCTACAAAAATAGATTGCAGGAGAAGAAGAAGAAGTTTGGTATAGCAACAGAGGTAAGAAGCCTTTAAAAAAAACATTAGTATTACAAATTTTAAGTTTAAATCTAAAGGATAGATTAAAATAAAGAACACCCGACTCTAAGCATCTGAAATCTAAAACGTCATTTCAAACACATCCCGTTGTGGATGCACCTTTTAAATTTTTTTTCAGCTTTAAGCAATAGGACCCACTCAAAGCGTCACATAATAAATAAATAGCTAAACATTAATTTAAACTTTGATTTTAGTAAATAAATACGATGACAATTTTAAATACGCTGCAAGGTAATGGAGATGAACAGAGTGAGCTTACAGCAAGGTTAATTGTGTGAGAATGGTTGTATGGCTTATTCATAGTTAGGAAGGCAAATCAGCAGGTTACACAGTTTGGAGTTCAAACTAAAAATCAACAAAAACTAGAACAAGATAGATAATCATTTGAGAAAACCCCCCCAAAAAATAGCATAAACAAACCGGTTGTCTAATACAACAAGTGATTTCCGTAGCTTTAAAGCCTAGTTTGCACACAAATATTCAGAAAATCAACCAAACTATGATACAGTGCACAATTGTACGTTATGTCATTTGTTCACACGAAATAAAACCTTCATAAAACACATTTCACTTTTGCACCATCTTGAAAGAAAAGAGGCTTTAACAGGGCAGATAAAGGGGCATTAGTCAACGACTGCTGTGAAGGAAAAGAGACTTCACTTGAGGAGCGAGGTAGAGAGGCCTTCCAGTATGGCTACGATTGTATCTTATGATAGCAGGTGAACCTAAAGAACCTTTAAATGCACCAAATAGATCATCTCCTCTTCTTTTTACCCAAAGGAGTCTTTTTCTAGTGGGAGCGTTTTTTGGTCTCTCCACTCACGTCGCTCCCTCTTCCCCCTCTAGTTCTACTCTCTCTCTAACATCAAGGCTATTTGAGAAAGCCCTTGTAGAGGAAATGAGAGCGACTGGTAAATCTCTCATTCTCCAGGCAGAAGAGCAGGTCCCTGAGATTGACACGCGTGATGCGCTGCCGAGTGAGTCTGGAGCCCGAGGAACCAGAGGCGCCGGTTAGAGATGGGCCTGTCCCGGATCCCTGAAAGATGTGGAAAAGTTACAAGGAAGAAAACTGAACATTTTTCACGATAACCTGCTTTTTTCTAGCTTTTCCTCGTACAATTGAACATCGGAGAGCAAACTGAGTGTTTGGACAGAAAGCACCATATGGCCGGGGCTTTTCCCTGGGTTAGAGCCTGCATGTTCTTCTGAACACGCTTCTCTTCCAGATTCCACCCACGGTCCAAAGACAAGCAGATTACACTGATCAGTGATGAGCGAGGGAGCTCATAAAGACTGTTAGCTCAACCAAAAGGAACGACTATGCTGGCAAAGCAGAAGTAAAACCATTTAAAGGAAATAGAAGGTAATAAAAAAAGGTATGTTTAAAAACCTTTTAGTGCGAGGTGAGACGTTAATGTGAATATTTTGCAGTTTTAAAAAAAGTGACACCTCTCCAAGTGCACCATAAAGCATTAGTTGTAACATTACACTGCACTAAAAGCAGTAGGAAGGGCAAATTCTCAAAGGCCAATGAACAGTTTCCTCCTCCTCTCAAAAAAACCTTTTTCTTCACAAGAACAGGGAGAACAAAGGATGAAAGTCTAAAATTAATGTGTTATTTCATTAGACATTAGTACGTGGATTTAACTTGTTATAATGTGCTATGTGTTGACAGGAGTCAGCCGACGGTTGCAGCCTGACCAAATGAGAGACGTCGCTCTGCATTTCTCTTGGAGAGCGACTCAGAGCAGTTGGTGAGGACTGCCGCTGACAGCTAGTGACAAATTCAGCTTTCTGTCACCAACATGGCCACCGAGAAGCAGGCTGGACTCTTGCCGCTAACATTTGTAACCATTAACAAAGAGAATGTTTCAAACTGGAGCTATAAATACACTCAGTGAGTCTCAGGCACTGGGATCTGTTAATCCCAGTGCCTTGCTGAAGTGCTCATATCTCTCTTTTTTAAACATTTTAATCAACATCAAACTTCAGTGTGATATTATTTTTTTTACTTTTTTTATTTTGTGATGGGGTTAATCCTGTCACGACAAGCAATACATCAATTCATCGCCCGCTAAATTAAAAATGCACTTGATCATTTCCACTTTGGACAACAATCTTTAGAGAGAAGCTTCCCTTTTAATATCATTGAAAAGCCGCCATTTTAAAAAAATACTGCAAACATCTGACGTCCAGTATGAAGTAAGTTAGTTTGCCTTTTTTTTTTATACATATAAAAGTCCCACCTTTCGCCTGTTTTCCCTGTCCAAGAGGAATGATTCATATTTTTTGAAATGGTTCCAGATGCTTCATAATCTATTTTAATTGTTTGGTTTCAAAAGTTTCCCAATTCCAGTGTTAAATGTTCTTGATCTTCGAGAATCTTTATTATAATTATATTTGTTGAAAATGATCTTTATCGGGATAATTTCTGGCATAATTTATGGTCCAACAAAATGTTATTGTGAAAATCGGCCATAATTGCAAAAGGTAGGGAAAATGTTTAAGTTCACAAATGTATCAAAACTTGATGGTTCACCTAGACTGGCAAAGGAAATACTAATCGGAGAAGAAGTCAGGTGGCCTGTGGTAACTCTGCAAGAGCTGCACAACTAGCACTTGTTGTTAAAAGAAAAGTTTACAAAGTCCTCCAAAAATCCCCAGATTTTAAAGACCAGAGGAGACATACTTCAAAAGACTTGCAGCTGACAACCATGCATTGTTTTTACAATTATCAATGTCAATTATGTGATACGTTTTATTTACTGGACATTATTTAAAATGCACAAAAGTTTTTGACTTTGAGAAAAAGTTTAAATGCTCTAAATATTTGTTGCGAGGCACTGTGTGAGAAGATAAACTATTTGTGCTGTCAAATAAGAACCAAAACATGGCAATTACAGAATATCATACCGACTAATCCTTTTTAGTTTTTCCTGGTGTTGTGCTAATAAAAACAAGACAGGTGGAAAAAAAAAGAATAGGGAGAGAGAGAAAGATGACCCAGAAACCTAATGCATCCGGCCCTGGCCGCTGCAGGTGCACAGGCATAAATCGTGCAAACATTAATTACCGCCTTCATTGTTACCTCAGCTGAAGCAGATGAGGATGGCGAGTCCAGGGTCTTCTTCTTTTTCCTGGGCCCAATGGCTGCCAAAGCAGTCAGGTTGGCCTCCCTCTGTCTCATCTGAGCCAGCTCCTGCTGCTGCATCTGGACGACACACGCAGAAACACACACATACACACACTCACCAAAAACTGAATCAGTCGTAAACAGGACAGAGAGACCAGCAGACTCAACTCGTACCTCTTTCGCCTTCTGTTTCAGGCGCAGCTGCTCCGGATCCTCTTGCCGCGCTCGGGACTGAAAGGCCGACGTGAAGAAGAGTCATTTAGCCAAAGTCCAGTTGCTTATTTAAGACACTTTGATTGCAGTTTGCAGCATAAAGAATAAGGTACCGCTTATATAACCATGCAAAAAGTAGAAAAGAACAACAAAAAAAATCAATTTATTTTTGCACAAGATAATTAAAAAGCAAGTGGTGTCAATTAAAATCCCTAATTAAATAATCAGAGTTTGACGTGTTGCACCATTTAAAGCCTCTTGTTCAATATAACCTGAGCGGAGTCACATGTGTTCAGTCAACTGTTTATGGTAAAGACAAAAATGTAAATGGCGGCACAAAACAACAACAAGCCGACATACAGCAGGCGCTAAATGATGACAATAACAGGTTTCATTTTCTAAAGACACTTTGATCTACTTAAGTATGCTTGAGAACCTGTGGAGATTAGGGTTATGGTAAAGAGGTTTATTTATTATTTTTTTATTCAAAAATGAAACTGAATTATTTGCTTATTTTCATCCCAGTGTAAAATAAAACATCTGCAAATGAGCCCTTTTTAAAAAAAATCTGATTAAATAATCAGAATAACTGATTACTAGAATAATTGCTAGTTGTAACCCTACAAACCTGTATTAGAAATTATTTTTATTTGTCCCTTTTTCGTTTTCTATTAAACTGAATTTTCATTACTGTAAGCATCAATCATCTAAATGAACAGAAAAAAACAACACTTCAATCACATCACTGTTTGAATAACAAATACATAGAATACAGATCTCACTTTTTACCTAAATAAATAAATTTTTCAAGAATATGTTCATGTTTGTTCATGTTCAGTAAGCTTCAAAGCGGTTGCTGACCATGAATATCAGCATCAATTTAAAACCCTGTGACCAAGCTAAACCTTATTAAATGTTTTATTTTACACAGTCTGGCTTCCAACAAGCTAAAATCTACAAATCATTATCTATTTAATGTAACAGGGTTAAATCTGACGTTAGAAATTCAACCCAAATGCCAATTAGGACGCTTGCTGACAGCGGGCTCCCTGATGTCGAGTCATAAATCAATCCCGGCTGACCCTGGGGTCAAATCGTACGGCGCTCTCGAGTCAACTGAAAAGCTGTTGCGTGACTAAAACGCCGGATGGAGCCAAAACATTTAAGACAGCTGTTTATGGTCAGCACAGGCGGCTAAAAACAACAACAGGCACACGCGTGTTAACAAAGAAGAGCAACAGGTTTCGTTATTGAGTCATAAATGGCGGCGTACCTTAGCTGCCTTCAGCAGGATCTCCCTCTCCTGCTCTTCCTTTCGCTGCTTCTCCAGCTGGTCGAGTTGCTCGAAGAACTTCAGCTGAGCCCGAACGTCACTGCTCTGCTGGTAGCTGTCGTCCTCCTGCTAAAAGAAGCATCGATACAATGTTCCGTCAGAAGAAGTCAATGCTGAACACACTGCTAATCATTTTAAAGCCCGTATTATGTATTTTCCAATTTATGGCAAGTAACTATGCTACCTTCAGTCATGTAAAAAAAAAAAATTGACACAAGTTAACGCCTTGAAATTGGGCCTCTGTCTCTTTAAGAACATTGATCAACATTTTTTATGTGCAATGATGATTTTGATCATGGCATCTGACAAAATGTAACGGTTACGCTTCATAATTGGTTCTATGTTACGATGTAAGGCACTTTGAGCTGCTGCCTTCTTGATGAAATGTGCTCTGCTAAAAAGCTCCACTTGATGTAGTTCATCAACAAACCTTGAAGTTGATGTTTTTCTGCTGGGCTACATGAGAGACTTTTTCAAGTAAGTTCAGAAGGCGCTGCTGGGTGGCGTGGGAGACGTAGTTCACCACCTCGGCACCCAGCTCCATAACGCCATACTTCATACCTGGAGGCGAAACAAACGGAGCAGTGAGAGAGACTGACCGACCCAGAGCGTCTCATTCGGTCGGGAAGGACGACAGCCTCACCGATCTCCAGCATCCTTCTCTGCAGCAAGGCGCAGGAGAGGAAGGCCTCGTCCTTGCAGGAATGCGTCACCGCGCCGACGAGTCCGGAGTTAGTTGCCAGGATGTTGGCGCTCTCCTCGGATAGGTTCACTCCCGCCATGGAGGCCACGTCGTTGATGTCGTCGTCATCTCTGCTGACGCAGAAGCGCAGCGGTTACAGTATCTGACAGTCAATGTTGTTGTTCAGCAACACTTGTTTGCTTTGTCTGCAAACGTTATACACGCATCTCCCTTCACAAAATTAAGATTAAGATGGAACTGTTTCTGATGGCGAGCGCAGAGTTATGTAACACCGACTGGAAAATTCCACATGTTGTCATGTCACAATAGCAAACTTTAATGTATTTTATCTAGATTTAATGTGATATAATTTTGACTTGGAAAGCCAATTAAATACGGATTAGCATTTGAAAAGTCAGCCGCCTTTAATAAGCATGGTGGTGGCAGGGTCATGCTGTGGGAATGTTTTTCTTCAAATCGATCAAAGTGGATAGGAAGATGAATGAAGCTAAATACAAAACGGTTATAGACTAAAACTCGTTCAGGGCCGCAAATGTTACATGACATTTTGTGAACGGACAATTTAAAAAATATTTAGTAAAGGCCTGCAGTAGAAAGTTTGTGGTTATTTTTTTAAGAATCATTTTATTTTTGATTTAAAACAAAAAAACATGAAACATACAAAAAAAAAAAAAAAAAAGAGAATTGATACAAAAAACAGTTTCAAATAATGAGTGAAAAGTATTGAAGGGGGCTAAATAGAAATGTGCGAGTCATGAATAAAAATAATTCTAGAACGTATATTTTTCCTTCGACTTGACAAATGCGCCCCCATTTCATGTCATGAAACAGTTGGGTCTGACGTTTTCTATCACTTTGGATTCGTTTTTGTATTCCAGCTTTAAAACATCAAAAACTTCTGTGAAAGACTCATTTAATAAAAGAGTTTGGCTGATGAAGAAGGAAATAAACAAAAGTTTCTACTGCCTGAAGAAGTCAGCAGAAATTTTCCGAGTGTCGGCGCCTTTTCTTTTTAGGACCAAGTCCCAAATAATAATTTGCGGTCGTGACTCGACACTTCTTGAAAATGCTCAAAGGGCGACTGTGCTTTTCGCGAGGCACGGTCCCAACAGCAGTAAAAAGAGATGAATAGCCTCACTTGAAAGTGCCACCCGCTTCTTTCAGCGTGTTCTTCTGTGCCTGCGTCAAGGCGACGGCGGAGACTTGCTTGGAAACAAGTGTCACCTCGGGTCTCAGTTGAACTGTTGCAATTGAAGGCAGGGGGTTGGAAAGTGACAGAATAAACTACAGATGCAGAAAGACGCAGAGACAAAACAATCCCGTTGTCAGGGCGACGCCTCACCTGGTTGCAGCTCTTTAAGCTGCACTTGCTGCTGTCCCACTATGATGCGACCCGGGGTTTGATTCCGCAGAGCCATCATGGAGGCGGTGGGTAGAGTTACCTGAGGTCTCAGCATTGCTCTTTGCTGCTGAGGCTGGAGAACCTGAGCGGGATTTAATGCCCATATTTTATAACTAGATCAAAAGGCAGCTATTGATTCCATCCAACGCACATGGCAAAAAAAAGCATGTGGTGTCCCCCCTACAAAACTATTTAAACAAAGCAGGCAAGAAACTCCTGCTTCTTCCTGCAGCTTAAACAGGCTCTGTTTAACTCGGCTTGATTCGCGAACAGCTTCAGGGCGAAACCTTTTCATTAAAGCCGAGCGGCAAAGACAAGCACTAACACAAGTTAAACACAGAAAATATCACATTCAGCAATGCTTCTAAAATGGGGAAAACATTTAGATTTAGCCCCGGTGCAGATTATTATAGTGTAAAATAATCAACTGTAGCAAGCTGTTGTTGCATTGCTCCGGTTCATTAGGATGCTCCTCTGCTTGAAGTTGTCATTCATTTTTATTTAAGATTGGGCTGATTTGGACCGTCGGGACCTACATGTTGAAAATCACTCACTTTAGAGCTCATGCCTCGAAATACATTAATAAACTCAGCTAACATTTGTGGAAATAATTTTAATCGAGTGTAGGTTTCTCTCGTTTTGGCATCCATTCTGTCCTCAGAGAAATAATCAGACGTTCTGCCTGCAGCTTATTTTCCCGACAGGAAAAATAAGAGCAGAGACGGTTAGCCTGTGAGACATAAAACAATCCTAGGAGTTGAAACGCACTGAGAATGATAAAAAGGAAAGTTCAATCGGTGTCAAAGTTTATTCATTATCCTGCTGGCTTTTTCAGATTGAAGACAGAGAGATTTGTTTCTCTTTTGCTCTGGAAGCAAGTAAACACAGATGTTCGCACTGGAGAGATGCATTTACGGTTTGTTACAGCCGGAGGTGTTTGAAGATAATATGGGTTATAAAGCCGGGGTGCTCAAAGTGTGACTGTCGGACCAATGTGAGGATGACGTTTTTGCTTTAGCCCAGACCGCAATGCAAGAATACTGAAGATTTGAGAAGTTGCATGCTTTTTTTTTTCCATTTACACAAACGTGAGACACTTAAAGCTGTGGCTCTGAAACGGTATAAAGTTTTTTCTCTAGAAAAATGTGACTATTTTGTTTTTTTCATTAGCTATTTCATATTTTTGCACTTTTAATAGTGATAAACTAAGATTTTGATGCCCGCTGAGTGTTTCCAAACGCACAAATGTTGCCGTTTGAACATGGTAGTTTTGTTGCCCACACTCTTATGGACTGAACAAGACATTTGAGTCAACATGGTTCGCTGACAGTCATCATAGCGTGGGAACGACTTTCTTTAGGTTTTACACCGTAGCTGCTATGAAACATTGAGATTAATGCTGTGCATTGTCACCAGTGACGTCGCCTGTCCTGGGCTGACTGTAGGCTGAAGTTGGGGTCTGCCGCCTGGAGTCATGAGGCGAGGGCCGGGGCTGCCCAGGACCACCGTGGTGGTCGTGGCTGAGGTGGAGGAGACGGCCACTGAGGCTGGCTGAGGAAGCTGGCTCTGCTGGATGAAGGCTGCCGAGTCTGGCGTGAGCTGCCTCAAGGCTGGGAGGCTTCTCTACCAAATTAAGAAAAGTCGGGAAATGATTTAAGGTGAAGCTGCAGGACAGTAACAACCTTAAAAAGTGTGCTGCTGTCGGCTGAAAGGTTAGAATGTGGCAGTGGTTCATGGGCGTCCTCACCTTAAGGAAAGGCACTAGGTATGGTTGGGGTGAGGAGTTAAGCTCTTTGTACAATCTACTGGTGAACTCTTCAGCTTCCAGCTTGTCTTCCTGGGAAAACATCAAAAATCCAAGGGTTTTTATATTTACGCGAATTATGCTTTCTTACTTTGTTAGTGTCTCTGGGAATCTTTTGCAATTTGCAGATGTAAATATAGAGCTGTCGCTGTATGAAGCACCCTCACCAGTAGGTCTTTGACCAGCTCCCTCACAGTCGCTGCAGTCTCTGTAGACTGCTTTCCACTGGACGCCAGCTTGATCAGTGTAGACAGGAAGTTCTTGCATTTCTTTACGTTTTCCATCGTCTCCTATGGCAAACAGAGACGACCCGCATTTTAAACAAAGCCCCAAGTCTCAAAATAACAACGGCGTGCGTCGCAGGACGGGCGACCGTCGCCAAATAGTCAGTGTGCACGGCCGGATTACACGGATGTGGGCCCTTGGGTTGGAAACCGTTTTGGTGCCCCATCCACTAAAGAAAGGTTCCTGGCATTAACAGGTAGTCCTATTTATAAATTGATGACTACGCCTGATGATGGTGGGTTTAATACGTTCATTGGCCAGTAGCTCCATGTCGTTGCACAAAAAATTAAAAACAAACAACAACAAAAATGCTATTACTTTGCCATTCGCTAATACTTTGAGTACTGTTTAAATCCCAAAATATTATTACAACTCACTTGATGTGGGCCTATGACTCTTTAGTACAGGAAAAGGTCCGCCCCCCAAAAAATTGGAGCCCTGGACTACTGCCCCTTCAAGTGTCTGAAGCGAGCACTTCTTACCTTGCTCACGGTTACAGAGGTAACCGTGGTCCCAGGTGTTGGAGTGAGCGTTCTCGGGGCCAGTCCTTGCACTGTGGCCCCTACGGAGCTCTAGAAAGGAACAAAAACAAACAAACGCCCGCCTTAAAAAATTTATCAGAGTAAAAGTTTGTAGAGTCTGTCGAGGACAACCTCAGAACTGTGATTAGAAATATATTTTGCTAAGTACAGCAGGTAAAATGCCCCACAGCGCAAACCAGACATGTTTAATAATAATAAAAAACTTTTTTTTCATTATGACTATTTTGCACCGAAGATGTTTTTCTGTAAATAATTAAGAGTTTTGGTTTGCTTAAACGGTGCGTAATACATTAGTAAAGTATCCACGTCCTCTGAAATGTTCATATTTTGTCATTTTACAAGCTTCAATAATGCATTTTTCACAACACAAAGTATTACATTATTGTTAAATGGAAGAAAACTGATAATGGATTTTACATTTATTTACAAATGCGTTCAGCTTCTATGCACCACAAATCTGGAACAAACGTCCAGAAAACTGTCAAACGGCTGAAACGCTGAGCGCCTTTAAATCTCAACTAAAAACCCTCCTGTTTAGAGTTGTACTTGAAACGCAATCAATTATGAATTTAATGATGGCCCTTGACTTAATGTATTGTTTTGATTGTTGATTCTGTGGTGGTGAATGACTTTGTGTTTTTGTGTTTGTTATGATGTGAAGCACTTTGAAATGCCTTGTTGCTGAAATGTGCTACACAAATAAAATTTGATTGATTGATTAAGTCCAGTTTCTCCAAGTCTTAAACATCCAATGAAAAACACAGTCAGAGGAGCAACTGCTTAAAGTATCAATACTGGAGTTCCACAAAGTCCATTTGAGAATCTATAGCAACACTTGATATGCTGAAGTTCAGAAAATCTGACTGACACTGAGCCACTTTGCAAAGAAAAACAAGCATAATTTTTGAGTTCTTAGAAGTGCAAAGTATTTTGTTTGTCTTGTCAAATAAATGCCAGGTACGAGGCCCCCCTCGGTCTGCAGTTTTATGGCAAATTACATGAATGTAATGGTAAATTTGAAGCAGCATTGCATTAAAAGAGAACACGTTTGCAGAGTCCTGTGCATAGAGAGCATCTACACACCGGCAGGATAGGCGGTCTGTGAAGAGCAGTGGTCGCAGCAAGTGATCCTGGGGGCGGGCAGCCTGGTCGGATGATGGCGCCCGGAGATACTTGTCGGCTGATGATTGTGGTTCCAGGAGCCTAAAAAAAAAAATGTAATTACAGACTAACAACTAGACTGTTTTACAAGTTTCCTTCTAGATTAGAACATTCAGTTTCCTGATCCCCCAAACCGAAGATACCTGTGCCGCAGACACATTTGTTGGCGTGGCGGCCCGAGGTGCCAAGCTTCCCTGCGCCTGCGCTTGCATTTGGGCCAGAGCCTGCTGAGGAATCACCAGCAGCTGCCCACTCTCGCTGCGCACAAGCACCATACCTGAAGCGAATCAGAAAGCACTGTGAGAGCGATAGCAAAAACTTAAAAAGGTATTGTCCGCTTTATTTTTGTAAATAAAGCGGACAATACCAATTATGATGGGTTGCTTCACTGATTTTCTTTTTTTTCTCTTTGTACAAATTTTCTTTATACAAATAAAGTATTATTATAGTGTCATCAATATTTTATGTGTTTATTTTAAAGACAAATGTCATAGTTACAGTTCAGAAATTTGGGAAACTTACACAATCGGTTTTCTGTTCAAACTTCCAATAACTTCTAAAATGCTACAGGACAGCTCAACCTCACTTACCCGGGGGTATCTGGAGGTTGTGTACACTGGGCTGTCCCGGAGAGGTCTGTGGGAGCCTCGGAGCCAGCATCTGGGTCGCGATCCCGGGCGGACCTGCGGCTGACAAGCCAGGAGGTCTGGGAGCTGTGATGGAGCTGGGGGCAGCAGCAGCAGCAGCCTGCGGTACCGACTGGATTATCGTTGTTGGTGGCTCTGCTTTAATGATGTGCGAACCTGCGCTGACCGTCTGCCCGTTGTTTACCGTCGGGTTTTGCGTGCCAATGCCCGTCGGATTCGTTGCGTTAGCAGCCACGGCGGGACTTGCGGTATTGCTGCCGTTCAAAGTTGTGCCCGACCCGGTTGCTTGCATAGGCGGCCTGACAAGTGTCACCGTGGGTCCTGCTGCTTGGATCGCAGCAGAAACACCGTCCGAATTCATTAGCGGCGTCTGAATGACACTGTTTGACGAGGGGGGCAACGAGACGCCGGTCAGCCCTTTTGACAGCGCTGCTCCGGTGCTGACAGCCGCGGCTGATATCACAGTGCTGCTGCTGCTGCTGTTGTTGTTGTTACCAGTGCCATTTGTCGCTTTCGCCCCCTCCAGAGGGGCAACGCTTCCTGAATTGTGAGAGTTCATAGTTTGGCTCCCATTAAAAGTCTGCACAGAGTATGAGGCCACTTTCCCCGGCTGGTTAGGGGGGAAACTTACACCGTCACCGACAATAAGTGGTTTTCCCGGCTCGTGTCCCCTTTTGGTGTCGGTGCTGGCTGTCGATGCGTCCATGGCTGAACCATTGGGAGCTCGCTGAGCGGAGACCCCCTCTCTGCACTTCAACTAGTTTAACCGGGAGTAACACACGCTCGAATGTGATGGGGGAAGACTACTGTACGTCTGTTGCTTTTCTCTGCCAACTCGGGCGCTTGCTTCTCGTTTGTTCTCAGAGAGCAAATAAGGAAAACAATATTAGTAGTTTCAGCGTACCTGCTTTAGCAACCGTCTTGACCAAGTCCCAGCTGGACATTAGCTCGAGCTACCCCCCCGTCCCGGAACTATAACCATGTAATTAACGGCTGCCTCGTGCCAACTCAAACTAACAAACAAGGACAGCTGTGACTCTACAGACCGTGGAGGATGGCAAACTACCGCTTTATTCTCCCCCGTCTGTGAAAAGAGTTCATCCAGCAGACTGGGGCCAACCGCCATCTTCGCACTCCTGCGAGCTTGTGAAAAGTGAGGTACTTACTAACTGACGTGCGCCTGCGTAGAACCGCCAAAGTCCACAGACCCGGGAGCTCTCTGAGCGGTGATTGGCTGCTCCGCCTGCTAAAAGGCGGTACCAATGGCTTCAGCTGTCATTCCGGGAGAAGTAGAAGAGGGTATAACATCTCACCGGGACGATATGTTTTCACCGAATTTTTCATGCTAGAAAGCATACTTTGTCTTAAACTACAGATAATCCTTTTCAGAATTAAGTCCCGTGACCTTCGGTGGATAAATACCCCGGTTTGCTGCAAGCTTAATATTCAAATTTCAGAGTTTATTCACACTGGATGCACCGGGCAAGATGGCTGCAGCGAAATAAGGTTTCGGTTGTACGGAGACGTATGAAGACGCCCCACCCTTTTTTAAAAAAATGACAGTTTAGTCTTGATCACTGTGGCTAAGCATCTCTTCGCTGACTTTTATACACAACAAGAAATGTTGTTATATTTATGTTTTAAAGCATTAATACGATTCCTTATTAGTAAATTATAATAAGTGTTTTTATCTGCATCCAGGGGCGTTTTTAGGATCTTGAAGCTTTGGCTACTTAGCCCAGCCTGGAAAAAAAAAAGCTTTATCAGCTGCATAAGCTTTCAGTTATTTATTGAAGAAATAATGTAGAACCTCTTTGCAGCTGAGGCAAGACACTCTTAAGAAAATCACATAGTGTATTTCCCACAGATGTTTGTTTTTGTGAGTGACTGCAGACATATTTCACACTCTGTTAATGCAATGATTTGGATGGAGTCGACCTTTTAGCAGAGGACGTAACTCAAATCTATGCTTAGTACAGGAGTAGAACAACTTTTTCTCCTCCAATGGGCTCAGCAGTACTTCACTGACTCAGGAAAAAAATTCAGACTTTTTAAATATACCTTTTTTTATATAGAAGTTAAAAAAAAAAGCAAATAAAAATTCTTGAAATATAACCAGTTTTTAATAACAATATTTATCAATTTGGATAACTATAATTTTGTAATTATAGCTAAAAAAAAATACTTTCTATGTATCATCCGCAATTAATCCAATTAACAATTAGCTGGCATCCTGTTTACTTGATACAACAGTGTTTTGAAATAAAGGTTATCAAAAATGTTAAATATAGTGTCGTCACAGTTTCTCACATTGCAAACGTTGTAGGAAATATACAATACAAACATAAAAAATGTCATATTTACAGTGATATCTACATACATATGGACACACATATGTGTGTGTATACATAGATGTATGCATATGAATATACACCTACACTTATAAGCACCATATAATTAGTGCACGTGAAAGGTCAAGGTATAAATTGCTGCAAATGCCTCTTGGGATCAAGGGGTATTCATAAAACATATATATATATACTTAGTGCTTTAATTCAGTGGCCACTCTGTGAAGCTGTAATACCAGACAGTATCAAAACGTCTGTTTCTAATCTTGCAATAGACACAATGTGTCACTATTTGTTTATTTATGTCTAAAACAATAAAGTTCTGCCAAATTCTTCAATTCTATTCAACAACATTAGAGGACTGTGTTCACAAGTTGCACTGCAACACCGTAGTCGTTGATTTCATAAGAAACAAATCGCAAATAGTTTCTTAACGTCTATGTCGGTGTACGCTGGAGGGTTAAACAAACTAACCCTGGTTTCAGCACAGGTGGCTCGTTCATTTGCTAACAGATTCAATGCCATAAAGCGCACAGGTGCACCGTAATCAGATATAAAGCAGTTCGTGTCTGGGTGTCGCTATTTATTCATTTAGTCATTTGTTGTTTATTGCTTCGTTTATTTCGTTAAAAAAAACCAAAAAACGTTTACTGCAAATATGAGTGCCGGAGGGGGAACTCCTTATATTGGCAGTAAGATAAGTTTGATTTCCAAAGCCCAGATTCGATATGAAGGCATACTGTCTTCTGTTGACACGGAGAGGTCCACCGTTGCTTTGGCCAAAGGTATGTGTGAGCGTTATTATTATTATTATTATTTATTTAACATACTGCTTCTTAACTCCTCTTTTCGTCAGCTTGTGTTGGTTATTTGGTGTGTATTCTAAAGAAACGTACGCTTTCTTCAGTTAAATCCTTTGGTACAGAGGACCGGCACACGGAGAGACCAGTGCCTCCAAAAGATGAGATATTTGAATATATAATATTCAGAGGAAGTGATATCAAAGATATTACGGTGTCTGAACCCCCAAAACCACACCATGGGCTACCCCGAGATCCTGCTATTGTTCAGGTATGCTAGTTAATTACCCCGCTAATTGTATGGAAGGCCAAGCGTGCCACGTTCTGATAAATGATTCAACTTAAAATGTAAATTTCATGTGCTGCAGTCTATTGTGAAGTGATTCAAACTAACTTCACTGTTAACCCAAACATTTAAGGCTATGTTTAATGTTTACATAGTTGGGAAATGTTTTTTTTTCCCCCCCCCTCCTCTGTCCATATGAGACCTATTTCTGACTCTTTCATGGCAGTCCAAATGCAGAAGAGGGAGGGACCTTCTTCAAATCAGACAAAATTGGTGTCAGGTGTTTGTGCAGCAGAGTTTTTTTTTGTTTGTGCTGCTTTGGCATCTTTGAAGATATTAATGAAAGTTTAAAGGTAATTTTGATTTGGTGAAGGGAGCCTGGTTGACCTTCTGACCTTTGAAGTTTCATCAATATTTTCAAAGCCAAAGCAGCACATGCAAAAACTTTTGCTGCACAGATGTAGTCGAGTTGATTGACACTAACTTTATTTTATTGGAAGAAGGTGGGGAGGGGGCGTGTTTAATTGGTAGTGTGAACGACCACACCAAAAAAGGCTTTAAAAAAAAATTTTTTTTTAAGTACTTCCAATTTTTGCTTCCAGAATTGGCTTCTATCTAGACTTACAATTGACTTAAACGCTTTCTGTTGGTTAGATAAACTTGCTGTATTTCCAGTTTTGAATTCTATGTCAAAAAATTGTACTTAGCAATTTATCTTTTTTTTTTCTTTTAAACTCAGTCATCCATGGGCCCATCGTCTGGATACCACCCACGTTGGAGTCCATACAGGGAGATGATGCCCACCTTTAACCAACTGGCTGCTGGCTCTCTGCTGACTCAGCAGTACAATGCAGCTCTTGGCCTAAGTACAGAACCTTCCATCTTGAAGATTTAACGGCAAGTTTTTGGTTATGTGCCTGCAGATAACTCATTCCTTTTTTTTCTTCTTTTTCTTTTTTTAAATCCCTTAGTGCCAGGACTTTCCGGTACACCCAGAAGGGCACCTATGGTGGAGCAGGCAGTTCAGACCGTGCCTTTGGCCGCAGCCGCACAGAGGAAGGGAAAGGCTCCAACGCAGCCACAGAGCAGGATTCCTGTTCGTCCGTCCAGGGGCCCCCCACGAGATGCTTCGCGGGTCGAGAAGGAGAATGTTCCCACCAGTAAGTAGAATCACACTTTCACAAATGACTCTAATAATTTTATTCACATCACGCATGAAAATCACAGAGAAAGAAAAATATAAATGCCTCCAGTTCAGATCACTTGTAAACTCCCCCATTATTAGTTTAATTAAAATAAATATACCTACTCAGAAGCGAGGACAAAACTGTCATTGCACCCAAACAACTTAAAAAAAGTTTGTTTTTTTTTTGTTTTTTTTGCTCTTCAGGTCAAGCATCAAAACCAGCTGCAGCAAAGGTACAAGGCAAAAGTGCTGATCAGAAAACAAGACAAAAACAAGGTATGAAATGTGCCCTTTTTTTTTTTTTTTTTTTAGGATGTGCTCCCCTTTTTGGGGGAGAGGAGGGCACATCCTAATTTTTATTAATTTTTTTTATTAATCATTTCTGCGCAACCTTTTTTACAAATACTTCATTCTAAACCACAACTTTAAAAAAAAGTCCGTGAGCTTGCCTTGATCACGGAAATATACGAAAGCCAATGTTGGGATCAGGCTTTCTGTTTAGTCTGACATGCTTAAAGGTTAAGCTATGATGCTATGTTAGAAAGGTGTGTGTATGTTGCAAGGAAATCCAGCAAATTTAAAATGGCTTGCAATGGTATGGAGTTGGTGTGAAAACAAAGCGGCTGTAGAGCATGTTTCCTTTAAAAACTGAAAAGGAAATCCGTTTTATTTTGCACTCTAAACGTCATGGTTACCGCTCTAGTAGAGCCTTAAAGTCTCAGGCAGGTAGAAGCAACTTGATGCGACGCTGCTTCTTTTGACAGAAGAAAATAAACTGGGGAACGTTTATTTCTAGGGTGAAGTTAAGGCCAGTTTGAAGCAGTCAAATTTAAGTTGGTTCTGATGCACATTTGTAGGCAGTCGCAGGACCAGAAGTCGTGGCCAGCTCTTAGCGAAAAACTCTAAAGCCACAGCTTTGGAGTTTGAGGCAGATTTTGACTTTGAAACTGCAAATGCTCAATTTAAAGATCATCTGACGAAAGAGACAAAAGGTAAGTTTAGGTCTTCTTTGTCAGATTGGTAAAACCATGGGGGAAAGTTGACTTTATATAAATGTCGTTTCTTTGTTTAGCAGGTGAGAAACTGGACTCTGGGGAGGACCAGGACTCAAAGCATGAGCTGCAGGAGGAAACTCTTGCAGAGAAGTACTATAACAAAGCTAAATGTTTCTTTGACAACATCTCAGCAGACCCTAAACCCAGGTACTTTAAGCTGCCACTCTGCATCGGTACCGGTTTGCTCTGTGCTCGTCTTGTTTTTAATTTTCCCCCAATGTGATGTCACTAGGAGAACTACCTGGGCGGAGGAGAAGAAGCTGAACATGGAAACATTCGGAGTCCCCGGTCGCTTTCTGAGGGGGAGAGGATTCAGGGGACGTGGGCGCAAAGCAGAGGGCAGCACAGATCAGCAAACCCTCACCACGATTGGCAGAGGGAGGGTGTGAAAACCTTTTTGTTATCGCTACTGTAAGTATTGTTTTCTACTTTAAATCCATCCCTCTGACTTGACTTACGTGTTTTCATTTAATATTAAGCTTGGGCTTGTTTACATGAAATGGGAGCGATTTCTTTTTAATCCAGCAGCTGTGTACTAGAAGCGGGCAGTATTGACTGTCCTGGATGAGGATAGCATTTTTGTTTAGAGCATTGATTTATGTACTTCATGTGTAACTTGAATGGTCTTGAAACTATTTTTCTTGGCATTGGATTTATTATTTTTTTTCTGCTCCTTGTAAAAGATCAAAAGTGGAGAAATCTGCAACAGTTGCTATTAAACTGTATGTTGTGTAAAAGTGGTTTTAGTCTCTGTGGTTTGTAACGCGCAGGCAGCCAGTTCACTAAACTGTGGGCCTAAATTCTCAAGGAATTCAAATGAAAAGCACTCAGGAACGTCAAGGTAATCCAAGTCTCCAGGACTGCGGAGTTCCCCCTCCTCTGCGTAGGTTTGAGGTTCATAATCGTGCAGCTCAGCCATTGGTTCCTGCAAACGAGAGAGATTCTGTGGAGAGAGGAAAAGGAAAGTTGTAAGGGCTAATTCATGCTCAAGTTTTTGAGCGCTTTGTGATGCTAACCTTCATAAGCTGGGAAAATAGCATCTCTTCAATCATCTCATCAATCGTCTGGTTGCTCCTGGTGCTCCACAAATCTTCAGTCTTTCAAAAAGTGAAAAATGTATTTTAATGAGATGACCCAGGAGTTTTACATTTGGGTGCTAAGAGGTCAGAAGGCTTTAATATCTTGGCTGGAATCTGTCTTGGCATCCTAATTTCAGTCAGATTGGTTTGTTCTGGAAGCACAAGTTGATGCCTAGTCAATAGTATTTAAACCAACTCTGATCCCGATCACTGGATAAACCCTTAAACCGTTGCAGTGTTTGGATTGTCTAATTTATACAGGAACTTCAGCTTGGAGACGGGGTGACGACTGTCTTAATGAAAACAGTTAAGCAGAATATTCTAGCCTGCATAGCATCAACTTGAATCAATTTGTTAAATTCAAAGGTGGCTTGATTCCTCCCTGATGCAATTTTCCATGTAGATTGTCATTTTCTGCATATAATCTGATTTGGGTGATCTGGTGAAATCGGAAAACTCTTTATGAGACTAGATAATACAAATTGTGCTGGTCAAATGGCACTCCAGTCTAAATCTGACGTCGTCAAACTTGGTTTTCAAACTAATTTTGTGCAGGAAATGCTTGAATGCAGCATTAACTGAGATGATAAACATAACATGCAAAATATCTGGATATGCGGTAAACTCATTAAATTTGTCAGACTTTTTTTGTGTGCTGGTGCTTTTCACAATGGTAGATTATAATTTTCAGATTTCTCATTGACATTGTCATTATTCCTAAAGTTACTGCTTGCTACTGTGTTGAGACAAATTGAGGCATTTCTCAAACTTATTTGTCCAAAATTGCTTTTAGTGTATTTGTGAGTTGGACATCTCTTAGGACGTCCTGCGCAGTATGAAGCGGAGTGCTGAATGTATGAATAATTTTGGGTTTAACAGTAATGTTCTCAACAAAAAAATCAGGATCTGAGTTTGAATTTTAGCCTCTGAGAACAACCATTCTGGATCTGTGTTTCTACGTTACTTTAAAGATAGAAAGTCGTCTACTATACGTGAGATTTTAATTTGAACCTGGAAAGAGAATCTCACAATCTCACTTTTGAAAATCCAAAACTACAAGTAGAAAGTGTTTCAGGAAGATGTAGCCGTTGACCGAGATGAGAAGATGCGAGGGGAGAAAACAGCTGAATGTTCAAATTGAATCTGAAGATCAGCAGGTGCAGATCACCTGGCTCCTGTATGTACTGCTCCTGGTAACGTTGTTCCTCCGTAACGTCGAATAGTTGTGTCTAATGGAGGCGTTTCCACCACCCTGTGAAAGTGAGAGACAAACATCAGTCAAACTTTCTAGACTGACTTGTAAAAAAATGTAATTTCCTCTCTGCCTACTTTCCAAATGTTTTGTGTAGATTCAATTGGTTCATTATAAGCTGCCGATTCCCCTGACTTTGCAAGAAATAAGAAACAGTTGGTGAGATTTGTACTAAAATAAGTCACATTTTTAAGTGTTTCTCGTCTGTAACTTCTATCTCCCTACTGGGTGCTTCAGTGTTTGAAGTCGCTAGGCTTCCATTGCAAGGGTAAATTGAGGTATTTCTCAAACTGATTTGTCCAAAATTGCCTTTAGTGTATTTGTCCTGGTATGAGGTGGACATCTGTTAGGACGTCCTGCGCAGTATGGAGCTGAGTGCCGAATGTACCTGCGCTTTTGTGGAAAGCTGCTGTTAGCTTCCGTTAGCATCAGTGGCTAATTGTTTTATCTTGAATTGGTCACATTGTCTAACATCTAACCATTACATTTGAGCATAAAACTATTCATACCCCTGGAAGATTTGAATTAAAAGTATTTTCATTTACAATAAGCAAACTGGAAGAGAACCTTCTCAAGTGGTTATTTGAATCCAGAAATCAAACTAAACATTAGGGTGATGGCAAGGAGGCTGTCCAAAATCAAAGACGTGGAGCTCACCACTAAAGAGAAATCTTAAGAAACAATATCCATAAAAAATGCAAAGGCTGGTTAGCAATTAGAAGGGTTTGATTAGCTTAATCCTAATAATTGCTTTAAGTTGTGATATGCTAATTGGAGACCTATTTATTATTGTTTGAGAAATATCTCATACCAACAAGAAAGTTCTCTGTTGGTGAAAAAGGAACTTGAATCTAAATCTGCCAGGGATATGAATAATTTTGGGTTTAACAGTAATGTTCTCAACAAAAAATCAGGATCCGAGTTTGAATTTTAGCCTCTGAGAACAACCATTCTGGATCTGTGTTTCTACGTTACTTTAAAGATAGAAAGTCGTCTACTATACGTGAGATTTTAATTTGAACCTGGAAAGAGAATCTCACAATCTCACGTTTGAAAGTCCAAAACTACAAGTAGAAAGTGTTTCAGGAAGATGTAGCCGTTGACCGAGATGAGAAGATGCGAGGGGAGAAAACAGCTGAATGTTCAAATTGAATCTGAAGATCAGCAGGTGCAGATCACCTGGCTCCTGTATGTACTGCTCCTGGTAACGTTGTTCCTCCGTAACGTCGAATAGTTGTGTCTAATGGAGGCGTTTCCACCACCCTGTGAAAGTGAGAGACAAACATCAGTCAAACTTTCTAGACTGACTTGTAAAAAAAATGTAATTTCCTCTCTACCTACTTTCCAAATGTTTTGTGTAGATTCAATTGGTTCATTATAAGCTGCCGATTCCCCTGACTTTGCAAGAAATAAGAAAGAGTTGATGACATTTCTACTAAAATAAGTCACATTTTTGAGTGTTTTTCTTGTCTAACCTCAAAAGTCCCCCCTGGTGCTTCAGTGTTTGAAGCCATTAGGCTTCCTTTCAAGCCAGAGTCTTCTGTGGGGATAAACTTGTGTGTGGAGAAGGTAATTATAGCCAACAGCGCCACTGCAAAAAAAAACGTAATTTTACAGGAGTTGTTACATTTCCAGGATGGTTTAAAGATAAGTTCTTTCATTTCTTACAGAGGAAAAAAGCTACTGCAACAAATGCAATGCCTACAGCACTGGAGTGGCTAATCGTCTTAGGCTTCCAATTGCGGCAATGGGGAACCATCGAGCAGGAGCACACGGTGACTATCAGCTTGGAAATGCCATACTCCCCCTGCCTGTCTGACACCTTCACAAAAAGAATGTAGTGACCAGCATTCACATCAGGATATCTGACCAGGCCAGCTGTGTCACCTACAAGAACAAAAGCAAAGCTCGTTGAGGTGCTTGGATTGTGTCGCTGTGAGATTTTTCTACATTTTATCACAGTTTTACCGTAAGATGGATCCAGTTTCCATTTTCTTTTGACGTTCCCAACCAGCTCAAACTTGAAAGGCCCTCCATACGGATCATCGTCTAGATCAGTGGCTGAGATGTTGGTTGGATATTGGCTGGACATGCAGGCATCCACATAGTTCTGCTCCAGTTTTGGTAGATTGTCATTCACATCAATAAGGTGGACCTGCAGTGTAGCTGTGCCTGTCATGGGTGGCTCACCTGTTAAAATTAGAAAATAGTGCTTTCACAATGGAGATATTTAATGCTATAATGAGAATTATAGAAATTGCTATTACCTTTATCCACTGCATGCAGTATAAGAGTGTAAACGCCGTTCACAACATGGTGGGATTCTCTGTCCACCAAGTCTCTGGTAGTGATGTCCCCAGTTTGGGGATCAATATTCATCCAACGTGCTGGATCGTATCGTATTTTGTAGCTGTTGACAAACGCAACTCACTTTAATGCAAAAAGATGCTAAATTGAAATAAAAAATGCAAATGTTCAGAACAATCCATTTACATGAACAGTTGCGGTCTTGACATAAATGACACCCCGTTGATTGCTTCCCAGTGCACCCACCATACTACCATTGCCTCCCTCCCAGTGATGGCCAGTGCTCTGCATGCCTGCGTTCATGAATGTAAGTCATGTCTTTCACAACTTTGAGCTGAACAATGGTGTTTTTGAACTTTAAGCTAAGGTTAAAGTTCAAAACACGTTTCTAGATAATATTCCTTTGAGGGGAGTTCTGATGACTGTTGAGCAAGGGACTGACCGGAAAAGTCTGCAACAATTGTCGGTCTTCCTGGTTCATGAACTTGGTCTAATGGGAAGCAGAGAAGAAGCCGAATCCACGACGCAACTTTCCTCTGAAGCTGAACTTCAGTTTTCCTCATCTCGCTCTGTTTTATTCTACAAATTGTTTTTCAGATTGCTCAAAGCACACTAAACTCTATAACCTCAAAGCAGTTGGCCATTGCTCCTCATATTTACAAAAAAAGCCACCTTACATGAAGTCTCTTGAAGCAGTGGTGTCTCGATCCACAGCGGTCATTTTCTCCAGCCAGGTTCCGATCGGCACGTCCTCCCTCAGGACGATCTCTTTGTCGGTGATCTCGAAGTTCGGGGGGTCGTTCACGTCCTCTACCTCGATGAAGACTGTTGTGGTGTCATGCTTGATGTTCCTGCCACCGTTTTGCTCTTTGGTGAAATCAACATCCCAGAGGCCCTCGGATGACCGCCTTTTCACTTTGCAGGAGAAGTACGGCTCCTCATTTTGGACCGATATCTTCAGCTCTCTCATCGCTCCGTCTTCAAAGTCGAATGGCTGAAATTTTTTTTTCTTAGTTTAATAGCGTTTCAAAAAAGTTAGAAGCAACATCGTCAAGTACAAACACTTACTTTCACAACAGTCAAAATCCCATCATTCGTCTCTGGGTCCGTCTCTATCTTGAAGTGTCCTTCCTCGTCTCCTTCAGTGGTGTACTTGGCTCTCCAGGCTTTGCTCTGTGTCATGTCTTTGTCCATCACATGGAGGCGCAGAGGAGCCACTCCAATCTCGTTTTCCTTCACTTTGCCTGAGCCCTGTTGTTTAAATTTAATGTAAAAGTGATGGGAAAAGCTCAGCCTAAATCCACACCACGGTTTCCTTTCTTTCCCTGCATATTGGCATATCAAAAACATTTGCTTCAGGTGTACATGTGAGGACGTCAGCGGCAGGTCTAGAAAGTTCTACATGTATCGACAAAGAAATGGCAAAAGGTCTGGACATGGCACAGGCCAAATAACGCATCCAACAGTTTTGAATGTGTTGTAAGGTAAAGTAGATACGTCACTTCTAATGTAGCAGAAATTTTGCTTTGTGTGACCAAACTGCAGGACTTCAGTTAAAGTCCCTGTAGCGTTTAGAAAACATTGATATGCTTTCTTCTGTGTTTGTAGGACAGAACAAAATGGTATCACTACCAAACCACCAGATAGCATCAATAATAGTTGTCATGGAGATTGGTGCCCACCAAATTACACTTTTTGTTTTGAGTTATTTGGCTTTGGAATTCTTTTTTTATTCCTTTAAGCCCTCGCTGTGTGGTAAAAATATAAACGTGATCCCTTATCCAACCTAATGGCAGACAGTAATAGGCCTCTTTGTTCAGTGCAGATTTATTCCCAAAACAGGCATGGATTTTTATGGATCAATTGCATATATTGGAAACATATTAGTACAAGTGGATATGACAACACTGAGTTTGTTAAAAATGTATTTGGGGTTTCTCATTGTGGATTCTTTTTTTGTTTACTTAGGATCGATTGAAATGCACGTGTGATTGAACTGAATTTTGAATTTTTTTGTAAAGTGCCTTGGGATAGCATTTGTTGTGATTTGGTGCTATATAAATAAAGTGAATTGAATTAATTATAGGCCAATTTAAACCCTGGTTATTCTGAGAATTTTAACTGTGAGATTATCCCAATGCAACAAAATATTTCAGGGTTTTGCACGAATGTCCCTACGGTCTCGGTACATGTTACTGGCTTTGCAACTTCTCTTGCCATTCTGCTCGATTCTCATCTCCCTTCACTGCGCCGTCGGATTTCTCCCATTGAGCTGGATATCTCTGGTAGAATTTCAAATGGACCAAAAATAGATGGAAGGTTATGAACAATTATGTTGTTTTTCTGCACTGTTGTAGTCTGCCTGTAGTTTCAGCAATGGCAGCGGAGGACGTGAACAAAACTGTTCAGTCCATGTTGGCTACGCTTCCAAATACTGAATTAACATTAACAGCCGCCGCCACCAGTATGAGTGAGACTTGTTGCTTACCGTTTGACCTATGATGACCGGAAGGTTGTTATTACCATCCTCCACATGGATGACGACTGTGGTTGAACCGGTCAGCTGTACGACCTCACCATGGTCTATAGCCTCTATCACCAACGTGTGCTTGCTGGCCTCCTATGATGTAAGAAGAGACAGCCTCATTAGCGGAAAGGGTGTGGAGGAAAAAAAAAATTTTTTTCTCTGGAATTCTGCACTCCTCCTTCAGATCGAGGGCGATGCAGCAGATAAAGGTTTCCCTCCAGCTAATTGTCATTCTTCTTTTTAAGCATGCTTTCTGTATTGTCAGACAGTACTCAGAGTGAGCACACCCTCAATGCTTGGATGCACACATCTTGTGAAATTTCTTCTTGTCAGGTGCGATCTAGGCAAACTGGAAATGGCTGTACTATTGTTTACCTTTCAATGCAACGTTTCCTTATCTGTTTAGAGAAAGGGAGTGTCTTGCCTGGTGATCGAAACAGCCTTTAAACGACAGCGCTCCAGTTTCTTTGAGGACAAATTCGATATTAGAAGATTCTGGGTGAACGGATTTGATGGCGTAGTGGAAAGTTGAGTTGTGGGTGTTTGGCTTATCTTTGTCGTTGGCTAATACGGTGTGGAGATCAGAGCCTGCAGAGGATCAATTATTTTTTTAAAAAACGGCTTAGAACATAGTAAAACAAAAAAATACACGAGGCCTGCTCAATCATCTTACCTTGAGTAAAAGCCTCATCAACCGTGACTTCATACAAAAGTTCCTGAAAGAGTGGCGGGTTGTCATTGATGTCTCGAATTGCAATCTCAACTCCTAGTCGAGTGTCAATCGACTGGTCCTCCGGCTTCTTGGCTTCAAAACTTAACTACAAATCCACAGAGAAGCAACGTTACCAAGCAAACAAAAGACTGAATAAAATGCTGATTCTGCCCACAAATTAAATTATTTTTGGATATATTATTTTTTCAAAGAGAATCGATTTTTGCTTCGCACAAAAATATGATCAAAAATGAAGACATCGTTCCAGCTATGTACTGCAGGGCAAAACGAATCAACACATTTCTATGCCTTTGTACTTTTTGCGGTATGTAGTATAGTCCTGTAGGATCCATACATGTTTGGTTAATTGGACTTTCTCATCCAAAAGTGCAAATTAAAAAAAATAATGCACTTTTTTATTTTAAAAATTGAAAAAAAACAAACAAACTTCAAGCTACTTTATTTAGGCTAAGTGTTTAAGTCAAAAAGAAAATCGTTTTGAATTTTGCATTAAAAATGATCCATCGTTTTTCCCTATATGCAGGATGTTCTCTGAGATCCCAGTTAAGTCTTAACTAAAACAAAAACATATTTACTCTACAAAATATGTGGCAGATCAGTGTGAATAGTTCATGGATCACGCCAGGGTGATTCTGACGCCTGTTGAAATGCAGACGTTTTTGGCGGTCCGAGATGTTTTGTGTGAAGTTTGAAAAAGAGGAACCTTTAGCACTTGGTGCTCCTCGAAGTCCACCGGCTTGTGGACAAGAATCCTGCCCGTCGACTCTTCGATTTCGAGGACTCCCGTGGGGTCCTCGTCCACTCCTTGGCCTTTCAGGTTGAAGAGCACCCGATATTTGCGATCAATCGCCACCTGGAACACGACATTTGTTTTATTTTATTATCTGCTGTTACGGGATTGAACATTTCCTTCATACCTGATCAAATTAGGCAGAAAAATAAATAGTTCAGTATAAAGCATATCTCGGTATTTGCAGTGAAAATAGCTGAATTGCATTGTTGGTAGATGTTGTGTTTTCAAGAGGAGGAATCGCTGATGCTTGTTTTTTCACACAAAGAAAGATCAGTTTTCTGAGACTTCTTTACCGTGCCCAACACATAAGGGAAGGGCCCCGGGTTCGCTTCTTCTATCTCGTAGGAGTCGATGATCCAGGCTCTCTTCTGGCGGCTGTGCGCCGCTGTACATGACGAACTTGGCAGCAAACATATCTGAAAGATAAAGAGGCAACCAAACCTGAAGGGCAGTGAAAGTCGACATCGACACACCAACTATTTTTGCTCGGCTACTCGCTTTCTGCCTGTCAATTGAAAAAAAAAAACAAAAAGGCTGACTGGAAATGTTTCCTCTGAGTAGCTTGAAGTATTTTCTTCAGTTAAGCGTAACCAGAAATAACAACAAAAAAGTAGCTTAACAAAATTTAAAACATCTAAGTTTCACAAAACAAAACAAGATTCAAACTTAAATCAGAATCCCAAGATAAGCTTAGGTAAAGCTGAAGCTCTTGAGTAAAAGCTGGAATCTTTAATACAGATGCTACATACCAGCAGGATTAAGAGAAGCATGATGCTTGTTCGGTGCCTGCAGCGCAGAGAGTGTGTGTGTGCCGACAAAACACCTGGACTCCAGCCTTCAACACACACCTGCCTAATTGTCGCAATCACAGGTTACAGTTGTCTCTGTCTCTTCCAGCTAAGCCAATTTTTTTTTTTATTATGGCTTTAAACACGTCACGGGGGAGGGGATCCGCTCCAGTTACAGAGCAGACAATCTGGTTTCGGCCTCATAACACATACATGTTTGGCATCGTGCCAAATTATTTGTTGAGAATTTCGTTTTGCACGATTAGGTTGATGAAAGCAACTCACAGCTGCAAAAGGGAAATGGATTTGTGCATCTTTAAGGAAGTAAAAATCTTTAAGTAAAAAATTTTTGTTATTTTCCCTTTGTTCAGTCAGGTTAGATAACAAAAGATTATAGCATAGGAGTCCTGTCTGGTTAAATTACAAAAATGTGGGGCTGTGGTGGTAATATAAGCTTCAAAACCCAGGAATGCTGTCTTTGACCACAAACTCCACACCGGAGTGTGTTTGTGGAGTGTGTTTGCCACTTTATTGTGGCAAATAAAGTCAAAAAGGCACTTTTAGAGGAGAAAGAGCATGTGCTTTACCACCACCAAGTATCTATCAGTGCACATCCCAGGGGATGAATATGCTGTAATTTTTATATATATATATATATGTGTATGTGTGTGGGGGTGTGTGTGTGTGTGTGTATGTATGTTAGTCATGTATTATCCTCAGTTAGGATTTACATTAAACCCTAAACCCCCTAGACTGAATGAAGCTTGTAGAGTTATTATGACAAAATTTACCTTCACTTGTAAAAATGCTGTATATATAAAATATGACTTCAAAGAAATTTGACTTAATTGAATGCCTTGAAATGGGGCCTCTGTGTCTTTAAAAATCTGAATCTCCACCTTCAGAAAGTCATCACAACGTGGCTCCTCTATTAATCTTTTAACAACGTCTTTACCATGCACTGACCACGGTTAGCTGACCGGTATAATAAGGTCAGCTGATGTGCAGTTCCACCAAGTGTTTGCTAATTGCTGCTGGCTAGTCTGAAGGAGCTGAGTTGCAGGGGAGGACTGGAAACTGCAGCTCTTGTTGCCATGGGAAGATTTCTCAAACATGCATGAAAGAATCAAGGCAACACTCTAGATATGTTTTTTGTATGAATTAATAACATTATAATGGGATGTAAATCTAAAAAAAAAAAAAAAAGATTTTACATAACATTGCCCTTTTATCATTTAAATTAACACATTTTCATTGCCTCAAATTACTCTAAGGTCAATGTTATCTCTTCTTTGTCAGTGTGGTTACATGCTGACGGCCTGCAGTAAGCTCTTTTGAAGTCTGACTGTAGCGCTGGTGAGTTTCGCCTGAAGCGCACATTCTCACATTCATTATTCACAGAGTCTTACAAACCCCCACAAGAAGCAGCTCTGTTGGCTTCCTTTATTTTCAGTACGACACACAAATTGTAAAACGTTGACGCAAACAAGTCCTCGTTTGCTTTGCGGCATCTCGTTGCTTTGTTTTTTCTAAATGGAATGAAATAAGAAAAATTCTGTCATCTCTTGTTTTAGAGTTGTATTAATACTGTACAAAACTGCATTATTTTTCACAATGAAATGAGGAGGAGGAAGACCAGTCTAACCAGAATCGGCAGGTTTACACTTCGTGGCCCGCGCTAGAAAGCACACATCGATTAGCGGGTTGCCATGGAAGCCGACTAAGTCATGTAGAAAGTCTGTTCTCAAACAACGTCCTCCTCTGGCCGAGGCGTCCTCCGCTTTAATCTCCGCATTATTTCGCACGGGAGGCTTCTTCTTCGCAGCAGGAGCGCGCAGGCGGAAGTCTCTGCTCTCCTTCTTCCGGCGACACGCCTCTCTTCACGGCTGCGCCGCTTGGCCGCTCCTCGCTGTCCGACCCGACCAGAGGAGTGTCTCCTCCGCTGACGTTGGCGGCCTGGCTGTCCGAGGAGCTGTCCGAAGACGTGGAGGACATGCGGGACTTGCCGTCCAAACTCTCCAGGACGTGGCGGAACAGCCCGTCCCTGATGGCCTCCTCGTCGCCGCTGCTGCTGCTGTGGCCTGTTAATGTTTGGAGGTAGAAAGCACAATGTTACTAGCGGTTCGAAGTCGCTTTTGTTTATGTTTTGCATGATGAACGCCAATAAAACTTTTGAGCAGCATCTAGTTGTCTAACTTCGACTTTTTAAGTCAAAGAATCGGTTTTGTAGTAAGTCATGTCAACTTTTTAATTAACTTTGACCTATCTGTTAAGTAAACTTGGGGTTTCGGGTTTTCACTCGAACATAAACTTAGAGGAAAATGGCGGGAGTGGAAACCATTTCCCAGAATGCTTGGCGGCATCACGTTGTGTCCTGCGGTGCACCTGCTAGTGAGATGGAAATGCGTAACATGCCTTGTTAAATGGAAGAGTCATAGGGCCAGTGGAAAAATAACAATACTCACTTCACTATTGGAATTTTGACAATTTCACGGCTAAGTCTGACTGATCTCAGACTTAGGGCTTTTTTTAATCAGAGTTCTAGCTTCAACCTACTGAGAAAAAAGTTTGAATTCTGAGATTAAAATCTTTTAGTTTTAGTGCTCATTGTGGCAAATGTTAATTTAAATACAATTGGAGGAGGAGAATGTCTTCTAATGTTGCTCAAGTATAGCTCAAAATAATACACTGACCCAACAAATCTTTTGGTCCTTCAGTACTTTCATAGGGATGCTAGAAATACACTAAATTTTCTATAGGGACAATGTGCATTTTTGTTATAATCGGTGAGACATTGATCACTAAATACGTTCAAATGTAGTAAATTAAGTAATAGAAATCGGTTGCTAAATCACATTTTTCAGTAAATCATTGGTAAATTTGAAGTTAAAGCATATAAATGTTTTGAATTTTCTTTAATTATGTTTTTCAATACTTTCAGCCAGTTCAGACAATCTTTTTAGTTAATCTACTCAATTGGTGAGTAGATTTAAACAAACTTAAATGGTTAAGATGGAATAAAAAATATAACTTACTCTTACTTACTACAAATGTTTTGCTCCAAGCAATTATAGGACATTCAAATAAACTCGATATCTTGTAAAATTTTTACTACATATTGCTAAATGTAATTAGCGTATCATTTCTTAGAGCGTATTACGATCCAGTTTCAATACCCGGCAGCGGGGAGGACAGCACCCCCTCATCCCCCAGGGAGCTGAAGAACACATCCACCGGGTCGGGGTCAGAGAGGTCGATGAGCTCCATCTGGTCCAGGAGATCCACGTTCACCTCCATGGAGGAGATGCTGCCGATGGGCGCTGCAAAGTCCAAAGAAAAAAACAATTAGAACATTTTTATTTGTGGACGTTTTTATTGTGATTTACCAAACGTCCAGCTTACGCCTCCTGTAGTCTCGGATGCACAGATGTGCCGAGGACAGGTAGACGTCCACTTCGTGCTGGAAGACCTCCTCGAAGAAGCGCTGCCGCTCCCTAAGCTTGAGCTGCTGCGCTGACTCCATGTCTTGAAGCCTGTGGTCATGCTCCGTCTCTGCTGAGAATCATAGGATGCAGCAGGACAGGAAGTCAGACGTTGCTGCAGCACATTTCCTATTTACAGGTTAAATGTCAACAGGAGTGATGTGACTCACTGCTCCACTAAGGAGCGGCATGGAAAGAAAAACAACAACAAAAAAAAAGTTTCTGTAAATTACACTCCTATCTATTATCTGGTACTGTGTTGTCATCTCTCGATGAATGAGGATGGGCTGCCAGAATGTGAGTCAGAGAATAACTACTGTTCACTGGAGCTGGCTAACGACGCTCAAGCTGACTCACGACTGAAGGACGAACAATCTGGAAACTGCAATTAAGGCTCATTTAAATCACCTCTGTCAAATCCGAAATGGATAGTTCTTCAATAACAAAGATTCTTAAAAACACTTTGAGATTACTGAGACCTTTATTCTGTTTTTGGAAACATAAAACATTTTCAGAGTTGTTTTGGCATCGGGGTTAGTGTTAGTCGTGTGTCTAAATACGTCGTTCTATGAACAGATTGCATAGAACGAAATCAGAATCAGAAAATCGTCACCTTCCTAAAATAAATAATTTTTTGCTAAAAGTGCATTTTTATGGATTTATTTATTTCCCTAAATTATCTTTTGGCAATAAAGAGGTGGTGATTTTTTTTTTCTTCCAAAATCATTTTGAGGCCATTATTTTAGGAAGGTGACAAAATGTAGTTTGCTCTTAGTGTGTGTAAAGTTCATGAGAAGTTCCAGGTTGTCTTCTAGTGACTCACTGTCAACAGGCCTCTCTGCTCGTTCAGTGCAGCCGCGTGTCTTGACTCCCAACCAGAGCATTGCTGAAAACCTACTTCAGGGCGCTCATCACACCAGAAGAGGGCGACATTGAGCTATGGCCTAGAAAGACCTTCTTTCAATTTCTTTAGAAAGTGAGCAGCAAAATCTGACGCTGCCGGGTATAAAGCGGTGCGCATGTTGGCAGCTTTATTTTTCTGCTACTCTGCAAGCATACATCGATAAAAATACTGAGTTTTTAAGTCCCCCTGTATTCATCATTTGTATGAAAAGGCAGGCTTCACTGCATCAATGGAAATTAAAGACAGCCGCACTTTGCTCGCCCACACATTTTCAGTCTTGCTCTTAAGATTCACAGGGCGAACTGCGAGTCCTCTCGCTAAGTTAATCCTATTTGAGGAACCGTGTGATCCCGTTTTCCTCCTCATCAGCGTCACTGTAATACAACCCGAAGTGCAGACTGAAGAGAACCCTAGAAAAAAACTGGGGTTCTCTCTTTCTAGATTACTAATCTTAAACTGAAATGAAGACAGGTAGATAGTTGGAAATGAAACCTATGAATCTGAGCTTTTACTGGCAGCTGCTATCATCAGATGAGTGTCTGCGATCCGAGCAACTCGCAAACAGAGATTGAACTAATTGGATCAGCCTTCTGATTCATGTCTAAACTGGGAGTAAAGTCAAGCTTATCTAGTCAGCGTTGGGCTCAGCGATCTAAAAAAAATGCACCGGCGAGTGCAATTTAGACCAGATGAGTCATCGCTTGTGTCAATATGAGGACGCTTGTGATCGCAGGTTTTCTGTGCTACTTTATTAAGCCAAAGTAGCACAGGGGAAAAAAAATCCTTCTCTGGAAGTGCTAAGGCAGCAAAGCTGGTCTGAAAGAGCAACAGGTTGGCCTGTCTGGTGCGCTGCATCAGCACAGTGCGCCCCATGAGTCACGACCAGGCGCACATCATGACGGGAGCCTGTCATCGCAGCTCCAGTCCGGGCTGACAGCTCGAGAAACCGAGTTTCACAAGGAAGACTGAGAACATTTATTTAAAAGCCCAGAGTCACTGGAAACAACAATCAGCTGAACCTGCTCTCTGCTGATTTACATTCATAATAAGGAAATATACATTTCCGCTCACTGCGTAGTAGGGGTGTGAGACTCTGGGAATTTTGATATCAAACCGAAGTAAATACAGGGCTAGTATCGCCGATACTGATACCGATACTTAGAAAATATCATTATTATTGCATAATTTGGTGATTTAACTTCAGTTAGTTGATTCTAAATGTTGTGAAAAGTGTTTACTAACTACAATAGAAAATTATTTAGCTGCATAGAAATAATTGAATTCCCTTATTACCTTCTACTATACACTTACTATAACCGAGTCTGCAACTAATCTGCTGAAATAGAAGTACTTTTTTCAGCCATATTCATAGTTCAGATGTACGTCTTTGTATAAATGTGTATTTTGAAGTTTCAGTAAGATATTTTTTTTTCAGCTGCCTGAATAGATGATGATAGAACTGTGCTTGTGGAGAATTAAACCAATTGTATTTGACAGACAGCAGACCTCAAGCAAGACTAAAATGCATAACACCACCCCTATAAGAGAGGGACATTTGTAATTATTACATAATCACAAACACAGTTTTCCTCAGAGCTGTAACGGGAGGTGAAGGGAGCAGCGTTGACAAAGCAATATGTCTGACACAATAAGAAGCGGACCGCTTGACATGCAACTCTAAATGTTTGCTGTGTCCAGCTGGCAGCAGCGTGCCAGAGAGAAAACGCCGGGTTTTGTTTTGGAAAGCAGCTAACCTGAGCTGGATTAAATTGATTCCCTCTAAGGCTGCAGGTTTAAATATAGCTGCTGCTGGAGTGTTTTCCCACCCAGTTAAACACTGATTGATCACGCCATTGATTGTTTCCACTGAAAGCCTGATGCCCCTGGGCAGCTAAAGGTTAGCGACAGATGCATATCCTCACATTGATTTTGCTTCCTCGTCCAAGAGTTAGTTTTTTGGCCACTTGTGACCTCCGAGTAGCACAGGAACCTCGCGTGGTAAAATCTTCAGTCCAACAAAACAAGGCGATGAGATTACGTGTCTATTGTACATCAGTTCCACACAACAACAAAGTCATTAGTTTCATGGTGAAAGGAAGAAAGAATGTGAAAGATTTCATTCACTCAGTCTTTTTCCCCGCTCCTCGTCTTTCCTTCCTCTCTCTCACCCTGGTGCTTGAGAAGCAGAGCTCCATAAGACCAGCTGGACACGCAGAATGACTGGAACAGACAGAAAAGTGTTTGCTGCAGACGGAGGAGGCCGGATGTGTTTGCATGCCACCCTGTCTCCTCACATAAAGACAAACCCAGATCTTCCTCTCAGGCAAATAAAGGGGCCTTTCAAGGCAAACACAGAGGCAGAGATGTAGCTGCTTAAAGATCATGCAAGTTCCCAGAGTGGGTAATTTGGGTTTCAGTCACTGGGTCTGTTGAATACAGTTTTTCCAGCTAGTATCTAATATTCCAGACAGAGAGACTGCATAAAAGAAGAGTACATATCAAAAGTAGCAAAACATTTCCCCATTATGTCACATTAAAAACAACAAAGCGATCTAGTTTATTACTTTACAGCTCTGCTGGAAGGCAAACCTTCATCTCACTTTCTAGTCTTGTGCAGCTTCTATCAGGTTTTCTTTCAAGATTACCCTTTACTTGATACCCTCCATCATCCCACAAACTCTTCCTGGTCCTTGCTGAAGAAAAGCATCATGATGCTGCCACCACTGTGTTTCACTGTGGAGATAATGGGTCATAAGTGATGTCTTGAATGTAGGCTAAAAAGAATAACTTATGTCTCACTGCCCACTTTGCTTGTTGCAAAATGTAAAAGTTTCTTTGCACTTTATGTTGCTTTGTTTTCACTGATGTTTTCCTAACAAACCTGATGCTGTGTTTCCATTGTGCAAATTGGACTCACAAAAATAAATTTCCTTAATGGAAACACAAGTTATTTAGAAAAAACAATTTTTTTCGATAAAACACTTTTGCGTTTGGACTGGGTGGTTTTCGGCTGTATCAAAATTACTGTAAAGCAATGGAAACATTTTTTTTTTCGCATCACACGAGTCGTGTTATCAACAACTGGATATTACTACTGGCGGAAAAATTAAGAAGACAAGAAGTGGTATGAGGATGATGCAGCGGTGTGTTGTTTTTTTTTAAACGACTTATCCTGTGAACAAACTTACTCCTGTGTGATTTTAATTGCGTTTCTTATTAGATAGAAAAACCGTAATTGCGAAATTTTGTCCTTTCAACATTAGCTGAATATCGACCAAGTTTTGCGTAGGTTTGTAATGGAAACGCAGCGACAATTTCATTAACACTGGGATTAAAGTACACAGTCTGACTCTTTACTTGTTTTGCCACCTCTGCATGAATTGGTTATGTGAATTTTAATCGCTATCTATCAAAGATAGATGCCACACTTTTCAGTACTTTGCTACACTTAATACTATTTGTGTTAACTCTATGGCAAAAAAAGAAAATCAAAGTAAAATACGTAACAGTTTGTACCAACGAGACCTTTAAAGTCAATGGGTATGAACACTTTTGAGAGGCAGCGTGAGTGCAGCCTTGTTGGGATTAGCATGAAGAGCCTGAATTATATTTCCACAAAAACTGTGTCATGATGATGCTGACCACATGAAAGGGCTCAGCATAACCCCTTTTCTGAGAAGTAAGACCCATTATCCCTTTTTGATGCTAGATCATTCAGCGCTCAACTAAATCTTGTCATCTCCTCGCGGCACAGCTTCAAGTACACATACATAAATGAAAAAGAAAAATCAGGTCACTCTTTGTGTCTGTTTAATGTGTGGATGTCACATGTTTCTCTTCCCCCTTGTTTTTTCTTTTTTTTTGTTTTTTTGTGAGGAGCCGTCCACTGAGATGCCAGGTTAGAAGCGTCGGCTGCAGTAGCAAAGCATTGATCACTGAGCTAAATGAGGGGATAGCAGGGCTCGGTGTCGCCCACAGGCTCCCATTGGGCCCATCAGTAAGCTGGAGGAAAATGTGAGCTCACATGAAGCTCCCCGGTGACGAAGAGAGGGAAGGTCAAGGCAAGAAGCAAACGCTTCTGTGGAAACATTTTACCGTCGTTTTGTAACAACAGAAAAATGTCGGTGGAGAACCAAAACTTCTGGGAATCACTGCTTTCTTCTCCACTTTGACTACACAGTAGCTTAGCTACAGAGTAGCCAATCCAACTTTGGTTCTGTCTGAGCTGGGAAGAGGTTTTCCTACCCAAGTGGATGAAATCATCCCTGTTTAAATAGCTCTTGTGACAGCATACGCCGGCAAGCCTTGACTTGAATGATGCCCATTTAAAGAGCAAATTCAAAACAAAATATTTGGACTTCTGTCATTGTTCTTGGCTCACCCAGTCCCAGTCTTAAAATCTGGATTGTTACAATGAAGTGAATTTGACACTTGCGATGGTACTGGTATTGGTACGTGTGTTGTCAATATGGGTGTTTTCACCTCATAGTCCAGTAAACTTGGTTCGTTTGGGGACAAAAAATTGTTACATTTTCAGCTAGTCTGGTTGGCTTTCGCACTGCACTGTGCCAAACGAGCCAAACCCTTTGAAAAATTAGTTCTCCTTCTCACCTGTGGTGGCGCTGCACTGAAGAAGACCAGTGCAACTTCCTAATTCGCAAAATGTGAACAAAAATGGAGCAACATCAGATTTTAACGCTGGCAGGATTTCTCTTTTGTCTTTGGTGAAAGACCACAAACCATTTCTCCGACCAGCACTAGACTCTTGCATTTGTTTGTAGGTTGCATTTACCCAGAATGGCCTGCACCATACTTTGATTACACATTCATATCTTCCCAGTTTAACTGGACTTTGTAGGCAAATGGACTAGAGTTTGATTAAAGTGGACTAAACAGGGCTGGTGTGAATGCAGCTTATAGAGAAGCCATTTTGACAAGGGGACAGCACTTAGTTTTCACCTACAGCATTTAACAAGGTTGGAGCACCCAGAGAGAGAGGGACCATCAACAATTTCGCTTTAAACAATCTCTGTAGATTCCTAAGTTCTCCTCTCCTCTTCAGCTGGTCTTCTGTAGGATTTCGTTTTGGGGACTCAGATGGCCAAGGAGGACTGGATTTAGCGTCTGGTGAACTATTTGTGTGTTGACTTGGCCAGATGTTTTGGATCATTATCTTGTTGAAAGACATGACGATGACCCAGTTTTAGATACCACCAGGACTGTATTTGTGTTTCTGTATTTCAAAGAGTCCTTGACGTCATGCACATTATAGGGTTGCCAGGACCTTCTGAAAGCAAAATAAAACAGGATCCCTCACCCTCCACCATATTTAACTTTGGGTATGAGGTAATCACTGAGTCTCGTCTGACCAAAGCACATGGGTCCAGTTACGGTCCCACAGTGTTTAGGAAACTCTGGATGTTTACATTTCTGGTGGTAGGGTCCGATAGAGAAGGGTTTTTGAACTTGATGACCCAAAGATGCTACTTTTTGCTCCAGTGTTCTCGCAGAGTTTTTGAAAAAAATTTTCCCACATTTACCAAAATCAAAGGTTTGGCTTTCATTGTTTTTATTGTAACATGGTATTGTAGCAAATTACTGATACAGTCCAGGGCTTTTCAAAGTGTGGGGCGTGCAGAAAAAGTAGCTGCAAACATTCAGCCAACGTCACCCAGCAATGTCAGAGATGAAATGGACAGATTTTTAGTTACTAGCGCTACAGTCAGTGTGGAGGCAGAGTCTGGGTGAGACAAAAGAAGAATAAAAAAGATGAAAGTATGTCCACAATTATATAAAGCGGTGATTTTTCATGGGTTGGATGTGAGCATTCTCCATTGTAAAACACTGGGAATGTCTTTTCCCAGGACTCTAAATGAACTGTGGCCAAACAGAAAGTAGTTCATACTTTTAGCACTGTAAAGCACTTTGAAACCCCCTGATGTAGTCCAATGCTTTTTACAGCTCTCGGTTATTTTTCAGTCTCTTACATTTTTAGAGACCATAAATGGATGAGTGAATGATCTTTTCTGTGACCTCTTAGCCGGTCCACACTTCAGATTTTGAAACACGGGGATCTACCTGAGGTGAAACCTGGCCTTGAATGCCCTGGGCGTCCTGTCCAAGAGTGAAAAGATACCATCACTCATGGACCTTTGTCCTAACTCGACAAGTCGGGATACGGATGCAGGCCTCGAAGCAGTTTGAGGATAAAAATTTATCTGCACCGCACACATGCTTCTCCTTTCCCCTCTCCTTAAAAATAAAGTGGAGCAGTCAGACTTTCACTCTCAATTTCTTTCGGTTAGAACACTGAAAAAGCTCCTGCTTTACAAGAATCGGGTTGCAAGGTTTGTGAATTATTAACGACGGGTGCTGAGTCTTGGTTATATTTGTGTTTCCATCGCCATCTTGGTCCGACTGTGTTTGTCGGGACAAGGCTGTGTCCAGCACCGTCCGTCAGCGCTGACATCATCAGCGGGAGGCGTCTTCTTGGTCCCATCATGACTGACAATAGGGCCGTTTATAGGTCATTGTCCTGTCCCACTGCCCTCCACATGTCCACCAGCAGGCTGTCATAAGTTCTGATTAACACAATAGGCTTTCCTAGACGATAAAGCACTGATCCATGTTTGTTTCCTGCACTGGGCAAATCCTCTTAGACAGAATAGTTACTGCTGAACAGCAGAGTGGTTGCATTGAGCTCCAACTTGTTTAAAACAAAGTTCATGGTTGGCCTGCGGGGAAGACCCAGTACGAAGTTATCTAGATTTAATAGTTGGAAACAGAATCGTTCAGCTACACGGGCCTGTTGCAATAAGCAATAAATCAACTGATTGAATGATATTTAAGAGAGCTTAATCATTTCCATTTGTGTGATTTATAATTTTTCTCTTTCCACCAAAAATTGAGTTATAAAAGCCTTCACTCTGGTTTATTGGTCTCAACTAGTCCCTCTATTGTTGGACAATACTTGTTGTTTCTGTTTTAATTTATTTATTTTCAACATTTTAAATGTCTTCCAGCTCCAGAGTTAAATGCTCATCTATTTAAAGTTAACTATCCCCTGAAAATATTTTCTTGCAATATTATGCCATTTTCCACAATATGACTTGAAAGTGGTCTCAAAACAACAATATTATCGTTTATCGCAATAACTTCTGAGACAATATATCACCCAGAAAAATGTGTTACTGTGACAAGCCTCGTTATTTCACTTTACCAGAGAAAGTGTCTTAAAAAGACTATTGTGAAAAAATATTTGCCATTTAACAAGCTGCAACTGCAAAAACTGCAGAGTTAAGAAATATTTTATGCGCAGCATTGCTGGAATAATTAAGGCAGTTAAGAGATCTCATAAAGCAGCCGCCCAGTGAGTTTTAGTTAAAACTAATCTACAAAAAACAGTGATGTAAAAGTCATCACAAACTTCTTATAAATAGCTAAAAAATTTGACCCTGGTTGATTTAAGTATCTTTATCCATTCATGCAAATAATTAGTTCAAAATTGCACTCTGCGTATGTCCTCAGGTCTTAGTTTGATCTTTATCTATATCAAAATATGCCTTATGATCGGAAACATTTAAGTTTGATTTTTTTTTTTAGAGCAGGAGCAGAAGATATCTAAGGGAGCAAGAATGTTTTCATACCTGTTAGGGATTTTTAGGTTATTATCATTTCTACATACGTCATAACCTTGTGTGGCGCTTTTTGGCACCAAGTGTCTGTGTTTTAAGAACTGATTATTCCTCCTGTAGAGCCAGATGACCTGTATGCAGATAAAAGTTGCTTTGTTTATCTTTTCACATTCTTTCTCTTCCTAAATAAAAGGCTTGCCCGAGCTGAGAGCATTCGGGGGAAATGCTTGGTGAAGAGGATCGGAGGATCCTTTTTGCTATGCTTTCTCCTAGAGCAAAAGCATGGCCATAAAACTTATTACGTTTGTCTGTGGTTCTTTTATGAAGGTTCAAAAAATGCCCATCAATACCAATGCATGAATAAAGGGATTTAACTTTTTATTTAAATTCCCACACCATCATGTTTTCATGATCCGCATATTTTGGTGTCTGCTGTTTCTTTTTCTTGTACTTTTGAAGCAACTCAGAGTTATTTTAACACAACCAGGAGAATGAGAGCAGTGTTATGGTGTTGTTTAACTAATCACAATGACTTAGACATGTTTCATTTTTGTTTAGATTGGAGTTGGAAGGTTTCACATTGTTATTGAGAAACACAACTTACTGGAATTTTTACTAAGACAACAGCCAGAAAAAACCCACTTGTGTAACAGTGATTGATACACTTGGACAAGCAAATGAGCAAACCGTGTCTTTGTTTCATAAAGATTGAGCTCCAACTATCTGTTTATAGTTGGAATTTCAAATGTTACAGTAAGAACTGTCAAGAAATGATTAATTATTTAATGAAAATATTGTGGTAAAAATGTTTGAGGAATGAATACAAATTGTTCCTGAAAATCTCTGAGTCTGTAGAAAGGTTGTAACAACTTCAGCTTTTTTTGTTCACAGAATGGCTGTGGCTCTTGTAGAGAAGACCTTATCCTTTGCAAAATGTCAAACTTTGATGTTACAGCTCCAGTGAGGTCATGCGGTGAGCAAACAAAAAGGCAGGGGACCGAAAACACAGCCCTGAGGTTTACCTGTGGTGGCTCTTGACCGTAAGCGTCACTCTGTCAGAAACAAGACTTGGTGATGGAACTGATTAATTAAAAGGATCGTTGATTCTTTTACACAGTGCTTTCTGGCCAGGTCGCTTTATCAAGAAGTGTCTGATTTAAAACAATTCAAGATGCTTTTTTTTTACCTCAAATTAGAAATGACACTACATTTAAATAAATTCACAATTTAAAAGTATGAAAGTTTTATTTTTTTATGTTAGGAAGAGGTTGTTTCTGAGGTGGAGTCACATTTTCAGCTTAACTAACAAATACAGACTTTACTATAGTCTGAATTGAAACATTGTGAAGCAATAGATTCTGTAAATAAATCAAATGTATTTACAGAAATATCTCAAATATATATATTTTTTGAAAGTCCCAAGAAAAAATACATAAATAAAGAAATTTGTATAACTAACTCACCTCACCGTCATGTAGTCAACGTATGGTATTCATTGTTGGCTTAGCAGCTATAAACACACCAAAACAATGTGACTGATGATTTCTCAAGTCACATCCTGCCCAGGGCCCTGCTGACCCTCAGACCGGCCCTGTTTCTAAGTAGTGGCAACTGAGTTCACCTGCATTAAAGTACTTAGTTTAAATTTAGGCAAGTTGTTGACATAAAAATATTTAATCACATAATTTACCATTCAAGAAAATACATATAAATAACAAAAGGCCTTATTTACCATCAGAGTCCAAATATTAAACCAAGACATAATTTAGGTTATGTCCTCATGAGGCCTTGTGCAACACCTTTCATGACCCTGAATGGAAAATAATGTTGTGATCAAGTTTAAACTTTATGGTCAAACATCATGGCTAAGCCCGGATTAATCCGTCAGATCTTTATCTTACCAGATATATATATTTTTTTCACTTGTCTTTCTTTTTATTGTGAGAAAAAACTATGGGTGCAGCTCATCTGTATCCACAGGACAGAGATGTTTAAACTTCTCAATTAAATTTACTAAATCCTTCATTCGTGCCTGTTAAGCAGAATTACATGCAGTGACTAAATAATTACTCAGTTACCACAAGGCATTGCTTTAGGGTATAATGTAAGCAATGATCCAAGTTATCTTTATTGTAACAATAATTAGTACGAATATTTCCTTAGTCTTTGCTGGGAAGAAGAGGCCAACTATTATTTGTTTTCTTAAGAATAAAATATTTTCCCATTGTGTTCAGAATGATCTGGAAAACAAAACTCCAAGAGTGGTTTAAGTGATTTAACCCGGGTTTTGTTGGATAGATTTAAAGAAGCAAAAAGAACTTCAGAGAAATATCACAGAGGATCCAGCTAGGTTGGAAAAAGTAAAGCCGCACTTGCTTTTTTTCAAAGCCTGCTTTCGATTTCTCAAAAATATATCATAATTTTCCAGAAGAATCAAACAAAACAGTTTTTGTGTTCTTGGTCGCATTCTGAGCCAGCGGCTCATTTGAGCATCATGGAAAAAATTTGTTATTTTGAATGCAATATTGTGCAGGTTTTCCATACACATGATTAATTGGAACCGCAATAAAATAGGTTATGAGTGAGAGCAGACCTAACGTCATATCTCCTTCAGCATATTTTAGATGCCATCATGAAGTGATTTATGTCCCCTAGCGGCTTCATAATAAGTTATGACAGCTTTGTTTATAGTAAGTTCAGCGGTACACTCCACTTCATAGCATGCAACCTTTATTTAAACACTGAGCGGTTCAGGTATGTTTTCTTAGGCACGTGATAGTGTTCATATCCCTTGAATTTTTTTTTTGCAGTGTTTCACATCACAACCTCTAATGTATTTTATGGGAGTCTTATGTGATATTTGAGCCTTAAAAAATCTGGAAAGTGTGGCGTGCATTGTATTCAAGCCCCATCTAATCTGATGCCACAAAATTAAATCAAATAATTGGTAAAAAAAAAAAAAAATGCTAATAATAATAATGCAGATGTTCTATGAAGAAACAGGAGAAAATGTTCAATGTTTTGAAAACAAATAACATTCCTTACAATTATCACCCAGCTTTTCAATAAAATCCATCGAAGTTAGTAGCTTTTGCAAGACTCTGTAGTTTGTTCAACTACAAATACATATTTTTTACTTCTACTGCACAAACTTTAATCTCCTGCGTGACATTAAACAGAAAAAGCATAAAACCCGGCAAACAAAAAATACCTCAATGTGATCTGGGAGTTACGGTAAGCTATGATAAAGTTTTCCATCCTCTATTTTATGCTCATTAGGCATCATCTCGCGTCTCGGCTCAGAAGCTGCCTCTCTCCCTCCAAACACGGCATAGTGGATTTTTCTGTCTCATTCACACAGAAATCAAAACGTCATACAGCCGAATACACGGGGAAAAGCAGGCACAGCAACAGATGGGCGACGCCTTCTCCAAAGCCAGAACCCTGATCCATTTCAGTCTCGTGAAATCTCTGGACTCGTTGGGACTAATGCAGTTTCAGGCCCTATCTGGGTCGACTCTGATGACATGCGTAGCTGCAATCCCATTAGGAAGAAGAGATCTTTGTCTGTAGTTGTGCTTTGATTCCAATCCAACTTTACCTCTCAGTGTGTGTGTGGGTGTGTGTGTGTGTGGAGGGGTGGGTGTGTGTGTGTGTGTGTGTGTGTGTGTGTGTGTGTGTGTGCATTCCTGACACAGTATGACCTGTTCATCTGGTAGTACTGAATATGACTTAGAGTGGTGAGTCAACATTCCTTTCAGATTTTCTGGAACTTGAGGTTCTTTGTTCCGTCTCATCAGAGAACATCAACACAAAGGCAGCTGTTAAAACACATGCTTAGCCGTCACACCGGCTCCCATGAAGGCATGATGCACAAAAGGAGCTTAGTCTTGACAACACTATTGCAAATTACTGTAAGATCTATTTACAAAGTAAATGTAATAGAGAAATACCATCACCCCCTTTCTGACACGCAAAAACTGTTATTTGGTCTAACCTCAGTGGCTTTATTCTGTTGGGATAAGTTTAACCAAAAATTAGGGTCAAGAATCTTGACCTGGATTATTGGGACGGACACAAACATGCAGCTCATCATTCTTACCAGGTGACCATTTTGCACTGAGACTCGTCCGCAGAAAAAATGCTAAGGCGGTAAAATGTGCCAGTGGATTATGTTCATTACTTTAATTTACACAAGAGAACCAGTTTGTTCACTGAAGATGACATTAGGCTTTTAGCGCCAAGTGCTACTCATGTTCAGTAATCCTAATTAAGCCAAACAATTGTCACAGTAGTAGTATTCCTACCTAATGTTTCTCATAAATGTGTTTCAACAAATTAACTCTTTTAGTTTCATTATTTAAATATTGACTCTCTTTCACTTATCGTCCTACATATAAAAATGTGTCAAAGTGATAAAGAAAGTAACGTGAACTTTCTGTTTCGCTATTAATGCGTTGCTGTTCAGTGAAGTCTGTGAATTAGGTAGAATTCACAAACATCTGAAGTATGTCGGATATATTTGCCATTCTTGTTTTATTTATTTCCAATAATTTAAAAAACAGCTAACTTTTTGTGGCAAACATTTTGAGTGTCCGCCACCTAAGCGATCAAATCGTCTTTAAGGGATTCATTCAGCAAGCGTAACAGATACAAGCGAGTTCATCTTCTTCAGTGAAGACCGAGCGTCTGCATGGTGAAACATGAGGCTGCGTTATGTTATTGGGTAGTGCTGTAGAAGTCTGTACATTTTTGAAAGAGCAAAGCGTTTATGTATCCTTGAAATCCTTGAAATGGGCTGCATATATTCAATAATGTAAGTGCTGCTGTCCAAGATGCTCTAAGGACAACAAAATATGTTGCTATACATTGTTACATTGCCATAGTTTGTGCAGAAATGAACACAAAAAAATTGAGCCTTGATTCAATCCAATTTATAGACTTTTTTCACCAAAGGTTTTGGATTGAAAACCTAATAAACCCTGAAAAAAAGTTTCTTTGAACCAACTTTTTTTTTTTTTGTTTAAATGACTAATTTTAGTAGTTTGCTCAAGATATAGCTTTTTTGATTATGGGATGGCTCAATAATCAAACCCTGTTATGGTAAATTAGTCCAGTGTTAAAATAATTAAAATCAGGTTGTTGTCTTAACCCCGCAGCCTCCAGACTTCATTTTTGTGGCTACAGAGAGGATTAGTTAATTTCAATTGCCAAAGGTAAAAATATTAACATGTAAATATCCAGACATGCAAATCAATTTTCTTATAATAGGAACATTTTGGTTAACACCTTCAAACTGAATTTTTAAAAAGAAACTTACAAGGTAGGCGGTTGCTTTGAAGGTTTGCTGATGAGGAGCTCATGATGCTGGGAAAGTTGCTGGAAACAAAACCATCAGTCAGACGTGACGACGGGGTGAGGAGACGCTACCAGACGGTCTTGTCAGAGTTGAACCAAAATCCTGACGCGCATCCCTCGCCTCCTCCGCTCTCTGCTGCCACTCCAAAGTATCCGGATATAGATTGGCTCCCTGCTGGTCCTTCTTCCCTGCTCCTCTTCCTCCTCCCCGAGGGCAGCGCGAGCCACTTGGATGAGAGCGAGGACAACTTTGTGGCTCTGTGGATTCGACCGGCTGACCAATGACGAGGAGGAAGGAGGAGCTGGGAGAGAGCAAGGAAAGCAGGGAGAGAAGGGAGGCAGGGATTTATTTAACAGAGTGGAAAATACCAAGGAGGAACGGACACATGCCTCTGTTATTTTTGTCTCTCTGCTCCCCTTCCCTTTACTTCACCTCCCCATTTGTGTCTTCTTGTTCTCTTTTTCTCCTTGTTTTGCTTGTGTTTTGAAATTGAATCAGCTCAAGTGAATCATGTTTCACAATTTGATAACCGTTATTAGTTTGCTTTTAAAAAAAAAAGTTTTAACTGAAGGAAACCAGAAAAAATAACTTTTACAATTCTGTTATTGTTTCTTGGTAGATGTTTCTCCAGATTCTTTTGTCATACATTCAAATCTGTTGTTAAGTCATAAAATATCTATATCGTCTAGTTCGTTTATGAAATCAATCCGTTCTTATACAAATATTCATATTTAATCTCATCTAGTGATTAGATCAAATACGAAGATGCTGGTAGGTGAGTCTTTTCATAATTTGCACCGTGAGGCCACTCTGCCAGGAAGAAGCCGTTGCTTCCAGAGCAACAAATGTTTCTGAATGTATTGGTGTTTCCAAATCCAAGCCATAATATCAATCCCACAGCACAACCGAAAAGATCTGTGCGATCTAATAAACCCCAGTTAGACACAAGTTTTGTCAGGAGGAGAACTTCTCAATTTGAAGCAAATGTGAAGATAATTTATTGTAAAAAGTGTTGCATTTTTTTAACAGGAGTATGCAAGAAAGGGTTTTTAAACGTGAATTTCTCAAAGTTAGGCTCCCGACATAAACTGAGTTAAGAGGCCTTGTCTAACTGTGCCAGAGGAAGGCCTGGTCACCCAACATGTTTATCGGCTTTTGGATGCGGCTGTTATACTTAATGAATTGTACCCCACACTGTGTTTATCTATAGCCACCGGCCTAAACTACGCTCTCGTGAGCAGAGATTTTTCCATCAGCTCAACCCAAATGGGTGTAGAAACAACAGCTTGACATACACAGAAGTGAGAGTCTCTGTTTCCAGTTTGTTCCTGGTGGAACTGGTGCTGAAGCTGATTGGTCCAGATATTTGAAAGTTGCTTTTATTTTTTTTAGTCTCCTGAGAAATTGAACTCTTTACAAATGCTGCATCTTTAATCACTTTCATAATATTTTGAATGTTTGCTTCTTCATAATGAAGCTTCCCTTTTTTCTGAAGAAGTGCAGTACGAGTGCAACAACTTATTTTGTTTGTGGTGTGTGGTTTTGTCCACCTGTGGTTATAGAACCGAATGAAACCACATTATTATGCTAAAACTAGTAAGAGAGACTTGTTGCAGTATCAATGAATGGCAAAGTTTTGAAAGGTTACAGTGACAGGTGAAATTCATCATCATGCTTCTTCTATGATGTGAAGTTATTTTGTTTGACATGAATGAAATGTCAAACAAAATACCGAAGAGGCCGAGGTTTTCTACATGTTTAAGTAACACTTAAAGACAGACATTAAAATGAGTAATAACCGAACAAACTAAATAATTGCTTAAATAATTCACAGTTGCATTATTTTTGGAATTATATTCTTTTAACATACATACATTTAACATGTATCCAGTACAAATGTAAATAATTGTATTAATGTTTCAGCTTATAATAAATACATTATTTCAATAATTATGATAATTTTGTTTATTTATTGAGGCTATTAATTTCCAGGTTCAATAAAATTTTCACATATGCATTTACTTAAAATTGTGGCACTTTTGGTCCGGGATGTAAAAACAAAAAAAAAAGAAAGAAAAAACCCATACTTCTCACTTGTCGCCACCTAGTGGACAAAGAATGTTATTTCCAGACTAATTTCCACTCACGGTTTTCCGAGCTTCATATTTGAAAACACTTCTCTCTTTTTTTCCTTCCTTTTCTTTCCAAAACACAGCACAGAGATCAATAAGAAGCTGTCATGCTGTCTTGTTTCAGTTACGTCGAGGAAAAAAATAGTGATTGTGAGTCAGGAGAGAGCAGCGACACGAATCAGTACAAAGGTGCACGACATGATGGTTATGAATATATTCCCTCTGAATCCCTAGAAGAATCCATGTGTTTATTGATGGGTAAAACGAGCTCCTTTTGTTTGGTATGAGAACAACAAACCTGTCCCTACCACAGCATGCGGGGAAAAAACGAAATCACTAGTGAAACTCTCACTTTGGTCTTTGTGCCAAGCTGCAAAGTGAAACTGCAAATACAAGCTGTTGTGCAGCAGTTGGGAAGTGGTGGGAGTGACTGGCGATTTCTATCAATAAAAACACATTGGTTGTAAATGTCACCGGTTGCTGTGGTTCAGCCTAAATATGCTAATCGTGGCAAAGGCATGCAATGCGAGCTCTCACCATTGCCATGAACCTCCACCAACTGTGTGCGTGTGTGTGTGTTCATCAGTAGACAAGAACCAGAGAATTGAAGAAAAGAGGTACAGAAAGAGAGAGTGGGCAGAGGAAGCACGGTGTGAGTCAAAGTGAGAAATCCTCTTCACCACATAATAAATCGTGCGTGGGCTTTCTCATGACTGGGGGTTCACCTGCTGAGGCCCTGCAAAATCAATAGCTGAGACAGAGGCTGGCGGAGCAAAAGACATGTCCTCTTTCTTCTACGAGATAAAACAAATAGCAAGTTTCCTGCACCGCCATGAAAGGGCTTTCTTTCAGGGTTTTTTTTAAAACTGCAGCTTGTTTGGAATCTTTGATGTCAACCTTTCAGTGATTTCAACAAAAGCAGTCTGAAGGACTTTCTCACTTATTCACTCATGAAACAATATTAATTCATAGAAGACCCACCAATGAGAGAAAAACAGGAAGTGAGTTACAGCGGGAGAAACGGTTGGCAGGTCAATGTCATCACACCAAATTTATTAGTTAGAGATTTTCTGGTGATTCTTAACACGCACGGCAATTATGTTACACCAACTCAATGCATGTAAGCATGAGGAAGTCTGTGTGCCTTAAACTGAGCGTCAGAATGGAGATGAAAGAAATTTAGCTTTTCAGGTTCAATATTCAGATGATTTGGTCAGAATTTGGTGTAGCAACATGAAAGTATGGATACCATTATGTCAGACAGGTGGAGATGGTGTAGCCAAGTCAAGTTTATTTGCATAACACATTTCAGGAACAAGGCAGTTCAAAGTGCTTTACATCCTTAACTTGTGTGACAGTATGGACTATATTTTTTTGGCACAATTTGGCCCACTGAGCACAGCAATCTGGCTGAGTACTGACCGTCTCCATCATTTTCGGACCACAGTTTGCTCATTTTCTGAAAGGATAATGAGTCATGTCACAAAGCTCACTCAGATCGTCTGGTTTCTTAAATGTGACGATGAGCTCACTCTACTCCCAAAGCCTCACCAGATCTCCGTCCAGTAGAGCACCTTTGTTATCTAGTGAAAGTGGAGATTTGAATCATGAATGTGAAGAGATGCTATCTTGTGTAAAACAAATCTCAAAGGATTGTTTCTGTTGCGTCTACGCCATAAAGATTCAAGAAAGTTCAATCGAATGAAAATTATGTTTCTTTTTTTTGTGAATGTCGGTGTCCACTCCGGTCAGAAGCAACTTACTGAACCGGGCGCGATGCCAATGCCATCAGGCAATCATACGCCTACCATCAGCCGAGGAGTTGCACAACACTCTCATCTCTAATTATACACCCGACAACAGCATGGCGTGGAGCGTGCAGCAACGGCGAAGAACAGAAGTCTTGATTGCGAACGGAGGAGAGGCTCAAGAGCAACAGGGTGAGCAAGTTCAGACGGGAGAGGCTGAGAGAGAAAGAGAGCAAGAGATGGTGAATGTGTCTGAGAAAGGTTAACAGGACTGAGTGAGTGAGCAGAGTGGGAGTGCAAAAATGTAAAAGTGAGTAGGAGGGAAGAGAGAGAGAGAAAGAAAGAGAGGAGAGAAGGAGTGTCTGGTGAGCTCGTCTGGATGCCTGTGCTCATTCTGCTTTCTCACCTGCAGTGTGTGAGCATGACAAGGGACACACACATGTGTGTTTGTGTGGAGGGATGACTGATGGACATGCAGCATGAAGACTAGAGGCACTGGTCTGTGAAAGAAGCAACATGTAAGTAAAACCAGTTGATTTTTTTAAATGTATGCATGTAATAATGTTTATCTACGCACCATCTTCTTGACTAAGACAATTGTGATGTGTTTGAAAAGATGACTGAGTCTGACAGCCACAACCAGAGGCTGAACTTTGTTATCTCCCTTCTTTATATAAGGAACCATTAAACTGACCAAGAGCAATATTGCCACTACCGATATGCAAATAGTTTCATCCACAGTCCTGATTAGCTTCAGAATGATGGCAGCAAACACACAAAACACTGCTGTGTTTACACGTCATTTCCCTTAGATAGGCAGGCTGTAGTGATCAGTGTCTCCTCTTATGGATGCAGAGGGCTGCAGGAGCCTGACATCACTGGCATGTTCGAGTCATGATGTGACCATATCTGTGCAGATCACACTGTGAGAGTGTGGAGCCCACACAGCTATTTGAATGAATTTACATGCAAACTGCAGGCATTCAGCTGACAAACACTTGTCACGGTGAGCGTGTCTGTGCGAGACGGACTGCTCACACAGGGAGCAGTCCGTCTGACTGTGTGAGGACGCATCCTCATCGCACACAAGTTTGTATTCCTACTCACATTAAAGACTTGGTATTGACTTAGTATTGACTCGCATTCATTTTAGTAACCGCACTTATGCCTAATGCTGACATTTTCTTCTAACCCTGACATTAACCAAGCCTTCATTCACACCTTAATCTCTCACCTAACCCTGAACACTAGAGCTTTGGAACATGACATCACTGCTGATATGAAGAGATATGAGCGCCATCTTGAGAGGCCATAAATATAACCGGCAAAAACGACTTTCTCGCAGATTTTTTTAATCCAAGTTTCTTAAAATAATTTAGCAATGAACTTGCTGCGTTATTGGATGTAATGTCCGATCACACGACCAAAACGGTAAAAAGATGGAAAACGGAGTTTTGTTTCACTGTTTCCTGCCTGGAAACAACGCGAGGGGGCTAAGCTATGGGAGCTAACGAAAAGAAGACGAATGGCCTCGGTATCAGCTGTGAGACGTCCTGATATTACGATCTCCGACATCCCAAGATACCTTCAAGTTTGCTCCAGATATTTCCATTCTGGTGAGTGTCTAAATTCACTTTGTTGGTTTTGTGTCATAATTATTTGCTATGATTTTGCCTGGGTGTACACATGTTCAGTTTATGCTGAGTTAATTTAAGTGGGTCAACCTTGTTTAGGTCGGGCTTATATTTTTTATGTAGCATAGTCCGAGTTTTGACAGTGGACTAAGGGGTTCCATTATTCCATTGTTCCATTATTGTGAAGCAAACTATTTAAGTTTTCTAGTCTTATCAAATTTACAGTATTAATATTGATGTGTGTTCCGATATTCAAGGCAAACCAACGTATGAAATGGATGAGCTCAATCCAGACTGGGTTCCAGCGCTGAATATGGGTCACTGCGATGTAAAAGCCACAACATCGGACCAGCACACGCGTCAATTAAAGAGGCGATACATCAAGACCATGGTGGATCAACAAGTGGGGGAGCAAGTTACAGAGACTGTGTTTTCTAAACGGCCCTTACTTTGTGGAGCGCAAATATCGAATATCAAACTTGAAAACAACTTCACTGCGGTTGGTAACACAATGAAAACGCCGGAATAAAATTTGTTTTGGTCTGTAGCCTTTAATGATGGCGCCGAGCGACTGCGCGAGACATAAATGTCATACTCAGTGACGTTGGTTCCAAAGCTCTATTGGAGTCACCATATTGGGACCAGGCTTTGGCCCTTATAGGTCCCATTGGTAGTGGTGGACATTTATCATATCATTTATCATTTATCGTGACAAATTATAATTTATTGTCACAAAAAAAGTCCAATTAATCATGATTAAAAATGCCTAAACCGGTTCGCATCGATTAGTTTTCTATTTTTCTCCACTCTTTATCAATGTTAATAAATACCAATAAATTTGGACATTTGATTAAATGCAGTTACTGTGAGCAGTTTAGTGATACAAATCATTCTTCTCTATGTGTCTGATGACCTAATGAAGGGCAGTGTCAAGAGTAGTATGCATGTTTGTGGGATTATGATTTCTAGGTAACTATGCAGTCAGAGCCATAGTTACCTAGAAAAGGTTATGCATAGTTTTTACTGTCATGTTTATCATTATCACAAGTACTAAAACGGGACAGTCCAGATCACCCAACCCTACCCATTGGTCTTAGTACATGTCCCAGAAATACTCCTAAATAGGATAGGTAGACAAGTACACACATACACCACACACGCCTTTCAGAACTCATATCAGAAACTTCCCGGGCTTTGATAAAAGTAGTCATACACCAAGAATGTTTTCCTATTTTGTGATGCCTCAACTACAAATTAAAGAAAGTTTGTTCTATTGGGCTAGTGGATGGGAGGGAATAATTCACCCATCCATTATCAAAACCCATTTGTCCATTGTCCCATTTGGACTGAAGACCTGTACATCCTGGACAGGTCTTCAGTCCATCAAAGGGCAACCATGGATGTACACCCACAGCTCAGGACAATTTAGAGAGACTAACTAATCTAACAGTCATGTTTTTGGACTGTGGGATGAAGTTGGAGTACCCAGAGGGAGCCCACACATGCACAGATAGAACATGCAAACTCCATACCGAAAGACCCCTAGCTGGGATTCAAATGCATGACCTTCTCGATGCAAGACAACAGTGCTACCAACTGAGGCACTATGCAGCCCAGAAATAATACAAAATAATGCAAGGTTTTCAATTGAACTTAAGTTTTCCAGTACTTTGTAAAAAACACTTTTCATTGGAATTACAGCATCATGTCTGTATGAGGTTTCTTCACAAGCTTTGCTCTTCTAGAGACCGATATTTCATTACAAAAACAAAACTTTTGTAGTGAAATAATACATTTTTGGCCTAATTTCTAGTGGAAAAACATTATAACGAGACAAAACTGACTCACACCCAGTGGCAGATTACTTCACATATGACGAGACGTAATAAGTAGAACCTATAACACAACTTTATGAATTTGACTTATTGTGTTATAAGTGAAATAATCTCTCAGTGGGACTGGTACTGTTTCATCAATATTAAGGAACCATTGACTTTTATTTCTTGCTGAAAATTTACTTGTAAGTTAGCTTTGCCTTATTTCAATTGCACTTAGATATTGGCACTAGAAACCATAGACGAAAATGCTTGGTGAGATTTTGTGTTTTTGCAGTGTTTGCCCACTGCAAAATAGATCAAGTTTAGCCAGATTGGATGGGGAACTTCTGTTGTCATTTTTCAAGCCCTGAGACAAAATCTTAACTTTATTTAGGTCTGAACATTGACTTTGTTCTGGCTTCATGTCAGTTTGTTGTCCAGGTAGAAGGTAAACTCCCACCTCAATCTAATTGTTCAGCAGCCTCCTACAGGTTGTCTTCCGGTTTACCAAATATCAACTCCAACCAGCTGGAAAACAAAAGTATGAAACAACACAATGCATGTGACTGTCCACTGTTGCTAGTCCAGGGGCGTTGATGGGATTGAATTTACTTTGTGTGCAACGTTAAACTTTACATTAGGCCTAAAAGCTTCTTGCGGAGCCTCTCTTTGGTTTGTATTGAGAGCTTCTAATGACGTTTTCCCGCGATGGGTCCTTGCCACTCGTCCATAAAACCCAGATTTAGAGAGAGTACGACTGATAGTTGCCATGCCAACAGATTCTCCCACCTGAGCGTTAGATCTCTGCAGCTCCTCCAGATAAATGAGATACTGGATCTCAATATGTGCGTTTTCATTTGTCTTAAAATTGCACAAATTGGATTTACAAAATTAATTTGTTTAATGGAAGCACGCAGATTTCGAAAAACACAGTTTTCGACAAAGTTTTTTTGGCTGCAACAGAAACCTTTTTTTCGCATCGCACGAGTCACGTGATCAACAACCAGATGCTACTGCTGGGGGAAAAGACAAAGACAGGAAGTGGTAAGAGGACGCAGCATGATTTTTAAAAACTCACTTATTCACGACTGGTTTTAATTGCGTATCTTATTTAATGAAAACACCGCAATTACGAAATTGCGTTTTTTTGGACATTATCAGAATATCAACAAAATTTTGCGCATATTTGTAATGGAGCTATAGAGCCAATCTGCAACAATAAAACACTTTAAATACCTTGGCAGGTATTTTAAAATTTGAAAATGGTAGGTCTGCAGTTGAGTGACACTCTGTCCATGAACAGAGCTCTGTGAGATATCCAAAGCTCAAGATAATATTTAATAACCTTACTCTGATTAAAATTTCTTCCAGCTCTGAATGGTTTGTTCTTTGGTCGTCATGGTGCCGTTTGTTCCCTAATGTTCTCAGTCGAACCTCTGACGTCTTCACAAAACAAATGCAAAACAATTACACACCTTTTCGTGTTTTCACTTCTTAAAAACATATGTCGTTTTCATCACTACACACGGCTTTATGTTGAAACCTTTAAGACATCCTGGGGTTTTTGAAGTCTGTGGTTGTAACCTGGCACAAGGTGTGTACAGGCTTGTGAAGCACTCTGCCAGTCCTGGTGGTGAACAAGGTCTTAATGAGACGAGCTTTTGTGCATTGACAGGCTGTAAAAAAAAAAAACCGAAAAACGCCCAGTTTATCTAAAAACACGACACACAGTTGTTGATTGTAAAACACCGTGGTGTTTCTGGCCACAAAGTTCTTATATTTATCCCACCGAAGTGAGCTGACTCACTGTGCATATGGCAGATGAAGACGGATCTATGGATGCAACCTGGGTTTGCATCCATACGTTTATGTCCTCTTTTTTTCTTCTTCTTCTTTTACTTTTCTATTGGAAAATGTTACTTTTGCAACCTCAAGGGGTGTGAAAAAAAAAATTCTAATCTGACCTCTAGCTTCACACCCACTACCCACATTTTTACTCTGCCTTGTTCTCTCCGCACTCTTTCCTTCATCAACCACACTGCGGAGCACTTTGTAACCATAGTAACTTCTCTTTTTTTCTTCTTCTTTGCAAAGGAGTTGGTAGATGTCCATCAAAAAAAAGAAAAAACAACTTTCAGAACAGCAAATTGTGGTTGGAAAGCTGTAATTTGAAGCTGATGGTGAAGTTATTGTTCGCACGTCAAGGGGATATTTACAGGCAGTGATCTAACCACATGTTACTTTTGGTTGGGGGGGAAAGGAAAAAATGTTCTCTCACTCCTAACAAGAGGGAGAAAAGAGAATCTCCTCTTTTATTTGCAAATTTTGACATATTGGGAGATTATATAAAACTTAATGACAGCCGGATGCGAGCAAGTGCCAATTTTAAGCTGCCGATGTTTACTGAAGAAAAAAGGGAGGGGGTTTGGGGATGCAAAAATAGAAAGCCAGCATGGGGGAAATAATTATTCCCACATTTCAAAGAATAATAAAGCAAGTGGAACTACTTGTACAAACATGTTTCATCATTTCTTCCTTTCTCTGGGATTTGTCTTGTTTTTCTGGATGACTTTCTGACAAAGCATCCAGAATCATTTTATTTTATTTACTCATTGTTGTCTGTACAAAAGTAAATTATGGCTAATTTAGTAAACTAGCTAACAAAACCCAGATCATCACCCTTTCAATACCATGCCTAACAGCTAGCAGGAGGTACTTCTGCTGTTTCTCAAAACCAGCAAACTATTTTACTTTTTTCACTTTGTGATGACATGAGGCCACAAGTCTTGCGGTTCTGTGCAACTTTGCACATTCAACCTGGGCTACCATGTTATCTTTTATTAAGATAACTTCTTAGCCTATGAATTGCTTCCAAGCAGTCCGCGATTCTTATGTCTCTTTGTCTTGCAAGAACCTGAACTTTAGGTTTACTCACCGAGGCCTGCAGAGCCTGAGACGTAGCTGTGGGGATTTTTGCAATTTTCCTGAGTTCTGCACGCTTTGTTGGGACGTCCCCAGCTGGCAAGATCAGCAGACACGTCTTGTGTCTTGTTAATTATTTTTTTTCTCATACACTGCGAATCTAATCTGGAACAAGCAGATTGTGCAAAGCTGGTAGGGACAAACCTTTGATGACTTGTAGCTGCGATTGACTGATTTTTCCACTTTTCAGATTTTTCAATCTATAGATTTTAAAACTCATGAAATCGTGGTTCATCACATAAAACATTACAATACTCTGGATCGTGGCTGCAACATAGAAAATCCGTAAAGATTGAAGAAAACCTCTGTGGGTGATTTTTCAAAGTATTGTTGATGCCATGTTTGGGTACTAATAATTCATTTTTAAAACCCAAACATGCTCTTGCACTTTCTTGTGCCTTTGTGGGAGGCATTTAATTAAACTTGTCTAAATCAAACTGATCAATATCTGTCTCCTTTGCCTAGATCAAGATGACCTCGAGTGCGTGACAGTTGCCAAGAGACTAATGGCGGGTTTGACACACGATCTCCAGACCAGCTCTATCCCGGCAGAAGGCTATGTATTCTTGGAGTGAATGACAGGCAAGGTGAGGCAATGAGCTTCACAACAAGCCCGGCTCTGGTCCCACACAGGGACAGCCTCCCGTTTAAGAAGAGAGACCAAAGAGAGAGCTCCCCTCAGCAGCAGCAACAGCAGCTGCTGCAATGCGACGCCACAAACTTCAAAGCGCCCTATCCATACAAGAGCCACACTGACTTCAAGACGAAGCACATGGGTCTGTTCCGGCCTGTGCCGAGGCGGGTTACGGCCCTGTACCAACCCTGGATGCAACCCCCTCTGAGGCCCAAACAGCACATCCCATCTGCCTTCAGAGAGCACCACGACTGGGCCGCGTGGAGAGACTTCAGTCCTCTGCCTCCCGGATGGGACTTTTCCCATCAGTACCATCTGCAGAACCATTTATCTGGCGCACGGGCTCTCCACTCTGGATATCCACAGTATGTCTCTAGATTGAGCGCGGGGTCGCTGGTGTCCGAGGGCATCCAGAGGGGGAGCGGAGGCTGGGAGAGGCTCAAGGTGTTAAAAGACAAAACCCACGGCCCTCATAAAGGTCCGTACGCGAGGAGAGGAGAAAGAAGAACTGACGATTTGCACAGAGCTGAAAAAGGAGGCGCTTACCTACCTCACTCCAGGCATGAGGACAACACTTTGAAGCACAGTTCATCGTTCAACTCAACAAAAACAACATCTGGACAATCCCTCATGAGAGTTTCTCCCGACAGCCTCCACGGCACAAGCACTCCCATGAAAGAAAACAAGCAGAGATCCCCCGTGGTGCCTCCGTCCACTCCCGCCACCCCTAACCGCTTCCCCTGGCTGCTTCCCCATTTCGTCGCCGGGTCTCTGATTGAGCTCAGAGACGGCCGGCTGAGGAGGGTGGAGAACCTGCAGACCGAGGACTTCCTGCTCGGCTCTTTGGCCTGTCCGGACCTGCGCCTGAGCTGCTGCACAGTGCAGAGCATCTCCCCCTCGGCCGCCGCCTCCTCCGTCTCCCGCCTCCTCATCCTGCTTCACGAGCAGCAGTCCCAGGTGAGGGGAAATCACTCTGTGGTCATTATTACTATGCACGACGGCAGCCCCCGCACAAGTAGCTGTTAATGGTCCTTTTATACGGCGCGTCAAGCCTCTTTCGCTTCATCGCAGTTCCAACATGAGTCATTTGAAACACCGCAAGTTCTTTTACGCTTTTGAAAATGAGGCAACGAAAGAAGAAGAAGATGGACACTTTCCCAATAAATGTCGATATTGGTAACCAAACCCCGCTATTGCCTCCTATAATATCCGCAATTATTCAACTGCAAATTGAAACTACTGCTGTTTGGAATAAACAAGTCAAACAAGAACAAATGTAATTGTTAAACACGACCAAAATTTACAAGCAGTTTCTCCAAACTAAACACAAAAATGACACTTTTTTAATTACGCGCTGCCGCCGTTTGTGAAGTTAGCCGGGAAATAATTAACAGCAATAGTTTGGTCCTGTGTTGTCAGCTAAGATGTTGGACGTGTTGAGAGCGAAAGAGTCGATGATTTAAGAAATAAAGAAAATATTTCGGGCGGGAAAATATTTCAAGTTCTCAAAACTGGGGTTTTATTTTAACAGTCCACTTCCGCTTGTCGACAAGCTAATTTATCTAAACATCTAGCTAGCTAGATATTTTTTGGTTTGAGCTAAACATTTAGTTTGTAAAATAAGTATTTAGATTAAACATTAAATGTTTAGTTGAAAAATTACGTTTTTAGTTTGGAAAATAAATAGTTTATAAGCTCAACTATGACATTTATAAATGACGTCATTTTAATAATAAATTAGACTTTCTGATCAATTACTCCGTATTTTATTATCTCTTTTACACAACACCTTTTCACTCTTACTTGAGTCATTTCTTGCACAGCTCATTTTTATTTTAACTTGAATAGAAATATAACAAAGTAGTACTGCTGTTAGAATATTTTGGTGCTTGGGGGTCTGATGGCGCTCTTTGACAGCTTCCTCTTTCTGCCACCAGGTGGCGTAAGTACTGTTCCTTTAACTTCAGACATGAGCTCTGCTTCTCAGTATCATTCAGGTGTCGGCTCCTTTTCTTGTTTCCTTTTTCCTGCAGTGAAATGGGAAATGTGTCACCAGTCCAGATATTTGAGATGTCTCAGCTTGAGATCACAGCTGGCTTGTGATTGCGTGCTTCTTCAAGGATTTAGAGTTAAAGTAGGATTTGGTGTTGAATTTGGATGGAATTTACATAAATTTTGCTAAAATATTTAAACTGTTTTAGTTAAATGTATTTATTGCTACCTGAACCAAATTTGCTCTTTTGGGTTAAATCATTGTAGCTGCATCTGTAACATCCTAGCAGATAAGTTTTCTGCACTCTAACATTACACACATTATTGTGTAACTGGCTTTTCTATGTGTGTGTCTGTACGTCTTTCAGGAGCTGGTGGATGTGTACGTGGAGTACCCGTTCTTTGTGCGTGGACAGGGCTGGTCGTCCTGCAGCCCCCAGAGGACGGCCCGTCTCTGCGGTCTGCAGTGCCGCCAGCTCAGCGTGGGAGACGTCTGCTTGGCCCTCACACCCGTCTCCTCTACCGAGCCGCCACCGTCAGACTCCCCACAGCAGAAAACCGGCCCCAGAGAACCCGAGGACGGCCATGGTTCCCCAAAGGCAAACGCTGCGCTGTGCAGCCAGGTTCTACCTGAACTGAAGGAGCTATCAGGGGAGCAGGGAACGGGGATGAGAGTGTCCCGCAGGAGGCACTGTTCGGCCCCATGAGATTCAACCACTGGGGATGCGGTTTTCAAAAGATATATAGTGCCTTGCAAAAGCATTCACACCTTTTGAACTTTTTACACTTTGGCACATTAAATCCACAAACTTCAGAGTAATTTACTGGTGACTAATAAATACAAAGTAGCACAAAACTGAACAGTGGAAAGAAAACGGCAGATGACTTCCATTACCGTCAGAGGTGGGTGGTACTTGTTACATTTACTGGAGTTTTACTTTTACAAGTAATATGAACTATTGCTACCTTTACTTGATTTGATTTATTTTGCATTTAAAGAAACTGACTTCAGAGAATTGTTAGATTTCTGCAATGCCTGAGCTAATGTTTATGTTATCTGAGCATAATTACTCATCATCATCTCCATGTGACCAGCAAAATGGGTATTTGAAAGTTAAACATTTTATTTATGTATTCATCTTAAATTAAATCCTCGTGTCCCCCAGCAAAATTCCTCTGGAGGCAGGTCTGGTGCACCAGCACTGGTTCCAGCCCAGGGGCCCACATACTTGTAAATTTGGCCCCGGTGTTAACACTTGGAAACCTCTGATTATAGCCAGTCTGGCTGAGCTCTAGCTGTAGAAAATAGTCCAGAATTTGCAAAGATGGTAGAAACATGGCCCAAGAAACTTTGAGCTGGAATTGTAGCAAAAACCTCTGAGAGTTTTATTTCTAAAAAAAAAAAGTTACATGGAAACCATGAACATTTCTTTTCGGTCCACCACACAAACTCCTAAAAAAAGGCATTTGTGGTTCTAGCGTGACAGAAATGAGGAGCATTTAAGGGGTGGGAACGGTCTTGTAAGGCACTGTAGATCTGGGATTTCTTTCGATTTGTGCTGTGATCAGCGTCTTGTCTTTCTACCTCCTGGATCATGCTTCTGTGCTCGTCATCTTTATCGGCTTTTAAGTAGTCTCAGCTAAAGAGGACAGCTGCAGTGAGCTCACCTCTCAGGGTCAAAGGTTATGTAATATGTCGTTAAGTGATAACGGAGAACCAAAGCATGAACTGATGTTGCCTTGGTGAGTTAACTGTTCAGATTTAAACTCCTTTTTCTTGCAATTCTGACGATAACTGCTCCTTTGTGGGATTTCTGCCTCTCAGGTCTTTCACTGCATCTACAGTTCAACTCTCTACTGCCAAATAACACGTGAACCAACTGATTCTGTACTGCAACACTTGTAAAGCTTCGTTCTACCTCTCTCTTCAATGTAGGATCTGTGTTTCTGACTTGTGTGGGCTGTGACGATGGAAGCACCAAGCAGAGATACTTGACTTATTTTTTTTGGTCTGGTTCTTTCAAGCTGAAGTTGTGTAAAATAAAAATAAAAAAAGAACAACCAAATCATTTTCAATGGGATGAAATTAAAGAGTGAATCACGTGACTTCATCTGTAAGCACCCAGTTATCTCTCTTGGTTTTCATTTCATGAAAACATGTTGTAGTTTTTGATACGGACAAAAACTACAACTTTTCGTTGTACCAAATGTGTTACGCGTGTTGAAAACGCTTCAAGTTCGACCCGTGTGCACTTTGAATTCTGATGCTTGACATTTTGCTCTACACCTAGCGTCAGCCGTGTCTGATTTACATTCAAAGTCTATGTGGAGGCTCGTCAGATGTGTCAAAATCGCTCAAGCCGTTGTTTTTCCGTTGCCGGCCTGCTTGTTGGACGTTTTGGACACGTTGGACGCTCTTGACACTCCAAACGGTTTAAATCGTGCCATGATGGGCCCTCGATGACGCGCCTGACGCTCAAAACGCTTTTGGTTTTGAGCACCAGAAGAATATAAATATTATTAAATCACATTTTCAGCTGCGCCCAGTAGCTTTCTTGTTGTGTGCAACCGTGCAAAGTGTAAGCGCTATTTAGAAAATATGGCTGCGCATGGGGCTAAACAGCAATGTTGAAGTTGAGGCCTAATTCAAGACATTTAAAGGGCTTTTACACTGTTTCTTTTAAGGCACCTGGTCTGCAGCTGATCTGTAATTCAAAATGTAAACGAGTTACTATTCATTGAACTATTCTATGCTTTTGTTGTTAAGCCGTTAGTCTGTCTCTGCATACACAAAAGAGTATTTCACTGCATTTTCTCTGCCTAAGACTGAGATCAGATAATTCAACACTAATAACATGTTCTCTTTTGAAATCTTTTTGAAAGAAAAATTCAAACCAATCCAGGTAAATGGACGCCAGTTTCACCATTTCTAACCATTCTCTTATATTTGACCTTCTGTAAAGATTTGCAACGATTTCCAAAACTCACCAAAGAGCTGATTTGGTGAACATCTCTGCAAAGCTAACTCACAGGGAGGTTTTCAATCCACCTTTGCTTTGCCTCCCCCTTCGTCTCCTGAGCTCCTGATTGAGGAAATGGAACCATCTGCACCATCTCTTTTTGCTCAACACATACTTCATAGACCACAGGCACAACACTAGATTTTCCATGTTGCTCTGCAAACAAACACACATGAAGTGACACTAACTCTCTGAGCAGATAGGGTATTTAGCCAGTTACATAAGCAAATTTGTTTAAACTTAGCTTTGAGTACTTTGTTTGCCATTTCCCACCCAAAAGGACCATGTGTGAATGTTCTTGTGGATAAAAACACCACCTGCATCCGCTGTTTCCATTCCACCTTTTTAATCAGGCAAAATTAAACCTCCGCAGCTTTGGTCTGACATTTCAGGGCAACTGTTGTTTACAGGTAAAGGACACTTTGTAAAGATGAATCACTGCAACCTTGTCCACCTATACTGCCAGTTGGAAAACATGTCATCAACTGGACTTCACAAAGAAAATAGGTAAGAGCCTCCCACCGGATAATTACAGCCTGGATTTTAAGTTTCAGCAGGTGACAAGTTATTTACCCTCAGTAGTTTGACGAGCAGCGTCTCGTTTCTTGAACAACCGTGTCAGAAGATGCATCATGGAAAATGTGACGATCGGCTTCAGGAAGCTCAAATTATTGGCCTGAATCAAGCAAAGGCAAAATCTGAGATGATTCCTGGAGTCAATAACTGTCCAATGCGTTTTTAAAATTGGGATCAATATGAAGAACTATAATTTTTATGTAAATATTTTTCCGAAAAAACATCATGATCATTTTCTTTCATAAAAAAGATTACTTAAAGCTAAAGTATGTAGCTTTTATATATATATGTATATATATATATATAAAATGTTTTCACATATTTGTTTAAATCATCACTTGATAGAATCTGTGATAAACTGGCTTCTCTGCCTTCTCCCAGTGCTCCCAGTACTAACTGCAGAAATACACTGCTCAGTCAGAAACAACCAATCAGAGCCAGAAGGAGGGCCTTAGCGCCGTCGATCACTCGTGTACGAATGCCACTCACACCCTTCCCCTTTCTCTCTGGAGCTGGTTGATCACAACATAGCCTGCCATGAAAGCTGAGGCTAGATAACAATGATGGTGGATAAATGGTTTTCCTGGAATGGTAAGTTGTTCCTCAGCTATTAACACATTTAGCAGCACATAGATGAGGTGATAGACAGCGCTAAGTCCCTCCTCCTGGCTCTGATTGGTTGTTTTTGACTGGGAGTGGTGCATCTCATTAGACAGTAACAGCGACACTGGGAGGAGGTGACAAAGATTGATAATTTCACAGATTATCTGTCTCAAACTAACATAACAAATATGGAAGAAACATATTTTGGTAAAAGTTACAGCCTGCAGCTTTAAGATTTTTATTAAATTAAATTGTTCAGCTGTAAAAGTAAAAACATTTACCCACGCACAACGCGAAGGAAACTCAAGGGATTGGAATTAAACAGCCGTGTCCCCTTAAGAAAAAAACAAAACAAAAGACAAATCATCCAAGGGATTCATTGGGGTCAATTTGTGCAAGAGTTGTTGCATATGATCAAACCTTAACTCAACAGATAGTCTTTGGGACGTGCAACGTAGTGCGACTCTCCCATCATCTATGAAAGATGGAGGTGAAAAACTTATGCAACTCTGGACAAACTGCGGAAGCTTTTAGACGTCGCAGGGAACGAGTGCCGGGAAGCTAACAGTGATCCGGTGTGACTGATTTTTTTGGCTGGGCAGTGTGGGCAGCTGTCAAACGTCATACACCTGACCCAGGAAACCCAGATTCATTCAGAAGACTGGACCCTCCACTGCAAATCCAGTATGTGATGCTTCAGATTCACTGTCTGCAAACTGTTAACTTCCTCTAAGTTTGGTTTGTGCTTGAAAAGTCTTCAAAAGTCTGGAATTTTCTCCTTTTAGACATAGTCTGTCATAGCATCTCCTTGTCATAGTGATTTGCCACTTTGGCACAAGAGTTTGCAGACCAGAAAGTCCATCTTCTCTTCTGTCCAGCCACTCCTCTTTCTGCCTTATGACATTCTTGTACACTTGCAGAAGTCGGAGAAAAAAGCGTTAAAAAACTGTTAATGACAGCCACAGGCTCTGACCACCATGTTGCGGTACTTCTTGAGGATGACGTTGGAGCTGTCGTCAAAGTACAGCACTGAGATGCCATTCAGCTGCGTTGGGGCACAGCAGGGCTGGGGGACTGTCTCCGGGTTGATGAAGTGCACCTGCGGTCGGAGGAAGTATGAGTCAATTTCAGAGCACGTGGAGGTTGTTGTGAAAGTGCTAGAGATCAGGGACTGTTTGGGACTTACCAGAGTTTGCACGATGGCGTGATTGGTGGCATTCATGTCAGAGTTAAGAGGGAATGAACATTCCCCCTCACAGTAATACGCAGCATACCCCTCCGGCGCTATTATCCAGTCCTGATCAGAGGAAAACCACAATCACAGTCACTGATGCTGCCTACAAAAGCAACTGCGTGTAAAATGAAATTCTTTGCTTTGTACCTGCCATCCTAAATCTCTGAAACTGACATACAGCTCGTGTTTCTTACAGCCCTCTCTTGACAATCCAAGGGAGTCTGAAACATGCAAAGCCAAAGTTTTAGCACAAAACAATGGGGAAACCTTCGCTCCATGCTGGCAATATTTAACCTCTTAAGTACCAGTTCCAGCCTCTGCTGCCTTCAGTGCTTCTTGGACCGCCTTCTGTTGCTTGGAGCGGTTTGACTGGCGTCCTTTTTGGCCAGAGGCCGAGCGAGTGCTGCGGAACCGCACCTCGTTGACTTTAAAAAAGACAACGAGAAAAGGCTGCTTGTCTTTAGGCCCACTCCCAGTCAGCAGCCCAGCTCTTCGGGGATCCTTCTTCTGGCCTTTGCAGGGCAAAAGTTAAGTCAAAGTTAAGTTTATTTGTGTAGCACATGTTAGCAACAAGGCAGTTCAAAGTGCTTTACATCATAAAAAACATTGTAGCCAATTTATTAAAAACCATCATCAAAATCATCAAGCAAATATGCACCAAATATGTTGATCAGCAACAGTTGTCTGATTTTTTTGAGGAAGACCTGTTGTAGTAATCAGTGCCACTAAATAGGATGTTAGACCTTTAATCCTATAAATGTTCTTCAGACGATAGAAGGTTGACTTTGGAATTGGTTTTTTTGTGTCGATGAAGGTTCAGGTCAGAGTCCATAACTACACTCAGATTTAAGGGCTAGTTTCCAGTTGTAATAACAGAAGCTGTATGCTGACTCTCGATCTTTCCTCTTCAGGTCCAAAGATGATTAGTCCAGTTTTGGTTTTGTTCCGCATCTGAGAGGTATGGCACATCTCCACACTGACCTGTTCTAAGCATCTCTTCAGTGCATGGATGGGTACGAAGTCACCTGATGAAGTTGTAGTGTAAAGCTGTGTATCATCTGCATAGTAACGGTACCTAATCTTCTTTTGAAGCATGAAGTGCTGGCTAAATATGGCAAAAATACATATCTAAGTTCAAATAAAACTGGGAATTATTCTTCTACAGTAAATGTGACCATACAATAGAAAAATGCAGAGATCATCTCAGATCATATGAACACTATTTATAAACCCTTGAACTGCTATAACTGGCTTTAATGTTGATATCAATCAAAGTTTATTGGGTTTTACACATACACCTGGCAGTTGTGGTTCTGCTACTAATAATGTTCCGGTTCATGTAGTTACCAAAACAAGAACAAGTATGAAAATGAACAAAGAAGCTTTTATCCAGATTCCCTTTAAATGTTTAGTTCTGGTTTATCTTCAATAAATGCAAACTTTGCAATACCAGTGCATGATTAAAGTGTGTACTGACCATTGTTGTCCTCAAGGACCAGGTGCAGTCCCAGGTTCTGCTCAGGACTGAGCTGCCACAGGGTGCTAGTAGCGGTCAGATCAAACACAAGCCATCTGTCGTCTGAAGGCCAAACATCTCGCTGATCCAGCAGAAGCAGCTCCACTTCACTGGAAGAGCAAAAATGTAATGTAATATTCAATCAGTAACAATGTTTCTGCACGTCAGCTAAGACGGTTTGCAGTGTTCTTGTTTTAAAGCTGATTTGACTCCACTCAACAAAAAGGGAGAAAAGAGGTTACCAATGAATAATCTAAACGTAATCTCACTTTAGAAACCCAGGAACTTTCACTGAAAAATAAGGTCAGTCTCACCGCTTCTTAAAACTTGGTGAAATACAACAAGCATTTTCAAGTAAAAGATGACACGTCCAGTTTTTGTTGCAAATAGAGAAAACTGTATTTATTTCATACGACAAGATAATTGAAAATGTATAAACCATTCTTGAAATCTTTATTTGGTGTTTAGGTTATAATGTGCAGCTCTGGAAAAATGAAGAGCCCACTGCACTGAACCCCAGTGGAAACCTCCTGGTTGTTCCAACAAATATTGATTTCTGAGTTAAAACATTAGTATTGATGTTTCTAAATGAATATGAATTTGTTTTCTTTACATTATTTGAGGTCTCAAAGCTCTCCATCTTTTTCGCTATTTTGACCATTTCTAATTTCCTGGAAATAAATACTAAATTTTTGCTTGGAATTTCAGAGACATGTTGTCAACATTTCATAGAGTAAAAGAACAATGTTCATTTTACTCAAACATAAACTTATAAAGAGCTTAATATATGATAAAAAAAAAAGAAGCTAGGTCACTCTCCAAAACCACTTTTTCCCTTAAACAGGGATTCAGCTCTCAGACTTCTCGTCTTTCTAGTGAATTTCAAAGACAATTGAGGTGCTTGCAGACGTCAAGGTGACTTGTCCTGCTGCCTTCGGGTCCGTTTGGGGTTGTCTGTGAATGACAATGGTGGTATTTTTACCACCATCATCAGACTTACTGGCACAAATCAAACACCTAAGTACTGAGCTTCTGGCCCCACAGTGATCGCCCTTTTTTAATGGAAATGAAGGTTTTTACTCTTATTCGTGCTGTTGGTTCAGTGATACAGAAAGGCTGAATGTCTTTAGAACTATTCAGAATTAGTTCAAATTGTGCATGCTGTATGCAGATGATGTTTTTCTTTAACATTGATGCCGTAGTCGTATCAGCTGTAGTACAGTTTGCAACAATTGCAGCTGCAAGTCTCTGGAGCTATGTTCCCACAAACGTTGGCAATCAAACTTTTGTCCATTCCTTGTTGCAGAAACGGTTAAAGTCAGGAAGGAGAGAATCAGTCATCAGGTCTTAATGGAAATGCTCAATTGGACTTTGGTTTCAAATAAATCTAAATGCATGTGACTCCTGTTGTTGTATGGCTTGGTACAAATGTTAGATGAGACTTTTCATGGCTTTCTTTCAACTCTTTGCCACTCTTCTCTAAAAGTCGGTTTTCTTAAGCACAAGCAGCTGTCAGGTTAACCGATTCTCAGATGTCTGCAGCTCCTCCACCGTTACCTTGGACCTCTTGGTTATGATTAATTCTCCCATTGGTCCCATTGTCAGTTCAGGTAGAGGGTCATGACTTGGCATGTTTGTGGTTGTGCCAAAGTCTTTCCATTTTCAGATGAATCGTCAAAACAGTGCCATGCTAAATGTTCAGAGCTTGGGATTTTATTTTACAACCCACCCCTGATTTAAACTAATCCCTGACTTGTCTGCTGTGTTTCTTAATCTGGACGTTTGGTCATTAATGTTTTCTAATAAACCTCTGAGGCCTTCACAGAACAGTTGGATTTATGGAATCTGTTTACCAATGAAGCAGCTTTTGAAGACATTTGGTTGCATTGGGTTGGATTTTTGTTATTAAAGGAGTTCAGGGAAAATAATCCTTCTTTTAAGATGTTTACAAGTGAAAATCAGGTATAATTTCTCTTCCGATTTATAACTAGGCACTACTTTGTGTTGATACACTGGCATAAATGAAGATAGTGTGAGAATGACTTCGGAACCATTTAATATAGAATTATGTTACATGTTTGAACGTCTTCTTAAATAATTTTTTACCCTTTGCCAGTGAGGGTAAACTTTTGTATATGTTTTCATTTAAAGCCTGAGAAAATATATATATTTTTAAAAAAAATTAAGGTCATTACTGAATCAGCCTTTTTAACAAAAGAACCAAACAGGATAAAATATGTTGTCTATCCCATCGGAGAAGAATTCCACGAGACAATTGCTGATTGTTTTGTTTCAGCATTAAATAAATTATTGCTCAAATTACAACTTTTTTCAAGACTTGTTCCACAGAACAGCAGATCTGCTGGGAGCAAAGCAAAAGTTTGAGGCCTCTTCCAAACGTTTCAGCAAAGGTCGTGTTTTAAGTGCCCGAGGTTTTGGTTAGTCCGAAAAGGTGTAACTTTAGGAGTTTGCTCGTCGAGCTGTAATTAAAGACGGTGTTTTGAATACCCGAAAGTGGCGAAGAAGAAGCAAAACAGAAGCTGGCAAACAAAACACAGCTAGCGAGATGGGCAAAACGAAGGAGCAACTGCATGTGCGAAGCGGTGAAGTCCGAGGGGTATTTGGTATCACTCGTAGAGAAATTGCAGGTCTCCTGGGAACAGTCTTGTTTGGACTCTGTGAAAGTCTCTGTGTTTTCTGCAATTAACACTAACATCTGACTGCAGAAACATTTTGGGCCTGACATTCACGCAAGCTGAAACGGCATGCGTGGGGCCCGGGTGCTTATCCAGACCGCATGAGGATAATCGGACAAACCGATCCGACGTTTATAGCTCTTTAAAGGTCGCCTGAAAAATGTTTTCCAATCATTTTGCTCAGCATGATGAGTTAAGGGACTTCTACCTCGTCACAATGGAAGCACCGAAAAATAAAAAAAAAACCTTTACTGTTCCAGCCTCCACAATGCTGGAGTCCATCCAGTCTGGGAGAAATTAAACATATCCTCGTGTTAGCATCCTTTTTCCTTTTTTTTTTATTGCGATAAACAAGTCTGGAGCTCATTAAAGTCAGACCCAACCGGTTAAGATCCAGTCTGTTCGACTCCAAAACTGCAGAAAGTTTTGACACAATCATTAATGAGAGAGTGATGGAAAACAAGATGCTTAACTGTTTTTGTGGTTGGGACTGTTGGAACTTTTGAGGGGGGTCTGTGAAAATGTGCTGAGCATGACAGCAGGACGTGTTCACCTGTCTGGAGGCTCCTGAAGGACTTGGTAGACACTGACTCGGAAGGTTTCGTTCCCGTCATGCTCCCCGATGAAGTCCTTGTAGATCCTGAACTCTGCAGCGGTGATGGCCTCGCCCTCTGGAATACGGGAAATGTCGAACCGAAACACCTGTGTGTTCAAGTGGACCAGGAGGTCAGGATCCCCGTCAACTGGCAGAAGGAAAAAGAGAAAGAGAGAGAGACAGCTTTGATAGAAAGCTTCCAGGTAAAACTTCGTCCAAATGACGAAGCCACACTCATACATGCAGAATTAGTCTAAAATGTATCCGTCTGCCCATCAAGTTGGACCAGATTCTGTGGAAAACAAAAGCGTGATAGTACCCCACAGCGTGATAGTACCACCACCATGCTTTATCTATTAAATGGTGTTCAGGACGATCCACCATCAAGCCTCATCTGTTCAGAGAGCCTTTGCTGTTTCTCTACAAACTACAAATACGTTCTTTTTGCAACTCAAGCTTTCTTCCTCCTATTTTTTCCTCTTTAAGGCAAAATTTGGTTGTGCACAAATAATCTCCACAACTTTGATTCTTACCTGTCTGTGTTGCACGCTCTACATGATGCGGATATTTCATAAATCTTCTCTAATAAAGCCCCCCAGCCTTTACAGATCTGCTTAGATCTGCTAATCACATGTTTTAATTATGTGAATTTTTAATAATAATAATAATAATAATAACAATTAATTTAAAAAAATTCCATTAGATTGCAAACGTTGTACTTTTTTTTTTTTTTGCAATTTTGTTCACAAAGATTGACTTTTTCATGGGAAAAATTTGCTTAAAAAAAAGAATAGAACAGAATAGACTTTATTATTTCCCAAGGGGAAATTGCTTATTTATTGACAAGCTACTTTATAATGTAAATATAAATAAATACAATAGTACTTTACACATACAAGTGACAAAATAAAATAATAATATTTACAGAAGTGTGACATTGTAAGCAATTTAAATAGAACTAAATATATTTAGTTATGATTATAAATATATTTATAAATAAATATATAAATAAAAATAAAACAAGGACAAGTATGAACATTAATCTACAAATAAATCTATAAATTAGTCCAGGGAAAATTTTAATATTTAAATTTAAAGACTAAGATTTGGGCATTAAAATCTGAGGGGTACAGGTAGTAGTGATTTCCTGTAGTGCGTTTTGGTGTCATCAGTCTCCAAGATGTGCCACCGGATATCATTGTTATTATTATTATTATTATTATCATCATTATTATTTATTAACTTTTTGTGAAAGTTTTTTTTTCTAAAATCACCTAAAACAAAAATGTAACACTACTTTTTAAAAATTATTTAAAAATGGAAACTAATTTCCTGTGGTACACATGTATAAAAGTTAGTGTTACCCTGTTTTAATTTTTTTTTTTTTTAAAGAGATCCAAATAAAGTGCTTTGGGTTGTGAAAGGTGGTGACCCCAGGTCTACCCCATAAAATCCCAAATGAGATGCATTCAATTGTGTGGGCATATGGCAATAAAAGGCATAATAAAAAAAATGCAGTTTATTATGGTAAACCAGTCGGTGGTAAACTGTTGTTTATTTAAACGTCCCTCTGCTGGGTGTTCCGCTTCCGGAAGCGCTCTGTCAGAAAAAAAATATATATAAAAAAAATCCTACTTCCATGAGTGGAATGACTAATGTAAACATTATTTAACTCAAGCACCCCCCCTTAAATGCCACTATGGGGGGTGGAAGGAAGATTAAAAAAAACACACTTTGGCTTTGGCTTTCCGTTTAAAATCGCACACATGTGCTGACCACAAGAAAAGGGCCCATTCGGGTTCTGCCCGGAAAACCGCAGCAGCAAGTGCACTTCCTCGAACGCGCAACACAAAAGTACGGAAAGCCACACGCCCATTTCAAGCGCGCCCTCACCGCCTGGGTCGGCTCCCACCACACCTCCGTAATCATCGTGCAATGCGTCGCCACGCAGTGATTTCCTTTTGATTGGAGAGAAGAAAGCGGAACAGCGGTAACCGGTGGCACCACAAAGGTTTCCACCCATCCTGAAGGTTGGTTTTTTTTCCTCCTTTTTTCCCCCCCAATGGTTAAAAAAGAAATAAATAAAAAGCAGAAGTTGTACAAAAGCTGTGGCGTTCCTTTAGCAACCAGGTGTACCCTCGAGAGATCTTTCCAGCTTGAAGCACCAACTATCCATCTGTACCGATGACGTCATCCGGCGATCCCGCGGACGGTTTTATCGATGTCTGAGAGGAACATCCTTCATGTTCTCATGGACCCTGATGCTAAAAAAAAAAAGAAGAAGAAAAAGGGGGAAAAAGAGAAAGAAATCCGGAGCGTTTCTTTTACGGCACCGCACGATGACTCACAGTCCTCTAAAAACCCCTCTTAACAACATAAAAACACACACATGCCAGGAGCCCTGAGAGTGCCGCATTCTGAACCCTGCTAGTCATTTGTTTGACCGCAATTAAATGCTGCAGGGGGAACGAGGGGTGATTTTATGAAAGCAATAATTGCTTGTAAGGACTTGGTGTGTTTACGTTTGGGCCCATTAGCTGCACAGATCAGACCTCAGATATGCAAACTTCCCTCTGGGAGACATTTCGACACTACAGATTGCTCCCGACGCTGCAGGGCCACACAGCAACACGGCTATAATGAACCTATATGGATTTTTAAAAATGTTTTTAAACAGTAAATTTTTTGTCACAAAGTCGGAGGTCGTAATTAAGCGTTATGAAAGGTTGTTATTCGATAAGTGAAGCGAATTGTGAAATTCCTTATAGATGTAAAACTCCGATAAGAAGTTTTACATCTTATTGGAGATGTAAAACCTCTGTGAAAGTGGCGTTGCTGGTCTACTTCTGCAAACTTTGATGATGACGTTGATATTCATATAAAAAAATTAAAAAAAAAACAATAAAAAAAACAAGGACAGCAATTAAATAAACCACCCATGAATTGAGTAATAAGTATGTGCATGAAAGTTTATAGCACACTTCCTGGTTTGGCTCAAAAAGCATTTCTTGATTCTTCGGCAACATGTCAGGTGCATCATCACCAGATATCATAAATCCATATGGTTCATGTGGAGAACACTGGGTGAAGTTTTCAACCAAAACAAAAGGTTAATATGACTAGACAATCCTTAAATTGTTAGGATTTTCAAGGAGTGAGACTGAGAGGTTATTTTACTAATTGTCCCCTAACAATATGAGACAGAGCTCATATTCCGGAGATTTCTTTTCTTTTTTTTTTTTAGAAAAGTAGACCAAATCAATTGTCATAACCAGCATTTAATCATCAGAGCACTTATAAAATCCAACCGGAGAGTGCTGGTTTGTTAGATCTCCCACTTACTGATTACCATCTTCTTGACTTGCTGCTTTTGCTGGCACCGCATAATAGCGCGACCACGCACTGAAGTGTTTATTTACAGCGAGCCTGTTTGTCATTTATGTCCCATCTCAAATCATCGGCAGCATCGGCGTGTCACATTTAGAAGAACGTCTTGAAACGATTGTAAAGCCACCAGGAAACAATGCCTTCAGACAAATGCGGTGGAGAAAACCAGCCGAGCTCAAAAGGAGAAATGCCACCCACCAGTTGTCTGTATTTTGTCTTTTTCCTCCCTCTCCTGCCTCAGAACTCCCCAAATGTGGAACCGCATGAATGTACCTTTGGTGTTTAGAAACATATTTCCACATCTCGTTAGCTAAAGTAAAAAGTTCACCACCAGAGCTGCGTGAAATGGGACGTTCTCACGACGTCCAATTGTTTTACTGTCGACTTAACGTGAATCCCGATGCTGATATGAGGGGTGGTAAAAAGGAGTTTCATTCTCTCCACCCGGTCCACACCCTGAGGCAGGTTTGCTGGTGAAACAAAACAAGCATAAACACCATACCTTCCGCTTGCCGCTTGCCGCTTCCCCCACCACACACACACGCTATCTTTGTGGGGACTTTCCATTGACTTCCATTCATTTTATAGCCTGAACTTAGCCCTTATCCTAACCCTAACCAAAACTCAATTCACACCTTAGTCCTAAATCTAACCCCTGACCCAAAAACAGCGTTTCCCCTTGTGGGGACCAGGCTTCGGTCCCCACAAGGAGCAGTGGGTCCCCACAACATCGTATGTGTCAGGGGAATGGTCCCCACAAGTATTACAAACAAACGCGCGCACACACACATTTCAGAGCTTTCCTCCTCTAAGGCAAACAACTTGGATTCCTCCCTTTATGAGTTCAATGCCGCTTCGGTTTCCCCGACTTTTCATCTGTCACCGAGCGATCACAAATCACTGGAGCACAATGCACAGCGGCGGCTGGAATAACTGCAGGAAACTCACAGTTAAATTGTAAAGTTGAGCCAAGAAATCAGATGTATGCATGTGGCCACAACCTGTACAGCATGGCGACGATTAGTCACAACGAAAGTGATCCACAGTTTCCTACTGACACACAGCTAACAATTTACAGGTGTATGTTTTCAAAGGAAGTACGCTGTCTTTTAATTATACAGTTTGAAGGATCAGGAATAAATAAGACCTGGCTTCTACCATGTTCCAAATTCATTTGAATCTAGCCTCAATTATACAAAACCGCCTAACAGACTCCACATCCTTCTTTTAAAGGGGCAGTAGTATGTCAAATTTACTATTTTGAGCTTTACGACATGCTATAATGTTATTCCCTTATCAAAATCACACCTGCAGTGTTGCCTTCATTCTTTCATGGATGTTTAAGAAATCCTTTAATCTCCCATGGCAACCATTCAGATGTACCAAACGCCTGGGTGGACGTAGCCCCGCCTTCGATTATGATGCTCCTCCTCTGAGGTGCAGTTTCCAAGCTCACCTTCAGAGCAGTAATCTCTCGCATCTCCCCCTCTCTGGTGACAATCAGCAATTGGGATCATCTCAGTAAAAATACAAATTTTCTTCTTTTGATTTTCTCGTGAATTAACACAAACCAAGAAGAAAAGACAACAACATGAGCAGTCTTAGATGAGAAATTCAATTTGGAACGAGTTTTATGATCACAATTATTCTTCACACAGAAAGATGATTTACGAGTGGAAGACATTTTGAAACAATCTTCCCAGGCATAGAAAGTCATTGCCAGAATGTCCAACTTTCTTCATACATCACTTAGCATGTTAGAAAAGTTTAATTTAATGACAGTACAATTACAAAGAACTCCAAAAAAAAGTCATGAAAGACGAACGGCTATTTCAGCAGGAATGCCACAATAAAAGAGTTTTCTTCCCAAAACGACTTAAGGCCGAACATTGTGGGTTTGCACAGCTGCGTCGTAATGAACCACACAACCTCTGGAACAATGTTCTTTGAACTGCTGAGACCCCCAAAAAAATGAGAAGTCTGGCTGCTCAGAGCACAGGCTGCATCAGGACGAATACAAATGTCAAGCACGGTGGTGGAGTGCTGATGATTTGGATTTGTTTTAAAGGCACAAGACCTGGAACTCACTGGGAAAAGGCCTCCATCTTTATACCAATTACTTTTTAAAGTAAAAAAAAAGAAAAGCCATTGATCATACATAAAAACTAAAAATCTTTATAAATCCAAAAAAAGAGTTAATCTAATTAAGCGAGAGATGGTATGAAAGTGAAACTACATGTTAAAGAAGTCTCAAAAAGCTACTGGAATATAAAGTTGTTTTGTTTTTTTCCACATATTACAACATTAAATCAGGTTATTTTTTAAAAAATATATTTTATTCTGCTTTTTTAATGTTTTTGTGAATTTGCAGGTAAACACTGACAAATGATAGAGGAAGTTCTTTCTTTACTCTGAAATGTTTTGTTGTTCTTTGTGGGTTAGATGGCGTCACCTTATAAAAATATTATTCAAAGAAGTGATTTTTTTTTTTTGTTTCTTTGTTTGTTTGTTTTTTACCTAAATCATATTTTGGGGGAAAGTGTGTGTGGGAGGGGGGGGTTGTTTTTTCAAAATCACTTTTGGTAAAAAAAAAAAAAAAAAAAAAAAAAGACTTAGCCCATTAGGAATGTGGTGATATTAAATATAAAACTGCTCAAAAGTCTTGAAAATACCTTTAAAATAATAATAATAATAATAATAATAATAATAATAATAACAATTGTTAAAGATACTGTGTTGTTTTTCAGATTAAACATTTCCATTTCTCACACAGGGCAGCTTAATTGTTACAATCATCAGTGGGAGCACTCACCGAGGTTGACGAAGCTCATCACCGTGTCCGCGTCGTCCAGGAAGCGGCTGTCCTGCGGGCTGACCGCCGCCGACGCCTGACCCTGCAAAACCGCCCTGTACTGCGAGTAAGCGTGCGGCTCTGCCTCGGTGGAGACGGTGTTGTACAGATCCAGCATGAACATCGGAGCGGCGTTGTGTTTGGCGTGAGCGTGCGGCCGCGGGCGGTGCGGCAGGCCCAGGACTGAGAGGATCTCCCGCTGAATCTCCCTGCGCTCTTGGCTCCGCAGTCTCCGGTGGATGAAGCTGGAGGGCACCTCGTTGTCCACGGAGAAGTTGGAGAAGGAGACGCGCGTGGCCGACGTGCAGGATCCCCAGCACGACAGCAGGAACAGGGCGGTCGCCAGCATTTTATTTGATATTTCTTTTAAACTCCCTCAACTTTTTACGCACGGCTCTAATCCCAAAAAGAGACTCCGGAGACGCGGTCTGTTCCTCAGGCGGTCCTCCGACATGTGCAGAGAGCTGAAAACACGCCTCCCAATAACAACGCCGTGTGTCATTCATTCATTCATTCATAATTCCCCCATTTGCTCCGCAGCGTGCAGCCGTGATTCAGCCGCGCGCGCTTCTCTGACGGCTCCACGGGGAAAGGATTTTTATTGCGGCGCTGCGTCAGAGGAGGGGCGCGAGCGGTTCAGAGAAGGACAAACACGCAACATTTAAACAACAAACTCTCCATAAAGTTTTGTAAAATTGAATCCAGCAAAAAGATACACGTTTAACAGACGAAACAGACCTCAACAAATGGGTTTAATTTCAGCCATTTTTGTTTACATATTTAACTAAATTCTTTATTCTAAAGTGTTATTGTTTTTTTTTTCTTTGCTTTGGCATCCCGTGCTTAAAAAAAAAACAAAATAGAAGAAACTTTAAAGATCTTTTCTAAAAAGGGCGACATATTCAGGGACAAATCTTGTTGTATTTCCTGAATAAACCCAACTTACAAACAGACACAATGACGCAGCTCGAGTCTCAGGGCAGTTCTACACTTTTACTAAGTGAATTTACTTCTCACTGATAATAAAAACCCTTATGTACGGGCCTCACCTACTGACAAAGAAGAATCACAAAACATCTTCCATTAAATGCACATCAAAATATGTGTTAAGAAATTTTTTTATTTATTACTATTTTTTATTATTATTATTTTTTGCAAGCTAATTGTGATACAATCGAATTGTTAAACATTCCACTCACAAATGTGGGGAAAAAAACTAATTATTTTAATAGCTTGTATTTAGTACCCTTATTTATAGTGCATGGAGGAGCGGATGGAAGACAGAAAGTGCCACTTATCTTAAATGAACGGGTGTGAACCTTTGATATTCCCTTGAAGGCTCGAGGGTCAGAGCGCCTTCTGGTTTGGATAAGATTGCTTCAGGTGCTGCCATTTAAAGTGAGATCAAGTGGATCAGCATTTAAAGTCCCTTTCTTTCGCATTCGGGACTCTGCGGCCAGCTCTTACACAAAACCCCCCTATCTGTCTATCGCAAAGTGATTTGAATTGTTGTGAACAATCTGCATTGAAAAAGAGGCAAATCCCATAATCCCTTTTACGGCGCAGAACTTCTTTGAACCGAGACAATAAAGGGAGGCCCGCCCTAATTGCTGAGTGATCAGCGGCAGTCTGGGTACATGACGGGACATGCAAATGTGCTTCCAAAGAGACGCAGCAGCTCTGCTTTAACAGAGAACACGGGAGCAGGCGAGAAGCGAGGCCAGCTTTTAAGTAAAGCGTAAGAAATAGACCGCTGCTATTTGTACACCTTCAGTTTAGTTTTTCACATTTCACCCTTTGTCTTTATTGTGTTGTAGCGAGGTTTTATGAGGTGAACCAGCATAAAGATGCACATAACTTTAGACTCCGAAGACACTTTGCAAGTAAAAATCTGAAATATAATATGTACATGTGTATTTACTTCTCTTAAAGTCAAAACTTACCACCTTTCACAAGTATTCTTCTTTTGCCAATTTTGTTTTCATATTATTCTCAAACTGAAAGTTTTCTCAATCAGAATTAGGTCTTTACTTAGACTGGACCACATGCTTTGACCTGAACCATCATTGTAGCTCTGGATCAATGTTCAAGGTCTCTGCCCCAAAAAATATCAGTATATTTCACGCCAATAAAATAAATAAATGAGATCTATAAGTATGATATGAAGTTTCAGTGAAAACAGCAATTTGAACATTTGTGCATTTGTTTTAGGAAAATCGTTATTTTCCTTAAGTTAAAACATTTTCATTTAAAGTGAAACATTGATTTCAGCACCATATTGATCAACATTATCAATGCCATCTAAATATGAAAGAAAATGTGTTTTACTCATAATTTTACGGTGGATTTCTGGAAACCACAGCTGACGCCGTTTTTACTGTAGAATTGGCTTTTTTTCATTCTTAAGCAGTCAGATGAACATTAAATATGTAAAAGCAAACCAATAATAATTAAACAAGGCGGTATCATCATGGCAAAAAGTAACACACCCTGTCATCTTTGGCAGAACACTGTGACTTCCACAGCTTTGATCCCAATACTCGCCTACTATTCATTACTGGAACACATGAAAAACAACAAACACGCTTCAGAGACATAACAGGACATAACAATGGATTTTAATTCAAGTCATCCGTGTAACAGGCGCTGAATACAAACGCACTCCACAGTTGAAATATGTATATTCATAAAAAAAAGTTGAAAGCCATTGTCTTCTTTTCGTTTCACAATTATCTACTACTTTGCATTGGTTCATCTAATAAAATCCTGATAAAATAATAAAAAAAAATTTTTTTAATGTTATCTTCAAAATAGGATTTTCATGAGCAGCATTTGAATTAGCAGAAAACACAGTTTGAGTCGCAGCAGACTTTACACAGCTGAAGATGGTTGCAACCGGCACATGCAGGTCAAGTAATGTGACTCATCCCTCGCAAACTCAAATAAACTCTCGAGTCGTCCATTTGGGACACAAACATTTATAAATCTTAACATCCCCTCAACTGTAATTATTTAGACTGCAGCTTGTTTGTCGAAATTGGTTTAATTGTGTTTGGATGTAAACAGACACAGCTACACAATGTAAAACAGACTTTTCTGTTGTCTTAAGTGATATAAACACAACATTTCTTTTTTTTCCCCATCATATGCCGATAGTTAGTTTCATGAATTAAAAAGCAAAATACAGATTCCATAGGCTCTATGAATATTTTGTATTCATTAAAATGTAAAAAAGTATCATGTAATATAATAAAATCAGAGAAATTAGTACAGTTGGGAGATCATTCACCTCTAAAGAAGCTTCCAGGTTGAATTCTTCCGGATATTTTTCAGGAATTCCTTTTATATTTCACATTTCGATCCAGCAGGTGGCGATAATGAGACGATAAGCTGGTTTGCGAACAGCTAAAGAATCGCCGAATAAAACGAAGTCATCAAACTGCGACACAGACGCACTGCAGTGGTAAGCGCCACACCTTCGCTCTCTAATAATATATGTTTATTATATTTAGACCATGTGCTAATAGTTTAATTTAACCCATTAAAGCTTCGTGTATTAGTACAGCTTCCGTAAACAGCTGCTAATATTAAAATGATGAATGAAGAAGTTGAAAATGTGTTTAGCCCCGGAGCTAAAGACGGACGGAGCTAACATTAGCGTCTGAACTGCTCATTCGCGTTTATTTCTCAACTTTATTAAACCAAGACAAGTTGCATATACCTTTAGGTCTTTGTCAAGTGCTATGTATAATTAGTCATTTATTATTTTATTTGTTTAAAACTGGGTTAGAGTAGATTATATTCAGTCGGCGCTGACATGTTAGCAAGACCGTTACTTTAGCTGTAAAGCTAGTCCATATTATATCATAAAAATAACCTTCTAGTTTAATCTGTGACAACATATATGATTGTGTACTGCCATTTGCAAATGTAATTTGTCTGTAATGGATAATTTAAATAATTAATATGAAAGTAACGGGTTGTTTTAAGAATGAGAGCTCATCTTTGTGGCTTTTCCCGCAGCCGTACATTCAGTGCGAATTTAATGCATTATGAGTTTGTTCGGAACGGCTTCCAGCTTCGGAACAGGAGGGACTGGTGTTTTTGGAAGCACGACAACTGACAGCCATAATCCCATGAAGGTACACTGTTGAACGCAGTGCAGTAATCGTGACTCCTGTGCATCCCGACCCTGACCTGTTCGCCTGATCTTTTCTTACAGGATGTCGAAGTGACCTCGCCTCCGGATGACAGCATCAGCTGCCTGGCGTTCAGTCCTCCAACCATGCCAGGAAACTTCCTTATAGCAGGATCCTGGGCTAATGATGTGAGTTAGTTGTTCAGTCAGTCAATAGAAATCTGTGTAGACAGAAACCAAGGATGGATTTTGTGTTTGATTTGTGACCCTGTATGCTTGTTAGAGAGCAGCTGCTGTAAAATGTTACTATAGTAGAGCTCTAAAGGTCTGTTCCATGGAGAATGGTGGGTCCTTACTTTGACTGGGACAAGCTGTCAAATCATTGGATGCAGTGTTTATTTTGTAATAAATTATTTAAGTAGTATTCACATTTTCAATATTTTAATGTATATTTGGTGATTTTAATACTGCACAAAAACACAGCATGTTTTCCTCATATTGTGCAGGTCTATTTTGGATGCTGTTGTTTAATTTGTGTAATAAACATACATTACAACAAACAGGCTCTTTCAAAAGGTCTGGCGTTAGTCACATTTAAAGAAGATGAAGAAAGGCAGTCCCATTTGTCTTACATTGTTGTTGCACGATGGAAAACATCCTTCTCAAACATGCTAGTAATACAATCGTGTCAAGTGCGACTAAATAAAGGTTGATCGTACAAAACGTTTTGTGTACAAGCTAAAATGTTTGTGACCGACCTGGAGGAACGCTTTGGGTTGCTGTCTTGTCGAAACCCAACAGTGGTCCGAAAGCCAGACTTGCGGCACTTTATTTCTTTTTTTCGAACAATTTCTGGGTTTTAGAAGTTTTGCTTCAGGGACTTGAAGGTATTTGTCGCACATGCATCCTCTTAGATGACAAGCGGAACGCAGCTTCGTTACCACTAACCGGACAAAGGTCACACATTCTCAGTGGCATTTTGTTGTTTCTGTGTGATTTTCAGGTCAGATGTTGGGAGGTGCAGGACAATGGACAGACCGTCCCCAAAGCCCAACAGATGCACACGGGTCCGGTGCTGGGCGTCTGCTGGAGCGACGTAGGTGTCATCTTACAAAAATAAAACACCCGGTTCATAATGGTGCTTGAAATCCTTGAAAACTTGGTGTCTTCAAGGTTTGGAAAGTGTTTGGTTTATGTACAAAGCCATTGATATTTCAGCAGAAGAGTTATGTAATAAAAAGCAATCTAACGCTTAAAGTCCTAAACTTTGATATATTTACAGGTAAAAAGAGATATTTTAGTTCACCTAATAAAAAGACGGACACTTTTTTTCACTGTCTGGAATTAAATTAGACTAAACTTTTCATGTTTTAGGTCAGTTAGAATTAACAAAATTATTTCTATTTGCTAAATGCCAGAAAACGTGGCAAGAAAATTCTTTTTAGAGATTTTTTGTAACTTTGTGTGTGCATTTTGTTTAAATATTTAATTTGACCAGCCATGTCATGGAGGGCCGTTGTGAACTAATATTTTAGTAATCTAATAATCTATCGATTACTCTTACGATTAATCGAGTAATCTAATAAAAATTACTCGAGGAATAATTTCAGCCCTAATGTCATTTACCACGCCTTGTATTGTTTCAGTGTGATGAATATTTATTATCGCAAGACATTAACAGTAATAGATGATGCAATAGTAAATTGAAACTTTAAAAAAAAACATTTTTCTAATTTCATTTGTACCATTTTTCTCCCCAAAGTACGAACCCTGAATCCGCGTGTTTGATATTTGCAACTGGATTGCAAGAAAAACTTATGATGTCATGCTTGTTTCTTACTCTGCAGGACGGCAGTAAGGTGTTCACTGCTTCATGTGACAAGACGGCTAAGATGTGGGATCTTAACAGCAACCAAGCGATGCAAATTGCACAGGTTGGACGAGATCCCGGCGGGTCCACCGCGCCATCGGCTTGATTTCATCTCACGTGTCTCCTCCTTTCTCTCCCCAGCATGACGGTCCAATCAAATCAATCCACTGGATAAAAGCCCCAAACTACAGCTGTATCATGACCGGCAGCTGGGATAAAACACTGAAGGTACGACGGCCTTCTTCAGGGTTTCCCCACGGAAACTGAAGTCATCCTGCGGCTTATCATGTTTTTGAGTTAAAAATGTTTTAAAGTGGATGTGTGAAAATATGACTAGGTAATTATGTGTTATTGGAAGATATTTCAGATACCTAAACACCAACTGTAAAGTCTTAAAAACGGCAAACACAAAAGCAGTTGTTTCAGTCGTTTCGTCCTAATTGAAGTGTCCAAAATTTGTTTGTCCTTTATCTGTGACTTGTCACTTTATTTGTTGAAGTTCTTAGTATGGAGACCAGTAAAGATTGGCAGTAGTTGCAGAAACAGGTGTATAAATAAACCCCTGTAACAAATAAACAATTCTTAGCCTGGTGGGGGGACAAGTCGAGCCTGGTGGCCCGCCAGGCTTATAAAACCCAGGGGGGGCGGGGGAACTCTGCTTCTTTAAACACATCTGTTTGTTGCCTTTACAGAGAAAGTAATTCCAGTCTGAGGCACATCTATCCATCTGTCTGACTTTTTGTCACATTCAGAAACATTGAGGTTTTCTCCTTACAGTTTTGGGACACCCGCTCGCCCAACCCCATGATGTCCCTGCAGATGCCTGAGAGATGCTACTGTGCCGACGTTGTAAGTCCGTTCTAACCAGCATGAGGTCATTTCTAAAAGCTTCCCAGAACTGACTGGCCCTGTTGGACGTAGGTGTATCCCATGGCAGTGGTAGCCACAGCTGAAAGAGGCCTTATAGTGTACCAGTTAGAGAACCAGCCTTCCGAGTTTCGCAGAATAGACTCGCCTCTCAAACATCAGGTGAGCCGTTTCTTTAACACTTTGAGGTTTTAAAAAAAAAAAGTTGCAACGTTTTATTGTTATGCAAATTCATTGTTTTCTGACTTTTGTTTTTCAGCACCGATGTGTTGCCATATTTAAGGACAAGCAGAACAAGCCAACAGGCTTTGCACTGGGAAGCATTGAGGGCAGAGTGGCGATCCATTACATCAATCCGCCAAACCCGTGAGTTGTTGTGAAACACACAACCTGTGCACAGGCTTCCTGCTCCAAACATTAAAAAAAGTAAAACAAACTTCATCATGTTCTCTTATTTTCTTTAGAGCCAAAGATAATTTCACCTTCAAGTGCCACAGGTCCAATGGAACCAACACAACCACTCCACAGGACATCTATGCTGTAAGTGGATCTTCTTGTATTAACACTATTAAAAGTTAGGGGTGGAATACAGATTTTCTCCACTTTTTGACCCAAGTTTGACAAAAACAACTAGCACTGCACATCACCAGGAACACATCCTGACTGGTGAAATACGGTGGTGGCAGCATCATGCCATGGGGTTGCTTGTATTCAGCAGACAGTGAAAATAGATGGAAATCAGAGGATTATTCTGAAACATGTTAAACTTCAAAGACATTTGAGCTTTAGGTTGAGGGTTCAAGTCTTTGAGAACCACTGTTATAGACTAACATGTATTTTTGTGTTATAGTGTCCCAGTCAAAGTCCAGACCTAAATGCAATTGTTAATTTTGGACAAGAAACAGAAATTCCAATCTGACGGCATAAACCTGACCTGAGAGATGCAGCTGTAATGTCAAGGCAAGGTGCTTCATAGAAACGCAAGCCACACTTTTCAGATTTATATGTGGAAACCATTCTAAAAAAGCGATGCATAATTTTCCTTGCGGAACCTGCTCTGTTGGTCTGTTACATTAAATCTTAATGGGAGACTGTACTGTTATCAACTAGCTAGATTAACGAAACAATTAACCGGATTGACCTAGAATTGATTAGTCAATTAATTATCGACTAATTTGGTAATTAGCAGCAGTAAAGCTAAAACTGTATACAATGTCCATATATATTTTGCATTTAATATAAAGAAAGCCTATTGTCTGCAGACATGTTTCCCCCCCCAACTCTTCACATGGCAGTTTTTGCTTCTCCCAGTTCAAATTCACTAAAGGAATGACTATATTGTATTTTTATTAACAAAAAAAGAATTGAATTTATTTGCATCTTTTAGTATATTTCTGATATTGTATACAACAGGCTTAAGTGGTTAAATGAAAAAGCTGTAGAAAGTGCCAGTTTTGTTTATCCGGTTAATCATCATTCCAATCGATCACTAAAATAACCGTTAGCCGTTGGCCTGGCTGCACTTCCCTTTCTCCTGACCAGGTCAACGCCATCTCCTTCCATCCTGTCCACGGCACGCTGGCCACCGTGGGCTCAGACGGACGCTTCAGCTTCTGGGACAAAGACGCGCGCACCAAGCTGAAGACCTCCGAGCAGCTCGACCAGCCAATCACAGCCTGCTGCTTCAACCACAACGGCAACATCTTCGCGTACGCCTCCAGCTACGACTGGTCGAAGGTACGAGGCGCAAAGTCGGCTCTTCACCTTACTTTATTTTACTTTTAAAGAAAAAAAAAAAGAAACAAGTCCTGATCTTCTAGGGCCATGAGTACTACAACCCCCAGAAAAAGAACTACATCTTTCTGAGGAACGCCGCTGAGGAGCTGAAGCCTCGGAACAAGAAATGGTGAGAGAAGGGCAGCCGTCGTCTATTACCGTGGAGACCGTGGTCAATGAATGAGGCTGCCCCATTTCCTGATTGCTCCTGTGGCTCTGACAGTGGGCTCTCAAGGGCATGCATGAATGTGGGCAGTAAGGACACCGAAATGTTTTTTCTTTTTATTTTGTTTTATTCCAGCCTCGCTCTGCACCCACCCGGTTTGGTAAAAACATTTTGCACTTTAAATATGTAATGTCATTTGCTCCTTATATGTGTGTGCACAAACTGCTCTTGTACTCAAACAAGGTTGTATGTACAGGATGGAGCCTTCTGTCTTAGCTAAAGAGTCTAGCCTCTAAACACGAAGTACTTAATGTCAAGAAGAGGTACTTAAAGATGTTATTTATTGCAATATTGAAGCTTAAAAATAAAAAATGTCCTAAATATAGAAACCAAGCATGTAAGCGCCTTTGCTTGTCAGACTGCTATTTTGTCTCAGAAATAACACGTGGATAAAAAACTCTTTGTGCTCTGTCAGACTGCTACCTTCCTGTCTCCAGACGTCGGACCAAGCGTGCCTTCTTGTGAGACATAGGGGAACATCTCTGCTGCTGATAGTGTGCTTTAAAAGCTTCAAGGACATGGGCTCCTTCCTTTCGAATTCGTCTTGAATTTCAATGCCGTGGCCCTCTGGTGCCATGCATGGACCAATCAGAGGGGCCAACCCATCTCGATGTTGCATGATAGTTGGCATTTTTTAAAAGTTTTTCATAGAAGGAGATGGGGGGGCTTTAATTTGATATTCGTCTTGATATTTTTTTTAATGACTATTTCAATGTGTCCATTTTCTTTTCTTTTTTTTTTCTTTTTTCCCCCCACAATTTCCAAAAACGTTTTTCATTTTCTTGTAATTTTGCTGTTATTGTTCCATTAAAGATATTGGGATGTAAAATAAATAAGTGCGCCTTTGTAAATTCTAACGTTGTGTTTACATTTCGACAAGAAAGTCAACTGTGGATCTTTGTAAAGTTCTGTTTTCGGAGCCTGTGGAGCTAAAGGTAATATTTACGGACTTGACAAAGATCTCGCCTCACATTTTGGACACTAAATGTTTTAACTACCCCCTCCTATATCTGCCCTGTCTTACTCGCAGTTAACCAGCAGGTGGAGTATTTTCCCCAACAGTTTTAGCTCAGCAGGACAAATGGGATCAAAGGTGTGTGATGAGACTCTCCAGTCCAGTTCCCCTGGATGGGTAGGAGAATTTCAGGAGGATATGAATGAGGTAGCTGGGGCTACTACAAAGGCCTTGTGTGAAGAGTGGACCAGATCTTAAGGGTAAAGGTGCGAGTTAAGTGTCTTTTTATAGAGGTCATTAGAGTGTCACCTCTTTGCCAGACTGACCCTAGACAGTTAGCAGCAGACCTCCAAGGCAACGGTGGCGGAAAGGAATAAAGCCACTACAGTCCAACGTCCCCCGCTACGCTTTCGGAGAACAACCTTCACTTTAGCAGGTTTCAGTGAAGCTGCAATAAAATCCCTTAGCTTCAGGTCTTAAAATCAGCTTGTTCTGCAGGGTTAGCATGCAGAAAAGAACCAAATGGACAAAGCGCTAACTAACTTGAGTTATTAGAAGTATTACTTTTCAGATTCTTTGGAATCTGAGCTTTACGTTATGTTTATTGTGATGTGCCGCACTACTACAGTTACAAAGGTCAATTTGCGTCCAATGCCACTAGCCAGATTAATCACTATTTATGGGAGGCATACCCAAGCAATTTACTTAGGTATATTGGAGTTATGATGCTGATTCTATGTAAATTAATCATTCATGCTTTGCCCAAACTAATAGTGTGGACTTCAGCCGCTAATCTCATGCATCGTGATAACAGGTGGCCCCACTTTGAAAATAAAGCAAATAGTTGTAATGCAGTTTGAGCAAGATTGGTTGAGCCTGGACACCGTTAAGGACAGCATGCTTTCGTTAAAAGGTTTATGGGAGAGGGGAAATCGTAAAAAAATTGCAGAAGATGATATGATCTTGAATTCTTTGAAATGGAAACCAAAAGATGGGGAAGGAGAAAAAAACAACAACTCCAGAATGTTCAGAGTAATCTCTGTTCTAGATCGTCTAACTCTTGATTAGCCAAAAACTGACATGTGGCATGAACATTGGGATTCAGAGCATAAAAAAATATTAAAACCTCTAAAATATCTAGCACTACTCCAAAAATAGCAGGCGCAATATAAAATGTTGCACATCATTTACAAAAAAAATTAAAAAATATAAAGTGACAGGAGGTATGCCTCCAGTTTGTGATAGCCAGCCCGTCGCTCAAACTTTCATCCAGTAGAAAACATTTTTTAAAAAAAAGATGTTTACTTCTGCAATAAGAAGAAATGCATATTAATTTTGAAATGTTTTAAAGGACCAGGGGCAGAAATGCTTGTTCATGGCAGATGTGCAGCTGTTTTCACTTACAGTGAGTTTTCAGAGTAATTAAATTTATTTATTTATATTTTTTTTGTGGTTTTAAAGGAAACTAGAATGATCCGTTATTGACCCATAGTGAGAAAATGTAGCTCAAGATATCTATGTTTTAAAAAAAATGATGTTAGATTTAGAACAAGCTTGGAATTTTATTTTTATTTTTTTGGTTTTATTTTGGAAAGTTGTGTTATCAGAATATGTGCACCTCTGGAAATAAGTTCATGTACGTTTTTAGTTGTTTTCAGTGTATTTGTATGTCATCAAACACTCATCATGTGTAGAAATTCTCTCTGAACATGCTCATGTAGTATTTGAACACAGAAAATGAAGATACAAATGTTATAAGCTCGTAACAATGGAGGAAATATTTGCTGGGTTTCCGACTTGCAAGTATAATTGACTATTACATCTGTCCCAGATCCAAACTCCCACAACTGAGACAATCTGAACACAGCAAATGCAAATGGTAGCACTCAAAAGAACTCTTTGTTAGTTAGTTTCTTTCTATGTTGTCTCGCCCGTGTTATGAAAGTTTGTAAAGTTTGTTTTCGAGATGGCAGCGTTTATCCGGATTAGATGATTTATGACAAAAACAAAACAAAACAAAAACATCTCTAGGTGTAAAACTACACCTAAAATAAGTTTGATGGCTATTAGCTTAAATTGTAAACATGTTTATAATGTATATCTTTCTAGACTGCCATATCTGCAGAAGAAAAATTAGCGCTACTAAGTATTACATGTAGAGGACGGATTTTGGCGACGGGTCGGTGGTATTTCCACTCTTGTTTTAGAGCAGTCCAGCGCGTACAGCACAGGTTTTTCTTTGTGCTTAAAAAGACAAAAGCAGGTGCAACTGGCATCGTGAAACGATGAGCCAATGGGAGGACCCGCTTCAACAGTTGGCAACGAGGAATCCACGGTCATTGGCCAGCGGTTGTGGTGGGGGGCGGAGTCATATTGTTTGGTATAAATACTCCTAGCACGGTTTCTTGTCATAACTACAAACCGGCTAGGCGTGCTGGCTGTTGAAGGCTCACGAGCGGCGTGAAGCGCGGATTCCTACAGGTTGCCACAACTTTTTTTTTTTTTTTTTTTTTTTTTTTTCAATTTTAGATAGTCTACAGAGAGCGAAAACAAAACGGCGTCACTCCACTAGAGAATACAGCTTGGTTTTTTGGATGTCGGGGGAACTGTTGAGCGCTTAGTGTAGTACTCTGTGTGCCTCGGTCTGTCTCTCCGGCTTGACCAATGCTCCTGCATCAGTACATGAACGGATCCCTGGAAGTCATGCCTCCCACACCGGTCCAGAAAGACACCACGTTCACCAAAATCTTCGTCGGCGGGCTGCCGTACCACACGACTGACGCCTCGCTTCGAAAATACTTCGAGGCTTTCGGGGACATCGACGAGGCCGTTGTGATAACTGACAGACAGACCGGTAAATCCAGGGGCTACGGCTTTGTAAGTATGAACAACACACACACACACACACACCCCAGCCTGTCTTTTTAACTTATCACGTTAGTTTCTGTCAGTTTGTAAAAAGTTGTTTACTGGGTCATTGGCTCCAGAACACGTTTAAAGTCTGAAGTCACTCATGCAGGCTTAAACGCATAATTGCACAGCATCTTTTGTTTTTGTCTTGCCTTGTTGCCTGGCTGGCTTTTCTGTTCGATTAATGAGGATGAGGGATCACAAAAGTTGATGGGTAACTAAGAAGATTATATTTCAGCATATGTCTAATGTCCACTCCTCATTTACACCCACCCCCCAAAAAACTGAGCAGCCCCAGCTTATTGCTCTGGAAGTGTGTATTTAGTGTGTGTGTGAGAGAGAGAGAGAGAGGCTGGACTCTTTGCTTGCTTTATATGGTTATTTCAGAGCACTGGGGAGGTTGACCTTGCACACTCTTGCTTTCCATTGTCAGGAACCAGAAGACGTGATTTACATCACATTTCTGGCTGTTGGGAAAAGAGAGAAAAAGGGACGTTAAGATGCATGCTGGAGTTTTCAGGAAAATCTATTCGACTCTCTTCAGATGTAGTTTTTCTGCTATGGAACAACTTGTCACGGTTAAATTATTTAATCGGATTAATATCGACAGCTGATCAATGCTGAAATATTTGCAAGTGCTCTTCATTCTGACTCTGCATGCCAATAACGACCCCATCAGTTTCAATGAGCTATTGCTGGCGAAATAATCAAAATCTTGGTGACCAAGTTTTAAGAACTGTATGCAGGTAAATTATAATCATTTGTCGTATAGAATATTGAACGATATTATCACAATTTCATGATTCCTCCCCCCCCCCCCCAATTCATACCCCCATTTTTTACCGCTACATTGCTACAATCTATACCCTGTCCATGTAGTACCAGCTTGTTTGACTCTGAAGTTAGGTATGTGGATGAATTATGAGCAGTCCAATGGAAAGTCAAATGTATTGTACGTTTTCTGGAAACGCAGGAGACCTCCAGTAATCGTGGGTGGTCAAAATATTTAATATCTGCAAATACTCAAAAGCCGCCCTACAAAAGCTTGTAGCTGCCTTTTTTAATAGTTTCAACACCAAATATACCTCGTTATGCATTAATGCACACAGTGGAAACCCTCTTAGCGCTTAGCTTAGCTATTGGGGCTCCAGCCAATCAGCAGCAAGAAAAATAAATGGCTCACCTGGATTGGCTGATTTAAAAAGTATTACTTGGGCTATGTATTTCAGCTTTCCAACCTGCATCTTTTGACGTTTTTTATTTATTTTTATTTTTTTAGTAGAAAAATGAGCAACTTGGCAAATTATCTGCAACTAATTTGGAGATTATATCCACAGGAAAGTCGGCAACTGGGCGAATCTACGAATACCGAATAGACGCGGCTCTGCAGTCCGTATAGTTTTGGTTACAGTCCCCTTTTTGGGCTATTTGAGTCAGATATGATGGTGATGGTATGCATCACCATCAAACCAAAGCGGCAATGGGAGCAAAGTGAGTTCCTGTTGCTTGATGCTGCTGGACTCGTTTAGCCACATTGACTTACAGTACGAGGAGACAGTTGAAAATGACGTTAGATCCTGATTCTCAAAGCGGGAATCAAAATCAAACACTTTAAGGTCGGACTCAACAGGATCCCTATGTCAATATCTAATAAAAGTTGCTGCCAAAATGGTTACGAACGCAACCCGATCAGGCTGATGTGTGAGTGTGATGCCATCCAACCAGATGCTGACAAACGGGAACCATTTTTGTTTTGGGTTTTTCTTTTTTCTTCAGTGAAATCCTGCTGTGGAAATCAATACTTCATTGCCCAGCTTTCATGTCAACTTTTCATGTTCCAGTTTTAGAGACCGATTACATTTTCTTTGATCTAATCTCTCTGGACCAATGAAATCATCCTATCATTTTTAACTGCTCCTTGTTATCCCAGCTCTTGGAGTTCTGTGGGAAAATGACTCTTGTTTATAATCCCATAGCTTCAACAACTTCTTCTTTTTAAAAGCAAGACAAAAACAAAAAACGTTCCAAGATTCTTTGCAGCAGTACCGGGTTTTTATCTGCGTTAATAAGTGATTTATCCAGTCGCCGGGAGACAAAACCATAAAGAACAGAAGCAGCAGTTGGGGAGGAAAAAAAAAATGCAAATATTTACCAGAACTTAGCAGAGACGCTTCAGCTCGACTGTCTGATCGGGCCAAAGAAGGAGTGGAAAACGGTTCAGTGTACCTCTAAAAGGGAATTGGAAGACAATTGTTCCTTGTTTACGCGTAAAGCTGATGAAAGTCGGAGGGGGAAGCCGTCCGGTGAGTCGAGCAGGTACCGACCGGCTTTCTGTCAGGGGCTGGCGTTTCAGGTTAAACGGGCTGTTCGTCAAACCGTGCGGGTTGCTTCCAGGGATTTTAACCTCACCGGTTTTTACTCCTGGGTCGCTCTTTGTTTTTTTTCTGTCTGGCTTGAAACAAGAAGGAGCCGAAGCTGAGTGCACTTTTTTTTTGTCCTAAACACACTTCAGAGGTGGATTAGCGGACCCCCACCTCCCAGCACCACCCCAACCCAACCCCGCAGCAAGGCGCGTCACTATAAACACAGCCTGTTTCCTTCCTGTGTGTTCACAACACAGGCGCCGCAGTGGGCTTTGTTCCCAATAAGCCTCACCGTAAAGATGCAGAGTGTCCTCCGAAACTATTCGGCTCCGCGTTCTCCGATCGGGTCGGATCTCGTGCGGAGGAGACCGAGAACTGGCAGGATGCGGCAATCAAAGCAGAAGGGCTCATCTAATGCCAGGAGGGTGCCGGGGGTGTCAGAGCGGGGGGTGGACTAATACCAATCTCCTTATTTTCTTCCTAATTGGATAAGCTCCTTGTTGGCCAGATCCATATTTCAGCAGCTATGCCCACGTCTGAGTGGCAGGCATAGGCTGGCTACTGCTGCTGTTTCTTTAAATGAACAGGCCCAAACTAAGTGAGAAGATCAGGTTATACTGAGGTTTTTAATAAGTTGCCATTTCAAAACTTCTCAAATCTGAACCACATCCTTCCTATGGTTTACATTCAATCTGAGATGGCAGGAAAAAAAGCACACTAGTTGTCAGCTGGCAGAAAAAAACTACTGTATTTTTTAGTAGTAGAAGTTAAAGAAGCGCCACCAACGCAATTTTCTAAACCGGTTGTCGAGCAAGCTGGCAGCTGGTACCGGAGCAGCTGGCCCGATTTCTGAACCACTAAATATCGCCTTTTTTTTTTTAAACTTTGCTTTCTTAAAGTGGACAAGTTGAAATCTTGTTGCACATGTTTTGATTTTGTCTTTTTCTATGAGGCTAAACCCGTGATTCATTATCGGTTGTGTCTGTGGTTGCCAGGTGACGATGACTGACCGAGGAGCCGCAGAGAGGGCCTGCAAGGATCCCAACCCCATCATAGACGGTAGAAAGGCCAATGTCAACCTGGCGTACCTGGGCGCCAAGCCCCGCAGCCTGCAGACAGGTGAGATACAGAGGCAGAGCTCAGGCCAGCGAGAAAGTAAAGGGGGCAGGAAAAACTGCGGCACATCTTTGCAGTCGGTGATGAGTGTCGAGGTCTAACAGTTGCACAATTCAACAGTTTTCCCTGTAAATATCTGTTTTTACATTTTTTTATTAGTTTAAGTCAATGTATAATAACTATGGTAAGTAGTACAGATAACTGTGTATATAAAATACATATGTTTTAATTGACAATAAAATGATTGTAATTTATATGTAAAAATGTAAATTCATCTGGTTAAAATGATGTGTAATGTAATTATGCTGGTATTTAATTCTGAAATATTTCCTGTGCTACAGAGCATGAATCTAAACCATCACTGTGGTTTATTCAATAGATTCTAGCATTTGATTGGCTAATCTGTGCACTAATCTGCATGTTTAGCAGTGTTAGCTTGACACACTGAGGCTGATGGATAAATAAATTACAATCTTCTCCAGCACAGAACAAAGAAATAAGTCAATGAATACATGACTTATTTGACTTTACCACAATAAGATCAAGTGAATAATTTTAACATTTTATGTACTTTTTATTGGAATGCTGAATTTTAAAAATCATTTTAATGATTTGTTGCAATGTGGCATTTTTTTGGGTGTCCTTATAAAGTCTTAAATTGATGTAACTAGAAGCAAGGCCTTAAAATGTCTTTAAGTTGGCGTTAAATACGTTAATCACAAGTTCTACTTTTTGTTGTGGCAGAACGATTTAATCTTACACTTCCTAGTTTGTTTTTCCCACTGTGCTTTCCTGTCATGCAAAAGTTCGAGTCACACCCAGACATCTTTATTTCATGTGGCTATTGCTGATTAGCTACCAACATACTCTCGCTAGCTAGCTATAGAGCTAGCTTTATTGCATCCATCATGAGTGAGTGTAAGTTCATTGCCGGTGGGCTGGATAAAGCTCATCGTCACCACTAACTCACTTCTTGTTGTCAGTCAATACGATGATTCGCGCGTTGTGTGCAAACCAAATTCTTTTGTACATTTTCTGCAGATCTTAAGTTTCGGTTTTAAAAAGTCTTACATTTGTTGATGAAACCTGAAAACTCCTGTTTAATTCTATCAGCACAGCAGGTTCGGGGTGGGCGGCATAATGCGGGACATAAAGTTTTATCAATATTTTGCGATAAAACTGACGATCGAAGTGACAAGAACCATTTGTAGCGGACAGTTTTAGGGGCTTTTAAGCATCACCGATTAGAATGTATTGTGACGACGGCAAAGCAAAAGATCTCATACGAAATTTCAGCCGATAAATGACAGACGTTACGATAAATTCTCATCACCCCTAGCAGCAGGTATAGTGGAGAGGAAGCATCTGACAGGACTGCTGCATGCCTGATTGTTAAAACAACTGGCTGTTTTACAGGCCAAGAGACAAACTGTTGCTGTTTTTAATCTGCTGGTCACATGATCACAGCCTGCAGCTCCATGTAGGAACTCGCGCACCTCGGATTTATGCGACAAATACCACGCAGCTCTGAAACGGCATATATGTTTTCTTTGCTTGCTTTCTGGAACATTTGAAATATTTCTTCCATGGTAGGCTGGAAACAGGCCGTGCCTCTGTGTCTCCGTGCCCTCTGTGCATTGTTCTCTGCTCCTCCTCTGTAAATGCAGATGTGTGTCTGACAACCATCCTCCTCTCTTCTCCCTCTCTCTCTCTCTCTTCCAGGCATATCCATCGGAGTGCAGCCCATCCACCCAGCACTCATCCAGAGGCAGTATGGGTAAGTGAGCAGGGAGTGGGCGCTTGTTATGCTCTCTGCTATTATGCCACCGGGCTGCTATTTCTTTGACAAAACGCAGCCTCTGGAAAGCACACGCCAGTTCCAGCATCTACACGCAACTCCAGCCGCCCCTCCATTAGCATACATCGAGTCCCGTTTGGGGCGAAGAGGCTGCGGAGATGATTCGCGTCTCCGTGGCAATGGACGTGCGTTCCAGAGGTGAATGTGTGACTCACTCGTTGACCTCCGTCAGCGGGCCTCCTGACTAGTGGTCCGGCCCGAGCGGGCTCCGTCACCGACGGGGGGAGTTCTAGCGTTGCGGAGAAATGGGGGTGGAGGAAACTCCACAGAGTCTGGAAGCCACGGCCGGCCGAGCAGCCAACGACCATTTCACTGTTATGACTCTTCTGACTCGCCCTGCAGCTCTCAGATATCACGCTTCAAGCAGCAGCCCCCAAGGCCTGTTTGGATGTTACAGGCACAGCCTCCTTTTCTGTTAGGGCAGGAGTTCAGGACGTCGGTCTGAGTGAGCTGTTTGGCATTTGTTGTTGTGGTCACGCGAAATTCCTAGTCGCTTAATCCGCAATCACAGGAAGTTAAACAGTAAGAGCTAAAAACGCTTGGTTACTTATCAGTATCAAGTTTAAATGACTATACACATCTTCTAAGATTCAAATGTTCTATTATTTAGTTGTTTGTTTTTTTTGGTTGTAGAGTAAATGAATGTTAAGTTTAGCAATTTAGTTTCCAACTAATATAATACCAAATGTGATCTAAAAAATGCAGGGCTTCCCCCAGAAAACTTGCTAAGCCCCAGAGCTTGGGGTGGTCAGTCAGTCATCCAGCTGGCCGCCATGTTTTTGAGTTAAATGTTTAAAGTTGACAGGAAATTTTAAAACATCACTTGATAGTTATTTATTATTGGAAGACTGGAAGATTAATACCTAAACACCAACTATAAAGTCTTTAAAAAAGACAATAATTAAAAAATAACCTAAAATAAATAAACAATGCTAAGCCTGGTAGGGGCATGAGTAAAGCCCGGTGGCCCGCCAGGCTTGTAAGACAGTGTGGGAAACACTTTAATATGTCACACTGTTTGAAACCAGCCTATATAATTCTCAAACGTCACTATTCTGAATACAGCGAAATGAAACTGTCTGATTTGTATCGAGATGGTTGTAATGATGTCTGATGAAGAGCTTTAAAAGGATGAGATGTTCACAGGATTCCACAAATACGCAAAATGAGAAAAAAGAAAACTTGGCAGGATTTTGTATCTGCTTAAATTAGCTGGAGTTCCTCTAGGAACATGTCCCATCATGTTCCAAAGCTTCGGGGGGGGCGGGGAGGGGGACAAAGGAAAGTCCCGTCCATGTTGCCGGTCCAGAGAGGGTTGGACAAACCCCGAATGTTTCCTGTGTTTTGCTCGGCTGCTGTCTGAGGCGTGCGCCCAACAGGTGCTGCTTCCCCTCCACCCTCAGTAACTCCGCCCTCCATAATCTCCTGTGACCACTGCTCCTGAGACGTTCTAAGGCTCGCCCAACACCTGTCCTTCCGGTCTCCCCGAGAGGTTGCTCTGCATGGCTCGAGTGTCGGACACGGACGTTGCTAAGATGCAGATTGCACACGGGGGGCTTGTCTTTCCTCCCCCCCTCTCCCCCTGACCCCACGATGCTTGTGGACATATGGCGGGAGGAAGACGGGGTGTTGAGCAGGATTTTGAGCTTGTGCGCTGATGCTGCATGTAAAGACGACTGTGTATACAGACTACTGCAGAGGCGGGGTGGGCCGACGGGGGTCACAATAGCTACGCCGACTCGGTAGGGGACGAGTCGGCGTCGGCCTTTGGAGACGACTCATCTCTCCTCACGGCTCGACTCCTTCGCTCCATCCTGTTGGGTTCTTGCCACTTTTTTTTCTTCTTCTTTGTTTTTCTTCTTCCATTAGAGTCCTCCCTCCATTTCTGAATCCGATGGAGTCTGAAAACCGACACCTCTGTGAGACTCAGAGGGGGATTGAGAGGTAGAATCAAAAGCGGGGGTGGGGGGAGATCCTCCAACTTAATGTTTAATGAGGCGCTTCCATGGAAACTCGCCTCTACAGGTGTCAAATAAAACACCTTAGCACCGCCCTACCCCAATTCAAAGAACCGTTGTAATTCTTAAAAGGTGGGCTTTACCTCATCCACACCAACCCAGTTCAATCTTGCCTGCTTTCACACTTCACGTCACATCGAGTCATGCGCTGGAGGTCATCTGTGAGATATTTAGCTGCTTGGTGCGACGTCTCCCAGGCGGTTTTTTTTTTTTTTTCTTTTCCCCAGCAGCTCATTATATTTCTCCCCTCATTGACGATCGCTCCAGCCTTTAGACTGGACGCTCTTTGCCAGCCAGCGTTTTCTGGCGAGCCCGTCTCTCCGGTGTCCCGGCCTGCCACTCAGCGCTCCGCTACGACCGGCCGTCAGCAGAAATCCAGCTGACCCAACGATATTCCGGCTGTCATCCACGGCCTCTCTTCCATCGTTTTTATTTTATTTATTTCACTTCTTTACGCAGCGTGCTTGGCATCTCTGCTGCCCTCTGGACTCGCTGTGATCCCGATCCCTGCTTTTTCTTCTCGTCTTTTATTCCCGCACCAGACTAGCGGTCCACCATCAGCCTGTCTTACGCGAGGTTGAGGTTGTTTAGAGTTGGCGCGAGGGCTTTCATGTCCTGCAGCCAATGACGTGCACTCGTCTCCCCAAGGCTGAAGTCTGGATGAAGCTCCCCGGTGGTGGGATTTTACTTCCTCTAAAGCCCCTATTGTCCATAGTCTGTATGCTCCCTTCACTCCTCATTTATTTTTTTTAGTACACAATTAAAATGTTCATGCAATGTTTTAACACATCTTTGTTTTCATTTGCCTTTGTAGATTTTTTTACATGGGCATTTAAGGTCTAGCTCTCCTTTCAGTTACACGAGGATTCACATTGACCCCGAGCCTTTTTTTTTTTTTTTTTTTTTTTTTGCAAATTAATCACTTTAATTTCATTTTTATGCCATGGTTGCCCTCTGCTGCCAGCTGACCGAGTGCACCATTTCAGGATCAGATGATGCCCTCAGTTCGGGAGAAAGGCAGGGAAACTATCAGCCCACACTCTCCTGCCTCCCCTCAGCCAGCCTCTCTACAAGGTGCCAGTGACGGCTTGAGAGTGCAGTGTGGTGTGATGGACTGAAGTGTCTTATCTTTTTTTTTTTTTTTTTTTTTCCCTCTCCTGTTTGTGTGATATGAACTGAAGAGCTTATGCTGATTGCGGTGTGACTCTTTCCCTATTATGGCATGGTTTGGGGGTTTGCAGTGGTAACCGGTGTGTGAGCAGAGGTAACGGAGCGCGTTTGTGTGTGCAGGAAGTATGTAAAGTGAGTGCGTCCTCATCCAGTGCCTTGGAAGTTTCAGACTCAATGGCCGTTTCTCACATCTCGTTGCATTACGGCCGCAGGCTTTCAGTGGGTTTTAAGTGATGGACACTTGCAACCCACTTTTTTCTCACCACTTTTCTGAAGTAATGAGAAAATGATGTATGGCAATGTGGGTTAAAAATAAAATCTGATTTCTTTCATATCAAATCAAATTTTGTTTCTTTTCCTAAAAAGAAATTATGAATGACAAAAAAAAATGTTAGTAGATTATTATTGTTATTTTTCACTTTACAATCATCCCCCTGTGTGAATTGACCTGAGTTCTTAAATTCAAATGAGTAGCAGTGAAACGTGCATTGGATGTGCTGACATCACTCTGAACTATAGAAACCCAACGAGTGCAATGGTGGAAAAAAAAAATGTAAATAAATGTAAATATTCAAAAACAAGATATTTGATGAATCAATTTACAATTTTTACAAGTTCCAAGTTATGTTTTTCTTTTTTTTCTCTCATCTGAGCAGGATGCCACATTGTACATGCTTGCTGTGTCCCAGGCAGACTATAAGTGGATATTTTGATTTTTAATCAAATACAAAAATGCACTCATTTTTTAATATAAAGGCTGGATATGTGGATTCAACAATTAAAATTAAAATATCTGAAACTCCTCCAGAGTGACTATGGGCCTCCTGGCTGTTTCTCTGATTATTATTGTTGTTGCTGTGAGTTTAGGTGCTACACTGACCCTGGGCTTTTCAGACATTTACTTGTAATAAAGAAGAAAAGAAGAATAAATAAACACTACTTTGCGTTGCTGGTCGTAATGTGACGACGTGGGAAAAAGACCAAGCAGAATAACTTCTCAAGGCGCTGTACATGCATGCTTTGATTTCGTAGGTGACTTTCATAAGGAATATTTATCTAATGGGAACTGTTTGTAGGAGCAAAACGGCGAAACAGAGTTTACTTTGATGCTTGTATGTAACTCAAGTGTCACATTTTCTATTTTTTGCCTTTCTAGCTCTCTCTGTGTTGTTTTTGCTCAAAGTCTGTAATGTCAAGGGTTGCAGATGTCTCCAGAGCCAAATCCGTCAACTGCTTGATATGCAGCGTCGGTCAGCCCTTGCTGCTTTCTTGGGGCGGGGGGGAGGGAGAAGGAATGGAGAACACTTTTTATATTCTAATCTCACCTGGAAAAAAATCGCTCTTTCTTCTGTGGATAAACACTGCTCATCCACCACCAACCACTCCCACCCAGCAGCCCTCATCAGCTGCATCTGAGCCGGCCCATGAGGCTCGGCAGAACCCCCCCCCCCACCTCGCTCCCCACCAGCCCTGATCAGCTCCCCAGCCACCATCAACACCTGTGAGATTGTGTTGTGTGTGTGTGAGAGGCAGAGTTACAAACTGATTGAACTAAAAGACTCAAACTTCTGCCCTCCCGTAAAGCACTTCCCCTTTTTTTTTTCTTTTTTTTTGTTCCCTCCTCTGGGTGAGTGTGTTCAGAGGGTGAAGAGCAGCAGCTGTGAAAACACTGCTGATGCCTGAGCTTGAAAAGCTGCCAGTAACGGCTGCCTCTGTCATTCACCCTCCCCACCCCCACCCTACTTGTTCCCTCTCGTCTAGTGCGGGAGGTCCGACCCAACAGGTTTGGTGGTGGGTTTTTTATTTATTTATTTATTTTTACTAACTGATTTACACGGAGAATTGAGTCACCTTCGATACTAATCTTTTTGTTTAATTGTTTCTACGGCTGGGCAATACATTTTTATTTTTTAAATCAATTAATCAGGTATTTGGTTTTTCAAGATTTAAGTTTTGGAAGTTTTTCCTCCTCCCACCAATCTACCCTTTGCGTTTCCATCGTTCAGAGTGATGTTAGTAGGCCCAGGGTGACAATCTTCTTTGACAAGCGTGTTTTGATTCTTCTATTCCTTTGGACTTTGAATTCAGGTCAATTCTGTAATAAAATATGAGAGCCAGGCCAAGAATTTGTATTTTTTAATTACCAGAGTAAATTCCAAAAAAAATTAAGTGAGGAATGTTGGACGTCTCGTGAAATGATGCTTCGGTATAACTTCATATTTGATCAAATCCAAATCAGATTATCATCAGTAGCAAGTCTTTGAATTAATCAAGCAAATTACTATTTTGAAGAAACGCACAAATCGAGCTGATTGAATTGGTAAGCTTTTTTTTTTTGTCATTTAAACAACCTTTTCGCACAATTTAACGTGTTTATTTTTTTTTGTGTGACATTCTTTTTTTTCCTGCTAATATGACTGTTCTCATAGTTGAACAAAGATTCTTGTACCTTGGCCCTAATTCTTCGTCGGAAAATATTTCCCGTGATTTCTTTTTTTTTAATAAGAGGGCAAAAAAATGAATTAAAATCATATCTGTTATTTAAAAAATGTTGTTTTTAATCCATATCGCCCAGCCCTACCTGCTCCTCACATGACTACCATAAGTTGGTGATGGTAACGGGGCCGACTGGATGTTCGGAGGGTTTATATTCCTCCTCTCAGAGCGACGTAGACGGTAGAATCCAGTCTGGGTCGGGGGTTTCTCTGCCCCTCTAACCCCCCGCCCCTCTACTCGTCTCTGTGCAGGTTGGCCCAGCCGTACGTCTACCCCCAAGCGTTCGTGCAGCCCAGCCTGCTGCTGCCCACTCAGGTGTCGGCCGCCTCGGTCGGCACCAGCCCCTACCTGGACTACAGCTCGGCCTACGCCCAGTACGCCCACGCCGCCTTCGACCAGCAGTACCCCTACGCCGCCTCCCCGGCCGGCTTCCTGGGCTACGGCTACGCCACCAGCCCCACGGCGTCCGCTGGCCCGGCCGCCGGCGCCACCACGGCGACGGCCACCGTGCACCCCACCCTGCCCTCCGCCACCGCCCAGGCCCCGACCTTCCTGCACTACGCCCCGCAGCAGCACATCCAGCCGGAGAGGATGCAGTGAAGTCGAAGGCGACGGGGGAGGAGAGAGAGGAAGCAAGGGGACAGGAAGTGGAAGAGGACAGAAGAGCAGACCCCCATAGGGTACCACCGCTGTCGTCAGCAGCAGGTTTCAGGAAAAACTTTGTCGGGATTATTGCACTATACGACTAAGACGGGCTGCTTGCTCATTGGTACAAGGGGAGGGAGGACTGCTGGGAGTTCAGGAGGGGAAGCTGAACCAGCAGACAGTATGTGGTTGCTTCCAAGGGCTTCCAGAATATGACACTTCAATTTTTTTTATTATTATAATTAATATTATTTTATTGATCTCTATTATTGTATTATTAATATCTTTGTCACTATTCGTTTGCCATTATTGTCCATGTTGGCGTCGTTTCGAAGCTCAATCAGCAGAGGTCACGCATGTCCTTCCTAGATGTTATTTAGTTTAGTTTTGTTTAGTTTTTTTTCTTCCTCAAAGTCCAGAGCGTCTCGGCTGGACACAGCGGACATTTTGAAGATGCTGAGGGACGTTCATGTTAGTCTTTTTTTTTTTTTATTATTATTATTATTTAGTTTTATTTTTTTTCAACGGCGGCGATAAGAGAAACGCAGCAGAGCTCTTCCTCACCGACAGACTTCCACAGCACAGGAAAACCAGGAGAGATTTCAACTCTGAGAAGCGACTGCACAGCTTTTTGTTCCTTTGGTTTTTTTTTGTTTTTTTTTAACTCCCCAATATTTGGTTTCAAGAGGCCTTAATAAATAAATAAATAAAACAAAACAAAGAGAATCTCCAGATTAGTTTTGCCTGTGCCTCTCCACTCTAAACCAAGTTTAAGGACAGAGGGGTCCCTTTTGTAACCGAGCTAACTTCGATTTTGACGTAGATAATCATAAACAGTATCGGAGGGCGGTGAGGAGCTGCGTGTGCATCGATGAGGTCGCCCGCCGACACTGAGCACAAACACCAGTGTTTTTATTTCTGTCTCTGTACCGAGATGGTTGGACTGTCGCTCCATGTACAGCACATTCGGATGTCATCACGTGCATTTTTTCAATATTTATACGTAGGTATTTATAAGAGGTACTAAGTTAAACAACCTTTTTTTTTTTTTCAAATTTGTTATTGTGATTGTAGTTGTGACGCTGATGTCATTTAACCTGCAGTCGTTTGCTGCAGATCCACAAAGTGTCGTCGTTCTTTTCATCATTATTACTGGTGGATCTTTGACTGGGTTCATTGGCAATGCTTTTTATTTTTAATTTTCCAGTAAGATTGTTCTTTACAATCCTTTCAAACAAGCCATAAAGAATAAAAATTTCTACTCAAGATCCTTTCTGGTGTGTTATTTTTATTTTTCATGAGAAAGAAAACAAAAACCACGTGGAGACTATGTAAATAAGTAAAAATAGTGCGGTTCAAAAGTATTTACAGAAAAATACACACCTTATTTTTTTAAGAGCGACAGAAGCACAAGTAATTTGCTGGTTGATTAGTCGGGCTAAGCTAGCCTGCAGTCTGCTGCTTTACACATTATGCTAGCTTATCTTCTGGAATTTCAATGAAGTTTTTGCTGGTGAACCTTTAGCTTCTACACTAGCTGGTCTCTTCAGTGGTGGCAAATATTTCATAACAGCTGAATTTGTCGTGCAGCATGCTGTTGGTGTGCAGCAACAAGTGGGGGAGGGATGCTTCTATTCTACTCTGTCAATTCCAGTGACTCCTTCTCAGACACTTTAAACAGCAGAACGTAATATTTTAACTACGTTGAAACTAATTTAAAAGTATTAAATACCTCGATGTACTGTAGTAGCAGTGTGTGTTTGCTGCTCCTCCTGGGATGTTGCTGTGAGAACTCTGAGAGGTTACAGGGTGCAGTTAATCGTGTTTGTTATCAAGGCCGTCAGGAGCAGCACATCAGCCAGGGGGAGGGGGCCCAGGCCCTTTTTTATCAAGCCACAACACCACCACCTGCCAGGGAGGCTGGGTGTTCCCTTGGGCCAGCACATGACGTGGTCTTGCTGGCTTATTGAGAGGTTTCTGTTTTGAAGGAATAAGTTAGCTATCTAGCAGCAAAGTGTTAGCTAGCTAACTTTGCTGTGACCAGATTAGTTGGTCACAGACACTGAAAGGTAGAATTACAGGTGATTTAAAAAGAAAAAAAATATGTATATTTTTTTAAATTTCCCCTTCCCTACATTTTTATCTCATGGAAAAAAAATATGTTCTGTTCTGAGTAGGTGTTGCATGAAGGGGTAAATAATGCCCAATTCAGAAATGGTAAAGATGTTAGTAAAATAGCCTTTGGGTAAACTGCAATGACGTTTTTACGTCTTTGATAAGATTGGGTAATAAATCATAAACATCATTGAAAACGTCCGATTAAACTAGGCTAGTTGGAGCAACCGTTTACTTTGATTACCTAGCAACAAGCTGTTAATGTGCGCAACAGCAGCTTTATTAAAGTTTTTTTTTTTTGCGGAGGATCAGTAAATAACTTATTGGTATTTTACCATCACCACCAGGTATGAAGTCTGCTTTTGCCTTTGAGTTGCACCACAGCAGCACAATTCAAAAAATAATTATTATCTATTGACTGATATTAAGCCTATTGTTGCACGTTTTTCAGGACGGTCACAGGCTTTAGGCCTCTTTCTCTCGAGCTAGCCGTTAGCCGTCGGCTTCTTCACCCCGGGAGCAGCTGGTTTGGAAATGTGGAAAGCTATTTATTGCAGATAAAAACTGAACTCTACTCCAAAAAAAACACAAGCTATCCATTTAAAGTCACGTTGCCCTGAGCTTCATGTGAAAGTCTTTTCTTTCATTTTTTTCCCCCCACATTGCCAAACAAGCTAAGCTAGCTCAAGTTTTTCCCAGCAGCGTTTTTACACGTTTGTGCTGACGTCAGGTGCTTCACAAAACGTGTCACTTCAGTCCTTCTCCAAGCTCGCAGAACACAACAGAGACAAGGTTAGTGCAGACAAAAAGCCCATCCATTACCTTGTTGTCCTCTCTTTAGCTTTAATCCATCCACTTGGTAATGATTTACAACACAGCTTTAAACTGATTGTTTTTTTTTTTCTAAAATGCTTTTGGTTTTGATTGAACTTAATTAAGAGCTTATTTACTCTTAAGAATGTTCTCCTTAAGCCCCGTCCTCATAGTGGGAGCTTCAGTTCACAATGCTGTTTTGAACCAGAATCTGTTTTTATTTTCACTTTAAGCCTCAGGTTTTAAGGTATCAATTTTCTGTAATTTTTCTCTTAAGGTGGGAGATACATGCAATGGAACATGTCTGAACATGCGTCCCAGAAATGATTTAATCAGACTACAATATGAGGCTTTCCAAGGAAATATTGAAAAGCTTTAGTCGGTTAAAGTGTGAGAAGGTTGGAAAAGAGAAAATCCCAAATACATCACAACCAGTCGGAGCAGTAGGGTGGCGTGGCGTACTCTCTGGGAGGTTCTCTGTACGTACTTCCCACGTTCCTCATACCAGGAAGCCATAATTGCCTTCGGATTATATTTCATCATGCAAAAAAGGGGGCTGAATATGAATGTAAATTAGTGGTATTTGACTACGCCGGCTTTGGGATCAGATGACATCACTGCATGCAAGAGCTGAGCAAGATTTAAGTAAACAAAAGAGGACTGAGTGAGATTTCTAGATGTTGCTCTTTGAGGATGTCCAGCTAATGAAGGCAGCAGCTTTGCTCCAGCATCTTGCAAGAGTATTCATACCCTGCCAATTGTTTTTTTTTTTTCATATTTTGTCAACGTATTTAATTGATAGAGCAACGCAAAGTGCGGTGGAAGGAAAACCATGTTTTCTGAATGAAAATCTCAAAAGTGCGGTGTGCATTTGTGTTCACTTATGACATGGGAAAAATGTTACAAGTGAAATAATCTGCAAGTGGAGCAAGTAGTTTTTCAACAATGTGAACGAATTGTTGACTTAAAACAAGCTCTGTGAAGTTATTTGTAAAGTTAGTTTGGCTTTATTTTAAGGAAGCTAAAATATTTGCACCTCAAACTCAACCAAAAAAAAAAAAAAACGTGTAGATGGAGAGGAAATAGGTTGGAGAGAGAAGAGGAAGATAGGAACCAAATGGTCTCAGACCGGGAATCGAACCCAGGACCGCCGCTTTGAGGACTGCGGCTTCTTTTTTAGATTGTTCATCGTTCAAAATTCTTAAGTCCATAATATTCCCCATTCCGATTCATCACTATGCATTACTTTGAAATGGAAAGTGGAAACAGATCGAGAGGTTTGAATACTTTCGCAAGACACTCATGATGCAAGGTAACATGCATGACACCTCACATATTCAAAGTGATGTGGACGTGATTCGGTGTGTTTTATGTTTGGAAGAAGACACGTTCTCCACTAACTTAAGAAAAAAAAAACACAACAATGGTGGTTTTGATGGAAACCGTGCCGTGTGTTAGGAGGACATGCTGTAGGATGCCAACACCGAAAGACAAGCTGCATTTTAAATATAGCTGAATCATGTCACAGTTTTCCCAAACACTGCTGCTCAGCAGAATGGATGTCTCCGTTGCTGCTGCTGCTGCTGCTTGCTGGTGTTTACTGGACGTCAGTGAAGCGAGGCGGCTCTGGTCCTCCTCTCGTCCTCCTCGCGTTGTCACTGTTTATCTCTCGCTATCTCGCCCCGCGCTCTCTGTTTGCGCTCCCTCTCTCTCTCTTGTCTTTCACACACATTTGTTTACTTTTTCCCACTTCTCATTTGTGGCTTTTTCTTTTCTTTTTTTTTCGTACTGCACATCTGCCTCACCCTCTAGTTCCTCCTTTCTCACAGTTTTTTTTTTCCCCCTCTCCTGGTGAATCACAGGGCAGAAACAGAACCGGGTGTCAGCTTGATGAACGAGGTCACACGCAGGCCCAGCAGACCGTGTTAGATGCTGGGTCATCATAAAGCCTCTCTCTCTCTCGCCTCACCCTCCCACCTCATCTTCATTTTAACATGCACATACAAAGTAGCCACGGCCGAGTCTCACTCCCTCACATCTCGCTCTGCCGTGTAACTCTGACGTCCGGTGGTTCCTCTGAAACATCCTCGCTCCTTATCAGCCGGCAGCTTAAGTTTTAAGTTTTAATCACAGCAACCTGCTGGAGATAACGTCTTGTTTCCATGATGTCAAACACTTGCATCGCAAAAAAAAAAGAAACAAAAACAGAGACTGTTCTTTGCACATGCGTTATGGTATTTGTGAGGTGAGAAACAAACTGGAGAAGTTCTGGTATCTTGATTTGACGTAAACCTGAAAGCAGGGCCGCAACTATGGATTAATTGATTAATCGGATAAAAAATTTATACATTCTGCTGTTTTTTTTTTTTTGTTTTTTATTTCACCCTCTTAGCTTATTCTCTTCTGATAAAAAAACTTTTCAAATGCACTTATATGCAAGTATAGTTTTATTTTTAAAATAAGGTAATAAACATTTAAAAAATAAATGCTAACATGCTCGATTTAACACAGGGAGAGCTAAATTGTTGATTATTTCTTTTGGATTAAAAGGTGCTTAATAAGAGTTTTTTTTTGTTTGTTTTTTTACAGAAGTGGGTGAAGCTTAAACTACTCCCGTTTTTTTTGTCTTAAATGTAATCTGTACATATATTTTTCTACAGTTTTGACTTAGTTATTGCTTCATGTTATTCACCAAATGGCCTTTTTTTGTCTGCAAACTCCAGATAGCGATTAATCAATTACAAAATTAGTTGATGAGTATTTCAATAACAAATTAATCGCGATTTATCCGATTAATCGTTTCAGCAACTCCAGCTATGCTAACCTAAGTTTAGCCTACAGAGGTTTCTAAGTTAATAAACCCCACAACTTCTCAAGTTATAGAACTAGTATATCTTTTTATGTTAAACACAACATAAATATTTAACTGAATTAAAACACAGTACTCCTCTTTTTCATAAAGTCAAAACAAAAAGGGCATTTTCGTTGATCTCAAATAATCAATTACTTTATGCAAATCGAATCCCTGTAAAATTCACACTGAGCCTGTTCCACCTGACTTGTCCGGTCTGCAGATCCACCCCCCACTCCCCACCCCCACCACCCCGGTGTGACTCAGGGGCCCGTCGGAGTCCGCCCCGCAGTGGGCCTGCCTGGGCCTGGGGAGTGTTGCTGCTGCAGCCTCAGATAAGCTCCAGCCACAGGCTAAATTTACCCGGCCTCTCACTGGAGGCGACCAGACTCCAGAAAGCCGTCACCTTCTGACTCACGTGGCCGTTTTTGAAGCTCCTCCAACGTTTCGGATAAAATGGAGGGTCTGGAGAGAGTCAGACATAAATAAATGCAGAGAGTGAGAAGAACAAAAGGTGTTTCTGAGGATGACTTTATCTAAGGGAGGGACACTTCTTGGTAAAGTCATCTCTGCAAACTTGTTTATGCAATTCTTTGTGAAGGTATTTGTACCCCTTGAACAAAAAGTTAAAAAAAATTTTTTTTAAAGCCTTAATTGTAAACTTAAAGGAAAAAGGGATATGTGGTTTTCAAAATCATTTACATGTAAAAATCTTAAGTGTGACATTCGTTTACACGAATCCCACCAGAATAAATACTCCTTCGAACCACCTTTTTCCTGGGCCACAGCTGCAGTTTCTGTAATATTTGGTGTCTTCTAGCTGGAAAGTGAACATCAATCTCAGTCTCAAATCTTCTGCAGCCCTGAACAAATTTTCATCCAAGATCTCCCTGTATTTATCTCCATCTACACTCTACACTCTCTGAATGAGTTTGCCTAGTAAATAAATGATTATTTCAGTTGGGTATTCTGAAATAATTATTTAAAAATGTAACAAATGTTTTTGTGTTAAACTGAGGAATTTTATTTACATTTATTAAACAGAAAAACTGTTAAGCAATTATTTCACAAAATATTTTTCCTACAAAAACTATTTGAAAAAGAGGTATTTATCAGACTGCAATAATGTTAAATTCTTCTTGTTTTTTATTGATGGTTGGCAAAAAAAACTTTTAGTAGCATTACTGCCACCTACTGGTATGGAGGAGTGTGGTTCGTAATGATCTAATTCATGCTATTTACAAATAAACATACCCAAATCCCTATCTATCCATCTATCTATCTAATATTAAGTGTGAGCAACAAATTGCAATTTTAATCTTCTGTGCCAGAACAGGTGCTTGTGAGATAATCTAAGATTGGAATCTTGCTTTATAACTTTATCCTGTTTTAATCTAATTCACAAGTTACTTCCTGAAGTATCAACCCGTGTTGTACTGTAACCACACGTGAAAAAGTTTAAGAAGTGTGATTACTTTTGCAATAAAAAGTAAAAATTGTCTACCTGCCCATAAAACCAAATTTTAATGTGAGGAAGTAAAACAAATCATATCAGCTGAGAGCAACGAAGAACAAGAACTTGAAGTTAAAAAGCAATTTGTTAGCAATGCCACACTCCTGAAAAATGCGGATGAGGATGAAGAGAGGGAAAATGATCTGTGAACAGAAACTCGTTTGACTAAATGAAATGATGCCAAAAACCTCAGTCGGTTCGGAAGAATTAGGCTGGTTCAGCAAGAAAAACCGGACACACCGCGGAGCCTGAAACAGGTAGATTTCTATCGTCAATCTATGTAAACACTTTCTTTTGTCTCCGTGGGATGAGTTTTCACATATAGCGAGGAGTGCCTTCTGCTGTTTAAAAAGAAAACAGGCAAAGTGTTGAATGTGTAAAGACGGGCAGATCTTTTGCCCCGTTCAACAGTTTGACCTTCACTGAAGTGGCTCCCTTTGGTACAAAACGTTGAACCGAATGCAGGAACCAGGAGAATCTTTGTGCATGAAGGACAAAGGTAAAAAATAAAAACAAACCTCGATCTTCCAGCCTGAGGAAGGAGATGGATGTGATATGATCAGATAGGCTAAATTTACAAAATAAAGGCCTACGTCAATTTTGCCAAAAGTGATATTGGCATAAAACCCAAAAACACCCTTTTGGCAAAAAGGAATTAATATACCTCAATACCCACATCACGAATGACTGATTGGTGTGCTAATATATTCCAAGTGCTAGGAAGTTGCGCTTTTCATGCTAATGTAAAGTTTAGGTAAGTGGACAGAGTCTCGATGCCATCAGATGCACAAAAATGTTAAATGTCACAAAGCAATAGAAATACAGGCTGTGTTTCCATCGGCGTTTTTCAAAACGCTCTTTGAAATATCACATCGGAAATTTCTGTTGGAAACGGCAAAATTTTTAATTACTTCTTCAGTTTCACAAAACGGCCCTTGCACACGCTTTGGCTTTTTCGAAAAGCCAAAATAGGCGTGTCTGTACTCAATGAGTCCTTCTTCAAGTTAAATAACATTTTCACAGTGAGGTAAGAATATGGAGAAAAACTGCTTTGATTGGACAAAATAATATTTAGACAAATATCTGCTTTATCTGTCTGGAGTCTAGAGGGTCACATAAAAAAGCCGTGGCGGGCCGGTCTTGGACCCGGGGCCTTCAGTTTGACAACGGAGCTCTTGAGAGACATAAATAGATCCTTAAAAGAAACAGGTGTGAACTTAAATATTGTCTTATTAATGAAATCAAAGTTGTTTTTATCCTTTTTTTGGCAAATTACAACAATGTGAAAAACGTCCAATGTTTCTCTTTAAGAAGTTAAAGAGACACCTATTTATTTATTTATATTTTAGCGGTTTAATAGATCATTTTATTGATACATTTCTAGCACAATTGGCCCTTAGAGTGTCATGATCACTATGTGGCCCCCTGGTCCACATGGCTTATGACAATTCTCTTTCTTCCACCACGACGGTCTTCAGACGGTTGTCCACAGATTCTCCCACCTGAGCCGTTCGGTCAGAAACCTTTCACTGGATTTGGATGATATGGATGAAGAATTGTTTTGCGGCTGCAGCGTAACAAGGTGAACTTGAGAACATTTGCAAAGCGGTGCACCGAGCGTGAACTGAAATCAAATACGGGCCGACGCTCACTAAGCCCAGTGAGCTCACTTCCTTCACTCCCTCCACCCTTTCACAGCTGTCCAGCTTTTACTGTCCCACCGGCTGAAGCCCCTCACTCGGGCTTTAGCCCGCGTCTCCTCCGGCTCGTCTCGTGATCGCCGGCCTCGAGGCGGTTGGAATGCCAGCGGAGGCACTTTGAGCGGTCCGCCGGGTCGTCGAACGGTGGCTGAGAAGTTGCAGGCCTGCTGTCGGTTTAATGTCTGCCAGAGCCTTTAAAACTCACTCTGATCTAGAGATACTCCAGGTTTTATCACACCCCGGAGCCAGCAGTGCGGGTTTAACTGCTTTCAGCGGCTCGCACGGACTTAAATCACAAACCTCCTGAAAGTTTCACGCTATCCACGCTGTATGTCATCCCAGTAAATGTCGGTCTGGACATCTTTGTCAAGGTGCAAATGGTAAAGTTTAGATCCTCTCTGCTTTAAGAGCAAGGTGAGCTGGTTGCAGCATACAGATTGAGGTGTTGCACACACATAGCTCAGTTTATGCAAAAGCAAATATCTCTGGGCTGGAGGTTGGGACTTTGAAATTCCTGGTAATGCACAGAGGCACTTAAGGAACAAAGTGTGGAAAAGGTTAACAGGAGTCATTTTCCAAGATATGTGTATTTATGTTTTGATTTGGTGCCAGAAAAAAACCCAACAACATCAAACTATTGGGACTTTGGCTGGACCAATTGCAGTTTTCTGGCCAATCGGCGATTTTTAAAAAACCTGACCTGCTGAGTCCGATTTTGCCCAATGCCATTTTTCTTTTGTCCGAAATGTTGCTAAGAATACCAAGAAAGTCGCTGAGTTGGTAACAGTGGGGTCAAACTTGCAGACGTGACCTAGCGGGCCGGTCCATCAGTCAAGCCTCTCTAAAGGAAGAACAGAAGAGCGCAGTGGTTGAATTTTCGACCTTTGCCCAGGTTGATTATATCGGAGGATAAGATCAGCTTCGCATGCATCGTGATCGGCATCGAAGATCGGCCGATCACTGATCTCCCAAAAATTAAGGAAATCGGTGCAACTGGTGCACTCCTAATTGGGATCAACTTTGGTTTTAGGTTCATCTTTTGCACTGTTATTTTTTCCTTCTGCACCAAGTCGAGTCTCTGGCTCTGTAACGCAATCCCCCAGACGAGCCAACATCCAGGAGCAGAACAATGACACGTCACGCCCCCGCACGTCTCAGAGCTGCGGGAGTCACCGACGCCTCCATCCTCCCCACACGTCTGCCGTAACGCAGCAGCCTGGCAGCCGCTTTCATGGCAACATCTTCACCCCCACAGAACACGGCGAGAGCCTGGTCCTTCCGTGTCATTCAGCGCCTTGTGAGCCGCGTACAGAACGAACACAGGTTGACCTTTTAGCGTCCGAGTGTCTTGACACTCGTTCGCCGTGCTCTGAAAGGTTGCTGGTGCCGCGGCGTCTTGTCTTATCTCTGGCCAACATGCCTGCCATGATGAGGAGCGCCTCCGCCCCAGACAGGGCCAAGCTGCTGCTGGGCAGGGAACCAGAAGAAGGGGTGGAAAGGAAAGAGAAAGAGGGGCGAAGGGGGTTGAGGTTAACTACAGCAGGGGCGGCACACAAACCAGGATGGGGGGCAAAAAGGGAGCCCCCCTACCGCCACAAGCGCCTGATGACTACTGACAGCTGAGCTTCCCCTCTCTGCGGGGGATTCATGACCACAAACAGACACACTCCCTCACACACACACGCATTGCTCCTGTTAGCTGTATTCTATAACCCATCGGCACAAATCCTGACCGCTCTCAGACGGCAACAGGAAGAGATTCGCTTAAGAGTCGAAAACTGACATTTACACAAGTAATGTTTTTTGCTCCCTGTGCAAAGTTAAGTCAGACCAAACGTTCCTCATTTTAGGTAAAAATAGTCCAAATTATTTCTACTTTCTCAATATCAGAAAATGTAGCAAGAGAATGTTTCACGGTATTTTTTTTGTAACTTTAACTTTCCTTGAATTTAAGACATTTAGTCTTTTACTATGCATGAATTTGGTCAAACCTTTTGAGTTTTCTTCCACAAACTTCTCAAGATTGTTTGCAGGCGTTCTGGGCCATTCCTCCTGACATATTTGTCTGTACTGTGAAAATACTCATTATCGGACAGTTTCAGCTGTTTTTTAAATAGTCGCTTTACATTCTACATCCACTTTATTTTAGGATTTTCAGAAGGTGTCCTGGCAGGGTTATAATTTAGAGTTTTTCATTATAGTGTTGTGTCATTTAGTTGTGACTTTTCATTTGTCTAATTCAGTTACTTTGAATGAGTTTTTAAGAGTGCGTTTACCAGTTCTTATTAGTTAAATAGCGATTAATTAGTTTTTATTGGCTATTGTGGTGGTTTCACCTTGTGTCCTGGTGTGTAGTCAAACGCAGCGGCGGGCAGAGCGGGAGCAACAGGTGAACGGGGACATTTGCAGGAACAGAGCGAACGCTTTTGTCTCCTGCTTTGACTTCTGAACCTTCGCTGTCACTGCTGATATACACGAGGACAGCTGTGAAAATGATCTCCTCTCTGATTCACACATGTGGCGGCGAGCGTCACAGCCATGCCAAAATGTGCACAATTATTGATTTTAATGGGGGGGTTTTCTGTCCTGCAGCACTAGTTAGCTAACCGAAAAGAGACGGTGGAAAGCTGCTGCTCGAGTCAAGATGTAGGAAGGAAGTGTTCACCATGGCACAGATAATGTCTCTGTGTTGGCTGGTTTTTGCAACACGGTGCTTTTTATAGGCTATTTGAAGGTAAAAGTTTGTTGGTCATGTCCAGCATATGTGGGATCTGCACAAAGTAAAAGTGAGCGACAATAAATATGTTTAAATAAAAAAAAGTTGCGAGGCATTGAGAGTTAAGTTGTTGCTAGGGCCCCCACACCACCAGGGGGCTTCAAAGGGCAAAAAGCAAGCATGATTAAAACATTGAATAATTGAAACTAAACGCTATTACAGATGGAAAAACAGTAATTTATGGTGGTTTATACACAAATAAGAGGTTTTATTAGCCTAATTACTAAAAGAATTAGTTGCTGCCTCAGTTAGGGAAATATAAGATATTACACTTGTTAACTTGTAAATTTAGTGTTTTAATGTGGAATCTGCATTTCAAATTCCACACTTTTACTTTTTAGTTTTCTAGTCTTGAAAGTTTCAAATCAACCATATCAACATGATGATAATATGTATGTCACATTCAGAGTCGTGACCTGTTGGTAAGGGGGTTGGAGGGCAAATGTAAATCTGCGACAACACTTTATTTGAAGGGTTGTGCATAAGACTGACATGACACTGTCATAAATACGACATAATACCTGTTATGAACATGAAGAAGTCTTTATGAATATGTTTATAATTTAAGTATACCATTCATTTAAAAAAATATATGAAAGCTATGAGCCATCTATTTCATATTTAAACCATATTCCATAATGAACGGTAGTCATGAAGTGCCATTCGGTAAATAACGACACTTTTAACACTGTGTCACTATTGTTAGTAAATAACGACACTTGAATGGACTTTTAATTTACTTTTAATTGAACTTTTAAAGCAACTTTGCAGTATCATTTACAAAAAATGACACTCCATGACAGCAGTCATGACATTCATAAAGACTTCTTCATGACCATAACAGGTGTAATGTCATGTTTATGACAGTGTAATGTCAACCTTTTAAATAAAGTTTTACCAAATCTGCTTAGGGCCTCAAAAAGGTTGTCGAGATGTTTTTTTGGACGTGTAAAACGACTTGCTGCTGTAGCTACAGCAAAATATGGTTCTGCACAATATCAACTCAGATGGGCTGAATAAAAACCCACACCACACTTTTAAGATTTTTACTTATTTATTTATTTTTCCTTTTAAGAAATGCATTTTATCCGTCAACGTCACAGTTGCAGTAACTGACTGCAACTGTGACTGATGTCCTTTCTCGTAGTCACTTTTGCTTCCCCGAAGACAAACCTCCTTACAACAGACCCTTATTCTGGTCCGTTTGTACCAGCCCGCTTATAAAAAAAAGGACTCAAATTCCCACCATATTTTGATCTGGATCTTGGGAGCAATTCTAGAAAACATGGCCATAACTCAGAGCCAAATTGGGGCATTATTTGGACCAGGCACGGGGGATTGTGTTGATCTTAACTGCAATATAAAATCCATCCTCTGAGATATTTTCAGCCTGAAGTTTTTTTTTTTTCTGCACCCACTTGTTCTAATCTTTGGCACGGGAACATCCCCTCCCCCCAACCCCCCCAACTAATTTCTCCCATCATTTCTTTATGAACATCTCCTCAGACTTCTCCTATTTTAGTATATTCCACCACGCATGATTTACCGTCTTCCACAGGGAGAGACCTGGCTGAGGCCCCCTGCCTTGTCGTAAAAAAAAAAAAAAAAAAAAAAAAAGACACTGTGTGTCTCCGTGCGGTTCCCAATCCTTGAGGGGAAGAGGTGGAGGGAAGCATCAGCTCTCGACGCAGAGCGAACAGGAAAGTCCACACGGATTCACCAGCAGCTCTTTATAAGGACAAGGGAAAAAAGGCCCTGGTGCCTCTCTATATTTAGATGGACTTTATTGGGCCTCTTGTCTTTGCTTGACTGCTCTCTCCTCCCGTGCGCTGCTGTTACCAATCATTCACCAGAGCCATGTGGGAGGGCGCCCTCCACCCCATTGATAATGATCTCAGAGATAATAACACAGAAGAGGAAACCAGGGAGAGATGGCGGAGGAATGACAGTGGTAGGTGGTGAAGGAGAAGGTTTTTTTTTACTGTTTCCTTTCCCCTTTTGCAGGTTTATAAATGCTCCAGTTTGGAGGAAACCGAAAGGTTTTAAAGATGGAGCCTGTGTGATTGGCTTATCTAGTTGATGGTGAGCCTGGAGAGGGGGGAGAGTCTCCTTTCTGGTATTATCTCTAAAATAAAGTGTTTTATCAACAGCTTCCCCTCCACCATCAGAAATAGCCCACCTGACTCTCTCTTTCTATCAGATCTTGGATTGTTGTCTGCAGGCTCCGCAGACGATGGTCTCATGATGACACTTTAGAAACTAGCAACGTGGCGTTTGATGAACAATCACCACACCGAGCAGCATGTTGAACTACCTGCCTGGCACTACCTACCTGGTGGCACTACCTACCACTGCCTGTCTCTGCAGTGGTAGGTAGTGCCACCTACCACTGCCTAATATATACCTGCAGATATACCTGCAGATTGGCTCCTGGGTACTCTATCAAGGTCTGTCTGGACTGAGACAGACATGTCAAACATGATTTTTGTTTTGTTTTTAGAGTCAACAGTTGTTTTTTAGTATGTAGAACTTCGTCGTTGATCTTTCCATTTACAAAAGTCAATGGACTTAGTTAGCAAGTCGAGTAAGTAACGATTCGACTTAGTGAACCTTTGCTTCACTTTTGAAAAACAAACATAGTTATGCGTTTTTAAGAATTACATTTAAAATATTAAAGCTAGACACATTATCCGTGGCTCTGCTGACAACATAGGACTTAGAGCTCATCAAACATGGATTCCTCAGTCTAACCGTTATTAAGTCTAAAGGGGCAGTGTTGTGTAAAATTGACTTTTTTGAGCTTTATGCCATGTTTTGATGTTATTCCCTCATCAAAAAGGTACCTTGGTTGTTTCACTCATGTTCAAGGAATCCTTGGACCAACCATTTGGCCGTGCCTTAAATGCTTGCTCTCACCAAGCACCGCCCATTTCCACAAATCTCCTTCTCGGATATGCTGTCCCCAGCCGAGTCCCAGAACTTAGTCTCCTGAACTTAAAATGTGAATTACTTTCTGGTCCTGTGCTCCTGAGAACGTTTGTGAATACCTCACTGGAGGAGCGTTGTTGTGATGACGAGGCAGAGTGCCGGAAAGAGCAGGAGCTTCTTAAAGAGACAGAGGCCCAATTTTAAGGCGGCATATTGCGAAGTCGAATTTTGTTTTAAGTCATGTTTGATATATACAGCATTTCTATAACAGCTGAAGGCAACATAGTTACCTGAAAAATGTCACTATGTGCCTAATCACTTGACATTTGTCATCCTTTACCATTGCGATTCAATTTATAGTGTGTTTTTCTTTTTTTCCACTTTGTTTGTGTTTGCTTTCGGTTCACAGCATGCGTCAAACCCCGGAGCGAGTTTGATTTCTTGTCACAGCTGCCAGTTTTCACTAAATATACTAAATGATCTGCTCACCGTCTCTCACCTCGTTCAGCGTAGCGTGGCTGTGGTCGACCTAGCTTGTGTTCAGTGAAAAAAATAAAAACTGCAGGCGGTCTTTGTAGCTGCGTCTACCTCAGCAGTGAGCAAAGCCCAGGCATGTGGAGCTTAGTGATGCAGAAAGTGCTTGCTTTGCATGTGAGCTGTCAATTTCAGGAGTCACACAAGAAAAGCCTCAACTGCCATGCAAATGGGAGGCAAATAGTATTCAAATACGACTGATATGGAGGAGGATGGGGAAAAGAAGTGGGAGCATACCGGCGCGTACCGTGTGAAGCTTGACGGCGCAGCGGCGTACGTCAAGGTTTAATGTTTGTGTGTCTGACTTTTGGCGAAAAGGCCAGGCCAGTTTTACCACAGCGGCCACAGATGCCCTCTGGGGAAGGACAAACTGTGACGTCAGAATGGCGGTGAGGGTGAGGTGGGGGTGGGGGGTGAAGCAGTTCTGAAAACAATAGTTTACTGTGCAGGACGAGGGCCAAGGCGTGGTCTTGCTGGACAGAGGCTCTTCTTAGAGGACCGGCCCGAGCAGCTGCCTCAGCCTCTGGATCTCTGATACACACACTCACACAATTTCAAATTTAGCATGAAAGCTGAAAGGATCCATGTTAAATCCCCCTTACACTCATGTTTTTCTGTGTGTGTGCGCGTGTGTGTGTCTGCGAGAACGCTAGTCGTTCTTTCCAGACTCTGAGGAACGCGCGGACGGAGGTGGAGTGGGAGAGCCCTGGGGAGAGAGACGTAGCTCATAAATAGAAGCAAAACAAAGAAGCGATGGAGAGAGAAGCCCTCAACCCCTCCTAATCGCCGCTGATGCTGGCTCAGATAAACGATGGTGAGTGTGTGTCCGCAAACTCCCAGCATGCTCCTCGCAGAAGTTTGCTCCTTGTTTTGGTGCCGATCTTGTGCCAGAAAGCCATGAATGTTTACAGGCCATAGAAAGTCACCTCCAAAATGAGAAAACAAACCACTTGGGGGGCAACATCATGCTGGTCACATTTGAGTGGAGAACGGGCCGGTCAACAGACCGGGCCATTTTGAAAATAAAACTGATGGAGGTTTCAAAAGACCAAAGACTGGGGCAGATGATGAACCTTCAAGCAAGTTAACAATCCCAAACATGCAGTCAGAGCCACAGTGGGAAGTTTACATCAAAACATACTTATGTATCAGAATGGTCTAAAATCAAGACCTAAATCTGAGGGTCTGTGGTAAAAGCTGAAAATGAATGTTTACAGCTGCTGAGAACTTATATGAGTGGGCCTCAGCTACTTTGCAAAGAGGATTGGGCAAACATTTTAATCTTTAGTTGTGGAAAACTGGTAAACGTACAGCTGGAGGCCGAACTCGGATCAGGGACAAGCCACCTGGGTCGTCAAAAGGATAGAATGACCAGCCTTATTATTTGTTAGTTTTTATGTAGAGACAGCTCAATATGAGATGTGCAAACAGATGCTGAGCATCATTAAGCATGTATGAGCAGTGCATCAGCACAAAACCCACCTGCCCTTCAGCTAAGGTCTAATGACAACAAACGCAACAAAAGCCCTGGGTGATCCGCCCAGCCTCGAGGGGGCCGCCGTAGCGGTCTATTCAGCCTCTCATTCACCTGTGAGAAGCGCTCAATGGGGCCTCGTGTTATTAAAAGCTTTCATACGCGTGGTCCGATAGCATTATGGTTTGCGTGGAGGACACCCGCTCAAACGACGGTTGGGTTTTACATGATGGTTGAGGCTTTTGTTGAGGCGTCTGGCCTGGCTGCCGCTCTTAACATTGGGTTGTTTTACTGCATTACTTTAATTTTGTAGATTTCCAACATAGAGCTTGTAAATATTACGCCACCCAAACACATGGGTATGCAGACAATAGGCATGCGAACAAGCTAACGGTAACAACGTGTACTTAAAATCCATAAAACCTTTCCATCACACCATTGTCACAGTTGAACTACTATATTTGAAAATGTAGTGTAAAAAAAAAAACTTTATTCCAACGGGAAATCATAACCCATGTCATCTTCAAAGAGTTGATGCTATGGGCAGAAAAAGGATCTCTGGTAGCAGTCAGTCCTGAAATGAACCTAAGCAGGCCTCTGACTGAAGACTGTTGCCGTATGAGTTTCATGACTCATAAGCTCATAGCAGATATCATATCTGATGACTGCCTGAAATAAAACTTCCAGTACTCCAAACACCGCTGAACGTAAACATTGAACAGCAACATCCCCCGGACAGACCTGTCGTCTGTGTGGCCTTATCCTGTTTAAAATGCAAACAAGCACACTGCATTGTTTTGGCCCTAAGGTTGAACATCTTGGGTGTCAATAATGTTTTACATCAACAAAATAATAAAGTGAGGGATTTTAGGAAGACGTCACCTGTAGGCAAGACGTGTTGTGAGGTGAATGAAAACATTAACATCACATACAAGTTACACAAAGTTTTTTGTTTTCATATTCTAGCACAAGAAAAGCAACTTTTAAGAAGCACAAACTAGAATCCGAGCAGCATGACTCTAGTGACGTGGCATGCTCTACTTTGCTACCACAACTTTTTTTGTAAGGCGAGTGTTGTAGGGGGTCGTTTCTGTTGTGATCATGTGACAGTTTAGTCAGGAAGAAGCGGTTTTTTTTTGTTTTCACAGACTGTCATCTGTTGTGAAACTCCTGGTGGATAACTGTGCAACTCTGTAACCCGTCAAGATGAACCGTGTGACCCCTGACACACAGCTGCTCAGTGTGAGACACACAGGCTCCTGCTTCCTCCTGGGACCAACATCAGTCAGAATGTCTTCAGCTGAAGACGCACACACCACATTGACACACACTGTACACCAGGGTAATGTCAACCTAAGGCCATGATGAGATACGGAGACTCCAGATGAGTCACAAAGATGTTGCTGCCATCTGGTGGCGGAAGGGCGCTATTTGCTCCAAAGACTGATTCTTTTCTTCTTCACTGGATACAGAGAAGTAGGAAATAAAGTGATCAATGGATTTTCTGTAATTTACGTGATTTTAATTGGGGCAAATTAGTTGTTATGCAAGATTCTAATTATATAAAAAATATGTTTTTTCTTCACAATTCAAGTTACAAATCAGCTTTCATTTAGATATTTTTTTGTGTTTGTCTACAATAGCTCCTGTAGTGCTTTTTGCGATTTAAACTATTGTGTAACTATAATCATCTGAAAGTAAGAATCTTTCAGATGATTGTAACCAATTTGCATAGATGTGGGTTTCACCAACTCAACCTTAAGACTTTTTAGGACAATTATAAATAAAGTGTAAAATCTATCACTACAGAGATGCACAAAAGAATGCAGGGGACCAAAACTGGACATTTTGTGTCTTTTGGCGTATCTCTAGCTAGTAAGCAAGTCTCTGCATTAAATGCATTAATAATGCATTTATGTCTATGGCCTTAACCACCTTGAATGATATTGGCGCACAACTTTTGTAAGGGGACATGGAGAAAGAAAAAAAAAAAAAAAGAAGAAATCCCGACTTACTTTCTGGAGATCCCGACTTATTTTCTCGAGATTCTGCTAAATGAAAAAATAAGTCAGGATCTCGGGATCCTAACTTACATTTTTGTGATTGAATTCTAGATATTTTAAAACCTTAATTTTAGATGAATTAATACTGTTTTTAAAAATATGCGGACACCCTGCCGCAATAATTCAGCATTGCTTCGGACCAACAAGCATTTCTGCTCATTTTGATTATTTAAAAGATGATGTGAAAAAAAACACAAATCACATAAAAAAGCCTCCTGTTGAATTTTTATTACTGCAGAAGGTGAGTTAGTTTGTTATCCAGATTGTTATTGTGTATCCTCAGGATGAGACTGCACGTCATGCACTTTTCCTCGCTGTAGTTGTAGAAAAACCAAATTAAAACATTAAGTCGTTCTGTTTCACAACCAACGAATAATGATAATATTTAAAAAAAAAAAGAGCAACACAGATTGACAAAATCCAACAGTCACGGCACAGAACAAAATATTACTGGAGGCTGAGAATCAGACGGCTGATTTTACACACTAATAAAAACTACTTCACATGAATGTTTACACTACAGGACAGTTTCTCCCGTCTAGTCTGTAAGGACAGGGTGAGATGTGGGTTAAAAAGAAAGAAACATTGCTTTTTTTTTTATCCATCTAACAGCTTGAGAATGCTTTCTCTCTCCTTCAGAGCCTTCCAGGCCTGATCCTTCTCCTTCTTGGTCGGAGTGCGCTTCTTCTGCCTGGCGGCCATAATGCGCCGGAAACCCTCCATCACCTCGTTATCGGCCACCCTCACTCTCTGCCTCAGCTCCTGCTTGCGCATCTCTTCCTTCGCCAACCTGTGGAGACAGCGGCGCGTCGCAGGCTCAAAATCGACACGCAGACTTCATTGGTGCAGTTTGCACCAAAAGAAAAAAAGGTACAGTCCTCACCGGAGCAGCTCCTGCTTCCTGGCTCTGTTGTGGGCAATTAGGGCTTTGAGCTCCGCTTGTCTCTTCTGCAGCTCGGCGAGGACCTCGTCCTCCAAGTCTCCTCCTTGTCCGGGTCGCTCCTCCGAGTCCAGGAGCCCTTGAGCTATTAGCTCCTCCTTGATCCGCGCCTCCAGGGAGCGAGTGTGAGGAACGCTGGGAGCAGGGGGAAACTATCAGTACCAGGGCGTGTGCAGATTTGTTTTTACCGATCTGATGTTATATTTTAATCTTAAATGTCGCGTTTTCATCAAGTGCAAGCAGAAAATCCATCATGATTAAGAGAAACTTGTTTACTGCGCACTCAGCTGATGTTTCAAATACCTGAAGGCTTTTCCCTGACTTCGAGGGGAAGTCCCAGCTCCATCATTCGCGTCCTTTCCTGACATGTCCGGTATTGGAGAATCCTCCATGGGGGATATAATGTTCTCCTAAAACAGAGCATGTTTGAAACGGGGAATGAAACAAAACTCAAAAGCATAGATTATTTCTTCACGTTGCATCTCCTGTGATTACCAAGAATCACATGAATCTGACCTCTACGAGGGCCTGCAGCAGACGCTGAGTGAGCGGGCCAAAGGGACAACCGTCTTCTGGCGATTCGTGCTGAGATTCGGATTTCTTCAGCAGCGAGTCTACATCTACATGGATGAGTACATGGATGAGTACCGGAGACACAGCTGTGCAGAAATACAATCCTGTCACTTTAAGGCCAAAGGCAGATGTGGCAGTGATGTCCTCTCACCTTTAGCGTCCAGTTCTGACAGCGGTCCTCCCATGATGCTCTTCTTCTTGTCGTTGGCTCGCGCCCCTTCCCTCTGCTCCTCCAGCAGGTCTTCTTGAGCCCACCTCTGGGAATAGTGTTTCCCCAACGCAGGAATCTACAGGGAACAGAACAGGAAATAATGATATTATGTTTATAGCATAATCATGTAATTATGCTCCCTTCAGCTGTTATACAAATACTATATCAAATATCTGACTTTGTAATTTAACGCCTTGAATTTGGGCCTCCGTCTCTTTAAAAACTCCTGCTTTTTCTGAAGCTCCGCCTCCCCAATTAACCCTTTAACAATGTTTTTACAAGTGTTGCACTAAGAAGTAGCTCGTATAATGATCTCAGTAGACGCACCAGGTGTTTGCTGATTGCTGCTGGCTAGTCTGAAGGAGCCTGCCCTGTGAAGCGGGAGCTTGGAAAGTGCAGCTCAGAGGCAGAGCTAGGTCCACCCAGGCGTGTTGCACAACTGAGTGGTTGCCACGGGAGATTAAAGGATTTCTTAAACTTGCAGGAAAGAATCAAAGACAGCTATTCTTTGCTGAAGAATAGCAATATCAAAAAAGTTGATTTTACATAATACTCCCTTTAATAAAGTTTTTGCATTTATCATCCTTTTTCAATGACCAGAACCACAAATATCGTCCTACTTTTACTCAAAAGAAGGAGTAAAAAAAATGTAGAAACTGAGGACGTGTCTTAAACTAACGCAATCTTGCAAAAGCTTTTTTATGCTTTGTATCTACAACGGTTTACCGACTCATTTGTTGACTTCAAACACTTTCATTATTTTAGTTGATTAAGTAGATGGAAAAAAAAGTCAGTTTTAAAAATGCATTAAAAATAATTTTTTGTGGCCGTCACGGCTGAAGGTTCGGACGCCTCTCGTCTACATGTAGAGTAAACAATCCGGCTTCAGCCGAGCCGTTTTCGCCTCGAATGAAGGAGCCGAGTTTTGTTTTCTGTCGTACTTTGAAATACTCGGCCTCGTCCTCTGGAGGTTTCAGAAGCTCCTCCAGCAGTCGGGTCTCTTCATTGGTTATATCCGCACAATACGGCTCAACTGACGCCCAGAACCTGAAAAACAAAATAGCACAAAGGCTAAAACCTGAAGAACCTTTTTTTTTTATATGGGCTGTAAATTTACAGGAAAGCAGGGGTTTGTTACCTGTTGGGAGCGTCGTTTTTCGGAGTGCGGGGGATATCTTGCGGATCGTCTGTAAATTCATATTCTTGAACTTTCGGCTGCAGGTTTTTGGATTTGGGCCTGCCAGGTCCCGGACCCGGTCCGTGCCCTCCCTTGCTGTCCAGTTTTTGCTTCTTGGGTTTGTGGCGGACCGGGGCTGCAGGATCTGGGTCCTTGCTGGGTTTCAGAAAACGCTTGTCTCCCTTCTTGTCCTGCCAGTCTGTGAGGATCTGAAGAGGAGCACGCCACAATGAGGGCAAGGCGGCGCAGTCACAAAGTAGTGCATACTTCTTATTTATTTATTTTTGCCCCCCAAATATTAAATCAATAAATATAAATGCCATTTACAGTGTGATTCAGAGCAACAAGCCGATTCAGAAGTAACCTAAACAAAACTAGCATAGAGATTCACCATTCAGCAGACAACCGGAGTGAAGAATTTGAATTAATACGAGTTACAACAGCTTTTAGTTTAGCTTTTGGAACAATAACGCATTTCTGAATTTTAATTCAATCAAAGCATATTCAACTGTTAGAATGGTCTAGTCAAAGTCCAGAGCTAAAACTGCTTGAGCATCTACAACAAACTTGGAAATGGCTTTTCACCTGATTTGACCGATCTTGAGCTGTCATAGAAAGAATAATGAGCAAAAACTTCAGCACAGATATGAAGATCTGGAAGCATAATCCAATCATAGTTGAAATATTAGAGAAAAGTGGAGGATGTATTGACTCAAGAGACTCTCAATAAAAATACAAATGACACGTTTCAGACTAATTTATAGTTTTTATTATTATTATTATTATTATCCCATTAAAGTCTATTTAGCATCTTCTTTTCAGGTTTAAAATATGTGCTACTTAGTAAAAATCCCAATAAAATTGCATTAGAGTTTAGAAATAATGTGTTAAAAAAAAAAGTACACAAAAATGTTTAAGAGGTGTGGATCAAGTGTCCTGGGCCTCCACTCACCTGTCTCTGCTCCTCCAGGGCCCGCAGGCGGCGGCTAGCTGAGGACAGCAGGGTCTCCAGCTCCAGCTGCAGGGTGTCCAGCTCCTCAATGCCGATGCCATCGTCCTCTGAGCGGCCCAACACCGCAGTGTAGCGGGGGCACAGCTTCACATGCTCCACGGGTTTGAAGTCGTAGTATTTAAGCGGGGGACAGTCCTTCAGCTCGCTCATGATGCTGTCCGGCGGCGTGGGGCGGCTGTTCACACGGGCAGCGCGGTTATTTCTACATCACGAGTCCCACGGACACACACACGTAAACACGGCTCACCGCGGCGGTTTACGTCTCGCACCCGAAGCACGTACAGACGGGGCTGCCTGCTTCACACGGCCGCCAAATTACTGCTTCGTTTTCACGAAAGCCGCTTCGGTGTTCATATTACGTACACAACTAATATATACTAAAACGTTTTAATAACTTGTTCTTATGTGTTCGAGGCGTATACGCACCCAATTAAATGTTTTAAAGAGCAGCAATATTTACTACCGTCACTGAACGGCGTCCATGATGGCAAAAACCATTGTATTGAGAGGGGTGTCTGTAACGTACGTAAACAACGTAATGACGTCATATAAAGCTAAAACTCGCTTAAAAGTAAAATTACATACACCTTAGCATGTGTAACAAAGTTAATCATTCGATGTAGCGTCAAATATGTGAGTAAAATGATTAAGTTTCGATCCCGTCTACTTGAAATGCTGCGGTGGTATCTTCGGAGCAAACCATTTCTCCTCCATGGTCATACTGCGTCAGTATTTTCCAACTAATCATTTAAATATATCTTTTCTAAATGTAAGATATGTTATAAAATAACCACTTTGCTCGGAAACCGGCCGAGAATCGTTGAAATGATCCTGAAACAAACCGTTAAAAGCAACCTCTTCTCCCATAAAATAATGGAATGGACTCGTCTTGGTGTACGCTCGTTTTGTTTAAAGTTTCTTGCGACCTGGGCGGTGGCTTGAACTACATCTATGTTGTTCTCTGTGATGTGAAGACGCCCGCCCACTCGATGAAGGAGTAAATAGAAAACAAGCGCCATTTAGCTGTACTATACTATGTAGGATTTACGGAAGAGCCGTCCCAGGCGTGGCTGAGGAACTTCCTTCTTGTACAGATCAAAAATGGTAAGTCTCCTACACTACATGTAACTTTATGTTTAAATATTTAGCTTTTTACTTCGGCTGATCGCGAGACCGTTCAATGCTATATTAGCTAACTAGCTAGCTTAAGTGGCCGTTTTGCGGCCGGGCTGCAGTGGAAATCAGAGCACCGACATCCTTGATGAAACGATATGTAGAAAGTAGAGAGATTTAGCCGAGCTGTCTTTTCTTCTCGGGCCTCTTGTTACGGATTTATTTTCTCAACACCTTTTACATTCGAAGGCAAAAATATACATATATTTCTCTCGATACTGTCGAGGATTTGCTTGAAGAATAACGACGAGCTACCGTCACCTGAAGGCATCACGTCCACTGCCCCTAAAGGAACCAATCACTTCCTTCCTAAATCCACACATAGCTGAATTATAGCGCAACAACTCTGCGTGTGCGTGTATAACAAATCGTTTGTTAAATGAAACCTTAACGTGACAACAAAATCTAACCAGGTGAATGTCAAACCTGACCTCTGAGGTCAGGCTCTTTGACCTCGTAGGCTCACTTTTACTCTGCACAACAAAATAGCAGGCAATGATCAGTTCCCCCCTCTTTTTCTGTTCAGACGGCGACTCTGCGCCCCTACCTGAACGCTGTGAGGGCCACCCTGCAGGCAGCCCTCTGCCTGGAGAACTTCTCCTCTCAGGTGGTGGAGCGTCACAACAAGCCCGAGGTGGAGGTCAGGTATGTTTATTGGCACCGGCTCATTTGGAGACCCGGCGGCTGTCTGGAATTTGTTTTTATTTTTATTCCCATCCCTCAAGCCTCTTATGGACGTTCTGCAACTGTCACACAAGTACTGACTTGATCCGACTTGCATAAGAAAGTGTGGGGAGGGAAGAAAAAAGAAATGAGCACAGGCTTTTGAGTCTGTGTTGGAAGGGGGCTTGCCGCAGCCTGTTTTGCTTTCAGCAGCTATCTTGTAAAGAAGGCTGAAAGATGCGCTTTCCGTTGACATGGTTACAGGAGCAGCAAGGAGCTGCTTCTCCAGCCGGTGGTGATCAGCCGTAACGACAAGGAGAAGGTTCTCATCGAGGGGTCCATCAACTCCGTCAGAGTCAGCATTGCCGTCAAGCAGGTCATTTTAACACAATTTGATGTTTTTTTAAACGCCACCATCCTTTTTTCAAACCTAAAGGCTATTCTAATCAACTGCAGGCTGATGAAATTGAGAAGATTCTCTGCCACAAATTCATGCGGTTCATGATGATGAGAGCTGAGAACTTCTTCATTCTGAGGAGGAAACCAGTCGAGGTAAGGGATCAGCTTTTGTTTTGTTTTTTTAACTATAGCTAGTTAATAACAGCAAAAGGTACAATCATCCATATGCAAACAGAAGATAATAAATTACAGCGTCAACTTATTTGAATCGACATAAATCATGTCCATCCACAGAAGCTGGAGTGAGATAAGCAGAAGGTGGCAAATGGGCAGATTTGTTTTTTTTGTTTTTTTACTAAATTGTTTGCATCTTTGGTCACGTCTCCACAGGGATATGATATTAGTTTCTTGATCACCAACTTCCACACGGAGCAGATGTACAAACACAAGCTGGTGGACTTCGTCATTCACTTCATGGAGGAGATCGACAAGGAGATCAGCGAGATGAAGCTGTCCGTCAACGCCAGGGCCCGTATCGTCGCCGAAGAATTCCTCAAGAACGTACGTTTTTTTTTGTGTGTGTGTGTGTGTTTTTTTAATATCCGCTTGAATGTTGTTTGACGTAATGCCTGAGGCTATTTATCCGCTTCCTTTCTGCAGTTCTGATGCCAGCGTTGTCTTTGGGGTCTCTCTAAGGTGCCAATCAACTCATGGAGATCTTGGGGAGTAAACAGCCAATCAGCAAGGAGATCGTTGTGACCAATCCGACACCCTTTGTGTCCACCTTGTAATATTTTCCCCCGTATTCATGGATATCAATTCCTGTATATAATGAAATATTTGCCAGTTTCATTTTCAGCCTCTCTGAACAAATCCCCAAACAAAGGCGGGTCCTTAAAGTATTAATCAAGTTGATAGCCATGAATACGGTGGAGCGCTGAGGATTTGTTGTTGCAGATAAAAAGAAGAAAAATGACCAGTTTTTTTTTGTATCGTCTTAACGGAGTCCTGTATGTTCTGTCGCTTCAAAAATTGTCTCCAAAGTTTTGAACATGAAAAACATCTAGGGGAAGCGATCGGTGTGGCATCAAATCACGGGAGTGGGAAGCTGCTCTAAAGTCGCCATGGTAACCAGTGTAAGAAAATAATGAGAGAGAAATAAAAGTCACTTGTTTGTACTTGTGTTTTTGGAGTCAAAAAAGCGCCATACATGGTTTTGCTGCTGCTGCACCTATAAACACTTTTTGAGGAAGTGGTTCGTCGAAGGCAGTGAGGTCATGTCAGGGAGGAAGGGGAAGCGCTGTGGACGGCGTGTCACTTCAGGGAGATAAGGTCATCTGTTTTTAAAGTGGGGTTGTCTTACTTGCAGCAAATATCCGACATGATGGATATTTTATAAAGAAAAGCCTATTGCTTTTCTTTCATATCTTATTACTTTCATTTAAGACAATAACTTCACATTGCCACTGCTTTCTAAAAAAAAAAAAAAAGAAATAGCTGTCACTCCATGATGTAAACCCCTACTAAAATGTTCACTTCCTCTAGTTGTTTAATTCTTCAACTAGTGCAGCCAGTAAAAACAAAGTAAAACTTTAATACTCAAAACATTATTTTGGCACAATATAATACATGTATTTTATTGAATCTATATATTTCTCACCACACCAGAAAATGACAAGAGTCACACAGAGTCTTATGAAAATACTTTGTTAGCTTCAGTCACTGGTTGAGAGAGTATACCTAGTTTTCTGTTAGATGAAGTAATGAGTCATATCAAGCATATTTTAGAAAAAAAGTAAAGCATTCAGAAAATACAATAAGTGAAACAGATCAACAAAAACAAAATACTGAGTGGTTTAGAAAAATAACATCTTTATTGCAGTAGAGTTGGAACATACACTTTCAAGTCGAGATCAACACCACCAATATTATTGGCTAATGATCCTTTTTGCATTCCTATTGCTGAAATATGTTGCTTCACAATAATATGTTACAGGTGGGCTTACCCCATCACGTACAGTAAGCAACTAGGAGGGGAGGGGGACTATTTTTACCCAATTCTAGCAACAGTTCACCATAGTAGCACTGCTGTACGCCGTTCAGTCCTATTAGCGCAGACAGTTATCGTAAAGAGCTTTGTTTTCATATTAGAGCAGGTTCAGAACCTACAGAATAGCACATGATCACTGAAGCCACCTTCCTGTGAAATTATGATTGCACAAAGTTAAGCATGCATCAGACGAATCGCACGATTATTTCATAAAAAAATAACACTTGAAAACACGCTACAGTAACTTCCCAGTGTCAACTCTGCCGCCACACAACACCAACAAGCTGAAACCGACGAATTTAACGACCGCCGTGAGCCGAGTGCTTACGATATGAACATCTGGGTCATAAAGGTCAAAGGGTTCCTCCTTAAACTTGAACGGGACGAACACAGGACACAGGAGGAGCTACAGGATTGTGGCAGTGTGGCGTCTCGTCCGCCCAATCAGTGGGTCACCGGTGAATGTGAGAAACGCACAACACTGGTGCAGGTGGCGGGGGGGATTTCACTGAGGGGAAGAGGATTCAACTTCAGCATCACCCGATTCCAACCCAGACATCAGAGGTGAGCAGGGACGGTCTGCAGGGCGTCCTGAGTGGTACGATGGATGTCAACGTTCTGGAAGGAGGAATGAGGCTGGGTCAGATGCATATCTAACACTGTCAGCCAGTTAAATCACTCATGGTGCAACGGAGGACAAAATCCAGAGCAGTTTGACCTCTTCCGATTGTTTTTAGTTTTTAAATACGCCATCCAATTGGAAATGGGATTTTCTTCTTTCCTTTTGCTAAAGGAAAAAGAAAGTCTTTGCTGCCATTAAAATAATCAAAGCTCCTGTTAAAATATTTACAAGTTGAAACTAAATGCAGAGATTATGCCAAGCATAATTCATGAGAAGCCCCTCACTGAGCAGACAGGAGTCTGTTCTGGACACAGAGAGGATTCTGTTCAGGCCCAAAGACAGCCGCTCTGTTACCCGACCCCAGAGGAACCTCTGCATATGAATGAACGGGAAACATCCGAGTCCTCAGAGGAAAGCAGTACTTGGTCTGGGCAGTCTGCCAAGTATGAGGCACATTTTTATTTATTTATTTGTTACCTCAAAGTAGCATTTTTAGAAATCTGGTTTTAAAAATAAATGCATGTAATAATCTCCCTTTAATTTAGTCAATATTAGCCCAGGCAGACCTGGCAAATATGACATCATAAACATGAACTAAAGCATGTTTGAGCACTAAGTTGTTTTTTTTTAAAGGCCCCAACTTATTTAAACATTTTGACAATATTTATTTACCTTTATTTCAGACAAACTGGCTTTTGTCTTAAAGTAAAACACAAAAGAAAATGGGAGCCAACATAGATCCTTGGGGAACACCAGTGGATATTGTAAGTTGAGCTTTTAGATCATTTTTCTACATCAGTTCTGACCTCTGGACTACATCATAAAACAGGAAATCTAAGACTAGTACACATACAGTTAAGTTAAAACAAACAAGCAGATGTCGTTTGTTGTCTAGTGATTGCTTAATTTATGTTTTTCTGTACTTATGTCTCAAACAAATCAGTTGTCAATGGAAACTTAAACCCCAAAAAGAAGCACAAGGAGAGTTTGGTAGGAATCGGTGGATGTTTGGGTGAAGTTTATTCACAAACAACAAACAAAAATATTCCTTTTAATTCTGATAATTGATATGAATATCCTTCAAGCTCTTTCACATTGTTTATCACAGCTACATAAATCCAGCATTTTTGACTTAACACTGTTTCACATTCTAATAAATTAAAGATTGTTAAGAAAAAAGAAAACTGCAATGTCGTGTAGGTAGATTAGAGTTTTGATAAAAAACTTTGAGGCACTAAGTAAAAACACACCGACATCGCTAAGACGAACAGACAAGATTTTGCTACACATGAAAGGTGCTTCCTCAGCTGAGGTGCCGGAGCTTCATTGCTTCAGGGTTTGGAGTGCAGCGTCTCCAAGAACGGGAGAGAGCGAGCGCCACGACATTCGTGGCAGGATTAAAAGAAAATCCCCAAAGATTAGCAACCGCTGAATTACCACCGTCACCACGCCTTTAAATGCAAGCGGAAAACAAAAAAAAAAAACAGAGGAATACCAAAGAAAAGAGGTTCAATCAAGGTTTTTAGAGCGTGTATTTTGTGCGCCTTAAGGGTTCATTGTGCGTAATTCAAGGCTAAAGGAGGGAAAGTGTTGAGGTTGTCGGAGAGCGCTAACTGCCTCACTGATGAGCTGGCACAGTAACCAAAGCCTCGTCTGACATCCGTGACACATCTACGTTCTGTTTGATACAAAAAACAAAAAAAACAACACAAAGAGGTGGAGGAGTCAAACAAGAGATACACACATTAACACACAATCTGAAACCATAAAAACTACCCCATGTTTGGTTCTTGAAGTGTTTTTTTTCCCCTTCATATGACAATTAGCTGTGAGCTAATAGGAAGATAGCACCTGGTGCTAAATGTTACGCATTTGTTTATTAGTAAAGTTTAAAATGGTGCCAAACACAGCTTTAAAGGGGATTTTTGAACACATTCTCCGGCGTGTTTGCACCACTACACTCAACAACTGAGGCTACGAACACCAGCGTCACGTAACCCACCTCTGGTTTCTCTCTGTGCGTGTTGACTGCATCCACGTTCAGGCTGATGGACTCCACTTTACAGCCTGTGATGACAGATATTTGTTGGTAAAGCAAATGACCTTTTTCAGTGCACATCCGCTTGTTAAGCATGTTAAGCACAAGATGGCCGCCCTACCGTAGGCCACGGGGGTCAGCTTCAGCACAGTGTGCAGCGGGCACTTCAGGTACGGCAGCTCCTCTATACAGACACAGAAATCAGATGAGTGAAACCACCAGAAGCCCACCTGGCTGCGCTTTCTGTATCCATCAATAAGGACATTTTAACTGCATTCTTAGAAAAAAAATATACATATATAAGTTAAAAGAATTTGACTTCAGTTCATTTTACATGACACATTTAAATATTTCTGGACCCAGCCTTCAAATTTGCCCGAGGAAGGATCTGGAGTCATTTTTCAGACTTTATTTGTACATCATCTGGTTGCCAGGATTAGAGGATTTTCAGTAAAAAAAAAAAAAATTAAAAAATCCCAACTTAGCACTAACTGGTGATCAACAAACAGAGGAAATCTGTATTTTATGTGACGTGTTGAGCCATGTCTGTCGTTCATTCGGCCTGTGAGTGAGCGAGAGAGAGCAAGACTTCTGTCAAAAAAAAAGAGCTAATCACTAAGACGAGACGCTAATTTACGGGGGCATAAATTCTTTCCAAAGGCCATAAATGGCCCCCAAGCCGCACTTTGGACACCCCCTACTTCACAACACAAATATTGCCAGCATTTATTTTTGAAGAAAATGTTAGAGTTTCCTTACAAAACCCAAGCAAATATGTCATTTACACATAATTTGGTTATTCCCCCACAAAGTTTCACTGGTTTTATTTTATTTGACTTCTGAAAGCACCCACCTGCCGCCTTGTCCAGGAAGTAGGCCAGCAGACAGCGCATGACTGCCTGGTGGCAGATGACCAGGACGTTCTCCTGCCTCTCCAGCTCCATGATGACGGGCTCCAGGCGCTGCACCAGGTCCTCGTAGGACTGAGCATGGCAAAACGTTCAGAGGCTAATCAGGTCATCCATCAAAAGACGGGAGTAAAATCTGCCGAGTGAGGCTTTCTCCGTAAAGGTAAGCAGACTAAACATCGGAGGAGGTGGAAAATGGACGGTGAGAGCTGACGGGGCGTTCGCCGAGCGAGCCACCGATGCGAAATCTTTAGTTACTGCGATCTCATGTTTCACTAAAGCCGCCTTGGAGGCTGAATGTCCAAGCCGAGTCTCGTTAGCGGAGCCGTTTGAATAATGTGTCCGTTATGTGGTTACTATAGTAACAAAGGAGAGCCGAACCGAGTCGGAGTCACTCCACATGGGATGTGCAGCCAGTGGGCAAAAAATAAAACACACCATAAGCTCATTCATCATTCTTTTTGTCTAAAGATTGCCGCCCGTGCTTATTTTCTTATTCGAATGATTAATTAATTAATTGATCGGATAAAAAACTGTGGCACATTCTGTAGATTTTTCATTTAACCTTTTTTTTTTTATACTAGATATGAAATACATTAGAAGACGCAAACAAGCAACTTATCTCCCTTTTTTAAATAGGAAAAACATTTTATTTGTGCAATAAGAGAGCGTTCCTTTAGTGAACGGTCGATCATTTGCAGAATAATTGACTAATTCATGCATCAACTGATTAATAATTGGAAAGCAAAAGATGCTTAAAAGCAGACTTAGGTTTTTCCAGAATTTGGACCAGGTGAAACTAAAGGTACTCCACTTTAGGACGTCTGGGAAGAATATATATATAAAAAATAGTTTATTTCTTTATCTTAAATGCAATATATATATAAATACATTTGCACAGTTTGGGCTTAGTTACAGTTTTAAGTGCGTAGTTATTTAAAAAAAAAAGGCCCTTTTTTCAGTCTTTTTACTCCAGTTAATTGATCCATTGCTAAATTAGTTGATGATTAATCACAATTAAGCCGATTAATCATGTCAGCCCTAATATTTTTATTGGTTACCAATGCGCAGATGCCTATCAGTAATTAAAACATGTTTGAAAAATTAATCCTGTGTCTTCTTATTTTTCCTTCCACTCAACTTTCCATCAATGTGTTCACAAGTGAACCAGGAGCCGAGTCGGCCACTGACAAACCTCGATACGATTACGAAGGTCTACAAATTAACACAAACATGTTACAAATGATTATTTCTCTAATGCTTTTCTGAGCGGCTATCTGATGTCATTTGAGTTTAACGGACGCAGGTTTTAAAGTCGCCTCACTACCCACAGAAACACGGACCCACTGGTGGACGCACAAACGCTCCACACTTTGGCTCCGATAAGGGGAGCAGAAACCCACAGCAAACATCCAAAATGAGCGGAAATCATCTTGCAAGTCAGCGGTAAAACTCTAAAATACAAAGTATCACTTTTTTATTTCGATTCAGAACAAAATGCTGCAACTGATGACTCAGACTTGTTCAGGAAGCTTTAAATGTGAATGAATGCAAACGATGGATTGCTTCGCTGGTTTTAAGGACATCAAATGTTTGCAGGTAAAAAAAAAAACAAAACAGCGAATCAGACAAAACTTCATCAAGTAATAACAATAAACTCTGCCTCTGACCTCTCCTTTTGGATAGCGGTAGCGGTATTTGTCCTGGTCCCTCAGGGCGAACTCCAGGGGATAGTTTTCCTGGATCTCCTCGTACATCATCTCCTCACACACACCCTGGAAATTACAACACACACACACAAAAAAAATCATGATCCCTGATGGTAATTTCTACCAAATATAATATTACTTCCTGACATTTTCAGTCAATTGATGCTTATTCTATTTAGCAAAGAGCGCAGGAAGAAAATATTGCGGCACCAATGTCACTGAAGTTTGTATCTGATTGGAACATTCTAATTTAGCTCTAAATTAAAGGACAATTTCACTGTTTTTGGGGGAATCTAGACAAACATTTGATTCTCTCTAGCGCTAAATCTCACATATCTAATCCTAAATTAGATGATTCTGAGCTGAACAGAAATACCTTTAAACAGTTTTTAATGAAACTTGTGAAATTATTTGGGGGGAAAAAAAATACATTTTTGAAGCTTTTTGACAAATGGTACGACCTGCGTCAAGCGAACAAACACATGGACTGGTTGAACCGTTTGTTCTCATATAAGTAAAAGACTGTGTGGCCTTTATTCACAGTTTTAGCAAAACTCCTAACGGATTGGGAATCGAACCTTGCATGGCTGCATCAAACGAGTTGATGGCGCGACCGTTAGCCCGATGGTCCAAACCTGAAACCACGCTTTCATGCACAACTGAGGTTCAGAGAACGGAAGCGATGAGGTGAAGCTCTCCGTCCTCGTCAGAACTCACCGCGTCGATCTCGTTGAGGACCTTCCACTGCTCGTAGGGGGCATTGAGGGCCTCTGCTGTCTGGATGGTTCTCTTCATCTGGCTGGTCCAAACCTTCAGCTCGTTTATTTTCTGCGTCTGGATGAACTGGTTCAGCTTCTTAGCGAACTGGACGGAGAAGAAGGACGGTTGTTTTACTCCCTTAGTGTTCAGACCACATTCCTGAAGACTTCTTCGCTCCCACTCTTCTACCTCTTTCCCCCTCGGCGTGAGGCCCGAGTCGCCTCCGATCCGACCCTTGACGTTGAGCTCGCTTTCTCCGTGGCGACACAGGTAGATGGAGCGCGGCGTGATGTGGATGTTCATGAGGTAGTAGACGATCCGGCTCTGGACGTGGTCCAGCACCCTGTTGACCAAGTAGCGCTGGCCGACATCCATAATCTTGATGAAGGAGAGATCCCTGAAAGGAGACGGGAAGTTGACTTGGCTTTCATAGCTTCGCGGTCAAAACGACTCGACTTGCCGAGTCTCGTCGGACGTCGTCGTTCGTCCTGACCTGTCCAAGACCTCGTCCAGCGTCTCGTAAGAGTTCTCGTAACACTTTATCCTCTTCATGAAATCCTGCACTGCTTCGTCCGTGTTGCAGTTAGTGTAATCGGGGCTTCCCAACTTCACTTGCTGAAAAAAACAAAACAATACAAATAAAAAAAAAAAGAACAGAAAGAAAGACAGGGGAATACAAAAGTGAGTTCACACCAAGGCAAAAATAATCCGATGCAGTACCTCTTGCATGAGTTTCTCATTAGGATTTTATGTGATGCATCAACAAAAAAAAAAGTATTATTGTGGTGTAGGATTGATTTTCTTTGGCAGGATCATGGAAACTGTGGCTAAATATGTGAAACACATGAAGGAGAGGGGCTTCTGCAAAGCGGCGACTTACAACGATGTTTTCCTGTATGACTTCAGGGTCTTCACACACCGACTCTACAAAAAAAGCCTGAAAGAAGAGGGAGAAAACAGGTTTAGTGCAGCCGCCATTACACACATTCCCTTTACATGGCGGCCGTGATGACAACTTTTACTGGACAACAAGCTGTCCCAGGAATTATCACAGTGAAGGCTGATATTTCTTCTTCCAGACCTTTTCCAAGCAATTCAAGTAAGCTGACTCTTAAAGATCAACAAGCTTCAATTTTATAGATATTGCAAACGACCGAAAATAAACGAACAAAACAATAAACGAAATGGAAAAATGAAAGCCGCACAGATTTTTTTGCAAGCAAAAGTCGACCTCCGAGGAATTAGAATCATTAGAAAGGAAGTGATTGAGTTCATTTTCATTTTGAATTGATTCACTAAGTCGGCAGGTTTCACCTTGAAGCCGTTCTGCTCCGCAAACTCCAGGATGGTGTCCCTTCTTTCTCTGGTGGTGTTTGTCGCATCAAAAACCTGTCGGACAAACACTGCAGCATTACGGGAGCCTCTCAACGCTTCAGCTGCATAAACAGAAAGTAAATATTTAACCTACAGCGACTTGGCCTCCTTCCTCCGTTAAATATTGTCGCACGTCGTTCAGAGCCGCTGAAGCGCACTGCCTGCAAACACGATGCAGACGTTCATGTGTTTGCTGCTGAATTAATGCAACGTTAGCATAGAGACGGCTGTGGATCATACCGTCTGATCTTCAACCCCTCCTCGTTGTCGGGACGGAAAAACTCAAAGGACTTGTAGATCTTCAGGAACTCCCTCCGGTACTGTCCAACGTTGAACTCTGGAGGAAAAAAAGAAACAGGAAGGCAGACAAACAGTTTCAGATGTTTGTACAGCTGGAGCTCCACGTCTCCGATGAGCTCGCCTGTGTCTGCTGCGGACGTGCCCAGACAGACACTATGTGGCGCTAGAGTCTCTGTCCCTTTAACTCTGAAGATAAAGTGCTGTTTTTAAATTATGCATGGTGCTTCTGGATTTAAAAGCTTACACTACCACCACCCTATCTTTTTGTTTGTCACAATAATTAAATATTTGATTGTCCAAGAAGTTATTGCTATAAACAACAGTTAATTGAATAAAAATGATCTTATTGATCTTTGATTCGCAAAACTCAACAAACTTCAAACTCCATCAAACACTTGGTGGAGCTGGAAGACGTTTTAAATATCCAAAATAGACAAACAAAACAACAGAAACATGATGAATTATGAAGTTTATGTAAACAAATTTATTTTCAAGGGGGAAAAAAAAGGAGGGGGCTCGTTGAGACCTGAGCACCAGACTGAAGACTTTTGTCATCCAGGTTGTGCTTAAAAAAAAAGAGAAAAACAACAAATCATGCCATGATTACTGAGGTTCTTTTAATTATTCATGTGATTAATTGATTAATTGGCCTTCCTGACATGACGATGTTTTCACTTTTTTTCCCCCCTTTGTGGTCATAGACCTGGACAGGCAGCTTCACAGGTGCTCACTATGTATATTTTAGTATATGCATATATACATATAACAACATACAGCAACCAAAAACCTGCCCCACCTTCCCAGCCCCAAAATGTCTGAGCTGCCACTGGACGTTCGTACCTCTGGTTGGCACGCCGATCCAGTTCAGATAGCGGGTCAGCTTCTTGGAGATGTAGGTCTTTCCTCTTGCCGGCAGGCCGACGGTGACGATCAGGGTGGGACAGTTGGTCATGCATACTGGAAAGAGAAAACCTCTGTCATCACGTTTTATAGCACAAAAAAATGCTTTCAGCTTCAAAACAACAGGGCGATCGCTCCTATTATCTCCCCAGCTATGAAGAAAAGTAGACAGTAACACTTTTACTGCGTGCTTAATTACTGCCTTTCATCATGTGTAATTAAAAGGAAAATATCTCACGTTCTAATGTTTTTTTTTCTTTTTTATGAGGGCTGATCAGAGGAGCAGAGGTCACTTTGTTTCCAGGACGTGTCGCCATGGTTGTGAAACGCTGGATCAGGAAGGCGAGGAGCAACTTTCCCCATCGGGGGCCCGTATAACTCGGTCAGAGAGCGACGCCGTTTGTTCATTTCTTTGTCGCCGTGATGCACGGAGTGCTGGTCGCGCAGGCTCTCTGAAATCTGAATCTGGCTTTGTTTTTGTTGCACGCCCCAACCAGCCGAGATCCGGTAACATCCCTCCACCTTAGCAAAGATCCCACAGTACGACTCTTGATTCACAGCGCTGGATTAAAGCAACTCCTGGTCAGCCACTTAGATCAAGATGGTATTAGGAACAACAGAGGCTTCATACATTTTTATACATTTCATAGGTTGTGCTGGTTTAAGAGGGCTTCTCCTAAAGTGTTTCAAAGTTAAAAGATCTCACTCTCTGTGTGCTTTCATTAACTTAATAAAAGATTTTACAACTTAAAAAAATATTTAGAGTACAAATATTCACTCATGGCTGGATTTAAAAAAACATGTAATCTTGAACTGCAGCTTAACAAGAGATGTCCAAAATTGTGTGCAGCCCAAAGCAGAATTTGATTCACACTTCAAATAATTTTTCACTCTTTTAAACCTATCTATGAATTTAAAGGGTTTGGTTTTGTATCTACTTTCAGGGACCCCCAAAGAAGGCGCTAAACAGCGCTTAGTTTTCTGATAGTGCTAAACAGACGCTTAGTTTGCTGAGAGCACTAAACAGACGCTTAGTTTTCTGAGAGCGCTAAACAGTTGCTTAGTTTGCCGAGGGCGCTAAACAGACCTTAGTTTGCTTTTGAGTTGGGCTGGCTGACGCCGAGCGCCAGGAAAGCCAGCTAAGTCCGATGCTAACTTCAGGCTCGTTAGCTCGCACATTTTAAGTCACTCTTTGGTGCTCGCCACAGTCAGATAAAAGTGAATGCAAAAACAAGCAGTTCCTGTCAGTGGTGCTGGTGCTTCGCCTCGCACAAAAGTAAAAGCGAGACAAAGATAAACAGAGAGGGTCTTTTCTCCTCCGCCGGGAACATTATGTGAATCCTTACATAACCGCGCGAACCAGACGGTCGGAGCAGCAGCGCTGCATCTGAACTCTGCGCACTGTTTCCCCCCAACCCAACACACCGCTTCAAAACAGACGGACTGACTCAGCGCCAATTCATCATTTAAAGGGCGAGTTCACCTGCATAATGTTAAAGAGCCAGACATGGTGACGCTAGCGTAGCAACTGTCGCCACGTCGTCTATACGCACCCCTTCGATGAGAAATGTGTTTTTCAGGAAGGCCATTTTTAGTTGGCATCCATATCTTCTTCAAAGGGTTTTGGGTGAGTTCCCGTGGACTGAACGTGGATTTGTCCTCCATGTCGCTCTGCGGTGAGGCTGAGGCGGCCGCAGCGGGGACACTGACCCGGGGAAGCTTCCCGTGATGCTGCTCGGAAGGTGACCGGTGCTTCATCCGCGCGGCTCAGTTCAGATGGAGACAGTCCGGCAACTGCCGCTCGCGCTCTCTCCCTCCCTCCCGGGTTAGTGTTGCTGTCACGTGCTCAGTTTCGTTCAACCGGCGACTCAGTATGGCAAGATATATTAACATTTAATCATAAACTCCAACCTTTACTTTTTCAGATTCAGGAGCTATAATATATGGCCACGTTTCACCACAAAAACAAGAGGCTCCACCTTACTCTTCAAGAACATACTTTTTTTTATCGGGCCACAATGGAAACCGCGGACAAACCCATGTGGGACCCATATTGCCCTCCTTTTCCCCATATGGGGCCCACCTAGGTAAGCTGGCTGACACTTGACCAGAAAAGTTGTTCCCAATTCTGCTTTGAGCTATGAAATGTAATTTGACTTGCCATACTAGACCGTAATGACAGAAGTACAGGCGCAACTTGTTTCCTGTTCATCCATAAAATACGTATAGAGAAGAGTACTTTAGTTGTGTTGGATGCAGTAATGAATTTGAACAGCTGATGAACCTTGAATAACGTCAGAACCATTTAGTAATAAAATATTATAACAGCAGGATAAGCACAGATAAGAGTATTAAGGCAATAGGTTGACATTAGATAAAATGTACAATATGCACTGCCAGCAAAAATATTGAGATAATATTTTCTAATGTCGTTAGATTACAACATAATGTATTAAATTTTATATCGTGCTTGACTTAGACAAAGTAACACATAACTGTATAAAGGAAAGAAAAGGGTACATGGTTTGTAAATTTTTTTTATATACATTTTTTAAAAAATGTGACCTGCATTTTGATTCAGCCTCTTTATGCACCAGTGCTTTGTAGAAACATATTTTGATACAGTGACAGATCCAATTGCATCTGTATCACTATCAGTGTTTGCTTCTGTAATGGCAGATTTAATTTAATGTCTTTAATTAAATGTGACGACGCCACAATGAAACCCAGTTTAACCCACTCTGCTATGAAGTTACACAATTAGTCCACATGAGTCCACATGTATATGAATTAATCTGTAAACGTAGCTGATCTGCGAAGGACACAGATGTTTGTCAGAGAATATTAGAAGATTAAAAGCACTTAAGAGTTATCAGATAATATGACTACTTTTGAAATCTCACAGAGCTCTATCTAATCTATCGTCAGAAAATGGAAGACGTATGGCATGACTGCAAACCCATAAATACGAGGAAGGCAAAGGAGCACATTAATCAGAGATCAGAGTTACCAAGGAGCTTTGGGTAACTTTGGAGGGGTTACCCCTCCAACGGTAGGGGTAACCCCTCCCACCTGAGATCCACAGCTCAGGTGGGAGAAAAAAGTTTCATTATGGAAAAGAGTTGAGTGTCAGATAGGCAAATTCATAAATTATATTTTTGCGGAGGAAACTTTGATCCTTAAACTACTCCAAGTCGTTAAAGAAACACGACAAAATGAAGATCAGCAAGAAATCTGGACCAAAAGAGGAAAATGGGACGATGAGAGCTGTTTCTGAGCTGGAAACCTTCAACAATCAAGAGATTTCTGGAGAAAACTCGGAACAAGAATTTTCAATGACAGAAACAGCTGAGAATCAAACAGCCACCTTCAAAAATGAGATCACAGATGAAACTATAATCTCTGAACTACACCAGGACACTGAAGAAGAAATGGCCTCTGAAATGCAACAAGATGGGGATCAGCAAGTGGAGAAAAAACGGTCTAGAGAATCGGAATATGACAAAAGGAGGACGGCGGCAAGGGTTAGGTATGTAATGGCTGGGGTTAGGATAAGGGTAAAGTTTAGGCAGTAGAAATGAATGGAAGTCAATGGAAGGTCCCCACAAAGATAGCGACACAAGATAGCCATGTGTGTGTGTGTGTGAAGGGCCTATGAGGAAACTTGCTTTCCTGCATTGCTACTTTCTTTCTATTTGAGATTGTGTGTTATCCAAGCACAGTGGTTTTCTGTTGACATTATATCAGTCGTGACGCCAGACAATATCTTGGCTGAATGAAATGCTAACCTGTTCAAATCTGAGCTAATCTTACAGCCCTGCTCCTACTTCGAGAGCCAACGGAGAAAAACTGCAGCTATGTGTGCGATTCTGGTTGAAACGTGAGGAAAGAAGTTGTATGTTCTTATTGGCTGCAGTCTTTTTGTCAGTAAAACCTATCCATATCACTTAATCTTTTTCAATTTACAATTACAAACGTCAGTGTAGTTTACCAGGATTTAATGGCATAGACCAACACAAAGTGACCTAGTAGCAGTTTTCAACCTTTTTTTTGCTACTAAATACAGAAAAAAGTATTTATAACTTGGGAGATATTTTGTACAAACAGCAAATGCAGCTGCAGCAGTCTGAAGGTTTGTCCATTTTTCTCCTTTCACATCACAATCATGTTCAAATTAGTTTTTGGCCCTTCACATCAAAGCTTAGCACTTCTTTCTCACGTCACTTCCAGACAAACGACACTAGGGGGCACTATTGCACTCCCTTCATGGTCAATCAGGCGACCCAGGTCTGCTAAGCATCACTGCACATTGACACCAGCATGTCCTAAACAAAGCTGAAACAAAGTACATATATCCAACACCTGCACACATACAAATACATCTTATCCTCATAAAATGTCTGTTTTGCTTCAAGGAGCTTTTCAGAATCTCTCTCCATCCTGGACGAACAGAAATCCGTGGGGTGTGTGTGTGTGTGTGTGCAGCCGTCTGAAAACACCCCAACAACAGAGCAGGACCAAACTGCATGGCTGCACGAACGTTTCCAGGTTACTAGGCCTATCTGTGTGGTGCGTTTTCTTTCGCGCCGATTATATTAAGCTCAGAGTCGTTCTCGCAGATGGAGCTGCAGAGCCTGTGACCTAAATGTTGTGAGATGGAGGTGCTTCTAATTAAAAGACTTCAACATCCATCGTCCCTTACTGCTGGCGGACCCATAATTTGAGTCGGGTTCACAGGGCCCAGGAAGAAAAGCGGCTCCCGTGACTCACGGTGTATTTTTAGAATTTCATCTGGCTAAAGTAAACACGCTGCAGAGCTTTTATGATCCCGTACAAACTGAGACACCTCTTGTCGGCCAGCGCTCATCTGGTGGGTCATGGTTTGTTTTTTTTGTTTATCTGATGGGCTTGACTGTAGCTGAATGAGGTGGTTTGAGACGCTCACCCCATGAACTTTCTCATGACATCTACAAACCTTTAATGTACGACACAGTAAGAACACATGCATTTTATCAAAGAGGGGAAAACTACGATGCAGCTCCAAATCTACCAAGACACGGCCGTCCAGCCGAGCCGACAGGTCCGACAGGAAGAGCATTGATAAATAGAGCAACCAAGAGGGCCATGGTAATGCTGGATGACCTGTCACCATGACAACTTAAATCTATCATTTGTGGGAAAGAGGCAAGAAAAAAATTATCTGTCGCTGTTGGAGAGGTAAGTAGTCATACTTGCTTTGTGAACAAGTGTGTTCAGGTTGACTGTAATTCAGCTTACTTACAAAATGAAATTATTTCAGAACAAAATTTCCTCCATCATCAAACACGGTGGTGGCAGCATCATGCTCTTTTAATGCTATGCTCTTTCTTTCTTTTTTTTATTTTTAGCAGGGACAGAATAAAATGTTGCACGTTGATGGGAGGACATATCATTTTGAATCAACGTAAAAAATAAAGTTATTTGGAAACAAAGTTGCCATCATTGTAGAACACGGTAGTGGCAGCATCATTGTGTTAGGATGCTTTTTTAAATACATGTGTAATTATTTTAGCTGGGACAGCGAAATGATTGCAAGTTGATGGGAGGATAAATCATTTTGGATCAACATGCAAAATGAAAGTATTTCAGTACCGAATGATTTCCATCATGAAACGTGTTTTTCTTAGTTGTTTTTTTAGAAGGGAAAGGGAAATGATTGTAAGTAGATTGAGCAAAACAAAATATATATCGGGCCAAATATATCAATTTAAAAACTAAAATGACCAAAAATGTTGTTTCTTTTACTTTGCAATAAACTATCCATGAATGATTTTTTTTTTTTTTGTAGGAAATGGATCATACATCCACAATTTCAACAGTTTTTTGCACGTTTTCCTTGTTCTTTGGAAGAAGTCCAGTTTGCTTATTGTTGTGGGCCCAATTGACGACTTAAAAAGAAAAAAGTAGTCAGTTCTCAGCAATCAAAATAGTTTTCATTCAAAAACACTTTCTACATTTAGCAAAACTTTATTACAGCCAGTAAAAGCAGAATGTGCTTCAGAGCATAGATCAACGAGTAGATGTGGTTCTGGTTACCATGGAAACACTCAAAAACCAGAAAAGCTTGAAAAAGATTATCACTTTGTATTGCATCTAACGAGTAGATTTTAACTTTAAAGCTGACATTTTTGACCTAATTTATTTATAAAATTCATTGAATTGTGGCTTGAGGGGGGGGCACTAAACCAGTTTAGGAGCCACAAATGGCCCCCGGACCTTCACTTTGGCCACCCTTGATCCAGACCTCACACAGCAGCTTTACAGCTGATAAATGCTGTCCCTTCATTCTGACCGAGCTTTCAGTCTGGCCACGCAGCAAAACATTAACTCAGAGGGCTGAATTCAAAAGCACACCACACTTTTAAGATTTTGACTTAGCCTTAAAATCCTGCACCCAGGCAGAGTTGTGCACCTCGTTTTGGTAAAGCTGTAAAACACGGACGTTGGCGACAAAATGTCAAAGGTGAAGGTCCACGCCTGCTGTTTTAAGGCACTTTAGGGCAGCTATTTATGTTTGGAAGCTGATTCTTCAGCGAGGTGTCTTGCATAGTTTACACCAGAGCACGAACAGGAAGCAGAGCTCAGCTCCTCCTCCTCCCTCCTCCTGCAAGCAGCTGCCAGGCTCTGATTGCAGCTAGCTGCCTTTTAGCCCGGACAAGTCACTTCCCAATATAGAAGTGTGCGATAACCGCATCCTTCAGCATGGATCCAGCTCCCAAGCCTGGATCTGGGGCTTCAGCATGACGTCACTGGACTGGACGTGTTGCGTCGCCGCGGTCCCGGGTCTAATAACAGCTGCACAATCACAACAACAAACAGCTGGAAACAATCTGACAGCAGCCCTCATATTTACCGCAACAACCGAGACAGATGATGACGTCGAAACGGACGTCTCGCCCTGATTTCTCCCCATTTTTCTATCTTCCTGTTATTTATATAAATCCAACGTGTCAGTGTGAAGCCCGCATCGACCCGCCTGCCTCTCCATCCCCTGTTACAAGCAGGCTGCTGTTACAAGCAGGCTGCTTACTGTAAACGGCAGAGATTATTGTCTGATGCTGAATGTAGGGGAAAGGTGAAAAGCAGCGCCAGCAGCACCGGCAGCAGCGGCAGCAGCAGCGCTCCTGTTTACAGTCTTAAAGAGACGTCTGGACCCCACGATCGCTTCCTGTAATCTCGCTCAAATGGCAGCAACAACGCAGCTAAACGCACGGATTCAAAATAATAAGAATAAGAATAAAAACAGCGACGTCTCTTACCCGCCTTGCCCTGGTTTTGCGTGGACTTGCATCGGCTGGAGCAGCCTCTCATGGTCGTGGAAGAGTGTCTGATGGAGCGCAATGCGTGGCGGTGAGTACGTGCCTCCAGCAGCAGCCCGCGCACCACTCCACTGATGCTGGAGCACACACACTCTGCGTGGGGGTGCTCGTGTGTGTGTGTGTGTGTGTGTGTACGTGAGACAGCGAGGGACCTGTAGGTCGGGAGGAGACTCGTACAGAAATGGATGTGATGAAGGAGTTGCTTCTACCTGTCTGTCCTCCTCAGCCTCCTTCACCCCACCCACCATCTGACAGCTAGGTGGAGGCTGCACCCGCCACTTTGTAGGGGCTGGACTTTTCAAATGACACGGGCGATTGCTGCGTGGTCGGAAATCCTCAAACGAATTCATTTTACATTGAATTAGCAGGGATCTCGCGGGAAATTTTGAAAAATTCTATTTTTTAAATTGTTTTATTTAATTCAGGGTGACTTGCATTAAAAATACAGTTACACGCAAAAAGCTTTAAAAATAAAGTTAATATTTATTTTATTTTTGTAATGTTGGACAAAGTTTCTAGGAACCTTCAAAGAAAACATTTGAAGGTTCCTAGAACCAACCTTCTGGTTTACATTCAAAGTCTATGTGGATACATATATATATACATATATATATATATATATATTATAAATTATAAATCTGAGATGCGACTGCAAGAAAATGGAAAAGGGGTCATCACTGGGTTTTTGAGGAGATTAACATGTTCCCAAATCAACACAGGAGTGTTCCACAAAACAAAATATATATATTCCACAGACCTAAATCCCACAGAAACCTTGTGAGATGAGCTATGGAGGTAAACAGCAGAGGACTCAGGACACTGGATAAGATGTTGTAAAGAGAACTGGTCAAAGATCAAATGTTATAGGAGAAGACTTTGGTGCAAAGGTCATTGCACCAAGTATTGACTGTGGGGGCCTGAATGCCTCAAAGACCTGAACAAGAACCGGCAACTCGGGTTCCATCAGACGCTTAAAGTTGCTTGCGACATTTAAATAAGTTAGTATTTTAATCAAGTTGGGATTTGTATCTTGGTAAGGCCACTGCACCACCCAGTTCCATTCTGCCATTTTGATGTCGATTAACTTCTGAGCTCTGGATCGTTGAAACAATGCATGAGCCTGTCTCAGAGAGCCGGTGCCTCACCTGTGGGTTGAGAACCTTTAGGAACGCCTCTCCCTTCTCTGTAAGGGATTAGCAGTTCAAATAACCAGCAGGGTGCTACAGCTAGAGTAATACAAGCTATAACTAATACTTTTTGAGTCTCATCAAAATGAGTCTCCACAGATTCCCCAACCCGTAGGAATCTACGCCTCATGCAGCGATTGGTCGGGTCTGAGCTAGCGTTTCAAAACAAACATTGTGGAAGATACATCTGAGTTGCGTCACAAACGTCTTTCAGAGATCTGAAGTTTGTAAGTGATTCCAAGTTGGGCGACGAATTCCCAAAGCATCATCAAGACATTTCTGGGTAGATGAACCAATGAGTGAAACATTTAGTCAATGGATTAAAGCCCCTTATAATCAAGTCTCTGCGTCCGATTCAATAGATGTGGCGTTGCGTGTTATGGTTGCACAACTTCACCTTAGTCATGTTTGTCTAGAGGAAATTTTTCCAGAAACCTGGCAGTTTGTTCTGATGCAACTTTGGAAAACATGCTGACTTTTTATTTCTTTCTAGGAAACGTCTACTGGCCGCAGCTCCAAACCAACCATACCAGCTCAGCCTTCTTCTACCATTGACCCATTGCATTAACTTATTGGCAAAGCCTGACCTCATGCACATCATGCTAACTCATCCAAAGATTTGAGACGAGTAAACGGCCAAAGCATCTGCATCAATAAAGGTTGCTTATGGTTCTTAAATTGAGCTTGCCTTACGAACTGGTCGAGATGAAAGAGAATGTGTGTTTATCTCCATGGCTGTCCTGGCTAATTGTGCCCTTCATACAAATTCAGGAAGAGGCGTTTGGAGGTTTCCAAGGAAACCTCAGCTAGACGAACCGATCTGTCTGGTGTGCCAAGAAGTAATGACTCTTTTCTTTACGTGACCGAATCCAGACGAGGCATGTGCCAGCTCGTTACAGCGTTTGTTTGAGGAAAGAACAAGAGTGGCATGATAGAAAGTAAATCTCATCTGCCAGGACAGGCAGAGGCGCATGCAGAGAGGGCTCAGCACTATGGCTCTCTAGGGATAATATAAGCATCATGTGACCTGGCCGTCAGGACTGGAGGCTATTTTAGTAGGGATAGCTGCAGCCTGTGATAGCACATGGCAGTGACTGTAGATGTTCATGTCTCGTCTGGAAAGGATGGGAGTTAATTTCAGCATTTTCCAGGTTTTGATGAAATGATAAAAATAGAAGATGGAGTAATATTTACATTTATGGGGTTTATGTCTTTTAACCTAGTTTAACAAGGAAGAAGTCCCCTCTTTCTTCTTTGTGTCCTTCATCCATTGTGTCCTTTTCTCTGTTCCATCTTTCCTTGATGTCTTTCCTATCTTTCTCCTTTTCTTCCTCCTCTCTTCTTTTATCACTCACTCACTTCCTCTACCCAGTATATGGATATCGTTCTACCACTGATCCACGCACAATCACTTTCTTTTCCTTCGTTTTCTCCTTCCTTTCTTGCTTTCTTTATGTCTTTCAGCTATCAAACTTTTGGCCTTCCTCGTTTTTTCTTTGAGTCATTCTTTTCAGCCTCTGTTTTCCTTCAGGTTTTCATTGCTAAGTCCCGTCCCGTTTTCTGGGGTACTTTTTAATAACCGAGTCTGGAAAAGTGTGAAACATCGACGCGAGACTGTTCGAGCAAAGCGAGTGGCTGCACGTCTGTGAATTAATGAGGCGCTCGCACTACGTAAACACAACTAATCAGACGTTTCAACCCGAGCCAAAAAAAAAACCATAGCCAGAGTGCGTAAGGGAAAGTTCAGACAGCGCTGCTCTATGCATGACGTGGAGGCCGGGTCACATTTGTAGGTCACAGAGCTCTTCATTAACCCCTCGTCCCGCCACTACACCAAACACATTCCTTCCCAAAAGGCCAAACCGATCAGTGTCCCTGCTCCACCTCCGAGACACTCCTCACGTCCTCCTGACTCCACACAGCCGGGAACATACCAGTCCAACTGGTCTCAGATCGAGCTATCCGAATGTGGCGACGGAGAATGACTGAGCAGATCATCAGCAACAACAAAGAACATCAGGAATTTCAGCGTCAGACCGAGACGCTTCACAGGCCCGAGGCCAGGAAACGTTTTGTTCCTGTCTTTGCTTCCCCGCTTTGTTTGTAAATCATAGCCGCGGTAGGTGAGGGCGGGCGACTTTTGAGGAACAGCAGGAAGTTCAGGATTCACTGTTACGCCGGGTTAACTGTGCATCAGCGAATGGCGTAATCGTGACCAGCTTTGTTTTCGCAAAATGACTCATAACCACATGCAAAAACCTCCCACTGCTCCTTCTTCATGATGAAATTCACGATCTGTGCAATTCCAGTAATGAGAAGAAAAAGCAATAAACTCTTGTATTAAATATATATTTCCTCCTACTGTGTTTGTAGCCATATTTTATTGTAACCAAACCAAAACAGAGGAACCTACAGTTGAAACCAGTTGTTTACATACACCAAATAAAAGACCCGCTTCTTTCTCACTGTCTGAAGCTAAACGTCTGCTGCATTAGGTCAGTAGGTCAACCATCTGGAACTTGTTCTCTTGGATGAACCAATTTTATTCCTGACATCTTTTGACTTTCCCCATAATGTCAAACAAGAAAACAGTGTGTTCCAGATGTGGCCAGGTGTGACTCCAATTCAACTCAAATATATCTATCAAAAAAAAACCAACAAAAAAACTATGACATCACGATCTGGGCTTTCCTCAATTGCTTAAAAAAAAACAGTATCCATTCTGTCGCTTCTGATTTTGAAGATATTAACAAATAAATCTGACTGAAAACACAAGAAGTTTGGTTGGATTTAACATTAGAAGAATGTGCATGTGTTTTTTTGGTTTCATCAGTGGTCCAGGAGTTTACGATCCCCTGACCCATAACACTGCACAGGCATATGATTGAAGTGGGGGAAAGGTTCTTTTCTTCTAAATATAATATTGTTGACCTTTTGGAGCGTAGTGGCACGTCAGATGGCCGCACTTCACTGCTGCTATTTATAACAGCCTAACAAAGCTTCAAGGACCCCACTTACAGAGATGATGATAGGAAAAGCCTTGCACGTAACGGGACGTTCTGCTGGTACTGGGAAGCCAAAGATTCTGAGTTCAGTGTAGGAAAAAAAATCAAACACAACCCTCTGTGTGGTCAGGAGAGTCGGACGACCTCGGCTAATCTGAGTTCAGATTAAATATGGCGGTTGCTCTTATAGTTGCGGATGCAAACTATTTATGAGCGCTTCTGAAAACTGAGTTTGGAAGTTTTAGTCTGAGTTCTCAACACGGACACACAAGGAGACCTTTGACCTTTCCAGTGAGGTTTCAGGGGGCGTTTCTTATTGCATTAATCCTCAAAGTTTTACCAGAACCAAACATGAAGATGCAGCGTTCAATTTTTATGCTCCACTAATCAGGAATAAACTTCCAGAAAATTGCAAAGATGCTGAAACACTGATTTCCTTTACATCAAGGCTAAAAAAAACGACCTGCGTAGAGTCGCCTTCAAGTCTAACATGGATCAACATATTGGATGTATGCCTGCTTGGTAATGGCATTTGATAAAACGTAATGCCTATTGCTTATTTTATAGTTGGTTACAGTGATAGTTTTATTGGTGTAAAGCACTTTCAGCCGTCTGGTTCCTGAAATGTGCAAAACAAATAAACTTGACTTGACTTGAATCCGCATGGATTTAAGTCAAGTCAGACTTCGACTGCCTTCACAAGGTGAAATCTGAAAGCAAACTGCAGCCGCTTCACTCGGCTGTCCCACACCTAAAGACTCAATGTTTCTTAAGCTAAGTGTCGTAAATCCATGTCACACCACTGGTAACTCACCGGTTCTTGCATAAAAGCTCCGTTGCGCGACTTTTGTTGCTCCGTTTATGGGAACTGGCAGCGTTCCTCAGAAATACCACAGAGTAACAAAAAAAAAAAAAAAAAAAGGAAATCTCACTCAGTAGTGAACATGACGCTATGTTTATTGCTGCTTCAGTGAAAAATATTTCTTCGGACGGATCTGTAGGTCGATACGGAGGCTACATTTTAATAACGGGACAGTCGGCTTTAATTCTGGAAGGGAAGCAGCAAAAGACAACGTTAAGACAACACGGGCAACAAGGAGCGCTTCACAGTCTCTCGTCCTCTCTGTGCAGTTTGTTTCTTTGTGATCGTCACAATAGCTCCTAAGGAGATTTTAGGCATTCAGATACAGAAAAATATCACCACGGATACGCCGTGTCTGCACACAGACACTTATAAACAACGTAGAGCAACACACACAAAAATAAGATAAAATCCACAAATAAAAATAATTAACACAGATAAACCCACAGCGAGCAGAGCTGTCGGTTTCTACCACCGACAGGAACGAATGTCCGGCTTTAGTTCTCCCTCTTTCCCAGGGTGCATTGCAGCTTCCAGACCGGCCCCTCTGACTGACGCCATCCGGCGCTTCCTGACTCCATGTCCGAAGCTGCTCCTCTTCGTTGGCTGACGCTGTTCGGTCAGGACTCTCCACAGAGTTTCCTCACTGGCTCTGGCAGACGGTGGAGCCGCCCTTCCCCCCCGCCGCGGCCTTCTTGCGCCTCTTGTTGAGGAGCGGGTTGCTGGATGTGTCGAGGTCCTTGATCTTCACCTGGTCGTAGTCCACGCGCATGGTCGCCAAGGCGCTGGTCATCTCCTCCTGCGAGAGACGAGGAGGAAAGTAGCAAACAAAGTTAACTATTTTGGTATTTTCTCAAACGAGAACTAATGTTTTCCCTACAGGAGGCAGTAAGAGATCAGTTTTTAAAAGTATACGGTCATATTAGATAAATCGGAATAGACGTTCCGATGAGTTATTAGATTAAAAGCCCTTTCAGTGGGGATTAAATCATTTTTTACTAAGCCCACGTTTCAGTTTTAAAAATCTTAACGGTGTGATGTAATATTAGGTTTTCTTCCAGAAAACTTGCTTAGCCTGGTTCTCTTGTAAGCCACCAAACCATGTGAGAGATTGTGATATTTTTTAATAAAGAATTATTTCAACTATTATTAGCTAAGTTTCGGATCAGTCCATGCTACTCCACATGTGACGTTTTTATTCGTAAAATTTTTTTTGTTTGTTTTGTTTTAACTATTCACTGTGTAATTATGCAATATTTTGTTGCTCTGACACAAAAAATCCAAGTAAAATACACAAGTGTTCAGTTGTTACTAGGTGAAATGTAAAAAAAAATCATTGCAAGGCGCTCCGGCTGCTTCTTTCTGCAAAAAATAAAAGTAAAAAAATATGCAGAGAAAAAAAAAACAGAAAAAGTGGACAGGTTGGGGACTAACCAGAGTATTTTTATAAACTGGGTGAAAGGTCAAAGGTCTCTTAGCTGAGGTCAAGTGAAACCGGAGTCTCAGAGCCTTTTCCCATTCGTCAGCCATGACCCACTTGGCCTGTATAAATATAATGACAATATTCTTCTGGTTTTGCACCTTTATGTGCAGTTTGCTTCATTTTTACGCAACACAGCAGTGGTTAGTTGCGACACAGAAGCCCATTGTGAGCGTCACATTTTAAAGAAAGCTCTATTCACTTTCTGTCGCTTCAGTCACGCACATTCAGTTGCCTGTGACGGAATGTGCAAATCTACGCTGGACATTTTGCTCAATACGTGTTGAATCAGGCCTGCGTGACCCTCGAGGAGCGTCTTATGTCTGCGCGCGGCAAACAGAGGTAGCTGGAAGGAGGCGCATGGTTGGTGTTAAACGTTTTAAGAAGCTCATCTTAGAGGCTCGGGCCTCTTGCTCCACCTAGTGGGAGATGAGGAGGGTGACAGGAAATTAAATGGAGTCGAGCTCTGTCATCTATTATGAGTTCACCGTTTTTCTGCCAATTAAGTTTGACTTAAAGGTAATTTCTTTTAAACTCAAATTTAAAGAACATTACGAAAGAAATTTAAGACCTGAATCATGCTATGCTCTTTACAGCCTTCACTTCACCACCGCAGTGGCATTCTGTGCAAGCTTTTTTTTTTTTGCACAGAATGCAGATAGACTTGTACAGGTTGACAGCAAAAATGAGTCATATAACGAAGGCGAACGTTGCCCAGTAAAAATGGCGACAAATTTCAAGTTACTTACCCATTACAGATGGAAAAAAACCCCCAACTAGCTAGCAAGCAGCTTTAAGTTTTGAAGTTTTGTCTCCAGGTTGTAATGGCAGAGTGTGACCAGAAGGTGTCAGTGTTGACGGTTCTTCAGCTTACCTTCACATCCTCCCACAGCTCCTTGTCCTCATTCAGGACCCGAGTGGTGTGGAGCGGAGTGGAGGGAACCGTCATGGACTGCTGCAAAGCGGGGAAACACACACAAACACACACTCGTCCAGATGAAGACTCAGACACACACGTGATAAAACGGGAGGGGATTCGCGGGGTCGGCTGCTTACGTTGATCCAGGGGTGGTTGGTGAACTGAGTGATGGTCATTCTCTCGTTCGGTTCCGTCTTCAGCAGTTGTTGGATCAGATCTTTAGCTGGGGGGAAAAAAAACAAAACAAAAAAATCGCAATAAGGTTAGTAGCTGCAAACAAGTGAATTATTGTCTCTCCGGGAGGGGCAGTGTGGCCTACTTCTACAATTTCCAGTAAGTTGGGCAGAATCGCCTTACAACTCGAGTTTGAACAAAAGCAAATACCAACATTTGGAACAAAAAATCTTGTACCGCAGACTAAACTGGGCTTACAAGACGGCACACAGATAAGAAAAAGCTGAAGGTTTTGTGGCGAGATGCTGTGACACAGCCGGTTAAAACGAGGTTCTGAGTGGAGCATATTTAAAGAAAAATGGATTATTTTAAAAATGCTTTTTTTTATTTAAACAGTTTTGAGCCAAAACAGGTTTTTTTTAACCATTTTGGCTTAATTACGACTGAGTATGTCGTTCTATTAGCAAATGGCCTTTTTGTTTCCCTTTAGTTAGTTAACGAGTAATCAGTTGCTAAATTAGTTGAATGTTTTACATCTCTGCAGTGCTCCTTAATCTTCATTTGCTCTCCAAGGTTCTTTAACAAATATTTGGGGCCTTCAAAAACAACACAAAATTGGAGTTTATTTACATATTTGGTGACTTATGAAAGCAGTCGCTTGCACTAGATTGTGTAATTGTTGTGGAAATTGCTGCAAGGAAAAATGTGTTTAAAATTTCTTGTTTCTTGTAAAAACAGAAACATCAACTCAAGAGGGTTTTAAATGACAAGAAGAAGACAAAAAAAAACAAAAGAACAAGGGGATCGACTCAGCAGCTGTCATTGTTGGGGAAAAAGGAGATCAGCTGATTGAGGTCGGAAAAAAGAAAGACAAGAGATGAGACAGATTGTCTGATAGGTTACAGAGGACCGGCGGTTTAAGCCGAAGAAGACTGCCGCGCAAAAATGGGCCCGTTTTTATTTTGAAACCCGCGATAAGACGCAAAGTAGTCCGGTTTGTCGGAGCCGAGATGTTATCTTGCGTGTTCGGCCGCCGGTCACCCGACTAAAGTTTTCCTCTGTGTGAATTAGTAGGTCACCCAGTGAAGCTGCAGAGTCACTCTGTGCAGCCCCACGGTTTCCTGTTTCTGGTGCGGCTTGCTTCAGAATCAGGTCAACTCCACACAAAGGTGAGACTAATAGGTTTCATAACGTTCCTTGAAACTTCGCTCGCTTGAATTAAAAGCAAACCCCGACTGAAGATATAGAATGTGCTGTTTTATACAGGAAAAAGCAACAATCCTTCAGGGTTTTTCTGTTGTTCATAAACTCTAATTTCCTGTCTAGGTGTTGAGGATTGTTTGATCTGCGTGATGTTCATCAGTTCAGGTGATTCTAGAGGTTTTGGACTTTGCCACAGATCCGCTTTTTTGGAGTTTGAACTCCTACCTTCCTGCGACACGTCGGACCACTCTGGGTTAGGAAACTCGTACTGCCCCATCCTGATCCTCCTCTTCATCCCGGGAGAAATAGCTTGGCCGGTGTTGGAGTAGAAAGGAGGGTAGCCGCACAACCTGGGGAGACGAACGGATTTTAATCGGCCAGTACCTTCCAAAACTCTTCAGCACCTTGATTTGCTTTTTTTAACTTTTACATACACAAATTTGATGCATTTAATTTGGAATAACAGGTGAACATCACACTGTGTGGTGCATTTTTATACCCTGACAGCCTGACTGGAATTTAATCTCACGGCGCAGGAAGCCCTTTGTGAAATTTGTCTCCAAACCAAGGTGGAAATTCATGGCCTACATGCAGAATGCTGCTTGTGGTGGAAGACTGAACACCAGCCTGCATGCAGCGCCTCCACAGCAAACCACAGCGGTAGCAGCAGTCAACAGAGTTCACCGGAATATAAAGGGGAAAAAAGATAAATACAGCGAAATCCAGGGAGAAAACATCTCAGAGGCTGCGAATGGAATGTTTCAGATCGAAGGGTTTTTATGTTATGGTGGACTAGTCAAAGTCCAAATCCAAATTAGAATATTTATCAAATCTGAATGAGATTTTCTGGAAGGAGGGGGAGAGAATGGTCAAAATGGATTGCCGTTAGGTGCGGTAGAGACAAAACCGAAAAGACAGGAAGTGAAACGGTGTCCACATTTTTCACATCTTTATTTGTGGAATTATTTGAAGACAGTTTCATCAAGCGAAAACGTCCAACAGGTGTAACTATTGCTGGAAAGCACAGCTTAAATCATCACATTCCCTTCACCCCATAGAAACCCCTGACTACACCGTCTCGGTACTTACAGGATGTACATGATGACGCCCAGAGACCACATGTCACATGACTTGTCATACTTCTCCGGTCCCAAAACCTCAGGAGCTTATCGATGGTACCACACCAAAACACAAACACATAAAAAAGTTCACATTATCAGACAGAAAAAGATGTGTTTTTTTTTTTTTTGCTTTGAATCAACAACTCCAACTCCTGATATCATTTTACACACCTCAAAAAAAAAAAAAAAGAAAAGTAATGAAACCTCTTACCCACATAGTACGGCGTGTAGCAGGGCGTCTGCAGGGGATTGTGTAACGTCGTCTCTTTCGCAAAACCAAAGTCTGTCAGCTTCAGCACCGCGCTTTTGGCTTTGGTGGTGTACAGCAGGTTCTCCGGCTGAAGACGCGAGCAGAGAAGCAGAGGGAGTGGAAATTACGACGCGTTTTTGCGATTTTTGGGGGTTCTCATCTGGACATCTCTACGTACCTTGATGTCTCTGTGGGCAATGTCGATGTTGTGGAGAAACGAGATGGCAGTCCCAATGTCCCTCATGATCTCAGACGCCTCTGGGAGGGAACAGACAAACAGTCTCTCTCAAACCAGAAGCAGATCGGACGCAGAGGAGACCGAGATTGAGCGCGGGCCCCGCTGTGGGTTTAACCTGGATGTTCGGTGGAAGTTTCACTTCCTATTTTTACCGACACAGATGAACCCAGGTGACCTACATTGTTCCACACCAAAATATTTAAAATAATTTAAACTTCACAAGTGAGTTTTTGGTGTTTTTTTTTTTTTTAAAGATGACTCAGTGGCAGTTGCACTCTGGTGATTTAGCTTTAAAGAGGTGGATCCGATGCTTTTGGCTGAAGTGCATCCGACTCCACGAATCTCTCCTTTCCCGGTTGACGCCGTCTAAGGAGAGAGGCTCTGATGTGGACGTTTATTCTCACCTTTTTCAGTGAAGGCCTGGTCTCCTCTGGCCTGGATTCTGCTGAACAGCTCTCCTCCTTCCATACTGGATAAAAAGAGATCAATACATGACTGTTAGTTTTTTCACGATAGAATGAAAGCAAACTTCAACAGACAAAATTACAAAATCCCATTTATTCCTTGATGGGCACCGAGATAATGTATTTTTTTTTATGACTAGTGAAAGCCATGGATAAAACAGGAAGTGTCATCAGTTTAGCTACATTTCACATATTTAAAAAAAGAATTAATTGATAATTGTCAACATCGACTGATATGAAATACTTATTTCGTGACAAGTTTTCAGGGGTATTGCTTGGACCAGGTCGCCATGGAGTCTGGACCATTGGATATGTTTCCTTGGAGGAACAAAGCCGGCCTCTACATTTTGTCTGACTGCTAATTTGGAGCAGAGAGGATTATGACGTGGGCTGTTTCTCAGGCCGTTCAGGTGAAGTGGAAATAACTCTTAATCCTACAGCGCATCAAGACATTTTGGACAATTTTGTGCTCCAGATCTTTATTGGGCCGCTTTTGGGATGCTCCCACTTCCTGCTCGGACGTGACGGGGCCCGGGGAAATTAAGCGAGGCACCAGGCACCTAACCACATGGGTGAGCGGGTTTTGGTGTGGAAGAACCTGACTGACCTGCACAGAGTGCTGACCTCAACCCGAACAAGCACCTTTGGGGTCTGACCTCACAGATGCTCTCATGGATGAATGTTCAGACGTTTCCATAAATGTTTCTGAATGTTACAGCTACCAAACATCATCTTAAACTCTACAGATTGAAATATTGTGTAGGTGGACAAGGCTTTTGACCACATGATGCAGGGCTTTCCCCATAAAGCTTGTCAAGTCTAGTATTTTTTGTGACAAAAATGTAAAAAACAAAAATTTGAGGATATTTTTAGAAGACTTAGATGACAATACAATTAAAAACATGTCTTAAAATTCAGTTAAATCATTTTAAAGTGATAAATCAAACAAGCTGGTCACATTTAAAACTAAAATAAATGATAGAAATATCACCTGAAATAGAGAATAACGAGTAAGCATATTTTGTGTGCTTTACTAAATATTCTTAAAATACAAAATTCAAGTATTTATTGTATTGAGTTTTCTTGTTTAATGTCTGTAGCTCGGTGCTGTATTTTGATTTGCTTGAATAATATTTATTCAAGTTTAAAAGAAATATTCTGATTGGATAAAAAAAAAAAGGACCTGTCTGTGATTGGCTGCTGGTGTGGCTCATTTACATGAACTTCACCAAGCTGTAACGCCGTGCCAGGCACGTTCCAGAACAAGCACGTAGATTTAAACGCTGCAAGAGTTCAAATAACGAAAACAATAACAAAACATTTTTTACGCACACAAGAATTGATCCGCCCTCCCTCCTCTCAGCTCATCCTTTTCATGATTCCTTCTTTCCCCTTGAGGAATTCATTCCTCCTGGGCTTTCACATGGCATCTCTCAAGTTGAGAGACTAAATATAGAGAGATTTTTTTATCAAAGCCCCTCAGCTTGTCTTTAGTATGAGCCTAAAACTCTCCAGTCAGTGTTTGGAGGAAGGCACCTCTGTCGTCATACTGAAAAATAAGATTGTTTTTTTTTTTTTTTTTGTGGAGTGCCAGAAAATGCTTTGTAATGTAACAAACATTAACTATAAAAGCATACAATGTTCTGTGGGTTTCTCTATAGTTGTAGTGTTTTTAACTTACCAGAAAATGATGACGTTGGAAGAACCTCGCAGTTTATGGACCCAAGCATGTATATCTCCAACATTTATCTGATTTATTTTTTCTTTTTTACTGGTCTGGTGATCACCAATCAGAGCCGACTCATGAACAACCAGTAGAATTTGATGGCTGGCAGAGAAACGGAAGCGTCTCTCATTCTGACCCGTTCTGGAAACTAAAACGTGAAACGCTCAGACAACGATCGTTCATGAGCCCAGATATTTATTGTTGTTTTCAGATAACGCTTTACTCAAGGATTACTGAACTCGTTTACAGTTTTTTTATTTTTATTTGAATCATTCCCAACATATACAGCCGCGTTGTTTGAATGTTTTGAGGATATCATCACCGAAATGTTCCAAGATCAGTTAAATGTCTGCTCCCCACCCCACTCAGTGACTGATGCCTGAAACTCCCATCGGCTGCTGAGAAAAGTGTGTCTGTTGTCATTGCTGAATGGATTTGTGAGCATTAATAATAAGAGCGTACTTTTTGTGGTTGACAGATGAGCAGATAGGTGAAGGACAAATGTGACTGTGAGTGCGTTTTGGTCCACTATCTGCAGTGTCCTCCCAGCAGGGAGCTGTGAAACCTAGTTGACAAATTAGAGCAGCTCTAGCCGCTCTCTACTGTGTCAAAAATGACTAACTGACAGCACACACACACACACACACATACACACACACAAAATGAGCAAAGGTGAAAGACGTTGCCGTTTAAATGCTGATATTTTGGGTGGCGATTGTTTTACTTTAGAGATGCGCAGAGAAATGGGAAGTTTGACAGGAACTGGTTAACTTTCAGGTTGACTAATGACAGGTGGACAAAAGCCCAAAAGAAACTTTTTTTTTTCCAGTCAGCGAACGCACCAAATTTAAGCACTACACTGCAAAAAGCACGCGCCTCAAAACAAGTTAGAAAAAGCGTCGAAAACATTTCGTCCCATGTTATAAATGAAAAATATTTACCAATATTGAAGAATCATTGACTTAAAATAAGCTCCTATAGCTCAGAGATACTTGAAGGTTTTCTCTTATTTCAAGTGTACTAAGATATTTCCACTAGAAACTATACAATAATACTTGTTTGTTTTTTTTGTGTGTCTTTGCATCACAGCATACTGTGAACAACTCTCTGCGATGTAAAAGTTGTTACTGAGTGAATAAAACCTGATTTTGTGTTAGATTTGAAGTTGGGGAGATCACAGACGTATAAGCCAATAGAAAACTTTAAAACAGTATTTTATACCACACGAGAAGCCATATCTGCTGCTCATACAGGGTTAGATAGAGAAACACAAAATTAGATAAGAAAAAAGGCTCCACTTTGACCTACGTGTCATAAATAAGGCTGGATTTTAAATAACTTGAAGCCTTTAAAAAAAACTGAGTTAGGGGAAAGGAGCTACACTTTCATTTTCAACCTGACGTGCTAAACATAGAGCACAGATGAAATAACTAACCAACACAAAACAGGTTGCTATGATTGCACATGGCTTTATTAAATGGAATTCTATTAAAAAAAATTTTTTAAAGTGATGTTTTACAGGCTCGTACCAAAGGTTTGTATTGTTTGGACACTTCCTATCCCGCAGAGCTCTCCTGCCACGTTTCTGTGCCTGAAGGAAAACAAGCTGCTGAAACTTTTCTCATCTGCTTCCTCTTTAGAATTCAGAGGTGAAGATGTGTTGTTGACTTGAAGCCTTATCTAAGCAGAATTGAACCCGTCACAGCCAGATGGCATTAGTCAGCGGTTAAAGGTCATGAAGTGACAGTGGAAACGATACTGGCTTTCACAGGCCTTCACTCACACGCGTCAGAATCAATAACGGCGCAGCGTTACTCAGATCTTTCAACTTCACGCCTCCCTAAACTCACATCCACACACGCAAACAGAGAGAGCACAAAAAAGAAACAAAGGGCTGCGGCGTAAATAAAAGTGGTTACAATAATCAGCTGCTGTGCCAAATTCCCTGGAACAGAAACGGTCATTTCCCCTTTAGTCACTCCTTTGCCTTCTTTTGATCTCTGCTTGCAATCAAGGGGGTTTGATGATTAGTTGATTTAGTTGGGATGAGTTAATAATAAAACTATCTTTTTATTATCAGTTTCCACACAGAAACTGTGAGAAAAGATATGAAGGCATTCTTAAACCATTGGATGCTTCGAACCAGTTTGAGCAAATCGAAGGCAATCGGCCTCGTATCTGGAATGATAATCATTTGCTCTTCTAGCAGAGAAGGGGATCTACATCAACTCAGCGTAAAAAACATGAGAGCCGCAGCCCTATCTTTAGATTTTTGGTGTGGGGTTGTTAGGAACAGAAACGTATTTAACTCTGTTGCCCTTTTTTTTTTTTTTTTTAAACCTTAATCAGTTAGAGTAAGGTTAACATGATAAATCTTCAAACTTTGGCAAACAAAAATCCTGCCTCAAAAAAAACTAAAAAAACCCCCCAAAAAAACAACTTTCATTGACTTTCAGCTGAGGAGATATGAAACTACATTAATACAATACACAGCGCTGTAAAAAGAAAAATAAGTACTTCTGTTTTTGTTTTGTGTTTTCGTTTCATTTAAATGATACAAATAGTCCGACAAGTTTAATGACGCCATTAACAAATACAAAAAAATGCTCAAACAATGACTTTGTTTATTAAAGAAGCAACAGCTATATAACCCAAATAATCCATGTGTGAAAAAGTAATGACTTGGTTGTTTTGGCCCTGTTAATGACATCTGCCACCAGGTGTTCATAAGTGGCAAACGCTCTTTTAATTTCACGCGGGAAGAATGGTGGCCCACTCTTCTTTGCAGAATTGAAAAGAAGAAACAATCAGCTTCATTGGCTTTAAGCAGGTAAACATGTGAGCTTGATAACCTGGCGAGTATGCTTGGGCTTTAAGCAACAAACTGACGGGCAGACGTTTTCATTCAGGACTTTGATAGAGAAAGATCCCCAGTGTCTCATGTTTGCTTCATATGTTTGGCTTTTTACAGATATGCGGTTAATGACAACAAGTCTGTGATTTTGCTTTGCTTTCAGTTTTTCTTTCTACAGTAAGCCACAACGGTTTTGGTTGCCTTTTCCCTTAAAAATCACCAATTTAAAACCGCATTTTGTATTGATTCAAGTCATTTTTGACATAAAAATGCGTTTTACTGTATAAAGTGTGACCCAAATTTGTTACGGAAAAATTTATATCACCGTACGTTTGTCATTTGTCAAGAACTTATAAATGCTGACTCTATTTCATTGTAAGTGTTGGATGTGTTGGTGCGTACAAAGCTGAGTTAGGACAACATTTGTAAACTGTCATCCTACCACTCCATGATGATGAGCAGGCATTTCTTCCCGTGGTGCATGTTCTCGTACAGGCTCAGGATGCGAACGATGTACGGCCCACCAGACACTCGCCAGTGTAGCTCCACCTCGCGCCTGGCTTTGGGACTGTCGTAGAGAATCTGTTGGGTCAGCAGACTTGGAATGAGTGAGTAGCATTTCCTTAAGTTATTTATAACGTCTATGAAGATGGGTGCAGATGTTATAAATGTAGAAAAGCCAGGCTAAGAAAGCCTGAAAAGAAATGTGAATAAAAAACTGAAACAAAAGTCTGTTTTTGTCTGATTGCTTGTTTCTGTGGGTGTACCATCGAATGTTATTGTTATTAGCTAGCTTTAGCATGTCACTGCCCCTTAAATGCAGTGACATTTAAGGGGCAGTGACATATAGGGAGACAACCAACTCTAGATGGACTAATAAAGTTTTAGTGGTAAAACAGGTCAGCATCATCAACCTAATGTTTTGACAACTTCATAAACAGTGGCATAGTTAAATTCTAATAAATAAAACAAAACAGCGAGACTTTCAGCTGCTTCCATTCACTATTTGAAAGCTTGATAATACTTCCTGTTACCATTGTTCTGAGAAGGGGGGTTGCTGTACACAGATCGGATTTACAATGCTGTTCAGAATCAGAGCAGATGTGTCTGTAATTATCTAAATGCCTCTAAAAAATATGCCTCGTGAATATAACTTTACACTACTGTGTTAAATTAGTGGCTCACCATGCAGTGCTTTTAAAAGCATTGGCAGAGTCCTAGTTTGTCAAGTCTCCAAGCTGCTGTTCTCACATGTTATTTATGCCTTCTGGCTACTCAGAGGGAAAAATAATGAAATAAACATTTTCCTTAAAAAAATAGCATTCAAACTGAGGACTTTACCAGAAACCTCCATAATTGTAAATTATATGAATTGGTGAGAAAAGGATTACATTAGTGAAAGTTTAAATTTAGTGAACCTTTAGATATGGGAAATTGTTTTGTTTTTCTTTGAATAGAAATTGTCATAACAAGAGTATGTAATTGCCACATGTTAAACAAAAATGAGATAACTCTAGCAAGAACTCAGCTTTTTAATAATGTGCTATAAGTAGAAAAACTCATCATGTTTAAAATGTGACAACTTAGTGAATAAAATTTGGGATTTTGTATGCTGCTGCCGCCAGCATTAACTCAATGCAAGATGACTTCAAAATTGGTTCCTGTGGCAAGACACTGACCAATCCACGTAAAGCAGCTAATAACATAAGGTTCTAACAGGCCGGTCCAAAGGAAACAGAGAAACAACGCAAAAGCATGCGTGGTTTCAAACCATGACTTCCTAAAACCTAAAACTATGAAACAGATGATCGGTCAATGCTTGCTGCTTGCGTGAGGAGGTTGGTGTGCTGGGTGTTTCAGTTCACCTTTGTTTAATCTTTTTTGTCGTTTTAAAATATTGTTGCCTTTCTGTTTTTGGTAATATGTGTGTATTTCCACATTTCACATCTTCATTAAAGTTAGTGAAGTCGAGTGTCACAGCAGGCTTCCTAAAAAGTTTGCTAAACAGCCTTTTTAGCCCACAAGCTAAACAGGTTCATTAGCGAGCGCTAATGGGAGCGCTTCACACATCAGTACTGAGCTGAGCACGTGTGTCGCCTTTAAGGGTATTCGCTCAAATGGTGGGGTGTGTTCGACATATGTAGATGTAGGACATGGTCACCCTCATTTAAGCTCCCATGTAGACGTACACAGCAGGTGTTTGACTTGGACACCGCATGCAGTCAGGGAGTATTTTTGGACACAGCAGTGATGGAGTGATACACCGTTCACAAGGCCAAATAAACCGGAGTTCGTAACACACACACAGTTTGACTGAGTAGCACGTGGCAGACACTCAACCTAAATCTGTGTTGTGTGACATGGCGTCGAACTGTTGAGGTGACCCAAGAGCGAGCGCACTCTGCCAGCAGCGAGCGCCTGCTTCGGTAACGTCTTTACTGCCTGGTTCTTCGGTCCATATTCCCCTGTCTGTCTTCACTTCTCTATCTCTCTTTAGAAACAACAACCATAAGGGGGAAGAAAAAGGGGGTGGGGGACTATTTTAGGACTTTCACATTCAGCTACTAACGGAAAGAAAGGAAACTTCCTGGAAACCCCGAAATGTCACAAAAAGAACACCTAGCTGGTGTAAGGGCATGTTTCAGCTGGCTAACGCCGAGGAGGAAGTCAAGAGATCAAGTGGAGTAGGGTTTTGAAAGAAGAAGTTGAGGATTTCCGCTGACTAAACTTGTCCGATCCAACACTCTCCGTGTCTCACTTCTTTTTTAGCTTCACCCACTTCAGGTTGACTTTCAGTAAAAGCCGTGGGCAGGTTTTGTTTCTAATTGTGTTCTTTATGGCTTTATTGGCTTCAGTCTGAGCAGCAGGTTTTTCCCTAATTTCCTGGATAGGAAGAGATTGGGGGGGCTTGGGGATAATAAAACTGAATTATCCCCAACCACAAAAACGGGGGAGGGGCAAGCAGAACGTTGAGAGAATATGACAAGCTAATCTCATGATGGACTTTGAACACATAAACCAATCAAAGCACTCAAAGCCATCTGATTTGTGTCAGGAGAGGCTTAACTCGATTTGCCTGATCACTTCACTCGTTTTAATTGCCCGGTACGTCTCACAGAAACCTTAATTACACGCATGCACACACTGCCACTCGGAGATGTTTACGCGCTATTAAGTATCGGCGCGGTTCGATGAGGCCGTGTGTACAGCTTCATAAAACTGCGGTTTATCTTTACAACCTTTTACCAATAAAGCAGGACTCATAAAGTGAACAACAAAGCGTGGGTTGAACATCCGATCTGTGAGGGTTGATTAACCAAAGAGGAAAAAAAAAAAAGGCCATTCACAAGTCTTGTATAGTCAATACAAAGACTTTTGAGGATGATTAAACCAGGTTTAGGTTTGGAAGACAATATCCCAAGTTCTGAATATGACTGTTCAGAGCTTGAAGGCATAAAGAGTATGACGAAGCTCCAAACCTAACGAAGACAGGACTGCCCACCTCTATAGGTGGAACCTATAGGGTGCCCAACCCCAAGGACCCCAGGACTGTCCTGGGTGGACAGTCATGTACAGCAAAGAGAGCATTAATCAGAAAAGAAGCCAAGAGGCTCCTGCAGTAACTCAGGAGGAGATGCAAAGATCTATGGTTCCGGTGGAAAAATCTTTTGAAGGTACAACTATTAGATCTACAATCCACTGATCTGGCTTTTATGATCGAGTGGCAAGAACAAAGTCAGATGGGGAGAAGAAGTTGAAGTCCAGTTCACAGTATACCAGGTAAAAAAGCAGTAATCCAGGGAGAAAGTCTGTTTGAGGCTGTAGAAGAAAGGGCACGAGGTTCACCTTATGACAGACAACTCTAAACATAAACTAGTGTTTACTAAAAGTACCGTATTTTCTGGACAGTAAGACTTTTTTCACACCTTACAATCCGGTAGACGCAGTTCAATTGGGAAAACAATCCAAGCTAATTGAAAAACCTATTCCTCGCCCTCAAACTAAAAAGTTAAATCTGTAGATGTGCAGAGCTTGTAAGAAACATACGTCAAATTACATGCTGCTGTAAATATTGCAAAAGGCGGTTGTAAAAGTAGGCTGAAACCAACTGCGCCCCTCCTGTTTCAGATGTATTTTCTTTTTTCTTCAAAACTTTAAAAACCATTTACAGTATGTGCTTTCACTTTCAATTCACAGTTATGCTATATCCTGCTTCAGTCTTCTAGTGTTGGTTAATCCCTATGAATTACACTGAAGTTTGTGCTTTTAATGTAAAAGCACATTGTGGGGAAAAGTTTCAGGGGAATAATTACATCTGCAAGACGCAGAACATAACATTTCTAAAATCGGTTTAAACAGACCATGAGTGAATAAAGTCTTGTTCTGAGTTTTCCATCAGCTAAAGACAGATACACTGTGTTCCATATTATGGTGCAAGTGATATTTTCACAGATTTTCTTAAATGGTCAATGCAAATGATGGTCTGTATAATTTTCAAGTCATGAAGGCCAACCAGCTCTCTCCCCATGATTCTGGCCCACAGCATGACTCCACCACCTCTGGCTGATGTTACAGCTGTGTTGGGACATGGTGGCCATCCACCACCAATCCACTACTGATGACTGCTGTGCAACCATCCATCTTGGATGGTTGCACATGAATTACACTGTAATTGTCATCAGTGAACAAGTCTGTTTGAAAATTAATCTTCATGTATGTCTGGGCCCATTGTGACCGTTTCTGCATGTGAGCCTGGTTGGGGGTGGCTGAATAGTTGGTTCTTGCTCACCAAGCCGCTGGAGGATCCTCCACCTTGAGGTTCCAGAGGCACCAGCAGCTTCAAAAAACTGTTTACTGCTTTGTAAGAGCATTTTAACAGCTGCTCTCTTACTCTGATGAATTTGTCTAACAGAAACCTTCCTCATTATGCCTTTGTCTGCACAAATCCATCTTTGTTTTGAATCAGCCACAAATCTCTTCACAGTATGATGACAACGCTTCGGTTTTCCTTAAATATCTAATATTTTCATACCTTGTCCACTGCACTACACTATCAGGTGATTTTCAGCAGAGATCCTTTCTCTTTCCCATATTTCTTGAAACCTGTGGCCTGCTTAATAATGTGGAAAATCCTTCTAAAGTAGATTTCCTTTAATTGAGCACACATGACAAACTAATCAACCCAGGGCTCTGAAACTAATTACAGTGATTCAAAGAGCCCTGAGACACAATATCATCTCTGCATTTAGTAGGACAACAAAAAAAATTTCATAATAATTTGGAACACGGTGTATATTAATAATTCACGCTAAGATACTTTAATTTCTTTTAGAGAAGACTAAAAACAATGTCAGCTGTCATGCTCCACTTACAATCTTCTGATGACTTCAACCAAGATGAACCTTATCCTTAAAATCTGGGAGACTGGTAAACTTGTTTAACAAGACCAGCAGCTAACGGAGGGAATGCAAGATATGCAACAGCAGCTTTGGAAATATTTACATTTTGTATTCGATTTGCAGCACAGCCATAAACACACCTACCTCCATTATACGAAGGTCTATCCTATTCATAGAGACCTCCAAAAATGAAATAATTACACGCTAGATTCGGAGATGTTTACGTGCTTAATGGCGGTGCTCCAAAGGCCATGCAAAAAACACCAGGAACCCTTTGTCCTGTCGCTAAATGAGACAAATCTGAGTTAAAAGACGACAGTAACCGAATTACATTAAAAGGAATGGCTCCCGGCCAGCTCTGCCGTAAAGTAGATTAGACCTATATCCATCTATTACATTTAGGGCTCAAAGCAACTCTTAATTTAAGACCCAAAATGGACGACTCTTTCGAATCCTCTCCACCTTACACCTTTGATCATTTCAACTCCAATTCTATTTGTTTAGAAGCAAAAGCAGGTTCAACTGCGTCAACCTATTGGCATTACCACAACAGCATGCGATGGTAAAATATCTCACATTTATACACTGATTTTATTTTATTTTTTTACACCTCCAAGAGGTGTCAGTAGGTGCAGACTAATGTGCATATGAACGTCCTTGGATAGACATTTGACAAATGAGAACAACGAAACATGTGACATCGCTCTGAGTCACTTGCCTCGATATTAAAGCCAATATAAATGAGTGTGAGAGGCCTGGTCTGAGCGAGTATCTGTCTGAACAGAAGGGGCGCCTTATGCGATCCGTCAGAGCAAATGAAAGATGAGCTCTCGGGGCTGTCTGGCTCCCAGACAAAGCCAAACCACACACCACAGAGGGAGAGCTGCATTAGGAGTGTGTGTGTTTGTCTCCATCATTTCCCTGTAAAATCTTGAAATTTCTGAAGATAACAGCACGGTTTGTGATGCTTTCTCACCCTTTGTGTCACAATGACCTTGTGTGGGCTCACGCTGATGAAAGCTAAAATCTGCCAATCATGAAGCTATTACGCGATCAAACAAGAATTCAAGGAATTACACAACGCTGCTGTTAAACCTTGATAACATTTCATGCGAACAGCTCTACTTTATCAAGAGGAAATTCGCCTTGTAGCCTCAAATTTTTAGGCAACATGCATTTTATCTTTCTCCTCACGGATGTCTGTTTCAGCCGCATTATTTTGACTATAGTATGTCATCTTTTGATCATGGCCTAATTTCTGCCGTATTTTATCTCGTTTTTTCATCTTTTCTGTGGCTTTCGATTACACAGCCACACAGCTGCTGCTGGTTTTGGTCACTGCGACAGATTACCGTAAGCCTGTAAATCTATGAGCGTCTGACACTGTGCTGCGCTGTGGACGTGCCCGACTTTAAGTGTGTGCGCTACGGTTTCTGCTGCTTGCAGAGAAAGATGCCACCATTAAAATGCACGTCTCTTTTGACAAGTGATATCACAAAGCGCTTCATGAGAGCCAACGACAAATTGAAATGCAAGTGAATTTCAGAATCTGGCTTTTAAAAGGGATCACCGATCACAAGTCTCTAGTCTGAGGGCCCCTGAACTAAGACATGGTTTGTGCATCAAAACACATCTTAGCGTAATGAAACAAAAGCATGAATAATTGTTCTTCCATTCAGAAGGCGAGTCAGTGGAGCTTAATTTGGCGATATTTCTCAGAGGATAACAACAATAGCAAACCTGAGACTTGACAGGTGCATCCAAAGTAAAACCAGAATCAAAGGCTGGTAAAGATCTGGTGCACAAGCAGTTATTTAAGTTTTTCTTCGTTTAATGAAAGAAAACTGCCACCGCATAACATCATCTACGCACATTAACAAACTGAAGAGGTCAGATATTGTACAACTGAATATCATCTGCATAGCAGTGAGTAGAGATGTCTTTTAATGTCTTTAAACACAACGTGACATTTCTTGGAAATTCGCATCCATTTCTTGTTTAAGCAGATCTTCTCACCTGAGACGTGTAAGTGACTTACAAAAGTTCTTCACACATCTTGAACTTTTTGTGAAGTTGCAACAAACTTCAATGTATTTGATTGGAGTCTCATGAACATAGTTTGATCTATATCATTCAATTGTAGGTCTGACTGCATGTCTCAAGTTATTCTGCACCCTCTAACAGGTGTATTTAGCTTCATCTGTCTTCCCATGACCTCTGACTAGCTTCACTGTCCCTGCTAAAAAAAAACCCAAATATACTGCAGCTACTGCATTGTGGAAAAGTATAAACAGGGTTTCTAAAGGCTTTCTCTTAACAGATATTTACTTCTTCCCACTCTTCCATAATGGCCATAGTTTTGGAGTACATGTCTAATAGTCAAGTTGGGTCCTTGGAATGTTTCTTTCTGCCATAAACCCACAAAGATAAAATGCCTCCCTAAGTGGAGGCGATGTTATCTCACAAAGCTGTGGGCTAAAGAGAAAAAAAAAAAGGTGTCAGCAACATGCATAAAATCTGAGTCAGAAGTCCTCCATATTATTAATTTCAAAAGAAAGTGATTAAAAACAAAAAAGACTGTAATTATCAAGTAATCAAATAATAGGAGTGATTGTCCGAGGTGCCTATTGCTGCATGGACTAAAAAAGTAAATAAGTAGAAACAATCGTAAGTCAGTTCTCCAGATCGTCATTCTCCTCTCCCAGCTGCTCCACCTTCCTCTGATTAGCTCATCTGGACTCAGTCATTCTTCACTCCTCCCTCAGTTTAAAAGTTCATTGACTTTTATTGTTCTTTACTCGTCCCTCCCATTACTCTGTCCTGTTCTCCTTGCTTCCAATCTGAAAATTCTCTCTTGTATTAAAACTCCGCTAAGCTCATCCCAGGATTCTGTCTGCATTTTGTTCCTGCTCTCAATACGCAAAACATGACAGTGCTGAAAACTAAACCATCCTAACCACAATCAGCTGACAAAGTGAAAGGAAATGTTTAATGAATTGAGTATCAGGTTGTCTTAATTCTATTTCGGTGTGTCTGACAGAGAATACTGCCCTTTCAAGCGTTACCTTAAGTTACAGTTTAGATAAAAACCTGACGTCATTACAAACCAAAGTTGGCATATGATTTCTTGTAATCTGAAAAAACAGTTTCACTTATTTAACCATTAAGTTAATGATAATTTAAAAGTTTTTTTTCTGTATTTTTCATCTTCCATCTTATCTATAATCTCCATTATTTATCACAGTCTGACTTTGAATGAAACAGTGAAGAACACATTTTCTGACCACATTTAAATATTCTCAGGAGAGAAAAATGTGGTTGGGATAAATGTCTAGTTACGTGTATGTCGACTTATTTTAGGCTATTTAATTAAAAGAAAGCAAAGTTGTCTATTAATGCTTCACACAAAGATGTAAACTTATTTTACAGTTGACATCTTATGAACCTCAATGTGTGAGTCAAATAATAATCTTGCCTGGGGCACCAAAATAGTTAAGAGTCGGCTCTGCTTGGTAGGTTTACACTTGTGCCATACTCCTTCTATGTTTGGATGACGAACTGAGCAGGAATCTGTGACACATTCCTAGCTTGGGATATTATTTTCTAACCTCACAGATATATTGTCCCCGACACGTCTGGTGTGGTCATCATGGTGACACTTGTTGTCTGAAGTTGTCTAACAAACATCCATGGTCTAAATAAAAAAAGGTTTTATATATGTAAATTAAGAAATGACCCCAGATTAGCATTTTGTTTTGAAGGCAGGTTGTAGCACCATATCTTATGTTAGGGGCCCAATGCTCCAAAAGCATGCCACACTTTAGAGGGTTTTTTTTGGGGGGGGGCGAGCGGCAGGTAAATATGTTTGGTTGTAATGTGATAAAATGTGAAAGAATTTTAGGCGTACATCTACTTTTAAAAGCTAATAATTGTTCTGGGCTCCTTATTTTCCTAAGAGTACGAGTATTTCTAACTCCAGAAAAGTTTTTGATACTCCCAGAGGTTTCTCGTTTTTACAGGCATTCGGGATAGAGTTAAGAGAGAAACCTTTCCATAACAGTTTGCATGAAAGTATCAATATGACTTATGTAAAAAAAAATACCCTCAGATAAGATGTTAGTACTGGAATAATTGTGTAATACGTCATAAAATCATCATGGTATGCTTTAAAATGTAATTGAACAGAACAGAGCTGTCATTTAAACACTAAATATATAGCCAAAAAAATGTCCTTACTCTATAATAACACACTTCCTGAGCTCAAACAAAACTCTTTTTTTTTTTTTTTTTTTTTTTGCCTATCTAGTTTCTACAACAAACGAGCAGATAAGAGTCAGGTAACTTTTTTTTTTTTTTACCTTCAGAGCGCACTTCTGTCCGGTCTTCTTGTTGAAGCACTCCAAAACCTTGCCGTTGATCCCCAAGCCCAGAACCTGAGTGGAAATCTTGTAGTCCTCAGTCACTGCGTTGCGCTTTATCTCCAGTTTGGGATAAACCGGCATGGGGAAGTGAGTGGACCCGGCGTCGGTGCCCTTCTTGTCCTCTGCTGGGGACGCAACTGGCGGCTGCTGCTGCTGTTTCGGGTTGTCAGCCGCAGGTTCCGATTCGGTTCCATCGGCGTTTGTTGACTGCGGCGGCTTTTCCTTCCGGTTCCCATTTTGAAGCATGATCGCACCCGGCTTGGAGCGAATCTGAAGAGAAGTTGCTTGGTGACTCTCGCAAGTCGCCGCGTAAAGCCGACAGGTTCGGGAACCCTAAGCACTACTCTAAACACTGATCACACATCGGCTCATCCTGGACAACAGATCCTCTTGAGGGGGAGATCAAAACGCCACAAAAAACCCACCCCGACTTCTTTTATGAGCTCATTAATAATTTCGTTTCAGATGTTTCCTTTAGTCGCGCGCCTGTTTTTAAACTGCTCCCCGGGTTTCACCGATCAGCGCCGAATCCTCCCCGCTGATTAATTCAACACAACCGAGAAATAAAAAGCGAACATTAAAATCGCATTAGATCTCTACAGAGGGCTTTAATCTGTTGACCCCGGTGATCTCCGTTTCCCAGTTGATCTTGGGTTCTAGTTACACTCACATGGCCAGCGACTGTCACTGTTTGCTTAAGCGCCACCCCTCCTTCAGTCAAGTCATGTTTCTCCGCTGACCTATGAGACAGTCTTAAAGGGGCAGGACGGAAATTCACCGAGCGCTTACTCAGTAGCAGCGGGGTAAAGAGAGGTGGAAATGAAAAAGCCCCGACAGAAAACACACACACACACCACACTAAAGACAAGGCTTTTACAACCATAAACAAAACATGTTATTTCAAAAACAAACTGTAGTAATAATTTCAAGTTACAGAAACAATTCATCACTTTTTTTTTCTTTCTTTTTTTTTTTTTTTTTTTTACAGAACATTCTTGCTATCATAACAGGAGGTGTAGTAAGAGAAATCTGCAGGTATACGGTCACTGTGGACTGGTCAGTGTTATGGTGATGAATGCAAGAAGACTTCATGCTATGTGTTCAGTGATCCAGTGCACATAGCAGGGCAACCCCTTGTTTGACCCAGTACCTCTGACCTTGCTCTGAGGGCAGCTCCAAGGCAGTCACATAATTGCTGGAAAGGCCAGTGGTGGACGAGTTCCCTATGGGAGAACAAACAGAACAGATTATCTGCATAATACCATATCTTAGATAATTATTTCACAGCCACAAACTTTAGCATATTCTGTTTGTATTTTATAGCATAGAGCACCATAAAGTAGCGCATAAATGTGGTAATGTGACATATATATGTTTCCCAATTTCTTTTCAAAGAAAAATAAAAAAAATTGAAAAGTGTGGCATGCATTTGTGCTACAGAATATTAGGTCCAGTATTATGAGAAGTCAGTATTACAAGAATAAAGCTGCATGTGAATAAAGTTGAAAGAAATACAAGAACAAAGTCGCAGTAATTACCACAATAAACATACCGTGGTGTGTTTCGCTACTGATGATAAACTCATTCTGATGTGTTAACAGATTAGTCCCTCGTTTGTAAAGCGAATACCAAAGTATAACTTCACAAGATGCTCAACATTCTTCATTTTACTGCAGCTCTTTCATGTAGGAGTTTTTTTTTTTTTTTTTTTTTACAATATTCTGACTTTATTCTGGTAATATTTCAACTATACAAGCCTATTATTTCAATGGTTTTCTTGTCCGACTTTGTTCTCGTAATTTTATTTATTCATTTTGTTGCAGCCTTACTCTAACATTTGTATTGAGCCTCCTTGGTTTCACATCGCTCAATGAAGCCCATGACCTTTAAAAATGACCTAATTGTTAAGGAGCAGCAGTGGGCACATTTTCACTAATAACTAATTTTTCTTTTAGCACTAACTTTGAAATAGTTGAGCGTGCTTAGCTTCCCCTGAATAAAATTTTTGTGATAAATTCTAAAGCGCTAATTTTCTTGTAAACTTTCTGTAGAATAAAGTTCGGCGTCTGTGGGAAAGTTTTGGTCATCGACTGTTAGGAAATCTTCAAGTGCTTTGCTCTTGTTTACATTGTTTATATAACCCTGATATATTATTCACTTTTAACTTCAGAAGTCCGTTTACACTTTTGCACTTTGTGCATTCATTTTACAAGACCCAAAGTTCAGCGTTATTTGTCACACGCACCAAGTACTTGATTCATAAAGCGCTATGAAATACTTTTGGAGCTCAGCCCTAACAAAAATGTAGCAAATGTACAAATATTTAACCTCCGAATAAACTGACGAGACAGCCAGCATGAGACGTGGGCTTCGTGCTGTGGGCGGAAAACGCAGAGCTGCACTTTCAGAGGCTTCGTGAAACTCGACACCTAACCGGAGTCTATTTTGGATGAGTAATAAAACCACTATAAGGAGGAGGCGAAAACAAACACTCGAGTAAGACCCTCAGCTTCCAGGCACCGCATTAAGATAGAGCATATAACATGGGGTTAGCACTGGTTACGGATTTTCTTTCACAAATGTCAGAAATGAGCAAATTACCACTTGCATATATTTATCTGCTGTGTTTGGGTGGATTTATTTGTTTTGTCACTGTATAAGTACTGACTAGCTCGGCTGGGGGTCTTGTAGACGGGACAGAGGTAGACATAGGAAGCTGCTCGACTGCTGAGGGATTTGGGGATCAGCCAGATGACGGGCATTTGTGTGTGGAACTTCATGAGGTCAGAATCAGTGAGCCGTCCTGCCGTGGCATCCCAGCCGGCCCCCTCCAGGAATAGACCGTGGATGTAGCAGCCTATGCTGGGTATTTCTTTTATCTCTGACAGGGGCTCCACCATCACCTGGAGGAGGAGGAGGCATCGCAAGAGGCATAAGAAAGACACCGAGTCGTGAAGGAGTAGTACAGGTTTCTTCACATGTGGGAAGGACACAGAGAGGTCAGGAAAACGGAATGCCAGGAGGGAATAAAAAGGAGTGAAGAAGCAAGATAGAGGACATTTTTCAGACAATGAAGGGAATATAGTGGGAAGATACAAAAATACTCTTTAGGTTTCAATCAAACCAAGTCTACCGGACTATAAGGCGTCCGGTAGACTTTGACAGAACTAAAATCAGATTCCAAATTTTTCCCAAAAAATGAATCATGGAAATATGAAAAAAAATACTTTGAACTAGCATATTTCAAAGGACCTTAACGTCAAATCCCAGTCTTTCAATAGGAGTGCGGAAGAGGCGTGCGTAATTCTGCAGGGTTCCGGTGAGAAAGGCTTGTGGGAAAAAGAACCCGCTAATCCAGAACACTGTCGGGTTGCCGTTGGAGATCCATTCTTGGAAGAAACTGATCCTCTGGAGAAAGTCCGACACCCAAGAAGCCAGAGGCTTCATAGAGGGGTAAGCCTGTCAGGAGAGAAAGCGTGGCAGTCAAAAGCTACAAAGCCGAGACTGAAAGCAGGAAATATGTCCAAATTTAGACATTCGAAACAGAAAGCAGACTGCAGTACATCTCTGAAACTTTCACATTATCAATATACATCATATATCAGTAAAGACGCGTAATCAGGCTTTACAGAGATTAGACAACATTATGTGAGAATTCAAGCTATCTCCAGTTTTCTGCGGCTTGCCTTGGCTTCCCATATGTCAGGCACTGTGTTGTTGAACAAGCTCAGGGCCACGAGCTCCATGTCTGGAGACATTGCAGCTGAACCGTTCAGAGCCATCAACATATCACTGAGACTCTGAGCAATGAACTCCAACAGCTTGTTGTATCTAAATGACAACACATAAGAATGATTTGATCGCACAATCCCAACGTTTCTGAACACATGAAAGCAAAAAAAAAAAAACAACTGAAATGGAGCTGAAATAAATGTACAAATTTTTAAGTGCTAAATATCTCTCAGTAGTCTGAAATTGAGTTTCTACTGGCTTCAGTCTGGCTGACTGAAAACAACAACCATCATGCAAAATTCATTTAAGCTAATAAAAATAAGGCTGATTAAACAGTAATTATGATGAAAATACACGACATGTTAGGGAGTGATGCATATTGTTTGAGCTCTGTAAACTTTCCATCACTGGTCTTTATTTTTTAAACCTAAAACATGTTATGTGGCTAAAATATTCAGATCCCATCAGCTTCTCTTTCTCTCATGTATTTTATTACAATTCCAAAAAAAAAAGGGGGTGTGTAACTACAGCGATATGCAGTTTCAAAAAGTATTTAGAGGTCTGAAAAGTGTGGCATGTTTTTGTAGTCAACACTCACAACTTAAATGAATGGGTAATTGAAAGGCTTCTGCTGTGGCTGACAAAGATGTAGATATAATGTTTTTGACCTGCATGCAAAATGCTAAGTGTGGTGGAAGACAAGCATCACATACCGATACAGCCAGAGCTTCAACGGGACAGCTCAGATAAAAGGATAATGACATTCTGAAATGGCCAAGTCAAAGAAATCTAAATGAGAAAGCGTCTGTGGAAAAAAAAAAATTTACAGATACTTTCCGTGAAATCTGACAGACTTTGAACTATTTTGCAAACAAGAAAGGCGGAAAAAATTTCAAATTTAAATTGGCAAAGCTGGCAAAAACCTGGTACTTGCAGCAAAAGGTGGTTTTACAAAGCATGGAGGCTGAATTTAAAAACACACCACACTTTTCAGATTTTTATCTGAAAGACTTTCAGAAAACCATTCATCCTTTTTCTGTCACTTCATTCCTGCGCACTACTTTATTTCGGTCTCGCACTCAAAATCAACATTGCACTTGCAATGTAATAAAAAGGGAAAAAAAGCTTATGAATGTTTGCATCAGACTGATCTCACCTGGTGACCTCTTGGATCAGCACTGTGTTCATGGCGTGGTCATACAGACCTGGGTAGTTCTCGGTCACCGAATGAAGAGAAAAAGACTGAGGGAGTTTTCTAATGGTGCCGATCACAACCTCCTCCACCGTCTGAACTCAAGGAGGACAAACAAAATGTCACACGTCTTTCATATCGACTGCAGATTTGAATAAATTTAAAACACACGGATGTTATTAGTACAAATAAAGGCAGAAGCATATCAATCAGGTGACGCCAGAACCTCATAAAATGTTTTGTCTCTGGTCGGCGCAGCAGCAGCTTGAGGCTGGAGGCCAATCAGAGCGTCCAGCAGGGCAAAGGTCTCATTCTGGGCAAACCGGATATTGGCGTTCTCGTGGAGGCCGAAGAGCTCAGGTGTATCGTTGATGGGCAGATCTCGGATGTATGCTAAATAGCCCTACAGGGTCAGAGGTAAAATGACATTTTACATAGTCTTCATATAGGTTGCATTCAAATAACATATTTTTAGGCCCCGATGACCTTCACACGTCCTCACTCAGCAACAAACCATCACGACATCGTTTACTCCAAACAGAAAGATACCGACAGTCGCACCTCTTATGTTTCCTCATTTACGATTTGCGGATAGAGCAGAGAAAACGCTGTTTACTGATGTGAATGTATTAGAGTGTATAATAGCATTTTAAACTTATGGTCAGACGACTGATGTTTAAATAAGAGTGCACTTTTCAGGGCAGCTTTTTCTTGAAGGATTCCTTTCATACTCCTAACTTAAAACAACACATGATCAGAATTGTGGTTTTAAATTGCTAACATCCTGTGTTAGTGTATAGACGACTGTCCTCAGTGTCACGTATTCCAGACTCGTCCTGTTTTGCGGCTCCAGACGACCGTCTCAGTTTTGCAAGCCACTAGAATTTGATTCTGAATGCACCATCAATCAGGCGGCTCTGTGTTTATCTAACCTCGATGTCCTGATTAGAGTCGACCTGCCGGTAGACACCAGAGTAGACGTGATCTTCACTAAGAACGGCGGGACAGTAGAAGTCTTCCAGCAGAGTGAGCAGACACCGTCTGTCCCAGATATCCGTCACGTGGCCGCCGTAATTCACCTCTCCAGCAGTGTGTTTTAGAAGCTGGTCATGTGGAGGGCAAGAGAGAAGACAGAGCTTATGCAAGTTTCACCAACTCAAATTTAAGACTTTTAAACACATTTTAGGGCCGTTAAGAATGAAATTTTAAGATCTGTATCTCCACAGAAATGGACAAACCTCTTCCAGCCAACTGGTGATAAATTTGCACTGGATGCAAAAAAAAAAACAAGCTGGCTAGCTTGGAAAGGTACGTTAGCAGCTAGTTACCTATAGCCGCATGTGGCTCAAGTTACATAACGCAATGAAAGAAACTTTTACCTGACAAAAGAGTTCCAACAGAAAATAACACATAGAATATACAGAATTAAATAGTCTTGCCGCAACAAAATGTAATACCTGTGATTAATGTAATAATGCAAACTATTTAAAAAAATAAATGTATGACATCTTAAGGCCTACATGACTTTATGTATGACTTTTTAAGAATTTTAAAGGACCCTATTAGACATGACTGTCCACTTAACTTGACAGGCCAGATGAGGGGAGCAGTAACTAGAGAAGCTGCATTGTGGCTTTGGAGGTGATGGAGAGACGGTGAGCAGATGGATAAAACTTAATAAATGTGGAATGGGCTAGATCAGGCAAAAGAATGGCCCAGTCAAAGTCCCAATCTATCTTCACTGAACTTAAGCAATATTAGAAGGAAGAATGAACAAACATTTCAGTCTCTACGCTTGCAAAGCTGTTAGAGACATACCCTAAAATACCTGCAGCTGTAAAAGCAACTAATTATTGACTTAGTAGAAATCTAAATAAATGCACACCGCACTGTTCATTTGCTTACTGATAAAATGAACAGTGAAAGTTCCTTTCCTGACTTTTTTTTTTCTCCATGTCCCATTAGGGGCTCCGTACTGTACAAATGTCACGCAAGATTTTTTTTGTGTGTGTGTGTGATTTAGAGAAATAATGGACATCTGTGGTTTAACCACCTTGTATGGTATGTCCTGGTACAGCTCCAAAAACATTTGCAGCTGGTCTATGCAGACATCCAGATCTTTGTCAGTGAACTCGTAGGGAGTGTTAAACCCTAGTGGGCCAAACCGTTTGCGTTCCATGGCAACCCCGTGGAACAGGCAGAGAGAGAGAAGCAGCGACTTGAACTGGGATTCCTACAAAGACAGAAAGTCGTTGTAAATAATTTGAACCCTACCAACTTGGCGAACAAGACGAAACAAATCCAAATGAAATGTTTTAGGTAAATAATATGGGAGATGAATGTAAAGAGGGCGACACAGACTTTTGTTGAAGAAGACAGAAACTCGTCGGTGAATCTCAGGTAGGCTCTCTCCAGGTTTTCCCTAATGCCTCTCGGAGGCTCGGCGACGAGCTTGGAGCCATTTCGAAAAAGGGATACTGGAATCTTCTTAAAGGGGATAATTGTGAGCCACAGACGGAAATCCTTGTGGACCTGTGCACAAAGTTATTTTCAGAAAGATGAGCTCAGCTGTTGTTTCCTAAAGTATTGTTTGTGTATGTCCTTACCTTTTTGGGACTGATGCACGCAATGAGTCGTTCCAGCGTTGGCAGCCAGTCGGGCACCAGGTGACAATTTTGGAAAATGACCCACTGACCATTTTTCATAGCATTCCGCATCATAGACTCAGGCGTGGAGCCCTGATGGGAATAACAGCAGAAGGTAAGATAGTTTGAAAAATGGCAGGAGCAAAGTGAAAAATTGGACTGTAGGAGTGGGCAGCCTGGAGAATACTCAGATTTATGAAAGTTTAACTGTCCACACTCTAGTGTAATACCTAGAGGAGGTTTAAATCACATAAACAGACACTTCTGCAAAGTCCATCCAGAACTGTATAGAACAACCACAATTGGAAAGTGTAGTTAGGTAAATATTTTCAGTTAAGTTTCCTTTAGATTAAGGCAATAACTCACCTTAAAACTGGCAGATGGGTGTATTTAATTTTTGTTGGAATGCCACATGTGGCAAAGTAGTTTGAAGCAATGCTTGTATTCATCCAGAAACAATCGAGAAAACCACCTCAGAGCCAGAAGGATGAGATGATTCATAAAAAAAAAACGGAAGAAAAAGAAAGAATACACAATCGGACTTACCTGTCGTAGAGTCAGACAGATGGCGCTAACTTTCTCAGAGAAACCCATAACATCTGCAAAATTGTAGATGTCAGCAACGGGGTCAGTGCCAGGAGACAGGATGACAACGATGGGGTGTGTAGGGGACGACTCCTTGAAGACTATGGACAGATCTGACATCTGCAGAGACGCAGAACGACATTTGTATGGCAGCAAAGTCATCAAATCATTATTTTCGTGTAACCGTGTCTCAGTTAGGCACGGCCCAGTTACTGGGATCCATCCCACGGCAAGATTGGAAAAGGATAAATTTTTTTACACCAACATTTTACAAGATGCCAAGTACGTTTTCTTATGTTCTCTATTCTTTTTCCTCCTCTATTCTTATCTCCCTCTTTCTGTTTTATCGTTTTTTCTTTTCCTTCCTCTTTTTTTTCATCATTTTCCCCTTTGTTTTCTGTCTCCGTGTCCATTTAATTAAAGCATGGACTCAATTCCAATTGAGATATAGAGGCACAAAAGATTGTTCACCAAGGAGAAATATGGATCGGTCAGCGTTATCAATGCAATTCACTTCTACGGTCAGCAGAGGGAGACAAACCTTTCACAATTGAAGAATTAGAGACCTCCGAGATGCTTGTAGAGAGATCGGAATAACTTCAGAAATGCTTGAGTTAAGAGGAAAGTTAAGGCTTCATGGATGAGAAGGGGATTTTACCTGAGTCTCTATGAAGGGCTGTCCCAGGTGAGCAGACACAAAGTCCTGCACGGCGTAAATCACGCAGTCAGGCCGCAGGCACCGAAGGACCAGCAACATCTGGAATTTGTTTAGACTGTTGTCCCATTCCCCTGGGAGCGACTCTCTTTAGACACAGACACAGAAAGCCACCGTGTAAGACTTTGATGTTTTCATCCCAAACATATGAGGAGTGCATGTGTTTGTATAGGGTTCATCATGCCTGTGGGGTTGCTTGCTGTCAAAAACTTTCTTGAAGCCCTCCAGATGGTCTGTGAAGCTGTCTGCCAGTTCCTCAAAGTTATCCAGAGTGCTTAGGTCTAAAATGTCCTGCCAGGCCCGATCCGACACCCAGTCTACTCTTGAACTGGTCAATTTGTGGACCGGCTTGCCTCCAGACAGCAGGTACTTCCACTCACTCTGCCATAATAAAAGATTCAGGGAGATCCCGCAAGTGAACAAGGGCTTTGGTCGGTTTGAGAGCTCTCAAGAAGAGAAAGAACTGCACCGACTCTTTCACTCACGGTTTTGATCTTATCCTCGTTCATCATGATGCGAGCACACAGATAAAAAGCAAACATGAGTTTGTGTTTCTCAAACAGGCCTTGGCACACATTCACGTACAGGCTGAAGGTAAAATACGCGTTGATGTTGTTGATTCTCTCCTCCTGTGTATCTGTGACAGACGATGAAAATATGCAACCAAAATCATGAAAATGTTTTATATTTGAGCTGATTATATGAAATACACACAAATAATTCTCCACAAAATCAGCCGGTTTTACTTTGTACCTGCAGTGTCACATTCGGCAATCGCCTTCATGAAGATGCCAATGAACCAGTCGAAGGAATACTGGTATATTGGGTCAATATTGGATAACTCTGACACACAAAAGAACAGAATCCGAGCCCGCACTGCCACTGGTGAGTACTTCAGACGAAAAGCATCAATATCTTGTTCCACATTACTTTTTTCCAGCATTGTAGCCTGTCATTAAATTAAACCCAAATAAAAGCAAATCAAAACCAACAGCAGCTTATAGTATACTACGGCAACTTGAAAACATAGTCATAACCTTTGAACCTTTCCACATTTTACGCCACTATAATTTGGGATTTCCATTGTTATAGACCTATAAAGTAGTGCATGTTTGTCAAGTGCATTTGTATTCAGCCTCTTATCCTTAATGCCCTAAATGTAATCCACAGCGACCAACCGCCTTCAGAAGTTACTGAAAGAAGTCCGCCTGTATGTAATTTAATCTCAGTAAAAATCCAGCTGATTTGCAAAAGCCTCAGCGGTTTGTTAGAGAACATTAGTGAGCAAACAGCATCATGAAGGTCAACAGACATGACAGAGCTGTGGAGATGTTTAATACGGGGTTAAGTTATAAAACAACACAATGAGGTATTTTTCAAAGAAGAATTGGCAAATATTTTCGTCTCTTGATGTGCGCATTTGGTCGAGGGAAAGGTTGTTCAGTTAAGTATTGACAGAGAGGGGCTGAACACAAATGCACAGCATGCCAGCTTTTATTCGTAAAAACTATGAGTGATTCACCATTCAATTAAAGACGTGCTCTACTTTGTGCTTGGCTAGCACATAAAATCGAGCTAAAACCTCTCGAGGATTGTGGTTGTAGCATGACATGAGTGCGAAACTTCAAAGTTAATGGATACTTTTTCAAGGCAGTACATGTAAAACATTCAGTGATAACTTCAAGAGACATCTTTCCAGACCCTGATCTTCTCGGCTCTGATCTTGCAAGTCTCCAAGTGCGAATTTAAATCCTCATCCACAAATCTCCCTGTCGCAGAGATGAGAAGTGTCACGACCGTATCCTCGACTTCCTTCAGATCCTTTGTCATTTTGGCATAGCCGATTATCAGCTTGTTCTTTGTCTCCTCCACGTCTGGAAGCTCCTTGGCTACCACCCAGCTGAGCAGCTGGTCTTCCATGCCGCTGATTGAGCACAAATTGTCCAGTTAAACACAGGGACTCCAAACAGAGGCATACATGCTAAAGCTGAAATACCAGGGTAGTAAATGATGACGTCTTTAGACTAAACACTTCAGACAGGCGTTTGGATTCAGGTATCTGGAGTTCTGATATGAACTACTTTGGGCTGCGGTTGAGACTTAACACATCTTGCACTTGTACTTCCCAGTGATGCTGTAATTGTCACTATTACATCTCCATAAGTTGCTATGTTTTGTTGCTCCTGGGTGTTGATTTGTATTCAGTCAAAGCTTCTTTCTCTCCTCTACTCTTATATCCTTCTAGCTTATAGAACGAACATTTCCAGTGCAAAACTTGTGAGACTAAAACACTAGGTTTATTATATTTAGATGTAGATATAATGTGGTGATTCATAAATTACTACTTTTAAATGACACAACAGAGTTTGCAAAAGATAATGATAATTTTGATATTCGGTGAAAAGCCGGATGCAAAACATGCCTTCTAACCCAGTTTTGTCAAACTTTTGGAAAGCTCAACACATTCACAGCTGCCATTTAGGAACCAGATTGACTGACAGACCATTCTCTTTGAATCCAACCTTTTCCCCCTGAGTCTCAATAATGACGCAAACGGTAACCAACGACAAAAATGAAGCTTCTCTGTTTTTTTCTTCTACCGGTTGAACGTGTGCGTGTTACCTGGGTGACCCAGTGAAATTAATGACGGTGGCGCTGGCAAAAACCTCTGGAGAGTAACGCGGGTTTGGCAGCTTCGTGGTGATGTACAACTTGAAGTCCTCAGACAACGGAACGACTGAGTCACCCAGCCTCAGCACCGTCTTGCCTTCCTCCTCAAAGGTCTACGAGCGATAAATACAGATTAGACAGTTCCGTTTCCCGAAAATGTTTGAGTTCCTGCCAACAGATGTAAAAGGATGAACGTGTAACCACCTGTAGGAACAAGATAGGTTCTATAGCTGGATCCAGGTCCTCTACTACATTCTCCACCAAGCAGGGTTTGCCATCCAGTATAGCATTCCTCATACCTTGGATGAATTTACTGTGACTGAGCCTCAAAACCCTCAGATCGTTGAATTGCTCCTGGGTGAAAACGACATCAGTGCAAGTTAATGTGTAAACTTTGTTAACTTTTTATGCAGTATATCAACAATGCCAAGTAATTAAGGTACGATCTGAAAGACTTTACCATGTTTTTGATCCATCTGTTGGCTTGACCCTGTGGATCTATGAACAGTGTCCAGCGGAGAGAATACTTGGCAATTATGCCGTTTTCCAATGATGGGTTGTCACTGGGCAATCCTGCAATCTGCACGCATGGAGTGAGAATGTATGACAGTAAATTCAAAATATTCAAAATTCAGATCGTTTGGAGATGTAAGCTTGTAAGAACAGGTTTGACCTAAGATGTAAAAGGAACCGAAAATCAGCAAAAGGAATTAAATCCATTTGATCGTAGAGAATCTAATCACGGCCGGCTTCTGACCTTCCAAAGGTTTATCTCGATAGGATCTCCTAAACTGCCGATCAGATTCGTTCCCTCAGTGTGTGGAAGACCCAGCTCTTTGAAACAACCTAGCCATTCTTCTACTATGGCTGCCCGATACACGTCCTGAAGGCAAAACCAGCAAATAAAAATGATTTTAGTGAAAATATGCAGAGTGGTGCTAAAGTTACTCCCTCGACTTGCTCAGATTTTGTCATGTACGCAATTCAGCACTTACTCCAGGTTTTGATGTAGAAGATTGATTTAGAGCCACAAATCTATCCTCTAAAGGAACCAATACACAAACATTCTGACAGACTCACACAGAAGGGTCCAAGGTACGTGATGTATCCTGCACACAGAAGCATGTCTCCGGCTAAATTAGAAACCAAATCGTCAAGCTGTATCACCGCCTCCTTCCAGTGCTCTTCGTCCTCTGTAAACTCTTCTATTAACTGGAGAGCAAACAATAAACATGTGACAAAAGCTTAATATTTTCAGAATAACATCATTTTGTTCAGATCTATGGATTTTTTATTTTTTAGTTTTATATGTAAGCCTCGGTCTTTCTTTCGACCTTGTTTGCTCTGGCAAGATGACCTTCGGTCAGTTCATATTCGTTCTCCAGCTTTTTCTGCTCAGCCAAGCGTTGCTGGTACTTGGCCTCTAACGGGGGAATGCTTCCTTCCACTTCTTCCAGTCTTTTCTCGCCGTCAGAAACGACCTGCAGGGCGGCTCTCAAGTCCTCTTCGGCCTCCTTGAGAACTTGCTGCAACAGTGTCGACAAGTCCAACAGTTCAGCAAGGCTTACATTTTGCACGGACGCCGTCGTTGAAAGAACGTTTCAAGCGGATGTTTCAGATCTCACCCATTTCGGTTCCACAGCTTTGAGCACAAAGTGATAGTCATACACGGCTCGTACCCACTGGCAAATAGAGCTGCAGGCGACGGAAACCTTGACGAGGGCAGGAGGCTGAAATTCCTCATCGTCAATGTAGGGCCGCAGCAGACTGATAACGTCGTCTGAAATGTTGTCCTGCACAACAGGCATCGGGGGGGAACAGAATTAGCTTGAAATGCAGCAAACAGGCAAAGGACAAATCAAAATTAAAGCATTTAAGTGCCAGCCAGAAATAGACATAAAACTGAACTACCTACTTGCTACTTAAAGTTCCAATCAAATCTGGTTGTAATATGACAAAAAAAACCCCACAAACTCCAAATGTTAAAAGGCTTTGAATATCTCGCCAAGCGTTTCAGAGTACTAGGGTTAAAATAAACAGCGGCACATGGAAATATTTATGGGCCTAACTATATCTGAGGGATCTCTTTGCTTGATTAAAGGCCTGTTGAGGGCAACATCGCCTCTTATGTCCTTTTATGTAAAGCATTCTAAGTGGCACGGCTACTCTTCCATGTACCTGCATAATATCAGTAGGTCTACCTTGTCATAGATGTAGAGGCTCTCCAGAAAAACCATAGGCTCTTCTAGGAGACTTTCAGCAGGTTCCATGTATTCTTCAAAGTTAGGCGCGTCTGGCGTTTCTGTAGCACCCTTAACTGGTTCGATGCCTTTCAAGATGCAAACCGCCGCAAGGACGAGCTTTACCTCCCGGGTGTACTGCTCAGAGTCTTGGAGCTGTGAAATATGAATCATTCTGATTATAGCTGTAAGACGTATAGTCTGTAAGACGTATAGTCTTACTAAGCTATAGTAAACTTGTACTTGCGTGTTTTAGCTGCTCAACACAGCTGCACGAAAGGTAACGAAAACTCCACGTACCTCATTGAAGCTGTTTGCATTGAGGGCCTTCAGGCTGTCGAAAGCTTTATCCAACGTCTTCAGGGCCTTGTCTATGTCTCTCTGAGCGTTCACACTGATTGCCTTGGCAAAACGCTCTTTGTCTAAAACCTTTGTCTGCTCTTCTTGCACAAATTTACGTATCTCCACTGCGACCGCCGAAGTGTCCTGGTAAAAAAAAAGCAAAGAAAAGATTATATATGAAACTCAACGTTCTACTGTCAGTGTAAGCATTTTGTTCCGGACAACAAATCAGAGTACTGTTATTGTATTTATTGTCATTGTACGGCTCATGCACTTCTGTTGACATTCGCTTACATGAATGGTCTGCAAAGCGACTTCGACCTCTTTAGCAGCTTCCTCCAAAAGTGGTTTCATCAGCTCTTGCTCCTCATGCAGCTTCTTCATGTCCTCAACTGTGCTAGAAAGCTGCAGACCCAACATGAAATGTTCATCAAGTTACTAATGCTCACTCAATGCTAATTAAATGCACATGATTCACTCTGCTCATTAGTTGCTATTCGCCGCCTCGCCTTGTTAAGACAACCGTCTATGTTCTGACGAGAACTGTTCAGCTTCAGCTTCTTGTGTTCGGTCAGGTCTGTGAAGAGCTTGATGAAGTCTGTGAAGCTCTGAGCTGTGATGTAGTTGCACCGAGACAACTCTGCCAGGTACTGCGCAGTCTTTTTGAGCATCTGCTGATGAACGTTCACACACATCAGTGTCTGTGGAGAGAAATTTTCGGGTCATGTCTTCTGCGGACAGTAAGGCCACACTCCTTTGTTCTTGTCTGTCAAGATGTTAACGTGCATCTGACGTAGTCATACTCAGTCGGACAGCAATAATAAAGGGACGTAAACAACTTGACCGTCATCGCTGAATGTGCATTGGCTTCGCACCACGCAATCAGAATCAGTGTGTGTATTTTAGCAGATGAACTTTGCCCCCAACGCAATATTATCTAATGTGCTGAATTAAGCGTCCTCCCATAAGTGACTTCCTGCATTCACTATGATCGGCTTTGCAGAGGCCGATCATAGTGACGAAAGAAAGACACGGAGAGAACAGGTTCCCATGGAAGCTTTCTGTGAAGATCGACTACCTGAGACTTTGTCATGTCGTGCCTTTAATGAAATCTACACAGGCAGAGGAAGGTCCTCTTTTACCAAAAAGATAGCACATAGTCTTTTTCTAAAACATTTCGCATAGAGAGAAAAATCTTTGACTGTTGTCCTTTGCGCAGTGTTATGTCCACTGATCTCTCTTTCTCCTCTTTATGCTCTCTTTTATTCAGCGAACCCTAAATGTTTTTGGTACGATTTAGGTTTAATCCCTGAGACGGACTTGGAAGAAAGAGTTAACTAAGGCATTTTCTCTCTCTATCTTTCTTTTCTCCTCTTTTTCTCCCTTACTGTCTTTATTTCTCTCTTTCACTCTTTCTTGTATTCTTCTTTTATTGAAGGACAATGCACAGATAAGTGAATATAAGCAATGTACGGATGGGGTTGCTATGAACTGACTGTGTGAAAAAGAAAAAGTTCTCAAACTCAAACTAAAGAGTTTTCTACATTTCTTTGTAAGTAATTACATGATTACTGTATCCATTTCCTATCCGAACGAGGACTGAATGCAATAAAAGCTGAATTTAATCATTTTTTTACGACAAAAAAAAAAAATAAAATTACAGGTTCGTAGAAAGAAGTTCACAAAGCAGATTAGATTCTTACCAGGGCTTCCTTAATCTCAGGACTGATATCCAGCACAAGAAGCTCATTTAAAGATGCTTTGGCAACAGCCTGCAGCGCCTCATCTGGCCAGGTGTCAAACCAGTCTAAGGTGCAGCATTTCACCAGAGAAGGATACTGCCTCAACCGTGTACGAAAGCCCTTACTTGTAGGGCTGGGGGGAGGTAAAGAAAAACGAAAATCTATTTGCAAAAATAAAATAAAAAAACATTAGCATTGAAAAGAAATGATTTTTGAACCTTTTCTGACTGACCTCATGCAGAGAATCAGGTGAAAGTTGCTGTGAACTCTCCTACAGTAGGCAGCCATCAGATTTTCTTCTGTCAGCTGCTGGTCCAGGTCTTCCACCACCGGCTTCATTGCTTTTAAGATACGCTCTAGTTCCTCTGACGAATACAGGTTGGGAAGCTCTCCGGTGATTAAAATGTTGCAGATATCCTCCAGGAAATGCTCCTTCTTAATCTGGAGATTGGATAACAAAACGACTGATTTGCTGAAACCCGTTCTCGTTTATAGAGGATATGGGTTCATTAATCACATCTTTATGAATCCGAAAACACAGCGACAGAGGGAAGTAAAATAGTGCTGTTCACCTGAGATTCGACAAAGAGGAGTGTGATCTTTTGGTTCTGAAGACCAGCAGAGAGCATGTTGTTTTTAATATCGTTTCTCCACTCGGTTCTACCGTAGCTCTTAGACACTTCAGCCTTGAAGCATTTATATCCGGATCTAAATATGGATACATACGATGTTAAGACTGGGCCAGCACATCATTCGTCACACTGGTCTTTGGATATATTTAATAAACCTAACACTGAATCCCATACAAGAGCTCATTGTAAAAATGTACTTTTTTTGTTGTTGTTGAGAAATTCAGCTCAAATTAAACTAATATATTAAGTTGGTACAAACAAAGATATACTTCAAGAATATGTCTGCTACATTTTCTGTTTATAAAATACATTAAGTAGCATCTGACTAGATTAATAGTGTTCTTAGTATGATAATACTATCTTATAGTTTATCCTATTTAAATATGGGGAAAACTGCTGAATCGACCGGAAAAAGGTAATTGCTAAAAAAATTGGCTTTTCATGGAGCTCCATGTTCAAGAGCATATTAACTGGAAGTTAAGTGGAAGAAAAACTGTAGTTTTAAAGTTAGTAGAACTCCTATATTACACTATTCCCAACTTAATCTGTTGATATTAAATTTTTTTTGTTTTGTTTTTTTTTTTTTTGGTAAAGCAGACTAAAATGGAATGCAATCCGCAACCCTGAATGAACTTTAAATAATAAAAACAATTAAAAAACTAAAAACATGACAACTTGTTTGACTCTCACATATATGAGGCAAGTTTGGTGAGTGTCTTGCGGCCACTGCAATGCCCTCCGAGCAACAGGGCATGGCCGAGTGGCTGGCGCAAGATGCGGTTGATCCGACACACGTGTTCAACGCCGTCCATAAAAAGTCCCAGTGGCGCCTTGATGGAGCTGCTTTGATTGAAGCCCTGAACGTACTGCGCCATCACTTTTTTGAGCTAGGCAAGGAAGCACAACATAATTTGTAGAATGTCACCGGATATGTAATTCACAGTGGAAAAATCCATTGGATATGTATGTGAAAAAACCACTTAGATTCTCAGATTGCAATAGAAAAGCACAAGGATGCATACTTAAAATTACACCCCAAACCAACTGTGTGTACTACTCACTTCTTCCTGGTCTTCTATAACTGTGTAGACTTCCTGGTCAGATTCAGGAAACATGAAATCTCCAAACAAAACGGGACAGAAGGGTAAGGCGTCTTCAATGGAGCAGCCAAACTTGTTAATGTAAGTCTTCAGCAGAGAGTCGAACCAGTCCCTGTCGCTAACACAAACCAGACGGTCCTGGAAAACCCGGCAGCATTCGTGGTACCACAGGCGAAGCAGTTCCAATTGATCCTACAGGACAAAAAAAAAAAAAATCCAAGGATTCAACTTTTATATATTAGATTTTTTTTGTTTTTTTACATATAGCTGAATGCATTACAACAAATCTGAAATCTGAAATTCCTCCCACAGATGTAGAATCATTGTAGAATCAATTAAGTACTTGATATGTGACATGGTAACCTCTGCAAAGATTTAACAAGTACCTTTATAGTGTACGCCTCAGCCATCACTATGCCCTGAAAGACCTTGGACAGGTCTCGGAGACTGAAGATGTAGTGGCACTTCTCTGGAGTTGGAAGGAGGTGACGAGTTGCGGTGGTGTAAACTTTAATAGTGGCATTGACTAGAGACTTGTGCAGTCCCTGGGCAGTTAGATTGTGTCCTGATAGAAAAACAAAGAAAAGAAATGTGGGGGGAGCAGGGCATAAAGGAAAAAAACTTTAAAATCTGCACATAGTACTGATAAAAGGCACTGAGATGAGTAAGGAGGGAGCCAGTTGTTCCAATTATCCTACATATGCAGCTAGAACTGCAGCTAACTTATTTTGGTAACTGATTATTCAGATGATCAATCGTATAAAAAATAGCACATTCTGCAGATTTTTCATTCAATCACTGAAGCTTTATATATATATATAAATATATATGTAATAAAAATTATTAAAAATACTTTAAAAGATGCTAATTCATTTCATTAGTTTCATTTTTATGCTCGATTTAACATCAATGATTTAGGGCTAACCGGTTGACTTTTCTTTGTTAGCCAATTAAAAATATGTCTGGCAAAACTTGCTTAAAAGGAGATTTTTTTTATTTATTATTTATTTATTTTATACAGAATATGAACCAGGTAAAGCTAAAACTATGCCACTTGAGGAGTTTTGAACAGAACATACAGTGGTGTGGGAAAAGTGTTTAGCCAATTCCTAGCTACACTTCAGTGTTTCAGAACATCAAACCTGTTTAAATACACACATATGAGTTACGAGGAAATATTTATCCCAACCGCTGACACAGAGAGATTGTCTTACCTGATGGATTTGCTGTTGACCAACAAGAAACCTGTTAGTATGCTTCTCAAACTACAGCAGGATTTGACGCATTTTCGGTAGAAAACATACAAATTCTAAAGCAACAGAACAAATGTCATCAGATTGTGCTTTTAACTCTATGTATTCATTTTTCAAAGGCAATACATAGAAAAATGCACGACATCAGCAACACAAAATTTAGTTATTTGTTTTACTAAAATGCCCGCAGGCCCCAGCAATGCAAAGATAACATTCCCAACAATATGAACAATTTTTTTTTTGAAGCATCAATAATTGGAAATTTATGACGATGAATCAAAAATCTTACGACAGAAAATGTATCATGACAAATGATAACAATAAAATAAATGCCCACCACCGTATGCACATGCATAACTTTAGACAGATTATTACATTACAAGTACTAATCTGAGGTTTGACTCACCCATCCAGTTCCCAAGAATGGTTGAGAAAATTGTTTTCATCGAGCCCTCCACGCCATCAAGGGACAGGATGTTGAAATGCCGCGTGAGGCGTTGCGTCAAGGCATTCCTGTCTCCTCTGGAGGTACCCATGGCACAAGCTAAATTTATATCCACCAAGTAATTGAAGGTTCCTGAGCAGAAGTACCAAGAACACCGAGGAGAGAGTGAGTGCTACATCTCTCTCTCTCTCTCAGTCTAATTTCTTTCATTGCGCAAATATCCGAACAGCTAAATCCATAATCATCGAAATGTTCTCAAGAGCACCCATGTAGAGTTCAGAAAACATACCTATCTGATCTCTGTCATACCAGCCACCCTCGCACAGCCACTGCCTCAGAAGCTCAAAAGGAGTTCGATCTCGACACATTTCGGAGATGGGCATGTGGAGGTCATCAATGAAGAAGATGAAGTTGTCCCCCATTTTAGGTCCAAGAACTCCTTTTCGCCTGAAAGGCATCAATAAGTCAAAGCCTAAGTTACATATTTGATCAAGAAGTGGTTGTGTGCGGTGCAAGTTCTTGCATCTGTTTTGTTTTGTAACCGTCGTTGGTTTAACTTTGGGCGTCAAAAAGAAAGCGGCCGGTTACCTTGATACCTGGAAATCTGTTCAGTTTTATGGGATGAAAACAAAGACTATATGTACTAGAGGTTTATTACCAAAGCGTACCTTTTGCTTAGCTTGCTTTCAAAGAAATCTTGAGTCTCACTTGCTGAGGTGCTGGCAGAGAACACGAGAGCGTGTGTGCTGAATTCAGCAGGCATGCTCCTCATCAGCTTGTGCGTCATGGCCACGGTCTTTCCTGTACCGGCAGGTCCGACACACAGCAACTGGATCACACAGACAGCAGAGAAGAATAAATAAATAAGGTTAAAAGCACAATCTGATGAAGTTTGTTCTATCTGCTTAAGAATTTGTATGTTTTCTACCGAAAATGTGTCAAATCCTGCTGTAGTTTGAGAAGCATACTAACAGGTTTCTTGTTGGTCAACAGCAAATCCATCAGGTAAGACAATCTCTCTGTGTCAGCGGTTGGGATAAATATTTCCTCGTAGCTCATGTGTGTAGTGATGACAGCACTTTTTGAATGTTTCATCCAGTTGGCCCACTTCACCTACGGCAGAGGAAAAAACAGATGACTGGAGAAAAACTGTTCTTTTTTTTTTTCTCCAGTTATTAGAAATCCGAGGTTTAAACGTATGCGTACTTTTCTTTCCTCGTCTTCAACGTCAAGCCTGTAGTCGTAAACTAGACCTTCCTCGGGAAAAGGTAGTTTGATCTAAAAAAAATAAAATAAAAACAAGTATAACGCCATGTAATTCCATCACTGAAACCTCCCACAGTCGTAGTGACAATTCAAAACAAATTGTGGGAACGCTTAGCTTTTTAACACCAGTAGCACATTCCTTTTTGTTTACTTTTAGATTTAGTATTTTTTTTTATTATGTTTTCACTCTCCAGACAAAACGAGACAAACTAATATGACCTCTTCTGCTGCCATTTTGGTTCGGAGCCAGTTGCTAAAGCCTTTTCGGCTGGCTCCGTCTGCAGTGGCTCCAACGCTCCAGACCAGTGAAAAGAAGAACCAGGGTTCTATCAGCTCCTCAAAATGAGCCAGTTCCTTATGAGACGGCAGCTTCTCGCCCTAAAACAAAGCAAAGAGCCATAATCTAGACTAGAAACTAGAAACTTGACCAAAAATACTTCCTAAGACACATTACGAAACGTAAAATTGCACTGGAACGTAAAATTCCAAGAAACTAAACTTCGGCTTTTGTGCGACATCTTGTGCCACATCTTATCTTTCCACAGGATAAGATGTGGAAAGAAATGTCCCGTGGAAAGAAATGTACGGGGAATGAATACTTTTGTGAGACAGTGATTTGTAGATGGAGACCGTCAGTACGATGTACAAGAAGATTCTCTGCCAAATATACTTTCAAAGACTGCTGCTCAGCACAGGAAAGCAATTTTGTTCTGCAGTTGTCTGTCAAACACACAAACCTCTTTAATGTGGTGGGAGATAAAAAAGCATTCCAACAGCTTAAGCAGACTGAAAATAAGGTTGCTGTCCAGAGATGGGAGGATCTCCTTCACTGAAGAGCGCACAAATGAAATAGACTCCTGTACACATAGGGGAGGGAAAAGGGCATAAGATGGCTTTGACTATCATTGGGTGCCGAAATAAAAGAGTGTTAAAACGACTCGGCTCTCACCTGCAGGAACCTGGAAAACAGTGAGTTCATGTGCTCCGCGTATTGTGTCAAAACCTCAGGGATATGCTTGAGCCAGCACTCTGTGAAGTAGGAGAGCTCTAACAGATTGGGCTCCAAGTAGACCATGCCACAACGAGATGCAGTAATCGGAGATGCTCCTGCCAAGTCCTGCACCTCAAACATTATGGTCATTTCCTATTGGAAAACCAGGGTTGGGGGGGGACGTGTTAATGAAAGCAGAAGGAGAAAAACAATGTGGGAGAAACTCCACACTTAAAGAAAGTTGGGGGGAAAAAAACAAACTTCGTACATCAGTGAGATTGATCACTTCTCCACAACTAAGGCAGAGTTTCTTGTTTTCGTCCAGAACCGTGTTCAAGCCATCCATCCATCCTTCTTCCAGAGGTCCGTCAAACACGTACCACCATTTCTTTTTGTCCGCCGCTGCTGCTCCTTCACGGAGAATAGCTGGGAGGATACCATCCTTCCTACATGATTTGAAATAAGTCAGAGTTTGATTTTTTTTAAAATGATTTGTGGCGTACGCTGTGTTTAAAGGAAATTGTTGCCACCAGTGCTGGTTGTGAGTCTTGTAGTTTCCGTAGAGCTGCGGCACCGTGATGCATTTGGGGTTGAGGACATGAACCTGGACAGCCTGGTAAACGTCGCCCCGAGGACAGGGCTTTCCCTCCAGAGACGTTAATGCGGCAGCCAGAACCTCATAGCACTAAATGATGAGTTCATGAGAAGAATTAGGTTCAGCTTTTATTGCGCGTGTCCATTTGCAATCACAAACCCAAATATGGGGAAAACATGCAAACTAATAGCTGCTTGCTATTGCCATAGATAAGGAAAGTATTCGTGCTTATTGAACTTTTTCCCATTTTGTCAGAAGCACACATGTATTTTATTGGCCTTTTTGTGTAACAGACTGACAGAAAGCAGGACAGCTGAAGTGGGAGGAATAGCATAGATGGTTTTCAGAATATTTTGACTTAATCAAAATGTAGAAGTATAGTGCGCTTTTGATTTCAGTAACATAAAGATATTCCAAATTGTATCTAAAAAAAAAAATTGATATATCTCCTTTCCCTTTCTTTAACAATCATTCACTACTTTTGTGCTGGTCAGTCACATAAAATTCCAATGAAATACAAATTGACGGTTGCGAGGTGACCAAACTATGAAGAATTCAACCCTGTAAACCTCAACACTATTGGTACTTTTGGAAGGTGCTGTACCTTGGTTTTACCAGATGCAGGAGGCCCCAAAACCATTAGACCGTGCCTCGCCACAGTGGTCTGATACAACTGAATACATTTGTTGATAAACCCTGAAACGACCACAGTATGGTTACAGACTCGCTCCGAAAAGAAAGGACGATCGTTGGAGTGTTTGCCAATCGAGACACGAACCGGACTCATCTTTGAGGGTCTTTGCTTTGCAGATCTCATGCAGGGCCTCCTCTAGAACGTCATAAGCCGTGGGCATTTGTGGTGTTTCCAGGAAAAGGTCCATGAGAATGGCATTAACGAGTTCCATGTCGTTCTGCGAAAACTGTGGCATGCTTATTTCGTGGATGGCCTGAAGGCAGATTGACTCCTGATAACAGAAATATTAATGACATTAAGAATTTTTCCAGTTTGGCTTTGATCATGACGAACTACAGCTACACAAAAGAAAACAAAAAAACAAACCTCACTAATGTCGGGGTTGTCTCTCCTCAGATTTCCAGCTACAGAGATCACAGCCTTCACAGCTCTTATGTCAAAATAATAGTGGTCCTTCAAAATAAAACCAAAAGTGAATCTTTTATTTATTTCAAAGTCAAAACAAAATAATGAACACTATATAAATTCGTAGCTTTTCGAAACTCAAACCTGAGATGCCAGCTGATCAGATAAGAGCCTGTAAAATGTATCAATCTTCTTGGAGAGGGCGTTGGCACTCAAAAAGCCTAATGAATACAAGGAGATCTCCGCAATCACATCGTAGTCAGGGATCACCATGGCTGCGGGGCGGAAGAGATTCTGCAAGGAACGTCAAGTCATTTTGTTGGGTCAAGCCTACTTTTTCTCAGTGATACATAGATAACTGGATTTCAATCATGATTACATACCTTCAGATTGGCAGGCATTTTATTGCAGGGAGTCTGACCACAGTTCATGGTAAAGAATATGGCACAGGAAGGGACTAAAGGAATCTCCTTTCCACCAAATACAAAATTCTCAACCTAGAAAAAAAACAAAAAAAAAACAGTTATTTTTATATTAGAACGGGTTTAATATTATATATCAAATTACTTGATTATTTGCATTTTTAACACGTTTCTAATTTGATATGAAAGGAGCTCTAACGCTTGCAATAAAAATCTGCAGAATGTGCCAATTTGTTTCGATCAATTTATCGTCAGAACCAATCGACAGAGTTTTCTACGACTGAAACAAATGTTAGCTGCAGCCCTGGACGAGATATGATTCAAACAGGAAGCAAAATGTAACTAATCAGTGCATTCAGTTTATGCCTGTTGCTGTTGGGCCTTTTGTATTGTGGAGATCTGCTGGGCCACGACAGAGAGAACCTCCACATGGACGCGAGCGATGTCATCCAAAATAGCCCAGGCACCCGAGCTGTAAAACGAAACAAACAACATATTTTACGTGTCGTGCTTTTTCACGGTACTCTTTCACACTGGCTAGCTTTTTTCTGGTTTTTTTTTTTTGTTGTTTTACCTGGCTACCCCTTTAAGAAACCTTTCCACTGCGAAGGATTTGAGTCTATCGGAGCAGTTGAAAACCACAGTGTGCATGGCCAGAGCATTTCCGAGATCTTTAATGGTTTCTGTTTTCCCCGAGCCACTTGCGCCTGCGACGCCGCCTCCCAGCTTGCGATGCAGCGCTCCCGTAAGGCCGAGGTAGCATCTAGAAGAGCCAGAAGCTGGGATTCAGTTGTTGCGCCGCTTAACAAGCAGGAATGCACGGTAAAACCATCCAACTCGAGCACCACCTGTCAGTGAGTGGGGTGATCACCATTCGACTAGAGTTGCCCAGATATTCATATCCATATAAGAACTTTGCGTTCATTGCATGGATGTGCAGCTCCTCGTCTCTCCAGTAATATCTGCAAGTAAATAAATTCTACGCAACAATATCAAGTGGTGAAAGTGTTTTTGTTTGTAACGTAAAGCAAACCTAAGCTGGCTGATCCACTCAAAGTCGTTGAGGGTTGAAACCTTCTGCTCCACCAGTTTGGAAACGACATCTTTTGCGTGGACTTCTATCACAATGAGGGAGGACAGAACGGCCTGCTGCATCTTAGAGACGTCTCCCCTCATTAGTTGCACTAAGTCAACAAGCTACATAAGCAAAACAACAAAAAAGGTTAGAAATAGTCAATTCAAGTTTGCACGACATTCAGAAGAGCATTTTGAGAAGAGTTAATTAAAAATAAAGTAAACTTGAATCAACAAATTGCGGCTTATCCAACTGGCATGTGGGTTTTAGTGCTAGTGAACCTGATTCTGTAGCACAGGAGGAAGAACTTTATTCAATTGTCTCTTTTCCAAAGCCGTAGACACCTCAGCAGTCCAGAAAACCAGAAAGCCGGCAATCGCCACTTGACCAGGGCATGAAAACACCCACTCAACATATGGTTGCTACGAAGGGAGAGGGTGAATATGAAGCTGTACCGAAAAGTACTTCAGTAAAACTAAAATATCTCGTGAGACACAGCAACAACAAAAAAATTAATCAACTTACCTCATAATAATTTTGTAGAGCGCTCTCAATGCTATCCCTCAAAGTGCTCTTCATGGACTTTTCTAAGTCCCTCAGCCAGTTGTCCACTTCCCCAGCTGCTGATACTGGCAGCGAGAACTGGACTTTTTCTTCTTCTTTAGAGTACATATGGGTGATCTGTAGGTCTGGCTCAAATTGCAGCTAAAGGTAAACGGAAAACTTAAGTCACTAATCTTTTTCTTCTGTTGGTGTGGAGTACTTAGAAAATCAACAAGCCGAAGCAAACCCGTGAGATGTTCTCGAAGCATTTGTGCAGTTGTAGCTGTATAGCAGTGGGATCTTTGGACTGGGATAAAATATGCAGAAGCTCAACATCTGACAGGAAGAAATACCTGCATGCACAAGTTACGCACAATGCAAACAGAATGTTTAGCAGATAATATAGTGCAGCATTGTGTGAATGCTCTGTCATGACGGAAAGCAATTCTACAAAGCTTTTCTCAAGCTCAAGGCATGGATGAATACAAATGCATGTCACACTATTTAGATTTATATTTCAATAAAAATTCCCAGCCAGCATACCTGGGTGGGCATCATATGGGGAAAAGGAGGGCAGACAATACGGGCCCCACATGGATTTGTCCACAGTTTCCATGGTGGCTCCACACGGGTTTTGCCCATTGAGGGGCACCCCCATGTAGGGCCCATGTAGGTGGTGGCCCTACATGGGCAAACCCGTGTGGGGCCCATATTGTCTGCCCTCCTCTTCCCCATATGGGGCCCACCTAGGAATGCTGGCTCGGATTGAGATGTTTTTTGTTTTTTTTCCTTCTGCTTCACAATTATCCAAAGTTTTAACTTGGTCTATACCTGATCATCCACAAAATTCACTAAAGTCTCTTTGTCCATTGTAAGATGTTCTGTAAGATTTGCTTGTTCTGTACATACAGCTCAAGTTCACTTCAATGACCAATAGGAAATAAATTTTTTGCAGTTTGACCCCACCTCAGGAGATTATTTTATTTGTATTAAGAGTACTATTCAAGAAGATACTTTAAAAATCTTATTTGCACTTTAAATATTAACTTTGTTAAAACCCTGTCTTTTTTGCAAAGGTCATATGCAGCAATTTCAACTTTCTTGTAAGAAAATCTTATGGCAAAAATACAGCATAAAAATTATATGCAACTCTGACTAAATAAAAAAAAAAAGATGCTGCAAAATTAGTAATGTTAGGCTGCAACAATCACAAAACATAACATTACAACATTCTGGAGAGTTGGGTGCCTCTCCATTCTAATGATTTCTTACCTTGGAAAAGAACTTCGTTTTTCCTCCAAGAATTTTTTGAGTCCTTTCTGAGCATTTTCCAGAAACATGCTGTAGCGCTTCAGTTTACTGAGGAGCTGAACATTTTGGCACGTTTCAATCACCTAAAAATAAACACATGCACGTTGTCCATTATTAACACTGGTGCTAAGTTGGTGCATAACACGTTTTACTGAAATGGTAAAGCATAAAAGGTCGAACGTTTTGCTCTCTGTCGACATTGCTCATAACGTTTTTCCAGCGCTGCTTTATGTGCTTGAACATATTTCCTTGCTTGAGCTTGTGCTTGACCTCATCGCAGCTAAAGATGGGTTCCAAGGTCAGCCAAGCACGCTGGCATTCCAGCCACTCTTCCAGCACATCCTGGATTTAAATATGAAAAGGCAGCAATAAAAAAAGACGAGTCACAGGAAAAAACATTCTGAACCTAATGTTTGGTTTTGTTTGTACTTGAGTTAGCCTGAGCTTTTTCTCCCAGGTGTTGAGGCGGCTCTCAAAGACTTTTTTGACCGGGGACAAGGACAGGGTCTGAGTTTTGACAATATGGTCATCCAGCCTCTGGAATATTTCATCGGGGACCTTTAGGATGGCTTTGTCAGCCTCCTTGTCGAAAAGCGAATCAAATTCAATTGTCTCCCACTCCTCTTCCATCGTTTCCAGAGCCTGGATGAAAAGGCGGAGAAAGATGGGCAACTTCAGTAAAGATATCCCTAAACAGACTCGAGGAATTAAGATGTACCTTCTTCGATACTGTGCACAACGATGGAAAAGAATTTAAGTTTTAGCAATGGCTCCAATAAAAATGAGCAATCTGACAACAATTTACAGACATTACCTAACAAAGACCTTGTAGGTCACTGTATGCATCACCTGTTCAATGCTGTATTCTTGCCCGGCAGTCTGGGCTACACTGACTATTTCATCCAAGTGGTCCTGAATGCCAAGCTCCATGTAGCGAGCAAGACTCATGTTCGCTTTTGGTCGAACTGTGATGTTAATGTTTTCTGAAATCATCTCCCAGTGGTAGCTCTTCATTCCCGGGCTCCTCAGGCACTGAATCAGAAGGGAGAACGGCTGGAACTCCTCTATCTTGCTGAGCATCACACTTGCCATTGTTTGGACCTCTAATGTTGTGTAGGACAACAGAGCATCCCAGGACACAAACAAACAAAATATAAATAAATCAGACAAGCTAATCAGTTGTGTTTTTTTGCCATTAGATTTTCTAAGGTAACAAATCAGTTGCCAACCAGTATTGCCCTCGAATTGTTTAATTAAACCACTCATGGTTTGCAGGGCTTCTGTGACAAGGCGGTCAAGCGGCTCAGAGTCGATTGAAGTAAGTGGGTCATTAAACCAGCCGTCTGTCCAACGTAGCCAGTCGGACGTGGTGGTCCAGAGCTCTTCAAAAGGCTTGAAGTCATTTATTAGCTTATTCAGATGATCAAACTGTAAAAGAAATTCATAATTTGAAAAAACAACCACAACAACAAAACCAAAGAACAAAAGCCCGTTCAAGCTCAAGCACTGAAGCACTCCAATGAACCCACATTTGAGATCGGTAGACCAAGCAGATGCTCCCTGTTGTTGTAGGTTTCTGACAAAATCCGGCACTGCTTGAATTGCGCTTTTGCGCGCTTCGCTTTGTTGGCGATCTCATGGGCGAGGTCGATGTCGTCATATCCCACAAACTCAGCAACGACACTCTGTTCACAACGTTAGATATAAAGTTAGGACCTGCTTTGAGACATGTACAGTATGTTGCAAAATATTCAATGTGCTCCAAAAGGGGCGGATGGGGAGGGGTGGACGATACGGACTTAAAAGTTCTATCATGATATTTCGTGGTACTGTCATGATAACAATAAAAGGGACAATGAGAACTATTTATTGCAACTTTCTTAAGGTAACTGTAGGACTGTGTGTCACAGCAATTATAGTCCTTCAAAGCAAGTCCAAAAATAAGGAGAGTTTTGGGGGGTTTTAAACATAACCAATTGTGATAATAAATTAAAATTCTTATCACGATAGGAAATTGATCACAATAAATGCCTTACATATTCTACAAAGAAGAAGGAGCAAAAGTGTAAAACTGTAGATATGTAGAGCTGGTGGAGTAACACCACTACATACTTGCAGCTGAAATTTGTGCTTTTGCAAGGCGACTCCTTTAACGGAAACGTTAAAAGAGTACTAGTACTTTTCCAGGGCGTTGTAAATTGGGACAAAGAGTGCGGAACATCTTTAGGAAGCAACCAGACAATGATCCAGATAATGCCTTTTTCGTATGGACTCAAAACATATGATTGATAAAAACCTGCAGCACGTCAATTTGCTCCTCGAGTTTGTTTTGGTCTGTTAGTTGGATCTTGTTGAAGCGCTTCTCGTCTTCCTCATGCTGGGCATATACTCTCTCCACTTGAGAGCTTATCTTTAGTGGCCACCCAACAGCTGTCCACCTGCACAAAACAGCCACCGCAAACAGGACCTATAACTCCACAGTTCCACCTTGGGTCCCAAACTGAAAACAGCAAATCAAGTCAAAGCGTAGTCTTATGATGGCTTTGCCTCTCTATAAGTGTTGCAACAACAGCCGGGGCACAGAGCATTTGTAGGAAGAAAGTCTATTTGTGTAAATGTTTCTAGGACTCACTTTTACTGTGCACTGTCATATCCTAAACCCATCCATCCATCCATCCATTTTCTATACTCCCTTTTCCCTTAGTGGGGTCGGGATGTGCTGGTGCCTATCCCCAGGCAACGTTCCGGGTGAGAGGCGGGGTCACCCTGGACAGGTCGCCAGTCTGTCGCAGGGCAACACAGAGACACACAAGACAAACAACCATGCACACACACACTCACACCTAGGGGGAATTTGGAAAGGCCAATTAACCTGACAGTCATGTTTTTGGAGTGTGGAAGGAAGCCGGAATACCCGGAGAGAACCCACGCATGCACAGGGAGAACATGCAAACTCCATGCAGAAAGACCAGGGCCGGGAATCGAACCCAGAACCTTCTTGCTGCAAGGCAACAGCTCTACCAGCTGCGCCACTGGGCAGCGCTATATCCTAAACCATAAAGAAAAAGAAATATTTAAATGTAATTAGAGTGAAGAGTCTCCACGTAATCTTACATTCGCCACGTAAGATTACTCATAGACTAGAGCGATTTTCAAAACACACCCACAGAACAAAACTCTTCCAATGGAGCAAATTTTGACTTGCAACAAAAAGAAAAGTCCTGGAATTAGCCACTAAATTTCAAAGAAAGCTAGGATTTAGGTATTTGAAATATTTTTACTGAATTGCATACTTTTTTTCAAAATGCAAAGTACTTTGAAGGATAGACGCACGGATGGGTTGATGGATGGATCGATGCGTGCATCTTTGTTGGGGATCAACTTAAAAATCATTCTATTTTGAGGACCACATCTCAGAAAATAAAGTGTTATGAAACAACTGTTTTGCCTTTATCAACTTCCATTTGTCAAACTAAGTCAGATCTGCAAAATACTAAAATTCACAATTTTTCTATACTTCTTAGGACCATGTATAAACCCTGCAAAGTTAATGCATATAACTTCAACATAATGAATACACACTTACCTTTTGCCAAAATCCTCATTTGAAATATGGAAGTTCAGGTCTTCCAGTACATCATAGTCCATCAAGATTTTGGAAAGTTGATCCTGTTGTTAATAGGTTGTGAAGGTAATATGTGTTAGTCTTAAATTATTATTGTACATTGAACATGCTTAAACTCACTCGGGTGTTCAGTTTTGTACCTTGAAACTCTTGATCTGGTCAGGGATTTCTTTCATCCATTCCCTCTTTTCAGTCAGCTCCTCAATGCTGTTGGGTCTCTCCTGTAGCCTTAAGCTTATAAGAATACACTTTTCGCAGGCCTAAAAATACACACAAACACACACGGAAAATTATATACGCTTTTCAGTAGACTGCTAGTGAACTCCGGCAAACTATAGCAGCATGCGAAATGCAAAAAGAATGGGATTGCTGTCCTCCGAACAAATGACTTACATCATCAATTTCTTTTGAAAGCATCAGAGCAAGATTTTCCAGCAGTGCGTTGGCCAAAAACCTCCGCTTCTTAATGAGTGCTTGTCGAACAGCTTGCACACGGACAAAAAATGGACCAATAACAATGTAGGATGGCAGCGTGTACTCAAGCTTCTCCATTTTCTTTAGATGAGATTCGGCCTGTTTCTTCACCTCTTGAGGGGCCATCTCTGCATTGAGGGTCCTGAGGCATTAATGAAATAAGAATTCATCACTCAGAGGACAGGATCACTTCATTTTGAAAACTATTTTAAAGCTTTATTTTGAAAGACTGAATCATTTCTTGTGATTAGTTGAACTATATCAGCATACCAAAGCCCATGTTTGCAATTATGTATTGCTTTTAATTTGAAGGTGAACACATCCTTCGAGAAAGAGTTACTCTTATTTTGGTGGGTAGCAATGAGCTTTTCTTTTAAAGTCCACTTCTAAAGGTTAATGCCTGGTGCATGCAGAGTAGCTGGTTGTCATTGTAGTTCTCAGTTTTCTGCTTTTTCAATCAAGCTTGCAAAAGATGATTCCATGTTGCTACTGGATCTATAAGTGACGAAAAAGGGATCTCAAAGTCTGCTACTTTGGAAATCAACTTACTTGAAAGCGTCTATGTCCAAATTGTGCAGGTCCAAGTGTTTTTCATATTTGGCAGCGTAGGCTCTGAGAGGTATTGTTGCTTTCTTTAGAGCATTCCGGACTTTTTCTTCCAGATCCGTTACTTCTTTTTCGTGGAAACTCATTGGCTCGATTAACAAGCTGCCCATGATGACCAGTTTCTTCATCACAAACTGGTGAGAGGAAGAACCACGCTAAATCTTTGACATTACGGGCACCTATGTTTATGTCAATATCAGAGCGCTTGGTTTTCAATGTAAATGCGGGAGAAATGTTTGCTTTGCGCTTACCCTATAAAGCTGCGGAATTTTGTGTGTGATCAAAATGGCAGATCTGAAGAGTTTTGTGACAAAAGTCTCGAAATCTTCCAGTTGAGTGCTGTAATGGACCCCGGTGTGGTCCAGAATCAGATCCACAAGGAACAGAGGATTCTTCCTTGACCTCAATAAAGATAGATGTAGAAAAATTACTTACAGACTACTGAATATAAATCAACACATGTGCACCTTGAGGATACTTTGCGTTAGATTTTCATTAATACAATTATTTCATCTCAGAAATGATCATCTGAATACCTGTGGTTCATCTTACCTGTAGGGGCTACTGATCAGGTCTTTTCCCCAGACCAGGTCCTGAGTAAACGCCTTGCCACATTGACAAGATTCCAGAAGGAACTCGCTCAGGTTTTTCAGTGAATCTAACACAAGCGTGCGCAAGGAGTTCCTCATTCTGAAGACCACCTGTTTCATCAGTCTGTATATGATTTCGTCGGACTCATTCTCATAGCGAACCTTAGAGAGGGAATCGCTGGCAGAGCGGATGCTGTTGCTGAGTGAGATGACCCACTTCTCCTGGAGATACGTGGTTATCTAGACAAAGTAAAAGCGTCTTGGTTCTTTTTCTTTTTTAAATCCATGCGATGAAGAATGTGTGTGGCAAAAGACAGTTTCAAGCATCTGGTTTTGACAGCTGCAGAGTAGGGCTGCCCTTAGTTATTTTTTTATTTTATAAATTTTTCAATCATTCGACAATTCGTTCAACAAAAAGATAATTTATTATATTTAGTTATACAAAACGTTCACTCTTTTTTTTCCCACGGAACACTTCTGTATTTTTATTATAATAATTTTTTGGAGACATTTTCGTTATTACTAACTAGGGCTATCAATGTTAATACGTTTAAGCACAGTGACTGATTTTAAATCGATTTACTGCACTTTTAATAACAAAAGACTGAGACGAAAAGGCATGTCTGTACTGCGAGCTTATTTACCCCGTTTTGAACCTGAGTCTGGATGCGTTCAAATTCATCCACTCGCTGTAGTTTGACGATCGTCACGTCGAACAGCCTCATGTCTGTCACTTTGTGGCACGTGTCCAAAATGTCATGTATCACAGCGATCACCTCAGGTAGGTTTAGCAGAGAGCTCTGGGCGAATTCACCTTGCTTCATCTCAAAGTGATGGGGAGGAACTGGAATGCATACTGTACGAGTAAAAGAAGCCAGGGTTTAGTTTCTGAGAGTGTCCCTTCATCTTCATAAAAAAAAAAAAAGGAGTACAAAGTAGCTTACTATTTTCTGGTATACACTTAGGATCTTTTTGTGGCAATACTATGTCTGAAAACTCCTCTGAGTAGTTCGTCACTGTCATGTCAAACACCATGCGGTTCATAACCCGGTCATATTCCAGCTTGGCCTGCTTCTCCAAGTTTTTTAAACACTTCTCAAATCTGCACATAAATGCATAGTCATCTTTCTGTGCTCTGCTTTTGATTGGTCTGTCAGAAAAAACATTGCAAACAGGCAACAATGAAGGGACTAACTGGGAATGGCATTACTCACAATTTCCCCTGTAAGCCGCAAGCAGACTTTACAAGTCTCTTGATCCGTTGCAGACTGGCATGGCAGAGGGACGGATTTGCCTCCCAGATGGGCATGCAGTCCACAGACGTGCTGTACAGGAGTTGAATTTCTCCTTCCTTTCTCAAACGAAGAGCCGACTCGATTCGGTCTGCAAAGATTCGAGGATCCTCGGCTTTGAACAACAGCCTTATCCTCGGTACCCAGTGCTTGGTGCCTCCATACAAAATGGTCACGTCTGTGGCAAAACGGTTAGTTTATTTGATCAAAAAATAAAAACTAAAAAATGAAATAGAGAGGGAATAGCCACATGTTTTCATATACTGTATAAAAGCCCTGTATTCATCACGCTGACATTAAGTAAAACTAAATGTTTCCTGTTTTATTGCAGTTTGCTCACTGAAAAAAGAGAATTGTTGAGATTTTTTTTTTTAGCTTTCGTCAAATTCCAAAGATTAAATGAATTTCATTACTAATTCGTGTAATTGTCAGTTTTTAACTACATAACTTGGGGCACATATTGGCCTATCCTTCCACGATCATCTGGTGGAATTTTGCCCATTCATCTAGTCAGAACTGATTTGTAAACTGACTTCGTAGCACACAACCTTTTACCTATGCTTACTTTTTTTTTTTTTTTGGTACTAAGACTTGGGCTTTCTGATGGCCATTCCAATACATTGACTTTGTTTTCCTTAAGTAACTTTATTTTGGGAAATCCTTAACAGTAGTTGTCCATGAAGACTTAATGTTTTCTCCATAAGGTGCTACTTAGTTAACCAGTCCCTTCTGCTGCAAATCATCATACTGTTCCTCCCGTACCTCGCAGTGGGAATGGTGTCTCAGCCTCCTCCTTTTTCTTCCAAATGAACAACGGTCATTATGGCCACACAATTTAATTTCAGTTTCATGAAACCACAGAAAAATTGTCCCCAAATAGTAACGGCTTCTTTATCTCTAAGTATTTCTTCTGCCCTTGTTAATGGAGGACCCGTTAACCTGGATAATAATTTCTCTTATTAGCATCAGCGGCACATTCACAAGGTTCTTTGCTTTTGCTCGAATTTATATGCACATATTTTGCACCAAGACATGAAAGGTTTAAACCAAGTTTTATTGACATTTATATGATAAAAATACAAAATTTAAAGAGTACACTTGAGTTAGAGGACCTAACTGGTCTGAATTGTTCTTCAGGTGATAGAAGGCTGAATTTATTATTGTCTTTATGTGTCGCTGAAGGTTAAAGTCTAGGTTCATCACTACAGCCAGATTTCGAGCCTGATTAGGACGTTTCTAGCTGAAATTAAGGAAGCTGCACAAGAACTCTCGATTGTTCTTCTCCACATTCAAAGATGACTTCAGTTTTGTTTCTGTCTATCTGAAAAACCTTTTGGCACATCTACGCTTTGATTTGATCTATACAACAACTCCACGCTTGGATGTAATGTTGAACCGTATGTCATCTGCCTAGTTATATTAACTAATCTTATTATAAACTCAGCTAGCAGGAGTATGTGTATATTAAAAAGGAGAGGCCGCAGGACTGAACTTTCGGGGTATCCCGCATGTGACTTCTGTCCGCTCTGATGAAAAGCTACCTGCTCACACAAACAGTCCCTGTTGTTTAGGTAAGACTCTTCGGACTCTGTTTAGCCAGACAGTGTGAGCAAAAGATTGTCTTTATGCAAATATCTGCTGACAAAAATACATCAAGAACTGTTACTACGCTACGCAAGAAAACAAACAAATGAAATGACTTACTTTTCTTGCGTCTTTTTTTACCAGGCTTTCCTTCCTCATCTTCCTGAGTGCTGTCTTCGAACAACTCCTCCTCCTTCTCCTCCTGTTCCTTCCTCTTTCTCTCCTCCTCCTCCTCCTCCTTTTCGTCCTTAATGACCTCTTCCACTAAGTACTGACATTTTTTCGCACAATAGTCAAGAACGCCAACTAAGTGCCATTTGTACTCAGGGGATGAAGTTTCTGAATCACGTTGGAAAAAAGACAAAGACACAAATTGTGACAAAGTATATATAAGTTTATGAATTTATATTGCAGAGAAATAATTTTACACCAAAGAGAATGCAATCACCAGTAAGCAGCAAGGCCAATGCAGGAATAGGCTTTCGATCAGGCCATCCATGGGTTTTGCCCAGAGCGAGCCAGCTTTCTGGTGTCCGGCATTCGTAATCCTCATTGTCAAATATCTCATAAAATACAAAAAAATAAAAATAAAAAATCCAGATCAAATAAAAAGAACAAGGGGGCATTTTAAAGAACGCAACACATATATGTGAGATGGTTGCCATAGAAAGTACTGCAGCAGCAACATTATGTTTACCTCAAGTGGAAGGAAGGGCGATACCAGCTTGTATGACTCGGGGACAGAATCATCCTGTTCTTCTGACTGTTTTGGCATCAAGTTGTAAGTCCTTATGCCTTTTGCTGCCAGGATTTGAAGTAAGTCTAAAACCAAGTATCCTCTACGAAGTCTGTTAACAGAAATAAAAATAAATTGATTATTTGATTTTAAAAAAAAGAATATTCTTTATAATCTTTAACACAAAAACAGGCCGTACCTCTCTTCCACTAACTGTCGCGGAGCTTGTCCAGGGATGGTTATGTAGGGAACCTGAACTTTGGGTGTGTCTCCGCCGACGGCAAAATACGGATCTTCTTGAAGACTGTTGCCAATGCACAGGTCCCACGGAGAAGTGAAAGCTCCAACTGTGACACATAGCGTGGAGAGGAGTTTATTTTACTGTGAAACAGCTAAGTTATTTTAAGTAAAACTACCATGTGCTTATTTGAAAAAAAAAAAATACAATCCGTACAGCCATTTGCAAAAATATCACTACCTCTTGAAATTTGTTTTTATACTTTTCGAATTGCAACTAAAAAATTAGATGTCTTCAATTTTAATGAATTTGAAAGGCTACAAGTGATGTGTGCTTAATTAGGACTTTATGTGGCTGCAGACCACAAAGTGGCATAACATTGTGAAGTGGGAAGAAAGGAAAAAAAAAGTGATTTTCAAATTTTGTGGCAAAGAAACACAAACTCACATAACTATTTATCTCGAGTTTTATTTTTCTTTTTTTTTTAACCCCTAATGAAATTCAGTATACCAGCTGTCTTCAGAAGTTATCTACTTTTTAAAAACACTACACCTGCATCACAGGTTTCTTGGAGAACATTAGTGAAAAAAGACACAGGAAGTTACTTACCTAGAACGGGAAAACACACAACCTTATCTGCTGGGTTTCGAACCCATGACCTTCTTGCCGCTACTAAGGACTAAACTATAGTTCAGCCCTGCTTAATAGTAAATACTGGAATTGCATTTTGTCATATTTTCAATTAAATTATAAATGACTGATGCTCATGGAACAAACTATAGAAAAACATATTCAAACAATAAAATCCTGCTGTGCGTTTATAAAGTTTACTCAAATAATCAGTGCATTAGTATTATAACAAATCACAATTCTTTATGTAATGGCTACACTCCCCCACACAAAATATACAATTCCTAAAAAGCATACAAAACTTTTCCTATTTTCTTTTATGGAAACGTTGGAGAAGTCTATCACTTTCCATCCACCTCACAATTATAGGATACTTTTTGTTGCAGGATTAAAATCTCAATAGAATAAAGTGAAGTTTGTTGTCTGATGTGAGAAAAGGTGCAGGTAATAGCAGTATATCTGGAAGGCTGTTATTTGCTTACACATAAATGCTTCACTAATTCAGTTAGAGCTACAAAATCCTCACCTTCTAATGACTTCTGAATAGCAAGTTCCAGCTCGGTGGAGGTCGACTCACTGGGCACTAGCTGTCTAACTCTGTGCCTTACAAAAGAAGGCTTTTCTCCCGAAGGCTTTCTGGGTTTCATTGGTGGCTTCGGACCTTTCTTGTCTATTTAAAGGAACGCTGCCACGCCATCAACGGTAGGATTTCAAAAGCTAACGAGCGCAAACTCAACGGCTATAAACAGCTGGCTTTTTTTAATTCGTCGCAACGAAATTGCCTAAAAAAAAAGAAAAGTAAAATGAATTGAAATAAATAACACCGCCCTACCGTAAACTGTAACACTGCCCCCAACTTATTTTATATAAAAGTCAAAGCTAGCGTCGCGCTGAACGCCACAAATCTCGGTTTAGTCGTCCACAGTAACGGTAAAGTTACTCACTGTTGCCATGGAGATTTCAGTACCGCTGTATGCTTTGACCGGAGGAGGCGCTGTTGCGTGCTTACAGCATAACTTGTCCTGTGTAAAAGAAGAGCGTGCTACGTCAAAAACGTAAGTTTGGTAGGAGATAAAAAGGAAATGTTGACTTACACTGTTTCTGGCGACGCTCTGCTTCCTCCAAAGTATAAGTATCACCTGAACACTGAATTCATGACTCTAAATGAAATATAGAAAGTCACAGAACAATTTACTGGTCACTGTTATTTAGTGACCAGTAACTTATTTGAGTCAGGCTGTTTCTGATTATTTATTTTTTCTCTAATAAATAATTTAACAACTACGGTCACAAGACTCCATATTATTACGGGTGCATCAGAAAGAAGAACCTTTTGGAGGAAGCCGCTGGAGTTTTAATCAGATTATGTTTTTATGAGAAAATAAACATTTGTTAAGGCATGATAACAAATGGGTGAATGATTGAATGTAGTGTGAAGTGCTTTGGGGTTCACTGGATTTGATAACTATCACTACATGCTTTTGTTTTTTTCCAGCCAATCAATAATGAAGACATTCTTGGTGAAATATTTAATGGAGGTCATCTGATCCTTTGCCTATGTCCCAGCAGAGCTACATTTCCAAAGAGATGACCTCACTTTAACAAGATATGAAAACAACACTGTCTCTGAGGATCTAAACAGCCCACATCTGATAATGGGAATATTAAATCAGAGCAGCATCGGTGCTCAGAACATGCGAACCGCAATAGGTTAACAATTGCCACATGCTAGAGCTATTAAATAAATCCACGTAAAAGACTGGAGTTCCAAAGAAAACCACAAGTCTATGATGAGGTGGCGGTCCTTAAAACCTGGTTTTCTACCAATGTTTGCCTGACAATGCCTGCATCTACTGTGGAGCCTGCTGGAGGCCACCATGGAGATAAGACCTAGATGTGAAGTTGTGGTTAGCAGCTCTGGTTAAGCCAAACTCGTTAAACCTCAAAAAAATAAAAAAAATAAAAAACACAACCTTGATCCACCCTGTAATCCTCATTCTTTTCAATCCACATGCCTGGCTGAATTTCTGCTGGCATTAAGGTTCAACAGAGCATCATTCTCAAAAGAATGTCAGAGTAGATCGCTTTCATGATCTCTGGGAAGTGCCAGGCATCACCACATCCCTGATTTTTTTTTTTTAAGTGAAAATCACTAACTGCACGTAAATTACATCAGCACGGGTTGCTCAGTTCACCAGATGTTCACCGACAGGATCAAACGCCAGCCGACCCTCTCTGACTGTCACAACTTGTGGGCAAGAAGCAGCTGCACAGAATTCCTACATAGACCCTCCACAGAAACGTATATTGTACAGTAACCACAGCTGTGCATTGGCGAAGCCACCTGGTACTCTATGGTTACAGTGTTTTTATCCCGAGTCCAGACGCAGGAAAATAAAAGGGTTGTCTCGAAAGATCCTGTGATCTTAACGGTACAGGCTCCATTTATATATGGAGTAAAAATTTGCCTATGTATTTTTTTTGGGAGAAAAAAATTATTAATTTTCTCTTCATTTTTTTTTGTATAAACAGTGGATTGAAAACATATTCATCTTGCCTTTCACGTTTTCACATGAACCAACTCAACAAGTACAAACACTGATTTATTTTATTAGAATTTGTGTTAATAGGTGAAGAGAGTAAAGGAAAGAGAGAAGGAAAATAATGCATGGTTTCACAATGTTTTTTTTTTTATTAAAATCTGAAAAGTGTGGCATGCTTTTGCACTAGCGCCATTACTGACGTCCCTCGAAGCAAATCTATTGCAACAATTTGCCTTCAGGATTCACTTGATTAAAAAAATGAAGTCCACATGTGCACAGGTCACGCTCAGCAAAGCTACAGAACATCACAGAACAGACGGGAAGACCAAGAAGCACGACTTGACAGATCAAGGATAAAGTCGTGGAGAAGTTTGGATTGTAAACAACATCTTTGAAAAAAAAAAAAAATGAAAAGACTGGTACAACTACAAAACCTACAAGGTGAGATGACTTGCTGTCGATGAACAGCGACATCCGCAGTTGACCAGACGTTAAAACCGTTGTTGTGGCTCGGGATGGCACACAGGTGGAGTTGGCGTGCCAGTAGGGAAGACCTCTGATTGGCTGAGAGGGGCCTCGCAGCCCACCAGCCCACTGGATCAGGCAGTAGGAGCAGTCTGGAACCCCCTCTAGTCTGGGTCCCTCAACCTCGAGCAGCTGTCTCTGATTTCTCCTCTCATTAACTCTACTTCATTGTGTGGCTTTTGGAGGGAAACCAAAGTCGGTACCCAGAGGCTGATAAAAACGCTCCAAATAGCGAGGGGAAAAAGCCACATGAGATCAGAAAATGAAAACTGTTTTGAATTATTAAAGCATCAGATTTGTGTCTGCTCGTCAAAGCGATGCTGGAGGGTTTAATTTATTATTTCCCCTTTGCTGTGTTGACAACGTTAGCTCTTTGCTTGAAAAGACTTATCAAGTGGCTGTGTCTTTGTTTGAAAGTCTGCCTGCTGATGTATGTGTTTATGTGAGGGGAGGCTGGTGACAAAATGAAATCTTGAGCTCATTAGAAAGTGACAAAAAGACATAAATAAAAGGCTCCAACAGATAAAAGACATGGAGGGACGCAATAAACACACACCATGAAACAAGCCATCTTCAAATCAACCGAAGCCTCGTTTGGTAAAGTGGAGTGAAATGGAAAGTATTCTTTTTTTTAATATATATATATCTCTACATAAGATACTTCCACTGATATTGCCAAGAATTGCACGAGCCAAACGGGTTCTGTCATCCTCATTAGCGTCATCATGTCACCAGCCTTTTGCCTGCAAGATATCTGTTGGCCAAACTGGTCGGAAATCCTTCATTCATTCTATAGCTTTTCAGCACTGTCATCGTTCCATCGAGTTTCACTGTGTTTTTTTCCACCCTCACGATTGTTGAATCACTCAGGCTTCATCTTGTGACGTTCCGTCTCTGTATGGTGTCTGCATGGCTGCTCTACAAGGAAGAGGCCCGAATCAAACGGATGATTTCCAACGTTTCAGTCATTCTTAGGTCAGACTGTGACGCTCAAATGGACCAGAAACAGGAGTGGCAGCTTATTGATCGGACTTGTGTCATCCAACCCCTATCATTAGTGTTATGCTGGTGAAAGAAAGCTGCAGCGGTGTTGCAGGTTTGAACATCCTGGTGACGTAGGCGAGTGATTGATTTCTAGCAGCTAAAACGCCTCAGTAAAGATACTTTTAAATGTTATTAAAAGTGGTGGTGGTTGGTGGGGGGGAGTCACTTTTCAACTTGCACCCACACTAGGACACATGTTGTTTACCCTAGTTTTTACGGTGACTTTTTAAACAAACACTTTATTGCTTGCGGTTGGGTTTGTAGTGCCGTATGATGCAAAATTATCCCTAACTACAGCCTCGTTCGCTTAAGATTGAACATGTTTTGCGTTCAAAAGCCTAAATGAGCTCCATGTAATTTTCTCGCACAGACGTTTATCGCACTTGCTGCTCTTAAAAATGTTTAACGGCCCCCCCACATTAAACCCTGACCTTAAACTTCGGCTCCAAGTCAAACGAAACCTGCCATTTTAAAGCCCCTTTCAGAAATCAAAAAACACACCAAAGCGGAGCGAAATTCTTTTCTAAGAGCTCGCCAGACCCACATCCGTGATTTGATTCTGCGTTTTAACCATTACCTCCATCATTCTTAGACACACAACTCCACATAGGTCAGATGTAAAAAACATGGAACTCTCATTTCCGCGTTTCGGGCCGAGCCAAAAAGCAGACTCTAAATCATTTTGAGCCAGCCCAAAAATATGTCTGTCTGGTGATAAAAATAATGAGCATAAAGCATGCGAGCGTGTCTCAAACAGGAATAACAGGATCTTTCACAAACACGTAGGTTTTTACTCGCACAAAAGAGAACATGTGAGATGTGTGAAAACGAAGTGGGATTTATCGTTTGGAGCGGAAGAGAGACAGATAATAAAAGAAAAAAAAAACTCTTTAGAAGCCATAAAACTAATAATCACACACTGTGAACTACTTCATATTGGCCTCACATTGCAACCACAAACTTAGACTGAGTGTTACATGATTGGTCAACACTGAGGACAGCTTAAGTGAGAACTGGAAAAGTTAAGGATTTGTGCTTTTCAACAGTTTTTTAGCGGGTTACCCAGCCAGTATACGTAGGTGGGCCCCATATGGGGAAAAGGACGGCAGACGTGGGTCCCACGTGGGTTTGTCCATGGTTTCCATGGTGGCCCCACACGGGTTTGCCTATGTAGGGCCCATGTAAGCGGACAGACCTATATTGTCTGCCCTCATTTCCCCCATATGGGGTCCCATCTAGCTATGCTGGCTGGGATAGGACCTCTCTGAGTAGCCGATACAGCCGGGCACACTTTCTTTGTCTTAGGGACAAATTTAAACGTTTTTGAACTGTGAAATGTCAGGCACACCACAAAGCATTTGCCCTTCATAAACCACACAGCAGCTTTTAATTTAATAGCGAATAACCCCAAAAATATTCATTAACTCTGTTTTTCAAAAGCACATCAGAGCTCAGGCATTGAGGACACTCGAACAGAACGGGTGATCTGTATTCTGCTTTTGTCAGAATTTTCTAGGGAAATAAAAATATATACATAAAAATGAAACAACCAGACAATTTCAGAAAATGGTTTGTTTTTCTTTGAACTGACCAAACGTCTGGGGCAGTAGCTATGCTTCACGTCTATAATGACGTTCAAATCTTATGCCGCCAAACAATATGAGGACACTTAAAGCCACGGCGTTAATGTTTCGCTTTTTTTTTTCTTTAAGAGGGAAAAAACTAGTTTTAGTGGCCGATGGGCACTTTTAACTTAATGATGTCTAGACTCATTGGATTTGCAGCAAATCTCATCCATTGTGTTGGAATGGATACGCCTGACTAAGATGGAGTTGTTTTCATAACTGGGCTTAAAAAAAAAAAAAGAAAGGAATTCTGACTTCAAAGTCAAAATGCCACTAAAATAGTAGCTTCTTCTTAAATATTGTATTTTAAATTCATTAAGTCAGAATTTAATTTTTTTCTATTCTCTTCTGCATTTCTACTTCCTAAATATAACTCTCTCTCTTTTTTTGGTCTATTACAAAAATGTAAATGAATACATTCATTTTTATAGTTGTATAGTAAAGTGAATGAAATATATTTTTGGGGTCTCAATGCTTCTGCAAGGGACTGATGCTCTTTACATAGGAAAGCCAACCCAAGTAAGAAAAACAAACAAAAGTGATTGATGGCAAAATCCCACTAAACTGTCAGCTCCTTCTAAAACATTGCATCAAAAAGAACAAACATAATAATCATAATTTGTTTCGTCAGCCTTTCAGTAATTACGTTTTTTATTCTTTTCTTCAGGGGGAAGTCAGATGGTCAGGTCTGAGAGCAATTTGTACTTCTCCGAGAATGTTTATCAAAAAAACATCCCAATTCCATGTGTCTGCTCCAATTTTCAGAGCTCCTTTCTCTGCCAGTTTAAACCATGAATCTGCTCTGACTGAGCACATATTCTTCCAGCTCGGTCTGTGCCAGAGGAAGATAGACACATCAAACTAGACAAATGTATCCTGTGGTTGAATTAGCAAAGAAGGATTGTCAAGACTTTGTGATGTGACTTTTTGAAGACTGTTTATGACCCATTGTTACAATAAGGAACAACAAAAAGAAAAGCATATGGGGGGGGGGGGGGAGCGGGTGAAAAAAAAATCCCTTTCTTGTCTGGCTCACTTGCATGAAATAGAAAGTTGCCAAATTCCTCTGGTGCCACAACGCAGCGAATCAAGCTGCTTGTGACGGACTTTTTTTATTATTGCTCAGGTTTCTCTGTGCGCGGCTTCAAAGGAGCTTTCAACTTGGAATTGCTGCAGCTGAAAAACAAGTGGGAAGAAGACGATAAACACATTTCTCAGCCTCATTATGAGGTACCGAAGTGACCGCGTTTGGATGGTATGCGCCGCGATGCTGGTTTATATTAGCATATTAGCGGTGTGGCTGAGCCGATGTCAGTCGCAAGACTGTCCCCCCACTGTGCTGCCAACCTCTGGAGGAATCGTGTGCTGTGTGTATGACAAGGAGAAAACAAGGAAGTTTTACTGTGGTCCAAAAATATATATCCATCCATCCATTTTCTATACTCCCTTCTTCCTTAGTGAGGTCGGGAGGGTTGCTGGTGCTTATCTCCAGCTAACGTTTCGGGCGAGAGGCGGGGTCACCCTGGACAGGTCGCCAGTCTGTTGCAGGGCAACACAGAGACACACAAGACAAACAAACATGCACACACACACTCACACCTAGAGAGAATTTAGAGAGACCAATTAACCTGACAGTCATGTTTTTTTTAGGAAGCCGGAGTACCCGGAGAGAACCCACGCATGCACAGGGAGAACATGCAAACTCCATGCAGAAAGACCGGGGCCGGGAATCAAACCCAGAACCTTCTGGCTGCAAGGCAACAGCTCTACCAGCTGTGTATATATAACTGTGCATATATATATATACACTTCTATTATATATATATATATTTTATATATATATATATATATATATACTGGAAACCGCTGAGAGACCGCTTCACTGAACCCCATTGAGAACCTCATGGTTATTCCACCAAATATTGCTTTGTTGTTTCTAAATCAACGTGAACTTGTTTTTTTTTTTTTGCATTATTTGAGGTCTCAAAGCATTGCATTTTTCGTTATTTTTGACCAATTCTCATTGTCTAAAAATAAATACAAAATTTTTCTTTGGAATTTTGGAGAAATATTTGTCAGTAGTTCATAGAATAAAAGAACATCCATTCTATTCTACAACAGCATGGTGGTGGAGGTGGGGGAAGAGGAGGCATTCAGTTTGTCAGCATTTTCCACGGTTGGGTATGGTCTCCCTTAGCCCCCCTTTTGGGGCGCGACTGGGCGTCATTTGCTCAGGGACCGCCGCTGCCATGTATAAATAGAGCGTAAGCTCCTCTGCTGAGCCTCCAGGCTGAGAGCGCACATTGACAGGACAATTCATATTTTATGCTTGGTACAAAATGAATAATAGAAGTGTTTACTTGTTTTATATATATATAAAAAAAACATTTTCTAAGACAGTGCGAGGTAGTCTCTCTATGAGCAAAATAAAAGACCAGGATCCCTCGATGGTGCGTTAACTTTGACCTTTTCTTCCACCGGGCGGCGGAAGAAGAAGAAGAAGAATGCTGGCTACATTCTCCTTGGATCTGGACGCGCGTTACGTAACCCACGGAGAAATGTGCTTTAACCTGGGTGAGCGCGATGCAGCGACTCGTTTTTGCGGGACGGCGTGTGTGTTGTAGCCTCAGAAGGAACAAGGATGGCGGTGGTCAACGCGCTGGGCAGAGGAGGGCAGAGCGCGCTGGTGGCGCTTGGATGGCTTCTCTTAATCGTTACGCACAGCGGAGCAGGTGAGGTGCGCCCGTGTGTTTGTTTGCGCTGATGCTGTTCGTCTGTTCCTTCTTTCCCAGGAGAAAGAGAAAAAAAAGTCATCACCTTGCAGTCCATTCCGTGTAACCTGAGAAACCCCTGATGCTGTCACAGAGCAGGCAGCAGCAGTGATGTCTCTGGTATTTTTTTGTCCATGATGTCAGCACATGAAATTTATATAAATGTGCAGTATGTTCACCCTGATTCGATACTACAATACTCCAAGTCTTTTTCTTGCTTTGCCACTGACTCTCAGCTGGTTTTCCCGCATGAAATTTGACTGAGCCTTTGCAGCTCATGATGCTGTGATTGTATATATATATACATTTATTGGGTTTTCAAAATACAGCATACATAAATCATACACAAGAGTATGAAGCATATACATATTTAACAAATTACTGTATAAGAAGAAAGAAAAAATACTCTTACCAAAATGACAATCAAAATAAAAGCGCAACAAAAAAATAATAATAATAATAATAAAATACAATTAAATTAAATAGAATAAAGTAGAAACAAGTCAGAGCAATTATCTAAATAACTGGCTACACTGCACTGATTACCATTTGCACTTTAGGATGGTACTACCTGTCTAACAAGGCACAGGTGGCAAACTAAGAGACTGTGTGAGCTTGGGGCTCAGTCTCAGACTGCGAAAGATGATCCATAAACGGCTGCCAGATACTACAGAACTTATTAGTGGAGCCCACATCATCATACCGCAGTTTCTCCAAGTGGAGAATCTCAGTAAAATCGCTTAACCACATTTTAAACTGAGGAGCCTTGTCAGTTTTCCACAATCTTAATATTACTTTCATAGCCACTACCATTCCATACATCACAGTTGTTTGCATAGAAATGCTGCGGTTCCTAAGTGAGGGAGAATATCCAAACAATGCAATCTGGGGGTCAGGATCCAGTGTGCACTTATACACTTTAGAAAACAAGTTGAAGATGTCACACCAATATTGGGAGAGTTTGGGGTATGACCAGAACAGATGTGACAGGGAGCCATCAGCGGACCTACATTTATCACATTTTGGAGATATTGAGGGGAATATTCTGTGCAATTTCATTTTAGAATAGTGGAGTCTATGAAACACCTTGAATTGAATTAACTGGTGCCTTACATTGATAGAACATGACCGGATCCTCCCAAGACCCTCTTCCCAGACCTCACTCCCAATCTGTAAACCCAGCTCCTCCTCCCATGCAGCCATCAAGGAGCCTGTGACAAAATTAATTCGCTCTGCAAAGATGTCCACAAAGCTTGAAATTGTTTTTTTTGCTTCTGGAGAGCCCAACAGCATTTTGTATATCTTATTTTCTTCTGGGATACAAAGTTCGGGATGTTAATGCGAACATAATTTCTGATTTGCAAATATCTGAAAAAATCTGCATCCGGAAGAGAGAAACAGCCCTTCAACATTGCAAAAGAAGCACATTTTTTGTTAATATACAAATCTTTCAGTGTAGTTAGGCCTTTTAGTCTCCAATTTTTAAATGATGTATCGGATATTGATGGGAGAAAAGCATGGTTATGGTAAATTGGGGCATGAACTGAGGTCTCAGGTAGGCTACAGTATGCCTTAATTTGTTTCCATATTTTCAAACAATTTAAAACAATCAAATTATTTATTTCACTATTTGTAGGAGATATTGGTGCTGAGAAAAGAAGTGCCGGAAGAGAACTGTTTATGACACTACTTCTTTCATTAGCCACCCAAGGGGGAGAATTTGTAGACAGTTCTTGAGCATCACCTTCCTGCCAGTATACCAAGGCCCTTGCATTCGCTGCCCAATAATAGTGCTGAAAGCAGGGTAATCCTAACCCCACATCTCTCTTGGTTTGTGTAAGTGAGTTTTTGATATTCTATGGGCTTTAAAGCCCCAGACAAAAGGCAAAATTATTGAGTCCAATGATTTAAAAAAGGCCTTTGTCAAAAAAATAGGCAGACCCTGAAAAAGATATAAAAATTTAGGCAAGGACACCATTTTAATAGCATTTATGCGGCCCATCATTGAGTCGGAGTGTTCTCCATTTATCGACATCTTTCCTAAGATTATCCACTTTTTCTGAAAAGTTAAATTTGAAAATTTGTTTGGGGTCTTTAGGCAAAATAACTCCAAGATACTTCAATTTGTCAGTTATCTTAAATAAAAGCTTATCTAGGAATTCTGATGCTGTGATTGTAAACCTTCAGTTCTGACTGCATGCTGTTTGTGTTGGTGAACCCCAGTCGTCTGCATCATGTTCCAGTTTGGCTCTGCATTTAGCTCAGTCCAGACGTTTAACCTGCGGAGTGTTCTTGTCATTGCTGAGGAAAAGTTTCCCTCTGCTGAAACAACGGTCTCGCCAGGCCTGGCATGGAGTTTGCATGCGTGGGATCTCTCCAGGTACCAAAAACATGAATTAGGTTAATTGGTTTCTTCAAATTGTCCTTAGTTGTGAGTGTGTATAGTTGTTTGTTTCTGTCACACTGTCTTGGGTGTGCCCTGCCTCTTGCCCAATGACCTCTACTGCTGGGTACCAGAACCCCGCTACCATGTAAGGATAAAATGAATAGTTGGATGGATGCAAACAAATGTTCAAAACACGTAGATTCTTTTTGCAAAAGCATGTGGACAGTCATGCATCACTTTCTTCCAGTTTATGTCGTTACTTTTTGTTGGTTTGCCACATAAAATCCCCATTAAGTACTCTGAGGTTTGTGGACCCAAGTGGAAAAGTGCAATAGGTCCAAATACTTTTGCAAGGCATTGTATTGCCCAGTTTGTCTTTTCACCAACTCGTTCACAATCTCTTTGTTTGTTGCAGCTTCTAGATGTGTAAACCAAGCCTGCAGTCCACCCATCGGGAATCTGGCCAGCGGCCGGGCACTTCTAACCCGGACAAACTGCTCCGACAACCATTCCCAAAGTTTGTGCCCCCATCCTCCAGAGATCCGCCGCTCATGCCAAGAAGACACTCATCCTCCTTCTCTGATGACCGACGACCCGTTTTTGCACCCGGACACCTGGTGGGCATCGAGAGGAGGCGACACGGAGCAGGACGAGATCCGGCTGGATCTGGAGACGAAGTTCTGCCTGTCTCATGTAGTGTTGGTCTTCAGGTCTCCCAGGCCTGCAGCCATGGTCATTGAGCGCTCAGCTGATTTTGGAAACACCTGGGAGGCTCTCAGGGTGTTTTCTCACAACTGCAGGGTGGAATTTAATTTGGACGACGACCTCAGAGGGCCGGGCTCGCTGTGCACATCCCGGTATTCTAGTCCTCTCCCTTGTAGTGGCGGGGAGGTAAAGAAGCTTGCGCAAAGATGTAGCGCATTTTCATAACACCCAACCAGTGCTATTTACCTCTCTCCTTCCCTCTCTGCTAGGTAATCGTACGTACTCTGGATCCAAGAAGTGCAAAAACCTTTGACCCCTACAGTCCAGAGGCCCTTGTCCGCCTGACCATCACAAATCTCCGCATCAGACTACTGAAACCTCAGACTTGTCCCGCATCTGGTTACTCCTCTGCAACACAGACAAACCCCACATCCACTTCAGAAAGGCCAGCCTCAGCAACATTCGCTATTTCTACATTGCTGGCCAGAGGGACATGCCTGTGCCATGGGCATGCTGAATATTGCTTACCACATGAAATCAGTGAAGACAACCGACAAGACAGTGACATGGTAAGTGGTGCGTCTTGCATTTGTATCGGACTAGAAGCTAAGACATAGAAAAAAGTGTCTGATGGTTATTGTAATGTCTGTTCCTATTTGATGGATGTTAAATCTAACAGGAACAGGTGATTCTGAAAGCAAACATGTCGGTAAAGAAGCCAATGTGCCTGAGCTCACCTGCTGTAGCGCATCCTCCCACGCTCAAGTCTTCCTCCTCCGTCCACCTCACTCACACCTCCCACATGACTGCATGGGACGCAGATTTAGGACAACGTGCATCCTGTCTCGCTTTCCTTCATCCCACACGCATGACACTACAAAGAGCCTTCATCACGTTCAAATGTTAACGTTATTTTAAGCTTTTTTTAAACGCTGTCCTGTCTATTTACGTATATGGGTTTAAAATAGTTTAAAAGTGTAGCTATTTTCTTGGTGTTGCCGCTAAGTCTGTCACAATAGGCAGTATATCAGTCAGTTGCATGAAAAATTAAAATGAGCTAAAGAATTTCCATTCTGATTCTGATTAGTTAATTGTGTGTGTAACAATTAACTAATGCTGGATAAAGAGACTGAGCAGCATCTCTTCTAGGTATTTGGAAAGTGTCTCTGCGTTCATCACACTGATGGGGATCACTGTGAGAGGTGCGCCCCACTGTACAACGATCGGCCCTGGACACCAGCCAACGGCAGCAGCGGTGAGCCAAACCCATGTCAGAGTGAGTGATCAACAGTAGTAACGGACTGTTATCAGATCATTTTCGTCTCAAAGTCCTGAGTTTCTGTCGCTTCTCTGAGTTTTTGTTTATGACCAGTCAATTTCCCACCTTGCCCCTCTTCCACTTATGATGACCCCCCACCTGTGTTTTTGAAGAGTGTGAGTGCCATGGCCATGCCAATAGCTGTCACTTCTCTCTCCGGGTGTGGATCTTCACGGGTGCAGTAAGCGGAGGCGTCTGTAACGACTGTCAGCATAACACTGAGGGCCGCAGGTGTCAGCGCTGTCGTCACGGTTACTATCGCCACCGGGCCGTGCCCCTTAAGTCTCCCTACGCCTGCACAAGTAAGAGTCCATTGATCACGAGTTAATATAAGGTTGTAACATTATGACCTTATAATCGTGGTTTCACTAGTTTAATGATCATCCCCTCATTCATGGATGGATGGATGGACGACTGACTGGATAGATGGTTGGTTTGTTGGATGGACAGATGGATGACTTGTTGGATGGATTCACCTGCGTCTGTCATTGTGTCCTTTGCCAAGACATTTCACCCGCCTTGCCTGCTGGCGGGTGTTAGAGGGTCCGGTGGCGCCGGTGCATGACAGCACTCACTTCTGTCAGACTTGCCCAGGGCAGCTGGGGCTACTATCCAGTAGCTTGCCACCATTACAGCGTGAGTGTGTGTGTGAATGACTGTAGTGTGAAGTGCTTTGGGGTTCTCTGGACTTAATAAAGCGCTGTAGAAGTACAAATCATTTACCATTTTACTGTGGATGGCTTGTTGGGTGGGAAGATGGCTGAACGGACGGACGTATTTACAGATGGATGGTTTGTTGGATTGATATTAATTGAAGGTTTGGTTGGTTGGATTAATAGGTAATTGGATGAATGGTTCGTTGGATGTAGGGTTTGCTGGATGAGTGTATACAGTTGGATGGTTAAATTAATAGTTTAATGGATGGATGGGTTAGTTCGATGAATGGATGGATGGATGGCTGGTTGGTTGGATTAATAGGGAATTGGTTGAATGATGGGGTTTGCTGGATGAGTGTATAAATTGGATGGATGGATGGATGGATGGATGGATGGATGGATGGATGGTTTAAGTTTGGATGAATGGTTTGCTGGATGGATGGAGGATTACATGGCTTGTTGGGGTCACAGCTGGATGGATGGATGGATGCTCTTAATCTTAAAGTCAATCATAGCTTTCATGATCTCTCCGTTTCTGTTGGCATTGGGTCAAAATGAATGTGGATGAGACGGTTGGAAGATTCTCCTTGCTCATTTATTGAAAATCTATCTATTGAACTAGTTTAAAACAGTGAATAGTAAGTGCGCTAACCCTTTCTGCCTCCGTTCATGTTATAGGCTGCTGGTGTGATCCGCGGGGGTCGTTGCCTCCCCCACCTGGACAGGCGCCACCCTGGTGCAACCCTAGGAGTGGCCAGTGCCATTGTAAGCCTGGCGTAGGGGGCATGAGCTGCAGCCACTGCTGGCCCGGCTACTGGGGCTTTGGAGAGGAGGGTTGCATGCCCTGTGTCTGTCCAAACAGCTGCGATCCAACCACTGGACTCTGTTTGAACAAGTAGGCTTCTGAGGTCATTTGAAAAAAATACAATTGCAATTTGAAAGAAATCTGCCTGTAGATTGATCCAACCATGAATAAAAACTGTCACATACATTCGCTTTCAGCACTTTGACTTGATACTTAGTAGAACCACCTTTTCCTGTGATCACATCTGCGAGGCTTGTAGGGTAAATCTCGACTAACGTTTGAAAAGAACCCATCAGTAAAAAGGAAAAAAAAAAGCAAGTCTTGGGAGAAATTCTCAATTGGACTCAAGTCTGGGCTTTGACTGGGACTTTAATACATGAGCAATGCTGAGGTTCAAAGTTTAATTAACCATTTGACTGCAACTGGCTGTGCAGCTGAAAGTTTACCCTTCCGTCTAGAGTTTCTCAAGTTCCCCATCTCCATAAGTTTTTTGAGGGCAGGTTGTTTTTATGCTTATTGGTTCAATGGGCAAAAAATGTATTTCCACTTTTACAGCTACCCAAATAATCACGTACTAAACGTGCCTATTGGTGGAAAAGTCCCAGATGTGGATGACACGTTCACAGCTGAAGAAGAATGGTCGAAGGAACTTGCAGTGTCTGCTCTACACTATACAGGTGATGTTTATTCTCACTGCCGAGGATAATTTTGAAACAATAAAAGCAGAGCATAATGTATTGTCCTCACACAGGGAAATGCAGGTGTGAGGAGAAAAGGCTGAGAAGCGTCTCTGACCTGTGCAAGACCAAACATGACTACGGTGAGAAAAGAACTCCTTACGACTGAAATGGCTTCAGAGAACCCTTTTGATCTTCTTCCTTCGCCGTTCATGTCAGTGATGAAGGCGAGTATCCTGTCGGCGCACGACAAGGGCAGCCACGCAGAGGTGCGGGTCAAAGTCCATAAGGTGCTTCGATGGGGTCGGGTGGCGCTGCACTTGGGGACCGCCAGTGTTTTCCCTCTGCCCTGGACCCGCCGGGGCTGCACCTGCCCCGTCCTAAACCCAGGTAAGCACGTCGCAAAAAACCGTGCCGCATCAAGCTTCAGTAAAGTCAATAAAATAATCTGTGTTGTTTAAAACGCAGCCCTAAGAGATCCTGCTTTTACACCGTTTCCCCCTGCAGGTGTGAAGTACTTGCTTGCTGGCCCAGAGGAGCCGGGAACAGGCCGTTTGTTGGTCACCATGCAGAGCGTAGCGGTTCCGTGGACGCCTCGACTATCTTTGTTTTTATCAGAGGCGCTGAGGAGCGGATGTCTATGATACAAACAGGCAGAGCAAAATTTAGAGGACACAACTTGACGTAAAAGTGGACTACTCAGCAAAAGAAACTTCAAAAGTCTGAAAGTGGTTGAAAAAAACCCAAAGACTCAAACTCACCAGATGAGTTTTCCTATGAATTATTCATATTATGTCATGTTACAACCACAAACCCTTCAACAGACTGGCGACCTGTCCAGGTGACTCCGCCTCTTGCCCAGAACATTAGCTGGAAATAGGCACCAGCACCTCCTGACCCCACTAAGGGACAAAGGTGTTAGAAAATGGATGGATGGACAACCACAAACCCTAAGAGGTTTTACTGGATGTGTATGTATTTGACCAAACTAATGCATTATTGTCTAATTAAAGGAAAATGGTGTTCATCATTCTTTCGCAGAATGTCAAAAAAACATTGTGCAAACGTATTCAGCACCGCAGCATCAACCCTTTGCAGACCTTCTTTACAGTTACTTTGCTTTTCCAGTATTTCTTTACCAGCTTTGCACATCTGGATTGGAAAGGGAAAGAATGATCTAGACAGAATTTATGTAAACTTGAAATCTTTATTTTTTTTGTTCATGAATTTATTTATGGGCTCCTGGCGTAAATGTCGGGTCTTCAGATCTCGTATTCAATCGAGTCCTTTCATTTAATTGTCAGCTTTCTCTTGTCGACCAATAAAAACATATTTATTCCATAAAACGTAAGGATATCGTTCCACGTCTTCAACAGAACAACAGATCAGAGAACAAAAGGTAACTAGATGTTAAAGTTTAAGATGCTATTTTTTTGTTACAAACACAGAGACACCCTGAAAACTTGAGGCGACTTCAGCAACCAGTCTATGACTTTTTTTTTGTTTGTTTGTTTTGACAGCAAGAACATTAATGACAACATTCATTTGTTGTGCAGAGATTTCAACTAGACAAAGAGCACAGTGAGAAACGGTCCTCTAATTTTTCCCCTCTGTTTTGGTCTCAAGTGATGAAAGGGGAATTGACATTACACATCAATAATATCTTGAGGAAAAACAAAACAAAACAAACCATCAAGCTATTGTAGCTTAAACTAATGTCCGTTTGGATTTTAACTCATTTTCTTTAGACTGACACATTAACAGACTGACACCGACGTACAAAGAAAAAGGCTCCTCTGTTATTCACAAGTAGCAGCGATATAAACTGCTGCTGCATATAATGCAATGCAAGTCCAACAACTCGAGTCCCTGCCAACAACATGAGCGTAACCTTTCATTAATTAGTGCTTAGGAGACAAATCACTTTCGCGAGTCCTCTGCTGTTGTTCCCAAACCTTTAGCTGGTTTTGCTCAAGAAGAGTCACTCACTCTGCGACGGTTTGACCGGGTCTGGCTAGCCATCCTCAGCCGACACGCCGTCTGGTGAACCTCCTGAAGAAGAGTCATTCTCAGACAGTAAGTCAGAGGCGTCGGCAGCAGGAGCGCCGCCCGATTCGGCTTGTGGTGGGCTTTCTTTGTCTTCCTCCTGCGGATAGAGGTCGGGGTACCTCTGCATGCACTTCTGCATGCTGCGGAACTGCTCGATGCACTCGGAGCCTTTCACCTCCTCCTGGCTGTAGTGAAAGCATGAAAAGGCCTCCTTGAACTGAGAGCCGCAGGGCCCGCTGGCCATGCCGCCCAGGCAGGGGCAGTTCCAGTTTATTTCTCCATTGGGCAGAATCAGGCCTTCACAAACAAGACATTGACACGTGTCAGTTTGGCTCCACTTAAAATAATGCAGACGGATGTTTATCCAGTTATGTCAGGTTGCACTTATATATTTGAGCTCGTGGGCTGGAGGTCACCCAGTTCTTATTTTCAAAATTTGTGAAGCTGTTTGTTGCCTGATCATGCATCATGTACATAATTAAAAACACAACATTAATGGCTTTTATGCCATGGTTGAGTGTGCGGGGAAAAAAACAACCTTTTCACTCGAACTGTGTGGCTTAGTTACATCACAACACTTAACTTATTAAAGATAAACTTCTCAATGCGAATACTCACCCTGCTCCTCATAAGGGTCATCGGGGTCATCTGCTATCAGCTCGGCGTTGCTGGGAGTCTCGTGGTCTTCCTTGGTCACGAAAATTATCCGGTCTTTACCTTAAGTCAGAATGAAAAGTCAGCAACAATGACAGTGAATGTGCTATACTTGCCAGAGTAACTTCAGATGAAAAATGGACAGACAGCGCCCTCTGGTGGCCACACTGATTCAAAGAATTACCGCGACTTGTTAAACAACACTACAGACAATTTATCCTCTTTGTCTGTTAACGCGGTACTAAAGGTGTAATTTACTTAAGCTTTACAGTTTATTTGCAGTTTAATTTTACAACTAGAGAACGTTTCCTTCCTAAACCGGCTCTCTACAGCTCGAGACTGCGGGAAGTTCTCGCTGTTTCTAGACGTTAGCTTAGCATGCAGCTTGCTTGCCCCTTCCCATACCCCGAAATGGACCGAAACATGACGCTAAAAAATATTAAAATTACCCTCCTGCTTGCAGTACGACATGTCTGCTGGTACTCTTGTCCGTGGAGCTTCGTCCCTCTCGATAAAAGACGAACGAGTCACCGAGAACCAATTGAGATTTCATTTGACAGAACAGCAGGTGTCACACCGAATTCTGTGACCGGCGGGGTTGACTCCGCCCCCAAACCCCGTGTCTGCACTGACCTGTCCTTGCTCGCGCACAAAAATGACGTCACACAAGTAGATTTTGTCAATTAACACTGATGGATAAAATTCCAGTATTTTCAGTTTAATATTGGTTTTTTTTGCTTTCTTTCTTTTTTTTTTTAAATTAATTGAACTTTCAACTTTTTGTCACGTTGCAAAAACGTTACGCGATATTCCAACAAGTGTGTGTAATAGATTCAAACTGCTAAATTATCTTTGGGGAGAAAATCCAACATTGCGCAAAACACTGAACACGCCATTCCCATGGTGAAACATGGAGGCAGGATCATAAATACTTTGACTAATTTTACTGCACTTTACCTTTTACTTTTGAGTAATATTCTAAAGTTACACTATTCTCACTTGAGTAAAATTTCTGGCAGCCCTATCCACCTTGTGTTACTTTCCTGAATGGCAAACAAGCAGATTTTACTACCAAGACAAGTTTCGTGGTTTTAATGATATTTTTAATCTTCTATACCCGTTTTGCCACTTGGAGGTTATATTTCTTTGTCTTCATGATACTGTTTGTTTATAAAACTCAATGGCCTTCAAACTACAGCTTTGACTAAGCACCATAATGAGAAGCACTGTTTTGATGACTTCCTGAAGGTGGCATGTCATAAACAACAGAAGCTTCTTAAAGAGGCAGAAGACCAATTTCAAAGTGTTAAAGTGCAAAGACAAATTTCACTTGTCATGTTTGATTTATATAGCATTTGAATAACAATTGAAGGCAACAGTTACTCGATGATATAAAATAGCACTATGTGCCTGGAAAATAAGACAAGATTTTTTTTAATTATTCATTATAATAATATACATAATACTGCCCATATAAGAAGTTCAACAGGTGCTAACACTCCTTGAGCTGCCTCTTTTTTTTTTATCATTTTACAAAAATATCCATTCAAAGATCATCATTAAAAAAATGAAACCACAAACTGTGTTGGAAAACATTCTCATTTTTTAATAACACAATTATGTCTTACACAAAGTAAAAACAAAAATGAACCCCTTTCTCAGCCCTATCAAACCCACCCTCATCCCGACCATCCCGGCAGTTTTCAGCAGCGATTCAGTCTGGGGATAAAAGAGCACGGCGACGCAGGCGAACATGTTCCACTGAGGGCCCAGGGACATCGGACAAACGCTGTTCCCAGCGCAAGACGGCTGTGGATATAAACAGTCTGTGATTTAAAAAAAAAAAAAGAAAGAAAATGAACATGACAAATAGTTTGTCTGAGACAACCGGAGACAATTACGAGGAGTGCCGGCATATACTCGGTGTACTTTCCGCGTCCTGCTCTGGGCTCCTCGGAACCTCAGACATGGTTGACAGAGGATGTACACAGCATGGCTTTCTACCAACTCCCCCCAAAATGTCCAAACATAATATTTTCTGCTTGAGATCAGGATCAAAACGATGTTGCCATCTTAGTGTTCCTTAAACGCCTACAATTTAAAATAAAAAATGCCTGAGGTAAGTCAAAGACAGCCACTTTCAAACCGTGTGCTTTTAAGCGTCATCAGGCTGCTAAAGCAACCAGAAGGTGATTCAGGCAGCCTGCAGAAACCTCTACAGAAATAAAAAAAGATGGATGACAACCAATACTATGCTCAGCTCTCAATGTAACCGAAACACTTTTCTCAAGCAAGAGCAGTACGGCGGAAAACAAAAATGGTGGAGTTAAAAAAATTACTCATCCCTGCTGCGAAATACACCAACAGAAGACGTTGCAAAAAAAACAAACAAAAAAACAGGCGGATTCTTTGTACGTGTCAGGAGATTGGCAAATTTGATATTAGAAGAGCAGCGCTCCCATGCTGCCCACTTCACTCTGCTCTTTCACAAAGATCTCAAAGTACTGGTAGATGATGGTGACGGCCAGGAGGATTCCTGTCCCCGAGCCGATGGCTCCCAGGAAGTCCGCCATGACGGACAGCCCTCCTATACAGAGACCTCCGAACGCAGCGGCTGTGGGGATATACCTGCAGAGAAGCGGCAGGATTAGACACCAAAATAAAGAACGACTTCTTAAAAGCATCACCTCCCTGTTTCCAATAAGGCTCCTCTTACAGCTGGCTAAAAAATTGTTTTGAACATATGTTATCCACTCATCTATAAACACTTAATTAAGGATGAGAAGGAAGCTGTATGCTAGAAAAATTATGTTTGCATGGTAGTCTGAAATGTTTAGCATAACAACTCCAGATAAAGTATATTGGTGAACAGACTTAGCTCACTATTTGGCAAGAAACCTGTAGATTTTGTCGCCTTCTCACCCTTATTTGGTGCACAATAAACAGTTATTAATGACTTATAAAGTGTTTAGAGATGAATTACTAACTTGTCTATAAACCAGTAAGGGGAACCTTGTTGTAAAGTATCTAATATGTTCGGTACCTGTTTAGTTCATGCACCATGGAGGTCTCTCTGTGTCCCCTCATCACCATCTGCTGCTCTTTCAGCTGCTTGGCCACCTGATGAGAAAAAACACGACATCCATAAACATTTCTGGCGTCAAAGCCGCAAACATCGAGCTGCGCGGCTCGGCGCTTACGTCTTTGGCTGAAGATCCCGACACCTCGATCCAGGTCTTTGAGAAGAAGGCACAAGAGCCCAGCATGAAGACAATGTAGATGACGGCGTGAACCGGGTCGTCCAGAACAGAACCGAACGACTCGGGGGGAGAAAGATAGTAGCAGAGGCCGCCCACTGGGTAGGCCCGGGCTGGTCCGCCGCTTGAAGTGTCCTGGAAACATTTTTTTGGTTTGATCAGAAAATGTGCGGGAGGAGCCGTTTTAAACTCGTCGCTATCGTCCGTCGTTCAGACGGGTGAAATCTGGAGCTGGGCGTTTCAGCTCCAGAGTTCGTCGGAGGGCGACTCATAGCTTCTGCCGTACAGGTACAGTACGCATGCCGGGTTAAATAATCCTGCCATGACAAAATTTAAGACCAGAGATTCAATTTTTTTAAGGCCATATTACATTTTTTATGACAATTTTGGATACATGAGTTCAAGACTTTTTAAGGATGTGCGGACATCCTGCGTTAAAGGGGAGTTTTTCCTTCCCACTGTCGCTACATGCAAACTCAGTATAAGGGATTGTTGTAAAGTCAAAGCAAGCAATTTTCTAGTGTTGCTACGTTATCATCCAGAGGGAGCCGAGACTGCAGGTCAATCAATGCAATCTGGCTGCTTTCCTTGGATAAAAACTTTTTTTAACTACTTTGAATAATTAACTGAACTAGGATCAACTGGAATACATGATTTCATTGAGATTTCTTTCTTCTTATCGGTAAAGTGCATCGAGGCAACACTCGTGAATTGGCACTTTATAAGTTGAATTGGTCCTTGTCAATACATGTTCAACAAAGCAATGAAGCGCTCACAAAACTGCTGGAATAAGAGAGATTAGACATGTGGCGTCCATTTATTGCAACTGGTTGCACTGAGATTTCATTAAGGGGCAAAAGGAGCTATAAAGTACAAACTCACACTACAACATTTTAGTTTTTTTTTAATAGAAGACCAGCCCAGCGACCCCAAATAGCCTCTTCCTTCCCATTCACACTGATGTCCCATCCATCCATCCATTTTCTAAACTCCCTTGTCACACCTAGGGACAATTTAGAGAGGCCAATTAACCTGACAGTCATGTTTTTGGACTGTGGGAGGAAGCCGGAGTACCCGGAGAGAACCCACCCATGCATAGGGAGAACATGCAAACTCCATGCAGAAAGACCGGAGACGGGAATCGAACCCAGAACCTTCTTGCTGCAAGGCAACAGCTCTACCAGCTGCGCCACTGGGCAGCCCATTCACACTGATGTGACACATTAAAATGATTCAAAACATAAAAACGTTTGTTGTTGCACAACAAAACCCCTGTTATACTTACAGACCAGGTTCCTAAGAGGTTGACCAGGAAGTTGCCGCTGAAACGCGTCGACAGCATCTGGGAGATCACGTACAGATTGGACACCAAGGCAGACTGCAGGATGATGGGGATGTTGGAGGTGTAGAACAGCTTGATGGGGTAGGTGTTGTATTGCCCGCGGTAGCGAGCCGATTTGATGGGCAGGTCCACTCTGAAGCCCTGACGACACCACAGAAACGGGGAACACGTGATCCAAGGACGTTTTGCTTCTTTGCAACGGGAGGTAACGCGGCGCGAAAAGCCTCACCTGGAAGTATATGACCACGGCAAACACGAAGACGGTGGCGATGAGGTTCATGAGGTTAGGCAGGTTTTGTCTGTAGAAAGCTTCTCTGAGGGCGCGCACTTTGTCCGTGCGTGTGGCCAGCAGGTGGAAGAGAGCGATAATGGCTCCCTCGAACTCAGTGCCTGGATAAAACGCGTTTAGTCACAGAAACAAACTGAGGTATTTCTGTCTCAAACCTTGAAAGAAATTTGAAAAAATGCCAATACCTCTGCCAGTGTTGACAGTGGTGGGGCTGAAGGCCTTCCAAACGATGGTTTCACAGATATTGGTCGCAATGAAGAGAGAAATGCCAGATCCCAGACCGTAGCCCTTCTGGAGAAGCTCGTCCAGGAGCAACACTATCAGACCGGCAACAAAGAGCTGGGGAGGAAAAGAACATTTAAAAAGAAAACGACGCAAAAACATAAAGATTAACAAGGCTCCAGTTCCACTTTTCCATCTGAAACTTCAACAGCTTTCTCTTCTCATTAGCAATAACCTGAATGATGATCAGCAGGCATATGCCAGCACCCATCTCCGAAGGATCTCCGTACATGCCCGTCATGACATAAACAATGGCCTGTCCAATGGTGATGATCATTCCAAACACTGCGCAGAGAAAAGGGAAACGACGTTAACAAGAGAACAAACTAAAATTACGTTTTACAAGACAGTATCAAATGGAGACGTCCTCGAACGCAGACGTACGTTTCTGAGCTCCGTTGAAGAGAGCTCGGTCTTTGGGGGTGTCGCCGACTTCAATGATCTTGGCGCCAGCCAGCAGCTGCATGATGAGGCCGGAGGTGACGATCGGTGAGATGCCGAGCTCCATGAGCGTCCCTGCGGGCCAAAGTGGAGAAGGAGAGCTCAGCTGCAGCGCTAAAGAGACGACAGCCGCACGCATCTGACTTGCAGCACCCAGGTGCCAGGAGAACGCCCGAGTCATTTTGTTTTATATCAGAAGATCATGTAATAGTTCGCCAGGAATATGTCTCTGTGGGTTTTTAGTAATAAGGGCTTCTCATGGATGTCCTAGTTTTTGTTTACGAGTGGCGGATGTGCGACACACGCACCTCTGTTGGAGGCCAGGATTACTCTCATCCAGTAGAAAGGATCTGCTGAATCTGATGACATGATGCCAAACAGAGGGATCTGAGAAGAAACACATAAAGACATCAGTGTTAGCTACTGTGCAGAAAAAAAGAGAAAGCTGTAGGAACAAAGCATCGGAGATGGGTACAAACCTGGCAGCACACCAGAAAGATGAATAACGTGATGGCGGTCCATAGTACCTTTTCCCTGAACTGAATCTGCAATTTAAGAATAAATAAATAGTTGAGACACCGATCCTACAAACCTATACTAAAAGAAAGAGAGGGCAAGAGCTTACCTTTCTTTCTGGTTTCTGAATCTCTGGCAGGACTGCGCAGAAAGGCTTGATAACTTCCAAAAATTTAACTGCGTGAAGAAAAAAAAGGGAGTTGGGGAAGAGAGAGGATAACTGCGAGATCCGACAACTTTCTTTTGCAACGCCATCCACATTTTAATGTCACCTACACCTGTCTGACCAGGTGAGCGCTGATGCAACGTCATCACTAACCAGCTGCCAGCAAAGCAAAACAACGCCAGACGTGAACTGGCGAGCAAGATCAATGCTAAATACCTGAACCTGAGAAAAGCCTCGGAGCTACTGGTATCCACTGCGCAGTCAATTCAGGTGTTTTCAGTCTCTGTCCATCACTGATGCCGACCATAACAGCAGCTAGAGATTTAATGACCACAGCCCACCTAATACAATTCATTACAAAGGATAGGGACCCGACAGCAGCGTTCAATAACAAACGGAAGACTAAACAGGCGAAGATTCAATTGAATCAACATTAGCTAAATGCTAACTACTGTGTTTCACCGCAAACCAGCCCACAAAAGCCTTCAAAAGCCACAGCCGACGCTCGACCGACTTCATAAACCTCGTGTAATCTGCAAACTAACTCCACCGATGTTCAGTAAGCCACGGCTTTAAACTCGTGGTCTGTACAAGGAGGTTGAACTTTCCACATAACCTGACGAAGGTTAGCTAATTAGCTTCCCTGCCAAAGCTCACTGTTCCCTCCTCTCCCAAGTTTAAAAACGCAGCCGCTCATTCAGGTATCTTCACGAAGATAAGCAAAAGGACAAAAGGGAGAAGCACTTACTCCCCATGGTGTCCTTGGGCCGACTCCCGCTGCGTGGCTGTGAACAGTTTTGAGTGCACAGAGGAGTCAGTGTGGCTCCATCAGCCGCTGCGAGAGGAAAGAGAGAGTCGGAGAGACACGTCACCAGACAAGCCGCAGGCACACGTCACTTCTCCGACGAACAAATATCGCATAATATTATCCACCGCAGGCGGCGTGCACAGCAGGCTGCAGGCGCAATTTAGCAAGGCTTCCTGAATAACCACTTCCATGCGAATAATGAGGGATCTTCTTTAACTCTTACATTTTAAACAAGCTTCTGTTATTCCCAAAGTCTTCCTGTCCGCCAGAGGGCGCTCCATTCACTAGAGTAACTAGTGGCTGTGATTTGGAGACTTCAACCAACCAACCCCACCTATCTGATTCAAGCTGCAGATCGGCAAACCGGCAAACCGAACAAAGACCGTTTTTCGGTCTTTGTTCGAGCAAAGTAACTACGTTCAGGAGAATTTTTAAAATGTAAAATTGAGATTTGTAATACATACATTTAAGGCCCGCAATCCCTCCCTTTTGTTTATTATGGAGTTCACATTCAAAAGTTTTACAGTTACTGCTTTCAGTTACAATAGGGATATACCAGAATAGAATAGAATATTATGGAGAGAAAATATTTTGAGACTATTTTCTCTCCATAAAATATCAATTCCTGTCCAACAGGTATAGTAGCAACACGTTAAAGATAAGTGGAAACATTTATTTTCACACAAAGGAGAACGTGTGTAAACGCATGCGCAGTAAATGCAAATTAACAACATAAGACAGCAATACTGTACACGTATTGAAAAACAGCATACTCAGATTAAAAGAAATGTGCAACTTGTAAAAAATATTTATATGAGTAAAAACAGAAAATATCTGCACTAGGTTTTAAAATCAGTAAGTTGAATATACTAACAAGTTATGTTATGTCATTATTTATTCAGAAACACACACAAACAGCAGAAACATGATATTTCAAAAAGAAATCGTTTCTCTAATTCTGCTTTCTGAAGGAATTCACTTGTTAATCTTGGAAGAGTTGCCATTTCCAAATCATCCAGCAGATGGAGCAGGAGTCATCCACAACACTGTTACCCAAATGTGTATTTTGCTCCATTTTCTTTTTTGGTTCTTTGATTTTACAGCAACGACGAACTTTGATGATGCCTTCACTAGAAATTAGGAAATTATCTTTTAAATTCTGACTTTGTTTACATAACTTTCAAGCTATGAAAGATTGTGCATTTGTCAACATGTGTGAGTTTGTCCTGGCTGCCAGACTGGTATTATTATCTCTTTTAATTCAGTTTAACTGATGGCGTAACATAGATGGGTCTATTTTTTTTTCTTTCTATTTAAGATCAACCATTTGATCAACCACAGCTGTAGTGCACTGTTATTCTCATGGAGTTAGATAATTAAGAATGTATTCAAATGAAAAAAGGGGAAAAAATGGCACCAGTTACGTTTAAAATTTTTAGACTGAAAAATAAATGGTTCAAGTGAAATATCAGAAGTACAGAAATATAATATTGCTTCTAACCACTAGAGGGAGGTGTTGCCCAAATGGTGCATGAAATGATTTTTATGTATTTGCTCATTCATTTATTTACTTTTGTTAATTGGGGCCATAGCAATGCATATTAGCACCTACTATTCTCCACCTCTTAAAGAAACTCTTTATTATTTATTCATTTTTATTCTTTCCCCATCAAAGCTGGTGTATGTAACTTTTATAAAGAATGTTTTTACATTTGTTAAAACTGCCATCATGTTGTGACACATAATCTATTAAACAAATCCTGCTCCTCCAAGTGCTACTATACACCGCTCCTGGTTGAAAACAACCAATTAGAGCCACGAGGAGAGTCTCTTGTGCTGTCAATCAACCTTGTGAATGCGCTGCTCAATGAGCTAATAATGGAGAAAGAACTTATTGTTCCATACATCCGCTGTAGTAGGTGGCCACGCTAACTAGCCTGAGATGTCGTGGCAGGCTCTGGTGACTGGGAGAAGCTACAGCACAGCAGAGAGCATGAAGGAGGCTGTGCGTACACAAGCATGATTGACACACTTCAAACATTTTTCTTCCTTCTTACAGTTCAGGTTAATTGGTTTCTCTAAATTCTCCCTAGGTGTGAGTGTGTGTGTGCGTAGTTGTTTGTCCTGTTTGCAAGGTTTAAAAAAAGCTATAGCAGGAGTAAACATAGCATTATCTATTACATCTAATAATATTTGTATGATTAAATGCACTTTTGGGGGGGACTACACAGTGGCGCACTTGGTGACATGCTCTCCCTGGGCATGCGTGGGTTCTCTCCGGGTACTCCGGCTTCCAAATATCTTGGTGGCATGGTCTGTGTATATATATATATAAATATATATATATACATATATACACATATACATACTGTATATACCTACATAACTATATACCTATATACATATATACATGTATACATAGACATATGTATACATGTATATATGTATATAGGTATATATATATATATATATATATATATATAAAACATTCATGCCATCTACTCTGATTTGTTTTTACAGCTTTCAGAAAGACCTGAGCAGCCATCAACCTCTGACCTCTTGCGTCCCTCATGCTGGACAGGATCTTCTGAGCTGCATCAACAGCACCTCTCCATGTCAGTGATGTGTATCATATTTTATATATATATATATGAAAAGAGACTAATATTAAATATTCATGCAGAGTCTGACCCTAGTATGTCCCATCTTTTTTGTTTTCAGTTTTAAGAAAACAAAAAGGATTTGATTCCAGTCTCTCCTGTTTACCAGAGTACCTAATGTGTCTCCCAGAGGTTTGAGTTCAAAGTCATTTTAACCTTGTATTGAATAATTTTTTACATGCATATGATGCTATTTATTGATTTATTTTTGGACAAAAATAGACAACCTGGACAAATAAAGAAGTGAGAGCGATGTGGCTTTCCAATGACCCGCCTCCTCCCTGCAGGTGGACCTGCGTGTCCTTGCAGATGTCCTGCGTGTCCTAAATATTCGGTTTATGTAACACATGGAACTGCGAGCGATGACAAACAAATGCAGAACACTGTTTGCATTTACAAGTAGAAAGTATGCTAACAAGACAAGAGCACAGACTGAACCTCGGGCGAGGGCGCTCAAACGAGCTGCAGAGCCAGCTGAAGAGACGGACTAACAAGCGCCAAGGGTCATCAGTCAGCACTGTCCTTCAAGTAACCTGTGCTTTTTTTGTCGTTTAGTGAAATAAAGTGAGCAGAGAGCAAACTGAGCCGTTGTTCGGTAGCTCAGATGTGGCATTGATCTGACGTGGAGCATGGAGAACATCAGGCTCTGTGGCTCAGGCGTAGCAAAAACGCTCTTATCCAAAATCCAACTTATCCTAACATCCAGGTTTAACAAAATGGCAGATGTGAGGCAAAAACTGGACCAAACGTTCTTTGACATCCAGGCAGCTATACTGATGAATTATATTTAGCAAACTTCAAAAGTCTGGACAAGTATAGAGTTGTACTTTTAAGTGTCTTTTCTGTCAAAAGATTCAGTGGAAGGAAAATTTTAACCTCACCAAGACAGACTTTAAAAAAAAAAAAAAAAAAAAATTCAGATCCTATCTTTAAACATCTGCCTAATAGCAGTCAGCTTTACAAATTGTTGCTTGATGTACACACTTAGCACACACACACACACACACCACACACACACACACACAGACACATACTACCACTGTCAGAAAATCCATTACACTGGATCTGGCCTCGTTTTTACAATAAATTACACACATCACCAGAGACGTATGCCTCCACGCAGTGATGTGGTGCAGAGTGACACCAAAGTGCAGCGTGCCTGAGGAGGCGGCGGGATGAGGCTAACATGCGAGGAAGATGTGCTGTCATGACGATGATGATGATGCTAGCACATAGCCCTGTTTGCATCTGTTTCAGATGAGTCATATTTTGTCTTATTTATAGGAATGAGCGGATGTAAACCGCAAAGTTCACCCTGAGGGCCTAGGGGTCATCTGGGCAGCGTTCTCAGCAGATCATAGATGGACATCAAGAAAAGCAGCCTGACAGGAGCTGAAAGTTGCTTTAAAAGGCTCCTAACCCATGCGTAAAAGGAATCAAAAGGTTAATTGGACTAGAAAAGGAAATGAAGTAGCACTTCTTGTCTTGAAACGCCATCAGGCTGTGGACATGGAGGCAGCCGGTTATGACTAGACAGTTCCCAATGCCTTTTTGCGTTCATTGTGTGTAGACTTTTTTTTTAAATTTAAATCCAAAACCTCACGTAGTTCTCAACAAATCAATTTGAAACGTGGCTCTGCGACAAAAAAAGCCAAACCAAAACATAATCCGAGAGAGCAGACGGTGTTGTTTTTTTTTTAGTTTTTCTTTTTAATTTCACCTTCACTATGTCTATGTAAAGACTTTGTCTGGAGTTAATTTATGCCTGTGATGGTTCATTACAGTAATTAAGAGGCCGGTGTAAATAAGGTGGACCGATGCGCAGCGGCAGCCTGGGGCCCGGCTCCATGGCCCCGGACGCCTGGCGGACGACGCGCTCTGCCCCAAGTTACGTAACACCCTAATTACGTCTTGGCTTCGGTTTGCCTTTCCTCTCCTGATTCTAATGTTTGTTTCTGGATTTTTCTGTGGCTATATAATCAGCTTCAGGCTCAGCGTCCTGCTGTGTAGACATGTCACGCTCTTTTGGACGGTCAGTTGGGTTGAATGGGGATGGATCAATCCTACTGCACATAAAAGGAACTAGTGTAAACAGGAGGAAGGAGAGGAGAAGCGAAGGGTAGCAGGTAACTGTTTATGTGATTAACATCATGCAGTAAATGCTGCATTTTGCCGCAGCACGATTCATTTCCAACGTTTTTGAACTGCTCCTTTTTTTTATTGGTTTTAAATTTGTAGAATATGAATAATCAACGTGTTGGGAAAGTGGTCCCTCAAATGTATCAAATATGAGAGCACACATTTCTCACCAGGAGCTGAACTCTAATCAGATCATGGATTAGTTTTGCACATTAATGTTCAGAACATTAACCCCCAAAATCACAACATATCTTAAACACGTTTATGTTTTTAGTTTTAAATGTTGTCTATGATAATTGTGGAAAATCAAGTCCTACCATGTCTTCGAAGTCTGTGTGTTGCTTTTGATGTGCCCCATTTCCGAATAAAGCACACTTATCGGGATCAAGGATGTGGAGGCACAAACACCTGACCAGACTAGTTTCCTGGAATGCAAACACAGAGGAATAAATATAGAAACCTCTGTGTTTTCCCCAACATTGGATGCTGGCTCATTTGTCTGTAAGTGTAAAGGTCAAGGACAGATCCTGCAGTGAACAGCCTACGGCCAGGGCGAGTTCGTGAACTGCAGGGTATTTTTCTAAAGGCTGCAGAACTTTACAGAAGTTTTCTATTTCTCCCCATGCTACTTTAACAATCAGGAGCAAGCTTCAGCTATTGACCCACGCAGCATTTTAGTAGGATTTCGTTTTGCTTTGGCAATAAAAGCAAAAACGCTTTCACATGGCAGCTCCCGGACGCAGGAGGAGTGAACTTAATGCATGAAGGACAAGGGCAGACGGTGCGACGTTTTCAAGAACGAGGATGCGACTACAGCCCAGCCAGCATACCTAGGTAGGTCCCATATGGGGAAAAGGAGGACAGACAATATGGGGTCCCACATGGGTTTGTCCGCGGTTTCCATGGTGGCCCCACATGGGTTTGCCCATGTAGGAGGTGGCCCTACATGGGCAAACCCATGTGGGACCCATATTGTCTGCCCTCCTTTTCCCCATGTGGGGCCCAACTAGCTATGCCGGCTGGGAGGGACCGAAAAGAAGAAGAAGAAAAAGAAAATAAAGGACACCCTTTTAAACTCGGCTGCTGTTGCCATAGTGACTTCACCCGGCACAGTTATGCAAAAGCTCCGCTTGTGGTGGCAAACTCCATAGAGCGATGGGCTGTAGCGATGCACAGGCTCACATGTGATACGGAATAATTCAAAAAAGGAGTTTTTATTGATTTACTTTTGATTTTCCTTTTAAAAGCGACGGCGCTTATTAAATGTTTGGAGCGCAGGCCTGGACGGATGCAGCACACGGCGACAGAATGCGATCATTGAGCTGGTTGAGGCTGTTATGTAACACTTCTTACACTCTCCCTCCCTCCCCCACTCAGCAAGGGCGAGGGAAGAGCTTATCTGCTGCCTCTCCATCCTCTCATTACGCATCAGCTGGACACACTGCGTTGCAAGGAATTCGCTGTCTCGTCGCAACCACAACACAAACACCTGTGTATTTTCTTATGATTTCACACAGACCTCATGCGTACTTTCGATTAGAACCTCTTCCTCATCCTTACAAACCCTGGATAAAACCCGGTGGAGCCAAATGTCCTGAGGAGTCAAACGAGATTAGATCAATTAGGTGTAATGGCAGCGTAAATACAGCCTGTCCTGAGTTCGGCCCCAGAGCTTTTCTCAGAAAACGTTATTGAGCGGTTGGCGTTACAAGGACAGTCCTGTTTAAATCTGCAACAAAACGTGAAACCCTTTTTCCTTCCAACTTTGCGCTTTGGCTGTAATGTGACGAAACAAGAGAGGCTTCAAAGGAGGCAGTGGAGCCATTTTTATACCAAACCTGCCACATTTTTTTTATTACAAACAATTGAATAGAGGTTTGTAACTTTGTCACTTAAATTAGGTCTCCCGGTTCTTTAAACCTTTCAAATGTATCAGAAGCGATATCCGATCAAGGACAGCCTGTGCTCTTCCACTGCAGCCCTGACCTGGACTCTTAAAGGTCACAGCGTCACTCACAAAGGGTTTGACCCACTATAGCCGGACGGATTTGCGTCTCAACAAACCAAACGTGGCTCACCAGTGGAGCACATTGCAGTTATCAGACTGGATAACAAGAGAAAATGGAGAGATATAAGAATGAAGTGTTACCTATACACAGCACATTTTATTCTTAGAGTCTTGAAAGTACTTTGTAATATGTTCCTTATTCACTCATTCACACTCACTTCTGAGGCTTGACATGCCAAAATGTACCGAGGTAATAAAAATGTAATAACGCTTTTTTTCTGACTTCTAGGAATACCTAGAATACATCTAGGAATACATGATGTAGATGGATAAAATAAACTTGCGTCCTTATCCAGTCTTCTTTGTCTTTCAGTTCAAGATGTTAGGAACATTTTAGCCATTGTTCTGTAACTGTATATGTAAATACCTACAAGTGCATCGATTTTTAATAAGACCAAAAAAAAAAAAACAAAAAAAAAAAACACATTTGGACGTATTCTCTTGTCTTCCCCCATTTTTAAGAGCGAGTAACAGAACTGGGTTTCTATTTTGCATATCTGCTAATTAAATGCTTAATTTAATTAGTGCAGGCTTAAAAAGTAAACCGGTTCTACCACATGCATCATGTTTGCTTACACAACACATGTAAGGGAAAGTTATACAAACCAATCGCTATCAAGCACACGCTAAAAAAATACAGTAATAATAGATATAGATATATACCCTATTATGTTTACGGCCTAATTTGTCCCAGGGCTCATTAAATCTGCCACACGCCCAGGGCGAGTCGATCCCTGTGACTCTGGTGTACCAGCAATGTGACACGTTGTCGTAGTGCGCTAATGACCTCTGCACTCTGTTGACACAAGCCCTCATCTACTTATGAGCTGGTTTTCTTTTTCTTTTTTTATTTATCTAGTTCTTCATGCAGACAACAGATGCGCCTGTGTCTCCCAGAGCAGATGAGTTGCCTTCGTGCAGCCGTCTGCCTCAGACCAGCTGGCGATGGCCGAGACCGGCTGAGGCAGGATGAAGCGGCCTGGGGATGGAGGGAGGGAACGTCGTCACCAGCCTCGTGCTGGAACAGTCCACAGTTTCTGACTGCAGTAAAAAAAAAAAAAAACCTCTGGGATAAATGCCTTAGAGATATGCCACATTAATGGGAGATTGAAGTTTTAACCACCACGCCTGATCAAAATCAGCCAAAACATTATTTGTTTGTGTTTTGTATGCATATATTTGGGGCCTGTATTATTATATTTGATGGATTAGAGAAAATTCACAATAAATTAAAATTCTTGTTTTAAGAAATTATTAAAGGGGAGGTATTGTGTATTTTCCAGGCACCTGGTGTCATTTTATAGCACGATTCAGTTCTTGCAACGTATCAAACGTAACTAAGAAATTTGACTTTGCAATTTGACGCCTGGAAATTGACCTCCGTCTCTTTAAGAAGCTCCTACTCTTTCCGACACTCCACGTTCACAGTACACCACAAAGATGCTTCTCATTATGCCGTTTGCAGCCGTTCTGGTAGCACTTTACTCGACGGGGTGTGTATTAGACTGACATGACGCAGTCATAAACATCTGGTACGAACACGAAGACGTCTTCATGAATGTTTAAGACCGTTGTCACGAAGTGTCATTCGGTAAATAATGACACTTTTAATGCAAAGTTGCTTTAAAAGTCACATTAAAAGTGTCAACTTTGTATGACCCTTTACTGCAACGTTGGCACTTTTAATGGACTTTTAATGCAACTTTGCACTAAAAGTGTCGATATTTACTAAACGACACTTCTTGACAACAGTTGTAAACATTCATAAAGACTCCTTCATGTTTATGACATATTTATAGAACAGATATGACGTGTCAGTCTTATGCACAACCCTTCAAATAAAAGTGTTGCCGCTGTCCTTTGGAGCGTTGGACTGAGAAGCAGTTCTTATAATAATAATAATAATAGTTCCACCAGATGTTTGCTAATTGCTTCTGCTAGTCTGGAGGAGCATGAAAGAATCAGAGCATCGCTCGAAGTGTTTCTTTTACAAGTGTGTAACATAATAATAGGATGTAAAGCTAAAAAAAAAAAAGGCAATTTCTGATGTTTCCCCTCTAAAGCTGCCGCACAATCTGCTTAAAGACCATATCAACAAGCTCAAAATTAAAATGATATTCATAGACGATGAGGTGTGTGTCAACGTTTGTGAATGCAAGTTGGAGGCATTTGGTCTATTTCTTAAGTCTCTAAGTATGTGAGGCACGAATTAATCTGGCATCACAGACTCGCTCCGGTTTCTCCAGCCTCACACTGGGAGAAGATTTGCATTAAATTTGATTGTTGCATTCAAATCTACTGAATCTTACACACTTAACAAATAACAAGACATGCTGCTACCACAAAAAAAGTTTTAATTCCCCTCCAACAAATTGTGGACAACCCGGGAAAAAACAAACAAGGGAGAGGTATCCAACCATTTCAAATAACAATATTAATCAATATCGTTATTTTAACATTAACAATATGGAATGTACTAGTCTCCATACATATTCTTTTTTAAATAAATATCTCTCTATGAACTCAGATTTGTTTCGCTTTCAGAGACGACGGCAGGATGAGCATGTAGAAGAAGAACCAAAAGCCGTTTCTCTCCTCACACTTTCTGTCCTCTGATTCTCCCCGTTTCGGGTCGAACACACACTCCCTTTTCAGAGCAAGTCCGCGCGAGCGCAGGTGTGTGTGTGTGCAAAATGACACTTTCTTTGGAGATGTGACACGAGAGACACTGAGACGTTTCAATGGCTTGGTATCCACAGTCGTCCCGCCTTTCCTCTTATTAGTTACTGGGGTTAAAACGGGACGTTCACAAAGACGGTTCTTTGCTGCTGCTCTTGGTTGGCCGACAGTCCCAACGGTAACACCGAAAAAATAAAAAAAAGCACCAATGGTGGAAACAGGAAGAGGTAAAGAAACGACTGCAGCGCTAAAGCCGTCCGCTGAGTCGGCAGCTTGGAGTCTGGATGTGTTTTTCCTCTCACTGCTCAGTCTGTGTGCAGTGGTTCTCCAGCTCAGAGATGATGGTGATCAGGTTCTGGATGCCGAAGATGTAGCCGCTGTCCTTGCCCTCGTAGACCACGCTGTCCTCGCGGTAATGTCTGCAAGTCGTGTGAGCAAAGTCAATCATTCTCACATCCACCGCCGGGCTGCGGAGGTCCGAGCGGGACTGGCTGACGCTGGAGCTCCCACTGCTGCTGCTGCCGTCACTAGACGGCGCCGGGCTGCGAGGAAAGCCGGACGCGCCCTCCGTCTCGCTCTCCTCCTCGTCCTCTTCCTCGTCCATTTTAGGCTCAGCTTCCACCTCCTCCTCCTCGTCCTCTTCGCCTTCAGAGAGCCCGTCTTCGGTGCCGGCAAAGTGTCCTCTGCGCTGCGCCCCGTCGTAGATGATGAGCAGGGAGCTGGAAAAGAAGCGGTACGAGTCGCAAGACTCCAGGGTGGCCTGCATCTCCCTGAGCCGGCTCAGCACCGGGGAGAGCAGCTCCCGCCTCAGCCGCTGGCCGCTGTGGAAGAACTTGAACAGAGCCTCTTTGAATTCTGCCACGGTCAGCTTGTAGCCGTGGGACTTGCTTATGAACATGAGCTGGCCGGAGTCGGCGTGGTACACCTGCAGAGATTCAAAGATTTTAAAAGAAGAAGATTAGAAAATTTAAAGAAAATTGCTTCCTGATTCATCGCCTTAAAACCGGACCTCTGTCTCTTTAAAATCTCCTGCTCTTTCTGAAACTCCGCCTCCAAGAAGCTCAGAGGAGGAGCTGCGCCTCAAAGGCGGGGCTAGGTCCAACGAGGCGTTTTACACAGCTGAATGGTCGCTATGGGATACTAAAGGATTTCTCCAACATACATGAAAGAATCAAGGCAACATTCTTGGTATGTTCTGATGATGGAATAACATTATTTAAAAAAAAATCAATTTTAAATAATACTGTCCCGTTAAAAAAATAAAATTAAAACAGAAATGATTATATCTAGATATTATCTAGATACTATCTGCTTCTTATAGTATCTTACAGTTTCAAGGTGAGATAAGCTCAGCGCCTGCTGGTGGCAGGCAGGGCCGGACTTGGAACAATAAGGGCCCCGGGGCTAGAGCGAGTTTTTGGTGCCCTATCCCAGGAAATAATATCTTTTGATCGTTCAAATTACAGAACATTTGAAGGTTCCAAATAGATTTAAAACCCAAATTTTTTAGCTGGTCCCAGAAATATGATTATTTACAAATATTTGAGTGTAGTTTAAATGACATAAATAAAACTACAACAATATTTTGATAAAAACACCACATGCTAAGTGAGTCTTGCCCCTAGTGGCAGGCAAAAAAACAAAAAATGTAAAAAATTAAAAATCAATGAAGTAGTGGTGTCATTTTTTTAACAGCAAAAAACAAAACAACAAAACATAAACAAGTATGAGTATTCCCACCTGCATGCCACTGAGGCGGACCCCTATGATGACTGTTGTGCTCTGCTGGCACTTGCGGATGCGCACGGCCTTCTTCTCCTCGGAGGTGTCGTCTCCGTGCTGCCGCGTTCCCATCTTCAGGTCCAACACGCACGGGATCGTGTGCCGCCAGGTCAGGTTCTCCAGCAGGATGAACTCTGAGACGCCAGGTTAAGAAGGGTGTAGCTGTACAACATAATGCCTGAATAAAAAATAAAAAGAACAACTTGCGCGCTCGCTACTCCGCTTGTCGATAAAAAGACCACAACCGGAACATCGGGTCGCGATATTATCAAGTAACTGATGGTAGCGACGGTGTAACGCATCCTTCATGCGAGGAAACCGATAAGAGTATTGAATAGTGGGGTTCAGGTACAAGACGAGGCTACGGGAACATGCAGTATTGCGCACAGACGTTTTCGGGGGTCGGTACTCGGGGACAAATTGAGGGCACCTTGTGTGGCTCGTGGATCCGCCGGCGGGTTTTTGACAGCGCCTCCTGCACGACTCGCTAAATCTGACTGCCATTTTCCAGACACTCACACAAGAAAATAGTAAATAGTTTTGTCTTTGATGTAATCTTCCATTAAAACAACACAAAAAAAAAAGTCAAAGGGAGACGCAAGCCGATAATTTACAGCGCTACGCACTGTAATAATAATATAAAAGATCTCAGAAGGGCACTTTTTTGTATTCTTCTCCAAAGAACTAAAAGCTCAGCACCGCCCGGCATCGATCAGAGCCGATCTGGGAAACCTGGAGGCATTGAAGGATACTGTACTGGTTGTGGTGCTTGGCGTCCTCCTTCATGCGCTGCAGATGCTGCTGCTGACACTTGAGGATCAACGGGTTGTGTTTGAGCTGCGGGGCGGCGTTACTGTGGCTGTGCTCCAGGCTGTAGTGGAGCACTTCCGCCTGCTGCGGCTGCTCCATCTCCAGGTAGTCCTGCAGCGAGTGCCACCTGAGTCGAACAAGGAGTTTAGGGTCAACCGGAGACGGAGACATTTCGCGGTAACTGCGTGGGGGTTTAAGATTTGACGGTCTCACCTCTTGCCCTGGTCTTTCCGAAAGCGGTGGCCTCGGCCGTCCTCGCTGAAGATTTCACTTTCCAAAATCTGCGCGGATGTGACCATTTGGCCCCGGCGGAGCATCTTCCTCTTGGGATCACAATCAGCGGAGGGGTCTTTGTTTTCCACGTCCACAGGCGGGTCGCTGTGCAGGGGGTAGGCGATGAGGCAAAGATTCCCTTCTTCATCCTCCTCGAAGCTGACTGACACAACACCTGAGATGGGGGGGGGGGGTGACAAATAAAAAGAACATAAACATTCTTGATCTGCTTCAACAGGTCATGCATTCAATAATAAATAAAATAGAAAGAAATACAAGTTTTTCGTTGGTTGACCGGTTGGAAACTCAAACGTCTGATACTTTCCCGATCACTAAACACATCTTTGTGAGCTCCAGGTGTCACTGACAGAAACACTTCTCAGTGCGGAGGCTGTTACGAAGTGAAGCAGCTACGGATGACTCAAAGGTCGGCTGTGAGTTTGAGTTTATCTCAGAGGATGCAGAAATACATACTGAGACATGCCTGTAAAAATAGATTAAAAAAATATAATAGAGCTCATTTTCACAGAGTTCTCAAATGTTCCTCGTCTGTAGAACAGTAACCTCGGGACACTTGTGTATTTTCACAACATCCCAACTCTGCTTGTATCATAAACAGCTCCAGCCTTTCACAATCAGCACGGAGGCTCAGATAAGGCTACAGAACAGGTCATTTACTGGGGAAATGATGGTAGAAACAAGCATAAGGTCGAGGGATTGAAGGAGTTCAAGCCAAGGTTATGAAGTCTTGTTGCTGTTTGGAGGCGAGTATTTAAAGACAGTGATGCATTTGTGATGTCCCATACGTGCAACATTCAACAATTCTCAGCAGAGCTGCACGGAAGATTTCCTTAGACGGCACACAGGACGATTGGACGTGGTGGCATTGAAGTTCTTCAGATTGTCTTGTACTTATTTTGTTAAAGACCTAGAACCTGATTAGATCAGACCAGATCTAATCAGCAGGTGAGAAGTTTCTTTTCTAAACTCTGGTTTAGGTTTTCTGTGCCTTTCGCCCAGCAGCTTGATGGGTTTTTGTATTGCCAACACACTATGGCTCCCACCTGTCCCCCCTGACTTGCCTAATTTATTACAAACAGTAATAAACCACAGACAGGTCCAGCCGGCTGCCAGCTATGGCACCCTCTTGTGGAGAAACGTAGTAATTTTTGTCAGCCTTTTAAAAAACATCACTCCTGTAGTTGTAGGAAGTGCCTCACAACAACCTACTGATCCATCACTCATGCAGGACATGCATCGGCTCATAAGATGTTTGAATTAAATACATTTTAAAAAATTCAAAGTCATGCAGATAAGCCAAAAAAATAAAAAAAGGAGTGATGCGTTTAAACGACAGTTGCCGTGTAGGCTAGGAAAATGCTCACTACCTCTATACTGTGGGGTGAACTTCCTCATCGCCGGGGGAAGAGTCTTGTAGAACCGATACTCCCGGGGAATGAGGGGCTTGCAGATGGTCTGTTCCCCAAAGCGCAGGACGCAGCAATGCCCCCCCACCTGGTGCACAAAGGGCTCAAGCATCACTCCCTTCTCCATGTAGCACGGCTGGTGGTTCTGCTGCTGGTGCTGCTGCTTCTGCTTCTGCTCTGCATCCGTGGCCTCCTGGGCCTGAGCCTCCACAGCCGGACTCATCCTCCTCTGGCACTGACCACACTACAGCGGGCATTAGCCTCCTCAGGCACGCATGCACGAATGTGGAGGGGGCGTTGGAGGTTTAGTGGTGTAAGGGGGGTCCTCTGTCCTCTGTCTATTAGGGACGCTCACGGGCTGCGGATCTCCTGATCAGAAGTCCTTGTGAGTCGCATTGAGGTTGCGGATTGTTGCGAAATATTGCCACGGTGTCCTCGGAGGTCGATGCTGTGATGATCTGCTCGGCGCACGGGACTCTGCTGGTTCAAAACAAAGAAAAGAGGAAGTGGGGAGGAAGCGGGGCAGAGAAATCAGCTGATTTTTATTCCTCTCAACTTTCTCCCAGGCAGCCTTTGAAGCACAGAAGAAAGAGAGGAGCGCTTTTCAGAGTGCTGTGCCACGGATCTTTGCTGCTCCAGCAGACGGGACCAGCAGAGAGGTATCCTGCTCCGCTGCAGACTAAATGCTTTCTGACAGTTGAGAGCCTCTTCACCACTGGTAAAAACCCTCACAAGCCCTGATGCTCGGCCCGCCCCGACACCAGGAATCCACCAATCAGGAGCCTCCAAAGCAGGTTGTTGGGTGGTAACCCTTCGAGGTGAAGAGGCAAAGCAAACAAAGGCAGTGGCAGAGGAGTCTGGGGGAAGGGAGAGAGAAATAAAATCCAGAAGGGAAGCTGAAGCTCTACTCAGCTATTTCTCTGTTTTGTGATGGCAGGGTTTTTAAAGTCTGATAGGATAGGCAACATTGTTTTTCCAGAAAGACGGGTACAAGAAGACGATCAAAACAAGGAAATCAAAAAGGGTTTCCAGACCGCATCATATTTTTACTGCTAAAATCAGGTCCTTACACTTTTTAAAAACACAGAAACACATTTCTGGAGACTATAAGATTTGGGAAGCAACTAAAAGTTGCACCGGTTGAGTCCATGTTTGTTGCATTGACTGTGCTTTATTAATAAATTTGACTAAGAAATTTGCTTGTGACCTGAAAGAACCATTTTAAATGTGATCGGCCCTGACCAGTGGCCAGTCAGTTGGAAACACAGAAAGTCCTACACAGTCAGCAAACCAGGCTACCAAATTGCCCAGCAACAACACTCTTCCAGGCTGATGTCACTGTGGAAAGAAGACTCAAAACTAGAACATTCTCTGAATCCATCTGCCAGAAATGGAAAGAGTAAGACACAACTGTAAACCTACCGAGACAAGGCTGAACGGATCAGACATGCAAGGCTCAGGTGAGGGAATCTGTCCACAGGACAACAATTAGTGGTGCACTGCACAAATGTGATGTTGAAAGAAAACCATGAGAAGTCCCGTTTGCAGTTTGTCAGAAGCCATGTTGAACACAACAAACATGCGAAAGACAGCACTTGGATGGAGGAGGAAGGCCCTAGCGCTGTCAATCATCCCCATGTACACGCTTCTCAATGTACTGCAGGCAGGCCAAGGCACAGATCTCTTATCGGTTCATCTCTAACAGCAATGAAAAAAAAGACGCTGCTTTAAGAAGGAGAGTCGTGGTGACGCATGAGGTGGCTTAGTGCTTGAGTCCTGACCGGAGTGGAAACTATAATCCTCATCTTCAACCCTCCTAGCACTTATTGGCATAGATTATCTCAGCAGGCAAAAATAACGCCCGATCAAGTCAGTCATTGTATTTCTCTATTCAAGTAAACTCGTCTCACTGCTAATGCTCAAAGTAAAAAAACAAAAAATAAAAAATCTATAGGAACAAATAAAATACTGGGTGGTTAAATTTTATTTCCTAAATACATTTAATTGTCATGTTTTTATATAGATCAAACTCAAACTCAAAAGTATGTTATCAATTATTATTCCTTTTACGCTCATGAGGAAGTTACTTATTTTTAATAGGTGCTTCAGTGAGACTAACCATCTTGTCTGTAATGCAGTCCAACAGGAAAAGAAACTTAAGTGAAACTAAATATTTTCGTGGGGACAAGTGCTTTGTGTCAGATCCGTGTGCAGAGATAAAATGCGCCAAACGTCCAAGTGACGAGTCAAAACACAAGTTATATCCTGCAAAGATGAATAATGAACTCTTTATTAAATTTTAATTATTAAAATTAGTTCAACCAAACCAGTTAAGTTGAGAATCAGCAGTAGAGAATACCTTAGCTTAGCTTTGTTGCAGACAATTTCCAACATAAAAAAAAAAACAAAATTTCCAGCTTTACTGAAAAAAAGTTGGAAAAATGTTTGAAGTGTTGCAAAAACCCAATGTAGTGCAAGTAATTTCAGCTCAAGTCAATCAAACTTTCTATTTTGAAAACATCGTCAGGAAAATAATTTGCGTGACCTGGTAATAAACAGACACTTCCTGGAGCAGCTGAGCTTTCGTGTGAATGTGGCAGCTGCATAAAAAAAATGAAAAATTTTAAAAACATTTCAGCCATCGCCCCACAAAACATCCAAGCACCTAGACAACATTTCTCGATAAGATCGGATCCTGGCAAAACCAACAGGCCAGATTTGAAGCTGTACAGACAGTGAACGCACGAACGCACACGGAATGCGGTTTTGAAAACGGAACGTTCCGCTGGTTCATGCAACCGTAGCAGAAGAAAGTTACAACTCATTGAAAGTCGCAGGTGTTTTTACATCATGTTACCAACGAACCGGTTAAGAAAAACCAAAAGCAAATCACTTTCCACAGAAAGGGAGAAAAACAACGCTCTGAACAAAGTCTGTCACCGATGTCGTTGAGAACACACGTAGCGCTCATCTGATGTTATATATATGTATTTATAGCGTGATGTAAAGGACAAAGCTGATATCTAATTATAAAAATAAATCACTAGTGGAGGCGCGTATAGGTGAGACTGATAATTGTGAGCAAATTAATCAAGGTTGTAAATATTCCTGAAATTTCTAGAAAATATCAAAAGTTCTGATTTTTTTTTTTGCCAGAAATGACTTTCAGCCATTTTAACACATGGAATACTTCCATCCAAATAGAAAAATATATATATAAAAACAATGTTGTGGACAGTGTTGCACCTAGCTTGCCAGGTAGACACAGCCAAAACTGCTCAACAAGCATATCTGCCAATGTCTATTTCTGTGACATCCTATCAATAGCAATTAATCTGCAAAAACGAATGACCTCTACCTGAGTCTCAGAGAGCAGAACAGCAGGCCGGTGGGGAGGAAGGAAGGGTGAAGTCGGCCTTTTGTCCTTGTGAGGCCGGTGACTTCAGATCTGCAGAAAGCTAATATAGAAGTGGTGAGTGATTCTAGATGTAAAACAGGTGACAGACAAGGAGAGACAGGCAGAGAGTATCAAGTGCAAATTAATCTAAAGTATGATAAGCCCCACTGCTGTAATGGTTTGTCCTACAAACTAACTTTAACCTCTCATGTACAAAGTGCGTGTCCCAAATGCTACTCCAATAAATACGAGCTAAGTCCTGGATGTGTGTTTAAACTGGGATCTGAGTGAAGCAATGAAGCCAAATGAGGTGACGTGAGGTTGAATTTTACCTTTGAGGATTTACATTAAGGCCAACAGGAAATGGGTATCTGCATGTACAGAACCCAGAGGAGACTGCACATAGAAATCACACGCCAATAGATGAGAAATATGGGACACGGAGCGACGCGGCGTACCGTCGCTGTCCCTGCTCCTGGCATGGCTGCAGTGGAAAAAGGCTGAACTTACCTACGCGGATGTTTGCGGGGTCATTTCCAGACCGATCATCTCAAGTCACATCAACACAGATAAACCTGCTAACCAAATCCTCGTGGGTCATTAAACACCTAATCCTCCCTTCACTAAAAATACCACATGCCGTTGACAATTCAGGCCGAGGAGAGGCTATTTATAAAGAAAGCCTGCAACATGCCATAGGTACCAGACAAATAAACATGGGGATTACACGGGGAAGGAAACAATCCTCTGGCAACGGGGCGCAGACACCGAGGTACTATGGAGGTATCTAGTGGCCATGTGTGCAACGTGTCTTTGTCGCATATGCAATGGCATTTTTGAAAAGTATTACAATGTGTTCTTTTGTGCACTTGTCTCTTGTGTTGATAAATGAAGAAAAAATATCCTCTTGTGCCTGATAATGAAGCAAAAAAGCAAAGGATAAAAGACTAAAAATAGAGGGAATTTGAGCAGATTGAGACGAGTACAAATACCTTCACTGAGATGTTCTACTGCTACTAATGTACATGCTGCTTTTCGAGCACATTAAGATTACTGTTGTAGAAAAAATATGTTTTGTATTCCTTGTTCATGTGTGTGATTTTATACTTGTATCATGTTCGAAATAAATACATAAAATAAATAAATAAATAAAATAAAAATATGTGTAGTACAAGGAAGGCAGAACCTGATTAAAAACAAACTCAATCCAAACATGAACCTTTGCATGTGACAGAGTAACACAGTCAAATGCATTGTAAGAAAGTTTCTTTTGCCATTAACACGAGGCCAAACTTTGTTTTTCGCTAAGGCGTTTCCCACTCCTAGTAGCTCCATAGGCAAAATAGCAGCATTTGTTACATTTGGTGCAGTTTGTTTTCACTCTGCACAGTGCGCAGTGCCACCCCTCACCTATGATGGCGCTGCACCAAGAACCACTAATGGAAACGACACAAAAACCTCTGAAAAAGACACTGAGTGCAACTTTCTTCTGTCTTAGGAAATGTAAATAATAATGGAGTAGTATCACATTTGAGCAATTGCAGGATTTGTATTTGGCAAAACACCACAAGCCATTTCTCTCGCTAGCGCTTGACTCGCACGTTTGTTTGGGTTGCAATCTACCCAGAATGCCCTGCGCTGTAGTCTGCTTCCTGCTCGGGTTCGCTTGGCATCCACATATGTGTTCGAACTGCACCAGAGCTAACCGAAGTGAAACGTTTTAGACAGACCAGAGTTTACTGATTTGGACAGCAAAGTTTGATTGCGCGTTCACACCTCCCCATGTGAACCAGACTTTCTAATCAAACAAACTAGATTCTGTTTAAAGAAGACCAAGCAGGGCTGGTGTGAATGCACCCTTAACTACACCTGAAATGAAAGGAACATGTGTAATACTGCAACTGGGGATTGATATTGCTATGTTTCATTTCATTATGTCCATTAGCCCATGCCTATACAGATCTAATATTTAGTTCTGTAGAAGCAAATCTAAATATTAAGGACAACAATAACATAAAAGTCTCTTTTTCTTGGGCCCCAAAATGGCTCCTGTTGGGTTGAAAGAAAATTTATACAAGAAGTGGATCCTATGCATTTAAATAATACGTTCAAAGAGGAGTGTCAATGAAAGACATGGAACCAATGTGCTTTACATCGCTTCTCTGTTTTTCTCCCAGTATGCAACAGCAGCCAGAACTGATGATTGGACGGCGAGTTGTGGGCCGTACATTCTTTACAGCTAAAGATTTACTTTTTACTTTTAAATCTTTAAAAGATTTAAAGCTGTAAAGCCCTACAACTGTGGAGGAAACCGGGATGGGAATGTCATGTGTCCAGGATTTGTCCAGTGGCACATTTTTATTTTTTGCAGTCATGCACACACTCACTCAGAGCCTATGATGGCTGCAGACCAGAGACAATGCAGTTTATCAGCTTTGGTTTGGCACAGAACTACTTTTTGGGAAAAGCTTGAAAGCAAAAATGTTGAATATGAATAAAACTAACAAAAAAAAAAAAAGTCCAGCAATACCAGCTTTGCCATGAAACACTGAACCCGGCTTCACTGGGTTGTTTTTATGTTTCGAGCCTCATACGTGTCTTGACCCGGCTGATTTTATGTTGATCTTGGCTGGGCCTCTAAGCTGCAGCTGGACAAGGTCAGAAGGGACTCACTAACCCACACTTTTTAGTTTCCTGGAACTTCAGCACAGTTGGAATAGGACGGTCTCTTCTTAATCCCTAAAATCACTTCAGTGTTCAGTGAAAGACAACATTATGAACTCCTAAAGGAAAACACTATATTAATCAACAGTTTGACACAAGAGCGGAACAATAAATAACACCTGACTATGAGGTAAAAAATACAAATAAAATGTGTTTTTTCCTATTTTACAGCAATCATAAAACAACAAGCTAACAAAATGAACATGTAATGTGTTTTAAATCAATGCCCTCTGATTGACTGGTTGGTGTGAATAAAGACAGGCTCTCACAGGTCAAAAGGTTAAGTCAAAAAGCGTCTTCTTTCGAGCATCAGAGTACGACAGAGAAATTGGTGACAAATGATACCTGTGGACACATGTGAGGCAGAAATATCAGACCAGTGCCTGAACCAATTTCTAACTGCATGCATGTTACGCACGCGTTCTAGTATTTCTAAAGATAGGGCACTTAACATAGTTGCAAGCCAACAGCACTCAATTGCTATCTCTTAGCTTTACATGCGGCGGATGGGGCGACGTTTGCTTTTTAAAGCCAACACTGAGGATGAAGGATGCAAAGATTGGCAGAGACCATTTGTGACACAGAAACCAAGGGTCAGGCATTGATGTAGGGTTAGGGTTAGGGTTACTTAAGTTTCAGACTGAAACATTAAGGGAGATAAGCAAACACTAGGATAAAGAATTAAAAAAAAAAACATCACATCACATTGTTTTTCTCGCTAATGCTCCATGAACTCTGGAGTGACCCAGAAACAGAAGGTGAGCCTCCTTCCAGTTTATATTTTGCTCGCATTGCCTAAACAGAGCAAATGAGCAAATATAGGCTGCAGCTGGAGGTAATGCTGGTGGTTCTACAAAGTATTGACCCAGCAGGGTTGCATTGAAAAAGCACGGTAGACCGTTTAGATTTTTATTGGTAAAAAAAAAAAAAGTGTATCCTTTTCCTTCCATTTCTTCTTCAGGGCGTACTAAGGCACTTTGCATTGCCTAGAACCCTGAAACAATACATTCAAGCTGTTTTTGGCCAAACTTCAAGCCTCAATAAGGCTCAATTTTATGCGAGACATTGAGCAATATTTTGGGGAAAAACTGACCGGGTCAGCATTCTCAGTCGCATGCAAAAGTAGAAATGCATCTTTACTCCAACTTTAGACCAAGACTGGAACATTCTCTTAAGGGAAACTACAAATACATAAAGATGTGAATCTAAGGAAAAAACAAACCAATCAGGCTGCCAGAGTATGTGCTTTTCCAGCCACAGTTTTACTGCAGAGTTTCATAAATAGCAGTTCTAATACTATAGATCTATTTTGGACGTGTGCACGCTTGTTTTTGTCAGCGTAGTGAGAATAGTATCCTTGACGTGTCCTGAGTGTCATCATGCAGAATGGCACGTGAGACGGGCTGCGCGTCCTTTAGCAGGTTGGCACGTCTCTCCCGCCAAATATAAACACACACACAACGTCTCCCACAGGCAACACACTTTATCGCACACTCTAAAAAGCTTGGGACTCATAAACACAACAGTTTCCCATTAGTAGAGCTCCACATCAAAGCGTTTAAGCAAACAGTAAAACAGCAGCGTGCGGCCAAACATACTGACCCAAAAAGACCCGGGTCAACTCAGCGGGGACGACTCAACGTCAAACCGTGATCATGTCTTTATAAGGACGTGATGGAGACCAACTCTCTCCCTTAAACAATTAAGTTTGAAAAAATATGAAGAAAAAAATATATATAAAGTAGATAACGCCAAAAGAACAATAAGGTGGTTTGAAAACATGTGCGACCTGTTCCAGGTCAGACCGGGAGCCGTGTAAATCCTCGGCTTGAAACTTCATATCATTAAATTAAAAGTAACATAATCAATGCAGCAAAAAAAAAAAAAAAAAAGGTTTCAGCCAGGACACCTAATAACGTAAACCAACACAGCGTGAAGAAAGCCCCGTCTTAACCCCGGGTGACCGATGCCCAGATGAATATTAATCACTGGAAAATAGCCCCACACGTGCAAATGCCTCCATGTGGAGTACAGTTACAGCTAATTAGAGACCTACTTCTGACTTTCCTCAAGTTCAGGAGGCCACTCTTTATAGGCAAAGGTACAAGAAAGCACATAAATAAAGACAGAAAAACTCCGAGACCGCCAATAGCATGCAGAGTGGCTCTTCCTGGTTCTTCATCTGTAGTACAAGAAACAAACTTTCTTTTCACAGGAACTTAACATTTTTGACAGCAAACTGATTTCTAAGTTGTCATATTTAGTTATTAATAATTACAGTGTGCAGTGTTATGTAAAATCAACTTTTTTGAGCTTTACATCACAACGTAACCATTCATATGTGCCAAACGCCTGGAGGGACAGAGCTCTGCCTTCGAGACGCAGGCCGTCCCTTCACACTAGTCATCAGCAATTAGCAAACACCTGGTGGAACTGCGCCATGCAAAACTGGTAAAAACGTCGTTAAAGGGTCAATACGCCTGATGGTGGCGTTTCGGAAAGAGCGGGAGCTTCTCAAAGAGACAGGCCCGATTTCAAGGCCTTAAATTACAAAGTCGAATTTCTTTTAAGTCGTATTTGATACATACAGCAATATAACAACTGATGTTCACAAAGTTACTTGATTGTGCTACAAAACATGCGGAAAATACATAATATTGCCCCTTTACTTGTTTTGCCTACGTTCCTCCACGAAATGCGGAAAAGCTCCGCCAATATGGAGGTTTTTGCAAGTCACTGTTTGGCACCAGAATGCTTCTTCTTGTCTAAGCCCGAATGACCGAGAACGGTACTCCACAGTGACTCTGCAGACCACTGGAAACAAACCATCCCGAGAGTGTAGCAACACTCGTTGTGTCACTGCGGCAACAAAGAACGGTTAAACACAACAGCTTCCCTATTTTGTTTTGTAGGCCATTTAAAAACTTACCTGCGATTTGCAGAACTGTGGGCAAGAACAACAAAACTTGTCCTACGGGTTTATTGGGAATGTGAAAGTGAATGTTGATTCCACGTTTCCGTTGAACTCGGTTCATATCTAACAGCGACTAAATCTGCCTTGAAGGAGCAGAGCTTGTTTTATTGGCAACTCATAAATAGGCTTGAATTAAAAACTCGTAGACCTTTTCCCCTGATCAGGAATTGGGGAGGAAAAAACAAAATGCTTCATGATGAACAACTGTGTGAAACTGAAAAGAATCATTTTGAAATATGTCGAAGCAACCTACAGACAAGCCTGATAATAAAACGAATAAACGACGAAGGGGACGTGATCAGCATCAAACACTTTGAGTTCCTCCACTTCTGCTGGATGCTGTAAATTTACCAGCTCATTTTCCTCTAAAGCTTCCCAGGCTCCATGTGTACAAAGCAACTTTTGTTTACCAGAATTGGTGTAGATTATCTAGATGCATGTATATTGGCCTACATGTTTAGTAATCCGAGTCAAACACTTCAAAATACAGCAGAAACAGACTGTTTTAAGAAATGTCTAAGATTATGTTGGAACATAATGAATTACGAATTTAATGATAGTACTGGAAAAAGGGAAAAAGATATGAAGTTGTTTTTTTTAATTGATGTACTCGGAAATAATACTGTGATTGTATGCTTTCCTCATATGTCCAGCATAACTCATGCTGAGTGATCTATAGTAGGGCTGGGATCAGCGTGAGTAGGAATGTTAGCTGCTATAAAGCACTGCCAGCGCTTTTATTTTCTTCTTCTTTTTGCCAGATCGACGACTCGTGAACACGTGAGGAAGAGCGCACATGTTGGGGGATTACAGAGAAAGTCTCCTAGGACTCTTCCCCCCCTTGAGATAAAGTATGCACCCTGTGCTGCACTAATGCAGCAGTTTTTTTCCTTCGCCATCAATTTGCCAAGTGCACATCAGTAAATGCAGCAGCATTTATGCATCAGAACAAGCACTTCATCTCTTAATCTGACTCAGTCCAGACAACGCTTCGTACACAATAACTACGATTTGAGACCAAAAAAAAAAAGAATGTTCTTTGGGATATTGTATGATCTGCTGAATCCAACGTAATCTCCAAAATGCCAATGGACAACATTTTAATTCTCCTGGTCCTAATCCGTCCAAAGACAGAGCCGTGTACCTGCATAACGAGCATTTGTTGATAGATCAGGAGGGCCATGCAGAGACTGCTGGATGGACCGAGTACAGAACACCTGGGCCTCAAAGAGAGAAAGAAGGATATGGAGCCAAACTGGGACTATAAAGTTTGCTCAAAAAAAAAAAAAGGGACGAAATTGAAAAAAATAAAAATAAATAATAACTGAAAACATTTTTGGAAAGTGAAAGAAGAAGAAGCTTAAAATCTGAAAAAGAAAATCTGAAGCTCAAGAGAAATCTTGAATCTGAAGAGATGTTTTGTACATTTTTTTCAGTTTAATTTTTTTAAACAAGAACACTAAAGTGGTCTAGTTTGCAGATCAACTAGAACAAAATGAGCTAAAAAGGTTTAAAATTACAATTTACCTTAAACGTTTCTTATGTAACATCTAACTGCGGCTACAACTTTCACATTTTACATGTCACATTTCGCAGCACAAGTCTTGACCCAGTTTTTATTAAGCTTGGTAAATATGTCAAATTTTATTAATTAATTTATTTAATAGATTGATAATAAAATTGGAAAGTAATATCTTTACACTTAAACAGTCATCTCTGACATTGTAGTTAAACATTTACATTTCAATAAAATTTAAAAAAGTAATTTTTGAGAACAAGAGCTTTCGCAGATATTTTTATTGGAGATTAAGTCAGACAATCAATATTTAAAATGCAGAAAACGTCTCTGAGTCAAATGTCTTTTCTTCAATTTTACTGTCTATTCATATAGCTGTAGTTCTCAAAACGGTGAAATATCTTGAAACATAAACGGTGCTGCATAAGGTGTCCTTATTCTCCCACATGTCTGTGTAGTGGAGCAGGTATGTATAGTTTTGACCCTGTGCAGATTTTGACAAATTAATCAAAGCAAATTTACAGAACTTGGCCAACTTCTTGTTTTCCAAATTAAAGTTACTGTGTCAAATTCACCACTAAAAGCCTAAAATTACAATTAAAACGACACCAAGATATAAACATCGAGATATAAACCTCTCGATGGAAGAAGATCTGGACTGAAACAAAACTAAATTCTTCCTTCTATTTCAGTAACATTGTAGTGTCTGCCTTAACAGAGTACATTAGTATTTTTGCCATGAGAGAGCTTCCAAAGTGCATTTCCCTTAGCCCTCTCAATGAGTCAGTGACCAATTTAAAGGAAACCTTCTTTGGCTTTCATCCCCTGCAGTTGGAGCACAGCATGTTCCTTTAAGCATACTGCACAAAACTGTCTGATACAAAGAGCGAAAGCCGTACGCATAATCAGACAGTCAGGCACGCACAAAGATGCAGAAAGCTGCCGGAAACAACAATTTCAGAGTAAGAGAGCTCTGATTGTCAGGATGATGATGAATTTTCTTTGCACTCAGATGATGTGCGTGGACTGAAAAAGCAAATGACTGGTCCTGCCCTGGTAAAAAAATACATTGTCGAGCTTTTGACTCGATATCTAAAGGGAAACGGCCCCTCTTAGTGGGGGGTCAAAATGGGTACCAACAGTGGTGGGACGAAGAGATGTCAGCCCAGAATAGCTGGCGCTCCCAAAATCTGCTCCAAGAGTCCAGTGATGGTGAGAGCAGAGCTATATATAAGCTCAGTAATCCTCCAAACAAAAGGACACTTTATGGGACTGTGCTTCAGAGATAGCCCGCTATGAGGAATGTAGGTGGCAGAGGTCCAAAATGTCTCAACAGCCAACCAGTCATATCCTCATGCCTTGGAACTCTGTCAATGACAGACACCGCAGTCTGATTATCTTCTTATCTGGTTCCCTTGGCACGGGCAACCCAAAAACAACCTGACGATGGCCTTTAAAGGACTGTGCTTCATTTTTTATGCCTCTCAAAAGAGCGACTAAGCAGAAAGTATAAGCCGGTGAAAAGATTATGATGTACAATCTCAGGATTAGAACCTGTCACACGTTCCATGACTGAGAGATGTTGACGGGCTGGTAAGTCCCAGACGAGAAGGGCAACGATAGCTCTGCTGGCACTGGCTAAGCGCCTGAATCATTCAGGAAGGTCAAACAGGTCCTGTCGGCTCCAGGGCTACATCATTATTTGATACTTGGGCCCCGAGACTTCGGCATGGTGTAACTTTCTCTCTGCAGCACAAACCTTTCATGGCTTAGTGATATAATATAAAGTGAGGACATCTGCAGGCGCAGCGAGCGTCCGAGTATGCAGCAGGAACAGCCGCGATGCATGATCTATCTGTCTGATGATCTGGCGATTATGTTGCTCATCAAAGTCCGATCCAGATAATAACACTAAATACCAACCGAGTTGAATTTGCCTGACCTGGTTCTGTCACGTCGCCTTCATTCAGATATGTGTGAAACGTGGCCATGGGTGACAAACAGGTTATGACAGGAGCTGCATTCCCATTGAATTTCACATCACACGAGTCATGTAGTCAACAACCAGATGTTACTACAGGAGGAAAAGATGAAGGAGACGACGGGAAGTGGGAGTAGGACTATGGTGTGGCATGTTTTTGAAAGACCGGGGCCGGGAATCAAACCCAGAACCTTCTTGCTGCAAGGCAACAGTCGCAACTGGTAGAGACCAGTTGCGACTGTGCAGCCTACAATGAGTCCTAAGAAATCAAAATTCATTAAATCTTCACAAGCTTTGCCCAATGAGCCAAGTTACCAAAGACATTCCTTTAGTAGCATCTTCTGCAACAGTGTAACATTATTATTATCGTGATCCCACAGCAAAATTAAAGGTCTGTTGCTCTTTAGTGAAGTGAACTATTGGACCAAAGACAGTCTCATATGTCAGAGCTGGATATGCTCTTGGGGAAACTGTTGGAGGAGGATCCCAATATTTTTGTTGCAGTCACTGGAACCGATGGTGAATGTAGTTCCTGGAACTCACTTCATGTTCCCCCAGCACAAGAGGAACATGAAGTTACAGCTTTTGGAGATTGGTTCCTTTGGCGATTGTTTGCTAATTAGTCGACCTAAATGTAACACTAGTGACATCAGTATGTTTTTTAAAATGAGACCTTTTAACTTACAAGAGTGTAAGCCTTAATTTATACATGTGAATTCATTCAATCTGATCTAAACAGATCAACTCACTTTTGAGAGATATAAGGTTCTTATAAAAGCATTTTGTAATGTTGTAAATCTTATAGAGTCAATCTTAAAGAAACTCTGCCTATCTGCCCACATAGAGCCCAAACGTCTCCGCCAATGTAAAATGTCTAGCTTAAGCCACATGATGCCACGTGTTTCGAGCTGGATGCAATGCAATATTAAAGCCAGGCCTGATCAACACCTGTGAGAGCGCGCATGCACGCCAGGGGAGAAGAAAATGAGACGTGTATGGGGAATATGTCGAGTAAAACCAGTCTTCAGTCAGAGGACAGCTCGTCATCGCCGATACGACCACCTGACAAATTTCCACTGACAGAGACACTATCACAGCAAGAAGGAGGCCATGCATACCAGTCAGAGGCCCTGTGACACATGGGGGAATCCCTTTGATCTAACATAACATGCAAGCGGTATGCATAGACCAACTAGATCAAGGGACATCCCAAAAGCTTTTACCATAACTAACTTGTTAACTAAACGATAAATGATCAGTTATGTTCTTAGCAGAAGAAAACAGACTTAGCAGAGGAAATCTCAAACTACAGGATGACATTAACTGAGGTAATCTTGTAAAAATGAAATACATCCAATGTTCTTGTTCCGTCTTCTTTTTTCCAAGGCAGTAAAACACAAACACTCCAAAAATGGAGCAGTTTGGAATATTAATTAGCTTTTTTAATGAAAGCAATTTAGTGCAAAGAATCTCCAGACCCTTAAAGGTTTTCTGGTGGCATATTTTTACAAAAAGACAAAAAGCAAAAATTATCCTTACCTCTTTGTCTTGCTGCTAGGCGCTCTCCTTGTTTTAAAGTTAGCAATCTCCAGTTTTATGTATCTCTTTTAAAAGTACTGATCTTGTTGTCAGAGCAACCGCTTATAATGAGGGATGGGACATTTATAAGTGCTATTGTATTTTAGACTGGCAGTCTTTCATGCGTTAGGTTCTGATGAAAACTGTGGAACATTTTTAATGCCATTTTCACTTAAACAATAAAAATATATATATTTTTTTTAATTAAAAGCATGGGTCAAAACATTAATCTCGGTAGTTGTGCCTTAATACATTACATTCAGTCATAAAGACAAAAGTAGGAGACTGGCTATCGACCAGCCCCTTTCTCCGTTTCACCTTATCAAAACTTGAAAACTCATCCTAGCCTTCCAGCTATTATTCTAACCTGGCCATTGTTTCCTACGCCTTCGCTGCTCCGTCTGGGCTTTCTCCCATGTGTTTCTTCCACTGAAGTGGATTCCTCCCTCCTTATGAATTTCAACCGAGACAGAAGAAGTTGTGAAACATGACGTCGACATTCTGTAGTTAGCAATTGCTAACGCTAGCAATGGCGGCGGGGAAGCCGTTCAGTTAGTGTTAGCCACGCTTCCAAATATTGAACTAACGGTAACGGCTATCTAATCCTGGTTATCACTTCTTTCTTTGGAAGGGAGGACAGCGCAGGCGACTTCCGGTAAGTTCCGGTCGAACTGGCGCATTATCTACGTCACGGCCAAACGTTCTCCCTGTTGCTATTTACGTATTCATGTCTATGGTCCCGTCACTAGTTGACCTTAACATTTCCTGTATTTTATTTTAGTAATTATTGTTTCATTGTTATTGGTGATATGTATGTGACAATTGTGTGTATCAGACATTTATAGAAATACAGAACAAATCATATCGGTTCACGCAACATTTAACAGCGATTCCATATTTTAGGGGACCCCATGCTCTCACGCTAACATTAGCCTTGTACCTAAAAAACAAGGCATTTTACATAATTTCATATGTATTAGTTATGTTTATCATACTCAATGGAGTCACTGTAAATTAACATGTTTGTCCGATACATGTTACCGACAGCATTTAAGCTAACCTTAGCATTTTGGATCATTTTAATTTATATACTAATGTTAGCATACTGAATGATGTCAGTAGCATGTGTGGTCACCAGCGTGTTCACTTACATTGACTTAATCCATTCAGTATGGTAAATATTGCTAATAAATATGAAATTATGTAAAATGCTTATTTTAGGTAAAAGGCTAATTTTAGCAGAATGGCTATCATTAGTATATTGAGTCACTAGCATGTTGATATTGCTTGCATCACTGAAGCTAAACTTAGAATTTTGTATGATTTTAATTTATACACTAATGTTAGCATACTGAATGGAGTAATTTTGTGTTAGTCAACCTATGTCCTACAGGTAGTGTCTACAGGCTAGTGACCCAATATGCTAAAGATTGCCATCCTGCTAACATTAGCTTTGTAAAATATATTTTTCTTTCTGGATCTGAACCCAGCGCCAGAGTCCCTTATGAAACACCATTACTCAGCTGCTATTTTGAATGAAGTGAGTTATCTCTTTGACAGATGGTGAGGAAACCACAGAGGCACCACCCATGTGAGAAATAAAAAAATGCACCTGCTCCAACACTTCCTGGCAGTGATATACACAGAGCAGGACGGCAGCATGTTAGAAAAACAATACTTTTATTGCACACTGTCCCCGCTCTGCTAACACACGGTGACTTTGTAACATCCTCAGCCCCGGCCGTTAAGCCCCGTGACTAATGTGAGCCAAAGCCAAGGATGTGAAATGTAGAAACACGTCGACTGATTGATGAGATGCATTTACGATGTTAGACCGTGGAAGTTTGGAAACAGTGCAGACTGGATGACTACAGCTGGTAGTGTCACTCCCTGAGGGATAAGTCAACCATCTTAATATGGCTTTAACCTTGCGAGGGGGGGAAGTGAAAGATACTGATTCCCTTTTTGCAACTCTGACCTGTTTATGAACTCCAGGTAAATTGATTCTGGATTAGAATCAGAGAACAGAGAGATCTGGGGTTTGCTCTCTCAAAAGCTCAGGTAGTCCACATTTAGGAGTGATTATTGGAAAAGCATTTTTTATAATCTTTTCCCCCAGAATCTCACCAAAGAGGAATCCAGTCAGATGACTGAATCATGTTCGTTTTTTTAAATTACATAAGCTTCCGAAGCCCAACAGGCACCATGGTTGCATTGTTCGTGGGAGAACAACAGCAAAAATCGCGAGTAAACTTCTGAATTGCCGCTTTGATATAATGACGTAGATCGGCACCCAGGCATTTGCAAAGGTCAGCGCAGTGCAGAGAAAGAACACTAGCAATAGAGACAACAACACCACAGATTAACACAGAGATGCAAGTCACCATGATGTCCTTGAACCTCGTTCAAGAAACATGGAGTGGGTTTGTTACTTTCTAAGCAGTCAGTCTGGGGAGACAAAGCCTGCTTTTTGTCTCAAAGGACAAAAGCGAGGTCAAGCTCTGTTCCCTTGGACAACCTTTCTTTGTCACATCGTGGTGGGTTACATAACAGGAGCTCCATAACAAGACTTGTTCACAAAAGTACTGCTAGATTTTATTTCTGTTTTATTAAGGCATTTCCTCAGATTTTGTTTGCATCTTTTTCATCGTATTGGGCCGACCGAGGGCAATACGATCTTGAGGAAGAGGATCTTGCATTCTCGTTAATTGCCACTGTGAGAACATTGTTTGTAACTGAACTCATCAACCAAATTTAGTTCCTGGAAACATTAAAGGAAGCTTCAGGCATTCCTTTGGTGACCAGGAAGAATGCTCGTCACGTTCATCGCCTTCTATGGTATCATCATTTGAATATGATTAAGATTAAATGTTTCCTCTAAGAAACCTGCAGTTGTTCCTTTATATACCAAATTAAGTTCAGTATATTTCTTTATTATAAAAGTTTTCTTAGGGAACCAAGCAGATTGGATTAAGTCTTTAACCTGCAGCATTCACCTGAACTGGATGAGCGACAGTAGACAATCGTTATTGTTGTGTTGTTGACTTTACACACTGTTGAACCAAAAATGATTGTAAGTCTTTTGTAAAAAAAAAAATTGGGGGAGCGAAAAATAAGTAGGAAAACACACATTTTTGTAATTTGTACAGAGAAAAGTTGCATATTTCACAGACGCACAACATAAATTATAGTTTTTACATTTCAACGGCGTAAAAATAACATTTCATATTTACAATTTTTACATCTAGACAAATTAATAGCTAATCGCTATTTTTTTTCATTTGGATGAAATCCAATTCTGTGTACAACAAACAAACATTATTTGGAATAAAATGGGAAATAACAGCTTCATTAGGATAATTAATTGTAAAAAGCGTTAGGTTTACTTGATTAAACTGTTTTTATTACAAAAATAGCCTGTTAAAATAAGACTTGAAATTTGCACAAAACAGAAACAGAACAACGGATGTAGGAGCACTTTCAATGTGAAGTAAAAATTAATAGCAGGAAAGCGATAACATTTCGACGTTTGCAAAAACTTTGCAGCCAAAACTGACTTCCAGGAAGGCCTGTGGACGTGATGTGAGCAGCCTGAGCTCGACTCGGTTTGCAGGAAGACACAGCCTTCAAGTCTTACTTGCTCGCTGTGTCGACGTTAACGCTGCTCCAGTTATGTAAGCCCTGAAACCAAATTAACCAGAGCGTCTGTGTGAGCTTCTTGGAAGTGGAGCAGTGCTCAACAGGGTTTTGATTAATTGGAGCAATAACATCCTCTCTCCATGCGCCCGTGCATCCGTCCGGCTTTATGGACCACCCGCCACTCGCAGGGTTCTCTTTGACCACCAAGACAGACTTGCTTTAGAGCTTGACCGACACCTACATGGCTTCTTTGAAACCTTCCAAGGCCAAGTGGAACAAAGCTGCCAGGAAACAGAGCTAAACACAGCGCAAAAAAAGAAAGAAAGACAGGAGGAGGAGGAAGAGGGGGAGTGTTGTGTAACACTCTGAGCAGGATGTTCAATGACGGTAAATTAGATTGCAACTAAGAAGAAATGGTGTTTGTTGGTCTAGAACTGAGTTTTTATGTATCATTTAAGTATCTTGACTACCCTCAGAAACAACTGTACTGGTAGAAACACTGATGGGGCTGAACTTGGTTTAAAATGTTTCTTTCTAGTCCTCTGCCAGCTGATCAACTTGGCTGCAGTTCATGAACAGCCAAACATATCTTAAATATTTTTTCTTGTCATTTCTAACAGACCGTTCATGAAAACAAAATTCCTGCATGCAGAAGACAACTATGGACAGAGGTCAACAAATCCAGCACCTTGCAAAAGTATTTACGCCGGTAGAATATTTGCACACGTTTCACACTACTTCAATCAATTCAATGTTTTTTGTGTGATTTCTCATATGTCAAAACAATGCAAAGTAGTGCACAGAGGTGGAGTAGACAAATTAAGGATATTTTCAGTTTTTCTTCCAAATTAGAGCTTGTATCACATATGTTTTCAACCTTACAAGTAAACATTACAAATAAATATTATGTAGAAGCACCTTGCGAGGCAATTTCAAAGCTGGGTTATTGAACATTTTATCCAAAATAATCACATAGAAAGCATTCGCAAACATCAAATTTCAGGTCTAGACATGGATTCTCGATTCAATTAAGTGTGAAATTTGCATAGGCCAAAAATGGAACTATCGGGAACACTAGTTGTGCAAGCTCTATGCACCTTTTTCGATGTCTTCTCTGCTTCATATTGTCTGTGTTGTTTTTTCCGTAATTTTTTGAAAGCTTATTTCAGATATAGTAGGTGTGTGTTGATATTTGTCATTACAAGGCGATTTCTATCTGGAACCCAGTTTAGCAAAGCAACACTCTGTGCAGCTTCTATTTGTACTTTTATTTAAAATTTATAAATTTTTGCATGTAGAATTTTGCTGAATGGTTGAGAACTTTGTGCCGTTTCCATAGCCCTTCTGTTGGCCAGTGATTTAACACACATTCTCTCTGTTCATTATCTATGCACTGCTGATTAGCACATCCCCACAGGGAGAGCCGTTCGGTCATTCATTCAGGTTTCAATGGCAGTGACGCAAATCTCTGACCTGTTTGGTGAGCTGTGTGGCCCAGGCATGTTCTTTTGGACTGAGGCCCTGATGCCTCAACACACCAACATCTTGGCACTGACATGAGCCAGAACAGCTGAGAAACAGTCTGAACCTCTGATGTGCCAGGAGAGCTCCAACAAACATCCCGCGGTCCGACTAAGATCCACCTGGCACAATGTTTCCTGATCACGTAACAGCAATTGGTTTATGTTCCAGTGTTGTGCTTTAATTTTCTGGTGAGAACACATATAGTCAGAAACGTCACAAAATGGCCACAAAAATATTTTCCCAAAGGTTATGACTTTACAGTTCTAAATGTATACCTACATAAGTAAATTCATACAAAAAAGAATTTGAATGGCAACAACTGCCGAAACCCGGGATCGAACCAGGGACCTTTAGATCTTCAGTCTAACGCTCTCCCAACTGAGCTATTTCGGCGCCTGATGACGTTGCAAGTGTAGTCATATACAACGTGATAGCTATCACGTGATAGCTCAGTGATGTATCGTTTTTTTATTTTGAGCGATAAGAAAAGACGAAAATCTAGTATTTTAGTAAAAAGATATAAAATAAAAAAAAAAGAACTAACCTGTATATTTACAAACATATTCGTTCACTCTAATAAACATTACATTTTTCAGAAAATACAATTGCATTAGATAACTATTTTATTATAACAAAAAGAAATGTAAATGTTTAAATATAGAGTTTAAGATAGGAGCAGTAGTTTTTTTACGTGTTCGTTGAGATACAATCAACGTGTCTGCAATGTGTCGAAGTCCCCAGCAGAGGGCGATCAGACATAAAAAACTTTGCCGCTCAGCTGATATAATGAAATAATTTTTTCAACTATAACTTTATTATAATGAATTAGTTGTGTTTATGAATTAAACTGCCTGTAATACAATGGAATGTTATGGATCATGCTATGTATCAGTTTGGGCAGGAAATAGGTACTAAACTAATATGTTTAATCTTGTCTGACGTCATTCTAAGGTACAGAAGTACTTTAGAATCTGTTCCCCTGTTCTGATATTCCTAATAAATATCTGGTGAGGAGTAAAGAAAATAACTTTGTGTGTTAATCAGAAAAAAAAATTGTTGTTTTACTTTAGATGAAAATAGCTTGAAAAGTCAGGTGTTACGACAATTAGCCCAGCTCTTTACGAGTTTTTAGGAAACATGGCGCAGAGAGGAAACCTGCAGGGGCAAACCTGGAAAGCAAAGATCTGCATTTTTCCTTGGATCTGGGAATGCTTTGGAATCTCTTAGAAAAAGCTGAAAGGGCTGCCTGGAATAGGCACGTTCGGTATTTCCCCTAAGAGAGCAAGACGATAACTAGATAGAAAATTAGGTTTGAAACAATAAATCCATTTTAGAAATATATTTATACACTTAGCTGAGTTTTAATCTACATACTCCTGTGGTGTGTTGAAAAGTATTTTGTGAAGGCAGAATATCATTTACCTAATATTTAAATTTGAATGAGTTTGTAAACAAAGTGTGTTCAAAGCAAATCTGTGGAAATGACTGGTGAATGGAATAGGCCAATTTTCAACTTGATCGGTCCTGCTGGCAACCGTGTAATTGGAAACTCAAGAATCCAATCTCTTTGCAATCAGGAAACACATCATACCTAAGAAGGCTGCAACGACAACACTTTTCAGTGACTCAAGGTTAGCTATTTCCATTATCTTTGACTTCGGTGAAATGAAGTCTGAGGAACCACGCCTCTGTGAGAAGCTATTGTTAAGGGAAACTGTATTTACTACAGTTTGAGACGTCTGTGGCTCATTCAAGTTCCAACTGAGCAAAGAGATCAAAGATTTCAACAGATAACAGGATGGCTGATTGTATTTCTACATAGCAACAGTTCTGTTTTATCCACATTCTCTCTTAGTTGTGCTGTTATTTGACTAAAGAAAGTTTAAAATAGGAACTTTGCAGTCATTTTGCGTTTGTTTCCAAATATTAATAAAACTCAGCTTTTCTGCTCCATCTCACAGACACTGATGTTACCTCTGCATAGTTTCAGCCAGCTCTTTTTAGTTTTCTTGTTTGCCATATAGTTATTTTAGAGAAACTGGAACTGGCTAAAATTTGTATCAGCAGGCTAAAGATTTACTAAATTGGCCACAAAATCCTGATCGGTGCATTTGACACCGATCAGCTTTGACACGAAGCTGAATGTTCTGGTTCTGAAAAACAATCCTGAAAGCAGTTAATATTTGTGTCGTGTTTCCAAATTAGCCAGTGGAAGGAAAAAGACGAGATCACTCGTGGTGAAAATGTGAAGAAGTCATGAAGCAGAAAATTACAAGCTTCATTTCTTTGCACCTCCTCTGGTTTTTAACACAGTTGGATTTCTATGAGTCAGGAGCTTCTCTAACAAAAATCAGCATTCTGCATTGATCAGGCTTTGCAGGCAAGTTGAGAAAATTACTGGTCGTTCTCTCAATGCATGATGTAGGATCTGAATGAAAAACAAAATGGATTAAAAGATTTAATTAATTAATTCCTCACCTTGAGTCACTTTGAGTTTATATAAAAACGGACACAAGTCCTTCCTAATTTTTACTGCCATTTAATTAGACACAGTGTCCCTAACGATGCCGTGGAAACTCTAGAAAAAAAAAACACATTAAAAAAATTTAATTTTTATACAGAAAGAAAAACATTCTCACAGCGAATAGAAAAATATTAAACGGCAAAACATTCATAATAAAGTAGTTTGACTTACAAAACAAATAGACGCATCATCGCGTCATCTTTAAAAACACGTGGCTAACAGAAACTCAACAAATTCTTCAAATAAACATTAAATTTCCACAGAAACACGTAAAATACAAGTGTGTACCTTATTGGCCGCCTTAACCTGAAGGGGTTAAGAAAATAACCTCTCGGCTCTGTAGCGTCTTCTTCCAACCCCGCCAACTACTAAAATTAAGTATGCTGCCCTCTACCGAGTGCGGCGTGCAACTGAAAATATGTACCTAAACCAAACAGCAAATCAAACATTGGTTCCACTCCGGAAACATTTGCACAACCTATAAATGCACATTTTAAAAACAACAATATAGCTATTACAATCAACTTTTAATAAACATAAAATATTTTACATTGCTTTAACTTGTTTATTCTAATTTAAAACCATGAAATTAACTTAAACTGCATAACTTGCCACTGGTGGGAGTCACATTATGTCTTGATGATTTAAGGAGGAACCTCTGGGTCTGCATGTTACCTGTCTTTTTTTCCTGCTGTAACTGTGTTATATTACTCCAATAAAAATCACCAAGAACAACTCACTTTATGCTTTTTTTTCTTTCTTTTGGGTGGCCACATTTCTATTTGTAACTATAAGATGTAATAAATTGAGTCTAACTGACAGTTGGGGATTGAGTTGACCAATTATTTTTCAATGTTCCCCAATCATCTCTTCACAATTAAATTTCCATTCAGGCACTAATTATTCTTCTGTTTAGTTTTGTGTGCAACAATGACCCATAACTGCATGAACCTCTCTGTGTGTTAATTAAAAATTCAATGGGGCATCTATCAATGAAACTGTATTATTTCAGTTTGTGAGGTTTAGACCTGATTTGTTATTTATTATTAGCATTCATTCTTATGTTATGCTCCCCTCTGTGTCTGTGATCGTGGCCAGACGTTTATATTCTCTCATATGGGGATGAATTTTGTGTTCATTTTGAGTTTTTATTGCTGTTAAAGCACCATATTTTATGCAGTCAGTGGATCTAAAAGCATTAACAGACTGTTTGAATCTTTATTGTGGTTTTATGGTTATGTTTATATGTGCTCAGATATATATAGCCACACTAATATTTGGAAACCATATTGTCATCAAAGTGGTTCTCTATCAATTCTGACAAATATCAAACCAGCGACTTCTCAACAGAAACCCACACAGTTTACCTTTTCAATAGAATTTAGGTGTTTGTGGTTCCAGGAACTCTGTATTACTCAGTCCCATTTATTTCAAAGTCAGTTCTTACCTGGGTTTGTGTTTAAGCCATCTAGACATCTATTTGCCATGAAAGCAGAACACATACTGATACCACAATGCTTTATTGTTGTTGGTTCAAAGCTTCTGCTTAACTCCTCCAAACATTTTTGTGAGCCAAATAGCTTTCTTCAACTGACTATAAAATGGTTTTCTGCCGTGCATACTTGGCCAGACTGTGTGGTCAGCTGCTGCAAACGCTAGGCAAAGTGCTTCTTCCTTACTAAAGAGACTCTGTCCACAACTGTATGTTTCATTCTGAAATGATAATTTCTTCACAGTAGGTTTCACAGAGTTAAATATGTGGTTTCCAAATCCATTGTCTCTTTCTGAGCTATTATAACAACAGATTGAGTGCAATGCCCCCTGGTGTTAGTGGAGATTTCTAGCGTGAGTAGACGTCATCAATTTGGCTCTGGAAAGCTCCGCCCACCTCCTCTTCCCCAAGCAACAAGAAGCGATTGTGTCGGAATGTTATTGATGACCGCACTCCAGTCCGGTAGGTGGCGGTAAATGTACAATACAGAAAAGAATTAGAAGAACGGTTGTGTAGACGCCATTTTTCTCCCATTCAAATGACTGTGGTAAGTTTCTTAGTTTAAGATAATAACGCAATTTTATGTTTGAGTTTAAACAGCAGTTGTTTTGGAAGAATGTTGCTTATTGAGTGAGCTTTCATGTCTTAATGCTAAGTTTAAAACTGCTAACCTGACCCACTGAATGCCTAACTTAAAATGTGCTAGGCATTCAGTGGGTCAAACTACTATATTATTTAGTTTTTAAAAATTATTTGTTTGCTATTTGTTTGTTTTTAAAGAAACATAACCAAAGTTTTTTTTTGCTTGGTTAGTTGTTTTTGCTGGGTGGTTTTATATAACATTTAATTGTCTAGATTTTTTTATTTGAGTTGTAGGTTAATAACTGATTTAACTTTTTATTTTCACGTTTCTGATCTTATTTAGATTTTTTTTCTTCATACTCTTTGCATGTGCCTAATGTGCAAACTAACGCCAATCAAAGATAGAAATAGTCTTTCCATCTCATCTTCATGCTGGTTTATAAAAATAAATGTCAGTTTCCTCATTAATTGCGCCCATGTAATGTGAGTCATTGTGTAAGTGGGATGTGGAGCTCCGTCCTCTTGCGTCAGGTGACTCTCTTGTGCGCAGGTATTGTGACTAACAAAGCTGCGTCATCTGAAAAGCACTTTATTTTTACCAAATTATGGGTCTTGTTGTTTAGGTAAAAGATCATGTCATGCGTATATTTGGATCTTCTGCTGCTCTCCTGGTCAGCATACTTCCATGTCCAGGATTTATATATTAAACATAACCCAGTCTAAATGTATCCCCACTGAGCAAAATCTGATTTGAATGTAAAGAAAACATGGCTTTACTTCCTGTGTTTAACAGTTGTCCAGTGGGTGTTAGTGGCCAGTGTCCTGCATCTTTGTCTCTAATTTTTAAGTTCTTAGTTGGAAATAAACCAAAAAAGCCCCTGAAGTTTGAGAGTTTTAAGGATCTAAAAGGCACCTTAAGTTCAACATCCAATAGGAATAAATGATAAATGTTCTGTATCTTAGTTTATCTGGTTTATTAAACAGAGAGAAATACATTGTAAAGAATCTCCTATTTCTTTTTATGTAATTGAAATCAATCAATAAACTTCTAAAGTTCATCAGATTGCTTGTAATCTTCAATTAAACACTAACATCCTTTAAAATAAGTACTACTGGTGAAAGGTGAAAAGATAAAGTACAATATAGATTAATTGTCACATTCATGATGTAGAAATGACCAAATGAAGATATGAACTAACATCTAAATGTGATTTAAATGTTAACTCTTATGGCCAAATTAGCATCTAAAAGAGAGTTCAGCCCTACCTAATAATCATCATCACCATTTTTGTTTTGGTTGAATTTGGGCAGGACCTAAAGGCTAAAAAGGTCTAATTTACAATAGTTTTCTGGGTCAAAACAGTGATTGGCTGAAATAAAATAGCGGACATAAAACCATTGTTTTCATTTTATCCCAAAACCTGCGATGTTAGTTATTTGTTTTTGTCCAGCAGATAAAAATCATCTGAGTTATCAGTGGCCTACTTGTCCTCTGTGCTGAATTAGCCTACTTTGCCCTGCAGGCTTCATCCCACATAGATGACCCTCTTTTTTTTTTTTTTTTTTTTTACTTTCCTGCTGAGGCCTGCAGCTCCTCCTTCCCACACAGCACAAAACCCACGCAGTTGATTTCTTTATTTTTTTTAATTTTGCCCGCTCTAGAGCTGGTGTGTGTGTGAGCATATGCTGAACGATGCCAGGTGGACGCGATCAGTGCCCACACAGGGATCCAAAGCTGGACATGGATACTGAAACAACATGGCGTCATGATGGAGCTCAAATAGGTCAGTAGGGAGGAGGTTCAGCGAAACTATCCTAAAACCAACTCGGTTCCTAATTTTCTGCTTGAAAAATTTTTTTTACATACATTAACATCTGATATTATGTAAAATATAGAATATCACTCTGTAAAAGACAGAGTAAAGGTCAAAGTGGTGATCTATGGTTCAATTTGAGAAGAACATGTAAACTGAAGTTGACTTCCTACGCCACTAGTGTAGAAAAACTGAACATTTAACTTGACATGTAACACACAGTTCAAACAGGAAGAGTACACAACAAAGAAAGCAAATAAATCCCTAATGGTTTTTTAGATTTATTAAAGTAATCCACTGGTTTCTGATACATTCACTATTAAACAACGCTGTAGAGAACACATAAATATCACATATTCTTGGTGTAAAACAGCATCATTTGCATTTTCTACGTGTTTACATTCAAAAACGCATTGCGACAGCTCACATGGATGCAGTGTGGAAGTCAACAGAAACCACGTGTCCTAATAATAATATTAACAATAATCCCATTGAGCAGGAGCCGGCCGCCGTCTCATGTGAAATACTCATCTAATCTAGAAAAGTCATCCAAAAAAACTCATTCAGAGCAAGTTGCTTGTTTTTGAAGAATCACACGTAATAAATCACAACTGGGCAATATTTACAACATGTACATACATGTTTCTTAAAAAGTGCACTGCATCAATGAGCTACAGACATTTACTCAATACTATCCAAATATAATTTGAGAAGGTCTTGGCTTCATTGTTGCTTAGTAAAAAGTTTACATAAAGTACTTTTTTTTTTGCTATTTGACCCTGAGTCAAACAGGGTTAGTTTGACTCATTTTCTTAGACATCACCCACAATTCTGTCAACATTTTTGAGCTTACTATGAATCAGAAAAAAACCCTAAAACATACAATAAATATATATAACTCTATAGCCAGTTTCTACAGTGCCTTGCATAAGTATTCATACTTGTTGAACCTTCTCATATTTTGTCACATTGCAACTTAAAACCTTTTTGTGTTTCGTTGTGATTTAACTCCACAGTAATGCATGATTGCGAACTGAAACGAAAATGTTGCATGGTTTTCAGAGTTTTCTACAAATAAAAATCTACCAAAAAAAAAACAAACAAACCCACACCATGATCCACAATGGGGATGGTTAATTCAGGCGGTGTTGGTTGTTTTTCCTTAATCTCCGGCCCAAACAACTGGATCTGTTTGTAAAACATTCTAACCATGTATGATTTTTGTTTTTATAATTTGGCACTACTTTTTGTTGGTCTAATCAAGGCACTGCATTGGACAGAACAAAGTGGACTAAAAAGAAGCAGTGATCAGCTAATCTCCAAGTCCCTGCAAGATGTTACACCATTAGTTAAAAACTAGGAAGAAGTTGAAGTAATATCAACTGATGATGCAAATTTTATGTAACCCTGTTAAATCCGTGCAAAACTGCAGAGCTTATTTTACACTTTTACTGTCTTGAGTATGATCTACATCTGCAGACCAAATCCTTTAGCCTTCCTTTATTTAAGTTTATTCAAGTTTATGTGGCAGTGTTATTTTTCCTTGCTAAATGTTTCTTCTGCAAAATAGAAAGCAGGGCTGGTATTGATTAGATTCTAAGAATATCCATGTATTCAAAGTGGATGAACATAAGATCATTTGAGTGGGAGAGGAGATCAGATCATTCTCTGGAGAAACCCATTCTTGGTTACAGTTACATAAAGACTCTGTGTATAAATAAACCTCAGTATTTGACAAAGTAAGTACAAATGGTACAGGCTCATTTATAAGTGTAAAAGCTGTGTGCTCCACTCTAATGACGGCGTCCCGTTTCAACCTTTGCCTGAGGTGAGCAGAGCCGTTTTTGGCCGGGCCTTGCTGGTGGATATATTTAAACATCTCCCAGAGGTAAAAGAAACAAAAAGTGCTCTTCACATTTTTTACAGCGGCTCCTCGCTTCAGTGAAGTCCATGATGGAACGCATCTGCGACCTTATTCTGCTTTTTAATTATTCCAGCTGGACCCAAGGGTCTCGGCCTCAAAGGGCCTCGGCCAGGTGACGGTCTGTGCCTTCGCTTGCTTCCAGCCGCACCTGTCGGCTTGTCTTTCTGGTCTCCACCCAGGAGTTGTGGATCACCGTGCCTCCTGGGGATGGGTCCACCTGAAGCAGAGACACCACCCGCTTCTTCACTTTGGCACGAAGGGCGCGGCGCAGTTTCTGTCGGGTGAAGGCATAGAGCAACGGGTGGGAAACAGTGGTGCCATAAGCGAGGGCCAGGAACCAGAGGCGCAGGCTGACCAGGACGTCACTGGGGCCGATGCTTAGTATGAGTACGTTGGTCACGGAAAGAGGAGCCCAACAGCCCAGGAAGGTCGTGATGATGATAAGGGACATCTTGAATACGCGTTTTTGTCGTTCTCGACGATCTCGATGGCGTCTCACTGCCCGACGCAGCGCTATTATTGCCGAGACAGAGGCCTGGACGCCCATGGGGGCCGGCAAGGCAATGGCAGCGCCCGCCTCAGAGGCGATGAGAGGAGCGGCAGAGGACTGAGCGGGAGGAGAGGTAGCTGTAGGTGTTGGAGACTGGGAAGGAATGAGTGGGGGGTGGCTGAGCTGTTTGGTACCATCTGTGGTGCATTGTTCCCCTCCTGTCTCTTCGTCATTCCTCCTGAGTCCCACCTTCCTCTCTTTCTGTCTCTTATGGTGTCCCCTTCTCCGCTGACTCTTCCTCATGTGGGAGCCGATGCGGATGTTCAGAGCCCTCAGTATTCTGGAGTAGGTGAACAACATGACCACCACGGTGACAAAGAAGATGGGCACCTGAAGTATGAGATGGTAATACATTCCCAGACCTGTGTAATAGCCCTGACCACCGACACATAGAAGGGTCCTGTTGCGCCATGCTGGCACAGCTGTTCCGCCAATACCAACTGAGGAGGTCAGCTGACTTGTTTCCTCTGCTTCTGATGCACCAGACCACTGGACCTCCAAGAAAGGCAAGAAAAACACTGCGACTGACGTGATCCAGACGGCAGTAAGGAGCAGCGCCGCTCTCCGTGTTGTCAGCAGCCTGTTGGCGGGACGCACCGAGATGTCGTAGCGGTCCAGGCTGATGACCAGGATGTTGATGGCCGTGGCGATGCTGGCGAATGTGACACAAGCTTCATGGAAGCAGCAGAGCAAAGCCAGGTTAGGTCCTGGCGGCAGCAGCACCACCACCAGAGTGAGCGGCACACACAGCAAGCACACCGCTACGTCCAACACGTGCAGATTGACCGTCACCATGTTGCTCACAGAGTCCACCAAATTAGACTGTGAGCAGTAGAGCACCAGCACCGTCAGGTTGCTGCTGAACCCCAGCACCAGCTCGAGCATGAGGAAGGCGGTGAGCGACACCTGGAAGCCCAGTGAGTACGGCATGTGCCAGGTCACACCAGTGATCGGTGAGGCATCTCTTCCCTGATCCTGATGGGCCTCCGTAACCTCCAGGCCCGCTGGCATCCCCATCCAGTCGGTGGTGGCTGGGACTGCGGTGTAGCTGCCAGTCTCCATGACGACCCTTCAGTCCTTGTGTGTTGTGTCTGTTCTCCTGCAGGTTAGTTCCCATGATGCACTGGCCCGATCCTCCATGGTGAGGTGGCGAAAAACAGCGTGGTGGCAGCTCTGGGGAGATGAGAACACAAAACAGGCCGATGAGAAATGGACTGTGTGGGACAGAATCCAAATGTCGTTCCCAAAGGGTCTGAGCGTGGCTATGGACTCAAATGTCACAAGACAGAGACTGTAACCCGTGCATGTTGGCTAAGGGATGTCAATCACTTGCATATGCACACTGACAAACCCCATCTTCTGCACAGAACAAGTTCTGAATTATGCGTCGATCAACATGCTGTCAGTTAGTGTCACTGATTAGCATTTTGTCTTAGCCACAGATGGGATACTGTATGCATGTTGGCTGCTAGAATCACAGGCTGCTACAACACACTGCACTGGAGCTCAGGAGGGACAGCCAAACTGAACAAAGGAAAGTAATCAGCTGCACACAGTTCGTCAGCACAAACAACACTTTCAGCATAAGATATAAAATTAGAAATGATTGGAGCTTTGCTGCTTGTGGAAGACAACATGGCTATTTAAAGCTTTCTGACTCTTAAGAGGAGCTAGATCTTTGCTATAGCAACAGGCGTTACTTCATCTACGCATCAGCAACTGAAAACTTGATTCACTTGAAGGATGAAAAAGCCAAGGAGTAGTTGGAAGAAGAACAACGGATGACAGTTAAAATGCAGATTTGCAGTCTTCGGTGTGTTTAAGACGACACACTGTAAACTTTATGGCCAATCATAATAAGTTATTAAAACATGATTGAGCTGTTAAGCTGACATATGCTGTACCATGTAGAAGTAACGGACCAACACAAAACAGCACAAAATTGTGAAGTCCAAGGAAATGGAGGTTTTCTTCCATGATTAACCTGTTTTTAGCTCCACTCATCTTCCCACCAACTCTGACCAGTTCCCTGTTTACCGAAGAAAGCTGATGGTGTTACGATGTAGGTCAGAGAATATTCTGACCACAAAGCTTTCTTTCACATTTTCGCCGTGTCCCCAACATGGCTTTTTGGATTTATACTGTGATTACATGAAAAGTAGTCTCAGAGTAAATTTTCCCCAGAATATACCCAACGCAGCCCCAGGTCTGCTGAACAGAGTCTTGGAGTTATTCTGGAAAGGGCAAGAACATTATAGCAGAAGGAGTTTAATTATATCCTTGTTATCTCTGGCTCCTGAGCAGTCTGTCCCTCCTGCTATGATGTTGGCAGGTTGGTGCTAGATTGCCTCAGATTAGTTGTAGATTTGCGCTGCTGCGCTGTGAATGGTTGCTTCCCTAGAAGGTTGTGAATGGTCTGTTTTCATCAGGCGACTGATGATGCCTGGGGCTTTCGAAAATATCACAGGGCAGCTAAATGGGTCAGTTGTGGTTTGCTTACTGTTTTACTTTTTGTTATTTTAAGACTTGCCCTTGGATGATTTCACAGATGATTTAAAAGTGTTGAGATTATAAATAATTAGTCTTATGCTTTTACATTTTAGCTGCACTCCCATTCAGAACTTTACCACAGTGTAAACTGTAACATTGTGTTCAATAGAAAAAGATGAGGGAATGTAACTTGACTTGGTCAAAGTTTGGTAACACTCAATTAAACTACTAAGTTCAGTACATTTTTAGGTATATAGTGAATTATGAAGTTGACTTTAATTGAATAAATTACGTGGATTTAACATATTTGTTTCACATAGTGATACTAAGCACTTGATTTGAATAAGTGGAGGGCTTTTTGAGATAAAATAATGAAATTGAAGTAATGTGAAAAAGGTATGAGACAGTGGAGGATTGGCCATCAAAGAACCCCATAGTGCAGTGTGCCACCATCAGCAGCAGCAAGGTGAAACGATAAACTCCGAAACGTCATCAATGAAGTCACTCTATCAAGAACGAATCTGTATTTCAGAGCAGAAGAGCAAAGCTTTGGGACATTTACATTTGCATACATGAAACTGCACCATGAGCGAGTTGTAGCTTCATTTTCACGGTGTGGGCTGCAACACGGCATATGATTGTGTTTGTTCCACTGAAAACTTTTCGATATTTTGTTGAAGTTTGACCAGAGACGTGAGTAAAAAGCAGGAAGAGTTTGAATCAAATAATTTAATTTTCTGTTCTTCTCCTTCTTCTTCTTTAGTTTGACGTAACAAACATGTGCCTTCAGAAAGCTTTGGTTAACTACATATACCAAAAGGAAAATAAGCTTTGACTGCTGTTTTTACAACATACTTGGACTTAATAAATCAACTCAAGTTACACTCACTAAAATTGTACAAGTAGTTTGTCTATATTTTTGAAGTAAAGAGAACTAATCAGGTTTTACAGGGCACACACAGTTATGGTGCATATTCAGGAAAAGTTTACAAAGTGTATAGATGTCACCAAAAGTGACAAAATAAGTCCGGAAAAAGAACGAATAAAACACACAAGGCAGCAAGATGGAGTACTGAAATAAAATAACTGAAAACAAAACCCAAACTAACAAAGAAAACCACAAAATGAAAACAAACTCCTTCAATTCATGACAGGTTTACTAACCTGCCCCTGCATCAATAGTCTGTAGGGATATTCCCACCGACTGTGAAAGCAATAATTCCTCTCCTGTTCATGATCCGTCATGTACTGATACGTCATGACAGCCCACTCACCTGTGATATAAATGATGATCATCTCTAATAAAGTCCTGCGCGTCACCACCCCAACTCATCTCCATTACAATAACCCCATAAGCACACATTCTTATGAGCCTCCAAGATTACAATTTTGAACGCTGTCTCTTTCTATTTCGTCCGCTGTCGGGTCTGTTTGCGGCACGCGCCATGCAGCCGGGTCATTTTCCGTGAGCTGCTTTCTGCTGGAGGCTTGTTTCCGTTGCAAAGGGAATCGAGTCTGCTCTACAGAGTCGATCTCCACAGAGGAGGAGGTGGCTCTAAAGCATCAGTGATGGCTTTTGGTAGTTTGTATAGATCGATGGCAGTAAAATCCTTGGAGATCACATTAATTCAGATACATTTCTCTCACTTTTGACATTGAACCTTTTCCAGGAATTTTCCTTTGAACCATCTGTGATTGGGTAAATAGGATCATGTCGGCATGATCAAATCAAATCGCATCTTGTTTTCGAAAGCATCCAAACGGAAACTAGGCCACGTGGAGTGCAGCTGTCAGCATCCCTAAGACGAGCAGATTGAAACCGCTTTGTGTGTCTTTGATGCTGTAGATGGAGCAGGTGTGGCTATTTTAATGTGGTTCCACAAATGTATTTTGTCTGAATGTAAAATTTGGAATGGCATTGACAGGCATGTGAAGAAAAATAGGACGAATCATGCATTGTTTGAAACATCATGTTACATTTCAGTCTTATCTCTCGTCACATTGGCATTGTTTTTTGGACTTTGGTAGCTGTTCTGGAATCTGGGAAGAGTAATTTGCAACTCTGACAAAAAACCTTTTCCAACCCCAGGAACAGGTTTCTGCAAACCTTTGTAAATATACACTAAAACTCAGGTAGTAGTTAATTAAAACTCCAGAGCTAGCTCTGTGGAACTGTTAGTGATTTGGTACTCTAGGAATAATTATTTGGAACTCTATTAATAGCTAGTTGGAACTTTGAGAACAGGTTTTTTTTAGGGCCGGGGGGATTTTGGGAATATACATTTGAAACTCTGGGAATGACTCCATGAATCTTTCAGAATAGCAATTTGGAACATTGGAAAATACTTTTGGAAATATTGGGAATAGATATTTTGACCAGTGGGCCTGACTGTCTTGACCATTTGAGATTTTAGGAATAGCTATTTGAAAATAGGGATAACTAACTAATAACTCCAGATTCGTTATTAGAAATTAGGATTAGCCATATGAAACTCGGAATATGGATTTGGGTCACTGAGAATACTGATCCCCGGTGGCACTCTCTGCACAAGCTTGCACATTATTTGTTGCAGCTGACAAGATATAAACATGCATGTTTTGATGGAAATTATTTGTATCAAGTATTATATTATAAATACATTGTAACGTCAGATTTTACATTTTCAAGTTCCAAACGAGCACATTGTGAATGTTTGCTAATTATAGGAAAACAAACATGAATTCAGACTTGATTTGCTTATTTTTATGCATATGTCAAAAAGTGAGAAAATAAAAATCAGGTAATATAGGCAAAGTTATGTTCAATAATAATCCTGAATCTAGTTGAGGGATACATTTTTATGTGATATATGATGGCAAAATCAAAAGTTTCAGCCAAAGCGGGCTGTTTGCTTAGTGTGTGGACTGGACAGATGATCAATAATAAAGACGATCAAATTTATAACAATCCCTCAGAATTACACAGGCTTTCCACAGAGCAAAAACTGCATTACAAACAGTGACTCAGGTTGTCCAGGCTTTAAAGCACTGAGTCCACTGCAAGATTTTAATCCAAACAGGTAAAACTAGTGTGAAAATGTGGAGCAAAGTGCTTGGTTGAAGGCTTTTTCTTCAAAGGTCTCTAATTCTGAGAGCGCCGCAGCTCAACTCGAGAACAGGCTAAAAGCCAACGTTTAAAATACACTCATCGCTGATTAGGGGGGTGGTGACTAATTGCACCCGCAGGAAGCTGTGATTTAGAGCAACTGCAATCGCAGCCTCTTTTCATCTGCGCTGGCGAGCGAAAGTTTCTAGATTAAGTGTTTAAAACACTGATGACCGAATGACACAGAAGAGCTTAAAGTCCCTAACGAATACGTCTTCGCACATCTGCAGAACAGCAACGAGACGTTCAGTCAACAGAGGGACTCGGGTTTTCAGCCGTCCCTCGTTGCTCCAGCAACCGTACTGGAGATCTCACTAACAAGAACAAAGGTGATGTGACACTGGAAGTGAGTTTTTGTCATGACAACATGCTTGCTTCTGCGTCTTAACTACAAAAAAAAAGGGGTGGGGGGAAAGAGGTCCAGAACTATTTTTATTATGTGGAAAGTAAAATAATGGTCTTCACAGAATCGATTGAGGAAGCAAAGGTCCGCATTTGAACTTTAAAGGCTTATCACCTAAAATGGATTTCAAATTTTATTACAATATTTTGTTGCACTTTGGTGTTAACATTTAAAATGACAATAAGAACTATTTGTTGCTTCCTTGTTTTAGTAGCAGTAGTTTAACAACAATTATAGCTCCACAAACCCAAAGGTTGCTCTTGAAAAACATTCCCATTTGTAATACGCTTCACTAGGGCTCGAATCATAACAAAGTGTGATTTGTATCATTAAACCACTAACAGTAATTGCACTTAATCAAATTTTCTATTTATTCAAACTTCCAATCCCAACAATGCAGATAGTATTGGGGGGATTTTAAACATCATTAATTGGAATTCATCATGAGAACGATAAATCACATTTTTTATCACGATATAAGAAATTTATCACGATAAATGATGACCGACACAATAGGTGCCCACCCCTAATCTGAAATACCACCAAACAGCATTTAAGCTAGCGCTAACGTAAGAGCTACAAAGGGCTGGAATACGTTTTTTGCAGATTGCGATTTAAGTTTTGGTTCTAATGCGCAAGAAACAAGCCGTGGCAAGTCAAAGAGAGAGAGGAAAACTGACAAAGGAACAGATGAAAATCGTTCAGGGGTGAGATGAGACATTCGCACTCAGAATGACGGTGTGCAGAAGAAGTCAGCCCCGCAGCCGGCCTCGCCAGTGTGACGGGGAGCAGACTGATTGCCACCAGACGCTTCAGATGAACACAGGACAGAAATGGAAATGCTTCACCGTCGGTGGAGCACAGGATTCTCATTTGGAAAGGGGGCATGCAGCACCTGAAAGGAGGCTGCCCGAAACACCTGCCGGAGAGGAACATTTTAGACGAGGGCGGGGAGTAAAAGATGCCAAATGAAGGCAGGAAGCGGGAAGAAACATCCAGTGCTGGTAAACAAGCCGTCCCAGAGAGCAGAGGTGGCAGTTTTTTCCACTCTAAAGCCTTACATCAGCCTTCCTCTGCACAGCTCGCGGTTTCCTGGTAGCCGGCGGCCCCCAGAAGGCTGCTTCAGTCTCTAAAGGCTCGGCTCATGATTGTCTGAGTGAAACGCTGCATGATTACCAGGCTACACACTCAGGGTACATTAAGGAGCAAAGGTGGAAAGATATTCCCAATCTTAAAATCACAGCAGCAGAGCAATCTGATCACCGAAGGATTATGCTGAATCCTACTCATTTTCACCTTCCTACTATAATGGCCTCAGGCTTTTTTTTTTTTCCACCTGTAGAGATCATTGTATTGGCTGTTCCAGATTTATTTTTTAAAGTTTATTTCTAGGAGATTTGTAGTGGTCTCAACCCGCTGCTTTTTAGGCAGAAGTAAAGTTCAGTTACTATTTTTAAAAGCGCCACCATCTAATTAAAGGCTTCACACATCAGCCGGTGTGACGCTTGCTGAAAAGCCTAACCCTGCGGAGGAAAGAGCTTTTGAATGTTCTCCATCTTTAAAAAAAAAAAACAAAAAAGTCCAATTAGACTGGATCTTTGAGGTTAGCTCTCTGCGGACAGATCATTTTCTAAATGCAGATAAAAGTCTTGGTGGAGAACAACATGGCCACTCTCGCTAACTAGCTGGGTGTCAAAGGCAGAGAAATGTACAAGTCGTTGCATTTCTGGATAAAATTTAACCATTTAAGTCCCCACAAGTGGAAGAGGATCACCGACGACTCCTCCAGGTGATCGAAACCGTCAATATTTCCAAGAATTGAAGAAACCAACAATGAGAATAAGTACAGTCTGTAAATAATCAGACTTTTTAAGGAACTAAGTATGCCATTGCTCATATGCTATTATGACAGATTTACGCCTGTATGAAGCGTGTCTACGGCTAGATATGATCAATGTGGCTTTCCACCCTGGGCGCCATCATTTCAGAGAGCAGCACTAACACTCAAAAAAACTCAAAATCAAAAAGTTAGTTCTGTTCTGCTTATTTGCTGGTCAGATCAAGTAGAAACCAAACAGAGCTCCACCAGCGTCAGGTCAACGATGCTGAAGTTGGTATCTGACTGAGAGGTTTCAACTTGGCTCTATTCAAGGGACATTTTGCTGTTTTTATTGGAATCTGAGCTACAATTGAACGTCTCAAGGCCAAGGTCTCAAGGAGCTTAAAACGATGTTGGTATTGTATTCCTTCTGTCTCTTTAGGGGCCCTATATAAACCTGTCAGGAGAGTATCAATACATTTTGAAATGCAGTTTAAAAAAAACAAGTAAATAAAAATAGTTTTTATTGGTTTTTGTTATACTTCAACACTGTTTTATCGTTACCAACCAGAAACAAACTCTCTTGCTTTCATATATTCCACATACAACTGAAAACCTCCTGGTTCTTCCAACAAATGTTGATTCCTGAACTCTTCCTGAGTTAAAACTTTAGTGTTGTTTCTAAATGAACATCAACTTGTTTTCTTTGCATTATTTATCTGCATATTTTTTTTATTGTGACCATTTGTCATTTTCTGCAAATAAAAAAAAAATTTTTTACTTGGAATTTCAGAGACACGTTGTCAGTAATTCATGACAACGTGTAGAATAACAGTGTTCATTTTACTCAAACATTTACCTATAAAACAATAAAATCATAGAAACTGATCTTTTTTTCCCATAGCTGCATCTTGTGTAACCTTTTCATTATAGCTTAAATTTGACATGAAATCACCATTTAAAGCATCAAACTGAACTCTAAGAGTTTTATTGTGTTGGAATCTCAGACTTTAAATTGAATCGATGGTCACTGATGCGGCCCCAGATTCTTTAAGAAGATAATTTATGGCAGGTTAGGAGTCATTGACACACCAAATAAACTTGTGAACATAAAGTCACAGTGATGTGACAGTATAGTTTCATTCGGTTCAATATACACACACCACCAGAGACTCAGATCTACAGATAAAACCACAAATGCAGAGCAGCACCACTTTCCACACACATCTGATGGCTGAAGCTCCGCGGTGCTTCTCCCCTCCAGTGTGTGGAACCAGAAAGTGTGAGACAGAAGAACGTCTGGCATGTATAATTGAACAGCTTTGGACACATTGGCTTCTCCCAGAGGCAGCAGCTCAAAGATTAAAAAGATGAATGGCAGCGGAGATAATCTCGCTATTCCTGCATGACATGCTGATGTAACAGGTTGTCAAAATGACAGAGCTAGTAATAAGAGATAAAGAGGGGATACATGAATGGAGAATCCATCAAGGACCGGGGGGGTATTATTTTGAGGAATCTGGTTGGAAATAGAAACGCTGCGAATCACAGAACACAAAAAAGATCAGGATGGAATAATAATGGTAACAGTATTGGACGTGTTAGCAGTGACAACTGAGCCAATCATATCCTCGAATTCTTTAAAAATAAAGACGGGTTCTGCATTAGAAAGCGTATTCTTTCCCTGCGGTTGCTTTTGGAACATGGAAAGTTTTTCACGATACGTTCATCTTACAGGAGCCGCAAGAACTTTGAACCAAAATAATGTGACGAATAAGGTAGAAACAAGGTGGTAGATCAGACACACAGCGTCGGGAAAAGTATTTACATCCCACTAACTTTTCTATAAACTATAGGACAGACCAACAAATCGACATCTAGAAAGTATCCACAGCACTTCACTGTATTAGGCCTGCACAGTGGTGCAGCTGGAAGAGCTGTTGCCTGGCAATAAGAAGGTTCTGGGTTTGATTCCCGGCCCCGGTCTTTCTGCATGGAGTTTGCATGTTCTCCCTGTGCATGCGTGGGTTCTCTCCGGGTACTCCGGCTTCCTCCCACAGTCCAAAAACATGACTGTCAGGTTAATTGGCCTCTCCAAATTCTCCATAGGTGTGAGTGTGTGTCTGCATGGTTGTGTGTCTCTGTGTTGCCCTGCGACAGACTGGCGACCTGTCCAAGGTGACCCCGCCTCTCGCCCGGAACGTGAGGTGGTTACTGCATTATTCCAAGTTTGATTAAATTCACTTCTTTCCTCAAAATTATAAACACTTTGACAATGCTGTTTTTTTTTTTTTTTTGCTAATTTATCAAAAAATAGAGAACTAGTAAATCACATCACAGCTTGTGTTTGATACTTTGTTGACGGCAGCAATTAGAGCCTCAAATCTTTTTGAACATGGAACCCCCATCTCTGTCACTTTATGCACTTTGGCCAGATTTTCTTCCTAGTTCTCCTCCAGCGCCATCAGGTTGGACGGGAAACATATTTCATATTTTCACATCTTGTTCAATTGGATTTGAGTCTTGGCCACTCCAGTCGAGTCCTTCAGGTGCATTTTGGTAAGCTTCATACCAAAATGTGCCTTTTATTAAGGAGCAGCTTCGGTCCGGCCACATAAATAAAACACTAAAAAGCGACTTGACACTGGAGTTCTGGAGAGTGAGTTTGGCAAGAGGTTTTTTTTTCCCCACTGCGTTGCAAATGAAAACAAAAAAAAAAAAAGATTTAATGAGGAGGATTTCTTCTGCATGCCAAGCCCTCAGAGGCATTTTTAAACAATTTGTTCGGAATGATCCTAGAAAAACTGTCTGTAATACTGTAGTTTACACAAAATGAGGCCAAGTTCCACTTTTTCAAATCAGTTTTTTATTTTTTTATCCAGTTTGACCTTCCCCCAAAAATCATCTACAGTTCGGTCATTACAGAACTGCAACAAAAAAGGTTAAAACAAGAACAAGAAGAAAAGAAAGTCACGAGAGAGTGATCTGCCAATTTTGGTATAAAGCACAAAAACTAATTCCTACAGAGCCCTGTGGGATTCAGCTGCAAAAGTAAAGTAAATCTTCTGCATACATAGGCTGAGACTCCATGTTTACTGGAGATAGTGATTTAAACGGATTTCATTGTCAACCACACGCTGTTTTATGCACAAATGAAGTGTGTACTGTTTCTTGAGGAACAGTTTGTTTTAGACTTGTCCCTTCATAACACTGGTAAATTAAGAAAGGCAGTGATTTACACATTAAAGCTACATGCAGACCTAATTTAGACACGAGTCAATAAAAACTCTGCGGTTAGTGGCAGGTCAGACACACGTTGCTTACAATCCACAAAAAGAACTCAGCAAAAATGCCAGGGAGTTAAACTCTAAAACAGCTTCATTTGGTTTAGCATTGGAGAATAAACTAAGCTTTAACTATGAACCAAGCAAAGCAGCAAAAGTCTTAAGATAATGAAAAGCGTGAAAAGCCCTGCACCCACCAAAGTCTCACTCTGCTGTAGCAGCCTGAGTAACCAGCCAACTAAAATACACTTTGCAAAGCCTCTAATGGTTTCTGTGATTCCTCTGGCTTTGTTTTTAAAGACCTTGCTGGTACTGAAAATAGCTAACTTTGAGCTCGCTTCCCATGGTAACGACTTCCAACCCAACGAGTGCACTGCTAGTGGCTGATATGCATTTACTGATCGGAATATGTTTACTGCTTTTTTTTATTTCTCTCTTTTAGTCTAGTTACAAACAGTCCAAACACGGTCAACAGATAGTGACTGCATCTCTACAATGTTCATTAGAAAAGAGAAGGCGCTCTCATCATGCATGTCTCTAGGGGGGCAGTGAAATGCTAATGTTTGGGTTAGTGCACTGCCTTGAGCAGCAAGGCAGTGCACTAACCTGAGAGAGAACGATAATAAAGGCTGAAATTTATTTTATTTTTATTTTAGCCTTTATTATTACTAACGTTAGCAGCCTTTATTACTGCCAACGTTAATTAGCAGTGCACTAGCCTGAGAGGAATATTGAGGCTTTTATTTTGAAATTTTCACTAAGCTTAATTTTAAACTTACTGAAAATGTGTAACAGTGGTTGGGTTCAATCAGGTATATAATGCCCAAAACATTATGCCATGTCTGTAGTTCTAACATTCAGCCTTCTTCTGTAGTAACTCAGACTTCTTCAAATGTATTTAACTGTATGAACTGATGTTTTCATTTTAAGTTATATATTGCATATAGAAAAATGAAACAACTTTAGTTAATAGCCATTTTCACTGTTTATTATAATAATCCTCCACATTAGTAAGAGTGGGTTCTCTCCGGGTACTCCGGCTTCCTCCCACAGTCCAAAAACATGACTGTCAGGTTAATTGGTATCTCTAAATTGTCCCTAGGTGTGTGTATGGTTGTCCTGTTTGTCTCTGTGTTGCCCTGTGACAAACTAGCGACCTGTCCAGAGTGACCCCGCCTCTCGCCCGGAACGATAGCTGGAGATAGACACCAGCACCTTCTGACCCCACTAAGGGACTAGGGTGTAGGAAAATGGATGGATTAGTAGGAGTTTAAGCATCATAAAGCTCCCCTAATTAGGACAGTCACTCCTGCAGTATGAGACATTAAGTAAACAAGGAGGCATTCATTAAATACCTCCACTTTTCTCTTCATCCGAAGGCTGACGTGCCGCGCTTATGTTCAAATAAACTCGTCTTCATTACGATGCAAAGTTATTCAAAGAGGCTCCCTAAAATCCTATCAGGCTGTCAAATCAATCAAGGGAAGCTGTCATGAGGATGAAGTTTCTGTCATCTTCTGTTGCTGAAAGCATCCAACGTGGCATCATTTGCGGGGTTTCATTTAATGGCCAGATGTAATTGAAGGTGCATTTTATGGATTATGAATAAATCAGAACATGCAGTCACTTGTTCACGTGTTTGGCCTGGTCAAACCTGACCTGAAGGAGTCCGTTCATTTTTTTGTCGTTAAAAAAAAGAAAAAAAATTGACCTCCATCACCTGCGGCAGCAGCGTGGGCACAAAGCAAGTAGAGCAATGAGTCTTGTATGAAGGTATTTTTGGTGCAGTGAAAAGTACATTTAATTCTACTACATTTAATATCCTTGATTTCCTGTAGTTTATCTGTGAAGGTCCAACAGTTGTTTTGTCCCTGAGAGTGGTAAATATTCACAATTCATGTTGTTATAGGTATTTGTTTTGCATAATTTGTTTTGGGTAATTTAGGGAAAATCTGTAAAAATGTACAATTTTTTTTTAGACTTATTTACAAAGTGAGACTCGCAGAATACAATCTGTGCACTTTTACTTAAGAGAAAGGTAATATGAAAAATTGCAACAAAAAACCCCCCAAAAAACGCTTTGATTTTTCTCTCTGATTTCAATTTCTCAGCTGCAAGGCACAAATCTAAATACCATCATCCTCTCATCACGTTACTTGGACCAAACCTGAGAAGCAGCTGTAAAATGGATGAGCAACAACAAAAAAATAACAAATAAATCAAAGCAACCTGAGAATATACTGGTGCAGCAGAGAAATCAAGCTGTCATTGGAGAACTCTCTCCAGAGCGGCGCACCATGATGGAGACTAAATGTCAGTTAGATATTTGCAGGCCGCTGCTCATCCTCAGCTCAATTGACCTCAGAGAGAAAAACACACACACACACCTTCATACTACTACACGACCACAACATGCACTGAGTAAGTTGCTCTCCAAACAGTCTACATTAAATGGCTTTGTGGTGAGGCTGAAAGCAGAGATGATGAAAGTCAGGAGTGTGACACAGAGCCGTGAAAGTTTGATACCGGGAGATGAAACGCGTCTGACAAACAGGGTCCTCGCCCAAAGGTCGGTCAGCTCTATTTCTGTCCTGCTCACACAGACCGGTCAACGCGCCTCCTGAGGGACGGACTGCAGTCCTCGGACATTCTGCGATTGTGATTTTCCCAGCAAAACAGAACTTAAACAGCTGAATTCGCACTGCATTCTGGGTTATGAATGTGATTCCATGACTTTGCTTTTTTCTTGCTCGTCAAGGCGGAAAATTCGACTAAAAGTGCAAATGTGGAATATAAAATAGGAAAAATGCAGCACCAGTAAAAAAGTATGCAGAGTTATGCCTACTGAGTTATGTCGTGCTGCAAGCATTATTTATGCAATGTGTTTTATATGTGTTAATAATAATAATCTGGAAGTACGGTGTGGTCATAAGCAAGGACAGGTGTAACTGTCCAGCACACTAGCACAATAAACTGGGTTTGTTTTGAAAATGCTGGATCAAGTTGGCTTTTTCTTAGCAGTTCAGGTGAGTATAAAAATTATTCAGAGGCATAAAGCTTAAAAAAAAAACAACAACATAGCATTTTAAGGGAGAGGATGAAAAACATCAAGTAAAAGCATCTCTCTTTTTTTTAAATTAAGTTTTTAAGAAAACTGCTCTATTTTTCACATTTTGTTTGCATAAATCTTCAACAAGAGAAGATTACTTAATCGCATTTTCCGCGTCTACTTTCTCAGCCACTCTGCGCCGAACAAAGCCAGATCCATTATTCAGGTGGACTTTCCAAACGCGAGATACAGGTTTGAGCGTCGGAGCTCTAAGTGTTGCTTCCCATGCCGCCTGAATTATTCATCACACACATGAAATATGGAGCCGGAGCGGCCGGCCGCTGGGAGGCAGGAGAGAGAGAGACAGAGAGAGAGAGAGAGAGAGAGAGAAGGTGGACAGAGAGAGAGAGAGCAGCAAATTGATGAGGCTCCAGCAGCAAATTGATGAGGCAAGTTGACTGAATGAGGATTAGAGGTCAGTTAATCAGTCTGGCCGACTGGAATCAGTCGCACACGTCACACACATACTTTCTGTCTTCTGTGTTTTCCTCCTTAATGTTGCAATCAAAGCTCTCCGCAGCAGAGCAGAGCTCCTACACGCTTTCATCAAGGCTTCTCCCTTTTTTCTTTCTTTTCTTATCTCCACCTCCAGCAACGCCTCCCTGCTGCATCTTCATATAGTTTCTCTCTGTCTTCTTTGCATCCATCTCTTTAGCGACTGATGTCGCCGTCATTTTTCAGCCTGAGGGAGAATAAGCAGCGGTGGAAACAACCCAGCTCCACCTAAAATCCAGATTTTTTTATTTACAAATTGTTCCCGTGTGTTTACATAACGCTCTTGGAACTTTTCCCACTTTTAATCCCAAATTGTGTGTATTTTATTGCGATTCTGGGTGACTGACTGGATCCAGCACTGAAGAGTTGTGTACTGGGTCTGGTATCCAAGCAACAACATTTTGTTGACAAATTAACAAATGCGACTTTATGCAAAGACAATAAAGAGTAAGTCTAAAAGCTCATTCTTATGAAGAAGGACAATAATTCCTTATTATTGTTCTACAAACAAAAATCTGGATGTGTAAATTCACATTTGGCCCAAGTAGAGCTACTTTAGGTGTTTGTTCAGCTTTGTTGTCGTTATAAATCACTTTTACTTTCTGCTTTCATCCTCACCTGTGATCACTTTGATTGGCTCCAACTGTAGTGAATGAACAAGAAGAAAATGTTTGTCTTTTCAAATAAATAGATAATTAAAATTAAAGGAACTACTTTTGTCCCAGACCAGTTTTGCACATCTAGAGACTGAAACCATTGACTGTTCTTCTTCTCTGCCGAACAAGAAGAATCATTTTGGTCATTTTGAATGGACGAGCTCCATCCCAGTGTCCAGTCATTGGCCAGTCCCAGTGTCCAGTCAATAAGGAAGTCAAGCCATAATAAGGCTTGACTTCCTTATTATGACTTTCTTCTGGCCCACTTGCAATAAACACCCAACAGCTGCCCTGCGTCCAGACTCTCAAACCTGAACTGTACGGTTCTTTGAAAATTGATTGCGTTCACTAGTTTTCAGTTGTACCACTCTTTGTAGGTATATTTTTTTTCTTCCTGTGAGATATGCAACACATCTCTCTAACCAAACTCTGCTTTAAACTTCTCCACAGCTCTCTCCACCCTATCGACTGTGCTCAGTGATGCTAATAGTTCATTATTGTTCTACAATAAGCCCCAGTTGTAATTGTAGCAAGACAATAAGTTGCAAACAGAGTTGTATTCGGGTGTGTCAAAATCAGGGGTTTTCTTTTTGCCTTGTAGTTTATTCTACTTCTGTTGGTGCATCAGATTTAGTACCACATAAAATACATTGAGGCTTGTGTTTCTTATCGGTAGAAAATTATAAAAAGTGGTGGGAATATATACATATATATATTCCAACGACTTAAATGCACAGGAGGAAGTAAAGAAAACAAGAAAGAAAAAAAAAAGCATAATTGTCAGCATTTTGTTGGAAACAATCAGGGGACATGCACAGATAGACAGTAGGGGGCGCTAGAGCATCTGCCACCTTTTCCCCAGGACAAAATAAATCCCCTTCTGAAATCTTTTGTTGTTTTTATTTACTGTGTATGATGTGTGTGGCCCAAGATAGCATGCATGGCTGTAGATATAAAATAGGTATATTATAAATCTTTTTAAAAATCTGACATCAGTAACGCAGCTGGCAGTTCCTCCCCCCCCCCCCCCTCCCCTCTCCCCTCCCCCCCACCACTTGATCACCTGACCCTCAAAATGTCTGTGCGCGCCACTGGCAGCAACTATTCGTAACCAGCTACTTGTTGATTGACATGGTTTAAAAATCCTCCAAACACAGTAATTATCACACATAAACCTCATATGAAGATGATTTTCTAAGTCCTGTCGGTTTGCGCATGTGAGACACAAAAACGCATCCAAGCGGCGGAGAGGCGCAACTCCGGTGAGCGCAGCAGCGAGATGTTTCCAGCAGCTGCAGCGGGAGGCTCCTCCGGAGGAGCGTGGGAGAAGCACAGCCTGTGTCAGGCACCCCACTCCCACAGACACAGCCCGAGGTTCCCAATAAAACCCAGAATCCTCCGCAAAAAAAAAAAAAAAAAAAATATATATATATATATATATATTTTTATAATCTCATATATATATATATATATATATATATATTAAAAAAAATCAATATGCGAGCGGCACGCAGAGCGATGCGCCGCTCCAGTGAGGAGCACGCATCGCGAAAAACAACCAGAAGTTGAACGCAAACGTTAAAAAGCGCCGTTTGTTCACGTTTTAGATGTTTTGAAAGCAAAAGTCAGGACTGCGTAAAAGTTCACCAAATGCAACATGAAGGGAAGAGCTTGACCATAATTATGGAATCATAAGAGGAAATTGCAGTTTAAATTTTTTTTTATGGAGATTGATGTCAACTATCATTATGCCACTTAGTCGCATTTAAAAAAAAACAAAAACAAAACGAAAAAACAAAGAAAATCGCAAACAAAGCATGAAATACCTGGTTAGGGATGAAAATCCTCTCACCTCCCGCGTCTGGACCGCGCGCTCAGTGATGCATGTCTGCAACCTGTGGGCTGCCTGGCTGGGAGAGTTGATGTGAAGCTGGATTCCGCCTCGGTCCTTTGGTGTTCGTTGGTGTTTGTTCTCTGTGGAGCAGCAGCAGCATAACAAACAGCAGCCAAGCGACCCAAAGAGAGACAGACGAGCTGCAGCATCGTCCGCAGGCAGAGCTCAGACTCCTGCTGGATCCTCCGAGGACTCTGCTGTCAGCATGACTTTCACTGACTGGCTGGTGGAGGAAGAGGAGGAAGAGGGGCATGTCTATATTGTAATGAGGTCCAAACCACGTTTAAAACTCATTTAGACTTAAGAGTCAGAGTTTTTATCTGGATTCGGGTTTTGTGTTTGAACTGATTGTATTATACCAGGTTTTAAAAAAAAAAAAAAAAAAACGATTATTTTTTAGTTCTTTCAGAAAAGGTCATTATAAACATGAGCTTCCTTAAAGTTCCTTCCTTCATAAAACAAAAACTCTACCCACATTTCAAAGTAAAGTAAAGTTCTTTTTCTTGCAGCCATTTCTTTTCATTAAAAAACTTGATGTAAACATGTTTTAATTTAAAAGTCTTCTACATTAGTGTTTCCCCAATCGTGGTCTTCAAGGCTCACTTACCTGCATGTTTTAGATATTTCCTTGCTTCAGCCCAGCTGAATCGGGCACATTAAATCAGGGAAACCTCAAAAACATGTAGGACAGAGTGACTTGAGGACCAGGGTTGGGAAACACTGATATACATCAATAAAACTAAGGAGATATGTAATGTGTAATTCACACGTTTACATTTAAGTACCAAATTTTATATATATATATATATATATATATATATATATATATTTTTTTTTTTTTTTTTTTTTTTAATATAATGCAGTTAAGACTGGAAAAAAAAAAAGAAACCAGTTAACATGAAAGGGTGCCACATTTGCACAAACCCTAATGAACCTGACATTTATCTTCTTCAGGACACAGACGCCCAATTTTGTGAAAATCTGTCCTGCTTCATTTGCTACCTTCCTGAAAAAGTGTTGCTTCCATCCCCAGTTTCATCCAGCACCCCTCCTGCAGCTGCTGATCATTCCCTGTATTCCTCTGGTTTTCTGAGGCACAGCTGAAGCTGACAGGACGGTACAAACCGGGCGACAATTAGGGAAGCGTGGGAGAGACAGCCGAACCTGTTGCCAATTACGGCGACCATGATCTGGAACGGCGCATAAAGCCGGATTAATGGGCTCCCAGAGCGCAACTCACTCCACAGCTCACCCTGCTACCCAGCTCCACCATCAGGCATGGAGATAAAATAAGGTGCTTTTATTTATTATGTTTCCGTGGGAACAAGTTACACACAGAAGTAAAAAGTGCATTCATAGGAACAACTTGTCAGCTCCAATATTCAAAACAAACTGTAACAGCAAGAAGGAAAAAACGTGAAGTTTTAAAGATACGACACAAATCTAACCGGATCTGTTCAGTGAGCGATTTCTACACTGTGACCTAATCTAGGAGGAGATGGCATGTCTGCAGGAGTCTTCAGAGCATCATCAGCATCATCAAGAGGGGCTCTTCCTCAGCAGCATGCCTGAACCATCCGGCTCTCCTGGGCGGCAGCGCCAGCCTCTTCTCGGCACGCTCCTCTTCCTCCAGCAGCTGCTCGATGTAGCAGGAGGAGCCCAGCAGGATGTGGCCTGTGGCCTGCATGGAGAAGATGGTCCATCGTAGAGCCTCCCTACAGCGCAGAGCACAGGCAGAGTGAGGAGGAGAGCGGGCAGAAATACACAGCTCTGACATACATGTAGTTGTACACGCACACACGCCATTTGGATTGGTTAGGGGCAGATTAATATGCATACAGAGCAACAACCAAACAGGACAGAGGGCTGCACAAGCCTCCACAGCCCTTAAACATCTCCATGTTTGTCACACTACAACAGTGAACTCTAGTGGGTTTTATCAGAGAGTCAAAGCAGTGGATAAGTGTGAAGCTGATGTTTCACAAATAAATCGTGAAACATCACGATGTTGGTCGTTTCATTTAGCACCCAGCTGCTTCATCTACACGTTGTTCAAACAGCTGACGCTGCAGTTACAGCTGGAGACCAGTAGAGGCGCACTTCTACAAGCTTGGACATTCAAAATCTTGGAATTAGGTCTGAACTTTGACTGGACCATTCCAACATAAATATCTTTTACTTTAAACCAGTTGATCGAAGCTCCAGCTGCATGTTTAGTACAATTATCTGGCTGGTTTTCTTTCAGTGTTCTTAGATCAACTGCCTCATCACTGCTGGGGGGAAAAAAACAACAACAACAAAAAAACGCATCTCCACCATGTTTTGTTTCAAGGTCTGGTGCCTGGAAACACAAGACCTTTATGGTACTGAAAGTTTGTCAATTCCTGGATTTTATTTAAGGGCATGAGAGTAAAGGGAGCCCTGCAAAAGATTTTCCACTTTTCAGATTTGAATTTGTAAATATTTTTGTTCTCTATTTTGCATTTGTCTGCAACATAAAATCCCAATAAACTACAGCACACTGAAAAGTGTTTGTAGCGTTAAAAAAACGCAAACAACCCAAAAAAATTTATCAAAAAAAAAAAAAAAACAGGCCAGAGCCATTTTTAGTCCTTGCTCTCGAAGACCTCTCATGTCCTTTCACCAGCAGAGCGAGTATCACATTTGACAAGTCTGCAAACTGTAATCCTCTTTGGCCGAGGCTCCGTATCAAAGCTGGAAACCAGCCGATCCAGGCGGCGGTGACATAACACCTCGGAAAATTAATCTCACTAAAATCTGACCTTTGTTCTTCTGTAGGCTCACTATATCGCCACCAGTAGAAAATGAGCAGATAAATTCCTGTTTTGTCTATTTAAGGGGCATCTAACCAATCCTGGAAATTGGTGCTCAGAAAAATAATAAAAAGGTCACCAAAACACAAGAGGGAAAACAGCACAAAAATAAGCAATTTAAAGATTGGTTTACGGTTTGCAGATGTCAAGTTGATCTTTTTTTTTTCTTTTTAAACAAGACCAGATTTTATTTTCCATCTACTCAGTTCTGCAGGAGTTCATTTCAAAAGGTCAATTTTTTAGATGGGACACAGCAGTCTAGTTTGTCTTTATGTTGCTAAAGTCAAATATTTGACAGCAGTTTTGAAAAGGCCCAACAGAGAACATCCCAAGTATTGAGCTCATGAAGCGCCGCTGAATCCATCTGTTAAAACTAGAAAGAAAAACGTAACACATGTACAAGTACAACTTCCTGTTTCAGTTTGCCACGTAGGAAGCACAGGACACATGTGGACGAAGGCCTTTGGCACGATTAGATTCGAGAGTACACTCCAAAGTAACACCACGTCGCAATCAGCACATCATCTCAGGGTAATGGCAGCATCATGGTGCAGAGATTAATCACTGCGACTCCATTTAATTTTGACCAGAGTTAAGATTTTTGAGACGTTCCGTCGGATTGGCGTTAACTGCGTACACGGTTCGTACCAACTTGAATGACTGGTTCAGCTTCGTCACTGACAACTCAGAAGATGACTTTATTTGCATTAAGGGCACCATTTCAAGAAGGCCTTTGAAAAGTTTAGTTGCACTTTAAATATGAACTCTACAAAAATCCTGTCTTTTTTTGAGAAGGTTATATAGAGCAATTTCAATGTTTTTACATTATAGATTTTACAAAAAAGGTTTATGTTATAGAAAACCTAAACCTTCCACAAAATATATTTTTTGAAAAACTGACAACTTTTTAAAAAAATAAAATTGCTGCAGTTATCAGTAATTTTATGACAAATTATCACAAAGAGGCGTCGCAACATCCTGGACTGAGTGGGAACTCCTAATGAAACCCTCGTCAGCCAATCACCTAGCATCACCCATGTATCAAACGAACTGACCTCCATGCTTGCTTATAAATGACCTACTAGATAGTTTGTTGATCAGAAATTCTGATTTTGCCTGGATTATTCAAATAAACTAAAATCTCTGCTATACGTTTAAGACTCTTACTCACTTGAGCATCTTTTTGGCTGCGTAGCATCGCAGGTCGTAGGACACGGTGTAAGCACCGTAGAATGTCGCTTTCACATTAAGGCAGCCAATGAAATCCTTGGGGTTGTTTTTGTATAGGTCAAAGGTCAGTTTGGCCACATCTGTGCGGGGCTTCTGCAGGCACTCAATGGTCTGAAGGCTGTTCTGTAAGCAGGAGGGGAGGCATAAGAGGAATCATTGGAACGAGAACCTCGGTAAACATTCATGAGGAGGAATTCAGCCTTCCCCTTTAATTATTTTAAATTATGAAGACACCTTATGTTGATTATCTCAGTTTAAAAGGGCAAACCACATATTTTAGGTTAAATATTTAACATGCATCAAGCTGGATCACAACGCCTGACATTTCCCTACTAATGCAACTGGTGTGTTGGGGTATGGATAGGTTGCTGAAGAGTGCCATCTAGAGGCCGTTATGGTGAACAGGAGTCTTACAGGTTGCAGAGTCCACTTTTGTCCCCTCTCCAGAACCATCAGAACCGTGTTCTCCAGCAGCGTTTGGAAGAACTCCTCAGTTTCCACGCCGGTGCCGTCCTCGTCCAGAACCAAGACGCTGACGCACTGCAGACTGAAAGAGTCGCTTACCTGGAGCCAGCAAAGACATTCAGTCAGCACAGTAAAAAAAAAAAAAAAAAAAAAAAAAACATATATGATGCTAGGCTTTATAAATATGCTAAAAATGTACAGCAAAACTGAATTTCGATGCATCACATGACATTAAAACCCAGGCGGTCTTCTTTGAGAGAGAGTCTGACAAGTGCAAACCCATCAACACAGACGCTTAAACCAGAGGTACAATGAAAGAGTTTAGGATAGAAATGCAACAATTTAAAAGATTTGGGCAGATATCTGATATTAGTATTGCTACCTAATGCCGATAAACGATATACTGTAAAGATTTCCACCCAGATACCGTGAAAATACAGTCAATATGTATTGATTCTCTGTTTCAGTTAAACACCCAACAATCTTAAATCGCCATCATACGACCAAACAAATCCCCCATGGACTCTACCATTAACCCAGCACCAGGCTATCCTTGCCACTGCCAAGTCTTCAGCTTACATTCAGCTTTTCTACCTTCTCACCTTATTCATCAGGTCTAGAAGCGTCTCTGCCATAATTCCTTTCTTCACGCTGCGGTCCACATTCGTTACTCTGAAGGGTTTTGGTCGAAGCGTTCGACCCGAAAGCAGCTGGGAGGTCATGGAGGCGCTGGCCGAGACGCTGGACGTCACAACCCTGAAGGAAAAATCGAAATGGTTTGAGTGAAAACCTGCTGCTTCAACTTAGCAATGCCTTGGTCATGCCGGCTATAATGGAGGACAGGCCTTACTTTGACAGGGAGGATGGAGTCAGAAGGCTGAGAGACTTCATGGCATAATCCATGTGAGTGGATGCAGACCTGCAATTAAAAGCAGCGTTGGTCGACATCTTTCTACAAGCTAATGGTGACAGCTCAACTGGGTAACTTAATACTTCAAATAAAACCCAAGCAAAAGGGAATCCGTTCCTCAGTTCAGAACAATGTTTGACCGTGAAGTCCAAAACGGTAAAGCAGTCTTACATTTTGAAAGACGTTACTAATCCCCAGCAGCTGTCCTCAGTTTTCCCCCAAAAGGAAATCCTCACACTTTCTCCCTCCAACACCAAAACCAAGCTCAGTTAGACTCCTCAACCAACAACAGGGATGCCCTCCCTGTTCTCTTGTCTCTTCTTCTTGCAACACTCTGTCACTGAACTTTGTGCTGGTGACTGCTTAGCTGCTGGCGAGTCGTCAGCTTTATTGAGAAACTCTCCACGGACACTCCCACTGACTTTGGACCACACTTTGACCCAGTAACACAAACTGGAGAGCTTACTGGCCACCCAGACATAAAAGTACACATATTGCCATTTTAATTTAATCCAAATGCATTCATCTCAGTTCAACATTAGGCTTATCATGAAATCAATTAAATATTATTAATTTCACCAATGCTTTGCAGGCTATAATATTTCAGGCACCACACATTCAAACACTTGGTAGCTTTTTACTTTGCTTCATCAGCTGTAGATATTTCAAGATCCTAGAGCCCAGAAAAAGGCAAATGAAAAAAAGAAGGGTTTATTGCAACAAAAGAAGAAAAAAAAAGTCCAGTCATCATTTTAGCATTTTGTGGTGTGAATGTTCACATGCTTTAATTTAACCCTCTAGTCTCTGACTAAAACGCATTTGAAGTGCTGTACAAACCTGATGATGTTCGCAGTTTCACTGATGTCATGTTGACTCAGTGAAACAACACCAGTTTCGGGTCTTAACTTATTTAGAAACTGATTTTAAACGTGGGATCAACAAATTAAGCGAGTAGCTGCCCGTTTTACTTCCGTTCAAATATAGAAAATTAGGTAAGCGACCTGTAGTCATTTGTCGCTGATGGACTTCAACTTGAGATTTATGGTGTTGATTGTTTACTGTGTCAGAGGTCACGCTGACTTACAGTGATTATAATGGATGAAGTTCCCGCATTAGGTCATGGTTAGTGTACAGTCCATGCCAGCTAACACGCCACCGCTGCGTCAGCTACTATAAAACCAGACCAGGTGTGTTCAGAACACCTGGTATCTAATTATCACGGTACACGTGCACAGGGTGGATATTTATTATTAAAAGATACATGAGTCTACGTACACGCTGCTCTGCCGAGATATTGACAAACGAATTACAAAACATGGATCTTTAACATGATAAATAAAACATTTAGGCAGAGCAGGGTGATGAGGAAAGCAAGAAGTACATTTGACCATAAGAGTATCCAGAAACTTCAATATAATGTTATAAAAAAACACTTTTAAAAGGTCGGAAAACACAAACTTACTTTTCCTGTGTGCTGCTCACGCGAAGAAGTTCTTCCAAACGAGCCTGCGTCTACGTCCGCACCATTTACAAGCCGGCGCGGAATTTGCGATTGAGCAAGTAGGCGGAGTCAGCAGTCCCTCTTAAATTGGCACAGCGCAAGCCCCCAGCATCCGGTTACAAAAACAATACCCTATGCTGCGCAAAAAAAAAAAAAAAAAAAGAAAAAAAGTAACGAAAGATTGGAAAGCTCTCTATTATTTTAGCTTATAGCCATTCATCTGTTTATTTCATCTTCTTTTTGATGTTGCAAGTGATGACACAATATTTCTTATTTGCTCTGAGACGTCCTTTCCGTTACAACACCGTCTCCCTCTGGAACCGCCTTCATCGCTTACGGCTGGTTTCTGTATCGGGACTCAGACGTAGGAGCGGACCTCATTGTCTGATTAACACCTGGAGAGCATCAATTAAAGGACGCATGTTTCCATTCTGCAGTTTTCTCCATATGCCAGATTATGTTTTTTTAAGTTACGTATTAAAACATAGGGTGTATGCTTATGTAAAAAGTGCGGATACAAAAATACATTTTAAAGCAGAGCCGTGCAGAGACCTTTGGAGGGTTGTGGGGGCTCAAAGTTAAAACATTGAAAAAGATCTTCAAACAGTGTACACAATATAGCAACAACCCATATTAATCAAGAATCTAATATTTAATAAGATTCTTAAAGGTTTTTGTTGTGTAATTGTAAAAAGAAGGGGGGTTCAGTACAAATATGGATGTCTGCTTTTTGATAGGGGAGGGGTAACATTTAGTTTTTACTGCTAAAAACAATTTTAAAAAACATTATAACAGTAAATGACAGGTCCCCGATTTTATTTCTATTTCTGTTAAATAAATAAATAAACAAACAAACATTGGGGGGGCTGTCTGTTAAAGGTTAGGGTTAGAATTGTCATAAACCCCCCCGCCTATACGGCGCCCCTGCCATGGCTACAATATGGTATACTCTGTATTTGAGCCGGGTTTGTTCATAAGTTTTTTGGTGGAAGTCTACGCCTCCTTTTTTTCTACAACTACCCTATAACATGTTTCTCGCAGTAACCCTACTGAAATAAATCTTTGTTTAATTAAGAACTACTATAAAATGAAAGCTGGAAAAGCTCCAAGTGTGACTTACTGTTTTTCTTTGGCGCCTGCGCATTAAGTTCCGACACGCTTGCATGCGGAGTAAAAAGTAGTTCCCATCAAATCCGTGACGTTTAGGAAAAATCACAATGATTCAGTTACTTTCTAAGGTGCACTAAGTGATCGAAGTGTTGAAAGTATTTATACCTGGGTTTGAGTATCGATTTTAAAGCATAAAGACCTGCTGTGAATAATAGATATTCCAGTATCAATCCGCACAACACTTTCACCCGTCAAAAAGCGAAGAAGAAATAGTTCCCTCCATTAACGGATTGGTACAACAGACTAAACTTTACTCGTTGGATTATTAGAAAGCTTTATTTCGATAAAAATGAGGGAAATTCTTCATCTCCAAGCTGGTCAATGTGGCAACCAGATTGGTGCGAAAGTAAGTAAAATTTCATTTTTAAAAACGAGACCTAAATCTGTTGGAACGCCAACTGAAAAGTTACATTTAGTTTGGGCGGGCTTCTAAATTAGCGTTAGCTAGTTTAGCAAAAAAGGTAAAGGTAAGTTCTAGCTAAATGGCAATCTATAGCCATACAAAATGAAACAGCGTGCCATTAATCCATCTTACATTGTTTAACACCTTCTGAAATTTTACATTTAGTTTGAGGCCAAAGAAAAATTAACATAGCGTTAGCTAAAGTGCTAGCCTTTGGTTTCCGTTACTTTCCCGCTCATCCCCTTAGTTTAAATGTAATTTTTCCTGTCTCTTTGGTTGTAGTTCTGGGAGGTAATAAGTGATGAACATGGCATTGACCCAACCGGGGTGTACCACGGAGACAGCGACCTGCAGCTCGACCGGATCAATGTTTATTACAACGAGGCATCAGGTTTGTTCATGCTTCGCTTCACAGTGCAGTTAGTGGAGGAAGTACCGTTACCATACTACCGTTACCACAGCAGGGCCGTTATATCGCCTAATTTGATTTTTCAATCCAAGCTACAAGGCGTTGCCATGGCGAAGGGGGGATAGCGCGCGCCACCAAATACACTGAGGCCTCAGTTCTGGAAGTGGCCCGTCATGGGCTCGAGTCCCGCCTGTCCTCCCTCTTTCTCACTTTCCTGTCGGATCATTCCCAAATGAATGAGCACACAATGAAAAAAGCTAACAGTTGCTACCATTTTCCTGCTAACTGCTAAAAACGAATCATGCGTGTATATCGCTTTCTGATAATTGTGCTTCAAACAGTTCATGCTTCACATTTTCTACAAACCATTTTTGATCCACTCATTACAATGTTATCCAGATTTTATTTGTCATCCAGGCAAATGGCACAAGACGTTAGTGTTTTTGTGTGAATATTATATCCTCCCCTCTCTCTGCTAGGGGGGAAATATGTCCCTCGTGCTGTGCTGGTCGACTTGGAGCCAGGCACCATGGACTCTGTGAGGTCTGGACCTTTTGGCCAAGTGTTCAGACCTGACAATTTTGTTTTTGGTATGTATATTTCTGTAAGAATTTAGTTTTGATTAAAAAGAAACAACTACCAAACAAAACTGGAGTGTTAATGGTTTACCTTCTTGAATGTTAGATTAGAAATGAAACTGGATATTTAGTTTGTTAGCATTTTTATAGTAAGCTGAATTTTAGTTTTTTTGTTGTTAAATGAAATACTTTGATCTGTAACAGGTCAGAGCGGTGCTGGTAATAACTGGGCTAAGGGCCATTACACCGAAGGAGCAGAGCTGGTGGACTCGGTCCTGGATGTGGTGAGAAAAGAGGCAGAGGGCTGCGACTGTCTGCAGGGCTTCCAGCTCACCCACTCCCTGGGAGGAGGCACCGGCTCCGGGATGGGCACGCTCCTCATCAGCAAGATCCGAGAGGAGTACCCAGACCGCATCATGAACACGTTCAGCGTGGTGCCGTCGCCCAAGGTATATATCGTCGGCTTCCTTAAATAATGACCAAAGCAGGTCCACCCCCACACCTGCCCCAAAAGTGATTTTACTGATTTGTTTTGCAATGTCTCCCCCCCACATTAGGTTTGTTCGTTCGTCTTTCTCATTGACTTGAATATAATTTCAGATGTTTGTATAACTTTTCTTCAGGTTAACTTAGAAAGTGAGCTATTATTGTTACAGGTTATTTTTCTAAACTACAAAAAAGTAGCTGTGAGGGATGATTCAATTTGAAAAATTGGACTGATATTGATATTCCAATAGTAGCACTGGTGTTACGCCAGATTGACCAATATTTTATTTTATACATTTTTTTTATCCGATTACTCGATTAGTCGTAAGAATAATTGATAGTTTACTAGAATATTCGTTTATGTCTATGCTGAGTAAGTGTAAATTTATCACCATTTGGGTGGATGTCATTCATCTTCTATATTGACTCACTTTTGTTGCCAACCCATAAGGTTCTATGTATGCTGGGTACAAAAAAGACTGTAGTCAGCTGTTTCTAGTAGGAGAAGCACAAAGCTACACATTTCTTTTGTACATTTAGGTTGCATCTTAAATTTCATTCATAGTCATCTTAAAAAGTCTTATATTTGAGTACATTTCAGAAATCCTTCTTCTCCCAGGCTTAGGTTCCATAGTTCTCTCTGTATTCCCCTCCTGGCAGGTGTCGGACACCGTGGTGGAGCCCTATAACGCCACCCTGTCTGTCCACCAGCTGGTGGAGAACACTGATGAGACCTTCTGCATCGACAACGAGGCGTTGTATGACATCTGCTTCCGTACGTTGAAGCTCACCACGCCCACCTACGGCGATCTGAACCACTTGGTTTCGGCCACCATGAGCGGCGTCACAACCTGCCTGCGTTTCCCCGGCCAGCTGAACGCCGACCTGAGGAAGCTGGCCGTCAACATGGTGCCGTTCCCCAGGCTGCACTTCTTCATGCCGGGCTTCGCCCCGCTGACAAGCCGCGGCAGCCAGCAGTACCGGTGAAGACGCTCAATCCACCCTTAGGTTAGGATTGTCCCTACTTCTTTAGATACTTAAATCCAACGGAATGTCTTCTCTTTTTCAAGGGCCCTGACTGTCCCTGAACTCACCATGCAGATGTTCGACGCCAAGAACATGATGGCGGCGTGCGACCCGCGCCACGGCCGCTACCTGACAGTGGCCGCCATCTTTCGTGGCCGCATGTCCATGAAGGAGGTGGACGAGCAGATGCTGAACGTTCAGAACAAGAACAGCAGCTACTTTGTCGAGTGGATCCCCAACAATGTGAAGACGGCCGTCTGCGACATCCCACCGCGCGGCCTCAAGATGTCCGCCACCTTCATCGGGAACAGCACGGCCATCCAGGAGCTGTTCAAGCGCATCTCAGAGCAGTTCACTGCCATGTTCCGCCGCAAGGCCTTCCTTCACTGGTGAGTTAGGGTTGGTCAGACACTGGTCTGTTAGCCTAGAAAGTTCGTTTGGGGACATGTGAATGTGCTATCGAACTGATGTGGACCAATAAGCAAACTCTGGTCCTCTGAAAAACGTAGGTTTCAAATTCATATGTGAATGCAAGCGCCCCAAAGAACTGTCCAAAAGCAGGAAGCCAACTTTAACGCAGGGCATTCTGGGTAAATGCATCTGAAACAAACGCATCAGCAGAAGAAATGGCTCCTGGTCAAAGACAGAAGTGAAATCCTACAACCACTAAAATCTGACGCCACTCCATTTGTTTACTTGTCATGAAGAAGGAAGTAGCCTCAAGTGTCTTCTTCATAGGTTTCCTTCAGTAGTTCTTCAACAGGCTTGGTCTCTTTGACACTGCGAACTGCACCATCTGAAAATTTAACAAATGTTGCAACTTTGATCCTCAATCTAACCGAGTTCATCAGGTGCACTAAAACACAGTGGCGTTCCAATGCCAGGCATAGACGCTAACATTGTCTCGTCACAGGTACACCGGCGAGGGCATGGATGAGATGGAGTTCACCGAGGCGGAGAGCAACATGAACGACCTGGTGTCCGAGTACCAGCAGTACCAGGACGCCACAGCCGAGGAGGAGGGCGAGTTTGAAGAGGAGGGGGAAGAAGACATGGCCTGAGCAGCTAAGAATGGCGACTTTGCTCCTGGGCAACATTGTTAGATTTCAGCATTTCTTTCTTTCTTTGTTCAAAAGTGTCAAACGAATGACACTTAATGTCACCAGTTTTGCTTGTTCTAATAGTTTTAGGATATTTTTCGATAGGCTTTGCAGAAACATGTTAAATATTACACTTGAATTTTTTTCTGTAACATAAATGTATTAACCTGTAAATGCCCGGTAGCATTTTGAATGTTCTGTACTTTGAAGCTTTGATCTGTCAGTGATTTGTTTATATGTGGTCGCTCTTTTTTACGTTTTTTTTATTGGGACTGTGATGTTGAGTGTTTTTCTGAATGTTGTAACTCCTCCAGTCTGACCTCCACATTAACCGCTCACAATGCATTTCTATAAAGCTGTTTATTTTTCTCTGTAACCCTGATAAGTTGGTACAGAACCCAGCTAGTGTCATGGGAGAAGAAAAAACTATATATCTTGTGGGAACAACTTCATTATAAAAAGCCATGGCCTATAGTATTTTTAAATTCCAATGTCACAGGACGGACTCTGTAAGTTTCTCCATCTTTGGACTTTGTCATTTTCAGTCTGTGGTGTATTTAGGACGGTTTCATTGATAGCACTACATAAATAACTTGGTGGGATGTTCATAGAGTTTTAAATAAAGGTTTTAACCCTGATACTGAGCTGTGAATTGATGTTTTTGTCAATCAAAGTCATATAAATAAATACTTTAGCAAATCGAGGGGATTTTAATGCTTTCATGTTGGAAATGAAGGAAATAAGTGGATGTTACAGAGTCTGTATGTAAAAGGCGACATCTGCTGGCCAAGTGGCAGCATTGCATTTAATCGGAGGAAACTTTTGAGCCATATGGAATTAAAATCCAGCACATGCGCAGTAACATGATGCAATGATCTGCAACAATAATAAAACTAAACTGATAGAATATTTTCAGATCCATCAAACACAACAGCTGAAGTTGGTGATGATCTGCAGAACTCTGGATCCCGAGGGGGAAATAAAGTTTCTGCAGCAGAAACAGAACAACGGAAAGTTCATGATTTTGCATTGAAATAAAATCTGAGCCGAACATATTAATTAAGATCTGTTGACTTATCTCTGCATACATAAGTCCAAAATAAAGAAAATGTTGTTTGAGAAAACTTTATTGTATATGTTTCAGTAAGTAAGTTATGGATAAACGTTTATTACTTAAAGAAGGATTAAGAGTCCCAGGGTGTATGGGAAATAAATCACGGATGCTAAATGTTTTTTGCATGTTGCGTTGTTCTATTCTCCTAATGCAATGGCGTATTCACTCTTAAAATTATTTTTGGCTCAGTATTTTTAACTTAATCAGAGCTACTGAAATATTATGCAGTCATATGGCATATAGGTACCATACTCCAAATAAAAACGATTACCCTTTTTTAAACCAGCAATATTTTCTTACACTACATTCTTGTGCTGCTACCCAGCCAGCATACCATGGGCCCCATATGGGGAAAAGGAGGGCAGACAATATGGGTCCCACACGGGTGTGCCCATGTAGGGCCCATGTAGGAGGTGGCCCTACATGGGCAAACCCATGTGTGGAATCCATATTGTCTGCCCTCCTTTTCCCCATATGGGGCCCATCTAAGCATGCTGGCCGGGTATATTGACAAATTACAACAAAAATATTACCATTTGAGATTTCTTTCTTTCTTTTTGCTCATGTGTTGCCCAAAGTCATTGCAGCACCAAATTGTTCACTCGGTATTCTTTTTCTGTACGGACAGATCATCATGAAGCAGCTCCTACCTCTGTGGTGAAAGTAAAATGTTACATAATTATATATATATATATATATAATTCTGAGAAGTGTGGCGTGCATTTATATTCACCCCTTATTATGATTAGTTGCGTAATCTACAACTCTCCCTGCACTGCGTAATCCATTACATTTACATCCTGCTTTTCCGTAATTAATGAATGAATTAAAGCTACAGAACTCTGACATGAAATAATCCAATTCCGTGCTCAGAACAAGCCGAACGTAAAGCTTGTTTTCCCCCCCGGGTTGCTCCAGACCTTCCGCTCGGAGCAGGAGCGCAGATGACTCATCCGCGCAGTCATTCGCCTAATCAAGAGGAGATAATGCATCTAACTTAAAATAGCTGCGGCATGTCAGCCAAACGTATTAAGTATTAGTGAACAAAGGTCCGCAGAAAGGATCCGTTCTTCCCTCAGAGGTCAATATCCTGCCCGGGCCTTTTGTCCCTCTGTCACACAATCAGATACCGCTGCTGGGTGACGCAGGCTCACTCAGCCCGGCTTTTATTTATTTTTTTATTATTATTTTTTTTTTTTTACGGGCTGCTGATGCTTGTAATTACGGCTGATATCAGCACTGAAATGAGGAGGAAGCGTGATCATCACATCGGATTTAATTGAACACGTTTTATTTTTTCTTCTTTTTCTTTCAATTTAAGGTCACACATGCAAACACGAGAGACGTTGTTTCACAGCACAGTGCCCAATGCAAACAAAACGCCAGACGCCAACGTTCACAAGCAGCGCGCGCGCGCATGGCACGCGCGCCTCGCGCTGTCTGGACTCCAAAGTCAGTGAATGAGGTGAAGTTGAAGTCGTTGAGCACAAGTAGAAAAAGTTGCACGGAACAAACACGGATCGCAGCGACAGGATTCACCCAAATGAAGTTAGTTTGAAATCAAGGTTTATGTTACAAAGTCTCGGGGGAGGGGGAAAGGCGAGAGCAGCAAAAAGGATTACGCTTGTAACTGGGATTGTGTTAGGACTCTTTTATGTTACATCTAGCACAGTGGTGTCCAAAGAGCAAAACGTGGGGTCATTTAGGACCGGTGAAGCTCCCAAACAAAAACACAAGAATTTTTAAAATTGGCCCCCCAACCGCATGCAGGTCATAAAAATCACCTTTTATTAGTTTAATCTTTAAGGTGGAATTTTCACTGACGTCTGGTCCTTCAAAAGCCTGACATGTTAAGGTCTTTTTGAAATGGAAAATGTTTACGACACCAATAACTTTTGGTTTTTTAATGCTGCTTTTTTTTGCTCTTGTTCTAAGTGCATTATACTCATATACACATATAAGTATATATATTACCATAAATAAATATTCTCGCAAATTTAGCAAAAAGAAAAAAAAATATTTGCAACTGCCAATACATACAACTTGATTGTTCTGGTTTTCTTTTCAGAAAGCATGGACACCACTGAACTTTTTATTTTTTCAAATAAATCAAATAAATTTTTAAAAGTTTAATTGCCCTGGACATTCAAATGTATGTTTTCAATTTTAAAATGTGTGTAAATTTTACTTTAAATTTCATGTAAATTCTCAAACTGTCTCAGCAAACACAGTAATTCCAAATATTAAAAGATTTAATCTGTGAAAACTGCAGCATTCAATTTTTTTATTTTTTATTTTTTGGTGGCCTCAAAGCCCAGAGCCCTGCTTCGCTTATGCCTCGGGCCGGCTCTGGGCTTCCCCTCCGGCTGCCTTCATTTCCTCTTGCCTATCCTCGCCATGAGTTCCGCGTTGGCCGCTGCCTTGGTCCTCATGTCCTGGTTCTTGGCGAGGTCTATGAGGACGCTGAGGATGCTGGTGGGGACATCCAGGGACAGGGCGAAGCGGGAGCCCTGCTGGGCTCTCTTCGGCACCCGGGACGCGGGGCGCGGGGCTCTGGCCTGCCGCAGCACCAGGTGATGCTCCGAACGGAGCAGTGAATTCAACACGCCGTCGCGGTTCAGGAAGTCGACCGCCAGGACGTCTCTTTGCGTGTCCTCGTCGAGCCGGGCGAGGGCCGGGCGGCTCACCCGGCTCTGAACGCAGCGGGGCAGCAGCAGAGCCAGGCAGAGACACACACACACACACACACTCCTCATGGTCTTCCTCATGGTGAGCAGGTCTGCAAGGGGGGAGAGAGACGGATCTGAATTACACAGCGGGACACCGCAGAGCATCAGCAGGTGAACATTTGTGACAGAAACGTTGAGTGTTTAGTTGTTACAGGCTCCCATTCCTTGTTGTTTTTAGTTATTTTTGTTAGGTTCTGGGGTTGGTGGAGGGTTTTCTCCGCTAGGTGGAGTCCTGGAGCCAGCCGGCAGAGGAGTGGCTAACCTGTCTTCATCGCACCGGGAGACAATCACCTTGTTAGCGGCGGTTAAGAGAGACAGGCTGCCAGTACCTCGACGCCAGAGTGTCGCCTTTGATGGTACCTCTTAGCCCCTCCGAGTCTGCGCCCAGATCACTGTTTTGTTCCAGTCCGCGGTGTGACTGGAGACTAATTTGTTTCTCTGTGGATTCTGTGTTTCCCTCAGGTGATCGCTATATCACTAACCTGCTACTCGCTGTTTCCTTCGTGACGCCGTGGGCGGTTACCTCCACGGAGACCCGAGTTCCCACACTCACCAGCGAGGGTAAAATACCGAGCTTCAGCTCCGAATTGGACTCGCAGTCTGTCTTCACCGCCGACGCCTCCCAGCCTCCGCCTGCCTGTCCGCCCTCCTACGTCGCCGCTTTCCCCGAGCGTAATCCGACGCACCCATAAGGATTCCCCCCAGCCCACCTGTCCTTTGAAGGTTTCCGAGACCCGGAATCAACCCCTACCTACTTTCCCTTCTAGACCAGGCTTCCTTTCCACAACTGTAAACTCACCATCTCCCGTTGTCGTTCTCTCCAGTACGCTGAATTGCAAGCAGCTCCATTCCCGGACCAGCCAGTTTAACAAGGCTAAAGCCTGTTCACTCCCACCCCACCGCCCGTATGACTGTGCCATCGATTTATTGGCGGGAGCGCCACTTCCTTCCAGCCGTCTATATAACATCTCACGCCCTGAGCGGGAGACGATGGAGAACTATATAAAGGAGTCACTTGCTGCTGGCATCATCCGCCAGTCCTCCTCACCCTTAGGGGCAGGGTTCTTCTTTGTAGGTAAGAAGGATGGGACACTCAGACCCTGTATAGATTATCGGGGTTTAAACCAGATAACCGTCAAGAATAAATACCCATTACCTCTGTTGTCTTCAGCTTTGGAACCCACTCATGGGGCTACAGTATTCACCAAGTTAGATCTGCGCAATGCTTATCATCTCCTCAGAATCAAGCAGGGCGATGAATGGGAAAACAGCATTTAAGACACCCATTGGCCACTTCGAGTACTTAGTTATGCCGTTTGGTTTATCCAACGCACCTGCCTGTTTCCAGGCTTTGGTAAATGATGTTCTTCGTGATTTTCTAAACGTTTTTGTTTACTTAGATGACATCCTCATTTATTCCAAAACCCTGGCCGAGCACAAACACCATGTCCGTCTTGTTTTACAAAGGCTTCTGGAGAACAAGTTGTACGTGAAAGCGGAGAAATGTGAATTTCACAAGGAATCTGTCTCCTTTCTTGGCTTCATCCTTGAGGGCGGGCAGGTAAGGCCGACGGCGGAAAAGATAAAGGCAGTCCTGGAGTGGCCTACCCCCCAGACTCGAAAGCAACTGCAAAGATTCTTAGGTTTTGCCAACTTCTATAGACGTTTTATTCGAAACTATAGTCAGACTGCACAACCGTTAACTGCACTCACTTCGACTAAGACTCCATTCCTGTGGTCCCCTGCCGCTGATACTGCCTTTAAAAGACTCAAGTCTCTGTTTTCCAAAGCACCAGTTCTCGCTCAACCGGATCCGAGCAGGCAATTCATTGTGGAGGTGGATGCTTCAGACACAGGAGTAGGAGCAGTCCTCTCTCAGGTTTCCTGTACAGACAATAAAACTCACCCGTGTGCCTTCTTCTCACGCAGATTGTCCCCACTTGAGCGGAACTACGATGTGGGTGACCGAGAATTGTTAGCCATTAAGTTGGCACTGGAGGAGTGGAGGCACTGGTTGGAGGGGGCAGAACATCCGGTTTTGGTTTGGACTGACCACAAGAACCTCGCTTATATCCGCACAGCGAAGAGATTGAACCCGTGCCAATCCCGTTGGTCTCTCTTTTTCTCTAGGTTCAACCTCTCCATTTCCTATCGTCCAGGTACCCGTAACACCAAGCCTGATGCGCTATCCCGCCTATATGCACCGGACGACTCGGATAAGACCCCTGCTAGCATTCTTCCCCCCAGCTGTACTGTGGCTGTTGTGACCTGGGAGATGGAGGATATAATCAAGCAAGCGCAAGGCGCTGAACCCACCCCCCCAGAACTGTCCTCCGAACAAGATCCATGTTCCCTCAGCTGTCAGAGCTCGTTTCCTGAACTGGATTCACTCATCGAAATTCTCCGGACACCCAGGTACAAGCCGAACTATTTCTTTAATCAATCGCAGATTCTGGTGGTCATCCGTCCATAAGGATGTTAAGGAGTTTGTTCAAGCATGTGCAGTCTGCTCACGGAACAAGCCACTACATCAACCTCCTTCAGGACTTTTACAACCACTTCCCACTCCGAGACGCCCCTGGTCACACATCGCTATTGATTTCGTCACGGGTCTCCCGCCATCAAAAGGTATGACCACCATACTCACAATTATTGACCGTTTCTCTAAGGCCTGCCACTTAGTGGCACTCAGAAAACTCCCAACAGCGTTCCAAACTGCCCAGCTCCTGTTTAAACATGTCTTCTGTTTACATGGAATCCCTATGGAGGTCCTGTCTGACAGAGGTCCTCAGTTTATCTCATCGGTGTGGAAACAATTTTGTTCCGCTCTTAATGCCAAGGTGGTGTTGACGTCCGGATACCATCCCCAGTCTAACGGTCAGGTGGAACGGTTGAATCAGGAACTAGAGTCCACACTTCGCTGGGACTGGAGCCGGTTCTTACCCTGGGTGGAGTACGCCCATAATAGTCACATATCTACTGCAACTGGTTTATCTCCTTTCGAGGCCTCTTTGGGCGACCAACCACCACTACTCAACTCAGATGAGTCTCTCATCTCAGTCACGTCTGTCCGTCACCACATCCGTCGTTGCAGGAGTGTTTGGAGAACCACCACCGATGCCCTCAACCGCACCTCCTGCCGCAACAAGAGATTTGCCGATCGGAAACGGACCCCCGCTCCAGCCTACAAACCAGGACAGAAGGTTTGGTTGTCCACACACAATATTCATCTCAAATCCATGTCTAGGAAGCTCTCTCCCAGGTTCATTGGTCCTTTCGAGGTAGAGTCCGTCATAAGTCCCTCTGCTGTCCGTCTCCGTCTCCCCGCCTCCCTACGCATTCATCCCACTTTTCATGTGTCACAAGTAAAACCGGTTCTGACCAGCGCCTTATGCCCTCCGTCCGAGCCCCCTCCTCCCACCCTGGATGTGGGGGGTCATCCTGCCTATAGTGTCCGCCGAATCGTGGACTCCCGTCGACGAGGCCGCGGGTGGCAGTACCTCGTCGATTGGCAGGGTTATGGTCCTGAGGACCGCCTCTGGGTGCCGGGTTCCTTTATTTTGGATCCTACTTTAATTTCTGATTATCGTGCATCCCTTCCTTCTTGTCCTCCCGCGGTGGCGACCGTTGAGGGGGGGGTACTGTTAGGTTCTGGGGTTGGTGGAGGGTTTTCTCTGCTAGGTGGAGTCCTGGAGCCAGCCGGCAGAGGAGTGGCTAACCTGTCTTCATCGCACCGGGAGACAATCACCTTGTTAGCGGCGGTTAAGAGAGACAGGCTGCCAGTACCTCGACGCCAGAGTGTCGCCTTTGATGGTACCTCTTAGCCCCTCCGAGTCTGCGCCCAGATCACTGTTTTGTTCCAGTCCGCGGTGTGACTGGAGACTAATTTGTTTCCCTGTGGATTCTGTGTTTCCCTCAGGTGATCGCTATATTACTAACCTGCTACTCGCTGTTTCCTTCGTGACGCCGTGGGCGGTTACCTCCACGGAGACCCGAGTTCCCACACTCACCAGCGAGGGTAAAATACCGAGCTTCAGCTCCGAATGGGCCGCAGTCTGTCTTCACCGCCGACGCCTCCCAGCCTCCGCCTGCCTGTCCGCCCTCCTACGTCGCCGCTTTCCCCGAGCGTAATCCGACGCACCCATAAGGATTCCCCCCAGCCCACCTGTCCTTTGAAGGTTTCCGAGACCCGGAATCAACCCCTACCTACTCCCCCCCCCCGGTCCTTGATTCTCAACCGTCCACGTAAGTCCGACACACTCACCGCTCTAGACCAGGCTTCCTTTCCACAACTGTAAACTCACCATCTCCCGTTGTCGTTCTCTCCAGTACGCTGAATTGCAAGCAGCTCCATTCCCGGACCAGCCATTAACCTGTCCATTTTTGCATTTGAATCCAGCAAATAAACTGTTGTTCATTCTGATCTCCTCTCTGTTTGGTGTTCTTGCATGTGGGCTAAAAGTCTAGCTAAGTCCATCATGACAATTTTAGTTATTTATTTTTATTTGACCAGAACTTTGCTCTTTCAAGCTCTGTCCCTTCTGTGCTCTTTGTGCAACTGACTTCGATTAAAAATGTATATATATATACATATATATTTTAAAATATACTGTACTGATGGAATCTAATTTGTGTTGCTTTTTAAAATAATCATTTCTGCTGAAATTCCTTACATCCTATTTTTTTTTCTACCTGCCGTAAATCTACCCAATTTTATACATTAGAAAGAAAATAAATTCTGTTTCAAATTAATTCACACGCACACAAAGTTCCTGGAAACGGACCACAATCAGTGTCTCTCCAAAGTTTTTGAAAAAGTTTGCCCCCCAAAAATTCCAATTTGTTTATATGAGATAGCAGGAAGAACACTTTTTTTATATATATTGCAGTTTTTTGATAAAGCTGCAATATAATTTTTTTTTGCAATCTTAAGGTTAACATTTCCTAAAAGTCATTTATACTTTCATATGATTCAATTAAAAAAAACTATATATATATTTATATATTTTTTCAAATAAAATGAATCTAGTCAATACGGAATGTGAGAAAATTAATTTGATTTAATTTTTTTGACAAACTGAAAAAAAAAATAAATAAAACTGAGTCCTTCATGACAGTTTCAAACAAAGGAAAAGTAAAAAAAAAAAAAAAAAAAAGGAAAAAAAAGTCATATTTTGTCAGGATCATCTCCCCTCTCCTAGCAGAGAGGCGATAATGAAGGTGCTGAGGGACTGCTGGGAGATGTAGAGCAATATTTTTCTCTATGTCTAATGAGAGCGGGATGCCGGATCTTCCAGGTTCGGGAAACTTTCGAGAAACGCAAACATGTGACAAAACTATCTTCAACTTTTATCCTAACTTCACATCCAAAAAGTTCATGAAAGCAGAGGAAGATCGGCACTCACTCAGGCGTGACACTTGTTGCTCCTCTTGTGGTGATCACCTCCCTTTGAATCTGAATCTGCAGCGTCCTTTCTTCTTCTTCTTCTTCCGGCCTGTCAGATCTTCCTCTCCCCTCGTTCGTCCTCAGCCTCTCTGGTCTTCCTCTGAGACGCTGCGTCCATCCCCTCTCTGTTTATCCCTCACACCGGGGCGCCCTCCCCTCTTCCTCTGCACTCCAATCGCCGTCTTTCTCTTTCTAAAAATAACATGATGCTAATCGCAGTGGCTTTGCTTTTAATTAGTCGGATATCTGCTCGGGTTTGGAGTCGAAGCGCAGAGCCACGTCGGGTTTTACACATGTTACGTGTGAGATGTTGATGTGACAGCAGATGGCAGGCAGAGAGAGACGCAGCGAGGATGTGATTCCTGTTTTGTGTTATACAACTGTAAAAGGAAAGGGAGTGGGGAAGCAGATTTGAAGTAAATACACATCTAAACACTTTGGGTATGTTTGCAGATTGATGTGGGAATTGCAGCATGTGAGTTTTACCACATCAACAGCAAAAGAAAATGTAAAAGTGTTAATACATCTTGAACTTTTGCAGATTTTTCATGTTTTTTTTTTTTTGGATACAAATGCTCTTCAGTTAAAACTCTGAAGAGCATTTGTATCCTCCCCCCTTTTACTGAGATACCCTAAATGAAAAAATTCTAACTGCTTCTTGAAGTGACCTGATAGTAAATAATGTCTCTATCCTGTTTTTACGCTCAGAGAACATCACTAGCATTTGCAACTATACAAATCAGGGAAAAATATTTATGAAATTAAAAGGAAAAAAAATTCTATGAGACAACATGATTTAAAGCTATTGATCACAGAAGCCTTTCAATCCGCTCTGGTAGAGAATGGCCTAGTCAAAGTCTAGAGCTAAATCTAAATGTGCATCTTTAGCAAGACTTAATAAATGCTGTTCAGAATTTGAGCTGTTGACATGTAAAACTGGTTTTCCCCAGTAGACTTGCAGCTCACTTTTCAAGTTTTTTGTTTAAAAAATAAAATTGCTTTTCATTGTTCATTGCGTCCCAAACAACGCGATGAAATGCATTAGTGCGTAATCACAACGTCACAGAATGTGAGGAAGCTCAAGTTTATAAAAGCGTCCGGACACTAATTTTAGATTTTCTAAATAACAGACGCCAGAAACACATGGAGGATAAAAAACAAAAACAAACTGCAGCAGCAGAGTAACTCCTGACGAGAACGAGGAGGAGAAGGAAGAGGCTGCAGGCCCAGAAATGAGACCCAGCGCGTCTTTGAGTCACCTCACTTGCACCCCATCAAAGGCCTTTTCCTCATCTAACTAATGATACAGAACGATAACAACATTCAGACCCTGGAGGCCCGAGAAACGTCTCGGTAACGTCAGTGGGTTGTACCAGCAACATGTCTGCCATCCATCCATCAGAACCTGCGTTGACCTGAGGAAACTCCGCCTTCCTCCGAAGGATAAAGAGTGATTTTATTGTGAGCGTTTAATGCTAATTATTGCTCCGAATGGCTGTTCTTTTAGTGGGAGAGAATGTGAATGAAAGTCATTCAGCTTTATAACTGCTTGTAACATTTTACAGTACATAAGATTCACTTTAATCCGATTGTTTTGGAAAGAGCAATGATTATGAGACCATCTTGAATTAGAAAAGGAAAAAAATAACCTCCCTGCTCAATCTACTGGCATTAATGAAAATAAAATAAAATACCACAAGAACAGGAGGATATAAAAGTAAAAACTAGCAGTGATGAATCCTCTGGAATCAAAATAACTTCCAGTGACAATTCAAAAATAATTTATACCAATATATATATATATAAAATTAATTAAATGTTGACTTAACATACATTCTCCAAGAATGTATGTTCCAAGAATCTTCAGATAGTGGCTGTGGATGGTGAAACTGGGCGCAGGGAGGATTTACTGTAGCAGTCAGTCTCACAGCGACTCTGAAGAAGCCTCTGACTGAAGACTGTTGCTAAAATGACAGTTAGCTACATGCTAACAGCTCAATTTCCAGGCAGTACACAATAATCCACTTTAACATCTCCAGCAAAACGCAATCAGTTGCCGTCAAGCTCTGCTGATCAGTTGATCAGGCTCAGCAGATCCTGATCAACTGGCTCTGCTGTTGATCAGGCAGAGCCAGTTGATCAACAGCTGGCTCTGCCTGATGTTGGGAGGCAGGAAAAAAAAAAGAAAAAGATAACCTGCTGCCATGATTACACATAATTGTCCAAGAAAAAAAATCCTGCAGCTGCTCACCGGTTGAGTTTGCCATTTTTGAATCGAAGTCAAGGAATAAAACAATTCACTAAAGCTTTATTGTTTTTATTCGTGTCTTAACGACAACTTCTGGTATGTACAATAGTGGACAGAAAACAAATGTTTACAGAATGTATAAATATTCTCTCATTGCCCCAACTTGGATATTGGCTGAATTGCATTACGAAGTTAGTAATCAACAATTTACTTTTGTCCTTGCTGCAAGTTCCTCAACAACGTTTCAGATGATAAGTGCCAGCAAAGTACAATCAACATACGGAGAATATCTCAGCGACTCCTGCTGGCTGCTTCCCCGATGGGCAACTAAGGTACAGAATGGGTGAGACGGGCGGATGACCCTCAGGTGTTCACATTGGTGACCGAAGAAAAGCCAGAAGGAGGACAAAAGGAAGAGCAGCGGATGTTTTCCTAGAACCGGAGCCAGTACATGGCGCTGCGCATCCTGTTGTAGTCCGGTAGCTGCTCAATGGGACCTGGTGGAGACGAGGACGGGACAGATTAGAGTGCGTACAACGGTACCGGTTCTGGTCCTACAAGAAGGGTGGACGGCTCACCGACAGCAGCCACGGCAGGACACTTATCGTAGATGTATTTGGAGCAGACGTCGCGCACCGTCCTGGGAGTCACAGCCTGCAAGACGAGAAAAGGAAGCAAAAAAAAAAACAACAAAAAACTCTTTAAACCATTAAAGATGGCTGATTTGTAAAAAAGGCACTGAGTCGTGCTGCGGAAAGTCGACTCACGTCGATCCGGGCGCTCCACTCCGCGAGGGGAATGCGACGTCCGTAGTTCAGGATGTGTCTGCCGATGTCGTCACAGATCGGTGTTGTACCTACGAGGTTGAGTGGTTGTTAGCTTAGCTTGATGATGATTGTAGATTGTTGGAGGTATGGTGTGCTGGTAATGGTTAGGATAAGAATGGAAGTCAATACAAACAGAAAGAAAAACATCCTACCAAGTATCTGTGGTTCTACTGCAAATATCTTAGTCCACTTGAAATTAGACAAAAAACAACTAGAAAAGCCTCAACAGGATGTAGAAGTTTTAAGTCAATAATTCCTTAATATTAATGAAAAAGTACAAGATAAATAATCTGCCAGTGGAACAAGACATTTTCCCCATATCATAAGTTAAAATGTCCTGTTAAACTGGCAGATTATTTATAACTAATACTGTTTAGATAATATTAAGGGATTATTTACATTATTATGTCTTAATATGAAGTTAGTTTTGTCTAATTTCAAGTCTACTCAGAGAGCAGAAAGTAGACCAAAGAGACTTGGTTGGATTTTGTGTTTTTGCAGCGAAGTCCTTAATACAGGTAGAAATACAAAGTTGTGTGTGTGTGTATGTGTGTGTGCCACTAGGCTGAAATAATTTTATTATTTTATCACTTAATGTGTTTATAAATGTGTTATGTTTTTATTTGCTTTACAACGATACATTAAATTCTAGTTCTGTGGTGTTACATTGTTTCTAAGTTTAAATAACTTTTTAAAAAATCAACATATGTTTGAAGATTCAAAAACATTTTTTTTGAGGTTTTGTAGCTCAAGACTACTTATTTAATAGGAATGTTAAAAAATGCTGTGCAGGTAGTAAAGGCTGCAGGAGAGAGACCACAGCACCATTGAGCTGTCCAATCAAGCTGGCCTTCAGAGCGTTTTGGGCTCTAACAACGTCGCTGTCTGTGACTGTGGTGCAAAGGTTCATCCTGCAGGGACAAAAACAAAGCAGGAATCACAGGAACGAATCACTCATCGTATAACCAGCAGGATTAATCCGCCACTCTGGGTTCAACGGCCTCGGATCGGCTTCTCACCAGGCGTTCTGGGTCCAGTGCATCATGTCGTCGATGTTGTGCTTGTCGCTCACAAAGTGGATCCCCAGCAGGCCAGTGTCGCTGTAGGCAGAGTGGAAGGCCTGGAAGCTGTGGCACAGGTTGTCCTCCACCGCCAGGCGAGCCAGACGGCTGCTCAGGTGCTGAGAGAGAGAGAGAGAGAGGAAGGACCACGGTTAAGGTCAAAGGTCTTTCCATGGAGACGCACCGAGAAATGTGGTGACGATTTTCAGGTTGACCAGAACTGAACAGTGACTGAAAGAGATTACATTCTTTAAATGCACTAGCAAGTAATTAAAATCTTCTTAACATTGACAGTATATGTCTGTCAGTCAAACAACCTGGACACCTTTTTTTATGAAGTGGTTAACAAAAAATAAAAATAAATCACATTTCTGGAAAAAAATCCTCACTTTATCAAGTGGTTAACAAAAAGAAAAAATGGAAGAAAACATTAAATTGCACAAAGAACTAACTGTGTCAGACCAATGCAAAGAACAACCCATGAGCTAAACGTTGCTCAGCGGTTGTGTTCCTCCCGACAGGTCCGGAGGCAGAGGGAAGACCCCTGACTCAGGTTTTTAGACAGGCAATGCTTTACCCCTCCGTAATGGCCACTCAAGACATGGAGAGTCCCGAGTGGGCAAAGCTTAAAGGGGATTTTCGTTTTTTTCCACCAAACCGAGTCATGAGACGTTACAGTTCTCATTGGCAGAGGAAGGAAGGCAGGAAAGAAGGTAGGAAGGAAGGAAACAGACTTTCACCCACCTTCCCACCCCCGTAGGTAAGGTCATAGCTGCCGATGATGGAGTTGGCGATCATAAGGGGAACGATGTCGGGGCTGGAAACACTGGCGCCCTCCACGGCAATGGCGATGTGCGCCAGGGGGAGAGCGTCGTCCCGCATGCGGATCTGAACAAGACCAGACAAAGACTTTACTGTAAACGTTCCAAGTCGATGAGTTCAGACGGGGGCAATGATTTCTCATCAAAGTCTGACGAGCAAAGAGCCACGCGGCTGCTGTCCGCATGCGACGGCGTCGTGCTGAAGCGTCCATACCCACTGCTGCAACCAAACACTTCAGTGTGGAAATGGTTTGTCATTTAACTCAAAATCTAAATTAGATTATGATGAAAATTGGATCACTGAACAGCGAGCAGAACAGTGAATAATAAAACCTTTATTGTGTTTCTGAAATATGAAAATCTATGTGCATGTTTTTAATTTTAAATAAACAAGGTATCCATCTCCTCCTGTGAGCTGAACGTGTTGCTACTCCTCTGTATTTATTACTTCCACTTTGTTCTCAGAGGCAACAACCAAGCCCAAAATGATTCACACGTCCGTCATGTTTCGATCTAAAATTAGATTCAATCAACCAAAGAGTTTGCAGGCCAATCCCGAAAGATTAAACGACATAAAAGGATTCCCCGTTCAGAAGAAAAGAAAGTTCTACTTTTAATAAATGTTACTTCCCAGTCAGATGAAACATGCTGGAAGATGAACCTAAAATATTCCACGGGTATGAACCGCTCTGGGCTTAATATTTAAAATGATAACCGTCCAACTTTTTGAGGAATGTCTGTTTTCTGTGTCTCACCTCGCTACCAGTGAACCGGCAGGGAGACAAGACGGGGACGGCGTCTCCCTCGTACTGGAAGGAAAGTCCACTGAAATGAGACTTGGCCATGCCCACCAGCTCGTCGTGGTTCACGCCTGCAGACGGGGCGCAGAAACATTAAACCACCGGGTCCCAGACGACAGGAGACGGAAGCTTGTGGACTCACCGCCTGCAGCCGCCAGCACCATCCGGGGGGCTTTGTAATGGCAGCCGACGTAATCCACCAGGTCCTGACGGGTCAGGTTCCTGTCAGCGTTCAACACGAGAAGCAGCGTTCATTAGCTACGTCCAAAACCACAAACGGTTTCAGTGGTGGTCATTCTAGTGGAAAGGATACTTTTAATACCAGGGTTTGGACACTTTTACGATGCTTTCAAAAGTTTACATCACTTTCAAAAAGAATACAGGTGAACTAAAAAAAAAGACCTTTTCATTTCACTATCATGTGACATCATTTATTACTATTATTAAAAATGTTTTGTGGTGTTATGTTCTACAGCAGGAGTGAGGTAAACTAAAATATAGTTTTCCGTCTGATATGTTTCTGTCGCACAGCCTGAACACAATGCTGACTCAACAAAAAATCTCCCCATTACAATAATGTTTATAAGGTACAAAATATAACATAATCATTAAATTGTTAGGAATAATAAGTGTGAATGACGTTGAAACAATCTAACTGAACTGTGTTAAGGTAAATTACCTTTCTGCTAAAATTAAATGCAATATTCAAAGTTACAAAAAATAAAAATCTCGAAACCACTCCACAAACTTTTCTAGCATTTAGCAAATGGAAATAATTTTGTTCATCCTAACAAACCTAAAAGATAAAAAGTTTAGTCTGATTTAACTTCAGACTGGGAGAGAAAAAAAAAAAATCTGGTTTCGGTTAGTCAAGAGTTAGATTGATTAAAACTTTCCAAACTTTGAAAAAAACCTGCATGAAATCCAGCGTTTTCAAGGATTTCCAGCCATGCGAACGCTCCCCGTCCCTCCTACCTGGCGTTGCTGGACGGCCCCAGCACGCTCTGTCCGAGCGGCGTCCCCTGGTAGGCTGTGGCGTGCAGCAGGTCCAGGCAGACCTCCTGCAGGTTTCCCTCCACCTCCTCCAGCTCCCGCAGCACCACGCTCCTCTGCTGCTCGATGTCGGCCTCGGTCAGCGAGCAGCTCTGCACCACGTCTGACAGCAGCTCCACGGCTGGAGGAGACGGGTCAGTTGGTGATTTGAGGCGGTGGCCGGGGTTTAATGTGATCGTTGTGAATCGCTGCACATTTTCTTGGCTTTCAGTTTGTTTTCTCACCTTTCGGAAGGTCTTTGGTGAGGGTCTTCATGTAGAAGGCGGTGTGCTCCCTGGAGGTGTAGGCACTCAGGTGAGCACCCATAGACTCCACCTGCTGCTCCAGGGCTGTTTGGGAGTGCTTCTTTGTTCCCTGCAGAAAATCGATGTACACATTTTTAGTTGGGATCGCTGCCGGCTGTTTGGTCTTTGGCTCCCCCTGCTGTCACTGGGTTTGACATCACAGGCCAAAGGACATTTCTGAATCTTGTGCAAAGGAAGCAGGAGATGTGAACCGATCAAGCCTCAAAGAATCAGGAGAAGCCATCAAAATCTAGAGGCGGTGCAGTTATGTTGCCCAGCAAGAATAGGACTACATTCTTTGATAAAGACCGACTTAAATGGATGAAAATGCAACGTCTTCTTTTTTCTGATATGCAATATAACACAGGTGTCAAACTCAAGGCCCCCAAATTTTAATGTCATTTTTTAAACTCAAAATTACATTAATAAGTTCTTAGTTTTTCACGAATCTGCAAAAGTCTCACTAAATTAACAAATCTGCTTTTTTAAAATTATTATTATTTTACCGCAAATTTTCTCAAAAACATTGAGTCCAAGTGACTGCTGCCTCAGCCTTACTGGATGCCAAGTTAAAGTATGTAATTGATACAGTGAGTAATTAAAATTCACATTTAACATCAGCGCAAATATCGTAAAAATGCCTTACAAACATTTCTAAATATTCACCACAAAATCTGTTTTTTTGATTGCAAAAAAACAGTAAAAAAATCAAAATCCTGGAGGAAACAGCTGTTTATTGGTACATATGTCTTTCTTAATCTGGCCAAAAGAAGTCCTATTTTAAACACTGAGTGATGACTCCACCTTGAAAGCCATGTGCTCCAGGAAAAAGCCCGCTCCGTTGTTCTTCTCGCTCTCGTAGCGGCTGCCCACGCTGATCCAGACTCCAACCTGTGAAGGTGAGATGAGATCAGAGGTTAGGTTGTTGATGTCCGTTATGTACATTTCCACTGTCTCGGCTGGGACAGAGGATTAAAAAAGGACAAGTGAATACGCTCTTACAGTGCAAGTTGCATGTCCGGTATCTTCAGATGCAATTCTCAGACCGTTGTCCAGGGCAGAGACGTGGGTCTCAGGGGCTCCTAGCAGGCTCTGGGCATAGCTGACCGACGCCTGTCCACGTCTCAAAGACAGCAGGATGGGCTACAGTGCGCAAAAATAAATAAAATTTGAATTAGGTTCAAAATTATATTTTCCACTCATCTCTTTTTTTGGATATTACTGGTTGCAGTTTAGAGATATATTATTTCTTTCATTCCAGTTAGGGAAATAGCGAGGGTACTTTTTTTGTAACTTTATTTTAACTTACGGGATTTACTTATAGATGAAAGAGAACCTAAAACAAACCAAATATGTTTTTAGCTGTTTGCCTGCTGAATATCAACTGATTAGATGTACCAGTACAGGTTTGATTAGCCAGCTCAAACTCATATTCCATCAAAAACACAACAAAAATAGACTTAATTTATATCTACAATTTAGATTTAACTTTGTTGGAATGCCATATTTTTGTCTCCAAGGTTAAATATCTGTCAGTATTTCCAGTTGCTATGTTCAAGTTTAAAAACAGAATATTTAAAAGCACTGACTGGAGACTGAACAATTACACAACAACAAATGGATGTTTAATCTTGCCACAAAGAAAGTTAGCTAAGTTGTTAACTTAAGAAAATTGTTGGGATTTCGGGTTAAAACCTGTTTTCAATGTGAATGAGGGACATAAAAAACCCTAGAAATAACAGTTAACCTAAAGGCACGATCATCGTATCATATGGATGTGTTGACTAAAGTTTTACGAACATGTCGCGTACAAGACATGATCTCACCAATTAACTATTCATAAAAAAATACTCCAAAGTAGAAAACATATTTTCAGTCTCTGCTTTCGATCTTTAGTTCAAGTACAGCCTTTACCATGCAAGCATAGTCACCCATTTTAATAACAGAAACGTAACGGTGTATCAAAAGTAGACGCCGCTCAATTCGTTTCGGCGAAAACATGAGTGGGATTCAATAACAGGAAGTGCTACTCAGTCATTTTTTTTCTCTTCTTTTTTGCAAAGTTACTGTCCACACAAAACATCCAGAGCAAAGAGTTTGAATCTGCCTTTTACAAGTCACAATGCTAACGTTGCTACCCAGGAAGCTCTGAGGACAGCGGAGGACAAATAGAAGATATTACAATAACTGACTTCATGGAGGAAAACAAACTACGAAAACAACCGGTATACCTATTGTATAAACTGAACATTGCATTATAATAAGAAGTTAAAAGTCGTGCAGCTCCATTTGGTAATTGACCTTGCATTCACTGTTAGCTAAACGACGCTAACCGGTTAGCTACTCGGCACAGCTCGCTCGAGCACCACACCGGCTTGGCCGTTATACTTCCTGTTATTTAGTTCAGCAATAGCAACACTGCTCAGCTAAGACATCTACTAATTAAAAGTTTGCCGAAACACTCACACTGCGAGCTTTGGCGAGGACTCGCCCCACGGTGCTCCCTACTCGGCACACGGACGCCGCCATTTCTAAACTCGGTGAGAAGGCTGTCGCCGCTTCAATCTTCTTCTTCCGGCTGAAAGAAAGTGATCTTCAGCTTTTTGAGCGGCTGGTGCTGCCACCACATGTCCAGTGTGTGGTACTGAACCTTAAAGATGTAATATTCCTTAAAATCGCAATTCTTTTAGCGCTGATACTGAGAACATTCTGCTCCAAAAAGTTCAAATTAAGTTAGATTCCCTATACAAAAAATATCAATACCCCTGAGCTTCTTCACTTTTTACGATATACTTTATCAGTACTGATAAAGTATGGAGGATGAGCGAGAAATCTTAACTGTGAACTGTAGTGACTCACTTAATGTCAGTTTTATCAAATCTCCAATAAATTATTTAAATGACTGCCTTCTTTTAGTTACAACTAAAAATTTTATGAATTTGTCTTTCATATTTTTCCTGTCAGGAGGCAGGTAACCTCCTTAGTCACAGTAGGATAAATTCAAGTTAGAAGCATTTAAATAAAACACGTAATGCATGCCAAATCCCAGATTTTATTTTAAGGGAAATAAAATCCCTTAATGGAAGACATTTTAGGCATTTGTGGGGCTGTTGGCTATTTTACTGGGCTGTTTGGATTGGTCATCACCAAGCGCAAAGAAGCTTGCTTTTTCTCTGTTGCTGTTGTCTGAAAGCTTGATACCTCTGCATATTTCTTCGACAAAGGCTCAAAGTTAGAGACTCCATCAACTGAAAGAACTGTCACTGGCAGATGAATTGCGACTCTGGAGATTGATAGTTCAGGAGGAAGAGCAGGAGATGGTGTTGCGTTGCTGCTGCTACTACTGCTGCTGCTGCTGCTGCTGGTCTTGTTCTCTTGTGCCTTTCGGGTAACCTTTAGCAGAGGGTGATCCTTCTCTGGTGACTCCTTTTCTTTGACTGTACGCCATCGTTTAGAAGATTTCAGTGGAGGAAGAAGACTTGGGTTTTTAACAGCAACGCCCTCAACAACCAAGTTGATCCCTAAGTACTGTGGGACTTCTACCGCCGCCTGGAGATGAGGAACGACATCTGAATGACTGTTGACACACACAAACTGAGCTGATTACGCACATTATGCTTTGACCTCAACCTTACCTGCCTATATATGAGCTGAAAGTCCCCAGTGTTTGCGGAACGGTCCACTCTGCGGTCCAGAACCACTCGTAACGTGTCCTCCTGCACAGCAGTGCAGAGCTGGGCGGTCACACAGGTTGAGGGGGCCATTGTGGGGCTAGCGTTGATTTCTATTAACCATGGGTGCAGACTGAGGTCTGGTCAAAACACAAGCAAAACTGTTGAGTGGTATGTAAATTTTAATAGGCATTGTGTGGCATGCAAACATAGTTGGACACAAAACAACCATAATATTATGGCCACACGCTTCAAATTGTGGCTGCTAGATAGACTTGGGTCTATTTTGGTGAATGAATTGAATTGAGAAGATTCTACTGGACCTCCAAAGTTGTGCTGTAATATCCAGCCCTAAGATGTAAGGATCTTCATACAAAAACAACTTTATAACTCCCAAAAGGTGCAGAATTAGGTTTGTGTTTCAGGACGTGTTGTATTGTCATGTGTAATACATAAATTGAGTGCGTCATACCTAACATAAAATCAGCACCATAAAGCTCAAATGTGTTCTTGCGTGACTCTATCAGATCCTGCGCTGTCTGTAATGCGTGGATCACGGCTGTCTTCATTCCTGGGACTACAATAGTCTCCCAAAGAGCTTCCTTGCCCTGGCTGGCCAGAAAGGCCTTAAACTGGTCATCCAGCCACATGTTGTGTGCTGGAATGCAGTGATGGCGTTGATGAGAGGGCCTCAGGTGCTTCTGGATAGAGTTATTGCACAAGTGCACCGAGCTGAAGAAAGAAAAGAGAAATCAGATGAAAAGGAATCGGGACAAAATGAATCTAAACAGTTGGCAAGCACACAAAGCTACACTGGGGTTTGTAAACCGCTTGAGGCCCTGTAAAAATGTAGCCGGGTTTTTATAAAAACAAATATTTCTGCCAAATTGTATTTAAAAAATAATATTGTACACACGGGATCGGTTTCACGAGTTTTTAGCACACAAGTATCCCCATAGTGTGGTTCTAAACATTCCAAACCCATAGAGGGCAGTGTGGTGCAAGGCTAAAACCTATGACAGCCAATCAGATTGTTCCAAAACAACCACAAGTTTCTGTTAGGAATTAAACTTCACCACATGAGGTTCATTTGTGTGGATAGATACATAGGTTGAACTGCTTTTAAATAGCTTAGTATTATTAAAAGTTGATAAAACGCAGCAATGCTTTTATCAAGTATATGGACATATTGGTGCATTATTTGTTGCAGATTGTAATGTTTGGAACCCTAAATCTCCATCTTCCCACGTACACACGCAAACGCAAATACAAAGTTTTCTCACTTCTTTACTTAGGTCAGAGTTTTTATAAATTATTGTTTATCATTTGTGATACATTCATGCACAGTCTGAGACATTACAGAACTCCAATGCTTTTTATTTTGAAGAAAATCAGGGGGAATTAATGATTGGACTGTCTTTCACAATCTGCTGAATCATGTAAAACCTTCTATTGATTTAGAAATGCAGTTCTAAATGTGATTCCTATGTGATTCTTTGTGTTGATCTGTTACAAAATGGGTAAAAGAAAAACTATGTACAATATTTCTGATTTGCGATGATGTGTCTCTTTCCAACACACCCTACACATGAGCAGCTTTCTCTGCTCCCTGCTCCCTTAGTCCAATTTGAATTTTGCTGCTGCAGATGTCAAAGATAATAATAATCCACCCTTAAATATACCATTTGGTGAAACAGCTTCAGGTTACATGCAGATGTAAAACCAAATCTCCCTCCAATAATGAAATGCAAAGGAGACACGCCCTTTTCTGAATTTCACTTCCTGTTTCTCCATTTCAAAATGAATCACTGATGCAGAGTATATTTCCCCCAGTATTGGATTTACCGTCTTACCTGTCCAGTGTGTCTAATGAGTACGGCTGGGTGGAAAAGCGCAAGTAGCACTTTTTGTAGAACCACACAGTCAGAGGGTTCCAGTCAGTGACCAGAAACCACTGCCGCACGTCAAACTTGGTGTCATGGACCAGAAACGGTTTCTCGATGTACTTTTGCACCACCCACTTGCTCTCCTTGATAAGCGTTGGATCTACGTTCACTAGCCTGAGGATCTGCTCGAGACGCTTTTCACATTTGATACCTTGAAGACAAATTCAACAGATCAAGTACGGGACGTTGCAAGTACGATGTGGCGCTATTCTGCCGGTCTCCGGTGTGCTACCTCTGCCCCTGGACTTTGCTCCGGGTTTGACGATCCAGATGTTTTGTTTGCCATCTATGCCCAGCTGTGGGCTAACCTTCTCAAGTTTCTGCAGCATGGCCTTGCAGGAGCTAACGAAATTTTCACTTTTCTCAATATTTGCTCCGCTACTGTGGAGGAAGCAGAGAGAGAGAAAAAAAAGCATCGTAGAGATCCCGAAGGGCACGTTTTCCCCGACAAAAAATAAAAAAATCTCTAAAGCCCGATGAACACTCACTGAGCAACAAGATAATAGCTGTTAAGAAACGCTTCCCACTGCTCCTGTGTCAGTGTCTGCGATGTTTCCAGGCTTTTGTCGATGTCTCCGTGCTCCAGACTCTCCAGGTATTCCTGGCATACTTTGAGCGCAGTAGTGACCGTTTCGGAGGGGACCAGTGATTTACAGCGGAGTTTGTTCTGTTTCTTCAGCCCTGCATGTGGAGGGAAAAATGGAATCTTCAGGCAAAAGATTAGGTCAGTGCCTTGCAAAATGTGAGCTTAACCCTTAAACCTTTTCAAAATGTCACTTTACAACACCCAAATCTGTGTATGATTGAGATTGTACGTGGAACATCAACACAAAGTTGTACATTATCTTGCAGGAGAAGACTGCACGGTTTTCAAAACAACCTTAGATCGGTTTAGATCGATGCACAATCGTGCTGCAGTTCATAAATCCAATTAGGAATCTGTGATTAGACTCCATCAAATCTGTGCAAGCTTGAGTTATTTAGCTAATAAAAATAGGAACAAAATACACCTATAATTGCAATAAAGAGGTGATTGTCTGCATATTAATTTTCTTCTAATTCACTATCACATGTTATCTTGTATAGGATAAAATCCCAATAAAATACATTAAAGCTTGCGGTTGTAATGTGACAAAATGTAAAAGTGTTCACAGTGGTTTCATATATAGGCACGAGATCGACGGATCATACACTGAGCATCCTGTAAGTTCTGATATATTTCGCTCCACTGAATATTCTGGTCCTTTTCCACAACGTATTTCAGTAGACTGGTGCACGCAGTCCGCCTGTAGTCCTCTGCAGAGAACAACGCAGAAGGATAAGTCTACATGAACAAATTTAGACTGATACACGGGAAAATACAGAATCAGAGTAATCGATTGCTAACATAAGTGTTAGCTCGAATGCAAAACCAGATGTCTGACCGATGAAAGCGTGCTTCTCATCCCGGGCTGCGAGTTTGTAACAGCGGGGGAAGAAGCTGTCTGGGTCAGCCGTGTCAAACCAGTGGAGGTTCCTTAAGTTCACACACAACCCCGCCTGTTGGGAGTAAAAGAGGCTGGTGATGAAGGCGAGCGTGTAGGGCAGAGGTGGAAAGAGTATAAAAACAAAGTACTCGAGTAAAAAGAACATAAAAAAAAACGTGTTGTAAATCTACCTTTGTGGTGAAACTGCCTGCCTTAGCAAAATGATTGACAATCTGTTCTTTCTGCAAGGTGTTTGTGCTCATTGCATCTCTACGGTTCGTCCAGTAGAAATAAACCATCTCGTTCCGCACAAGGCGAGACTAAAAAAATTGAAAATAATTTTTAAAAAAGAGGGACAGGTTGAACCACTCAACTCAAGTTCTGCTTACTGTCAGCGACCAATTCTGCATTTACCATGAGACTGTGAAGTCTATCTGGCTCCTTTACTTTTTCAGTTTCCTCTGAGTTGTCTAAGGAGAAGGCCCAACATTTCAAACAACGATTCACCACAAAAGGATGTTTCCGAACAGATGCTTTCAGCTCACCTTCGTCCGCATCATTCCATCTGCTGTCACTGATCTGACGATGCTGGGCGTGCTGCGGCATGCGTTGTTCAATCCAGCCTCTGGCCCTCAAAGCTGCCCTGATGACAGGATACGGGCCTTGGATCATGAATATCTTGTGCATCTGAAACAGCGGGATCAAAAGTTGTGGTTTTCTTTCTCGGAGGCAACGAGAGTTCTGGTCTTGAAGAAGACGCGGCTGACCTTCACTGCTTTCTCCACCAAACTCTTGGCTAACTTCACTCTGCTTGGGTTGATCTCAGGAGGATCTGTTGACATACAAATATATGTGCACACTTACTTTTTGTATAATTTTGGACAAAGATCTAACGGTGCAAAGCCAGCTAGAAAATACAGACGGTTTTGCTAGTTAAATGCAAGAAACGTCCATACGTAATTTCGGCAACAGAAAATGTGATCATGCTGGATAATATCTCTAAAGGCCTAAGGCTTGGACCAATAAAAAAAAAAAAAAAAGATGAATTATTAATTCACAGCTTCTATGTTCAAACCTCTGACTCCATGTCCTGCATATAATTAATTCAGAACCGTTGATCCATAATTTGTTGCTTGGAGGTGTAAAAATCGAGTCAACTAAGATCTAATGTTTCAAGTTGAAAAAGATCATTGTAGTACCACAAACCAGAACAAAGTAATTTATCATTTTAAGGTGAACGGTGTTTGATTTTTTTTGGTTTTTTTCAGGAATAAAATCTGAAAAGTGTGGCATACGTTTGCATTCTGGGTCTCCAAGTGTGCACCTTGTTACCGTAAGTCTTACCACTGAACCTGCGTACCTACCACTGAACACTTGAATATCCATCCATCCATCCACCCAGCCACCCTGCGGAGAAAACCCATTTCGGCCGCTTGTATCCGGGACCTCGTTCTTTCGGTCATGACCCAAAGCTCATGACCATAGATGAGGGTAGGAACGTAGATCGACCGGTAAATCGAGAGCTTCGCTTTTTGGCTTAGCTTTCTCTTCACCACGACGGACCGGTACAGCGCCCGCTTCACTGAAGAGAAGTGCACCCCCCCCCGACCCGGAGTAGGCACTCCACCCTTTTCCGGCTCAAGACCATGGCCTCGGATTTGGAGGCACTGATTCCCATCCCGGCCGCTTCACACTCGGCTGCGAACCGCTCCAGTGAGAGCTGCAGATCACGCTCTGATGAAGCCAACAGGACCACATCATCCGCAAAAAGCAGAGATGCGATCCTAAGACCACCAAAACGGATCCCCTCAACACCCCGGCTGCGCCTAGAAATTCTGTCCATAAACGTAATGAACAGAATCGGTGACAAAGGGCAGCCCTGGCGGAGTCCAACTCTCACTGGGAACGAGCCTGACTTACTGCCGGCAATGCGGACCAGACTCTGACACCTGTCGTACAGGGACCTGACAGCCATCTTGCCATACATGCCCAATTGGATTTATATAATTTATTTATTTATTGTCCAATTTGTTCTTTGAAATTTGCACAAAACCATGTATCATTTTTCTTCCACCTCACACTGATGCATTACTTTTGCACTGGTCTATAAAATCCCTTTTAAATACATTAAAACACTGTAAAATGTAGAATGTGAACAATGTGAAAAAAAAAAAAAGTTTTGTATTTTGAATGTCAGTCTTTTTTTTTTTGCTTGCTTTGACATTTCGAACGTTCACTTACTGCATGGACACGGTAAACTGTGTTCCTTGCCGTCCTGCAGTTTCTCTAGGCTCAGGATTACAGCCTTGGCAGAGTCGGAGGCCTTCATGTTGACATCAACTCTTCTTCCTCAGGGAAACCATTTCATGTGTTTCATTTAGCTCCCACTGTCTCGCAGCTTTGGGACTGAAACAGACAGCACGGAGGCGTGCACCAATAAAAACGTTTCCGCAAATACAATAACACACATTTTGCACGTTTTAAGCTCCCTCTGACAGCAGATGATAAGTCCCTCCCTATATCCTCGTGCATATGGGTCAAACTGCTTTGTTGGGGACAGCTTGGCTCCACCCAAAAGATTTCACCATACAAATGTGTGGAAATTTAATTCCGCTACGGTAACAAAAAGGAAAGCAAACCTAATTACCAATGCGTTCACGAGACTTTTGTTATTATTTATTTATTTTACACAAGCTACGAAACCGTCCGTGCTTCCCCTTAAATTGTCTGTTAAAACAGACCACAAACTTTTTTTCCCCCTGTAAAAACTGTTACAAACTCCACCCCGCCACCGTCGGCGGGATGTTCCGTGGCGTTCACCAAACACAGCTAGTTCAGAGATGTTGCTCTCACCTGCTCTATTCACCTTGTACCGAGTTTCACCACAGGAATCCCCGATGCGCCGGTGTGAACTTGTTTACCGTTACTATGGCAACCTCCTTTACGGTTGCTTGCTAGACATGGCGACGAAGAGCTGTCCATTGTTAAAAAATAAACCAAAAAAAAAAAGGTTGTAAAACATTAAAGGGAATTAATTCTTTCTGATTAGACGAAATGTTTATATAAAGCAAATACGTTCTTTTAAAAAAATAATTATGATAATATAATGATTGTATAGTATAAAGAAATAAAAATAAAATACCAAAATTCAGTCATTTCCTGTTGGAAAAAGGAATGCGAATGCCTATTTATTCCTAGTACTATTTATTTAATCCTACAACATGTAACCACAGAAATGTTAACACCTTTATGATTAATTCATTCTACCTATTAATTTATACATTCAAAAATTAATTTTTCGCATTCAGGTTCGATCAAAAAAAAGCTAAATACATTTTTTTTAAAAAAAACTTTTCAGAACTCGCATTGGGTACAATTTTTCAAGTATACCCCGTTTTATGAACATCATGAGTGTATATAATTGATTTACAGTTTACACAATTTATACATGCTTATACCTGTATTGATAATGACAACATCCGAAGTGGGTGTATAGTGCTACAGCAAAAGTAAACGGATTTGAACAAATTCTGGTGAAGAATTTTTTTTGTCATATTTTTTCAATCTTTTTTTTATGGGTTCAAATGATATGTTTATAAATAATTGATTGCTTTTATTATAATAAGAATTTTAAAAACATTTAATTGTGGGTTTTAATTTCTTTAACACGCTGTTAATATTACCCAGCTCCTTCAACGATATAGCATCATATTATAATCTGATATATTGTTTTTGACATTATATTTATATTTTCTGCTTAACACTTTGTTTTTATTGTAGCAGCTTGTCTTCAAAGCGCACACTTTAAGCGTCATTCGATGATAATTGTCCCTATGTCGTGATATATATGGAGGACCTCCATAGATTATAGCGGGTCATAGCGCTGTACAGTAATCAGGCTCATAAATTACCAACAGCGGAGGGTTTACCAAACCCCTATGTGAATAACAGCCGCCATATTGGATCCGGGGCGGGGAGAGTGAGCGCTGACAGCTTCATTGTCCTGCCCAGGCGAATCCGCGCACAATTTCTAAACACCAGCTCATCGTGTTTGACATTTAACATTATACGTCAATACTGAAAAACTGGTAACTGTTTTTTTAAGGGTCTTAACTGGCCACGAGAAAGACCTTTTGTTTAAAAAAGTCACTACTTTTTTTGTTTGTTTTTAGCTAAGAAGCAAAGTCCGTTTCAGCTTTCTGAGATGTGTGGAAGAACTGCTTGCACTCTCGCTCCGGACGAGGTGAGCCGAGCCTGCTCGTACAGAAACCGGGGCGGACAGCGGAGAGAGCCCCGCTGGAGGGATGGAGACGCGGACAAATACAGACCCTCCTACAACAAGAGTCCGCAGTCCATGAGTCCGGTTCTGGTGTCGCAGAGACATTTCGACAAGGTGACTTGAGCTTTAGGGAAAGTGGACATTCGTCTAACGTTTACGTTTGTGCTAAACGTTACTTGGAGTTTTTCTCAGCCGTTTCCCTCAGCTAAACGGTTCCGAGTCAGATAACTTTTGGTTCCTACCTTTAAATGATTCCGAGCCTGTGCTGTGTGCCTCACTTTATTTGAGTTTAAAAAAAGGCTAAATAGACTAAGTGATAATATGCTTGCAAATTCAGTACAAATTCTAATCAAGTTGTAAATAAATAGCTTCTGAGTTTTTTACAAAAAATATTTGAATAAGTGGTGCAACTCAAGGAACCTTTTCTTGAAAGTTTTAGTTTCCTGAAATATCTCTGTCCTTTATATTTTTCAGTACTTTGTTGTGTTTTATTTGGATTGTACGTGGTACACCATCACAAAGTGGTGCATAATTGGAAAATGTGATGAAAAAAAAAAATATTTTAAATGTTAAGCTAAAAAAGTGACATGCACTCAACTCACTTAAGTTGAATACATCTAGAGATATATGTATTTTTATGACCATTCCTCTTTGCAAATGAGCTCAAGCTCTGTCAGTATCTATCCAAACATTTCTTTTCATTTCTCAATTGCATTTAGATCGTAACAATAATAATAATATACGCTTTGAATGTGCTTCAAAGCGTATTCCCTACATGTGCATGGCGAGGGCCGTCCTACTAGAAGTTGGTGATTTATGTCCTCCCTAGGCTGCTCCTGTGGATGAATGTGTTTTGGCCTCGATGCGTTGGGGTCTCATACCTGCATGGTTCAAGGAGAGTGACCCCAGCAAGATGCAGTACAACACCAGCAACTGCCGCAGCGAAAACATTCTTGAGAAAAAGTCCTACAAGGTGTGCACCTTTAGTGGAGGTCATCCTTCCCTGTGTTTTGTCCTCCTTGTCATCTTGACCTCTTTTCAAAGGACCCCCTGTTGAAGGGACAGCGCTGTGTCATCATGGCTGATGGGTTTTATGAGTGGCGGAGGGTGGAAAAGGAGAAGCAGCCCTTCTTCATCTACTTTCCTCAGAAAAGCAGCCCGAGCCAGGAGGGGAAAGAGGAGCAGCAGCAGGACGTCGCGTCTCCAACTTGCAATACAGCCGTGTCAGAGAAAGGGGAAATCTCGCATGACCTGGCAGAGGTTTGCATTGTCTTCTGTTTGAATAAAAGTACTTCAAATTATCTATTTATCTCGGAACAAAAATGGAGAAATCATTGGAAATCATAGTATGAGGCAAATGAAGACCAATCGGTGTTGGTTTTGGAAACAAATGTAATTTGGAAGGAAGGCGAAGCTCTGGCCGAGTGGACCGGGTGGAGGCTGCTGACGATGGCCGGAGTGTTTGACTGCTGGTCACCACCAGGCGGCGGAGAAGCTCTTTACACCTACAGCGTCATCACTGTGAACGCTTCCCCGAATCTCCAAAGCATTCACGACAGGTCAGTAGTGACTGCGTGGAAAAACTGTTTTTCTACTCTTTGTATGCAACAACAACAAAAGATTCCTACACTGTCTTGAAAAGTAAAAGATAATTTTTTTTTAATGTTTTGAGGAGGAAAAAAATGATAGAATAGAGGATAGAAAATCATTCAGGTTTCAGAGTCTCCTCCATTTTATTTAAAAAAGATGGAACTTTTGGATTTCTATGAAAGAAATAAAATACTTGTTTACAGTATACATCAGTGTTTTCACCTAAAACAAACTTAAATTCAATGTAAGAAATTTAAAAAGTGTAGTTAAAAACGTACTTTAACTAAGGAGTCAAATCATATATCAGTCAATGCTTGATAAGTTGCTGTTATCTAAACCTGTGGAATCTTTGGTATAGATATTGCTATAAGCTTTCAAAATGATAAGGAGTTGAGTTTTCTTCGTGATCATTTTTAAAGATCATTGTGGGGTTTTTTTTACATAAGACAATTTATTTTTTGATTTTACAAATGTGTTGAAAATTCTGTAATCGGAATCACTTGTTGTCAGAGATGTACGATATATTGGCACTAACATCGGTATCGGCCGATATTAGCGATTTTTTTTTAAAAATTATAACATATTCAAATCAATTCATTAAGAAAAGAAAATATATTAATGGGAAATTGAAATTTTAATTGTATAACCCACATAATAAATTGTAAACCACTACGTGTTTGATTTTTACATTTTATTTTTCTTTCTTTTGTCAGGATGCCAGCCATCCTGGACGGAGAAGACGAAGTGAGAAGATGGCTCGATTTTGGGGAGGTGAAATCTCTGGACGCCATCAAGCTGCTTCAGTCCAAAGACGTTTTGACCTTTCACCCCGTCTCGTCTTTTGTCAACAACTCGCGCAACAACTCCCCGGAGTGCCTCCAGCCGGTGGAGCTCGGCAACAAAAAGGTAGCGACACCAAGTGACTGTCTATCAATAAGAAGCTATTCAGCCATAAAAATGCGTCTCGGTAAATTAGACTATTATTAAAAAGTAATACCAACAAACACAATACCAACAAAGTAGTCCGACACTTCTTTTTGGTCTCACGCCAAAAAAAAAAAAGGTGCATAGACCTACTTTTCTGGTTGACATGTTTGTATTAAAACACTTTTTATGTCTTGTAAAACATTTAGAGAAAGTTGAATTTCTCTTCCTCCACTTGTAGTTGGAGGAAGGCAGGAGTTTGTTTTTTTTTCCCTCCATCAGACTGATTTGCGTCTTGGGTTTTCCAGGAGATCAAAGCCACAGCCAGCAGTAAGATGATGATGAGCTGGCTGTCGAGCGGCAGCCCGGCTAAAAGGAAGGAGCCCGACACGAACGAGACCAAAGCAGAGCAAGACAGCAAGGCTAAGAGTCGATGCAAGCCTGCCGGAGGACTGCAGCTGTGGCTTCAGGGAGCCAATAAGAAGCCGAGACCAAAATAAAAACAAAAAGAAATGTAGCTGGGTGCTATTAGAGGTCGTTTCAGTCTTCGTTTTTGCAGATGAAAATGTCATTTCTTATGTCGATGGCATTTATGTTTTTTGCCACAGATTTAATAATAAATACCAAGAACTCTTTACGCTTAAGTCAAGATTTTTTTATTATCCATATTACTTGAAACGCAAAGACATTTTGAAACAATGCAGATGTTGTGCATTACCATATTATAATAACGATGAATGCCAAAGACTTCCATGTTTCCTTTTAAGAGTGAGAGTTGCAGTACGAGTGCTATTTTAGACTCTACGATGAAATCCTAGCTCTCAGTATGATACAAACCAACAGTTACGGACCCAATCAGTTAAAATAAGATGAGAAGCACTTAAACCGTTTGCCATCGCAGGCGAGTTGGCAGAGTCGGATACGGAGATTTACAACAGCTTTCTTTGCCTTCTCCCTAAATCATGATTGAGAAATTCGCAATTATACACAAAGTCTTGTAAAAGAAACATATTCAATAATAGGAGTTATTTCAGAAACAAAACAAAAAAGAAAAGCTCTCCTCCCGGTCTATCTGGCATGCTGTATTGATGCAGCTGGTTCCCATGTAAAATGGTGGGAGAACGGTGAAAGATTACACGATCAACCTTCATTTTCCCCAACAGAGGAGCAGCGCTTAGATCGAAAGTCCCAACCTAAGCTACAATCACATTTATTATGTGGCTCAAAATGAGTCGTCTCCATAAATTTAAGCTACTGGGTAAGACAGCATGGCTGAAAAGTGAAGGATAATAACTGTACATATTTGTCAGATTGATGATTCGCAATTATATGCCAATTTTCTAAGAGTCAGCCACCATTATTTTTCATCTAATTCACTTGTTTAGTTTCACACAAAAGCCCTGCTAAAGTAGGGAGATTATGTGGTCCAGGCTCTATATGTATATATATATATCTGTATATATATATACCACTGTAACAAGTATTAGGGAAAATATGGAGCAGCAGTGTTTTCTCTGTTCGTGCAGCAGTGGTGGACTGAGAGAAAATAACCACCACAATTACAGACATTTTGATTATAAAAAAAAAACAAACTATATTTGTCCAAGTTAGAAATTCAAAATACACACAAATCAAAGTAATGCTTTGATTTCCCACTTTAAAGTATCAAAATACAAGCAGTTGGGAGCACACTGGGAGAGAAAACATGGAAATACGTGAAACTGAAGGAAATTCAGCCCCGAACCACCAAGGACGAGTAAGAGGGGCAAAGACTGGGGAGGAAACGAGCATCAAACAAATAGACACCTAATTCTTTCCTTAAAGTGTTCTTTGGACTAAAAGACTATTTTATAGAAAATGTATCTTGTATATATATATTTATATAAGGAGGTGGGTGCAGCATGTTTGTGTGTAGTAATATACTCTTATGAGTGGGGACGCTGCTTGTATGTTGGACGTCAGGGCGTAACACAGTGTGGCCATGGGGGAGGGGGCGGAGGGGATAAATAGACAAGGCAAGACAGGGTGATGGGGGCGATGTCGGGCCCCTGATGATCCTCAGAGGCCTCAGCAGCTGCAGGTCTCTGCTGAAGGCTTGGCTCGCTCGTTCCTGTCCAGCTTTATTGGCTCGGGGAACTCGTTGTACAACTCCACTTCGGTTTCCTGAGAGCGGAGCCGGAACGAGTGGAGGGAACATTAACTAAACTTAAACAACAACAAAAAAAGAAGCTGATGCTTCAAAATGACAGCCGCTGTCCTGTTACCTGTTTAAGAGCGTTGCGTGCGATGGTCTGGAAGGCCTGCTCCACGTTGATTGCCTCCTTGGCGCTGGTTTCAAAATACGGGATGTTGTTCTTGCTCTGACACCAAATCTGTGCCCGCTTGGTCGGTACCTGAAACGCAACAGGAGCTAATGTTATCAGCTAAAAAGAAAACGAGGCTGGTGATCGATCTATTGGAACGCCAGAAATCCAATCTTTATGTGATCAATGAACGCACTATAGCAGGCCGCACAACAATCAGGTTGTTTCACCAACTCAAATGTAAGACTTGAGTAATATTATTGCTATGTAGTTTGATTTTCCCCCTCCAAAATAAGCCGATGACTCCCCCTGCTAAACCAGTCTGGATTCGGGGCTGCTGGTCAGGGAATGTTTGGAACAATTGGTCACAAAGCAAACAGACCCAGAAGAGATTTCAACAGCTACAATGAAGCCTGAACTCATTACAGCAGAACTTTCTCAGTCCTATCATGGAACATGCTGGATTTGGAAATCTCTCCAAGCCAATTAAAGGCTACAAATCTCTAAGAGATGCTCCTCTAGTCATCGGCAAGACTTTTCCAACTTAAATAACAGGCTACAATCAAATGTTGTAGCCTAGAACTATTTCTATAATAAAAGCATCATTTAACCTGTCTGTTCTCCAGGTCAATCTTGTTGCCCAGCACCACAAAAGGGAAATTCTCTGGGTCTCGTGGGCTGGCCTGGATCAAGAACTCGTCTCTCCAGCTGTCTAGGGTCTTGAAGGTGTTGGGTGCGGTCACATCAAACACCAGCACACAGCAGTCTGCTCCACGGTAGAAAGCTACACCCAAAGACTGGAACCTCTCCTGACCTGCTGTGTCCCAAATCTGAAATGCAGAACAGTTGTGGTTTCTTAAAGCTTGTATGCACCAAACAATATAGAGAGTCAGAAGTAGCTTCAATACCTGCATTGTGACGAGTCTGTCATCCACCATGACTTCTTTCGTCAAGAAATCGGCGCCAATCGTGGCTTTGTACTGGTTGCTGAACTTCTTGTTCACATACTGGTTCATTAGCGAGGTCTTTCCAACTCTACAACAACAAAACAAATATGAAATATTAAAAACACTAGGAAAAGAAAAGTCACCATAACGCCAGGATTGCTGAAACCAGCCGGGAGAGTCGCTTCAAGAACCAACGTAACTCCGCAACAACTACTTACCCAGAGTCTCCGAGGATGATGACTTTGAGCAGAACTTTCTTCCTTGATGTCATGATTTCACAGCTGCGAAAACAAAAGAAATTGAGGAAAAGTAGAAACAAGAGAAGTAATTGGAGTTCCTACACATTCTCCTTGACAAAGTTTTGACTTTTCAGACTTAAACCTCCAAAGTTAGTTCATTTTTGAACTTGGGATGGATAGAGAGACATCCATCCATCCATTTTTTATACTCCCTTTTTCCCTTAGTGTGGTCGGGAGGTGCTGGTGCCTATCCCCAGAACTCAGAACCTTCTTGCTGCAAGGCAACAGCTCTACCAACTGCGCCACTGTGCAGCCTCGCTTGAGAGACAATCGGATGTTAAAGAACCCAGGTTTTCAAAGTGTCATTAAGTTCAGTAAAACCAAGCCATGGACCGCTGTACTACTCCAAAGGTGAACATTAAATGTAGTAGAAGATGGTGTATTATGGATGGATGGATGATGACATCATTTACAAACCGCAGTGGTGTTTAGTTGACACTAGAAGTCTAGAAATCCAAATATCTTTTCCTACTCTTCTATACTTTTACTTAAAGATGGTGGATAATTTCTGAGTATGACAACGGTTTGAATTACAGCAGCCAAGATACAAGACAATCTCATGACGGTGATAATATCAGTAAATATTATGATGATATTGGTAGCAATATACAAGTATTTTATTCTTTCCTCTATTTTTTTGGTCTGTCCTTCCTCTACATTCTGCAACCTTTAGCGTTTTGGCCATCGTCATTTGTGCGCGAGTGTCTGCTGTCGTGAGACTAAACATCACATTATCATATAAAATGCTAATTCATATCACGTGAAATAGAACAATTACTACACTCCAGTGCGGATCTTGTACAGTGATATTACGCTACCGTCATGTACTGTGCTACCCAAACGTGAACACAGGCAGTGAAGTGTTTGGATTTGGGTCAGAAAATTAACCTCTTCTGAAAAAAAAAGTGTCTTGAAATACAAACGTAAGTAAACACACATACTTTAGCTGAGTTACTAACGTGATGCTAAAAATATCCGAGCAACTGACTGGACTGGAAGTACAAAGAAACTGGAAACATTGAAACGACACAGACAGACAGCAACAATTTCTCCACCAAAAGCAAGAATTTTTTTTTTTTTTAGCAAACTGTTGTCTCTTAATTGAAGCAGATTATCTATAAAATTGGGGTGTTCCGACTAAAAGCGAAGCCTAAAACAATGCGAAGCTCTACAAAACTCTGATCCTTGGACAATTAAGTATCCGTCTCAAGCCTCATTGACGCAACTCCAGGAAAAACAACAGATTTTAATGTTAGGGTAAAGTTAAGAACAGATACCAAGGTGCATTAATGGGATTAATTTAGTAAACTATTCTTCCACTTTGTGTTGTAATCAAAATTAACTCTTGTCAAAGAATTCAAAGCTAATTTCTTTCTATGTTTAATCCTCAGAAAAAACTAAACTCTAAATCAGAAGGTTAGACCTCAAAGAAATCAGAAACTGGCACCTCTAAAAATAACAAGTCCTTTCTGTGAAGATTACATTTAATGCAGTACTGTTGTTTTCCACTTTTGATAACTCGTAACCTTTAGTAATAATAAAGGTATAGATAATTACAATATGATGTTGATGGTTATTCTGATTGTGTGTTGGATACTTTAGACAAATAGCAAAGACACAAACTATTTCACACCTGTAGCTTTCTAAAAAAAAACCCTGATGATGAATAGTACTTGAAACAACCGGAACATTGTAATGTAATAACACTGATATATTGTAATAGGAAATGCACTGAGATCAGGTATTTCATGTATCAGATGGTTTTCTTTGGGAGTTCACCTGCAGATTCAGATTTTTCTTCTAACAATAAAACAAACAAACAAAAAAAATAGTTTTGAATCAACCAGAAAAAGTAAGAATTACAAGATTATCCATACTTATCAAAGCTCATCTTTCTCTTTGTCCTCTTTATTTCTTTTATACAACTTTCTTATTCTGATCTAACTGTAACAGTATTAGTAAAATATATGCAAATTTTGTATGACTAAAATTAGAAAGCTCCTAGAGCAAGATGATTTGTTTTAGTAAGTCGGGTAAGTCAAATGCAACCCAAAGCTATGTTTAATGTTTCATTTTTAGGTGCAACTTATAAAGCACCTAAAGTTTATAGTAAACAAATCCTCCAATCATTGCACAGGGGCTGCTTTGGTAACAAAGGAAGACATTACAGAAGACTTCTGACTTCAGTCTAGCCCTGTTGCGCAATAATAACCTCCTCATAAAGCTGCAGTTCTCAAAGTCCAAACTAGATTACTCTGTTATTACAGTGGGGTTAAAGCTATCACTACTACCACGTGACGCAGTTCACAAGCCCAAACTGAGAGGATTCACGGATTCCCAACAACCCGCGTCCTAAACTTTGATGTATTAAAAGTTGTCCGCTTACAGGCAAAACTAGCACAGAGCTATCTTTGCAGCTCGCATAATCTGAACCCCATGACACAGTGTCAGGAACCGATCACAAGGCTTTAAACACACGACTAACGGAACCATGACTTGGCAGGCTGCGTTAGCACAACAAGTGTTGTTAACTGGAACATAATGGGTTCCAACCGGCATGATTCACAACTGACCAGTTTGGCTCTATATGTTTTTTTTACGATGATCCACCGTGTCATGTATCTAAAGGTTATAAACACGGGAATAAGACTTGCAACACACTTTCAGATGGTTAGCATTGCAAACAACTGACAAAGCTACACTGTAAGGTAAGCAAATGACCAGAAAAAGAAACACCAGAAACAACTTCTAATCGGTTCTATTACATCTATATGTAAAGAAATCTGCTTGAAATTATTTCATGGTCGATTTTACAACACGACATAACCATCTAGTAAACAACTAGGTAACATACCGCTGGCTAAAGCAGGGGAATGTTAATATTTATGATAATTAGATAACGACAGCAATGATGTATTGTCAGTAATAAACAGATTGAGTCACTACAAACCAACCTGGGCGACGAGGCGTCAGATTAAAAGAAGATTTTTTTCTTTTTTTTTGTACAAATATTAAAGGTGGACTTTTTGTTTCGCCTGTAATGGAAGACCTAGCTTAACGCGCAGGACGGCTAACAGCTCCGACAAATATGACACAAAACAACACGTTTAGAGCGACGACAGCTGTCCGAAAGTTAGGCTCTCCACTAAGCACACATGTTAAAATCAATACCGTCAATGTCGGAGTAAAATGTCTAAATATGACGGACGATTTAGGCACTCACTTTTCCTGTCAGGCTAAGCGGCTAGTTGCTAGCTGAACGGAGCTCTCTTCACTTCCTCCAAAACAAGCTGTGCTCGTGAGGTCTGACGTCGCGCGCTGGTCACGCCTTGTTGCACAAGAGCCAATAGGATGCACACATGTTGCGTGCAAATCACATAGCGAGCAACCCAGACTCAACAACTGATTTCCTTTCCTAAAACAAAGAAAGAAAAGAAAATGCGTGGGCATTTAAACTTATCAATTATAAGCAAGTTAAATAAATCTCTAAAAAATTGTAGAAAAATTAATAATGAATACAAAAATGTTTTAATGTATCTAGAACGTTGGTGTAATCCGTATAGGTCAGTGTATCGTCTAAACCCGATACAGCCTAAATAAAACTTGATCAGAACCGCAAATGTTACATAACATTTTTGGGAAAAGATCACTTATAATTTTGGGAAAAGTATGTCATGTCGAAAACTTGGTGTCATTTTTGAACTTACTATTTTATTTATATTTCCAATAGACACATAAATCTTTTGCACATTTTTTATATTTATCACTACCAATCTATGGGATGGGTGTGTGTTTTTTTTAACCTATAGTATCCACCATAATGACAAGAAAAACACATTCAAAAGAAACAGTTGTGGTACGTTTAGTGTCAAGAAGAGAATGGAATAGAATAGAAATAACCTTCACTGCCCCTCAGCACGGGCATTGAAGGTTAATAACCCAGTTATGTTAATAAAATAGTTATTAACCTGGTATCAAGTTAATAACACAGTTAATAGCATTACTGTTATTAACTCTGATGTTAATAACTTTTGCTGCATTAATAACCGATATTAATAATTGCCAATTCCAACTGCGACAGTTAAAACTGTAGATTGCAAGTTCTGGTATTGGGTAGGTCATAAACATAAACTTGAAATCAACAGTACAGTTGGACATTATGTTGACCATAGGGTGCATTCGATATGATTATGCCATATGTCATCAGAATGTTTGGATCGGGAAAAAATATTAGCCACCATGCCCTGCCGAAACCCGGGATCGAACCAGGGACCTTTAGATCTTCAGTCTAACGCTCTCCCAACTGAGCTATTTCGGCACAGGTAATAACGGTTTCACACGCAACAGTTCTCATAGGAGCGAACTACCTCTGTGTAGAATTATGTTTATGAAATTTTTTTTTTCATAATATAGAATAAGCATGATATCACTCTCTGGCGATATAGTAAACTCATCTGGCTTGTTATCTGGTTTATTTACTCCTAACTCCCAGCACGCTGAGTGCGCGGTGACGCCATCACGTTCGACTGAATGAAACGTCATCCTTTCTGATGTAGAGAGTGGCGCGGCGGCCTATTTTCAGATGCGCTCCGTTTTCCACTGCAAACCATCTACTCCAGCTTCAGCATTTTAGTTCTTATTTCCCCATTAACGATGACACGAAGGTCGGTGTTCGTCGCAGTGTGCTTGCTGTCTGTCGCCGCTCTGATCTCGGATGTTTCAGCGGACGGCTTGGTGAATGAGGATGTGAAGAGGACGGTGGACCTGAGCACTCATCTGGCTAAGATCACCGCGGAGATTGTGCTATCCAACCATGGGCAGTCCTCCGTCCAGAGCTTTATATTGTCCGTAGATGCAGACCTGGCACCTCATCTGGCATATATTGGAGCTTCGGTGAGTCCAGCGTTTGTTAAAGAAACAGTACCGACACTGCATCACGTCCCCCGCTAGCTAGCGTTAGCTTGTGATCTTTTGAAAGCGCAGGTCACTGGCTTTAAAAACGCCACAAAAAGCAGCTCGCTACTGTCTTATTATTTAGGTTTCAACTGCATGAGTATGCCCTCATATCGTGGAAGTGTGTTTTTATTGTAGGCATGAAAGCAAAGCAAAAAGACAACCGTGTTTGGTTATTATTCTGCAAGCTAGGAAGTCAGTTCACCGTAAATAGCGAGTGGGTGCAAATGTTAACAGTTGTGTACTAATAAATGCATGACATTTACATCAATTCACACTCTGTGGTATAATATCGAAACCCCGAGAGAATCAATGGAAGCTGAAGAGGCTAACAATGCTAGCAATGCTAGCCGATAGCCCTTAACTTCCGCAGGGCTCCACGCTCTGTCAGTGGCTGAATGACACGTATACGCAGGGCAGGTCACTTCCGTGTGTGACTCCGCACAGTTCCGCCCCCTTTTCCTGCGAATGACCGTCACGATAACTCGTTTCGCTGGACGATAAATTGTGCCAGATGTTATTGCGGTGAACGATAATACTGTTATTTTCAGACTATTTTCAAGTAATATAATTGTTATGGCATAATAATGCAAGAACAAATTCTCAAAGATCAATTAATTTTAAATTCTAGTGGACATTTAGCACTGGAACTCTAAGACATTTTAATATCCAAAATAAATAAGCCAAACAACAGAAACAATAAAGCCTCTGCAAACAGTTGAGACCAACACACTGAACAATAAATCATGAATTTAACTCTGATGTTAATAACAGTTAACATCAGTTAATTTATTGAGCTTGTTTTAGTTAATCATGCGATTAATTGATTGATTGTTTATTTCTATAGGCCTTGTTGCAAGGCTCTATTTTCTGACTGGACACCATGACATCAAGCTTGATGTTCTTTCATATTTTGTATCTTAAATGTTATTACAGGTGAAGGGCGATGAAGAGGAGGACGGCACACTTGAACTTCAACAGACGTCTATCCAGGGACAAAGGTAATGTGATCTCCTGAACTGCAAGTGTTCTCCATTGCTTCGGTTGAAATGTAATGAAAATACCAAGTCAATTGTTTACACACACTCCTAATCAAAAATAATAGATTATCAATTTCAAATATTTCAAATAAAAACAGAATTACATTTTCCTATGCCTATGCTTGGTAGTGTTTTTAAATATGAAAAACTTACCTTGACTCCTTTAAACATTACTCCTGTCATTGTGACCAAATACCTCAGTTTTTTTGTTTAGTTTTTTTTACATTGAGTATAAAGCTCTTCTCCAGAAGGCATTTCGGTTGTTCACTGGCCCCAACCTCAAGCTTAATGAAAATCTGTGGATTATGGAAGGAAACGACAAATTTCAACAAGCTTTTTGTTTTAGAAAAAGGTCAAATAAGATATGGTTATTAAAAGTCAAACAAAGGATTGGAATTCATGATGACTGAAAGCAAGTTTCAGTCTGGTAACCAGTCCAAATTGTTCTGTATTTGTCTCATGTCAGAGGAGAGTTCTACAAAGTGCTGCTGCCCTCGTCTCTGGCCGCTGGTGCTCAGCTGAAGGTGAAGACCGAGATGATGTTTAGCCACGTCCTGAAGCCGTTCCCTACGCAGATCACGCAGGCAGAGCGTCAGCTGGTGGTTTTCCAGGGCAACCACTATCTGTACTCCCCGTATCCCACCCGCAGCCAGACCACCCGCGTCCGTCTGGCCTCAAAGACGGTGGAGAGCTACACCAAGCTGGGCAACCCCAGCAAGAGCGACGAGATCATCGAGTACGGACCATTCCGCGACGTCGCTCCGTTCAGTGAGGTACGGCTCCTTCCACATTTGGTCAGCTCGCCGAAAAGGTGCCAACAATGTCTTAGGCTTGGTTTTTGTTCTCTCGACCCATCAGGATGCGTTGAAGATCCACTATGAAAACAACACACCCTTCCTCACCATCACCAGCATCACCCGCACCATTGAGGTGTCTCACTGGGGGAACATCGCTGTTGAGGAAACCATCGATCTGAGGCACACAGGAGCCACCCTGAAGGGCCCTTTCTCGCGTTACGACTACCAGCGTCAGTCGGACAGCGGCATCTCCTCTGTCAAGTCCTTCAAGGTAAAAAATACCAACATAAAACCAAAAAACATCCTTCACGTGAAAAGTCTACTGGACTTTTCCAGCCCTACATTGTTTTGACAGAAAGTCAAAACAATGTAGGGCTGATCTGGTGATTGTTTTTTTTCTTTCTTTTTTTCTCTGGTTTGTTGATGATATACCGTGATTCCTGTCTTTTCTCCCCGGCAGACCATCCTTCCTGCCTCGGCTCAAGACGTCTACTACCGCGATGAGATTGGCAACATCTCCACCTCCCACCTGCAGGTTCTGGATGACTCTGTGGAAGTGGAGGTCAGACCGCGGTTCCCCCTATTCGGAGGCTGGAAGACTCACTACATCATCGGCTACAATCTGCCCAGCTACGAATACCTCTACACCCTCGGTGAGTTCGGGAAATATTTAGTCACTGAACTGCATAAAACTGAGATGGTAACTTTTCTTTTTTTGCATCATTTTCCATTCTAGGTGACCAGTATGCACTGAAAATGAGATTAGTTGACCATGTCTATGATGACCAGGTCATCGACTACATGACTGTGAAGATCATTCTGCCAGAAGGCGCAAAGTAGGTTTTTTTTTTTTTTTCTCCCCCCGAATCAAATCTGTCCGGTAGGTCGATGAAAATGAAACTTTGGCCGATGTTGATGTTTGGTTTTTTTTTGTTTGTTTTGTACAAATCAGAAACATCCACGTGGACACGCCTTACAAAATCGACCGCATGCCAAACCAGCTGCACTACACGTACCTGGACACGTTTGGCAGACCGGTGTTGGTAGCTACTAAGAACAACCTGGTGGAGCAGCATATTCAGGACTTTGTGGTAAGATGTCGGGCACAGTTGAATTAGTGATCTGGTTATGAAACTTTAGTTGTTTTTTGTATTGTAGACGAAAACCTTCCATTTTTAGCTGCACCTTAGCAATCATGGTTGCTATTTCATGTAGCAACCATGAAGTAAAGGAATGTTAAAGTAGCTGTAGTTTTTGCTGCCCTCCAAAAACTAGAATAAAATGTGAATGGTTGTAATTCTTCACATCCAAAAACACGCTTGTCCACCAGTCCGATTGACTCGCCGTTCCCTCTTATCACCTGCAGGTTCATTATACCTTCAACAAGATCCTGATGCTGCAGGAGCCTCTGTTGGTGGTCGGGGCCTTCTACATACTCTTCTTCACTGTGATCATCTACGTACGGCTGGACTTCGCCATCACAAAGGTATAAAAGACCGAATCATCAAGAGTTGTGTTTGTAATTTCTTTGTTCATTTTCCTGTTCTGAAGATTCGAGACGTCGCTACATGGTGCTCGGCGTTCCCAACAGCTGAATAGAAGCCCCGTCATTCCAGCTGTGTCTGTCGTTTGTTCAGGATCCAGCGGCCGAGGTGCGGATGAAGGTGGCCTCCATCACGGAGCAGGTGCTCACTCTCGTCAACAAGCGACTGGGTCTGTACCGCCACATGGACGAGGTGGTGAACCGCTACAAACAGTCCCGCGACACGGGCGCGCTCAACAGCGGCCGCAAGACCCTCGAGGCCGACCACCGCACCCTGACCAGTGAAATCGGCTCACTGCAGGCCCGCCTCAAGACGGAGGGCTCTGACCTGGCCGAGAAGGTGCGCGGTTTCGGCCGTTGACAATTGGGAAGACCGTTAAACCACCGCGTTGCTCACCAGTCTGTGTTCTTTTTTTTTTTTTCTCAGGTTGGAGAGATCCAGAAGCTGGACGGCCAGGTGAAGGAGCTGGTGTGCCGCTCCTGCTCGGAGGCGGAGCGGCTGGTGGGTGGTAAGGTCAAGAAGGAGACTTACATTGAGAGCGAGAAGAGTCTGACCGGCAGGAGGCAAGAGCTCATCAGCCGCATCGACAGCCTGCTGGACGCCCTCTAAGCTTCACACCCACCAACATGCTGCTTTCTTCAAGTATTGGTATGAAAATGACATGAAATGTGACACGTTTTACATGTTTTTTTTTTTTTTGTTGATTTAAATTTTTTTTTTATTGCATCGAGACATGGACTATGAACATCTCGTTTTATGGAAGTGATGAGTTTATCTGGACATGTACCTCTGTGCCTGGTGATAAACTTGTGGTTCACTGTTTGCTCGGGTTCGGAGCGGCTACATGACAATGTTTGTTTCTGACCCTTTTTTTTTTCTTTTTTTTTTTTTTTAGCTAGCCCTTAATCTCTGTTCCACTTGCCTCAGATTTCATGTTCTGATCTTTCCCTCTGAAGCATGCATGGTTTAAGGTTTTTGAAACGGCCTCGCATCCTTGCTCACTCATACTGTATCCTGAAACTAAAGATTGAAAGATTGTAAGCGTTGAAGAGGATGCTTTTTGTTCTATGCTGACCTCAGCTGCAGTTTTTGCCCCGGGACTGATGTTTTAAAATTTAAAGCTCTGAATCTGATTCAAGGTCAGCGCTCGTTTTTTTGATGTTCCCAACTCATATTTTCTACATTTTGTATGATTTACTTTTTTTTTTTTTTGACTCTTTGAGATTAAAGACTAAAGGAGATTAGATTGTGTGGAAGACAAGAAATGGAAGGTTTTATTTTGGGGTGGGGGCATTGATATGGATCTCGGTTAAATTTGGAAATAAAGTTTGGAGAAACTCATCTTTGTCTCCTTTTTTTTATTATTTCTAGGAACCCAGTAACCGTCATTCACCACAAGAGGGCATACTGGTGCAAAGAACCACCTTTTTGCAAAGCTAAAAGCCATCTTTAAAATGTCAGTTTGATATTTTCTCTCTTGGAACATCTTCAGAAAATACTAATCCACATTTTTGTGGCGGGTTCTTGCTCTCACGGTGAAGTTTCTGCAACTTTCTAACTCCAACCAATAGTTTGGTTAAAAACTCTGGGGTGAGGACAAGTGCAAAGAGGGTCAACTGAAGGTCAAAGCTTTCCCTCCAAGGTCACCGGGGGTCCCGACAGGTCATTTCCTGCTCCATAATAACAGCCCGGCTTCTCTCACAATGATGGCGCTCACGCATTGTGTGCGCCGTACAATAATCATTCTCAAAACACGGCAGTGAGAAACCACAGACAATGTCCGTCAGCACAGACGCTTAGTGGTGGCGAAAGGTCACACAATGGCATTTTTGTTTGTATCTTTGGACTTGAGTGGAGCTTTCTGACTCAGAGAAGACTTCTACTTTCACAAGCTGCTTGGATCACGTCTGCTCTATACTCTAGCATGACATAATCTGTAAAACGGATTGGTCAGTTTATTTAGAAAACTTCAGGTCTGAGTGAGAATGACAACTGTCCACATTTACAGTCCATGTCTTCAACTTCTTTAAAGGTTGTAGACGTAGAAGTGGTGCCCCGTGAGTTAGGGGAATAGAAACTGACCCGACTGAAGTAATTAACCCAGGTAAATGTGAAATAACCAAAGGGAAACATAAAAAAAAGAAGAAGTTAAATGAAAACAGACTGAGATTGACCAAAGTCAAAACATGTAAAACAAACATAAAATGACTACAAAGACTCTGTAATAGAGCAGCATGGTACATGGCTAGAAACAAGCCAACCACTAACCGGGTAACTATACGTTTGTTGGCTTGTGTGTTTTTCTTTTTGGTGAGTGGGATTTTATTTTTAACATAATGCTAAAAGAGCATTATGTAAAAAAATCCTGGACTTCAATATTTTTATTCTAAACTAGTTTTTTTTATTCTAAATTAGATTCTAAATTAGTTTTTTGAAAGCTCTCTTGCCACCTTACAACCACAAACTTCTATTAATTCTATAAAATATAAAATTGACCAACAGAAAGTATAGCTGCATGGTGGCACAGTTGGTAAAACTGTTTCCTTATAACAAGGAAGTTCTGGCTTTGATATCAGCCTGGGGTCTATTTGCCCCGAACATAACTGACCTGAGTTGTTGTTTGTCTTGTGTGACAGACTGGCGATTTGTCTCGGGCGCACCCAACCTCTCACCCAGTGACCCCTGGAGATAGGTACCAGCTTCCTTGTGACCCTAAACAATTGACGGACGGAAAAGATGTTTGAATCATGGGATATTGTTTTGCAACATAACCCTGCTTGATACATTCCCTCAACTTTCTCCCTGACATGTCTGCTGGGTTTCTTGGTTTTCATGATGCTGTTTGTTCTCTAATGTTCACTGACAAAACTCTGCTTAACACAACAGCTGCATTTACACTGAGTGAGGGAGTGGAGAATCAGGTAACTTATGAAGGCAAATATTCACAAGATCCTACTTATGGACATCAGAGTTAATGGGGGTTGAGAAAAATGGAAAATGAAAAGTACCTGCGCCATAAAGAGACTCAGCTGAATGTCAGAGGGTATTTCGGGGTTGTGCTACTTTGTTGAAGCCACCTCAGATGGCTCCTGCATCCCTGTCAGGCCACTGTCATGCTGTGGCTGACTGGAGGCCTTGCAGTCCTTTCAGTTCTTAGCCCAGGATATGATTACCGGTCGCACAAGCGCTGCGGTTTATCTGTTGCTGTAAACTGAGCAGAATACAGTTTAAACCGGAATTCGTGTGCAGCACTGTATCCTGATGTGGCCAACCGAGCGTGTGTGCGAGTCTGAGGTGGATGCTGGGGTTTGTGCAGGGCGCGTTGGACTGGTTTGGGCCATGTGGTTGAGCTGCTCATGATCTCCCTCATGCACGGGCTTGATTATTATCTTCCTTTCCTGAAACATGGTGTTGATGCAGCCTGTGTTTTGCCTTTTATCTACCAGAAATCATGAATATGCAAAACGAAAAAGGAAATATGGACAGGGTTTAAACTAGACATCAGGTGAGTGTGCGCTGTATAACTTCTGGGCTCAGTGACGCGGTGGTGATTGATTACATTCGGGGCTCACCTGCGATGCTCTTCCTCTTAATCTTTCTTGCTCTATAGTAGGCACACACAATCACACACCGACACACACAAAGAGAGAGGCAGAAGTCACCAGTCAGGGAACAATATCCTGTTTAGAAGACCCTTCACAGCACACTCTCATAAATCACTGAGACAGAGCCACCACCCTGACTGTCAGCATGTTATTATGTGCCCACTCTCAGGTCTGCATTCTTCACAATATAAATTCATTCAATTCCCCCAGTCCTACACCTCTGCCATGAACGCACGTCATGAAAAAAATAGAAGAAATACAAGTTCAATCTGAACACGAAAAAAAGCCCTTCCTCACCTGCACCGATTCCCTCTGGCTACGCTCGAAGTGAACACCATCACAACGGCGGCCCTGTGTGCCCGGAACCCACCGCGGCCTTCTGCAACCGGCCATTCCTCAGTGACAGGGTGCCGGGACGAGGGGGATGAGAGGCTCTGAAGGGCGAGGGTGAGGAGTGGATGAAAGCCTCTGCGGCTCGGCAGCCTTGTGCAGGTGGCAGGTGTGATGCGGCCGGGTGCAGAAGCGCGAGGGCGAGGAAGAGGAGGACAATGAAGGCGTCTGTGACCCTCTCGCAGCTGCAGGAGGAGGGGAGGAGCAGGGGCTGACAGATGAGACGGTCCGACAGGAGAGAGGAAGAGGGGAGAGGATGGCCCCGGTGAGCGCGGAGATGGAGATGGAACTTCAAACGGAGGATTGGGTTTGTGGGTGTAGAGAGACACATTCTTGTCTGGCACGGAATAGGTAGGGACATGAATGGGTGGGAGACGTGGTGGGGGTCAAAAGTAAGGCTTGGATGAACCAAACCCAAGTCTACAGACGTATTCCTCCTGTGTGGACATTATTGCGCCATGCACTTTCCCCTCAAAGCCTCTTGTCTCTGTCAGTGTGCATACTGATGTCAACCACTCTCTCTGTATGGATTTGTATTGATGAGACAGTAATCCTCTCCCCTAGCTGCCCTTGTGTGAAACTGTCCACAGCTCCCACTAAGGCCCACTGATCTCTGCCACATGGCACCCCATCAAAGCATCGACAGTCATGCCTCTCAGAGCGCGTTCTGCCAAACATGCGCCGAGTGGCTCGCGCACGGTCCCTCAGCGCAGAGGATAAGCTGCAGATGAAGGTCTCTAACGCCACGCCAGACTTTGTATCATCTTGGATCACACGAAGAAGGAGTGAAACAAGGCTGCTCTGTGTTAAAACAGACACACACCCGTGCTCGCTTCCTACTTTCTCTATCGGACCTGATTAGAGTGACAGGGGCACTTCCCATTGGCTGTGAGAGTGGCCCTCTCCTTTCCAGGGCAGCCAATTTCCCCTACTCCAGAGCTGATAGGAAACTTTGATTGTCCACTCAGCTCAGGAGAGACAAAGAGATTTTTCCTCCTGCAGTCCACATATCGCTCCATCACATCTCTGCCTACAGTACCCCCACTCCCCTCTTCACTTGCCTTTTCCTCTTTCCCTCCACCATCTCTCCTTCTTAGACTTTCTGGGCGTATTTCTATGAAGCTATAGCCACTTTCTGTTGCGGGCTGCAGATGGTGAGTCCATTAAACAGGCACTGACTACTTTGATGGGCAGGAAGTTTCACTTCATGTGGTGACATCTGCATCCTGTGACAAAATCCTAACCCCTGTGCATGATTTACTCTGCTGGCTAACCACCGTCCACTGATGGCATTCCTTGATGAGATACATTTGCAATCCTGCCGCATGCAGAACAGTGCCATGGCCTTGTTGGGTGTGAAGTAAAACAAGCATGGATTAAAGATTGGGTCACACTTAGAGAGGCTTCTGAACATATCTGGCTGGGTAGGTGGGGGTGAACAGGAAACATCTCTCCCTTTCTCCCTCCACCCGAAGCTGGCGGTCCATGAGAACACACTTCCTGTCAGGACTCCTCAAACTTCCTGTCCAGCCACCGGGAATCCCAGCTGGAACATTCCAGCTGTGTGCCGCTCCTCCCTCCCTCTTCGTCCAGTTTCTTTGTTACAGAGTTCATTGGAGATATCCACTCGCATATATTCCTAAGTAGGAAGAAATCAAAGTGAAAAACTCAAATCTCCCATTGGCAATTTTTATGCCGTCAGTCTGGACGGTTAAACAAGCAAAAGAAGAGGAGAAAAAGATTACATTCTACAGGAGAATAAAACACACAGAGGAAGTTTGGATAGGAATAAAAGCAGAGCAGGTCACCAAAAGAAAGGCCTGAATCTGTGAATAGAACCAGATAATGTGGATCAGAGTGGAAAGACAGAATCAGAAAGGAAAAGTGAAATGTGTTTTCCACAAAACTGCATTTTCTAGCTGAGGAAAAACACGAGCCTTTGCAGCTAGTCTGATTCTATCCTTCCATTGTCAATACTTGCTTGTCCTCGCAGGTGTTGCCTATCTCCAGGGCCATTTGAGAAGAGGCAAACTAAACCCACAAGGACAACTTAGAGATGCCACATAATCTAACAGTCATGCTTTTGGACTGTGGGAGGAAGTGGGAGTACCTGGTGACAATGCAAACTCTCTGCAGAAAGATGAGGATTCAAACCCTGGACCTCGTTGCTGCAAGGTAACAGTGTTATTACCAGTGATGTCAGGAACACGTTACTTAGTAATTTTCACAGGTGGTTGTCAGCAGCTGCTGAAAATAACTGGTTATTAGCATCTGTGCCACCAGGCTGTTCTCTTATTTATTCCACAAAATTAACAATATGTATGACATTTCACATACAAATGATATAAAAGGTATTTTTTTCATCTTTATTGTTTGTTTATATTACTAAAATTTCTCCCTGTTGTTCAAAGTTAAATTAAATATCCGCATGCTCAATTACACTTAGATTTAGGCAGTCTCAATTGTCATACGACTTCACATTCACAATATATGTGAGCGAAATTCCTTTTGGAAAGCTCAGAATAAGAATATAAAATCATAAAAACAAGTAATTAGGTCAAATGGAAGGCAGTATAAATATATGTAATAAAAAAAGATTGGTGGGAGTTTAGCAGACTCATGGCACAATGGATGAAACACTTATTGGAGGGAATCTGGTTGTTAAGCAAAACATATGACAAACACTAGGGAGAAAATGTGACAAACATCTGGGGGGGCTGTGGTGATGCAGGGGTTCAGCACAACCCACATAAGGAGGCTTTAGTCCTCCACACGGCCGTCGCAGGTTCCTGGCCTGGTGATCTTGTCACATGTCTTCCCTCTCTCTTTACCTAAGACTAAGACTTTTCTGTCCTAGCCCTTTCCAATAAAGGCCACTGGAGCCAAAAATAAATAAATTAAAAAAAACTTTAAAAACAAGATGACAAACAGTGAAATTGAGGAAGTACCAATAGCAGTTGTATGTTGCAAGGGGAAGACAGCTTTCTAAATAATTTATTTATAATCAGAGGATGATTGATCTAAAAGCACAGAGGTCAAACGGTATAAGGGAAAAAACCCTTAAGAATTCTCAGAAGTCACGCTTTAGTGAAAGGTTCCTGAACTATTGTTAAAGGTTGTGCACGCCAAAAATCTGGCCTTTATGGGAGAGTGGCAAGACGGGAACGCTAATGTTCAAAGAAGTCAGAAGTCCTGTTTGCAGAGGGCCACAGAAAACTTCTGGCAGAAGGTCGTCCCGTCAGATGAGACCAATGGTTTTGGTCTTCATTTAGGCAAAATGTATGCGTGGATGAAGGTTAACGCCGCACAATACCCTGAAAACACCTTCTCACATATGATGGTGGCAGATGCAGTGGGTTTTCTGTTCAGCACGGAGGATGGAGATGCAAACGGCTTGAAACCGTTCAAAAGCACGTTAACATCTTAGAATGACCTAGTCAACGTCCAGACTCAAACACAAATTTCACAGATAATTTCCATCCAATTTGACCTTGCTGGAGCTAATGTGAAATGAAGACTGAACAAAGTTGGTGGCAGCTGTAGTCAACTCAGCAAGCTTTTCATAAATGTATTTATAAAATACCTTGAAAGTTATGAATCCTTTTCCTTTCACTACAGGATTACTGCTTGTGTTGGTCCACCACATCACATCAAAAGGTTTGTGCAAAATATTTTCCTGCGTACCATATCTAGAATAACGAGTCAGTCGGTTCAATCACATAAAATGACCCGTAATGTCTCCTGACCGCTGCTGAAGTTCATGTCTTTCTCGCCAGGGGTCGCTACATAACAACACATTCCCTTCCCCTGCGAGTCGACTCTCACAGCTTCGATCCTAAAGGTTCCTACCTTTCCGAGCTTTGCAGCCTCCTCATTTCTACGTGCACGACTTTGTGTGAAAGCGGGGAAATGTTTTCGGGGCTATTAGTCTAATGGCATGAAATGAAAATGGCACCAGGCATGCTTATGAATGCGCCCTGACACCGGGGGCCCCATATGGCGGAGGAAAAGAGCAGGTTTGGTGACTTTGCGTATGACCTTTTCGGAAAGAGAGCTAATCCCGAGCTATAATAGACTCCGGGACCGATATGGAAAACCACAGGCCCGTTATCTCGGTTGTCTAGGAGACCATCAGAGCACCGGAGCCGGTGGAGATGCGGCGGTATTAAAAGAGAGGCGCGCGTGTGTGTGTCTCTCTTGGAAAAATATTTTCGTGTTTTTTTTTCCTTTTTCTTTTCCTTTTTTTTTCTTCGAAAAGTGTCGCTCAAATATGCTGAATCACATCTTATCAACCCGGAAATGCTTATTTTATCCTCATCCTTTTTTTCCAATTTTAGTTTTAAATTCAGAAAAGGAAAAGAAAAGGGTTTGCAGCGCCCATACGTCAATTGGGTTTTTGTCATTATTCCTTTAAAAATTAAAACTCACTCACCTGACATCAATTATAATTTTTTTTTTTAAAAAAAAGGTCTGATATGATTGAAATGGGAGCTAAAATTGGCACAAAATGCCACTGCAGTTTGTTAGAATGATAGATACCAAGAAAGAATGTGAAGAGGGGGGGAGTCAGGTTCATTTGGCCTGCAGATAACAGGGCTGGTAAAAAACCAATGGTGCGTGTTAACAACGCCTCCGTCCAGTTGTGGAGATGGAGGTGGTGCTATCATAATTAGATGTGTTTATTAGTGAGGAATCAACTAGGAAATTAGGCCTTATCATGTTATCTGTCCCCCTCACCCCCCACACACCTCGGTGTTGGATAAATGGAAAGTTTATAAATCATTACAGGCCAAATTAACAAGGCGTCGTCATATATTGCCTAGCAACGCAATAAGCATCCTGAAAAGGTGACCTGAAGAAATCAAAGAACTTCATCTAACCTAAGTAAGATCAATCAGGCAGATAGGCTTCGCATTATAGTGACGCGTGGTTAATATTGTATTGATGTGCAAAGCGCGTCTGGCCAGTAAGTTCCCCGTGTGACGCCACGTATAGTCTATTGGTGTATAAAATAAAACAGCAAAAAAAAAAAAAAAATACAAATAAAAACGTGCAAATACGTCTCTTTCCCCACACGCCTATCTGTCTGTATCAACCTGCGGCATCTCCCCCCCCACCACCCCGCCGCCCCCTCCACCAAATGATGCATTAGATGCATTGAATGTATTTGTTGTGCGAGTTTGAAAAGGCGGCGATAATCTGGGAGAGAGAGATAAGGAACACCAATTTATTCAGCAGCACTTTGGACCCTGCTTCCAGCCTCGGTCGGCGCTGACACCCCCAGCAGTTTGCTGATAACGATTAGGCCATTTATTATCTTCACGGAGAACAAAGATTGCGTGGTGCCGATGAAATATTACCCCTGGTAATAATCAGAAGGAGAAGGGCCCCGGCATCTATAATGCGGTGTGCATATTTTATTTATATATATATATATATATATATATATATATATATTTTTTTTTATTATATATATATATATATATCACCGTGCGCCCATGCACACTACAGGAAGCACTCAAATTAATCCTTAAAATAAAATAATAATAATAATAATAATAATAATAATAATAATTTTGATTATGTAAAATGTTACTCACATTATTTCTTTTAAATTTAATCTGAGACAAATATCATTGATATTTGCTAATGCCTAAAAGTCCGACCACAAAGAGCCCACAGTTGTATTTTTCATCTAATAAGATTCTGATCAAGGTGGTAATGTTAGAGGCATCAGCGCTAAACTGAACTATTGCTTCCGGGATAATTAGATTCATGTTGAATTCCGGGGAGAAAAAAAAAAGAAGGAAATAAACAAATAAATCGGACCCCCTCTCCCCCCGGACACCATAAACTATAAACAACATCACACCCGGCCCGCAGTTTATGATTGTGATGATGAATTATGTTTGTTATATTCACGCTAAACAAAAATCTGTTAGTAACTCATATCTTCACTCGGCTGCTTTTAAGCATTTCACGGTGATTCCGGCAGGCTACACTTTTTTTCTTTTCTTCCTTATTGTTTTTTTTTATCGTCTCCTTTTTGTGTGAGTGTGCACTCTGGGGAGCACGAGGCCCGAGTAACAGAGGTCCTCGCGCCCCTTGCACCTGCCTGGCTGCGGCGCCGCGCACGAGTCCAGGTCGCGTGCAGGAGATTTGAGGAGCTTTGCATGTTTTACAAAGTTTGCTGCTGCTCTTCTGCTGTGTTGGGGGGCATAAAGGACCAAAAGGAGAGGCGGGTTGGAGGGGACGTGGAGGAGGAGGGCGTATTTTTCCTCTTTAACACATTTAACAAAGTGGGTCGGAAGGGTTTGTGGGGGGAGGCCGAGGCTGAAACCACACATAGTCAAATCTCGGTGAGTTAATTAAGGCGCAGGGAGCCGTCAGAGTTCTCTCAATGTGAGTGACCGTCAAAACTGAGAAATGAGATCAAACATACACGAATAAAGCAAACAATGAGAATTTAACCTACAACATTTATATTTAGGTCGACTTCAATCACCATTTCTGTGTAGAAATATCCAAGTTCGACATATAAAAGAAAAATACACCAAGTTAATTGTTAGCAAAACTCTCCTAATTGAAATCCCGCGTTCAGAAGAAACGTGAATTGATTTGAAGTTAAAATGCAGCTGATACCGTAACCACAGCAACGGCTTCCTCGTTGGTAAAAACACTGAACTTGCTAGCTAGCCTGGTTTAGCTAAAGCACGACACAAACTGAGACTTCCTAAACTTTCTCAAGCACAAGCCTCATGAAGGAAAGTTAATTGCCTCATATTTAATACCCCCAAAGTACGTTTTTATAGTGTAAACAATAACTAGCTAGAGGGCCTAATGAACGACTGGGTGGCACAATCTTTTCTTTATATATATATATATATATATATATATATATATATACATATATATATATATATATATATATATATATATATATATATATATATATATATATATAAACTAGTTCTGTAGCTGCAATAAGAATTATTTTTAAAAGTGCCCCAAATAATTTACGCATCATGTAGTAGTTGTGGTTTCCTTGTAGCTTCCTTTAGCTTAATGTGATTTTAAAGGGGTGTTGCTTTAACAGGCCTTTGTATAAACAACAGTCATACACTATAAAAAGTAGCTTATTAGCATTTTTTCTCATTCCTAATATTCGATAATTGGTTGAATTCTAATATCGGCTTCTTTATTTTGGTAAGAAAACCGTCCTGCGCATTTTAATTAGAATTAACTTCAGATGTTAGTTCAGTGAGTTGTAAGGCATCCAGCAAAAAATGATGAGACTGTTTATGTTTATGTTGGTTTCACTGAGTAAAACAACTTGGTAAAGGCTAAGAATTATCATAAGGCTTATGGTTAATAATATTTCTCCGTTTGAGGAAGAATGCAAGTAAGGAGCTTTAGCTATCTGCCATGTAGTACACAGTTGTGGCTGTGAAAAACAATCATGTAAATGCCATCTTGTCAGAACAGATTTTCAAAGTTGACCACTGTTTCAGTAACATTTCATACCCTGACCGTAAATCAGTGAGGGGAAAACAAAATGATCTGAATGTAAAGTAGTGGCACGACTGTAATAAAATGATTGCGTTAATTCATTATATCAAATTCTAACAGCTTTAACAGTGGGGCGTCAGCGTGATGGTGTATTTTACGCAGTTTGGCACAAACTCAACAAGGTATTTACATTTATTCGTCATTTTAAACACGTTTTTATCTAAAGTCAAAGATAGGATGAAACTAGTGCGCATGTACAGACAAATAAATAAATAAATAAATAAATAACGACTGTGACTCTGTTGGCTCTCCTCTCGTGAATCAGGTATAACCATCCCCTGTCAGTGTCTGTATTTAACCGGGACCCGGAAGACAAGCCGCTGGCTGGCTGACGTGCCATTACGTCGGGTTGTGTGCCCGTAGTCTCTCTCTCATCCAGCCACACAAGTTTTTAGCTCTGTGCACAGAGAGGCTGTGCACAGAGCAGACAGGAGGGAGAGTCAGAGCGCAGCGGGGTAGCAGCACCACTCTCTGCCGGCGGATCTTACAGCCCGTTCGGAGACCGATATTTCATTAAATCCCCTGAACCAACGGGACAGGTGTGGACATTTTTTCTTTCTTTCTTTCTTTTTTTTTTTGGAGAGTGAACCACAGGGAGCCGCTTTCACTGGACGCGCTGTGACTTCAAAACAGCAGCCCCACGTTTTCTCTCTGTGGAAAAGGTAAGAGATGTTTTGACACTGATTCAAAAATTAATAGGAGTAAATAGTTGTAATAATGATCATTAAAGATAAAGTTTGTTGAGAATTATTTATAAAGGAGGAAAAAATAACTGTAATGAATTAGGTTGGCAAGTTGCATGTTTTTTTATTTATTTTTAATTTACCCTCAAGACTTACTGTCGCAAATATTCCAACTACATCCAAATCGATTATTTATTTAATACAGTGAAGGGAAAGCAAGGGCTACATTTTTATCTTCTGCACAATTTTTTTTTAAATAAATGCAAGGAATACAATTCAACAAAAATAAGAAAAACATATGCGCTTGAAATTGTAAATATATCCCAAGTACTAACAATGACGCGCCTGGCGAGAGTGCGCACTTTCTAATATATCGCCTTTATTACGGTGCGGTATACATGCGGCCAATAACGGCGCTTTTTATGCGGCGCGCCCCGCGTCGCCTGCGGGAAGAGAGAAGGTGCTCCGCTCCGCTCCTGGAATAAACCCCTCGATCGCGAAAATGGTCCAGTTAGTGTGTCATCAGCATTGTATTAGCGGCGACAAAAGTATTCAATTGTCACGCATTCGAAACGCATAATGACTGCGGCGATCCTCTTTCATCGGCAGACAGAGCAATCACACCCCTACAATGGTGGAGCCGAGGCAGGGGGCGGGCTGGGGGTCTCCGCAGGCATGCATAGAGCAAGGAGCACACCCACACACACACACACGCGCGAAGACTGACACCTTGTTATACCCCTTTCAAATACCTCATGGCTGATTTGTGTATATTATTCAAGCAACATGCAATGGCGCCACCAAGGGAGGGGTGACGGGCGGAAAAGGCCACCACTCTAAATTGGCACACTACAGCCCTGATCCATGCAATCTCTTAAGCACAATATTTTTTTTATCAGTATTTAGAAATATAAAAAGAAAAACAAGGTGAGGAGATATTTTGCTTTGTTTATTCATTGAATAAAGATTGTTCCTAAAAGCAAAATATAAACAGTTTTTCATGTCTCCACATTTCTAGCTAGGAAATCAAAGTATTAATCTATACAGAGGCAAATCCTTAACTCCAACATAACCTCCAAATGGCAACAGCATAATAATAATATAAACCCATATAGTCACTCCTTTTGAAATCTCTCTGGAGGCATCCCGGATTTCACCAGTGACTAGTGAAACAACCTGCATTGTTTAGAACATTTTACAAAAAATATCGTAGAACTTTTCTGCGCTCCTGCGGAATGCCATTTCTGCACCCGCCGCGCCCTTTGCTTTCTCCTACATTTTGTTTATTGTTTTGCTCATTCTTAAATAAGGAAGTGGAGTGGTGCCCTCCAAGCAGCATCCAGGCCTTCTCTCACAACAGTTTTATGGTCTTGTGTCTGGGTGCTTGTGTCTATAAAGCCCTCCCCAGCGCCCTGGCTCAATCTAATTAGCCGTGAGTAAAGGAGACAATAATGCTTCAGCTGGTTTGTGTCATTCTCTTCTCTCTGCCTCTGCTTATCTTCACAAGCCCCACTATGGCTCTTCACATAAAGACACACATACACACACACACACACCTCCAAGCAACATGCAGAGCCGGGCGCTGCAGTCACACACACCTCCACTCCGGATAATGATGGATGACCGTGCCCAATGGGAACAAACAGGTAGATAAAGCCAATCCCATTTAATAACGGCGTGGATCGGAATGATAATCTTGTTGTTCATTAGCCGCTGCGGCCGCATCGACTCCCCCTCGCCGCCGCTAGTGCAGGAGGTGTTATGAGGAGGCTGCGTCCTCCAGCATAGGCGTAGGATAGGGTAGCATCCTTGGGTGAAAACAATAATGCTGTTTCATTAGGAGAGACAGGAAGCAGCAGCGTAACCCTCCCCTCCACTCCACACCCTCACCTCTGTCACACTCTCCCATCTTTTGTTGGGGTGCATATACAAATGGGATTAATGAAGGTATGAATTACAGAGCGCTAAATCCTGCTGAGTAATCCATTTGGCAAACACACAAACAATAGGCATGCAGCAGCAGCTCTCCTGAGCCTGGGCCTGCGGTGTTTAACGCAGCCCAGACAACACAGCCTGACCACTTGGCTCGGTGACACCTTACAGTATCCATATAAAGTGTCCTTTCACTACAAAGCCGCAACACCAATGGCATCACTGGCATCAGCAGCCACTCAGGATCCAGGTTCAAACAGAGGCAAGCCATTAGATCCCACAGGTTCAGCGATTAGCCTACTCACGAGATGCTAAATTCCTGTAAGTAATGCTTTACTGATGACTGATCATCTATGAAATACATTCAGTTACAGGACAGAATACAGGGGTAAGAATGTTCTTATACTCACACCTGCCAAATTTGACCCTTTTTTCCCCCCTTTTCTGGAATGTAAGTCACCACAGACTGATGAAACAGAGACTGTTGGATTAAACTAATAATGTTGATGGAAATATTTTGATTGGATATATTTTTGGGTACATTTTGTAAATGTCTTTTAAACAACATATTTAGTCAAGCGCCAAACAACAATTCCAACTTGCTAGCTTAAATTTGTTACATTTCTACTACTTATTTTGTTCATTTTTCTCCTCTGGTTTGTTCTTCCATCCTAAAAAGAAACAGATAAATGGTTTAAGATTAAGTTATAAAACATTAGTGTATCTCTAAGGAGTCCTGACAACAAAATCAAAAGCTATCATGTCAAGATAACTACTTCAGCTCAGTTTGATAGAAATCTGTAGCCAATTTAGTGACAATACTAAACAAGCTAAGGCGTGCTAGCTGCATACAAACCTAAGTTCTTGCTTTGACACAGAAACATCCTTGAAAGAAAACTCTAATTTCATTCTCTTATTTTGCCATTTTAAAATGTACAATCAGTAGGCTAAATTTCAAGATTCATACAGGCAGATAGGAACCACAAAGAGTATTAAACGTAAGGACAGGAAGCCCTCTGACACTGACTCCCAAAATTACAAGCGTCACCAAATAGAAATGTAAGAAGGTCATGACCCCAACTCTTGGTTCAACATACAGGCATTTTTACCAAGCCACACAATAAGCATCAACAGCTATCATACGGGCCAACATGTTGGTCCAGTTCTTCATCTTTACAACATTTCTAATATCCGGAAGCTCTCTCATTGTCATCTTTGGTATTTCGTAAGAGTACCTCCTGACCCCAAAGTTACGTTTTTGTGACTCCAAGTGGGGCCTTGACCCCAGCTTTGGAAACTACTTCTCTAGCATGTAGAATACATCCCCTGGGCTGGTACGAAACATCCAGGTGCTATGAGTTCTTACCTGGAAAAGTTAGGTACAAAACAAACAAACCCATTAAGGTTGTGAAACTATTAATCCATTGACATTTGCATGCGTCAAAGAATCTTGTTTGTTTATGGCACCAACACTGATTCTAGTGCAAGTCCGAATGTGGTTTCCTTTAAGTTAAAGTCATTTTAAAGTTTTAAAAGTTACGAAAATGAACTGATGTTGTTCAACCATTATTGAACATTACATTTAGAAACTTATGCTCAACTAAAATTCTAATAATTAATATTTAATGCCCTACAAGATTCTTTTTTTTGTAACATAATCTTCCTTCTGTTGCTACCACTGCACACACCCACTCTAATTTGTTGATTTTAAGAGTTGACTAGCTCAAAGGGGCCAAGCTCATCAGCCCCCTGCCCCTGGCAACATGCCAGTGATTTAATGACTGCTGACTGACACACACACACACACACACACACCCCCGCACCCACATACATTCACACACAACGAGCCAGGAGTGTATGACGGCTGCTCTAATGACCTGAACAGAGGCGTCGTTTAATGGAGGGACCTCTACCTGCTAGAATGTCCACAGGTACCTAAAGTCTCACGTCACTCAGTCTACTGCACATTTTCTGACGTCAGATCAAGGCGTCTGCGTGTCGGATAGTAAATGCCCCGGGCAACCTCCATTTTTTCTCGTTTTTTCAACCACAGACGCGAGCAACCAACCGCATGTTGCGCATTTCAAGTTTTATCAAGCAGGGCGAGGGGAGGGGGCAGGGAGGGGGAGAAGCTAAACACGCGATTTTTTTTTTTTTATTTGTTCGAAGTAATTTGAATTTTGAGTCCTCGCGCAGGTAGGGCCTCGCGGCGCCCTGAGTGCACCGCGGGCGCTTATGCAGAGTCGCTCTGACTGGCCGGACCCTGTTCTCTCAAGAGGAATGTCCCGCTCCTAATTAAAGACAATTAGGCCGCTCCCAATACAATGCAAAAGAAGCCCAGCTGAAGGGGGTCATAAATTCACTCCTCTTGTTGGTTTAAGAGGCGCTAAAATCGCTGTTTATTTACATAACAGGCGCGTACAAATAATAGCACTTACTTACTACTACTATTATTATTATTAGGCTTTTATTAGAGGGGTATAACACACCCAATTAATCGGATCTTGCGTCGGGATAGGTGAAGAGTGAAACAAGATCTCTGTTCTCTCGACTGGGGAATTATTCTTTATTTGAAATTATAACAATACGGTGCAAGCAGAATTTTCTCCCTGCGTTTGACGTATGTCTTTAAGCTCTTAAAAACGCTTATTGGTTGGTTATATGTAAAAAAAAAAAATAAAGTTCGCTCCGTTTGAGCTTCTCGAGACAGAGAGAGAGAGAGAGGAGGGAGAGGAGAGAGAGAGACAACATAAAGTGAGCTGCTGATTGATAAGTCGTTTAGTTTTGTGGGGGTTGAGGAGAAATAGAGAAATTTAAAAGAGAGAGCGAGGATGCGGCGAGCCAATTGTGGCAGCGCGCTCCGTGATTGGCGCAGAGCGACGCTCCACCCCGTCCTGGCTTGATATGGGAATTTACTGGCGCCAGCCGCATCAGTCTGCGCCACATCTCATTAATGAGCCCGAGCTCTGCACGGATCAAGAGGTTTAACACATCCAAGCTGCGTTGTGTGCGCGAATGTTTGCGTGGGTGTGTGTAGGGGTGTGTGTGTGTGTGTGAGAGAGAGAGTGTGTGTGTGTCCCGTCAGCTGATCGGAACCTCAACAGGTAGCTACTTACCACAGACGGGACAGAACTTTTCCCTGCTTTTCTTTTGCAGACACGGGGAGTGCTTTAAGACTCACACACACTCTCTCTCTCTCTCACACACACACACAGCCGCAAGGACCCGCTGAAGCTCCCTTCACGTGTCATTCGATACACGCAGGACGCTCCTTGTTTTCCGTGGAAGGAGGGATGCGGAGGTGAACAAGTTAACGCTTTGCTCTCATCACTTTGCAGGTTATCTCTGAAGGAGAAGGAGGGACGCGGCGCTATTTAAAGGATTCTATTTCTAAAGCCGACAAAACAGCTGGGAACTATACACTGCAAGGAGGAGAGCGAACTGACTCGGGCCGACCAGGAGACGGAGTCGGAGGGGAGAGAAAAAAGAAAAAAAAAAAGAAGAGAGAGGAGAGCCGAGCCATGGAGGTCGCAGCGGCGGATCAGTCGCGGTGGATGGCGCACCATCACGCGGTGCTGAACGGCCAGCACCCGGACTCCCATCACCACAGTCTGAGCCACAACTACATGGAGCCGATGGCGCCTTTGCTGCCCCAGGACGAGGTTGACATGTTTCTGAACCACTTGGACTCCCAAGGGAACCCTTACTACACCAACTCCCGGGCGAGGGTCACGTACAGCCAGGCGCACGGTGAGGACATTTAAGAGAACTGGCGATAAAAGTAAAAGGAATTATTAAAAAAAATTATAAATATTAAATATATATATATATACAATACAAATGCATACGGTAGTTTGTGCAGCACTCAATATAATAATAATAATAATAATAATAATAATAATAATAATAATAATAATTCGATTAAAACGAATTCGAAAATATTAATGAAAACAATTGCGATAAAATTGTAAAAAGCGCCTCCTTACAATTCTGGGACATAAAAGGGATTTCTAGCAAATGACAGCGAGAGGAAAGGGAAGTATGTCACTTAACCCCTCCGTGCTGGGGCAGCGGTTCTGCAGAGAGAAAAAGAGAGAGAGAGAGAGCGGCACTTCCCGGATATAAAATAAAAACCGCAAATTTACTAATAACAATCTTTAGTCCGAGAGCTGCGGCAGGGAGGAAAAGAGAGCCAGCCTGTGCTGTCCAGACCCGGAGCTGCTTTTATCTGCAATCAGCGGGACTTTATTATTTTAACAACAATGGGCCTGTTGTCGTTTTACTGAAACGAGGCCTATATAATTAGATAGTAATTAGATCTACAATTTAAAACCGGCCTGAACGTTTTATTTACGTCTGGAGCTAAATGTCGGATTTGAGTCACTTTGAGGCTTTAACTGGTGAGATCTTTGATTCTAACTCTCTGAACTCTCTGAACTTGTGTCGGGATTGATCTGCTCTTAAAGTTGTGGAATAAAATGTGGCATATGTGCCGATTGTATGACAAAGGATTGAATAATAATTATATATTTAAAAAAAATGTGTATTTTAGCTCGCCTGACTGGAAACCAGGTTTGCCGGCCACACCTCATCCACAGCCCCGGCATCCCCTGGCTGGACCCTGGGAAAGCTGCCCTGTCCGCCGCGCACCACCACAACGCATGGGCGGTCAGCCACTTTAGCAAACCCGGCCTCCACCCCGCCAGCTCCGGATACCCGTGCAGCAGCAGCGCCGGCACGGCCTCCGTGTCCTCGCTCACCTCGGCGTCCCACTCCAGCCCGCACCTCTACAGCTTCCCCCCGACCCCTCCGAAAGACGTCTCCCCGGACCCAGGCCCCACGTCCCCGACCTCCACCAGGATGGACGAGAAGGACTCGATCAAGTACCAGGTGCCGCTGACGGACGGCATGAAGATGGAGAGCTGCAGCCCGCTGCGCGGCGGCCTGGCCTCCATGAACGGCCAGGCCGCGGCCACGCATCACCCCATCCCGACCTACCCGGCCTACTCGCTCCCCACGCCCCACGAATACAGCGGCAGCCTCTTCCACCCCGGCAGCCTGCTCGGCGGGTCTTCCTCCAGCTTTACGCCCAAATGCAAAAGCAAAGCCAGGTCGAGCTCAGGTGAGTCTCTGATGTTTTTGCTCCTCCGCATTATTATCAGATTATTTAGGCCAATTAAAACGGTTTATATTCATATCCCCCCGATCCAGCCTTTTACGCAGCGCATACATGTTTTATCTGGCACCGTAATAATGTTAGCCTTGTTGTTGTTGTTGTTAAACATGCGGATATAATTGTGTATGCTTTGCCTTGAGGGTGTTTGCATATTTTGCCTGAGCTCAGATTTGGACCTAAAATCCCTCCCTGTGCAGTTTCTACATTTGTTTGCCGCTCTGTCAAAAAAAAAGAAAAGAAAAAAAAAATCTAATTTCTAAGCAACATTTCCTCTCTGACACCTCTTATCTTTGCTCCGTCTCACTCTTTGCAATTTTAACGAGGGTGGGGGTGGGGTGGGGGGGTCAGTTCAAGAAGCAATTCACTTCAGGATGAAAGCGTTCAATCCAATCAAAGTGATTTGAGATAAAAAAAAGGAAGTTGGATGCGCTTTAATTGTTCAACTAATCGATTGTTCGTGAATATCTCAGGTTCCTCTGCGTGTTTTCAATGGAACATATCATTGTGCAATTATTAGACGAAACTGGCAGAACTTTGCAGCGACTCATCCGGTTCTTTAGTTTACCCCACGTCACCACAAACCGCCTAATTGCTTCTTCTTTTTCTTCTTCTTCTCTTTCGTGCCACAGACTATTTTCTTTTTGCCTTTTAAACGTGGCCTTTACTGCGCTTCGAAAATAAAGCAGTCACGACGCCCTGGCTCCTGCCATATCCTGTATACCTCCAAGTGAACAAATCACGACCTCCACCCCCTCCACCCCCACACCAACCCCCCGCCCACCGGTCTCCACAGTCCTAACAAAGCCCAGGCGACAGAGTCCTGCTGTTTGTGTTTTTAAGCATGGCCTTGGCCCAATACGTCCACAGTGGTGGACCCACTTCTCTGTGAAGATGAGAATGCATTTTGCAGAACATTGAGTAATCATCATCGGGGGTTTTTTTTTTTCTTTATTCTTGCACTTAAAAAGTCTCGGTGTTAATATATTTTTTTACTTGCATGTTTTTGCCACGTCTGTGTGCTCACCACTAATGGGAAACCAAGTGAAAATAGTAATAGAAAAAAAAAACAACTCTTGTAATGAGTCAGTAATTTCCCCACATTGTTTCATTTATTTTCCATTGAATTAACAGACAAAGACTGCATTAGCAGATTGTTCACTACTAAATGCACCAGTCAGATATGATTGCACTCCTCGGCCCTCATTTGTAGATCAAATTCTGGCAAATCTTGTTTTTTTTTTTTTTTGCCCATAGTTACATGCATCAAAAAAGAGAAGCGCTGTAGGACAGCTTTCTGGATTTCTTTTGAGTTTTGACACTCTGATTCCAACTTTGACCTATTCCACTATTTGGAATATAACACAGAAAATGTGCTGCAGGTTCCTTGATAAAAGACATAACTAAATTCTAAAAAAAAAAAAAAAAAGTCCTTGATAAGAAGTACCCTAAGTAATTTTCATCTCTGGCTAGATAATTTCTGCAGAAATGATTTGGGATAATTAATCATCCAGAATTTGGTTGATTTTCTCTTGATCATCTCTGATAGATGTTTGGCTGGTTAAGTAAAGGAAATTTAGTTTTTTTTGTTTCTTTAAAAAAATCTATTAATTGAATGTATTATAAATCTAAATGTTTAGTCCGACTGTTCATAAATAATGTAGTCCATAAACGCCTAAACCTACAACATTCACTTTGCACTGTTTAATGAGCTGGAGGTCGGAACTCGCTGATTTAAAAAAAAAAAAATCTGTTCATAATAAGTGATCAAAAAGTCAAATATTGTTGCTTTTTTTGCTATTTGTTTAGTCCATCAAACCTAAAGACGGCCACCGTTTTCTGTATATAAACAAAAACAAAAAAATATGTATATGAATAAATTTTTTTCAGCTTTATAAAAATCAGATAAAGGCTAGGACGTGAGATTTGACACATAAACAGAAATCTGTTTTCTCCATCAAAGAACCTTCAGATCATATTTTTTATCTTTTATCTTTTATTGGGGGAAATGTAACCATTAGAACTGGCAAGTCAGATTTCAAAAAAAACAGGCAGTAGATATTAGCAAGGAGAAGCCCGATCGGTGCATGTCTGCTGTTAACCAATTGTTCCAGATGCAGTTGTGCAATTATCAGCACTGTCATCTCTCTAAGCTACACCTGGGAAAATGCTGGCCGCCCGATAATCGGAGTGAATATGAGCTGTTGTGGCAGGAGAAATGCTATAGTGTGACATTTAAAACAAGCCGGCCAGTCTGTGCCCAAGTCGGTAACACAAACATATCTGCTGTGCGGCATTCAAAAAAAAAAAAAAAAAAAAAAAGGCCTCTTATCTGTCAAACTCTCTGCCTGGTGCCCGTAATGTTGATTGACTGTTGTACAAAATGCCACAATGACATTTCAGCTGTCAGCACGAACACCTTGCAGTCCCGTGGCTTCCTGTCGAACTGACCTCAAACCAAGAGCTCTTCCCCCATCTGACTTTCTTGTGCTCGATGCTTCTTCACCCTTCCCATTTTCTTTTCTTATTTCGACACAATGCGTTGCATAAAACAGAACATAGAAGTCATGGTGGATGAATATTTGCAGCTCTAATGAGGGCATCTTCATTCTGGTCGCTGGACTTGTGAAACACTTAAGAGGAAGGAGAAGGGAGGTCTAAGAAAGATGCATTTCAAAAGGAGAGCCCGGCTTTGTACTCGGGTCAGATTCCATTGTAGAGCAAAGGGTGGGACTCTGGGTGTCGCTGGCTTTATAACAGGAATAATGAGATGGTGCTCTGGGGAAAAATAGGGATTCTTGAAGTGAATTGTCGGTTTAGCAATAGGCTGTTTGAAGTCAAACCTGCAAGGGAGAGACGAGACGAGGGCATGGACGGAAGATTAAAAAAGCAGATTTTTTTCTCTCTCTTTTTTTTTTGAATGAGCATTTGTGGTTTGAAACCAGCTCAAAGTCATTATGAGCAGCCAAGTGACATGCAAGCCTTTCGTCAAGCCCTGCAACCCTGTCTGCCACATTTAATACCTCCAACTCGCACTAATGCTTCCTCTCATGGGTGCCCACTGAGTCGATAAATAATGGAGTCCTAATTTGATGGTGTGTCTCATTCTTCTTGTTGGACACCTCTGGACATGCTCTCGCCGCCTCTGGATCGGTTTACACGGAGCCGTTTGTGTCCGTGACAACCACTCACACTTTGCTACCACCTGCACGCCGATGCGGACATTGTCCCAAAACGCAGGGCGGATTTTTCTCTTCATGTTACAGTGCCATCTGGGGTCACCCGGCGCGGGACGGTTGCCCGATAGCGCCGGGCAGCTGCCACATGTGCTGCCTCTGACAGAAGGTGAACTTTTTAATTATATAAATTTTCTTTCCCTTGTCTCCCTCTTGAACTATATGCAGAGGGTCGAGAGTGCGTGAACTGCGGCGCCACGTCCACCCCTCTGTGGCGGCGGGACGGCACCGGCCACTACCTGTGCAACGCCTGCGGACTGTATCACAAGATGAACGGCCAGAACCGACCGCTCATCAAGCCCAAGCGGAGACTGGTGAGTCTCTCGACTCTTGCTCTACACCCCGAAGCTGTGCTCCGAGAGCCGGCTACCCAAATATGAGCACAAAGCAGATGCCGGCAGCACAATTCCAGGAAAGTTATATTTTCCCTATGATCTTCCTGGAATTGTTTGTCCCTCTCGCCCCCCGACGATCCGCCTTCGCGGCCTGTTACAATACTGCTACTATTGCCATTGTTCCTGCTATCGTTATTGCTGGTACTTCTGATACTGTTACTGATACTGATGCCCAGGTTGCTTGAGTTAACACCATGATGGAGTCAATGGAGGGATGGGAGGATGCTCACACACATCTATCCATCCATCCATCCATTCATCCATCCTCCTTTCCTACTTGTAAACCATTCTTTTTTCCTCCCTTTATTTGAATCTGTTTATGAATTATTGCACTAAATAGTCATGAAAATGCTCAAATATCATGTTTATTTTAATTTACTTGCATTTGATATAGTGTCATATTTGCATTACACTATTTCACTGTTTTGGTTCTGATTCTCGATTGGGTCAATAGACTCTATTAAAATATGACAGATTTGAGACTGATCAAACTAAAATAACTCAAACCAACTTCCAGGTGGTGGACATCGTTATTTACGATATTATCTAGCGGTCAGGTTCCTCACAGTAGACTAAGCAGATAAAAGATCAGAACAAATCGTCCTCTGGTTGGGTATGAATCGAATGTTCTGCTGGAGAACAGGACCATTTCCAAATGAACACATGTCTGTCGCCCCTTATTTTATGATTTACTCATCTTTCTCTGGTTGGGTCAAATTAATAAATTACCCACACCACTAGCATCACAACTACAAATAGCATCAGCAAGTCAATGTTGTTGCTTCGAATTATTCCAAAGGCTACAGTCCTGATCAAAATGTTCTCATAAACATTAGCTGGTTATTAGTCTCGCCATTAGACGATCTCTGAAGATACTTCTGATTGGCTCTTTTTCTTATTTTTTTTCCTTCTTCTTCTTCTCTGCCTCCACCACCTCCACGCTGTTCCTTCTCCATGAAAGCTCTATTAGCCCGCATTTTCCACTGCCCATGCGGCCGTGCAGCGTTTTGCATTTTCAGCTCAAGTGTTTTTCAGAGTTGTGTTCAAAGGGGCATCCAGTTGTTTCCTATCCGGATATCTGGCCGGGCCAGATAAGGAAGTCAGGCTCCCGGCTGTTTCCGCCTTCACCCGGCGCGCAGCATTCTCTGCAGCCGCGGCTGACATATACTGTAAAAGAGATTATCACAACACTGAAGGAACCGCTTATGTGTGAAGAGACGGGCCGAGAGGGGCGGCCATTGGAAAATAAATGGATTTATGGTCCTCCTCCTGTTTGTCATTCTGTGTGGACAGAGGTAAAAAAAAAATAAAAAAATCTTTATATATATATATATATAAACAGAAACGCGTATTTTGTGGAATTTAAAAGGAAAAAGCGAGCAGAGATGTCAGTGAACCGCCAACACACCTGAAATTGATTTAAAAGGGAAAAACCTGAATGCTGCGTGCATAAAAAAAAAAAAAAGAGAGAGAAGAGAACCGGAGGGGTTCGTGCGTGTTTGCTTAATGTTTCTCATTATGCGTGGAGAATTGATCCGCAATGGATGCGGGAGCGCATTGTCGCTGAGGACACCGGCTGCGCGTGCACAACCTGTAGCGCGGCTTTTCCAGCATCAGGGCGCGCGCACCGGGTCCTCCTTTACGAATTGGTAATAACCGGTTACGTAACGCAACGCACAAATTACCTGCAGCGACAGACTGAAAAAATTAGAATGTGCGAATAAACGGGTGTATATTTGCAGAGCAATATATATAAATATATTTTCATACATTATAAGAATTTGTGGTGACTTATATTTCACAGCTTAAGAAAAAGCCAATTCGTACACATGTACGAAGTGGCAGCATATAGTTTGGCTTCTCTATGCACTGTCATATGATCCATGGAGATAAACGCTCGGACAGATGATGGGCTGTGTGTGACACACATATGAATCTAATTAGCTGCATTTTGACATAATATCGTATTTTCCACTAATAGTGATTCTGGATCTTATTTGGGCCCGCTGACATACTCGCCTCTCAAACTGATAGGAACTCCAAGTGGACGGAATAAATATTTTTTTGAGGTCACATACCTACAGTACAGTGCAGTACACACCGATTTAATGCACAAAATCAATGCCAATCTCTGGTTGTTGTTGAAAAGTCAATATGAAACCGTGAACACCGCAGCAGGAGGGGTGTCAAAAACGATCAGCACCCAAACCAGAGGATCTGCACCGTCACAAATGGAAACTGTGTGTAATACAGGTTGCAGAAAATGACCTGTATTTAAATGACTTTCATGCATGCGTTGCTTCATCATATATAAAAATCAATGCGACAGCAAAAATGCTTAAAATGGTTTAATTGGTACATGAATGTGAAATGAATCAAATTAAATAGGAACAAATGACAAGGTGTGAAGAAAAAGTGGGTTTGAAAGGGAGAAACCTAAATTAATAATAATAATAATAATAGTATTAGTAGTAATTAATTAAAATAATTGTATGGCTTAATTGATGCAGTGTCTATATAGGAAATGACGACCACAAGTGTTTTTGGAGCATGCCCTCAAAAAACTGAGCATTTGTAATTTTTTTAAATATTATTTAAGGATTTGTGTCTCCTCTGCTTGTATATTAAAACAAAAAGTTATCTTCAAAACATAACATTTTAGATGCAAAAACAAAGCTGTCCGAAAGCCCATTAGATCAACTCCAACCACATTAAGATGTTAATAGTGGTGTTTTAAAACAGACATCTTTTTAGACGTGCTTTCAGGTCTGTTTGCACCAGAGGTTTCTAAAATTGGGGTCAGGACCTCCATTTGGGGTTACAAACCAACAAATGTGAGGTCCTGGGTCGTAAGTCAAAGTAATCGGGGGCAATTAGCTTAAAACCACCTTCAAGAGAGACGGAAGCAGTGTATGCAAAAAGATAAATAAAACATACTTACAATGGTGATGTGGAGAGATATTATTTATACTTTTGCAGTCAGCTGACAGGGTCAAAAGTTTGCTGTTACTTTGCAGGTTTGAACTTTAGAGAACAGACACATGTTGCCCAGGGGTGTTAAGCCCAAACTGACCTGTCCACGGCGCATTACTTAGAATGTTTACGTTCACTCTGTCTGCTCTCCTCAGTCTGCTGCTAGACGTGCAGGCACCTGCTGCGCGAACTGCCAGACCACCACCACCACCCTGTGGAGGCGCAACGGGAATGGAGACCCGGTGTGTAATGCCTGCGGCCTCTACTTCAAACTACACAACGTAAGTGAGCTTAGAGAGTGGACACACACACACACACAAAGACTTTCACCCAAGTGTGGAGTTTTGTCGGGGCGAAGGTGGTGCTTAACCGGTTAAGTGGGCGGACAGCGTGTATCGATTTAGGAGTGTGCAAGCAGAGCCTGCTCACCCTGTCGTGCAGAACCCACACCGGTCGTCTCTTTTTATTAATCCATCGTTGTTTCAATGGGGGGCGTTACTCCCCGGAGAGGCTGCCGGGTGGGACTGTCATTCAGTGTAACGGCGTCGGTTACACTGATGAGGATTTGTCTGAGGCTGCTCCTTTCACACCCAGCCTGTCCTCGTCCCCATGAATTCATATTGACCGGGAAGGTTCTGTTTGGCTCAGACAATTAGACAAAAGCTAAAATAAAACGCCCCTGACTGGCCCCAGAATGCAGCCAGTGGACATGCAAAGCAGCTGCTCATTATTTATGGGGTTTAGTTTACACTGGTACGATTCATGAAAGGCAACTGGCATGACGGAAACGCCGGGTACATGATAATTGGCAGCAAGTGAGAGATTCCGGCTGACATTTTCGGCTGAAGTTGGAAGGCCAAAAACAACCTTGAAGCACAATAACGTAGCATTCACACTGTCAGAGAGGCTTTTGTTTGACGTGTCTTTAGCTAATGTGCCCGCTCCTCAACAGGTCAACAGACCCTTGACCATGAAGAAGGAAGGCATCCAGACACGCAACCGCAAGATGTCCAGCAAGTCCAAGAGGAGCAAGCGGGCGGGGGACGGCTTTGACGAGCTCTCCAAGTGCATGCAGGACAAGGCCTCGCCCTTTGGAGCCGCGCCGGGCCTCACCAGCCACATGACCCACATGGGTCACCTTGCACCCTTCAGCCACTCGGGACACATGCTGCCCACTCCCACGCCCATTCACCCGTCGTTCGGTCACCCGCACCATTCCAATCGGTCGCCGGTCTGGGCCGAGCCTCACTGAGGTCGTCCCCTCCGCCCCGCGGGACGCAGGACCCGCCGCATCTCCACAGACACTAAACGGCGGACTGGTGTCCTGTACAGCGGTTGCTTGGAGTGCAGCGGCTTTCAGTGGGACTGAGTAACCGAGGGCCTCGTCAGGCCACGGCCTCGCCAAGAGGGGGTGGCCGTCGCGAACTTTTGTGGACTCTGTGCAGAGCTAATGCGACGAGGGGGTTTTGTCCGTTCCACCCAACTCCTCCGTCCCCTGAGGCGAGTGGGGCTGATAGGAGAGGAGTGAATGGGCTTGTCATTCCTTTTTTTGTTTTTTGCTTATTTTTACTAAGTCACTTTGGTACCCACCTCTCCCTGACCCTGTAACAGGAGACTCCAGAGAGGGCCTAAAAACAACCGCTGTTTCTCACCTCATGATCATACCGTCATACTCCGAGATACGTGCACCTCGTCCATCCCTGCGCTGTTGTTCAGAACTGCTGCCATCACACGCACACACACACACACACACACACACCCAGAGACGGACTCCTTGGTGCTGGAAGCTGTCTTACAGGCAGAACTGCTGAAAGGCAACAACCAACCAGTGCTCTCTTCACATGCTGGATTGTGCACCGCAGTGCTCACCTGTTTTCATAACTGTTTTATGGAAAAAAGAAAAAAAAATACCCCCACACAGTAAATAGAGTGTTTATAAATGCTTAATTGCTATTATTGTTGTTATATTTGATGTTATAATTATTGCTACGATAATTTATTTTCACTCTTTAGACTTTCACCGGACACACATGGAACCGTATGATTTTAATTACATGGTTATTACGTAAAGAAAAACACTGACCTGTCTTGGGCGAATAAAAGTCCCTGAGCTGTACGTTTTTATCATTTTTCCATCTCATAAAGAAGAGAAAATAAAGTTTAATACCGAAGTAACGCATGTCTCTATGATTCTTGCAGATGTATGTCGTAGGGATCAGAGTGCAGAGAAAAACTGAAGGAATTTCACGTGACTTTTAAAGAAGCTGCGATTTTCAAATCGGGTCGCTTTGCAAAAGTATTCACACCTTTTGAAAGTCATTTGTGATTGTATATGCACAAAGCAAAACGATGAAGCACACTTTTTTGAACTGGAAGGTTAATCATGAATTTATTTCCAATATTACAACAAAGAAAAGAGTGAAGACTGTAGCGTGTATTTGTATCTTGTCTTTTGTGTTGTGACGGTACAAGCTTTGCCACATGGAAACATCGATGAGCAACAATTCTTATGCGCTGTCTAAATTGTCTACATTTCCCAATTGGATTCAGGTCTAAACTTTAACAAGGCCATTATAACTCATGTGTATATATTCATATAAACCTTTCTGTCGTAGTTTTGGCTCTTTAGGGTCGTAATGGTGAAAAATGAACATCTGACCCGGTCTTAAGTCTTTTGCAGGATCTAACAGGCATACTTCCAATAGTCTCCTGTGGTTAACTCCATCCATCTTCCCATCAGCTCTGACCACTTTCCCTGTCCCTGCAGAAGAGAAGCATCCCCACATAATTAGGCGGCTGCCACCACGTCTCTCCATGGTGATTGTTCAGACTGTTGTGCAGCGTGTGTTAGCTTACAAAGCCTCTGGAGGAAGACCAAAAGTTCCTCCACATGTTCGTTTTTGCTGCTTTTTCAACAAAGGACAGATTCGTGGACTCCATGGCTAAAAGTTGACTAAAATCTCCAAGCTGAGCTCTCGATCTCAGTTTAGGCTGGACAGCCGTGTCTTGGTAGGTTTCACTCCCTTTTCAGACGATGTAGTGGACTGGGCTCTGTGAAGTGTTTAAAACATTTCCTCCCCTGACCCCCCTGCAGTGTTACTTGGTCTTCATGGTGCTGTTTGTTCTCTAAAAACCTTTTGAGTCCTTCACAGAACAGCTGGGTTTACAATGGGATTAAATGATACACGGGGTGAAATCCATTTACAAATCATGCGTCTTCTAAAAGCACCTGGTTGTGTTGGGTTTTATTTGAATGCAAAAGCGACTCACATTTTAAAGAATTTCAGTGTTTCATCTTCACCGTTTGAACCAGCACTGTTACTGGCCCAGCAGATAAAATCGTTAATACGTTACAGAGAAGCTTGCGGTGAAAAGATTACATGCTATAAATACCTTTACAAGTTGTCTCCTCGCACAATCTTGCTTTCGGATGCATCTCCTAATGAATCCGCTGTTTTTTATTTTTTTTACAAAAGCGAGCGTGTTATTCTAAAATGTTTGTGTGGGACGGTACATACGGCTATTACGCTCAAGTTGCCCCCTTCACAAAGAGTGCTTGGTCATTAAAATCATAAGCGGTATCAGATGCATCAAGAGAAGCTCTCTGATCCCTAAAGCGTGGTAATGCTTTGGTCAGGCTCCTCCTCTATCTGTGATGGCTCGTTGTTAAGAGAAGGCCTCTTTGTGGAGCGAAGGCCCCAGGCTGGACCATTGTGCCCAGACAGCAGGCTCCAGCGAAGGACTCGGGAGTCATGCATATGCGCGTACCCTCATGCTTACGCACATGCAGCCACGAATTCACACCCCTTCATTTGACGAAACGACATACGCAGGCGTCCCCGTTTTCGGCGCTCAGAAGTCCCAAAACGTTCTGTGTGAACTCGTGTGTGTGAAAACTACTGAGTCATGAGAGCAGTGTTTTTCCTCACTCCCAGCCAGCATCCGTCAGAGTAGCCCTCTTTCTCTCGCTTTTGGCCGTGGCGGCTGGAGTGAGAGGAAGGACAGCGGGGTCTTTAGTGGGAGAGCGGAGAGGAAGGAAAGGCAATCAGGCGACCTGAGCAAACACGTGGGGGTCTGCTCAAACCCCTTCACGCACAGATGTGCTCGCAGCTGAGGCTGCCAGGAAGCAGGCGTCGACTCTGCTTCTCCCTCTTTTTCTTTCTCTTTGTTTATTTTTTGTTGCTCTCTCTCTCTGTCTGTCTGCTCTCCCATGTTTTCTGTGTGCCTTGTGGTCTCCTCCTTTCTGCGTCGCTTGCCCCGTCTCTGCCTCCCATTTGGACGATTACAGTAAACCGAAGGGGGCGAGGGGAAGGATTGAAGAAACTTTGAACGCCGCCAAGCGACTAATGAGTCTGCTCGATTAGGGCCAATTTTAGGTCATCATTGCCGAGTTCAACATGCCCTCACACGCCCACAGCACAAACCGTCCTATTAAACGGCCTAAGCTAAAAGCGGACAGCTACCCCTTCCTGAACCCTCCGCCCTGTTGACATCTGCTGGGGTTTTCCAGAGGTCTGGGCTGTTTAAATTGTGAAAAAAAAAAAAATAATAATAATTCTCCAGGGACTTTTATAGGTACTGTTTTTGTTATCCAGTGCAGGCAAAATGCTGCGTCGTACACAGCTGTCTGCTTCAGAAACCCTGACAGTATGCAGGACCGGGTGTCTGCGTCCAGCCATCTGAGAGAGGAGGGATCGTCTTGATTCACCGGCTGAGCACCAGGGAAAAATGCAACGCGCGACTGGCAGCGAGCGGTCTGGCCATCTGTGTCCGGCGCAGCTCTGTGGGATCCGGGCCCAACGCCGAGGGCCGCGACTCCAGTGGGCCGTGAGCCGCCGTAGCCGAAGGGTCCGCTCGGCTGGGCTTTGGCCGGGCTCCCAGAGAGCAAGCACTCTTCAGAGAGGCCCTCCGGAGGGAAGGAGCAGCCCTCCCAAAAATAATACAGCGGTCTGAAACACCAGAGACTCCCACATCACACATGAACATGCAAGTGCACACACAGATGCGGACACATTTATTGGTCTAGCAAAAAAAAAAAAAAAAGTTAAAAGCCTTAGAAGAGTTTCGTTTTGAGTGTCGGAAGCAAAATCCCGCAGTGGAAAGGTTAGAGAAAACTGTCAATTCGACATCTATTAAGTGAGATAAAAGAAAGAAAAACTGGTCCATATTAGATGTTAATATGGGCCAGTGAATCTGTATGCCTTTCTGTGACATGAGCTGTATTCTCTGGGGGGCAGCAGCATTTTTTAAGACAGGGCTATGGCCCCCCGCAGACCCTTCCTTGAGGGCGCCACTGCTGGTGACACAAATAATGGATTTTTTGTTTTTTTTTTGTTTGTCAGGAGAACATACAAACATTGATCTTACATACATTTTACAAAAATTACACTTCTCTGATTTTTTTTTCCCCATATCAAACATAAATCACCAAACTGACATAACAAACACAAGACAAAATAAATGCAAATACAACAAAATATAAATTAATTAAATAGAATATAAAGGAAAAAGAAAAAAGAGGGGGGGTGGCATTGAAAAGCTAAAATGTAACTGTATTTTACCTATTTATTTATTCTTAAAAATTTAGTCACATGATGATTGAGTCAATGAGTCAATCACATCAGTTTACGCATTATGAAGGCAGAGATTTTATGTATGTTAAAAAGGGTGACCACTTATGAGTAAATTTTGCTGAACTGTCTTTCACTGTTAAAGTTTTTTCTATCTTCAAGAATGACCTTACAGTGTTAAGCCATTGTGATGTAGACGGAGGTGTAGGAGATTTCCAGAACAATAAAATACAGCGCCTGGCTAGGAGAGAACAGAAAGCCAAGACCTCCCGCTGTTGGGGGGACAGGTTAAGTGTGGTCTCTGGAACTCCAAAGATGGCAATTAGTGGATCACTTTGGATCTGAACTCAAAAACCCCTGAAAGTATGGTAAAGAAATATTTCCAAAAATTTTCTAAGCTCGGGCAGGAAGAAAAACATATGGCTTAAGTTGCAAGGTGAGGTCTGACATCTGTCACATTGGTCACAAATAATGGATTTGATAACAGTTCAATAACAACAAATGCAGCTGAAGCATTTTTAGTAGATAATTATTGTTTTTTAAGTTAACCAATGGTTCTTTGATCCCCAAACTAATAATCCATAATGCTCTGTTTAAATATGAGGTATAAATATGACAGGACACAGAGGGCCTGGCCACTCGGCTGAATGACAAAGATAAGATTCAAAACGTTTTGTTAGATCACTTCAGAAACGAGTGACCTCTTGGGGTCAAGGCTCTCTAACAGCCATTACACGTTGTCTGCCTGCCAATCAGTTCTTCTGGAGGAAGAGTCTTTAACTAGTCTGATTAGATGAGACTAAAATTGAGCTAAAAGTAGGTGTTGCACAAAGCAAAAGATAAATATGTGGCAAAAAGAAGCATGGTGGAGGAGATGTCATGCTTTCTCCTCCTGGTAACCCCGGTAACCGGCGACCTTGGTATAAAAAAAAAAATTATGAGCTCTTTGAAATACCAGGAAGAATAAAAAAACAAAATGGTGACCTCTGCCAGAAAGCTGAAAATGGCTTGTAGGTTTCAAAGCGAGATAGTGATAAAAAACATGTCGAAATCGACAAGGAAATTGTTCAACAGACACAAATATAACCAACTGAGTGCTGATAAGAGGCGGAGCATAACCGTGCAGCTGGCGATGAGGCGAAAAGCTGAAAACAATTTCAAGCTGAATAAATTAAACACTATATTTTTTCCTAAAGTTTTACTAGGAGTTTATTGCTGCTGACTTTTACTCATTTATGTAACATGTCACCATGGCGACACATTATTTAATTCTGTCCAATAAAGAGAATACCGACGTTAAAGCATTGCATAACGGTTGCAATGTTTTAATAAGGTGGTAGAAGGCTGTGCATTAATCAAGACTGGGATTTCCGATGCGAAATAAACCTTTGATAAAAGTATGAGAAAGTTATCTGTAAAACTTTATGGACGTCTGGGTCCTTTTAATTTGTTCATCTGCTGTCTTAAATAGTATCTTATCTATACAAAGTATCTATATTTTAGGCCTTGACATGTTTTGAAAGGACATGCAGCAAACTATATTTGGATATCTATTTCCACCTGTTTAACTTAGCCTCACTTTGGTGTATTACAGCCACAAACATCAACGCATTTTAATGGGGGACAAACCACAACAGATTAAAACTTTACAAATAAGAATCTGACTGCTTTGATATCCCTCAGCACAATTCAGAGGAACTAATGCACGTGAGCAAACCTAATGCATCCATACAAGATCTCCATGGCGACACATGATGGTGAAGACACCTGCACACTGTAATAAAGTGCTGACGCACTGGAATCACATGCCAGAGTTAAGAAACATCACATTTTGCCACGCACTACTCACAAACCTCACCATATTCTAGGTGGAAAGCAGATCTTAAAAATTTGAAGAGTCACCCGTCTCATTGTCTCCATCAGCTTTAATCTAGACTTCATTTTTGCTCAAGCTCAGTCAGCCTGGATGAGGAAAATCTGTGAATAATTTTTAACATTTTGCCACAGATTCTGGCTGCATGACTGGCTGCTTGTTTTGCCGCAGTCACACGACCAAACAAGCAGCTCATGTCCAGTCCCCGCCCCTCTCCTGCCCAAAACAGAAACAAATGACAAAAAGATGGAAATCATATTGGATGTTATTTGCTGCCAAGTTTTACTTGTCATACTAGTGCCGATATGTTGGAGAAAAGGCAATAATGTCGACTGATGACATGTTATTGGTGATATATCCCTCGTTTGCGTGCAGCTCAAACCATTTCAGAATTGGTCTCTTGGTGAGCAGAGCGACTTGTTCCACCAGCCTTACATCGCAAAATGCAAACAGGGCACTTTATGGCTTCATTTCTTTTTCACTTTTCTGATTTTCCAGTAGCATATCTTCTCAGCTTGGTCCCACCTGAGCTGTGGATTTCTGCAGCTCCTCCATAGGTCCTCAAAAAATTTCACTTTGAGCTCTAAAAAAAAAAAAGAGGGGGGGATTTATTGTTTTTCTTTCTCCACAAGTTTCTCCCACAGCTGTTTGGTGTTTTTGTTGATCTTCATGATGCTGCTACTCGACTAAGATTCTTCTAAACTTACTTCTGATGGCATCCAGCTGCACTGGCTTTTATTTAGGGAGTATCAGAGTAAAGGTGGGTGAGTACAAAGAAATATTTTTTTCAGAAAGCCATGTCTTTTCCCTTCTGCATCGTAATTTGGCACTACTTTGTGCTGGTCGAGCGCATAAAATACACTAAAGTTTAAAGTTAAAATCTAACAAGACTGAGTGGTGTGGAAACGCAGACAGACCTGAAGATAAGGCACTAACATTCAGACTTGGAAGGAGTTTTATATTTCTCCATTTTCCACCCGTTCAGATTTCCTGGCCCGTTATTTTGGTAAAGCGAGGACGTTGTATGCTTTTCGCTCGGCGGGCCCCCCGGGGCCGACGGCTGCGCTGAGTGCGGAGGCGTCCCCTCTTGACTCTCCTCCTGAATTATGTGACACAGAAAAACATAAAGTAGGAAGTTACTTATCTTGACTATCAGAGTGGCATTCCTGAGGAGAGATGAAGAGGAGAGATCTTCGATGCGTCAGTGGGGTGAACATGGTGACCACCTAGATCAGAGCACCGGGAGGTTTTACGACTTCAACCTGGAACTGGATGTTTTAGCTCATCTCCCACTCCCCCTGCCTCCTTCTCTTTCTCCCCTCCGCTCTCTTCTGTTTATACTCACCGACTTCCCTCGCCGCCGCCGCCTCCCTCGCTCCCTCCCAGAGCTCGACGCGAGTGTCCGATCTCCTCATCCTCCTCGCCGTCCATCCATCCCCCCTGCTACTCCCACTCTTTCCTCGTCTCTCCCTTCTCTCTCCCCCGGAGTATTTGTTTTTCCATCAAATTGAATTAGCGGAATCAAAAGGTATTCCGAACATCCCCTCGCAGAGTTGAGTTAGGGAGAAGGAGACGTAGAAGATGAAAGGAAGTGCAGCGCGGTTCAAACGCAGGTCTCGTAGAGTGTGTGCTGTAAAAACGGGCCGGGGCGGAGGGGACGGAGGGGGGGTTTGACCTTTGCCTGGGCCTTGCTGGTAAAGCATCCCTCCTTCCTCAGACCCATAGAAGGATATTAAAGCCGCAGGACAAGAAAGAATTGAGATAAAACGTGGATCGGAGGAACCGACCTGTAGATGTCCTAAGCCCTGAAAGTGGGGGTGTCCAAACGTTTTGTCAGGTGAGCCAAAATCATTTCATTAAAAGTGCTTGAAGGGCCAAAAGAAAAAGAAAAAAAGACTTAAATCACACAAATAAAATAGTCAATTTTATTATTATTTTGTACGAACTGGATGTTCTTCATTCAGACCTGACAATAGAAAGGAAGCTAGTTTTCAATTTCTTTTGAGCAAATTTATTCTTGGCCATAAAAGCGGGATTTGGGTCACTTTCTTTTGAGACGCTTGATCTATTTGGCCATGATTAATAAATTAAGTTAAATCTGATTTGGGTGCAGAGAAGTGAAAGATAAACGTGGTTCTACTACTTACAAAAGCTCGGTTATAAATAGATGAATGCTTTGTGTTGTAACCAACATTTTCCATTGTAAGAAAATTATGTCGGTAATGATTTTACAGACATAAAAACGTCAAGTAAAACGTCTTCATCTGAATCAAGCGTTCATGCTGGATGGGCCACATTTGTATAATTCTTAAACTACAGTGTCCTCACAAAATCAACTCAAGGGCCTCAAATGCTCCCCGGGGCCGCACTTTGGACACCGCTGCCTGCAGAAGAACTTGAGCAACACCATGACCAAGTATATCTATGAAAAGCTTCACTTGTAATGGTTATCAATTTATAGGGTTTCTTGCTATCAAAAGACCCAAAAAGAACTTCCTCTCTTGCCGGATGAAGAGAAATTCATAGAAATACCCCGAGTCAGAGTCTTACAGGAAAAAGGAGTGTATATTCAGTAAAACACCTGGTCCGGGCTATTTATGGAAACCTCAGCAGACACACCAAAAACTGACACTTGAATAACCCTGTGCACTTCTAAGATTAGCCTGACAGGAACAGCCAGTCGCAGCGTTTCTGAGTTGAGAGCTGATCATTATTGCTGAGAGGAAGGAGGCGCATCCTGACCTGCCCGGGAAAAAAAATAGCCAGATCTCATTGATGATCAATATCGCTGTGTGATGAAAGTTCGCATAAAAGTAGCGTTTCTTGATCTTGTGTAATTCTGCCTCTGTTGACCTTTACATCTTTCTGAACGTTTCTCCGATTCGGAACCGGAGCTGAGAGACTCTGAGTCGCCTACAGCTGCGTCTCAAGCTTGACTGAAGAGACGGCTTCTGAAACACGTGGAAGAAAAAAAAAGAAAAAAGAAAAGAGAACAAAAACAAGAAGTGAGAGATTCAAACAGGAGGTACTTATGTGGTGCTATTAGGACCAATTAAAACCATAGATGTTTGACAGAGACAGTAAAAGGAGATTGATTGGAGCGGGCACAGCACTTAAGAGTAATTCTGTCATTACAGAGCTCACTACTGTCCATCCATCCATCCATTTTCTTCCTCTTATCCGGGATCGGATTGCGGGGTAGCAGCTTAAGAAGGGAGGCTCAGGCTTCCCTCTCCCCAGCCACTTGTTCCAGCTCCTCCGGGGGAACCCCGAGGTGGTCCCAGGTCAGCCGAGAAACACAGTCGCTCCAGCGTGTCCTGGGTCTTCTCTGGGCACGTCTCCTGGTGGGACGTGCCCAGAACACCTCACCACAGAGGCGTCCAGGAGGACCAGATCCCCCAGCCTCCTCAACTGGCTCCTCTCGACGTGGAGGAGCAGCGGCTCTACTCTGAGTCCCTCCTAAATATCTGAGCTTCCCACCCTGAGTATGCTGTAATATTTAATATTCATTTTGGTCATTGCACGTTTTTTTTTCTTCACAGACCGTACATCGCCTCCTTCGAAATGGTGACACAGACGGTCGGGAATTCAATAAACATTGCCGTTCCTGAGATGAATATTCTCTGCTTCTGCTGCATATTGGCACATCAGTGGTTTGTCATCAAAGTAGAAAAGCGAAAAAGGGAAAATGAAAACATTCAGAGCTAGACCTTCATGCTATGGTTTGTGGTCTTCAAACGGATTCTCAGTAAAGTGCAGTAACACTGAAAGAAGCTTATGAGTTGTGCATGAACTCACAGGACTTTTGTGGTTACTAAAGTTGTTCTCGCTTAAGATTATCTGCCTCTGTCACTTAGTGTTCTCTGGCTCCATTGTAGTGATCGTAATGCTGCTGATTCAGTAAGGTTTATGCGTTTCCTTGTAAAATAAATACTTCAATACCCTGAACTCAAGTGTGTTTACTTGGTTTGAATAGCATTCATCAGGTTAAGAATCTCAATGTGCTTCATAGTAGAAAAAAATAAAACAAAAAGTCATCAAGGTAAAAATAAAGCAGCATAAGGAATAATCATACCGCCCTCGTATAGTAAAATCAGTCTGTACAAATGAGTCATTAGTTGCTGCTGAATCAACAACACTAAGGCACCAATCATGCCTCAGTTCAGACCAACATTGCCATGCAAAAGTATTCACACCTCTTGATTTTTTTATACATTTTTTTAGCATCTACATTCAAAGTGAATGCAGACGTGTTGAACTTGAAGCGTTGGATGAGTCTTTGATGCGCGTAATGTGTTTGGTGTGAACGCACCAGGAGTGAGGTACTTGATGCCATTGACCTAGCTTAGCTGGCCATGAGAGGTTGAGCATTGTGCCTACATCTCCCAGAATGCTGTGCGGTTCTGGATCAGAGTTCAGTGAATTGACTAAGTGTTCTACCTGACATATTATCTATTGATATCAATCATGTGCTTATCACGATGTTTTGTTACTGATTTATTGTCATTCATTGTTTTCCTTCTATTTCCCAATATGCTTCTTTGTGTTGGTCTGCAAGATAAAGTCCCGACATAAAACCTCCCCCAAAAAACATGGAAAGGCTCAACGGACTTGATCTCTCTCGAAAGGCTCTGCAATTGTTGCAATTAACCTGCTCTGGATATTTTCACAAATTCTCCACTGATAGTTTAAAGTGTGTAATCAGCAAAGAAGCAGCTGTGAGGACACAGGGTGTGGACATGCTCCCCCCACCATCCCTCCCTCCCTCCATTCACCCTGAAAACCAGGCCAGTCTCCTCTCACCAGGGACGGGGAGCATTCAGCATGTCCACCTGGGGACAGGTAGTGTCTCATTCATGCTCACCTGCTCCGACAGACAAATTCTTCTCTGCTGTTTGAGGACAAATGGGCCCATTCATGTTGAGGCTCCCACTGACATAGTGAGGCTGGGGGGTGGAGGGGATACAGTACCAATGCCTGGGAAGGCTCTGGGGAGTGGGCGTCTGGATCTGGCAACCTCTTCGCCGCCCATATAATGTCGCCCAGCATTCCCAGCCTCTGACCTGCTCCCCTTGCTTTCACCGGAACGTAACAGGAGACACGCATGAGTGGGTGAGTCAAGGGCATTCTGGACCGCCGCCAGGAGTGAGAGGATAAGACCCAGGTGCCTACTCCTCCTGGGTAGATTCTCTGGATGGGGGCGGTGGGTGGAGGATGACCAGAAGGAGAATGGGACAGCAACAGAGGACAGGAGGAGCCCACGGAGACCTGATGTTCTCAATCTCCCAAGCTGTTCTGCACGCTATTGTGGACGAACCATAGATGCTCGAGAGGTGGATTAAGTGACAAAGCCGCCCTGAATTTATCCGCTGTACTTTGTTGGCTCTTATGGATGAGGTTATTAACTACAAACTTTAACCAGATTAATCAAACTCTAGCAAAGAGCCATTTGTGTTGGTTTTGTACAAATGAGATTTTCAATGATACGTTTATATCTCAGATAGAAAATTTTAGGTACAAAACAGGTGTTTTTGCTTTATTAGTCAAGTTTTTTTGAAACCACAACACTACGAACGAAAGGAAACTTCCCTCGCAGGAGCCAGTCGGCCAGGCCTCATTTCAGTTCTGCTCATCGAACCACTCATGCAGAAACACCACATGCAATGAGGGCATTCCTAGATCAGTTTATTGTTGTGTTTGTCGTCACCATGGCGTCTTGTTATGTCTTGTTCTGTTTACGTGGTGAGTAAACATGGACAGGAATGCACAAGCACAGACAGATACGTGTCTAAGCTAATTTTAAGGGAAATAGTAAGTGAGAAACTATCAGTTTAATGCGACACAATTGCAATTGAGTTTAATGAGTTTAGACAGGAATGGCTGTAATTATTATTTTTTTATGTGATTGACTAATTCAAGTTGATAAACGGTATCAACCTAGTCTGTGAGACCTTAATACTGTCCAGATACGCCACACATTCTCCGAATGTCTCCCATTCAACTTCTGCTTAACTTCAGACAAGTTTCAGGATCGGACATGTGTGCAAACTCCAGTGGAGACAGAAATTATCAGGTGCATCGCAGTCGCAAGCGCTGGCTCACGGACTGAAGGCCTATCTGTGGAGGATCGGTATGAAAAAGACGTTGTGCTCACTCATTGGCTCGGTGGGATGTTGCAACCCCGGCACCTAACTGGTCCTTATCTCCCCTGAGCAGACAGCACATCTTGATATGCATCTGTCATATTTGTTGGGAAAAAAAAGACACAGCGGTAAGAGCACGATGAGTCAAAAAAAAAAAAAGAAAAAACACACAGTGACATAAACTCACTCCACTGCGGTTTCTGCATGATTGTGGTGATTCGTTTTGTCTGCGCCGACTCCATGTTGGAGAACGTAAAAACCCGTTCACTGGTTCTTTGAAAGCAATGCTACGCTTTGTATTCATGGATGCATCTTCAGTATTTTGCAAAAGTCGCTTTACCGTGTGAGCTTTCTTTATTTTTTTTATTTTCCCATGTCACAAACTTCACTGTGCTTCATTTGGATTTCATGTGACAAATCATCACAAAGCAGTGCTTGTTGTGGAAGATGAGTTAGCTCTCCTTTTACATCAGTACCTTAAAAAAAAAACAATCTGGTCTAACCAACTTCCTTCAGAAGACACCTGAGCAGCAAAAAGGCTCCACCTGTGTTTAATTTAATCTCAGTATAAATCCAGCCATTCCACAAAGGCCTTAGAGGTTTGATGGAGAACATTAGTGAACAACCCGTCTCCTGAAATCCAAGGAACACAGCAGACAGGGTGGGAGAGAAAGTTATGGAGGATCAGGGTCAAAGGTCAATCAGCCATCATCTCACAGTTGGATAACCTACCAAGACACGGCTGTCCACGTAAGCTAACAGGTTGCTCAAGGGAAGTAACAATTACAGTAACTATGGAGGAGCTGCAGAGATCCACAACTCGGGTAGGAGAATTTGCCTAAAAGACAACTATTATAAAACTGGCATTTATAGAGGAGTTCGAAAAAACCTTTATAACTTTATAAACTACTGCATGTAGGGAACACAGCAGTCCTTATGCATGTGTTTGTGCACAGCAGAAAATATATTTTTAGTGCTTTTTCAGTGCTATGTTGTCCAACCAGAAACAATGTCCTTTTTGTTGCTAAATGGGCCTTCTCTTTTTCTTACTACCAATAAATATAAAAACAACTTAACTGGCTTCGTCCGACAAAACAAAATCTCTTTCCCCTCTGCAGAACTAAGATGTTTTCTTTGCATTAAAATCTAATCAAAACAGGACTCTCTCAGGTCTCCTGTAAATAAAGGTCAAAGAGTTCAAAAATAAATAAATAAAATGCATTTTGATTGCTTAAATATGAAACCAAAATTATATGCAGGACACTTGAGACGCCACTTTCCCGAAACGTCAAAGGTTCTGTGGCTCCAAAACACTGATAACCTAAGATTGACTTCAAGAACGACTCTTTGCAACCAAACGCAGGCTGACGCATGAAATCTGTTAAACGCGTTAGAGTTTGGTGCTGCAGATTGATAAAAGTTGTGGGAAGACTTTATTGCGAGGTGGCGTAAATTTCTGGCTCTCCTTTTCTCTTAATCTGCTGAGATCTCTGCACCGGTGTTTTTGTTCCTTTTTCATGTGCTGCCTTCACGCTATCATGTTAAAATTCGCCAGAAGAACAGCTTGTCGTCATTCCATCACCTCAGACAGATAAGGCCCCGACCGCTGGTCGTCACAGCTGCTTGCATCAGCTCCGTCGGCTGCTGCTGACGCCAACCGAACCTGCAAATGTGCGGGCACAGTCGGAGCGACGCTTCTATCCAGGAGGTCAGCGCCTGTCCGTGCGTCTCTCTGACTGACACGTCGCCTGCCAAGTCATCGTCAGCTGGCACAAACACACATAAAACAACACACGCCGACATCTAATCCAGCTAATCCGTCCAGCCGGTTCAACAATTGCTAACGGGGTTAATCACCCATGTAAAAATACAGACGAGACCAAATTGGCTGATAGAGCTATTCCATTTACTCGTTTGATTAAAACGTTTCCATGCTGCCATGGTTCACTGGAGATCATCTTGGGTAAAAAAAAAAGAAAGAAAACAATGCATTGAAATTAATTAAAGCCGACGCCTCGAACAGCTTCATTCAATTATTTGGTACAAATAACAAGCTCTGACGTACGATAGCTGCAACAACGCAGACGCATCGAATTAGCTCAGAGGGAAGATGGGGATTCGGCGAAGCGCTTAGACAAAGGCCTGTTCTCCAAAAAAGAGGGGAACACTTTCCTGAAAGGCAAGAGAAAGCATTTTACTACATCCTTTCAGATGGCGTAAACACCAGCTGGACACGCGCTTGTTCAATATTGGGTCAGAGCCCTGGAACCCTTGCTCCTCATCTGACCTATGACCGCTCAAAGTGAGGAGCACTTATACAACGGCGCGTACGTCTCCCCTCCAGCCTGAGCCCTGAGAGGCAGAGAGAGACAAAGGAAAAGTGTGGTGGCTGAAGGGAAGCGCTCCGATTCGTTTCCTTGGCAGCTTGACAAAACTGCGGGGAATGCAAATGGAGAAGGGAAAGAGAGGTGATCAAGAGCTCAAGATGGAACGGAGGGAGAAAAACGACACAGCAGACGAGTGGAGAGAGGGGAGTGCTGGATGAGCCGGGGCTTTCAACTGACTGTGTTGTATTTAAGATCCTACTCTTATAAATATACTCTCCAAACGCAGAGCTTCTGCAGAAGTATTCGTGCCTTTTTTTCCACATTTTGGCACGTAACAAAGGCAGACTTTGTTGGGATTCGTTATGCGATGCACCAACACGAGTCAGTGCAAAATCACAAAGTGAAGCAAAAAAGTGATGCAGTTTTTACAAATAAAGGTCGGATATTTTGGTATGCTGTTGTGTTCAGGCTCCTCTGTCAGCAACTTTGCATATCTTCATCCTTTCTTCTTTAAAACTAAGATCAACCTCAGTCTGATTGGATGAGAAACATCTACAAACCTCAGCTTTCTGGTTCTGACAAATATTCCCGGCCAGATTAGAGTCTGGAGTTTGACTAGGCCACTCTAACTTGTGGGTATGCTTTGATCCTCTGCTTAGTGGGAATGATGTGTTCAGGGTGATGTGCAGTGCTAATTCTATACATTATGTTTTAAGTTTGTTTTTTTTGTGCCTTCTCTATCATTTTTGTGTCCCCGCCTACAGAGCTTATCCAATCAGCGTGATGGCTTTCTTTCACCAACGGTTTTCTTCTTCTCACTCTTCTGTAAGTTATTTTAAGACCAGTTCAGAGCATGACTAATGACCGTCCTGTGGAAGGAGCTGTGCTCGTCCTGTCGATGCTCCGCAGGTTTGAAGTTGCGTTCTGCTCTGCATCTTTCTGGATGATGACCAGTTGTATGAGTGACGCTAAAACCTAAAAGAGTTGAATCTCCCCATAACTGAAGATTTTATCACATAAGAGTAAATCCTAAGAAAACACAGAGCTCAACATGTAGTAGATACACTGGACAGGAAGAACAAAGACAGGGATGAAAGGGACACTGTTTTACGTCATAACTCCACTGGATTTTCCTTGGAGGCATCAGAATAGGGGCGGCGGGGTGAAAAGCTGATGAAAACTACAACATATGCCTTAGCTGCAGGTAGCGGCACGCGTACACACATTCGACTGTGGGCACATTGGGAGAAACAAACACACAATGACAGTGGAGAGGGCAATGGGCTGCTTCTGTCAGGCACATTTCACAGTGGCCCATCATGGCTAGTTACAGCAGGCCTGCGGCCAACCACTGCTTATGTTCTGGGTAAACACTACCACTTCAGTTGCATGCAGTCTCAGGCACTCTCCGGCGGTGCCAGCCAACTTGCAGCCACACATACGCGCTGGATGATTAATGGTTTGTTAGTGCTAGGGACGACACTGTAACTAAGCCTCAGAGATAAAAACGTTCGACAAAGTCATTGCAGCTCCTTTCATCTGTATTTGTCTGTTTCGCCCCCCTTCGCTGGCCTGCTTCCTTGGAATATTTGGTTTTTAATTTAGCAGTGATGTAATCTGCTGGTTTTTCATATCTGCAAGTCCTTCAGTGTTTGTAGGGCAAGCACACAGTTACGTGCTGTAGTACAGCTGCAGTATGTAACTTTTATAAAGAAAAACAAAGTTTTTACCAGCGTAATATGAGACGATATGCGAAGAAAAAAAAAAAGACCTAATTTGTCTTCTCCCTATGGACCTGCTGCCATTTGCACAAATAGACCGCATGGTCAGAAACAACCAATCAGAGCCAGGAGGAGGGTCTTAGTGCTGTAAATCACTAATTCACTACAGGGTGAATGCTAAGGCTAGCTACCATAGCCAGCATTGATGGCAGATAAACAGTTTTCCTGGAATAGAAAGTTTATTCCCTGCCATTAGCACGTTGAGACAAGGCTCAACATATACAAGGTTGATAGACAGCACTAAGACACTCCTCCTTGCTCTGATTGGTTGTTTCTTGCAGGGGGCGGTGCATTTCTTCAGACGGCAATAGCACACACAGGAAGGAGGTGGAGGAGCTGGATCTTTTCACAGATTATCATATTATACTGTCGCGACATGCTGACATTTGATAAATATGTAAAAAACATTGTTTTTGTAAAAGTTGCATACTGCAGCTTTAAAGGCTCATTAGTACATCAAAGCATTTCGGTCTAATTTAGAGGTTTAAAAGGTATGAAGCTGTGAAGCCAAGATAGGTTGACTCTGGATTCAAAAGTATAACCTCTGGTTTATTCAGAGAACTGAACCGAGGCCACATGTTTACACAACCCAAAGTCAGGTCATGAGTCATTTGTGCAGTTATTCAACAGTTTGAATATAGTTTGGCTTCATTATATGCCCATCATGTGACAGCAGTCAGCAAGAGAACCCCCCCACCCCGCCCTCCGTAGCTCCTCTTCCCTCACTCTGAGTCTTTTCTCTCAGACCCACCCTCCTCCCCCAACAACCTTCAACTGGCGCCTGTACGGTTAGTTAGGGAACGCCACAGGACATCATGTGACGAACAAGCAAACACACACGGACACGCTGCCACGTGCGCGCGCGCACACACAGCGGACACAAACTGCGAGCACGGACACATTCATTCGTCATTCCCCCATCCATTGACTTCTTTCATGTGGGCTGAGCTGAATGAAGCGTCGACCGCCCTGACAATAGAACCTATTCTACTGGCCGCGTCGAGGCCGCCCGTCCGTGTGTGTTTGCCCCAGCGGTGGCCAGACGCACCTTGAGGCCAAATGTTATCGCCGACTGCAGCCAGAGAGGCTTGCTAAATTTAAAAATTTGCAAGATGTTCTTTTTTTATGTTGCAAGTAAATTTATGTTGGTTTTGCTTTCATGTTTGAACGGTGTGTCCTTGATGATTTTGTGGCCATTAATATTTCTAAGAAAGAAGACAGCTCACCCTTCAAGTGCTTTGATTTATGGAGGTTGGGGGGGGGGATTTCTCCCTCTTTGTGACAAATGGATGCTAGAGCAACAGAAGATATTAATATTTCAAAACAAGGCCATTACGAGATAACCGCCTGTTGATTGTCCTATTCGTTGCTGAACCTTCTTTACCGAGAACATCCGACACAGCGTAGGCTCTACTGAAGCCCTCCCCTCTCTGGCAGACCTCCAGCATCTGAAACTCTAGACGGTGCCGGTTCGACCTTTTACACAAAATTTAGGAAGCCATTAGTGACATCAAATCATTATTGGGAGGGTGGAGAAAAAAAAGGAGAGATTGAGAGAGAAAGAGACTGGAAGGAAGAACAAGAGACACACAGAGAAACAGACGAGATCAGATTTCCTCTGTTTTCAGTCGCCCAATTACAATAATGTGCAAGGGCCGATTTTACTAATACATATTGGAATGATACCCAGAACACAAAATGGGCTAAATCACCGTTGTAGAGGTTAAACTCGATACATTCAGCCTGCCGAGGAATGCCATTTTTACAGGATACGCACATAAATAACTACCTAGCTATTCAAATCAGACCTCAAGAGGCATATAACATGACTTTTGCAAACTTTTCAGTTGCTTATGCTTTTGTAACACGTCATACGAATATCCGTTTCCATAAACAAAGCTGAAAAGATGCAACATATTGTGAAAAAAAAAAAAAAAAAAGAGTAGCCGAGAATACTGCCAAAGTTTGCTGAACAGTGATGAGATTATGTTTGATAGCAATGTCTCCTGCTCCAATTTGAGTCAATAAAGCCAAGATTTATGAGGCAATTCATCCGGCGAGGAGGAGGATGTCAGGAGGAATGTTGTCTGAGCAGCAGCTTTGCGACCTAACAAAACTAGCAACCTTTTGAGACATTTAGAAGTTCCTTGTTGAAAGTCTGCTTTGCCAATAATTAGTCTCCAAATATGTGGCACAATTAAAAGACGTCATTTCTGTTCCTGTTCTCACCAGCGTTGCTGCTCTGATGTGAATCAGCACCTTCATGATAAATCTCAACTCTCTCCAGATAATCAGTTTTAGTTCTGATAGTTGAAGTAATGCTGCATACAAAGCTGTCAAACGTTATTCCAAGGTCACATTTGCCATGGAAACTGAGGGAAAAAAATAACAGTGATAGCTGAAGCTAAGCAGCTACTAACCCAAAATATTCCCTCCTGTCCCACAGCGGGGACATTCAGGTGTCACACAGAAAGCATAAAGGATGTAAAATAAAATCCTTGCCTCATAAACTTCATGCTCACAAACAACGACTGTGATGGTTTGTGCCACCTAAGTGTTGACTCCGTTCTTGAGCTCTCTATCATGCATCACCTTGTACAGATGATCTTCTTATCAGGCGTTTACGCCTCCCTTTTTTGCGTTGCCAGGTTTTCCCAAAACTTTTTAATACATTCTTTTATAAAAAAAAGACATTTTTTTATTGGACTACATAAAAGCAGATCTAGATGAAAACTGATCAACATTGTATCTACCTTACAGAGAGGTGTAGCAACAACACGTACTTATGTGACAATGTCTACTTTTAGAAAGAATGGAAAGGCAAATTAGTATTTGTGACTTTTAGATGCAATGATAGTAGCTATATAAATCCTAGCACAAGATAAACTCCATAATTAAACAATAACAACCTGTGGCTGATTTCTGCCAATGTTTCTACTTCTTTTCCCCAACTTTCCCTTCCAGTTAGCGAGTCTCTTTAGTCCACCGTCACCCCGATTCTAATCCGGTTCAAATGTAAACAGACTTGGGTCTTCATTCCTCTCTTAAACCATATCAAATGCATCAAAGCGGAGGCTCGCTGGTGTCCCTGGCTACAGAGGGGTCAGACCAGGGCCACACGGGGCCACACACTCTACTCAATTAGTCCAAGAGCCAGCTAGTCTGTCCAACTAACACCACGTTAGTTTCAGTTCAGTGTGCGTGCCACACGGAAAGAGGCTGGGAGAGTTTGTAGCACATCCTTAGCTTTACGTGTCTACATGTTGTGATTTCTGGATGTGAAACCTTTCTTGTGTCTGAGATTGAATGTAAATGGTGCTGTGTGCTGGGTTAATGGGTCAGTTCATGGTTATAAGGGGCATGAATGTGTGTATATAATCAAGTGTGCGCGTGTGTGTCCTGCAGAGACATGAAGTCTAAAAGCTTCAACAACCAAAAAGGAAAATATGTGAAAGGTTGTCTGCAGGCTAAGGACAATAATATACTCTGTGTCTGCAGAAACATTATTTCTCTGGTTAAGCCAGAAGCCCTGGAGGAGTCCTTGATGGCCTTGAGAGTGCATCTCTGATCTCAGTGGAAAAATTATTATTTTCTCCCCCGTTTGAAGTCCCTGTGAAATCAAATTCAATGTCAAATGACAAAACTTTTAATGTCACGTGTACGTCTGTACTTAATAAGAGAAGAGTTGTTTTGCAGACATTCTTAATAACATTTTAAAGTTGGCAATTTCCTGGAAGAACAAAACACATATTGATGACCCATCCTGCCGTGTGAGGCTACGCAAACGTTTCACAAAGTGCATCTTGAAGCCACAGTTGAAGGTGGTGGCTGCTGGTTTTGGCCTGCCAGAGCCAACCAAGTAACCAATCAGACTGGGCTGGTAGCTCATGGAGCAATTTTTACCTTCACTTTGTAATATGTAAAAATAACAGCTACATTTAGACAGGTCTACTAGAAAAACATGTTATAATTCTACATCTGCGTAGAGAGGTTGCAAATGAGTCAAAAATGGATTGTAATGACCCTTGCACAACAGCGCCGTGCTCAAAAACCCATTTGTGAGTCTTGGAGGCTGTGTGCAAAAACCTTTTTCTGTGCTGCTCTGATGTTGGCGGTGTGCAAAGACTGGCACAACGTTGAGCAGAGCAACGCTCGCTGTGGAAAAAGACTAAATTGGTATGAACTTTGACCACAGAGTGCTGTGACGTGTCTTAGCAGACACTTGTGGCATCATGAGTAAATCCAGCCCCACCAATAATCTGCGTAAAACAGAAAGCGGCTGAAAAACAATTGTGACCACTTTAAAAGATAAAAAGGTCAAATGGTCGGAAATCTACTCCTTGAAGAGACAACCACAAACACTAAAATCACTTTTAGCACAGATCATTTATAGCCAAACATATTGCATCAAGTGAACTCCAACAATCCTACAAATGTGATAAATTTTGTTGCTGATGAAGCTATTTCTCTCTCTTCAGAATAGCTTGTCTGGAGATTCTCCACTGTTTACAAGAGATGCTTTTCTCCAGATAAAATCACAACATTTACCCTTTGACCCCTATTCTAAGATGATGTAGCATCCATGCTACATTTATATGTGAGAACAGACTACAGCTACAGCTCTCATTGTTCCTCTATCTCGCTTCATGACAGAGCAGGAGGGAAAGGAACGGCATCAGGATTCGTCAATTACACAGATTTTTCTTATCACTCTAAAAATGAAGACCTCATAGTTTTTGCAAGGATCTAATTGGACACAATCTAACAAATCAGCAAAAGTGAAACTCGTGAGGAAAATAAATGATTACAGAAATCACCCACTCAATTGATAGAGATTGCTGCTAATGATAATTCAATTGAATTACCACTGAAGTTGTTTCACCCCAATCAGCTCCCTTATGCTCAGCATATTTTGTAAACTCCAGAGGTCCCAGTGGGGCAGAAGGGATCCTCCTCCCAATCTGAGTCCCAAGCCCATCACTCTTCCTCAGGCACTCAGCTGTCAATCCGGCCCCGATCTGGGAACCTTGTTTTATCTGATTCCTCAGAGATCCCTGGAGGATCCGCGATGGAGGACAGAGGCGGTGGGCCGCCCCAGCCAAGCCAAGCCACGTCTACAAACCTACCAATAAACAGCTGCGTCAAAAACTCAGCAAATGAAGCACGACTGTGTGAATGTGTTTTGAAATGCGGTGAAAAATGTCTCAATATGTTTGCCAATGGTGAAGTTATCATTATTTCACGGCTCGATTCATCTTACTCCAAAGTTCTTGTGGCAGAGTGAAGGTCAGTAAATTTTGCAGTCCGATGATGTCTGTGATTTAATTTGGGTCTTTCCAGGACCAGTTTCTCGTGTTGGTGGGTGTTTGCACCTGAAACCAGTTTCAGACAAAAAGGTTTTTTTTTTTCACACAAATACTTTGGTAATTTTATCAACAGAAAATGCAATGGTTTGCTGCTCATGATGGCGTGTTTTTCTTGTGTAATTAGTTTTGTTGCCAATAGTTTGTCCCGATAGAGTGTAATTGACTTGGAATAGTTTTTGTCATGCTTTTCTTAATTTTTTTTGCCATTTATTAATAGCATGATTCATTTTTCATCACTTCTTGATTTCTTACCCAGACAAGATATTTCAGTATAGAGTTTGCAATTCCTCGAGGTTGCACCTGATCGGCCTGAAGCCCTTTTGATGAACAATTGAAACAAGCACTGAGAAAACTTGCAAATCTGGGAATGACTCAGAAATAGTTCTGCTTTCTGATCACTTTTGCTTTGGAAATCACTAAGACTGTCACCAAAAATCCCCCAGATCGTCTTCGAGAGACAAAAATGCATTTCATCACACAAACACTGATAAGCTCAGGTGAGATTTTTCAAATCGTCTAATGGGAGTCAAATATGCAATGAATTCAAATACAAAGTTTAAGGTATTTTATAAAGAAATGGCACATAATTGAGAAGTTAAATAATAAAAGTCTGGATTGTTTTGTATGCAATCTGTCTGCTAACATTTTTTTGGGGTATAAATGTTGACTAAAAACCATGATTCTGCCACTAACATGTTTCATCATGGGGATAACGATGGCCAGATTAAGGATGTTGTAGCCACTAGCATTTAATGCACAGGCAACATTAATGCCATCCAATGTTCTTCCACATATTTGCTGCGTCATCAACTTTACTTGCTGCAAAATGAAAACTCGACTTTTTATACATCTCTTCAATAATAACTTTTTAATTGCCACTCTTCCATGAAAGGTCTTCTTGTTTCCAAAAGTTTTTGGGTGTGAATATATTTGAAAATCACTGAATACATCACAACAAATAGAGGCCAGATCAGCGCAAAGATGTTAGAGGTGATTCAGTGACTGATGTCAATTTAGACACGGCTGCTGTACTGGTGCTCACAAAGGGTGCAGGTAAAAAACAATATATTTGAAATTATGTGTAAATGTTATATTTAAGTGTTGCGTTTCACTGCATTATTGCTCACTGTCTTTCCTCAGAGTATCGTTGTGCTAATTATTGTCAAAGATCTGCAAACAGCTCTGGCATCAGAAGGAAACCGTGAACGCAGAAACAACCTCAAAAAATAAAATGACGTGACGATGATCAGAAGCAGCACCAGAACAGAGCGCCGTCTTGTCCGTGCCTCTGTGTGTGTGACATTGTATCAATGCGTCGCCCCGTTGTGTTTCCCTTTATCGACAGATTCCATCATGTAGGAATAACCTCCATCGGGCCTCGCTGCTAATCATCCTGAGCCTCGTCCGTCAGACGCAGATTCAATTGGGGCCTTTTAATTAATAATGCTGTTTATCGGGGGGGACATCAGGAGCTGGAACAGAGGCGGGGGGGTGCAGGGGAGGGGTGGTTGGTCGTCTTTGTAATTGGGACGCCTGATTAGGCTCCGGAGGAAGCTTTTAAGCCAGCAAGGTTATCAGTGCTCCTCCCTCTGCTTGTCATCGTCTCCTCAACGTGGGCTCTGCTTTTCCTTTGCTCCCGTCCCGTCATTTTGATCGCATTATCTCTCTCTCTCTCCGCCGCTCCTTCCTCCGTCTTTTTCCATCCCGGCACCTTTTGCTGCTTTCAACAGGTGTCTTGCGTTAAATTCCTTCAGCGAGCTGCCTGCAAGGTCTATTGAATGTCTTCTTTCAATTTTTTTCTCAACGATTCAACGACTCCCTGACATCCAGGTCCAACTTATCGGAGCAGACGGTGAGGCTCAGCACTCAACCAGCTGGACAGCTCCGGTCCGGCCCGATGTGAATAGAGACTTATTGATCCCAGTGGGCTGCGGTTTCCATTCCCACCCTCCAGTACGCCTTCTACACATTCTGTTTGTCCCTCTTAATTACGCAGACACTGTAATGGATCTATGCAACTCTTCTTTAGAACGGCTTCCTCTCCTTCTTTTATTACCTATTCATTTGATCCAATTTACCCACTCCCCCTCCTCCATCTTTGCCTCCACCCACAGCTTCACTGCGCTCAGGAATCCCCGGGGTATTGCTGCTAACGGCACTGCTTGTCAGCCCGGTCTGGTGTTGGCACGGCTTGTGTTGTTTTTGCTGTGCAATGGTGTGTGCTCTTTTGAAACGATTCAAATTGACCAATAGTGCTTGGTAACAATGAGTAAACCCCCCGTCCCGCCACCACAGTCGGCTGATGCTTCATGCGGTCGCGACTTGTGTCTGAGTTTCTATTTTGTAATGGACATTGCATCACATTCTCTCCAAGATCCGATGCTCAGCATGTGCAACACACACTGATATCTTTGTTTCAAAGTCTTTCGCATTTTTGAGCTCTGTGATCAGGATTATAAATCGTCCGATGTCAGATTATTCGTACATTGTGGGACTGTATTATCTGCTGACAAGTTAAAAGCTTGGGGAAATGTTCGCCTCTAGAAATGTGAGCATCAAGTCAGAAGCCAAGCCAGACTACTCCAAATCTTTAATTCTCATCTCAAGTCATTTGCACGTCTGACTGGACTCTCAAACTACACATTCAGTGGGCTTGAGTGATTCTTTCAGAAACTTCTGGCTAGTACCTTCACGCCCGGCAGAAGGAACTCATCAAGCACACAGAAAGAAAAAGACACTTTTAGTTTAAAGCAGTTTTCATTATGACTGCAGATGACTAAGAACAAAAACAAATGAATCACTTTTGGATGAAAACAAACCACATTTCTTTCCATGTAATAAAACCCATTAATGTCCCATGTGAAGAATATCTAGCAGCGAGATAACAGCGTTAGGGTCTGTGTTGGGGAGTTGTGCGATCTTTTTTGTCTGCTTGTTTACAGAAGAGACGTAAATCATCAGAGAACAGTCTTAAATTGTGTCACAAGACAGAGCCAGATAAATGAACAAGGACGAGGAGGAGGACAGCTTACATACCAGTCTATTTATGACAGAGGTTCTTAATCCAACACCTTAAAGCAAATGGCTTTGTTTCTTTGTATTAGAGAATTCTCAACACATGCAGAAAATGTGGTTCATCTTTGAAGACAATTTTGACAGGGGGAGAGTGACAGTGAAATGTTTTAAGTACGATGATAAATATTCAGTTTGAGTCCCAAATTTATGTTAAATACTTTCAAGATTAAACCTTCAGGTTAGACGTGTAGTTTGGGGTTTTAAATAATATTCTACAAAAATGTAGTCGGCAGTTGTTGTTTTTTTTTTGTAGTTAAGGTCTTTCTTACTGTTCTCATTAAGTTTTAACCCACATTAACTGGACCTGGAGGTTGAAGCTAACTGCTAAAGGCCAAAATGAACCTTTGCCGTCATAAAATAACTCCAACATAAAAACTGTCACAGTGGTTTGTGCAAAAGAGATACTATGACCCTTTAAGCTGTCGTCACATTTGCGTTGGAGGGTTATTTACACAAAATCTGATGATTGTTTGCATGGGGGGACGGGGGTAGGAGGCGGTGCGTCGCCAGTGATCTTCCTGTGTGAAATGTGTACTAAGAATAGAACGTGTAAAACATTTCTGGGCCGATTAACTACTAAATGTATAAGGAAGGTAGTTGATAAATTCATATGCTCTTGTAACACTTCTGTCTTTTATATCGCTCTACTTTTATATCCGACAATTTCTGTGACGAGAGACACTTTACATGTTTCATTCTCCGTATGCGTTTCTCACAGGGAGATCCTTGGTGGAGCACAGCCTGCTTCCTACATTTCCTGGTTACATTCATATAAGTGCCAAAAAAGCCTTTTGTTAATATTAATTAAAGATGCCAAGTAAGTGATGCAAGGAAAGTTGTAACCTTTTTACAAAAATCTGACTCAAAAAAACCAATCCCTTTAATAACTATGAACTGTCACTGACACTATTGCTCTTATTTTGCTCATACTGGAAAAACAGAGCCAAACTAAAATCAAAAGGACAGAAATGTGCAATTTTTTTTACTTTGGGAGAGGAAAAGGGAAATTCTTTTAAGCCACAATCCAGATAGGCGCTTTACACCAGAAATGTGATGTCATGTTTTAAAGTGATCTGATAAAAATTTTGAATAACGCGTTAATGGTAGCCCCAGGACTATTATTAAAGCACAGACACACAGCTCTGGTGTAGTCGACAGCCCTATCTATTCAAAGTGAAACCCCAGTGATGCAACACAAAAATACCCTTCCATCAGTTGCATGCAGATCAAAAGGAAGCACAAAATGGTGGCATCGATGACGGCATCAACGCTGTTATCTGTGACTGATGATTTGGTGTTTAGTCACCTCAGGAAACATTCCTTTTCAGGTTATGCCATCAAAGGAAACATTAACCCATAGATAACCCTGGACACCACAACACTAAATGCATTCTTTTTGTTAACATATGTTGGTAAAGAATCAGTGGTATGTAACCCGAACATTTTTCCCTATTGTTTATTTGGTTAATTCACAATGATTTATTTTGTTCAGTTATTTAAACCCTAAAAAAATCCTCTTTTCTTTAATTCTTGTATCACGTGGTTTTAAAAAAAACAAAAGGGATCACGTGATCTGCTGCGCGTCTCAATCAGGCAGCAGCTGTTTAAATGACAGCTGTTTACCTGTCTGGTGAGAGAGCGTCTCTCACCTGACTGATGCTGCAGCAGACTTCGCACAATTGTGGACAACACCGGCGCAGGAACCCGAAAGGTTTGGCAAAGAGGGGCTGGTGAGTTTGATTGTTGTCAGGGAGCTAGAAAGCTAGCGCTACCTCCCGTTAGCTACAGGAAACATTGGACTCACCATGGTGGTGATAATTAATGAACATGTACATGTCTGAAATTTGTTTTAAAAAAAAAGAAACAATGGATTAATGAATTGGGCCTGTTGTGCGCAGGCCAGGTCCCCCCCCCCCCCCCCCTTTCCCCCCTTCCTGTCCTTCCCACCTCCAGATGCCTGCCGGATCTGGATTCTAGGGTGGATGGTTTGGATGGTCCGGGACCCAGACTGGCGAGCTAACTCGGATTAGCAGGACTGAATGAGCCTTGCGTCTTGTTCCTCTGTGGATCAGTCGTTTCTGTGGAGGACTTGCCGGATTCTCCCCCGCTAAGGGAGACGTTTTTTATTTTTATTTAATTGTTTTGTTCATGAACCGAACCCTGTAAATACTGTATATATTAATACAATCACCTCTTGCACAAAGTTTGTTGTTTTGCCGTGTTATTACAAATCGCCACCTCCTCCAGCAGCCGGACCTAGACACAAAATTATCTGATTTAAAATTCTGACCATTTACTTATTTCAAAACCGTATTCGCATAAGAACAATAGGTTACAGGTACAACCTGGTATATTAAAATTCATTGGAGATCAAATCTGCTCTGTGGGAGTCCCACACGCTTTAAGCTCAGTGCAACTAAAAAAAAACATCCTGACTGACACAGACTGTTCTCTCTTCTACTTTTCTCACCTAGGTCATCTCTGCATGGTTCTAAGGTAAACAGGGTCCTGGTCCAGGCTGGTTTGTGGCAGACTATTTATTTATAGATATGCATCTATGTAGAGATATGCAAAGGTTTTGGTGAATAGCTATTTTCTGCTGCACGTAAACGGCTGTGTCTTCTTGTCTTTCCCATTTTTAAGAGTGTTTAAAAGAACTGGGCCTCTGTGTCGCCTTATATTCACACTCGAGGCAGTGTAAGATCGTGGATTGCTATTTAAGGGTTCCTGGAGACTCTAATCAACATAAGTTAAGAATGAATTATAAAAATGGCTTCCGATAATTTTTATCGGACAAAGACTGTTGGAGGAGGCTGGAGGAGATCGTGCTTCTGCAACAAGAGGTGCATTTGTTTCAAGGCTTTTTCCATTTCTTATATATCAAAGTCACGCAAAAAAAAAGAGAAAAAATGAATGACTATTTATAACTCTCCCTCGCATCTTACCTACCTCTGTTTTGGTTTATTGGGGACTTGTGGTTGGGCCAGGGAGCTCTGTCCTGCGGCCCATCCGTCGGTCGGTTCCTAATCCAGTTAGAGCGCATGGGGTCTGGCGCTTCCCGTCTTGGCTGAACAGGCTGTGCTAAATGAGGTTTCCACTTGCCCTGGGGAATCCAGCTTTAATGGACGGTGGTCAATGAATGCAAGAAGAAGAGAGGCAGGCCAGGGCAGGAAGCGGCGCTCAGAGGGAGAGGAGGAGGAAGAAGAGCAGTGACAGTAATTAACAGGTGAAGTGATCGGCGGATGATCCGATAAATCACATGTGAACATACAGCGCCTTGCACAAGTGTTCATGCCACTTCAACTCTGCCGCATTTTGTCACTTAACGATCACAGACTTTGTCATTTTATACTGACATTTTTTTGTGATAGAGCAACAGAAACTAGTAAATAGTTTCAGAGTAAGAAAGAATGTTTACACTTTTTCTTTTCCAAAAGAAAAAACCTGATAATCTGGCATGTACCTGTATTTAGTCCTCCTGAATCAATACTGTGCATGACCAGCTTTATAGTTGCACCTTTCAGGTAAGCAGCCAACAGGTTTGCACATCGCTTCGCTAATTATCCTTATAAAATAACTCAATGCTGTAAATTTTTAAAGCGACACCATAGTTTTTTGGACTTAGTCAGGGCCATATTTATTCAAGATTAACTTGTATTTCACTCCATTTGTCCACCCAACAACCAGCTTTCCTGTCAGCACTAAAAGCATGATACTGCTGCCACCATGGTTTTGTTAAGTAAGTAAGTAGCTGAGAAAACAACAGTGGTGTGTTTGACTTATACAATTGAAGATTTTTGTCAACTCATGAAATGTTAAACAGAATCAAGATTTTGTTGAAGACGAACGTCGTTGTCGATTGAATTTGTTACGGCAAAAATCACAATAAGATGAAATTTATTTATTTTGACTTTACTGCTCTCTTCTTATAAGAAAATTATCAACTACAATATTCTCTTTTTCACCATCTAGACGGACACTTTGCAGTCAAAATGTACTTTTTTATGAAGGAAAAAAATGTAAATGAGAAAAGCTGTTTGAAAAGTAAAGTACAGTTTGTGAGCAAAGACAATGAAAGATGACATGATCCACAGGCTAAATTGTGAACGACATTACGCCCTGTATGCTTTTATTTAGCCCTATTTCAGACAAATTATGATAAAGAACTAGTTGTAGTTCTGAAATTAGTTCAAGAATTTTTAGATGGTGAATCAATTCATTTCAGCCTAAATGAACTGAGTTTACTTTCTGTCTGGGATGAACTTCAGATCTGTCACACAAAATCCAAATAAAATACATTTAAAAATGTGATTGTATCGCCACAGGTTTGAAAAAATAAAACAAAATCTAGTTCTCTGAATGGCCCCATATGTGTATTGTGAATTTAAAAAAAAAGGGAAAAAACACTGAAGTCATCCATGTCTGCCACATTTATGATCTTAAAAGGATTGAATGTAGAGTTGGAAATGCTGTAATGCTTTTAGCCACACAACACCGAGGCGACAGAGGTCTATGCTCTGCTCCGTCCACTTCCTTTCTCCCACTATTAGAAAAAAAAGCACTATTGTGTGTATGGAAGTATTTATAAGCTGTAGCCAGTGTTGTGGCTGCCTGGAGCCCTTTGGTACGGTCAGAAAATAGTTCCATCTATAACGCTCTCTCTCCCTCATGCATACACACAACAACAAACAGCCCTCCACTCCACCCTTTCCCACTGGGTCCACTGGATGGGCAGCGCACTCAGGGGAAATGAGGCAACACATACACACCCCACATCCACACATCCACACACAGATACCTTAAGCAAACATAAAAAAAAAAAAACACACACACCCACAGTGGCAATACGGTGCCATTCAGGCCTCTGTTCTCCTCCCTCCTTCACTGCTGTCAATCTTAGGGAATTTCTCATTGCATCAGGAGACCTCGACCCACCTTTAAAGGCCTGGAATATTTGGTCCTGCCAGTTGTCATGGGAACCATCCAGATGTTGGCCTCTGATTAGCTGGCAACGGTCAAATGAAATCAGAGGAGGTGCGATAAGATCGGCAAGCGACAGAAAACTGGGAGAGAGGTGGCCGCGAGCGGCAGACGGAAGAGGGGAGGCGGCGGGGAGTGGGAGGGTAGTAAAAGTCACAGAAAAGAAGGGAGGTGGGCATGAGGGGGCTGCACACATGGTAATGCATTCAATGGGAGACACTTTAATACCCCAACAGTGCAGACCTCGTCGTGTTTTCTGAATGAACGCGTCTTATGAACAATAATACGGCGAGGCAGCGGGAAGCCTGAGACTTTTCCGCCTTGTTCTGCGAACCGAACACAGAAACATCTGCAAAGCAGATGCGCCTTTATTGAGCTGACAAGTCGATGGTAAGTGGGATACGCCGTTTGCAAAACAAACTCCAAACGGCACTTCTCTTCTACCCCTACCTGTCCAACAGCAAATCTAATCGCATCCAAAGCCCCATTTCCTGTCAATGAAATTACATTTAACATTTCCCTCAAGGTCCTTGTCCAAAGTGACCCCAAACTCACTGCGACTGATAAGAGTGCTAACTAGGTAAAAGCGCTTCCCCGTGTCTGCCCAGTGAAAAGAGCCGCAGCGCAGGGAACGCAGAGGGGAGACGTGTGGGGTGTAGAGGGGGGGCCTCGGCCCTGCCCCTGCTCACTCCATTTTCCAATAAAGTCCGGCAATCAGATCAGTGCTGCTTTAAATGGACGACTCGATGGCAGCAGGCTGCATTAGCCCCTGGTGTTCTCCCAATCCGATTAGATGGAGACAGTGACAGTTTCCAGCTAGAAAGGGCAGGTAGCGCACACACACACACCCCCCCACACCCACACACACAGACTTAATCTGAAAGCAAAGACTTGATCAAAATAAAGCTCTCTAAGAGAATTAATACAGCAGCCTAAAAGGACGCGTGGAGACGGGACCTCTTGTGGCGCTAATTGGATAGTCAGAGGCAGATGTCATTATTGTTATGTGGTCAGCCACTTGATGTTTTCAGGTTATTGGGCAGTCATTTGGCCATATTAGCAGCTTCTTTGGGGCAGAGGTCGCACCCTACGGCTACTTTACGAGTCTGTCAGTGCACACATAGATGTGTTGCATGACTGTTGATGTGTGCGCCTGTGATTTATGCACACAAAAAAGCCCTCTGACTCCCTCTGTCTCTGCCCCTTTGCCTTAAGCAGCAGCCTTTTACGACCATATAATTGCCCTTAATTGTTTTTATGTTAACAATGGGGAACTTTCCGGCGAGCCTGACGTGACAAATAAGCTGCTGGCCGCAACAGGCAGCACTATAAAAATGGTTGCCGTCCTTCAGATGGCTTAAACTTAGAGAACGACTGCCGCTCCCGAAGACTTACAGCGAAAAGAATGGTTCCTCAGTGTACTTATCAGGTAAAATAAACCGTCACGATGCAAAGTAAAGGCTGGGTTACATGAGACTGCATGTGTGGGGTAGAGACTGGAAACTCTGCTCCTTATCACAATCCAAGAAACAGAGGAGTGAGACGGTACTTAACAGATTTAGACAGCCAGTGAAGCCCAACACCTGGACATACAAGAATAAGAGGGAGGAGACTGTTGCAGCTTATGTTAACATTTAAAACTCAGCTTATATGCAGAAAAAGGGAAAACCTGGACATTGGATAGTTTGCACAGGTTTAGTTGCACTGGTGTCGGTAAGATTAGGGTTCGTCATTAATACAGTGTTATGTACTGCTATCAATAACGATCTTAAAAACAAAGTTTTGCACAGACAAGTTTCTGAAGTTGACTCAGAAACTTGTCTTGTTGCCTAATTAGTGAGAATATTGGCTACTGGCCGTCCTAAAAGTCAGCATGAGAGATCATCAGCTAACATATATAATTGCCCATCTACAAATATGTACATGTAAAACTACACATTCTATATGTATTTTACTCATTTAGTCCAGTTTTCTTGGGTATAATTTGTTTTTTAACTCTACATAAAACTCACCTAAGTCTGGGTGCTGTGGTGGCGCAGGGGTTTAGCACACCCACATACAGAGGCCCTAGTCCTCGACGCGGCCGTCCCAGGTTCGAATCCCGGCCTGGTGACCTTTGCCGCATGTCTTCCCCCTCTCTCACTTCCCTAATTCCTGTCCACTAACTATTAAATAAAGGCCACTAGAGCCAATAAAAAAAAAACAAAAAAAAACTCACCTAAGTCGTTTCTCCACTGGGAAGTGTCAGTCTAGCTGGTTAAAGTCTGGTACGGTTGTGTCTCTAATGTGTTAATCACTATGTGAGCATGAATATGGGCAGGAACATGGAGGGTCATGGGATTTTATCAAGTTCAATTCAAGAGTAAGACGGGTAAAAAAATAAAATTACAAGTGCAGACTCTTTTTGACCTGCATTTGTACATTTGGATGCTAGAAAAGGTTCGTCTTTCACTAAGGTGAAATGCAGCAGCAGTGCACCCCATGAACATCTTGGCTCAGGTACAGCTAAAATTATTTGTACTCACAGAATAATTAAATTTCAAATCATTTCACATTTACTTATGAATTTGTTTCTGCTTGGTAATGAGGAAGGTGTGTCGCCAAAGATAATAAAATAACGTAAGAGGCAAATCCATTTTGAGAAAAGTATTTTTATTTACATCATTCTAATAAAATGGTTCGTGAAAAAATATTTAGACCTTTTATAATAAAAGTATGCTTTTACTGGAATTTTGATCATTTATCTTCACCGATAAGTTCCCAGTCTATTTAGAGACTTCAGAAGTATTCTTTTCCTTTTACTTAATTTTATGCTGCTTTATCACTCAAAATCAAAACAAAGTACTTTCGAGTTTGCAGTTGTGATGTGACAAAAACAAACATGGTATAAATATGTTTGACAAGTAAATGCTATGGTGGTACAACTAAGTGAAAAAGTTAGGCACACCAGTGGCACCGGTGCAGAAAGTGAGCGTGGCGCCCAGACAGTGGCGAAACCGTTTATATTAAGATCTTTTTGTTCTCTGTGATTTCAACGAGTTCAGCAGTTCCACGTTTCTGTGTGATAAACCCTCCTGGCTGCTTTTAGACCATGTGCAACACATCACAAAGAGCAGCCTGTAGATAGAAAGATTTAAAATGAGTTTACTCGGCATAAGTGAGAGCTGATAAAAGCAGACTACCGGCTGTGTTTTAGTGTTTTATGTTGGAAACACATTAGCACTGCGCGGCGCTACCTGACGCTTTCTCATCCGCCGGTTGATGACGGACCGCAGATCAGCTAGTTAATTTAGGCCAGATAAAAGCCTCTCATCTCTGCCGAGGTAGATTACTGTAATAGCAGCCTTTCACATCTTTTGATCTTTTTTTTTTTTTTGTACTGCTGTGTTGCTTCATTTGCATGTGTCAGAGATACAGTTTTATTTGGGACCATTTTAATGGGAGCAGGAGGGATTCTAGACGCTAAAATTCGAGGCAGATTAGCACTGACCCCCCCTATGATGTTTCATGCTGTTGCTTCACATACATTTATGAGCAAATTATCTGGGTGCAGGTATCTTGTAAACACTGATTGAATAAAATGCATGCAGACGTATAATCTAATGAAGCACTCAAACAGCTTCCGGAAAAGGAGACATAACATACACAGGCATGATGGGGATGCAAACACACAACAAGAAAGACACAAACATTCCTTCACGCCTGTACCTCACTGACAACACGTTGGACTTCTAAGCTTTTTCTGAGGCCTCGACCTGTCACTCTCATGTCTCTCCCCGGCTGCTTTTCTCTCGCAGATATGGTCGACGCGGACGTGTACTTTGTCCAGATCATGGTGAGATGAGATGAGAGAAAGTGGGAGGTATTGTTCTTCCCATGGCGCTAAGCCTCTGGGCGATTACCCTGTCAGGAGAGGGAACTCAGCGCCAGCGCCGACTGCCACGAACCAGTGCTAAATCCCAACTGATCGCGAAAAGAGGCCGATTTTACACTTTAGATTCCTCCCATCTCTTAATGCGGCCGATGAAGCAGCGGATCTTCGCCTCTCCCTCATCTTATCCTCCGCTGCTATCCTCCTCAGCTGGTGGCGTCAACCCCTAAGCTTGCGCTGCGGGGATAAGACTCAACGCCTTGTCAGGCCAGATCAATGTGATCTTACAACGTAGTCCAAGAGAGGGGGGCCCACATAGCCAAGCGTGGCGCAGCCACGGCGGATGGCCCCTTAAACAAGCTCAAGCTCAGCTCAGGAGCGATTCTTGCCACCACTTTGTATCTATCTTGCTCAGATAGATATTGCAATCTAACAACAATCTAGTACACAAAACCTGCCAGCTGCATCGGCTAAATCTGACTACCATACACATACCTGTACTATCTATCACCTCTTTCCTCTCTCTATCTACCAGTTTATCATAAGGGTCGATCTCCCTGAATGCCTCATTGAACTCCTCCATCGGTTTATCTTATCTGGTTTCTCAGAAACACTCCTCAGGACAGTTCTTCAAATTCCTCCCAAAGTTGTCAAAGCATTTCTTTTAACAGAGTGAGATCCCCAGACTATTTGTCCCCCGAAGATGTTACAATCATGAATGTATATTTGTGCATGTGTGTGAAAGAAGAAGAGATTGTTTATAGGGCCTGCCAAGAGTATTCATACCCTTGGCACTTCCCCCCCATTACTGCAAAGTTAAATGTATTTAACTAACTATAAAGAAGTCCTTAGCTGTGATGCTGGAGGGATGTGACACAGAGTTGTATAGTATCTTATGAATACAAATTTGAACATTTTAATGTGCATCCTGAGTCAATGCTTTACATTGACCATTGGTTCTTCTTTTTGGGGTATATATGTACCAATATCTAAAGGTTGACACAATATAGCTGAAGCTTAGAGAGATTGGACAGAATTTGTCTGTGGGCACATCTTTTAAATCTCGACATTTTCTCATTTGGATTCAGGACGAAACTGACATGTTTGAACATGTTTGGGTGTAAACGATGCCACTGTAGCTCTGGCTGTGTTTCCAGTCATTGTCCTGTTGGAAGATACACTTAAACATTAGACTGGACGATTTGGCAGTCGACATAGATAAATGTCAGTATCTAATTATTAATGATTTGTTTTTTTGTCTTAAATATCTGAAATACTGCCGAACTGGTAGTGTGACCGTTCCTGTGTTATCCACAGTTTCCACTACAATGCGCCTCGTATTTTTAAGCAGCAATGAGGCACAGTGGCAAAATCTGAAACTGCTACTGCGTAAGTTACCCAACAGGTTGTTGCTAGGTAACCAAAGAGTGAGCGAGTTAGTTGATGCTACCAATCTGGATTAGCTGGGCATTGAGCTGCTGAAGCATTTTCTCTGCCTAGATCTCCCAGAATGCTGTGCAGTTCTGGATCAGAGTCCAGTGAATATTCCATATATTGACTATTGAATATTCTACCAGACGTGTTATCTACTGATATTGATCATGTGTTTATCGTAGTATATACTTTTATTGAATTATTGTCCGGCCCTACTGTCTTGAACAGTGAAAATGGAAATGCCAATAAGCCAGTAAGTGCGGTCTGAGCAGAGGATGGAGCCAGATTTCTGAAGTGGTCCTTTCAACAGAGTCTCCCACCCGAGCTGCTGATCTTCAAGAGTTATAAGGAACCTCTTGATTGTTGCACTCCTTGCCCAGACAATCAGGCTAACCAGGTAACCATATCCTTTGAAGGTTTGCAATCATGAGAGAATGATTAGGTTGTAAAATAGGAGAGCAAATCAAGACTAATACACAGCATCACCCTCTAACCACTGCACTCCTTCGTTTAACCTTTCCACTCCGTGGTTGTAAATTGTCCAACAAGAGAGATCACATTGCCTTTTATGAGGCGAGTTGGATCAAAACAACTGTGAACTGAAGGACAGTGGGTCAAATATTTTGTAATAACTTCAAATAGCTATGTTTTCCTTGCAGGTTCAAAATGTACAATGACAATGAACAGAGATGCTCTAATTTTCAGAGTAATCCAATTTTTTTGAGTCAAAAAATAGAAAAGTAATAACGCTTTTAAAAAATGGGGGAACAGCTGCTATGCTTGCTCCATTTGTTAAGGCACCTATATTTGTAATTGTTTTGTAGTAGACGGTACTTAAGTGTGAAAACAAAATATGACATTGGATTTTCTTTGGTGGCAGCAAAGTAAAGGGGTCTGAATGTAAATATACAAAACACTTCTCAAATTTGTATTTGCTAACAAAATTGATTTGGTAATTTTCCACCAATTTCATAATAATGTGTTGAGTTACTCTAAACACAAAATCTCAATACAAGACAATGTATTGAGATTGTCGTTAACATGACAGCCCTTGTCATGTTAAACTTCATGCTTGAAGTCTAATGTGACAAAATGTGAAAAAGTCCACACTACCTTCTCAAGTTGATGTCTGAGTGTGACAGATGATGTTAGGACAGATTTAACCATTATCCAGCTGTTATTGTGTTGCATAATGCAGTTACAGTATAATTGGACCTTTCTATTGCATTTCCATTAGGGATAAATGAAATCCTTAGAAAGCAGGTACGTTGGCAGACTGGCTCTGGGTAAAATGAGAAGTAATATAATAAATATCACTCCACATCAGTGCATTCAGCTTCAGTGTGCCATCCCTGCCAAGCAGTCTGACTGATTTCCTGTTTCATTTCGATAATCACACAAGGCCGTGCTCCGATATCATCCACTCCCTCACTTCTTCTCTCTTTTAGCTTTACGAGTGACAGTGGGGGAATAAAGTGGAGCGTAAATCTCTGGCAGTAATAAAGCTGCTCAGGCCAATGTTCCTGCCTAATGCCAGTTCGTCTCTGCCTCTCAACAAATTTGTACTTTTTACAAGACAGGTTCTGGACCGCCTTTCAGTGCTCCCACTAAGTCCTCCTAAAGTGTCAGGTCTCAATCCGGGTTTAGTGGAAGATCCACAGAGTGCAGCAAACACATCCGCAAGTGTAGCAACGCATAAATGTAGAGTTATATCTGGCCTTTCACACAAGATCACCTCTTTCTACTTTGTGCGTGCACACACACGTTTGTATTTCTACCCATATTAGGACTTTGTGTTGACTTCCATTCACTTAGGTAACAACATTTATGCCTAACCCTGACCATAACCCTAACCTTAACCCTTACTAGTCTGTTCTTGCCCTTAACCAAAAGCTAATTCACAGCTTACATCTAACCATAACCACTAAACATAAACAAGAGGGCACACTGTATTGAGATCGGGTTTTGGTGCCCATAAAACTCATTGGTCTTCAGAAGATTAGTAAATAATCCAGAACTTGTCCTATGTAAGGTAACTATACAAGTACACACACACACACTCACAAACACAGTTTTACCTTTGCTTGACCACATTCCAGTAAAGGGCAATCATGAATCTTGGCCAGGAATCTGAGCCCTGAATTAGTAATACAGCCTGTGGCAGCACTCCTCCTATCCCCTATAAAGTATCCTCTGGGTGGGCAGGAGAAGCCCCCCCACACCTCTCTGACCTCCATCCATCATTTAGGGGAGAGTGCTCACCTTTAGCCAATGAGGTGAGGTCCCAAATCTGCCCTCCAGAACGCAGCCTTCATGTGGACACCGACAGACTGGACTCAGTCCCTCCGGCTACATCTAACCTGTGTGAGGCCCACGGGTGTCAAAACATACACTACCTAAAGCACACGGCTTGCGGCTCTCAAGTCAGTCAAGTGTTACATAATGCAGTCAAACAGTTAGTGATTTAGCTCCTGGCTGAGCAATTAAAAATCAGTCTTTAACTCCTTAGTTAAAGAACAGCAGGATGTCATTAACCTGATGCTCAGTTTTAACTGTTCATATGACTGAATGATGCTACTGTAATTGGACTTCTGTGTAAATGGTTTTGAAAGTTATTGATCGATGGGAGCTGAGAGTATCTTCACAAGATCATAACACGAAGTAAGCGAAACAAAAGAAAGCACAACTACTAGCGATGGCCTTTTGTGGAGCACTTACTGCAATTATTTCTGTGAAGTCTGTTTGGATTGGTAATTGGAGCCAAAAGTGGTGGGATCGTGATGCGATGCGCTTCAGTGACGCAAACTTTTTTCATAATTTCATAATTACAATTATAAAATTGTTGTTTATGTCCTGATTTACTGCATCTGGTTTCTTCTGGTGCAGAATGAAGATGAGGCAAAAGTCAGATGAAATACGGTCACAATTTGATCACTTAGACTGAAATGGGCAGGAAACAAAAGTTGGATTGGGATTGCATTTTACTGCTGTTGAACGTAGCCTACAGTGAACTTAAGAATTATGACAAGAGAAACATGTGGATGAATTACCAAGTATGCACTCCACCTCTGCTTTCACAGTAAGTTTGCATTTTCAGTCCAAGATGCACAAAATCCACTGCACAGGCTGCAGCTCATGCAAAGACAGTTTGAGTGATCAGATTTTTCTAATTACAGTCAATGTTTATGTGGACAACTTGCCGAATTGCATTAGAGGCTGGGCACATTAATTTCTCTCTTGCGGTTTAGTTGACTTGCAGACCAACAGGATATCTGCCTTGACGATAAGTTAATGTGAGAACAGATGTCAACATTTATCAATGTGAGAAAACCTTAAACACCCATCCCCCAAGAAGCAAACGAGTGATGCTCGTCTGCCTGCCTATCTGTGGGATCTTGCCCTTAAACTTGTGCTAAGCAGTTGCTTAATCAGCGTATCGTAGTGCAAGAAGCAGACGCAGTAAAATCTGACCCTTGCCCAATCAAGTATTGGGTGTTACTGAAGGTTTTATTAACGGCGCTCTGTTTCTCTAATCACACTATCACCGCTATTTTCTATTAAATCTTTAAAAAGGACTCGTAAAACATGAACCGACTCTTGTTCGGTGGCTTAGTGTGACGTGGGACGACTGAACTGTTTTCGATGATTAAACCAGCATCGCCAGGGGCTGTGTCCCAGTTTACAAAGGCTTTCTCTCACCTCGAGCTTTGAGACCATTCCCACCAGATTTAGGCCGCTCTTGACAAAACAAGCACAAAGAATGAGTTGTTGTCAAACTGTCGAAGGAAATAATGACGGCATGTAGCAAGTAAGAAGTTGTGGTCAGCTTGCATAAAATATCAGCGTGAAGGTCAGATTATTTCATTTTCTAGGGTGGAATGATTACACACTCAGTGGTAATGGTTGTTAAAACAGGAGTTAGGTGAACAAGTCAATATTTACTGTGGATTTTGTAATCCACATAGGGTCAGAATTATACATACAGGCTGAAATACACACACACACACACACACACACACACACACACACACACACACTACTTATTTAGTTCTTTTAAAAGTTTCACTTAGATCATGCAGCTTCTGACTTAACAGTTTTTCATGCTGAGCTAATGTTTTCTTTAAAACCGGTTGCTATGAAACATGATCCACAGGTTTTAAAATGGCTGACGTGAGGGCTTTGGGTAGGCCGTTTCAGAAGCTTAAAGGTGCTCCTGACGCTCAAAAGCGTTCTGAGCGTCAGGTGTGTCTGGCTTACATTCAAAGTCCAGGTGGAAGAGCGTTGTAGATTATTGTAGCTGCAATTTTTGAACCATTGGTAGCTTTTTGAGCATTTGAAACATCAGGAGCATCCAAAGGAAAACGACGGCAAGAGCTGATGCATCTGACACACCTTCAACGTGCCTCCACATAGACTCTGGATGTAAACCAGGCGCACGAAACGCAAGGTGTAGAGCAAAATGTCAAGTGTCTGATTTCAAAGCGCACACACGTCAGACTTGAAGCTTCGGACACGTTTTTGACGAGTGCAACACTTTTGGTGTGAACGCACCATAATGTTTGCCTGCTTTATCTATTCCATAAATAGTTTTGATGTGTATTTACGAAGAACATTTAGTCCCAAACAATAAAGAAGTCACTGCTACAAAATTATGACTTTCAAGCATAATTTAAATTCGCAGAGGTCCATATGGACAACCCACAAAGCAACTGTAGATAAGCTTTGTGGTTAGACAAATATGTGTTGCTAAACCCATTTTTCTGGGGCACATAAACCAGGATTTATCTGCAGTTTCTCAGTCAAATGTCCAGATCACATGTCAGACACTAGCTATTCAGCGATAGACTAGTCCATTCTGGAAACGTCCATAACTGCCTCCTGCAGCGAACAACTGCAGAGGATGCGGCTCCTTTAAGACCGGAGAAGGGTGAGGAATGCGTGCATGTGGCAGAGCATGTCTCGATGCACGTAGGCGCAGGTGGCATCGGAGAGATAGCAGCGAGACTGAAGTCAGTGGTAAAACCTTCCTCCTGAGACTAATCAGATAGCAAAAAAATGCAACAAACACTAAAGTTTTGAAGCTGAAAACCGACACCTTTAGTCACTTACCTCTCCTCTGCTGGACAAATTTCAAAGAATTCGTCCCATAGAAAGTAGCTCCCCTGAAGGAAGAATCTTCCCTGCCCAAGATTGTAGCTAAAGCAGGAGAAATTATAAGTCTAAAACACAGAAAAGAGAACCTCAAATTGTAAAAGGTAGCACAAGAGCGATTGGGAAAGTAGAAAGTGTCTGAAAAAGGAAGTTCGTAAATGTTTAAATAGCTCAGAGCTTTTTGGTGGCAGTGTAACTTCCAGTAGACATGTAATGAAGTCACATAGGTCATCAAACTGGTTCAGCATGAATTACACCTGGTGGCAGAAAACCAGAGGAGCATCGTCAGGTCATGACGAGCAGAGAGAATCTGGGCCGTTTGAGGATCCAGAATATTACAAGGAAAGCAGTCATACTTATTAATTACAGCAGAATGGTCCCATCAATTTTTTCATCTTCTTGAACCAATATTTTTTTTTACACAGACGTGTTTGCTTAAATAATATACCAATCTCTTAATATTAAGAAAACAAGAAATTAAAAAAATATTTCTTACTGTTTATTCATGTTAAACACCATAAGTTGACAAAATGTCTCTGAGGAAAGTGTCTAATTACAGTAAAAGCTCACATTCTGAGTGGAGAATAAAAAAGTGCAGCACCAAAAAAGTTGGTTGATAAAACTAGTCCCTTGACAAACAGGAAGCAAGTCAGCCACAGAGATGCTATCAGGCACGGTGGTGGCAGCATCATGGTGTTTCACAAAGAAGTGAATCGACTAATGAAGAATTTTTATTTGGAAATTCTTCAAATGAAAAGTTTAATTTCCTGAAGGCGAAACAAACATCAAGACAGTTCTTGAACAGACAAAGCAGGCAGTCATTTATCCTGCTCCTACTTACAGTATAATGGATTAATTTAATAATTAAGTTTAAGATTAATTTGACATAATCCTTCCTATCCAGTCTCATCATCACTCTTAGGATATTTGGATGACGTAAATTATAACATTCAATTTCCCATAAGGATAAAGAACTTCACTTTGAACTGAAGTGAATTGAATGTTCTCCACTTAAGGGCTTGGTCCATGCCAGGAAACCCATCCATCCATCCATCCATCCATCCATTTTCTATACTCTCTTTTTCCCTTAGTGGGGTCGGGAGGTGCTGGTGCCTCCCCAGCTATCGTTTCGGGCGAGAGGCGGGTTCACCCTGGACAGGTCGCCAGTCTGTCGCAGGGCAAAACAGAGACACACAAGACAAACAACCATGCACACACACACACACACACTCACACCCAGGGACAATTTAGAGAGACCAATTAACCTGACAGTCATGTTTTTGGACTGTGGGAGGAAGCCGGAGTACCCGGAGAGAACCCACGCATGCACAGGGGGAGCATGCAAACTCCATGCAGAAAGACCGGGGCCGGGAATCGAACCCAGAACCTTCTTGCTGCAAGGCAACAGCTCTACCAGCTGCGCCACTGTGCAGTCCTTGCCAGGAAACCAATCAGTTTAAATAAACTCTACGACTTGTGATAGGAAGAAGAGTAAGATTACCATTCAGATTAACACCAGAAGCTGGTTAGTGGCTACACAAAGGGTGTAAATAGCTGTGGGGCCTTTTTATTTGCTAACATGCAGAGATCCAGATTTGACTGACTTTATCCCCATCCACTTCTGTCTAAGAACACTGTCATTATATTGCATTATCTCAGTGGTCATCTCTTACGCAGAGCAAATAAAAAGAGAAAGTGAACAGAAAAAGGACACATTTTGAACTGACTTTAGTGCGTCTTATATCAGATTGGTGGTAAAAATAGTTACCCTTGTGGTATGAATATTGCCAAAGAGGTTTCTGTCCTCTCTTTTTATCGATTTGCCACAGTTTGCTGCTGAGCCAAAAGGATACTTGCGAAACCACATCCAAGATCACAACCCGTACGTCAACACGTTTTGATATCTTATTTGCATCTCTGGCTAACGAGCGCGAAACCTCTCTCCAGCAAGAAAACGAGAGCCCCACCCCAATGTGTTGCTTTTGACAGCATGGACTCGTCAAATATGAGCGCACATGAAACAGAATTTTTCTCTCCTGCTACTTAATGATCAAGATGAAGGCAAAAAACTCAATATCGTCATTATTTACAGCAAGAACTTAAGTCTACCAGTGATGCGGTTTGCCACTGCTTTGCTATTAGTGCTGTTTACCTCTTTTTGATCTCCAGGCACAAGGTGGCAAAGATCATGTGAGCGTTGGAGCTGTAATCATAACAGCTCTATTATGTTTGGATGTAGCTGTAAGAGAAATTCATGGAGAGAGAGAGACCTTTTCAGTCGAATGAACTCATATATTCCACGTGTGAAAAGGGAACACTGTCATAATCGCTCCACATCGCTCTATAGTTTTCAGTTTTGATAATCCTTTAAATTATTCTACCATCAAACAGATTTTGTCATATTTACTAACTCTGGTTGGATCTCATTCTGCCGCTGCTGCTTTTATTTGCATTTCTCACCACAAAAATGATCACAGATCGTCTTGGTCGTCCCACAATAAAAATGCAGCCCATAGCTACAGATTCAGACAACACAGAATCCTCAGATAATCAAAACACATCTCAAGAAAATCACTAAACATTACCGTAGGGTTATCACCACTTAAAATAAAATTACTAATACAATCCAATCTGTGTACTTTGGTCTTCACATTTATATGTTCAGTTTATTTAAATTGTGAACAGTATGTCTGATTATTTTTTTACGTTTGCTTAAACTAGTCAGTCGGCTCGTACAAAACTTTATTTACAAGTGTGAACAGTATCTACTACCTTACAAATGTCAAAACAGAAGATGAAGTGAAACAAAACTTCCTTCTTACCTTCAAAACAAAAGTCTCAAGGAAAATACAATGTGCTCTGAAATTTAAATGTATTATTTTAAAGCTGACTAAAACATGTCGCAGCATCATCTTCATATGTGCTTTGTGTGATCTAGCATTAAGTTAGGGAACTGCTTAACTTTATTAATCGTTGTTTCTAAGAACAAACGCTCATACACTGTCAAGACCAACCTAACCATATTGTGAAACAACAGAAAATACAGTCTCAAAAACGAATGACGTTTGTGTTTTTCTGTGCAAAAACCACAACAATAGAAAAGTCCCTTTCGTTTTCTTTGCCCGTCTGTGTCGCTTTGTCCTGACTCTGCTTCTTATTCGTTGCGATGTGAGCTAAGGAGCTCTTACTGAGAGAAAGAGCTCTCATTATTTAATGCTCACAATCTTTCTGCTATAAATCTTGATTACGTTAAGCTCAAAATATCTCAAAATCAATGACGGCTACTGTGTAGATTATGTAGTTAAACTTTGTCTAATGGAATCTGGCTTTTGTACCCTAAATGTACCCTAGAAATAATCCAAAGTAATGTATCTGAAGCCTCAGACATTTTACAACAGGCACAAGCAGAAGGTGAAGTCATTTCAACCACCAAAGAGAACAGTCACCTAATTCTGCTTTGTTTTGAACTTTGTAGCTCTGTTTTTGTCCTCAGAAGAGAAGTAAAATCCTCTGCCTCAATTCACTAAATGACTAGCAACTGATGCTAAGCTAGTTAACGCTTAGCCGGATGTTTTCAATGATCTGGTTTGTTTTACAAGCTAATATAGTCGCTTGTAAAATTCTCAGGGAGATAAAATAACAAAACAATGCTTTTTGCTGTTTATCTAATTGCCTAAGTTGCAAAAGGCAGCACAGCAGCACAACTTAAAATAAAACTTCAAAGTAAAAGCGCTAAGGGAAACAGCCTATTTTGAAGCTAATAGTTACGAGTTGATGTAAATAGCTAAGTGCTCAGTCTTCAGTTAATAAAAGGCAGATGTTAACTTGTTAACTTTGGCAATCAACACTTGTAAAAACATTACAAATGGTTTTAGTGCAATGAGGAATGCTTGGCAGAAACCTTCGTTTCACATGAACAGTTTATTACGCATTTTCATTTAAGTCTCTCCAACAGTTAAAACATAATTTGTGCAAAACCCTTTCTTATGGGGGACTCTGGGTTATTTCACGAATTATAAAAAAAAATGCTAGTTTTCCTAATCTACAAGTTATTTTGTGGATTTTATTTATTTTAAATTTTCCATTTAACTACACAGGTAATTACTGGGTACAGGGGCTCTATCTCAAGACAAAAACACATTTGTAGTCAAAAATAAGACATTGTCTGAATAAAAAGTAACTTAAGCTTGAATTAAAACTAGAGCATATATTTTAAACATATTTTAACAAAATAACCACAGTGGTTTCAGTGATGAATCTGCAAGCACTCACTCATATAGTCACGATAGAAAAATGTTTATATTGTTGCATTCTTAAACGACTCAGGAACTTTCTCACTGTAGACATTTTAAGAAAAATCCATGAAACCACAAAGTTTTTCAAAGAAATTAACAAAAAGACAAAAAAACCCCCCCCAAAATAATGCAGTTGTCTTTTACACTAAGCAGGGGATTAATTAAGACCATTATTGTTTATATGTAAAGATCTTAATAAGTTGTAGAAATAATATGGTAACTTTTTGAAAGTCGAGACAGTGTGTTACTGAAAAGACAAACTGTAATAGCAATTAAAGTAGAAAATACATGAATCCTGGTGGGCAAGCATGATGAGCATCTGTTCTCAAAATGATTTATAAAAAGGGGAAAGTCTTTCCTGAACCTGAGGTGTTTTCTCTCTGCTCTGTGATTTACCCGCACAACCGCAACAGATGACAACTGCAGCAGCAAACGAAGCGTGAAGCTGTGAACCTGAAAGAACAATATGGGCCCTGAAAATGGTTCTATCTGATGGAGCAGCACGGGTCGTTTTCACTTCACATTTCCAATAATGTGTTTACATTTTACTCCGCGGAAACACGTTAAGCTCGGAATAAACGTAAATGTGGAGCCAGAACACGTTTTGTTTTAGGGATCTGATAGAAACGAGATGTGTGCACTGCTTGAGTGATTTAGATTCAGTCATTTTAGGCTCTGGGAATATTTTTCTGCTTTTTTATGTGAATCAATGAAACAGCCCCATCAATCATTCCAATACACAGCCATTGAAAAAAATAAAGTGCAGCCCCCTTTTAAATTCTCAGAAATTTCAGAACTAATTGTCTTTAGGAAAAATGTGTTTAAACTCTATTGTATTCCAGAGATGCTTATTGTTAAACACAGAAAAGTTAACTCTTTTTTCTTTGAAACAGAAGAAAATAAACAGTACATAGGCGTTTGAGAAAAGCCTTATTGCTTTCCGCCACGTTTTTGAGTTAGACTCAAATATGTTCCCAATTTGATCAGAAATGTGGAAACCGTCTTTCGAAGGTAAATCATAAAACATTTCCTACGTCTGCTGCATCATTAGAAGCAGTCGGATAATTTCTTCGTGTTGCTTTATTAACTTTTGAACACTGAACAATATATCAAAATGAAACTGTCCTTCACATAATTAATGAGAGCTACATTGCAATCACAAGGACAGCTTGCATGCAGCATCTGATAGGCAGTAATATTTCAAACGATAATCTTGGAATATCAGATTTTCCTGTGCAGCCCTATCTTATATGTAAAGTTAAATTAAGATTTAATTGACCACAAAGAACTTTTTATCAGCACAAATAAATAATCAAAATGACCACACTTTTTTTATTCTTGACTATCTTATCTTCCAAGACTGTGTTGAGTTCCATACAATGTGTTTCAACTTAGAAGAATTATTTTGTTTTGCAACACAAATCGTCTCTTATTATTTTAAATCAGTAAAATTAAGTGCCAAGATATTGTCATGATTTTAGTTATTTTGTGTCACATCAATGGCTGCCTAAGAATATTTAGAAAATAAAATATGCTTCTCAAAAAATAAATGTTTTCAATCTTGAATTGCACTGAAATTCACTTTAGGTTTTAATATTTTAAAGTATAAGACTGAATACTTAAAATTCAGTTCCAACTTATTTCTTTGAAGGAGTAACATATTTTTTAAAATAATACTGTAATATTTTTCAAAAATAAACTTTATGGCTCATTTGAGTTCAATAACCACAGAGGCATTGCTTAAAAATCGTAGCATACTTGGTGTTCTGCAACGCTTAGCACAGAAAGGATTCATCCCACATCCTCTCACGCTGCTGATAAACTAAAAAAAAAACCCCGTCCAGATGGTGTTTGTTTGCTGCAACTTTGAAACTGATTACAAAGGTGTCAAAACCTCCCATATTTAGCGGGAAATCCCAAATGGTGTAAAAAAGCATCTAAAACTAAAAGCAAATTGCTGATGTTTCCAAGCTAACCGTATCAAAGCTCTATATAATTTGTTCATCCGGCTTATATTAAGAGTGTTCAGTGGCGCCAATGCTGGTTGTCTATAGCAAAGGTGGTAATGTCAGCATAATGTCTGATGTTAGCTTTTAGGTAGTGCTGGCATATAAGATGCTATTAGCCTAGAAGCTAGCTGCTTTCACTTCGTGCATTTCAACTTATTTTAACATTATTCCACACCAACTTTTGCTACTTATTGATACTACAGCTTGTGGACGAGTATTTCTTCAAAACGCTTTGCTTTTCTAATTTATCCTTTAATGACTTTCTTCCTGTTTACATTACAGGACTCGAACTTTCTTTTCAGAGAAATTTTATCCAGTTTTTTCTTGGTAATTCTCATTTTTGTGAAATCGGTAAGAACTTGAGAATACTAGATAATTGAATCCTTCAACCCTTTCCCTGAACCTAATGTTCTTTTATGTGATTTATTATGTCGAACAACAGAGCGAAGACACTGTGTGGAGGTATGCAGGGTGGGGCTGTTTTCTTGTCATCTTTGGTCAGGAAAAAGGGTTACATATTAGTTTCTGCTTAAATCCCTGAATCCTTGATATATTTATTCACAAAGAATATTAAAACCCTAAAACGGTACGTGGAGAGCAAAATAAAAAAAAGTGCAGGGAAAGACAGACAAAAGCAAACGGTGAAAACGCAGTTCTGTTGTTGACGCTAAAGGGTAAATATGTGGAGACCTGGATCCCGTGTACACATCCCGACACACGTATATTAACACAGTCTAATTCTCTCAGGGGTGGGTCTGTGGGAACCATGCTGTCACTTCCTGTGCCCGCAGGCCTCAGCCAATCCCCATCAGATAAGAACCACAACTCTGCCAATGAGAGCTGGTCTTCAACTTCACATGATGGGACCGAGGCAGCGATAAGGACATAACTTGCCAGGGAAAATGTCTTGATCTCAATCGTACTCCCCCTTCCCACCAAAATAGTTGTTTGGAGACAAGGTTTCTTTTTGTCTTTTGCCCATAATTACGCTCCCTTTCATCTGCCCCCCTGTTCCCCTTGACCCCTACTCTGGGGTCAGTGGCCAGGATATCCCACTCTCTTCGGTCCAATAATGTGCCTTTTAGGGTGGATGAAGAGGGACATTCATGCCAGGGCAGACAGGAGAGCACCAAGGAGAGTAATCACTCCATCACACTCTGCCCCCGTCTGTCCCAGCTCCTGCCCAAACACCCAAACAGCTTGCCTCACTCCTCACATCAAAGAACTGGAGCTGGACTGCAGCCTCAGCTTCAGCCCCACTCAGCACAGAGGGGGACTGTGTCACCACCAGGCATGGACAAGCACTAACTTGCGCACATAGATCACCAAGGAAAACCCCCTAAAAGATTTCCCAGTGATGATACAGTGAGGCAGATTACTCAGAACTGAACCTTCACAATTGCTGTCATGGATGCACACCATGGTGTGCACACAGAAAGACTTACCTGGAGATCAACACGGTTCGTGAACACAGAACAGGATGCTCGAACCTGAACCCCTGTCTGAGGCAGCTGCAGCGGGCAATGGCTAATGTTAACACAAGTGGCTGAGGGTTCATTCACACTAGCCCCATTTGGTTTAATTGAACTCTTGTTCGTTTGCCTAGAAAGTCTGGCTCGTTGGGAGAGTTGTGAATGCTTAATTGAATAGACCGAAACAGTGAACTGTGGCCTGCCTAAAGGCCTCGGTCTTGGTTTGGTTGAAGTGAACGCTGGTGCAGTTTGAATGCATACTTGGATGCAAGCAGACCTGAGGTCGCTCCAAAAGCAGGAAGTGGACTATAGCGCAGGGAATTGTGGGTAAAACAATCGCATGAGTCTAGCACTAGTGGGAGAAAGAGCTTGAAGTGATTAGCCATAGACCAAAAAGAAATCCTACAACCACTGAAATCTGACACTAATCCATATTTATTTACATTTTGTGAAGAAGGAAATTGTGCTGGTCTTCTTCTGAGGATTTCGTGTTGTTTCTTTTGATACTTGGTGCAGTCCCACCACAGGTGAGGCTGCACCTCTTTTTCAAAAAGGGTATGAATAGACTGACTCAGTACAGTGTAAATGTGAACCTCATGAGCTGAAAATGCTGCAATTTTGGTCCTCAATCAAACCGAGTCTACCGAACTATCGGGTGTGAAACACCCAAAGTCTCTGGTTTCTCAAAATCACATGTCGAAGCACAGGCAAGAAGCATATCCCTGAGAACTTTTGACAAGTCAGTAATTCTTTTTAATTAGTTTAAATTTTCAAAAGAAAATTAAAGTGTTGTATGCTTTTGTTTTCAAACCCCTTTACTTTGATACCCTAAATGCATTCAGAGCTCAGCTGATTTGTAAATAGAGTCAAGCTGTGTGTAATTTAATCTCAGCAGTTCTATGATGGCCACAAAGGCGTTTCAAACAGCGTCACCAAAAAACAGAACAGAAAAAGATGAGGAAACGTTCAAATTTGCAAGGGAAGATGATAGAAACAGTGAAGCAGTGCGAGAACTGGTAGCAGCGTAGAAATGCTGTGAGCTGTCTTCCAGACTCCAGCCGTATAAATGCAGGCTACCTGGGGGATCGTTTCATGCGCTAAAACCTCAGCAGCACAGATGTAACATATCACTGTCACAGAAGGTGGTCTGGTTTGTGGGTCGGTCTCTAGATGCTTTCGGAGCTGCACAAACTAGCCAGGGTGTGTAAACAGGGTGAATATATTTTAAAGCAGAGTGGGCCAAAAGAGTATTGGAAAATCTGCTTAGTTTTAGACCACCATAAAATGTAGGAGTGTCTTTATTACCCTGCATGAAAAGAACAATAAGCAGTTTGGGTCGGGATCTTAACAAAGGCTCATAAAGTGTTGAAGAATGACTGGAATCCCGACAGAACAGTCCAGACTGTCGAAAGCATTTCTAATACGGAGAGCAATAAGATCAAACAAGTACTTTGTTTAGCTCAGCTTTACATGCCATATTAAACTGTGGAATCTTGCAGTGACTTGTATTCAGACCATTTGAACATTTTCTACCAGCTTCGCACATAGAGAGATGGAACATTTTCTTATTTGCAAATTGCCACAAATTCAGTTATACTGGACTGGGACTATTGCATTGATTAATAAGAAGCTAATATTATGTGTCCTTTCAAACACTTATATAATGAAAGAAAGTATGTCTCTTTTTGACTGCTGTTTGGTCCAATAAGTAGGTTTATCATCAATCAGTCGATTAAGACATTTCGCTTCATTATAAAGAGCATAGATATAGAGATATTGTTTTGTAACCTAACTGAGCTTTAAACTTCTCCTCCTTCACCCTGACCTTTTCTTTGGTCTTCATGATGCTGATGAAGAAACGTCTGAGGCCTTCACAGAACAGCTGGATTTACACTGAGATCAAATCACAAACCGCTCGACTCACTGGACTAATGTGACACAGAAGGAAGGTTGCTATAGGCTGTATTTATGTGCATCTGTGTAAAGGGGGTGAATACAAATGGGAACGATTTGTATTCATTTTTTACATTTCTATATATAATAATGATGGCACTGTTACATTTAATAACAGTGCCATCGTACAAAATCCTTAAAAAAATACATTATTTCATAGTACGGTTAGCCGATATGGGCAATAAAGATTATGATAAAAAAAACACTACTTATTGCTTATTTTTCAGGTAACTGTGTGGCTGTGACTTCATGGCACAGTATTCATAGCACCACAAACACAAACATTGTTCTTGAATTTCCATTTGAAACAGGCTTCTTCAGGACCCCATTTACTTTAAAAAAAAGTGTGATTTATTTCAATAAACTGCACACATTAACCTCGTATTTTTAGATTTACTAATATTTATTGATGCTTTTGAGGAAAACACAGTGGAAAATATATTTCAAAATAAAATTTACGATCATACTGTCAGTTTTTTTTTATTTACTATCAATAACTTAAATTTATCAAGACACTGTTAAATCAAACATTTTCACAATAATTGATAACCAATACAATAAACGCCCACCTGTATTTAATAGAGATTTTTAATGTATACAATGTGAGAAAGTTTCTATGGAACAGTGTGAATACTTTTACGAGGCTTTGTATGTGGAATCAGAGTGAGAGCAGATGTCTAGGAGAACAAATTAAACTGAGAGGACTTTACAGGTAAGGCACGGCGCTCATCAGCAGTGCGACCTCGTACATCCACCGGACTAAACAGTCCTCAACCCGCCCGCCTGCAGCCTTCGAGCCTTTAAAGTTTTACTGTGATCAATAGCAGGATTAATTGCTGAAAGGACAAGGGGAGGAGGAGGTGGAGAGAAGGAGGAGGTCTTCGGAGCCCCAGGCGCGGGAGGGTTTTCAGGAGGTGGGGGGGTTAAGATGCCGCTGACAGCTAGGGAAAGCTGAAGGGATTTAAAAGGCGAGAGGAGGGGAGCTGGACTTGGAGCTGCAAAGGCTCAAGAGGGGGAACTTCCATCTCCCCTCCCGTCCACCCTGCCCCACCCTGGGTCACCTGGCGGCGCGCGGGGTGGCGGGCCATCAGATTAGGATCTGAGAGGAGGAGATAACGAGTTTATTGCCCCCTGGACGGGGCTGCTGGAGCCAGGGAAGGAGGAGGGCAGGCCGAGCAGGCCCGGCTGGGAGGCTGAATGGGGCTGGGTGTTTTGTGTTTGTTTTAACCTGGGGAGATAGACACAGTCAGGCAGGGTCTTCATGAAAGAGCACCCCAGCAGGGCGGTAAAAGATGCAGGCAGCATGGTTAGAATACCAGTAAAATCACCCCACCAGCAACTGCAGCAGCCCATCCGTCACAGCCTTGACAACGGATATTTGCATATACTTGTTTGCTCACAGGCAAACAGGCTCAGACGGTCTAATCAACACAGTGAAAGCATTCTTTATTCTTCTTTTGCACAGTGGGTTTAAAAAAAAAGAAGCTGAAATTTCAGCTAAGTGATGCTGCTAATTACACCAGTTCAACCACCGGTCCAATTCATGCGTTGAATAACATCTCAGGTCCTGAATAGAACTCCATTCCTCCATTGATCTGCAGCATTTACTTTCATGTCATCTCCTGAGTTATTGGAAATGGGATAAGGCCAATCCTATTACAAGCGAACACAGAATAACGTAAGAAATCTATACGTATTTCACTGCGCCGTAATCTTCGGTCACTGGATTCTGCACACGTATTGGGAGCCCGTATTAGCTTTGCGTGTCTGGCCCCGACGCTGCAGGAGAGATAAGGCGAGCGGATATGAGAAATATGAAAAATAGCTCTGTGATAGGATGATCAGTGAGAATGAGCAATACGGAGGCCGCGGTGACAAATGGGACAGGGCGTCACGGAGGAGAGCGATGCAAAAAACGGCATTAGAGCCAAGGACACAGTGATTTTCCGAGAGGAGTGGAGGTACTTTGTTAGAACGAACAGGTCAATAAGAAATTCATAATATCAGTCATTTAGTTATTTTCTTTCCTTTCACATAATTCAGTTTGAAGGTATTTGGGGAAATCCTATTAACAACAAAGCAGAGGCAAAAATGCTGCAATTTCACTTCCAGAGAATGAGAAATTTAGTGCTTTTCATGCTACAAACACAACCTTCAAAGCATTTTCCAGGAGTTTGTATGGCAGAGCCCAACACAAGGTACTGCATAATTGTAAGACAGAAGGGAAACGGTACATTTACAAACATTTTTGAAGGAAAAAAAAATCCCTTGCAACCAATTGATACTAGAAGTCACACGATTTGTGGAAACCAGTCTGCGTATACGTTTGTGTAATTTAATCCCAGTACAAATCCAGCAGCTCTGAAGGCCTCAAAGGTTTGCTAAGTTGTTTTCACACCTGACTGAAATTGTAACGTTTGTTCCTTTTTCAGCTGCTTTCACACTGTACTGAGTTAGCTGATCCAAACCCTTAGAAACCTGTCCCACCCCCTCACCTGCGGTGGCGCTGCACCAGGAATCACTGAAGAAGACGACATGAAAACCAACAAAGAAGACACGAACGCAACTTCCTTCTTCACGAAATGTAAAGAAAAATGAAGTAGCATCAGCCTTTAGAGGTTGGTCTGTGGCAAAACACCACAACACATTCCTTCCTCTAGCGTTAGACTCTCGCGTTTGTTTTGGTTGTTACCCGGAATGCACTGTGCTATAGATTGTTTCCTGCTTCTGGAGCAGTCTCTGGTCTGCATGCATCCACATATGCACCTGAATTTACTTCAAATGAGCTGAAATCTAGGATTTTAGGAGGATCAGAGTTAACTTTTCTCAGCATCAGCGTTCGACTGCACATTCACACCAAACCAAACGTTCCGGACTTTCTAGGCAAACGAATAAGAGTTCGATTAAAGCGGACTAAACATGACTTTTGTGAATGAACCTTTACAGAACATTAGTGAACAACCAGCATCATGAAGACTGACGGAAACAGCAAACAGGTCATAATGAGGCGTGTCTTTTCTCCACCATGAACAACATTACAAAACGCAGTTGAATGCACACAAAAAAGTGGCAAAAAGCTTAAAACTGGAAAGTGATGAAGCCTTATTAAAAATCTAGACCTAAAGCAAGGTTCTACCAAAGCTTTTAAATTGTTTCTGATAGAAACTTTCCTTCCAATCTAACTGAGCTTGAGCTACCTAGGAGAGGAAGGGCAGAACTTCCTGTCTGTGGATGTTCACAGCTGGTACAGACCAAGACTTTTGCAGCTAGGGTTGCAATAAAGATGGCTCTACAAAGTATTGTGTCACTGAGGCTGACACAATACAATTGAAAGCCACACTTTTAAAATTTACTTTTGAAAAAAAAAAACCGAACCATTTTTCCACTTCCTTTTGTTTCACAAGTATGCACCACTTGGTTGGTGCATCTTCTACAACCTTCAATAACACTGAGGTTTGTGGTTTCAACATGACAAAATGTGAAAATGTTCAGGGGGTATGAATGCTTTTGCAAGAGTCTGTGTACCTTTATTAGCACAATGAACTGATAGTAGGTGATTAGAACATGCCACACAATGGAGTGATCTGGCAAACAATCCAACAAGACAATTGAAAACGGACAGACATCCGCCACGTTAATAAACGGGATGAATGGCAACGGCTATCCTCAACCCTCATACACTCGTTTGCACACTCAGAGGGATTTTGGGGGCCCTGCCGAGCGGCACGTGAGCAGCCCTCTGTCAGCTGTGTTTGCGTTGGGGTAGGCGAGGGGCGCCCCGCACCTTGGAAAGAAAGTAGCGACCCAGCGGCAAAGGGAGAGAGGAGGGGTTGCCCTGTGGAAAGGCCAAGGCCCGAAGAAGAGAGAACAGAGGAGCCGCAAAACAGCTTTCCTCCAAAAAGAGAGAGACCACACACACAGAGAGAGAGAGAGGGAAAAGATGAGGAGGGGGCTGCTGGAACAATGCCCCTTCAGCTGCAGGTGCAATGGCTATAAGGCGGCGTGTGTGTGAGTGTGTGCGTAGACACCACTTTCTTTTTTGTGTTAATTAAGCTGATCTGTTGTCTTTTCTCTGCTGCAAGTTCAACTCACAGCTGATTAACATGTGGCCTTTCGGAGCTCCTGTGTGTGCAGAGAGTGTGTGCAGACACACAGAACGAGCCCCGGGTAAACGACACAGGCGCGGGGTGTGTAGACAGAGAGCGCTAACTCGATTTGCACTTGTATGGAGCGCAGTGCAATGGTTAACACATCTGAATACAGGCTTTATGCGCAGCATGTCATACAATTGGAAGTGCACAGAGGCGTCACCCAGCCACTAGATTAAATAGCATACTCAGAGGATTAGAGGATTTTTACCTAAGAACAGCGATGCGGCGCATAAAGCCCGCATTCAGCTCACCTACAGTAATTACTGCCACAGTGTTATGTTCCTATTATGAAACTCTATCGGCTCTCCTCATGCACTTCAAAAGCCAGAACAGGAGACACTACTGTGATCGCGCCAGGTTAAACAAAGAGAGAACTTTAATATTGTTGAGTTTGACAAGAAAACATTTTGGGCGACTGAGCCTAAATCAGGCCTGGCGAGTTGACGCCGCGACAGCCGCCCCCATGGTGGGCCATCCTGATATTCAGACCCCCACCAGACTCCAAGAGCCTGTTTGGACAACTGGTTCCTATCCTAAAACTCACACAGAGTATCGCAGCCCCAGGCCAGGCCGGGGCCAGGCCGGGGCCAGGCCGGGGCCGGGCCTCGGCAGAGATGTGCCATCGCGCCGCCCGCCAGCTTCAGACACCGTCCTCGCTTGTGCAGAGCGGACAGGAAAACGCGTTGCGAGAAAAACCCTCGGGCCATCAACGGAGGAATGAGGCACAGAAACATGTGTAAGGCCTCAAAGAAGACACTAAACTTCACAGAGGAGCGTGTCTCACCCCCCCCCCCGCCCCCACCATCATCCTACACCTTGGCCCGTCCCTTTCATAGGAGATTACAGGGAGAGCGAGGAGCAGAGGGTAAAGATGGGGAACTGCGATACGGAAAGTGAGCGAGCGAGGATGTCGAAGGCAGAAACAAGGAGATTTTGCTCTCCACTCTTCTCTGCAGATATTACTGCTTAATTAAAAGGGCAGCATGTGCTAAGTATTATTCCAGCTGAGATCTCTATCTCAGGCCTATGTAATAAGATCTTCGGCGGGCTTACAGCTAAATTTTCGAGCAAATTTCCTTCCTATTCTTTCCCCTTATTTTGCCTTTTTGCTCTGTTTTCTGCTGTCACTGCAGTCCTTTTTGCTCGCTCGCAGGAGCGCAGGGGGCGTGCGCGATTGCATGTGCAGAGCGTGACTGTTTTGCATGTTAATTAATGTAATATTTTGTACACCTCTCGGGAGCTTGTAAGTGTTCTCTTGAATGTGTTCCAATTAAGAAACGTCCCCTCGGGCGCAAATGTCTTTGGACACACTGAAATTGTTCCCCGTGTTTTTTTGGGGTTTTTTTGTTCGCGTTTTTTTTTTTTCGGGAGAGTGTGACGTACGTGAAGGAAATGCAAAGTTTTACGTAGACGGTGTGGGGGGGAAATGTGCTCGTTGTTGTGTGCAGCCTCGGCTCGCTGAGCCGCCTCGTTCTCCTTAACTGTCAGTCTCAAAGCCGTTCCCGCTCGTCTCCATCTGCTCGCCGTGGATCCCGATGATGATTCACGTCTGCCGCTAATGCCGCAAATCCAGAGATGGTGCCTGGCTCAGGTGTCAGGCTGTCGTCTTTTAAAAGCAGCAATCTCCAAGCCCTTAACAGTGAGACTGCATCTTAAAAGTAATTTGAAAAAAAAGTAAAAAATACGTTCAGAATTAAATGAAATATACATCTGGAATTCACTCAGAAGTCGTGTGTAATTTCTGAGGAAGAACGTGCTCCAGGTTTATGTCCACTAGGATCTGAGCGTGACTGCCAAGTCATTCATGTATCATGGCTACTGGAGACCGGGGAGGGGGTGACCATCAGTCCCTTTTTGCATTTTTTCCAAAAGAGTGGCTTTGGACTCACATTCAATCATCTGGTAAATTAGTTTAATCCTGCAGCAAATCTGTCGCTCTCCTGGGACGTTTCCAGAGGTGTCAACCAGAGATAAGGACTGTGTGACAATAAAGCCACTAAAACCCACCAGGAGTGGGGGGCGGGGGGGCGTAAACAGGGGGGCACAGGTTTTAACTCCTCCATATATTCAATGCTATTTGATTTACGAGAGCAGGAAGAAGCACTGCAGTTTACTGTGGTTCATAGGAAGCAAAATGACGACAAGCGATGATGTAAAGAATGCAAGACGAGGAGAGAAGAGCCATCTGTGGCAAAATTACATGATGTGGCGTAAGAGAGAGAGGCGCGCCGTGAATCAGGCGCAATCGTTTCTCAAGAAAAATACAAAGTTACTCTTATTTTAAAAGCGAAAGAACCCTCAGCTCATACTACTCCAAATATTACGTAACCTATAAACTAATGTCAATCAATTGTGAAACAAAAAAAGTTGGAAATTTTAAAGCAGAGCCACCGACCAGTGGCACAGACCAGAAATTTGTCCAAACCGCCTAATTTTTCATTCTCGAATGCGAGGGAATAGTGTAACAGTCTCGTTTCAGCCAGCTGACCAATAGTGTGCAGCTACAGGTCGGGGGGAGAAGGAGCTCTGTGTCACTTTCGAGCTTCGTAAAGTCAGATAAAAACAACTCTACTCTGGAGGAACGATGAGAAAAAAAAAAGTTCTGAAACCGAAACTTTTAAAAATCTTGGTGCAACTTGAAACTCTAAAACACACCAGTGTCTCTGTGTCTCTAGTTCATCTATTTTCTAGCAGTCAATTTCTGCTCCAATGTCCATTTGGAAAAATGATACCATTAAAAACAGTAACAGTAGTGTGAAGTAACAGAACTGATCACGTTCCATTTATCACATTTATTGCTCTTGTTCTCCTCTAGATATCTTTTTTTTTGTTTCATCTCAAAGATACTCCGCAAGTGCCTATTAAAGCCCGACCACCCAGAGCAGCTGGATCAGTGTTATCCAGAGGTTCATTAAAGGCATAAACAAGCAAACAGGAATAGAGACGGGCAGATGAGCACACATGGCCCAATGACAGGAATCACCACACAGCAGTAGACTGTATGTCTCTGTTTACTCTCACACACAAGCCCGTGTGGATCACTTCTGCCCTCTATTGACTGTGAAGAGGACTGCGGCTGATGAGGCGAAGAGTTGCTGCTTGCACTTAACTAAGACGCTGGAATAAAATTTCAATGGTTGCATGTGCAGAAAGTGCTACAGTGCGGAGCAGGAAAAGGGAAAGGGAAAGGTTGCCAGATTGATTTATGGCATTAACACATATCACTGGAACTCATTTTATTTTTATGCAAGTGACAATCTTACCCAAAATAAGAACAAAGAGCAAACCTTCTAATCTTGAGACGAGGACTTCCCACATGAAAATATATTAAAACATCTACAAAAATTCCAGTAAATATAATTTTTAACTATACATAAAATGTGTAGGAAATCAAAACAAACAGCACTATTTCATCTTTTAGAAGAAAAAAAAAATCTAATCTGATTAAGTGTTTTTCACAACTCTGTTCGTAAGTAAAGAAACCATGAATGTTTTCGACTGAAGTGTTTTTAGATCAATAAAAGTTCCCAGGTGCGAGTTAACTCTCCGAACGCCTAGAAGTTTCCGAAAGCAAAACGAAACAACGGGAAAAGTGAGCTGAAAGTTAATGCGCAGCAGAGTGGCGGTGCAGCAAGTGGGAGACAGAGGAAACAAAATTTGCAAAAGAGGAAAGAAACTTCAAAAATTCTCTTTGAGGGAAAATAAGATCACAGGCCGCAATTATATAATTCTAGTCAAGCGATGGCGACGATAGGCGAGCAGGAATGCACGAACATGCGCACACATAAATGCAGCCCAGTGGGAGAATAGCCTTTCTGCCTGCATTTCTAAATGTTGAAAACTTATGGGGGTCACACGAGGGTCAGGTACAGGATGAGTATATGTGTGTGTGTGCTGGGGTATGAAGAGTGGGCCCCCGATAAAAGCACTTCTTCTAATTTCCTCCTTTTTCTTCCTTTGTGTCCATTTGGTCCCACTCTTTCTAGTTATGATGAAAGTCAAAAAGTCAAACGTTTCCAAGTGCCCTGATGCCAAGAGCAGATTGGAGAGGGGAGCAGGACTTGTGAAGTGTGTTGTTGCGTCCAGCGCTGTGCTCGTGTGCTTTTTTTTTTTTTTTGCATGATTGTGGCAGTGCGCTACGCTCTCTTAGGGCTTTGAGAACAATCAGCAGCAATGTGGTGCGCTGCTTCCAGATGAGCAGAGAAAACAAACCGGGCGTTTGTGCTGTGGTTCGGCGCAGCACATCCCCAACTAACTTCCTCTGTTTGCGAAAAAACATTCACAATGAAGTGAAAGAAACAAGTCGAAGCCCTTGTTATGCGTCCCCCTCCACCCCCCACCCCCACCCCCCACACACACACACCCCAGCACGTATATACTGTAATTACACGGAGCCACGCACACACATGCAGACTGGTTGTGGGGCCAAGGGGTCTGTTGCGAGGTTCCCAGGGAGCCTCAGCAGTCTGATGGAGGCACTTTGTCTGAAGCCGGTGCAGACTGCAGCAGACTCCAGAGGAGATGCTATCAGCTGCTAGCTATGCTACGGCCGGGAGGAGAGAGGGAGGGAGAGAGTCGGAGAAAATGAAGGCGCACAATAACAGAAGGTACAAAATTCGGCTTCTAAAATCAGGTTATAAAAATAGGTAATTTAAACACAGAAAAAAAAGAGACTCTGATTGGCCACAATTGGCCTGAGTTGTGTTCGCCACATTACCATGGCTGCTCAACAGGGTTGTTTGGATTTCTTTTTTTTTTTTTGTCCCTAGTGAGGTTCTTTGGAATTATAGCTTCCTGTCATTGAGTTTACTGCAAAGTGAAGAAAGTACTCAGGGAAAGCTAATAGGTAGTTACACTCGTTTAGCTAGTTTTAGCTGATTTTTGCAGTTTAAAACACATCAAACTCAAAAAGTTGATATCAATGGAATAGAAAGCAAAAACAAACAAATCAGAGCCTGAAATTTAATTTTAAAAAACTTTTTAATTGCCTCTGTACCTTCCTAGTTGTCACTCTCGGTGCCCTCTCTTGTCTCTTTACCCGTTTGGCTTTCTTATCTCTTCCACTTAACAACACAGAGGTTAATGGAAGAAAACATTTGTAACCATGGAAAACTATTCAGGAAGAAATGGTACTACATATGAAATTAAATATAGGCGTTGTCACATTCCCACTTTGGTTTCAACATTAATTACTGTTCTTTTTAATGTACTTCCATGTTGGTTATCATAGTGGCTCTCTCTCTTGTCTTTTGCTTTCCATTTACTGTTCTGTTCCTCCTCAGCTACATTTCTCTCCATAGTAACAACTTTGTTGAAATAAATTGCTCACGTGACCTCTATGCTGGGCTGGCATCAGAGATAATCTAAACTATTTACATTGCTATAATTCGTTCCCTCTTTCTGCGACTCTTTGGGTTGCATCAGTGATCCTCCTGGTGCCTCCTTCTTCTCTTTTGCCTCCATCTCTTCTTTCCTATATTTCCAGAATACATATTTTTAGCATTAAATTAGCCAGTTTTAGAAGCGTTTTTATTTCGTAGTCACACTGCATCCGTATGTGTCTTCAGTAGTCTTAAATACCACACTGAATCTACCTCAAGTTTTCCTTTCACCGCCGCCGTTTGAGAAACATCATCTGACTGTCGGCTCAAAGTTGAAAGTTTGCGGCATTGACTAGTAAAAGCCATAGAATCTGGAGCGGATAACTTCATCATAGTTGTTTAAGGCAGGGATATATTCTGAAACAGCTACTCTAACATTTATCTTCGGGCTGCTCGGTAGCATTTCTGCTACTGGCACTACCTGTTGTTGAATCTGAGGATTTGGGTCATCACTGACATGTGTATTTTGAGAGAGGCTCTCCTTCAGCTATCATTAATTTAAATCTATGTTTTAATGAGCGCTAGATGTTTCAGTTAGCTTACAGTTATAAGTGTTGAATTCAACAACCACGGCTGGATTTATAAGAATAAGGGTCTCTGGGCTACAGCCAGTTTTAGTGTACAATACTCCCCCAATTCTTGTTTGGGAGAAGCTCTCCAGTATGTTTCTCTATTAATACAACACAGGTGTAGCAGAATAGAAAAGAGAGCGTCTACAGATTCCATACAGAACTTGCGCATCACGTAGTCCCTATAGCTCAGTTTGTCTTTTTACATTCACTCCTCCTAATGTAAGCAACCCACACCCACTGCAAAACAAAGAGACCCACGTTTTCAGGCAGACCAGATTTCACTAGCTCATCAGCTGAGCTTTCACATCTGTCCAATTAAAGCGGACGATCCAAGACACTGAACTCTGCTCCATTTCAGAAGGAACAAGCAAATCTGGAGTGAAAGTGCAATAAATGTCTACATTTTCACCAGAAACAGTTTGTAGGTTTTTATTGTTTCCTCAATAAAAACCTACAAAGCAACATGTTACCGTACTTGAGTTACTTCGGCTGATGCTACTAGATTTACTCTCCCGCCTTCTCCCACTGTAAACTAGAAACAACCAATCAGAGCCAGGAGGCGGTGCTCAGTGCTGTCAATCACTCTTCTGCAGCCGGCAACAGAGGCAGTGGGAGGAGTTCAAACTTCTCACAGATTAGCTGCAGTGTAATAATATGTTACACTGCAGCTTTAAGCACGGATGAACAATCAGCAAAGTCACAAAAGTCTTTAGGAAGGTCTATGTTGTGTGGCTGTCCAAACTAGTTTAACAAATGGCTTAAGTTCAAGAACCTAACATCTTTCCCCCGTAACAAATCTGTGCACATTACACACAAAAAGCTTCAGAAAGCAGTGAGAGTGAACGCCTGAGGCAAGCGTTGGCAGGCAGAGTGATGTATAGTGAAGCTGTAGAGGGGTCAGGCCCGAGACAGACAAAAGTTCAACAAGGAGCAAGACCTCTCTAGGTGTGGCCTCCTTGCTCCTGTAATCACTTTCTCCTGCTTTCTTTTTTATCTTACAACAACCCCCCCATTGCAGGTCCAAAATCATAAGGAATTTGCAGCACGTCTTTCACAATGACGACAGAAAAAGGTGCTGAGCAATGATATGAACCACAAAAAGTGGCTACAAGGATGAATGTTTTTCATTTCTTCTTGTTTTTTTTTCTTTTATCTCTGATTACAAAGGCGACGTGGCGTTGTGGATTGGCTGGGGCGAGCTGACGTCGCAGGAGACAGATCTAATGTGTGCTGTCTGCTGCATGGCGACTCCTTCGTTAGAGCGTGAGGGTGAAGGGGAGGATGACAAGGGGTAGGCATGAGGGACTCGCACCGTGACCCAAGGATTTCCATGGCCTCTGTCAGCGGAAAATTAGATTACAACAGTCGGACCGAGGAGGGGGCGTCAAGAAGTCTAAATATGGAGGGCCCAGTATGTCTATAATCACTTTATACAAGTTAAATGAACTAAGAGACTTATCTCCTCCTCGCTGTCCAGATTGCCTATGTTGTGTCAAGCAAATGCGCGGCGCTTGACTCTCTGTGGCGTAACCATGCGAGGATGCCGAACAGCGAAGCATAAATATTAGCGATATGTCCAGACGGACGGCTTTGACGCGGGATCAAACTATATGCACCAATTTAGCTGGTGCCATTCAAAATGAAGCGTCCTAGGAAACAAGCATAAATACGATAAGCAGCATGTCTGCTCGGATTATACCAGTAAGCATAATGAAATTAATAACCCAAGGTGGAAAATTGATTTTGTGTTTTATTTTTTTCCTTTTCTGAAATCTCAAGAACACAAAATGTATTTCTTTTCCTCCGGTCAAATGATTGAATACAACAAGCTTTGGGCCTGGTTACGAAATGATGGATTATCAGCAACATTTCAATGAGGAGCTGTTACCAGGAAGAACATTTAAGGACAGAAGGCGACAAAAGAAAAACGAGAAGGACAAAGTCTGGAGGACAGGGGACAGCAGCTGAGGATGAACGGCGATGTATGGAAAAAAAAACAAAAAAACAAAAGCAGAGACGGGGTGACAGAGACATAGCAGAAAACTAAAGTACGTGTAACATGACACAAATGGACAAAAAGTATTTAGCTAATGATTTATTATTAAGCAGTGCAGGCTGCCTTCGCCTGCCCAATCCTTGAGCCCAGCCCTGGTCCCATTGTAGGGAGATGGAGAGCCAGATAAGCGGGCTGTAATGGTAGTCAGATGGCAGGTGGGCCGGCTGAATCCGGGGTTAATCACTGCTAAGTGCTGTGGAGAGGGGAGGACAGGGAGCCTGACTGAAAACACTGTATCCTACGGGTGGCGGCGGCGGTGTGTTTGGCGATAGGTAAGTCAGCCCAGGTAACTCAGCCCAACAGCTCACAGAGACAGCTGGACCCTCTGTGCCGGGCGGATAATGGTGTTAACTCAGAAGAGTCGCCACAATGATGAGTTACATCAACACAGTCCCCTCCTTCTCGCTGCCCAGCCTGCACTTTCAAACCATGTTAGGCTCTTTTGTACGAGCTCCATCCTGCCTTATTGCTCGGAGCGTTTCCGAGTAACGCAAGTGATTTAATCTGTCTGAGAGGAAGAGGAGAGCGCTGAATAATGCGACAGGGAGGCCCAGGGACCCCAACATGGCACCCTTCTAGAGTCAAATACAAAGTTTGGGACTGGTTTCCAACTATCCTCTCACCCAGAGACCGCAGTTTATCATCAAGAACTATCGAAGACTACATTTTTAGTCAAATGTTCAAAATAATAGGAAAAGACCAAAATTAGAGTAACTTTTTTCTCAGCATCACTGAAAATCTGTGACTTTGTTGCAATGAGTCATAGGAATAGTTTGCCAAATAAAATTATCATATGTTCTAGTTATAGAATGTTTGTGTATTTTGCAAAACTGCAGATGTTAAATAAGCAGATTGTACTCATCATTGATGAAGTCGTCTATTGGTTTGTACTTTGATTGGTTTGCTTGGTTTTGGTGAGAATGAAACCAATGAGCCGTCCGTCTTCTAACATTCTTGTCCCTAGTGGGGTTCGTAGGGGTGCTGGTGCCTTTCTCCAGCGAGAGGCGGGGTTCACCCTGGACAGGTGGCCAGTCTGTCGCAGCAATGAATTATCAGACATGTATGCAATTAATTATTATACTGGCTTTTCATTATCTGTTAAATCAGACTTGATTACATCAAATTGCCCAGGTGCTGCAAACTGGAAATTGATTTCTTCTTGTTATTACCTGTGTACCATGAGCCCCTCCCACTACAAGAATAATGAAATGCATCATTTCATGATACGATGATATATGCTGTAAATAAATGAACAGAATATATAAATTTAAAAAACTGTATGAACACAGTAAAAATCCTTCATATTAACTATAATAAAATGGGGATTGAGTAAAGATATGGCTCACCAACCATTTTTTTGAGTTGCTCAAAATATTGAAGTGGATCATATTACAATATTTGATTTTTTTTTTATCAAGGCGCTGATTTACTGCAATGCTGTAGACTGTTAAATTATTTATTCATTTTTTTATAACTTTATGAGAACATTAAAAATCCTTTCTGTGATCAATGATTTGTCATTTTTATTGGGAACGGCGTTGTACCCGAGAGAATGGTGCTACACAGCTCTGCAGTTACAAGAGTTTGAACTAAACGATTACAGATTTGACATTTTAAATCATCTTCCACACATTGTTTCACTTCCTCAGACTCAATTTCCTTTTACAAATACCTCGATGGTTCAAAAACTATCTTTAAGGGGTCTTCTCTCAGTAATAACATTAGAAGAAGAGTGTTATTGTAGGTGTGACCTGGCAGGGCTTATGTCTTGTGCGTTCATTAATTTATCAACATTCAAGCTTAACCTCTATGAATTCTAGTCACTAAATGGTTTCTTGTGGTACCGACTTGATAGGATTAACTATAAGAGTAAATTTAGATCCCATCAAATCAGCTGATTCGCCAGCCAGACTCAAAAAGCACCAGTCAAATAGTTTAATATTTACTTTTCATCACACTCAAATTAACAACGCTACAACACAAACTCACAAAAGTAGAAACTTTATAGGCAATTTGCAGTAAGGATTTTAACTTAAATTTCCACCAATCGGTGATGGTCTTTATACTGACGCCTGACTTCAAACAGGCTGTCTTGACACACCGTGAAATGCAACCCAAAGTGCATCTGAGCAGCAGATGACATAGTCATAATACAAAGTAATCTGATCAATTACAAATTCCACTGTGTGCTTTCTGTTCTTACGTCCTTCTCAGCATCAGACCCTTCTCGTCCCCCAAATGTCAGGCAAATCAAAACAAAACACCAGGAAGGAAACACAAGCGTACTGAGCAGCGACTGCTGATGGGCTGTTTCTGCTGGAGCCTGCCGTCTGCGCAGAGGTGGGCTTTCTTCAGCCCTTTAACACGAAACAGGTTGCAACTCGGACTCGCTACGGAGAGCTCACCTAAGGCTTCGGTGCGTGAGCTGTGATAGAGACGCACTGCGGCTTTATCACAGCTCATTTTCAGGATGATTAAGTATCATATAACTTCGAGAGGAAGGAACATTAAATCAGTGTATTAACAGAATTATTCAAAATAAAATATAAAAGCTTGGTTTGCATTTGTAAACAGTTTCCTATAAACTACTAATGTTGAGTCCAGTGCAAGCAACTAACTTACTTAGTACAAATAGTTATGTATGAGTGATTTAATCTTTTCTCAAACTGGGTGAACAAACGGCGTCACAAAGACCAAGGAACGTAGTCGACAGCTCAACATGCAGAAATGTTTAAAGCAGATTTGGGTTATCAAACATTATCAGAGTACAGCTCAATCGAGCATCTGAAAATGGAAAGAGCGTGATGCAAATGCAAACATACGACGGGTCGTGAGAGGAGAGCGCTTGTCAGAGAAGCAGCCAAGAGGCCAATGGTCACCCTGGAGAAGCAGGAGACACTCGCTGCTCAGGAGCCTCCACGAAAAGGCTGCAAACGAGCAGAAAAGTAGAAAAAACAGAGGCCATACAAATTCCTGTTTGCAGTTTTCGCAGAGCCATTTAGGGGACAAAGCAAAGATGTGGAAAAAGACGCTCTTGTCAGAGGAGACCGATTCCAAGCTTTTTTTTAAGCATATTTATGTTATAGTTAAGTCAAAATCTGACATGAAAACTGATGTTTAAAGACACTCTGTCCATTCTGGTTGAGCTTGAGCAAAAAAAAAAAAAAAAAATTGCCTCTAGATGTAAAAAGTTGGTAACAGAACTAAAAACGTAATTGCATCAAGAGATGGTTCTACAAACTGCTGACTCAACAGGACTGAGCACAAATAAATGCCCCACTTTTCACTTCCCAACTGTGCACATATCAACAGAGTTTTGCTGTGTTGTTTTTACAGTGCTACGTAAAAACAACACAGCAATCTGCACCGACTATCATCTCCTAAAGGCACTTTTGTGTTTTTTAAGAGCAAAGTTGAGTCCTCGCCTCCTCATATAAACTGGAGTTGTTGTAAACAACGGATGAAGTTGTCTTGTTTTAGAAGAAGAAGAAGAAGAAAAGAGGAGAGAGGTCAAGTTGAACAGAGAGTCTTAGTTAAATCATCCGCTCGCAGTAAACAGTTGAGAGGAACATCTATCAGCTGGGCACGTGCCGCTGACAGTATAATAATAAGGTAGCCGGAGCTGGAGCGTGCGCTGCAAACAGATAAAGAGGGCCCTCCAGAGAAAGAGCGAGAGCAGAAAGGGAGGGAAAAGAGCCGACGGAGAAAAAACAGCTCATCGCCTTTTCCATCAGCGGCGGCGGCGGACGGCGCTGGTGTGAGTGCGCGCTCGGTTCATAATCACAAGGTTACTGTTCATTGTTCAACGCGACCCGCTGGACATGAGTGACAAGGTGGGCAGCAGAGGTCCGAGCTACTGTGCCGATAATTACCTCATGACGACAAAGCTGACTTTGATGTCCACTCTCCCCACTGTAATGCCTTAATGACCTTAGAGCTGGTATTCCTGCAAGTCGGGGCGGGGGCGATATATTTGTGCAAAGAAGAAGAAGAAGAAAAAAAACCGAACGAACGACGCCTACACACACATAACAAGCGTACACACTGGTCCCTGAACAGGAGCACACACACACACACACACCCCCCCCCCACACACACACACACACACACACACACCCACACACACAGCTCCAGCCGCCAGTGGGCTTGATGTCAATCAAGAGGGTGTCTAATTAAAAGTAACAGGAGGAAGCTGCTGGGGACAGCAATCGCTATCGGACTCCCATTTTCATATGAATGGCCTTTTTTAATTAAACTCAACAGCTAATAAGCCTCAGCATCCAGAACATGTAGCAGTTTAACAGACAAAGAGCCACAAACACACACACACACACACACACACGCAGACAGTGAGAAGCAAGAGGAAGGAGAGGTAAAGACAGTAGGATGAATAATGAAGAGTCAGAAGCAGAGTGATGCATTGCCTTTGAACCTGATGGCTCCGCTTTGTTGGCGGAGGCGCTTTGCCAGAAGCTATTGTTGTCAACAAAGTTTATTTAGCACTGATGGTATTAAAGAACACAGTCAAACAGAATTTGCCTTTGCCATTAGTCAGAAAGAAATGAAAGAGGGGGTGAAAAGAAAGAGCGTATCTCTTCCTTAGATGAAAAGGGGAGTCTACAAACAATTTGGACACGTGTGTGTTAGTTATTCTGTCCCAAAGCTGAAGGCTAATTAGAAAATATATTTGAGCGCCGGTGAATGGATCAAACATGAAACAACATTTAGAGCAAAGCAGCTGTCTTTATTAAAGGCAACAAAGGCACACAAAAATAAAAAATACAATACTTTACCAACTGAGTTATCGTAAAATTAAATAGAATAATAACACATTCCAGCAGATTAAGCTATGAACACGTCTGATTTATCCACTAATTCATTCATTCTTTCTTGTAATTTGTAGATGTTGAACATTTCTCCTTGTCGCACTTTAATACTTTTGCAGTTTTAACCGTTTTGTAGGTGAATCTGTCAGGTGAAAAAAAAAAAAAAAAAAGACAGAATGGGGACGCTTTGTTCTTACTTTGACAACCAACACTTTAAAATATATTTGTTACAGTTTGTGTAATGTAGGGAAATATGGCCTAGTGACCTATTTTCTCTAGTCAGTGTTCCTTATCTTTCCCATTTTAAAGGACCAGCAGCAAAGCAATCAGAACCAAACTACATGAAAATATGGTTGTAATTTTTTATATATTTTTAAAACTTTATACAACTAAATTTAAAAGCAATGAGAGAGTTGATGGCATAATTCTCCATATAATTAAGAAGAAATACCTGATTGATTCACAAGGGATGAGTAAATGGGTGTGAAATTATATACAAGAAAAGGGAAAAAAAATGTCAACACTTACACCCAGGTAGCTACATTCTCTTGTAAGCTTCTCCGGTTTTCCTCCAAGTGTAGCGATGGTCATCAAAGCAAAACATTTAAAACTTAGTTTGGTCAGACAATTCTCCAAAAGTCAAGATCTTTGCCCCCAAGTACATTTGTGAACTCTAATCTCTCTCTACTATTGGTTTTGGATTGATTCTGTTCATGTCGGTGCAGGACTTGTCTCACTGTGGACAGTGACACCTTCCTGCCATTTTCAATCATGAAGGACCAGCTTCTTTGCTATTTTTAATATAACATAGTAAAGAAGCTGAAATATTATGCGTTATATTTCACAGCAAAACATGTTGATCTCTGGAAACAGAAATGTTCTTTCCTGCATAAGTGGTAATATTATGTAGTTCCAATCAGCATGACTTATCCTGGAACTTATCATTATTATTATTATTATGTTATACTATATTAATTGACTCACAGATGCAGAAAACAATAAAAGGGTTTAAACAAAGGAAAGACAACAGATTTCATTTTCAGTCTCCTTTGTTGCTTATAGTTTTACTTAGTTTAAATATATTTAAAAAGGACTTTAAAATTATTTTTATCTTTGTCATTATTTATTTATTATATGTTCATTGTTGTCGGCGAGTAAAAACTATGTATTATCCGCATAAAGTAGTGCATATTACACTGCAATATGTTCATTACAATATATATGTTTTTAAAAACCGAACAGAAAGAAATAAGAACTTACCTGGATCAAAACCATTAGCACTACTTTATTCAGTGACCCAAATGCAATGCGGTGTGGTTGTGTGTGGTCCGGCCCGTTACTGCTGAGTTCGAACAATTACCAGCTTTATCGTTTGTTCATGAACAGAACTTAATTATCAACTCTATACCTACATGGAGTGAGCTACCCTATGTAGTATGTAAAAAAAGAAAAAAAGAATCTGCATGTCAACTCATAAAATTACATAGGAAGTGAGAGTTGGTGCAACAGATGAAAATAAACACACGATTCCCATATTGCCGAGATTTGTCTGTGGAGGAGATTAGAGTTTCATTCCGACAAAGACAACAAATCTCCATTTTCCCCAACCTTTTGTGGCAGATAAAGAGTCTCGGATCCCTTTTCCGTACTAAATCCCACATCAGCGCCTCGTTGGCTATAGAAACCACCCAGCAGGTTGTTTCTAAATGACTTAAAAGAGAGCAGATAGATAGCCGGCTCTGGCAATCTCAAAGCGGAGCTCTCCGTGCTGGCCGTGACGAGCGCTCGACTCACTAATTCTCCCGCTTCTTTACTTCCTCGGAAACTTTTAACATCGTGACCCCGAGAAACATTTGCAAACTATAACAATAAAATTAACATGTAATGAGCAAAATAATTGCACATCAAACGGTGCTCGATGGTGGAGCTCGAGCTGGGAAGAAAGGGACCAATTTACAGATTACATGGCTCACGACTACCGAAGTTCAAAACACGGAGAAATTGGTTTAGGAGTGAGGAGGGTGGAGGGGGGGGGGGAGAAAGGACCCTTCCAAAACGACTCAGAAGCATTCTTTAAACTTGTGTAATGGATACGCTGCGGGCAACTCCGCGAATTTACCATGCAAAGAATCTCCATTCTGCACGCAGCACTTCAAAGAGCGAAAGTAACTGAGTTTTAGGAAGCCAGTGGGCAAAGGGAGAGGAAATTCAGAGATTCACATTTGTCTCCCGGAGTGACAGAAATTCGAGGAGGGTAGGGGGGTTAGAATGAAAGATTTATCTGATGCGAGGCAGAGTATTAGTCAACATCACAGTGCTCCCTCAATTTTCGAAAACAGAGGAAAACCGGCAATCAGAGAGGAGGAATGCTAAGAAAGTCAAAAAAGACCAAACTGGGGCATTTTTTCATCCGCTCAGCTGTTGGGACGGAAAAACACGGGATAGAGGAGCAGAAGAGAGATAGCTGGGGTGACAACAGGCCAAGTTCCTGTGTTGTATTTCTCTCTGTTGGGCAGCGGTCTTTTATGTTGTCTTGGTACAGCAGCTAAATGAAAGCGGAAGATTACATAGAAGTGATAAAGTGCTGCCCTTTGCTATCAGATACACACAGTGTCAGAGATTACAGTGAGAAAACACCTAAAAACTGCAGATACACTCTGGACTCTGGTGGACAGCTGATATCACATCAACAAGCCAACAAGTAGGAATACATGGGACACAACACGCTGCCTCTTCTTTAGACCTAAAAGAAGCTTAAAGGTTCACTCACCTTTAAGCTTTTTGATATTTAGCCACGTTATCATCAAAAGCTTTAATAGCTACTTCATTAGGATCTTTGATTATAGAAGATAAAGCTGTCCATAATTGCGAAGTGAAAGGGAAAATTATATATCATTTTCAAGTTTATTCTCAGCATTAATACATTTGCTCTCTGACGGCCTGAGAGGTTTGAGAAAATCAGTGAACAGCATGACTAAGGAACACAGCAGACAGGTCAGGGGAAAACGTTAAGAAAAGCAAGATTAGGTTTAAAAAAAAAAATTAAAATTCCAAACTGCAAATATCTCAAAGTGCGCTTTTCAATCCACCATCATGTTGGCAGTGTTGTGCTGTGAGGATGCCTTTCTTTAAGCTAGTATAGCCAAGTTGATTAGCTTTGATGGGAAAACAGATGGAGCAAATAACACAGCGCGGTTTCCCCTCGTGTATTATAAGCCTGGCAGGCCACCAGGATCTACTTGCGCCCCCCACCAGGCTGACCATCCTTAGGGGGGTTTTTTATACGCCAGTAACAGTGATGACTGTGGGCTAAAGAGCCTTTTTTGGCACAATGGCAACAATGTAAACACACAGGAAGCTGGAGGTCAGGGGTCATTTTTTTATTCACCGGGACTCCCTTATTACAGTCTGTCTTTACCGGTCTGCACACTGACAGCAGAGAATAAAGTGAGAAGACGAAAATTTGGACATTGTAATTAGGATGAAACGACTTTAGTCCACAAAAGTTCTTATTTATCTTAACTGTGTTTTTTTTTTTTATGTTTGCCTGTTTTTAGACTTTATAGTTTTTGTTAAGGTATTGTTAATAATGTATTCCAGTAACACATAATTATGTAGTCATATTTAAAAATTTCTTGTGAACGTTAAAAAATTTTTTTTACCCCTATACCACAAGGCCTCGGGGTAAAACCCTGACACAGGACAATCCCAGAAGATAGAAACCATGATACAAGTTGAAGAAGACCTGAGATCAGGTCAGCAGAGTAAATAATATATAGCCTGAGCTACAACAGAACAGCTGAGGACAAAGCATATTTATGTATCAGATTGGTCCAGTTAAAGCTCCCACTTAAATCAAATTCAGCCTTACTTCAAATTAGATAAATACTGTCCAACTATAAGCTCACAAAAATTGCTGACTCATCAGAGCTGAATACAAATACAACCCACACTTTTCAAATCTTATTCGTAAAAACTTTAGGAAAACTTCTTCACAGTTGGGCACTACTTTGTGCTGGTTTATCACATGGAAGCACTGTAAATTATACAAAAATGAACAGATTGAAAATCTTATGGACGCCTCAGAAAGGCACTGCAGAGGGAATGAGGAATGTCAGAATGACCCCACTCTAAAAACTGTAGCTCAAATTGAACAGAAATGCTAGGCTCAAAGTGCACGAAAGAGCGACTTAAAATGGTTCAAATGCAGTGTTCCTGTTTGAAAGTTGCCCTTCCTAAAAAGAATGTCTCTCTCAATGTTTTGTGCTCCTTTCTCACATGGCCTCCTCTCTCAGTCCTCGCTCATTCTGCTTTTGCTGCAACCCCCACTCTCTCTTCCTCACAAGGCAGTCAACCTTCTCCTGTTCTGGAGTCTTATCTGATGGGCGCACTGCCACTGTTTGCATAAAACACTGTTTATAAGGGGTTGCATATGTTAAAACATTAAAACCCACATTACCGCATGCACACACTAACGTTGCAAAAAAAGTGCACACACTGACAAGTTGAGCTCCTCTGACCTTGGCTAAAAGCTGTGCAACTGACGTGTAGCGGATTTGTTTAAATAGGGCTTCTCCTTGTGTATGATCAAGGTAACAAAAATGGTTCGCTAAACACACACGGACGCGCTAAAATGGCCAAACAGCGTGATTTATTTTACTTTTGCTGTAATATTTTAATTCCAACAATATTCTGTAAAGATTATTTTTAATCTTAAACTGTTTTGACCTCCTTTCTTTTAAAAAAAACAGAGTAAGTACAGAATCTAACAATGATACAGTATTAAAAGTCATTAGAAAATTTAAAAATGTTAATTTTTTTTTTTAAATGTAGGATAAACGCTTTAGTTGAAATGGTAAGCTAGTTTTCCTAAAATGCTGAACTGAAACAAATACTTGCTATTAAAGGAAGTTCCGGAAATATTAGGAGAGAAAATAATCTTTAGAGAAAGACCCGACTGAATGGAGGAAGGCTGAAGCTACAGTAAAACAGACTCTCTGCCTGAACTGTTCAATAAGTTACAAAATTTGGGATTAATAAAGTAAATCTCATTGTAAATTAGTTTTAATTAAGTGTTTCAATTAACTGGAAAAGAGCAACACATGCATAACATAAACATATTTGTCCAGAACCTTTATATCAACTTTGTTATCAGCAGCCTCTACTATAACTAGCTAAAATGCTCTTTTAGCTATTAGCATATTGCTAATATTTTAGCCTTAGTTAAAAGGTCACTACTAATAGCACAAGTACAAACAGTAACTAACAGTATTTTCTATGCTACCAATAACTAAGGCACAAACTTAGCTAATAGGATGTTAACTAAAAAAAGCAACCATTATTAGCTAGGCTAAAGTTAGCTATAACTTGATGAACATGGTTTATCAGTAATTATTAGTTTTCAAGTTTTTCTTTAAGCATTCTGCATGCCAATTACTGTTCTTTCGGAGAAGTGGGGTTACTATCAGATCATGAACACAGATAGTAATTTGTGCCATTACATCCTCCTTGCTGCTGTGCACCTTTGTTTGAATATTAAAACATCAAATGTTCTCGTTGCGTTTGCTCTCCCATCTTTAGAAAGCAAAGTCAGCTGATAATCATTGCGCCAGCCGTCCACACAACATTAGTCTTTCCATTGGTCTTGCTTTATTTCCACCGTTCTGTCCTGTGAGCTGACCGTTATTGCACTCAATTAAAATTCCACCATTTGTTTTCTTTGAAAATTAGGTTACGTTTTCAAATTTTCACTAATTTACTTAACATGCGAAAACTTCAGAGTTGAACGACTCAAAGGTCTTGTTGTTTGTTTAACACACAACTTGAACTTTTCCTTTTTTTTTCCCCCACGTTAGCCCTTTTTTAACCCATCCATATATCCTTCTCTTATATATATATATATATATTTCAGTATCAATGTGCCATGCAGACTTTGGTGGTATACAGATGTTAACCTGCAGTGGTTATTGTGATCAGTGATGATAGGAGTACCACACCTACTTGGGAAAGCCTTTCTCCTTGCTTATTTCCCCAGTAAATGAAAGCCTGTTGTATCCAAACAGCCAATAGTTTGAATGTAGCGTTTCTTTGCTATGGCCTGTCACGCCAACCTGACTGTCACTGGGTGAAGGAAGTGAACAGCCAGGGAGTAAGGTTCCCAGGAAGTAGAGGAGTAACACTTGTGTATAGATTGGAAAGGGTGCTGTCAACAGAGCCGAGCCTTTTGCCCTGACACGTGACCTGACTACTTCCGGGTCATGTTGCGATAGCTTTCTTTAAGGTTACTCAGAGTGCCAGCAGTGTTTCACATGACCTCCAGCGCATAACATTCCTTGGCACAAATATCATGAAAAGCTTTTCCCCTTGCTATTTTTCTTCCAGAGAAACACTCAACACACACGCCATACTTGTTCGCACACAGTCTGCTCAAGTCAAATCTGATCATGTCAATCCCAGCACACAAAATGAGTAAGTCCTTCATGGCCGTTTGATGTGTGAACATTAAACTGGGACGGGGTTAGAGAGAGCGGTTAAGTCACGGGGGTTAATGGAGGCGATGGCAAGTGCAAGGATCTTAACTTCAAAACGTTCTTTCTTTGGGCACGCGTGACTCAAGATCATCATCATTAAAGATCAGGGTATGCAGCCATGAGCTCATTATGGACCAGTGATGGTGCTCATTTGTCATGTCCCCGAGTAGGAATATTTAGTTCCCCGAGAAAGATGTCAACTGGAAACTTCTTCTGTTTAAATCATTTTTATTAGGTTGAAGAAGAAAAGACGAAAAAAAAACAAAACAAGTCTTGTTATGCCTTAAATAACTACTCTGTGCACTCTCACCACAAACCTCAATAGATTTGTTTAACTGCTTCACACAAACATAGGATCGGACATTCCCATGGCAGCAACTCAGTGTGTGGAGCAGACGACTTGCTGAAGTTAAGACCGAGCTTTTAGGACGGGGAAGTCAGAAGATATAACTAACTTAATGCGACGTGGTTCTTTGTACCAGACAGGCTGATCTAACCGTTTTAGAAACTACTGATCTGCAAGGATTTCTTACAAATCACAAATAATGTTATTCGAAAGGTGATATGAGGTCACTGTATAGTTTTTTCCTGGTTCTTAAAAAAAAAAAAAAAAAAAAATCAACCTCCCCAAAGCGAGAGCGGGATGTAAAGTTTAAAGTCAGGCTAATGGAGAATTATCAAAGTTTCTGGCTCTCTCTCCCTCTCATTTGTACATCTAGTGTGAGAACATGGCATTTGAAGTCCCCCACGGCAGACAAAGACAGTGATATCTGCACTTTGTTCATTATGCTGCACAAGTGATTGTCCATTTTCCTATTTCTTGTCTTTTATTCATTTTAATTCATCCTCCATTTGATCCATTTCCCCGGACTGCTCTGCCCGGGCTCCAGGTCTCCTCTCTATCTCTTAATTCCCCTCTGACTGGTGGAGCTGAATGGCATCAAAGACATTTCAACTGCATCGGCCAAGTTTCAGGTTCTCCTGCGCGTCTGAAGTAAGAAAGTGCAATTCATCATGCGTCTGTGTGTTTAAAATTCCCAACATGTGAAGAGGCGAATCCAAACACACAACTTTTCCTTTCTCTATTGTTTTCCTTCCCCGGTTAGATAACCTGGTATTATTTGTTACAGTTGTTGACAGTATTCTGTCTTCCTGTCTCGGCACCTGTCGAGTCGGACTAAAATGGCTACTGATGGTTAGAAGAAAGGATGAGGCAAAGGTAATATGGCTTCAATTGTTAAAGTCTGCTTGAGAGACAGCCAAAAGAGACAGAGCCACCGAACTGGGCCAAGAGAGAGCTTCGTGAATGGTGTGCGTGTGTGTGTATTTAGGGGGTAGCATGGATGGAAGATGTCAACATTCTTTCTTCACGGTGCCCATCTCCATTTGCATAATTTCCATTCCCCACAAGCAACAAAGAAAAGAAGGAGATGCTCATACAAAAAGCAAAATTGACGAGCGAACAATGGTCTGAAGGGTCATTTCGCAAGGGCTAGGTTTTACAAATTTGCGGTTAAATACTTTGTCAGGCTAGTTTTTGGAAAGTGCAGGTTTTGCCAAAGCTCAGTCAAACTCTGGCTTTGTCTGATTTGACGAGCAGTGTGAGCCGAACTCAAGCCGTCCTCAAATATTCAAATACGAAATAAAAAGCAAACAATGCCCTTCATGTCACTTGTCGACAAGACGATGATGAACAGCGAGAGATAGAGGTGCAGTGGACGGTGGACTGGTCAGTGATTAATGTTCGTGCCTTTTAAACTTGAGTTTGAGATGCATAAATCACTGAGGACAACAACCTCCAAATCGCATCAGAAACAATAGACGGGAAGCCCACAGCTTCATGCTGAAGCTTTAAATCACAGTTGCATCTCGAACACAAAAAGTTTGTTTTACAAAATTATTTATACACACTGTCACTTTAAAACCACAAATCTCAATGTATTTTATGGGATTTTATTTCACAGAGCCATAATAATAAGGGGAAAAATATATATAAAGCTTTCCAAAAATTTTCTTTTACAAATTACAATCTGGGAAAGTGAGGCACACATTAATTTGTGCTAAATATCTCATGCTCAGTCAGAGAGCGTCTAAACTTTTATTCTGATGCCTTGTTGTATGTTTGTCAAAAATTGCAATTGTTCGCTCATCTCACCGTCTCCCATTCGGTCGATGAGTTTCCTACATGACTGGTGTCAAACCTGAATCAGGATTTTCTTCTGACTTCCAAATAAAGTCAGATTTGTAAAGTGTGTGACTAACACTTAACAGAGCAGCGATTATCTGCAGCTTCTTCAGAGTTCCCAGGAGTTTCTAAACTTATTTTCTAATTAACTCGGCCCAGGCCCGGCCTGACAGTTAGGTAGACGATGAGACTGTGCTAAAACTTGATCCTGTTTTAAACGTCTCTACACCTTCATCCCAAAAGCATTACTTGGTTTTCTTTGTTTACTGATGTTCTCTAAAAAGTTCCCAGTTTACAACTGGATTTCTGCTGAAATTAAATTGCCACCCAGATGGATCTCTGAAGCCAATTGGTTTTTACCTCGTTTTATTTAGGGGTATGGAATTAAAACTGTAATTTCTTAAGGTTAGTTTTATTTGCAAAAACAAAAAAAATTGAAGACAAGTATAATTTTACTTCAAATTCATAATAATGCAACATTTTGTTTTGATTTGTCCCAATGAACGTTAAAGTTTGTGTTTCTAATTTAACAAAATGGATAGTGGAAAATAAAATAGTCGTTTTATATTTTTGGAAGCTTAGAAAATAATCCAGTGGGAGAAAAACCTTACAGGTGTATGGAGTGAAAGTGGCAGACGTGAGGGCGAATAAGCGGGCGGGTAGGCAGGCAAAGATAGATGATGGATGGTGTTGATACAGGAGGAAGCAGCCTCGCTTTATCTAGGCAGCACAAGCCAGACCTGCTGGGGTGATGGGTGGGCTGTCAGGCTTTTGTTTATGGACCATCTCCCATCTCCTATATGTCCCAGAAAACCAAGATCACTCAAAACCACCAGCCAGCACCTTCCTATTTTTTGTTTCCATCATCTCCAGATGCATTTTTCCCCCCTCCAAAAATAGATTACAGTCTTCGCTTTATTTTAGATATACAGCAGACTACTCTGTAATATATTCTATTTAATAGTTGGCAAAAACTGAAAGAGAAATCTTAAATACACTGGGATCCTTTCTAAAATGAGACAAACACATTAAAGTCAATCCCTGAGTGAAGAGAGCTGGAGAAAAAGCAGCTCGGAGAAAAGGGGAAGAATTAAATCTAATCCAACCATATCCCCACGAGTTGCACGCTTCCAATTAACGACCGGTTGGTTTATCAGTTTCCAACGGGTGATTGCTGTTTTTAATCATTTTCTCTTTTTTCCACTCTATCAGTTCTTCCCACTCTTATCATCTAACCCCCCTCCTCTTGCAGTCTCACTTCCCACCCCATCTCTGCTCAGCACTTCCTCCTTTCCCCGTGAATCTCACGGAGCCGTTCTCTCACGCTGCGTCCCGCGCTGAAGGCCGCTCTGTCTATTAAAGGCGACTTTGATGTGTCAGTTTAAGTGTGCCTCTGGTTGTTCTTCCACCACTGACACAGCAACCGCTGTTCGGCGCACGCATGGATATCCAACAAATTCAACTGTGGAAAACTTACAAGACACATTTTCAAAAACACGCCAGGAATCAGCTGGCAACCAAAGTCAAGATAAAAATCTGAACTTTACCCATCCAGCGAAGGCAGCATCATTGTGCTGACGACAACACTCTGTGGTGCGGAGGTTGTTGCTAAGCGATAGAAACTCAACCCTAGCTACAGTAAGGTATTTAAAAATGAAGTCAGGGAAGCACCAAATGATCAGATCAAAATAAACAGTGGTTTAGTTAGGCCAGAGGAGAGCAAAAAAGAGCAAGACTTTCAGCAGACAAAAGGAAGGCTGAGCAGAGTACGACTAAGTTGCTTTACATTTGAGCTTCCAATCAGCCTGCTATTAAACATATCAGTAAAATATTGGACCTTTTAAAAATATCAGTGTCTCAGTCTAAGGACTACATTTAGAGATGACATTTTCAGTAATGCTATATTCCTATTAATACTAACTACAAACATAAAACATAAAAATTTTTTTTTTTAAATATTGCAAATATGTTGTTTCACGATATACACCTCTCTGCTTCTAATACAATCTTTTATGGGGGGTTTTTTTTACCATATAAATTGTGAAATACAATGTTGTTGAAATGTGCAATACAAATAAAGTTAACTCGACTTGAATATTAACGGCCGACCCCCCAAGTCACTTATCAGTCAAAATGGGTAGGAAAACAAACCTCGAAGAGAAATCAGAATTGGCTATTTCACCAGGAATCAGCAGGTCAGGTTCTTTACTTTTTTTTAAAGCAAATAGCATTTATCAGAAATTGTACAAAGACTCTGATACTCAAGAGTATCGAGAGTTTGAGTTCTTTGCTGAGGTAAAGCGACTTTCTTCAGGCCTTTTCTCACGACTCATTCAAAAACTCAACTATACAGACCTTTACAAATTCCTCTCCTTTCACCTGCAGTTGTCCGTGTGATTGATTTGAAGACCTGCAACGTCTCTGTCGTGCTGATCGATCGGCCGGCTACGCCTGCCGGCACAGTAATAAATGGGGCATGATGGGCAGGTGATGGAGCTGCAGTTATGGCTTTAATTTACGTGACGCCTCACTCTGACAGAGACTCATAACGAGCAAACAAGGGTGTGTAATGGTTATGCTCAGTCACCTCTTGTCGGGCAGACAGGGTGGGCAGAGGTGTATGATGTGAGTGCAGTGCAGAGCCTGTTTGGTTAGTGTGCATGTGGATTTGTGTGTGCTAAGAAGCCCAATGAATCAGTGCTGCTGCTTCTCCTCCCTCTGGTCAAGGTGTTATTGAGAGCGGGGCTGTTATCTTTGTCGATGAGGTCGCCCGCCGCCTCACTAACAGGGGAGTACGCCACCCATTCCAATCCAGGGATGCCGAGCAGCGTGTCCGCGTGGGTCGTTGCTAGCCACATCCTCCTGGGTGGGCTATAACTCATCCCAAGATGGGGATAGGGTCTTATCTCAGTCTCCCCTCCGCAGGCCTGCCCCTTGCCTGCTCTGTCTTTGGGAAAAGATTTCCTCGTGCCCTGGTGTGTGAGTTATAGTTGGAGTTAAGGTGACTGAATAGACCTGTCTGTTTGGGCTGTCTTGGAGAAATTATGTCTGTCGCTGGAGGGATGTGAAGCTCTATGCATGAGTGTTTTGTATAGTGTGCATTTCCTGGTTACACTGAGATTCATTGATCAGTTGCGGGTGCTCGTCTTAGTACGTCCTGTTCCATAAGTTACAACGTAACAGTCATAAGTTATTTAATCATGTGAAGGGCATTGTTACAGTTGTATAAGGGCTGCACCCCTCCTCTAGCTGCATGCACACACATCCAGTCTCCCCCCTGCACCCATTCACACCGCCTTTCTCTGTCATCTTGGCCTATCAATCAAAAATGTATTAAGTCCAGAGTCGGGGCCGATCAAAGGCAGAATTCCTGGGAGGAGAGCAGATAAGGCCTATCTCATTAATAAGTGCTTTACCATCGTAGGGGCCCGTGCGCCTCGCCACACCCAGCCTGCTTTCCTTTGATATCTAATTATCCATCCGTTTCATTCTGTCAGAGAGGGAGGAGAGGGACGACTCACAGTTGTCAAATACTGTTGCCCTATGTGTGTGTGTGTGTGGGGGGGGGGGGGGGTGCACGGGTGCAAGGGTGTGTGAGTGAGAGTGCATATGTATCAGGATATGGGCCAGGGGCTGCACCAAAACACTGTGACATGCAGAGAATCCTAACGTGCAGAAAGTGGCACATGTAAACAAATGCAAATAAGATGTTTTTGCAATGGAGCGCGAGCCTTGAAAAGCTGTCATGCATACAGGGTGAAGTCTGAGATGCAGACAGAGATCTGTTATACAGGCTGCTAAGATTCAGATGGGACTTGCATGTCTTCCATTGTACAGAATCTGGGAGTTAAAGGGCCTCAAAACGTGCTCAGAGGAACTTGAAGAGGGATGAGGTAGTAAAGGGCGAGGAGAGGAACAAGATAGAGATGCACAGAGAAATTGGCTGGTGACTGCAGTTAGATGATTTAACACTTGACTGGATCAAAATTGGGACACTAAAAACATGATCGGAGAAAGCAACACACCTTATGCCTGCCAAAATATTTAATTTAAACACATCGCTTATAGTAACAGACTTGAATTCTTTTCTAAGTAACAACTTCCTCACTGAAGAGGGATGTGGTTAGCACAACTTGGCAGCTCTAGGGTAGCTACTAGAATGGAAACTGTATTGTTTTCCAAGGAGTTTTGCCGTTTCTTCACGCTTCTAATTTCAAACTGCTTTAAGACTTTAGGTTTTACTGGAGTTGTAGGTTTCCGACGATGCAGTGAGATCATTCTGTCAGTTTTAAAATATTTTATGAAATCGATCGTAATAGTCTTGTTATCGAGAGAGAATTATCAATTCATGCAGAAAGTTGAAGCAAAGCTGCACTGGTCAGTCAGAGCTTTCCAATATCCATAATCAGAAATTGGCTCCAAAATCCTTGATCCCGCTAGAGAGAGATATTAAAACATCAAAGGAAAATAGGAAGAGGGGACAATTGAAGGAGTTCAAGAGTTAAGAGGATTTTTTAAGAAATACAGAGTAAGGAACATGGACAAAAGGAGAAGAAGAAATCAAGCAGGAAGGGAAAGGATAGGAGAGATGAGGAGGAGAACAGGGTATGGGAGGGAGAGAAAGAGCAGGGCATTCTTTAGCTTTCTCTCCTTGGTTTTCTGTAAGAGTAGCTCTGGCAGATAAGGCTAAAAGGTCCGTCAGTCTGTTGTGGAACAATCCATTCTGTGTCTCTCCCCTTCTTCTCTCCCTCACGATACTGCCTTTCTCCCTGTCTAATGGCACAACTCGGATTTCTAGCGATGCCTCTCATGATATGGCTCATCTCTGGTGGCGGGGTTTACCGGCATCACTCGCCCGATTCAATAAACTCCCGAGTCGTGAGGAATCAAGCAGCCTCGAAATCTAATGTGACAGAAAAACTCTGCTGCGCTTCTTTAAAGAGTGGGCCTTAAAACGAGGGTCGTGTTCAAACCGCCGTCGCTTGTTGATATAAAGGAGGACTATTCAAAGCTGCAATAAAGAGCTGAAATTATGTCTTCGTTCACCCGAGCTGCTCAAACCTTCAATCCCTAATCGCTCAAAGCAGAGCTCGGCGAGACAAACACAAACCACGGAGGATTTAGGAGAACAAAACCGACACAAACACAGGCCCACATGTCTCACAAAGACTCCAAAGTCTGCCTCGCCATCCGCATGTCCTCTCTGAAAAAGGAACCTTCATCTCTGAGCGCTCGTGTTATGAAGAGACTTTCTTCAAGAAAAGAAGAGAGGCGTGTCAAAGACATGGGTCACAATGTTTACAAAGACGACTTTTAATCCAATCACAGCATCCCCGTGGCTTTTATTTCCTGTTTCAAGGGATTAAAAATGAAATGAAATATATTAAACAAATTAATTTACAGCTGAAAACACTTTTTTCCCCTCCCCTGTTTTAAAGGGATGGGTTGAAGCGCTAAAGAAATCTACAAAGGTAATTACTGGTCAAAGAAGCAAATTAGTTCCCGAGGCTTAATATTACGATTTATATTTCAGAAGACAGAACGATGTGAATCAAACAAACAAAGATACTTCACAAAGTCTCACTTCTTCTTAATAAAAAAAAATAAAAAAAAGTCCATCATCCCCCATCTGACGCTGAGACACATGTTAACCAGTAAATAATCAGCTGCTCCCTCTTCCTCTCACTACCTCTCTGTGTTTCTGCCTCTGACCTGTTGCGAAGCCTGCCTGGGGGCTTGAATAACTGTCTGGTGCCAGGCTGCCTCCCCCCAGGGCCTTGTGGGAAATGAAGGGGAGGTCAGCAGAGGTGTGTGCGTAAATGTTTCTGAGAGTAGGCGCAGGCTCGTGTGCATGGGTCGGTGTGTGCCTTTGGCTGATGTTCTTTATCGAGTTTAGGGAGGCAGACAGATGGGATGATGGAGAAATGAGAAAAACTGCGACTATGAAGAGAATATTGGGAAAAATACATGTGGAGTTTTGCATGGAGTAGAAGAAGAATATTTTTAGATTTACTCTTGGATTTTACAATACATAGAGTTGTCACGGTTAGTGATGCTTCAAAAGAATTAATACAGAAAAATTTTGTTATTTATTGATACAAAGGTTTTTTCTCCTTCAGGAGGAGAAAAAAAGCTTTACATGAGAGTGCTGCTGAAACACAGACTGTCCTCTCCCTTGGCTAATCCCTAGGCTAAGGGCTAATCAAAACAGTGAGCTGCTGCTGCTGGAAATACGACACTCTGTTAACATGGCAAAGACCCTTTATGTCCGTCTTTAGTTTTATAAGCAAAGCTAAAACCAAAAGTGTTGCTCATCAGTTTCTATGAAACAAATCAGAAAAGCCGAAGAAAGCTAGCAACTGGAATTAAACCCAGACCCCAGCTGCTAGCGCTACAACCAACGCTCTGTTGCTTTTCCCCCAAATGAACCAAGGTACATAAAACTACCAAATAAATATGGACGCAAAATGAATAGCAAACCCCTTCCCCCTTCTCTGGTTAGTCCTCTGATTAATGGTAAAGGAATAAGCAGCAAATGTGGCCAATAATGTAAGGAGCAATCATTAACAAAAGGTGGAAGCTGACTATTACAGCAGAAATTACAGTCAGAAGAAGTAGCAAAATACTCAAGTTGGTCCAAGAAATAAGCTGAAAAATAACCAGGAAAAGAAATTGAACTGCTGCAATTTCAGTGTATTAGCAGCATGGTAACAAATGGAAGCACACAGATACACACATGAATACAGCAACAACATGTAGTTTAAGCAAAGGTATATTGTTCCAAAGAAGGATATTAATATTTCTACTAAAAGAGCTGTGTTGTCCACTATTTTTCAATACAGTGATAGATCACATTGAAATTATATTGTTTTCATGAATGTTTGCGAAAATGACTTCCACTTCTTGATTTTGCCCAAAACAATAAAAATACTATTAATATTTTTCTGTTTGGAACTTCAAAAACAGATCGCCACGGTATTAAAAAAAAGTTAATTTTTCTTAGCATAGAGTTTGAACCAAAGTATTATGACAACCTAACTTGGACTTCTACTGAAATAATTTTAGAGTCACCAACAGAAACTAGCTGGTGATCTGGATCAGGTGTCTTTTACCTGGAAGCTTTTAAATTGCAAACTAAAAAAAATCCAATCTCTCTCTAACTAATGTCTGCATCATGGTGAAAACCACAACACTGCTCAGTGTGGAGAATCTTACAGAGTGAAGAACACTTTAAAAGGAAACCAAGCATTTGTCACAAGACATTAATTTGTACTTGCCTGGAGGACGTTTCATCGAACTGGCGAAGGAACAAATTGACCTGGAGATGACTTCAATATCAGGAAGATTGGACGCATTAGTGAATTTGCTCGGCTTGCACATCCAGGTCCCCATGACACTTCCACACTCTGCACAAAGGAAAAACTCAGGAAGTTTCTCCTGAGTGAAGAAGACAAATGTTAGGTGTTTTTTAAGGATGCAAAGAGGTCAAGACGTGTCCGGTGTTCAATTGGGCAGCAAGAGAGAACAAGACTTTGAGCAGATGACAGGAAGGCTGCATGTATTTAATGTGAATTCAGCATACATAAGTGCCAGTATGTCACACTGAGTTATTACATTTTAAACCTTGATTGTTTGAAATCTGTTACTGAATTAAGATTTAAAGTCAGCTATTTTTTTTACACTGAACTTAATATGTATTTTATTATTAATATTCCATATTTGTATCATACTCAAAAATGCTAAAGAAAACTTACAAAGTGAAATTGAAATACTTTGACTTAAGCTTAAGATAAAAATGAAATCCTGTCTTATTACACTCCCTGTACAATATAGACAAGTAATGACTATTAATGGCAGAAAAGCTGGAAATATATTTTTTGCTGGTTTATAGCTCCAAACAAGTCAAAATGTCAGTTCATGAAGCTACCACAAAACTGATCAGTGCATCTCCAAGTTAATTGTCCCTCACCACAAATAAAGTTTTAATACCAAGTTTCTCCAACACCATTTCTTGAGTTGCCATCGCATCAGTTACATAACATGGACAAGGTGCAGTAGCTGCCCAAAGCCAGTGTTTCTCTGGAGAACACCTCAGACACACAGGCAGATGAAAGAGAGGTCAGCACCGGGACGAAACTCTTACAAGCCCGATCAGGGCTATAGCGGGGGCCAGCATGCCTAGGGGGCAATGCCTACACCCCCAGCAAGAACCGGTCTGGTTGTGATTTGGTCCAGCAGACACTAAAGACACAGCAGAGTCTTCCTTCATTTACTTTTTCTGCTCTGAGCATGCCTTGGCTAACATGGGTCAGGGAAGGGTAACGGGGAGGTCATAGGGGGCTCCAGTTGACTGTGCCCTAAGGGGACATCCTGGGGAGGCATAGCAGTATGATAGCGGGTGTGTGTGAAGGCGTGCGGATGTGTGTGTGTGGGGTATCCCTAAGGAGTGTAACCCCTCCCAAATCAAAACCAACAAACAGAGCAGTCCTCTGATCTAATCTGACTCTAAAGCCTTGCAAACAGGCTGCCTGGAGCAGCTACCGCTCCAAACTGCGGCTTCTATTGTCTTTTTATCCAGACCAGCCAAAGCAATGCGGTTATTTCATTTTTTACACCTTGTGAGTTATCGACGAAAATGGACCAAAACCCATTCGCATTACTGCGGTGACGAATCGAAGCGCGAGTTCAAGACACAGACCCTCCCCTTGTGTACAGAGGCTATAACAATAAGAATTTACTGATAGGGGATCATGTTTGTGCACATTACCAGGGATCAGTGAAACTATGAGAATTATTTCACAGTTTACAGCCCCGATCGAGTCGTGGCGTTTGCCCCGTTGGATCCTGACCCGAAACATTCCCTTCCTTGCCTCTAGTGTTTTGAAGCTTTTGCCGCGGTTCAGACAGTAGACTAAACTTCTCACCGTCTAACTGCAACATCAACACAACGCCAAACAAACCCCTCCCCCGCGAGCCAAGTCCGCCGCCAATCGCCGCCCGGCTCTCCGTCAGCTGACTGGTGAGAAAAGATAAGGGGGGAGATTAGACCAATCAGGGGGTCAGGCTGAGGTTATCACAACCACTCTAAAACTAAAACAGATTGGGGAGAGGAGAGGTCGGGGGGGGCAGTCCGGCATCTACTGTCAAGTCTCATATCTGGAGGCCATGCATTGCCCTGCTGTGCTGGACTGGGAGGATGTCAGACTTAGTTTGGGTTAGAAGTTTCTGGGTCAGGCTGATGTTAGCAAAACATAGCCTGGATAAGCTGGTCCCAGGCGCACGATACGACACATGATAAGATTTTTACATCTCACACAGTGGCTAACATGCCGTCCCGTAAGAGTACGCACACATTGTTGAAGTGTTCAAGTTGTTTTTCTGCCACGGATGCCTCCATCGCAGCCGTCCCTCTTTTCGTTTATTAACCGAGTTATGAAGCTGCAATGTCCTAATTGCTTTTGCTTTCGGCTGATGATGCAAAACTGTTGAATAATTACATTTGATAAATCAAAGCTTGCATTCAAATTCACTCCTGTCGTCTGTCAGTCTGGTCGTGCTTTTCTTCCCTCCTCGCTCTGTCTATTTTTGCATAATTGTTTGCTTATTTTTTTCATTATCTCAACATCTGGAATCCAACTCCCCGCAGTGATAAACATTAGGCCCCTCTCAGTCTCTTTCTCCGCCCTTCTCCCGCTCCAGCTCCTTGCACCTAGATGCGATGGAACGGCGATTAACGGCGGCGTGACAGGAGGACACAGGGCTTTTCGTCACAACGGAAAAACAAACAAACAGAACTGGTGGGATGAAATGATGGAAATATGTACAGCGTCTTATCACAGATGCTAATTGTTTCCGTGTGCGAGGCGAAGGGGGCGGCGGAGGAGAGAAGCAGAGCACGTGAGGGAGGGAAAGAGGAACTTGAGAATATCCTCCCTGTGCCGTTTGGCCTGCGCCTGACTTCAGAGCTAAGCCCTCTCTCAGGAGAAGGTCAACACTGGGTTCAACTTTTCACCTCTGCAGTTGAAGAGATGCGCCGAATGCCGAGGATTGCACCACGGCGCGCTGCAGTGTCACCTCGTCCCCTGTGCTTTGCGGAGACGAGCAGACCAGCAAAACCACAGCACAAAATAATGCAGTTACTACAGAAAAATGCACACCGCTACGTTTAAATTACATTTCCTTCCAAAGGTGTTCATACTCCTTGCATATTTGTGCAACTAAAAATCCTAAAGCCCTAAATAAAATCCAAAGACGTGTTTTAAAAGGCACCTAACTAGTAAAGTAGAGTCTACGCGCGAGTTAGTTCATCTAATTACCAACTAGCTTTTCTGTGGAGGCCGCAGAGGTTTGTTAGAAAACATTAAAGGAGAAAACCAAGGAACAAACCAAACAGGTGAGAGATTAAGCTCAACACAGAGTGAGGTTCGAAGATAATACGCCAACCTTCAAACGCCTCATGAAGCATTTCTTTCCATCTGAAATGCTTGATAGGTTTGCCACAACTGCAAAGAGCTTCAAGCTGAGGATCAGATAAGACCAAAATTCACTTTTTTTTCCCCTCTCTAAATGCAAAGCAGTGACTCATAACTAGCAAACCCACCGTCCCCACAGAGAAACATGGTGGTGGTAGTAGCATCATGCTGTGGCAATGTTTTTGATCAGAGGATGGTCAGCGTTGATAGGAAGGCGGATGGGGCTAAAGACGGGGCAATCCTGGAAGAAAATCTAATAGAGTCTGCAAAAGACCTGAGATTTGTGTGGAGGTTCACCTCACAGGAGGACAACAATGCAAATCATACAGCCTGAGCTGTAATGCAGTCTGCAACATAGAAGCATGTTTGTGTATAACAATAAACACCCAGACAGACCTAAATCCAATTCAAAATCTTTGGCAAGGCTTGAAAATTGCTGCTCAGACATACTCTCCACCTCGTGTGACTGAGCTTGAGCTATTGTGTACAGGAGAATGGGCAAAGCTGGTAGAAACATACCCCAGACGACGTGCAGCTCTTATTGTTTTGACTAAAGGAGGCTGCTCACAACACTTTTTAGTTTTTTATTTTTATCCTAAAAAGCACGTTTTCTCTTCCTTCCCACTTCACATTTATGTTCTGTTTTGTGTGACTCTACAAATCAAAATCCAAATTTGGTTTAATGTGTTTTTGAATAAAGTGTGAAAAATTACAAAGTTGTTGTTGCCAGGTCCTTATAGCTTTAGCATATTCAGAAAAAAAAAACTACAATAGTAAATTTCACATTTTAACTTTGGGAAGTGTAGCCACATTTCAGCTATCCGTATGTAATTTTCATGCTCGTAGTTTTCTTCTACAAAACAAAATCTAAATTCCACTTTTAAAATATTTCATTAGCATTACACCTATTCAATAAAGGCAGCATAATTAGATCCGTGTCACTCTCGAATGACAAATGTGAACAGAGAACTTTGGCCATGAGGGGAAAAAACATGCAGCCTGGTCTCCGACATCTGCGTGTGGGTGCAACAATGTAATCAACGGTCAGGTGTCACTGAACTGATGGACAAACGGACAGACCAACAGGCGGGCCGGCTGGCGTCAGCAGCCACACGCCTGTCACGACACGCTGCACGGCAAGAGGCTGCATACCACAGCACCCACACTGCGTTCACACAATGAGCGCTCAGTGCCCCACATCACGCACCAGCGGCAGCAGCAATGTGAAATATTCATACGGGGACAAAAGGTAGAGAGCCGTGCGGGCCGGGAGGGAGGCAAAAACTCACCGACAGGAAGTCGGAGGAGAAAGTGTAACTTAGAAAAGAAGAACTGACATGACAGTAATATAATGTAAAAACATTGATATTTTAAGAAAAACTTCCCTGCAGGAGGAGGGCCAATTCTGGCTTATTTATGGCTTTTGGTTCATTCTTAAAAATAAAAAAATAAAAACATGAGGGAGAGGGGGGAAATTAGTGCAAATATGAAGGTGCAAATACGTATTTGTTTTATAATTAATAAGGTAACAATTTTCACTAATTAGGCAGCCAGGGACAATTTCAACAGGGAAATATTAGTGACCGTATCTGCATAACTTTGAACTAATACTTGATTGTTACACTGACTATATCAAATCGAGGCTATCCTTCAGTCTTTGTGAGGCTGTTATCAGGGGAAGAGTAGGTTGACAAATATTAAATATGACCAACATGCGATGCTGATCAGATGTTTGATCAAGCCAGTCTCTACAAAATGTTTTATAATCAACTCAGGCGTTTGTCTAAAGTGTAATAAGGTTGTTTAATACAGTAAGGTAACTCATCTAATGAAATAAAATGCTCTGGCAGTCAACACAGTCGGCAGGAACTTCACGGTTCCAGCGGCATCGACAGAAATTGGTTTGACAGCTCTCTCATGCCCTCTGCTGGACAATCAGGAGACTTACATGGACGTCCTCCCATAAAACAATCATCCAGTCCTCCTCTAAGTTCAGACTGACTTTTTTCTTTCCTGGTTTCCAATATTGCTGGGGTTAAGAGTGTGTCCATCAAACAATAATATCACTCATGTGTGAAGAGGCTGCCATTTTCTACAACAAAGCCCAAACTTATTACAGTGGGGGGCCCTAAAAACCCCCCCCCCCCCACACCCAGTCCACATCTGCTGTTAATCAGCAAGGCTTGCAAAAACACCAGCATACAAGGAGTCAGATGCACACAGTCAAACACTTTCGCAAAGAGCCACCCACCCCTCACCACCACCACAAAATCCCTCTCAACTCCTGAACTTCCGACATGACTGGGGTTAACACACTTGCCCTGTGTGTCTACTAGAGCTCACACATAGCTATGAAATAGGGGAGAGGAGTACAAGAAGTTTCCTCATGCATGCACACGCATAATAGATTTCAGGTTCCCTGCTCAGACCCAACCTGATGTGTAAACATGCATTCAGCAAAGTGTCAAGAATTCAATATACCGACACAGAAACATGAATTAATGGCTTCCGTCTGCTGTCCAATCAAGTACAATTATACCATGGCCTTTAAACCAGGTATTAGTAAATGTGTCTGTATGGAAAGAGGATGGTGGGAACATGTGTGGTGAAAAGAAATGTTAGAAAATCATAGGTTAATCACAATTTATCACATTTTTCAGCAACAGTATCATACATTTCTTGATATTGAGAAGCATTAACTGTATTCAGGTCAATAAACAAGAATATGTTAAAACCTTTTAATATTACAATTTTCTAAGAAACAGAATTTTCTGTCAATAACTGTAAGCCACAAACATCAAAACTAACCCAATTAAGAGGCTTAAAATATATTACTCTGTATATTGAACATAACTTGAATTGCTTTTTGAATTATTTACATAAAGTTACTCAAGCTTGTCTCTAAATACTGTTCATATTAATACTATTAATTCTATATTTTACCTCCTTAAGTGTAGCAATGTATTTATTAAACCACTGAGAAAAACATAACGTACCTCTTTGTTCTTCCTGTTCAATTAGCAGCAGGTGTGTCACAGGACGATTACCTGTTAAACAAATTACCTTCCTCACATTACGATTTAATAAAAGACTACAAACAGAAATATCCTAATAATATGACGATACGAATACTTTTGAGTCAAATTAACTTACTTTTCCGCAGAAGTGTCTTTAAGAAACGGTTCGGTATTCAATGCTATGTGGTTGAAACAGCTAGCTAGATAGCTCCTATGAAGCTAATTTAACATTTAGTTTAACTTTAACTTAAGCACTCTGCTAAAATGTTTAGAACTAGCATTCAGTAGTTTTCGTCGGGGCTTTTCTTGTTAAAACAAAAACAAGCTTATTAACGTCATTCACACAACATCCCCCGTTTTCCGCTCTCCGTGTAAATAAATGTGCGCATGCGCATTAGTTTTGCCTCACTTCTGCCCCTTGTGGAACTTCTACGCAACTCACGTTCTGCTTTTGATTTTCAAGTAATTGAGAAAGGAAACGACAGCACTTGCCTGGATTTTAGTACTTCAAAGAAAACTATACATTTTATCAATTTATTATTGTAGTGTGAACACAAGATTTAAGTATTTGTTAATTTCAGTTAAAGCAATACAGTAGAAATGGTAAAAATGGGTTTCAAAAGGTAAACTGTTTTAATTAAACTGTTCTCTGTTCAGTTTAAGGTTCTGTTTTTGCAGAGAACCTTGCCTTCACAGCTGTTTGTGTTACCCACAAGTTTACGCCATTGGCTAATGATTGATTTCTGAAAGCAGTTGCCCACAAATAATTTATTTTGAAGTATCATTGTAAAATGGATTCAACCCAAATTAATTCCACACTTTGAAGACTTTGATTTGTTAATAGAACAGGAATAATAATGAAGCTTGTGGTTTTACAAAAGAGGTCGAAAACACTGCACAAGGCCGATAGTTAGTTTCTTTCTAAAGATGACTGTCACTGAATGCCTCATGAGCAAAAAGTTATAACCAGGCACAAACACTTCTAAACAAACGAATCAGTAAACGTTAGCATTAGACAATAGTGCATCACGTATGCTGCAGTGATCTGTTGCACCTTTCTTCAACACAGCTTACAAAGGGGTTTTAGTTCCATAATGATTTATAATTGAAAATTCAAAATCCACAGCAGTTTTAACAACCACCTTCCACCAATGACGTTACATGTTGCCGATATGGCGAGTTTCTAAGATTTAAAAAGTGAAAAGGTGAGGCATAATGTAGTCTGAGGCCGATCCGTCGATGAGGCCGTGTCCGTCATCGTCCACAAACCAGCAGAGGACGTTCTTTTCTGCTTGAACATCCCTGCTGAAATATTTCTCCCAGTGTCTTCAGAGTATATAAAAAAAAAAAGAATCATTCTTTAGTCCATTTGTTTCAAAGTCACATTTTACAAAAGAAAAACATTTACCTGGTCACATTGATGATTTGGCCTTTTATGTGCATTACCGCATTTGACTTTCCTTCTACTTCTGGATGCGAGTCTGTCACCTGAAACTCAACTCCATGGTAGAACTGACCTGTCGAGTGCGATTAAAGGCTTATTGAAACATCCAACAAGTACAATATTACTGCCCCACAATATGATGCCTTAATGTAGTTACTTACCAAGAAGTCCATGAACCGAGGAGGATAAATGGTGACTGGCCAGGGTGTAGAAACCCAGATAGTCTTGTTGGTCTTTGTATTTCTTCCAAATCTTTGTGTGTTTGATGATCCTAAATTTAACTGGGCAGGTCACCAGTCCATCGCAGTCAACACATGGCACAATAAAATTATCTGACTGGCTCATTCGGCTAGCATGTTAAAGTTTAAGTGCAAAAGTGCCTTGCACCTCTTCTCCAGCAGCTATTGGATGGTGAGATAAGCCCACAAACGCTCAGTGAAATCACCAAAGATGTACTCCTTGTCTGGGCACACCATATCCGCCTTCCACTGTTCGTGCAAGTCCCCTTCAGCCTTTCAAGATTTATCTGAAGTGGCACGTTAGCAAAGAGCTGATGTACAATGCAACACCTCTTAGAGTAACATGTATTTTTCATTGCTTCATGTCCATTTCTCACCCCTTGGCCGGACACCTCAACCAGAAAGTTCTCCATGTCGTTTTCATTCAGCTGTCCTGCCACCACAATTTCTGAGCCGCTGAAGAGTCGGCTGTGTCGGTATTTGGTCAAAGAGCTCACTGCGTTGTCAGGATAACGCAGGTCCACCTCTGAAAGAAGAACGCTGGCCACTTCCTCATAGAAACCCTGCAATGAAGGCAAGACTTCAGATTCTGCTGTACGTTCCCCACTTTCCCTCATCCTCCACAAACTGCTCAGCGTTCGCTCATCTGCAGAATCCAGCATCCTACCTTGAGTTGAACCACAGTATCTGAACCCTCAAAGATTCTCCTGGCGATTCCCTTGTTTTCCCGGCTCAGCACATCCAGGAGGGAGTAATCCACATCATTACCAAACCCCAACGAGAACAGAGACATGGCCCCTGATGTGGCCAAGAGGACGTTCTCTTGGATCTTCTCAGGCTTGGCCTCTCCTGAAAGTGAACGCACGTCTTGTTGTAAAGACAGCAGTTTTAAACTTGGTAGAGTTTCCAAGATGTGTCTCCAACTTTTGAGAAGTGGAATTGAACCAAAGATAAACAATGAAATCTGTAAGAAAACCGCTGGTGCACTCATTCATATTTACATATCAGCTCAACATAGCTTGGATTCCCATCAGTCAGTAAAATGATCATGTCCACGCTTCTCTCTGGAACATTATCGTTCTGCCGTCTCTCTTCAGCATGTTCACTGCACTCAGCACAGCAGTATTAATGTCTGTACCTGAAAGAGAAGAACACGAAGAAGATCTGGTTGTAAGCCGTTTCCCTTTTGTGAGGTAAAGAAACAACGGGGCGGCAGAGTGTTTAAAACAGAAGAGAATGCTATTTGTCCATGAGCAATGGGAAGATGAAAAAGTCTAATTTATTTCAATGAAAGTTCATTGGAATGAAGAATTGCAACAGCCAAGAAAGAATTATCTGGGGCTTTTCAACAGTTTCAGGGTCATTTTGATCTGCTGAATCAAAAAATCACATTGCTTTTGCTCAATCAGATCAACTTTCTGAACTATGGATGCAACATGAGCATCAAAATGCACCACTTGTTCTCACATCTGGATCGGTCTCCTGAGGATCAATGAGTGATGAGCAGGAGGAGAGACTCCATCAGGACAGAAAAGAGATGGAAGATTTTCACAATCGAGACGTAATGTTCAATTCACATGTACTTACTCTTATTAGTCAATTTACAGAAATCAATGGATGGAACATTTAATTCATACACTGTTAGAAACAATGTTTTGTTTTTCTCCTAATATCTCTTTTTGGATGAGAAACATTAACGGAAATGAACCGACAATGTGACAAAAATGTCATCAATTTAGTCAGAAGATCAGATTCATCTACATCAAATTGAGACCTGATAGAGAAAAATGGATTCAGGGTTATAAAATAGTCCTAATTCAGTTGAAAAAAAAAAAAACATAGACAACTTCCAAAACATATATTCTTTTGTCATTTTTTCATTATTGACATGAAAAATTCTCTGCACCTCCAACTGCTTCAATCTTCCTGACGAAATGGCTGGCTGCTGAAAGGTTTTCCTCTGTTGCTCTGGTGATATGATCCTTCCAGTTAAAGATCATCAAACCGGATGATACCGAAGTGGTCATCTTCATGGAGGTCTTTCAACATGGACACCATGGCGTCCCAAGTCTGAAAAAAGTTCTCAGTGTGATTGCAGGTGATTTATTTATTCATCGTCACATTACAGCACGAAACCTTGCTGGATTTCTATGTGATAAACCAGCCTTGACCATTCCTTTCCTATGCAACTCCGGTCAATTCTAATCTACAACCTTCAGCAGCTAACTTTCCTTCTTCACAATCATATACTGCTTTGTGCTGGTCTACCATAGCGCTATGAAAAACACAAGGTTTTTGGTTGTAATGCGAGAAAAAAAATAAATACGAGAAAACAGGCTGTGAACATTTTAGTTGTTTGCTTTTGTACTATTTTACCTGAGCCATTTTGTTTCCTTTCATCGATGTACCACTGTCAATTACAATGACAGTGGTACATTGTACACCATGTTCACCATGTTCTTTGGGACTCTGGCCAAGTCAGGGGGAGAGAAAATGTGCACAAAGTATCCATTAGAAACCTGGAAGTAAACAGGACATCAAATTAAAATCAATGCATTAATTGAATTTAGACTTTACGTTTTGAGACAAAAGAAAAAGTGATGCTAACTTACCTGAATTTCTCCAAAGCCCTTTTCTCTTCTCACGTCACCTTGTGGACACTGGGCACACCTCTGCTGCTCCGCTGTCGGCGAGAAAGAGATGTGTGCCTGAGAGAAAGAGAAAATCATGTCACTTAGTTGACTTAGTTGGAAACAATTTTCCCAAAGGTCAAGGCCACGTCTAACCTTTCACCTTTGTGTCTGTGGTGGTTTTCTCAATGAGGGGCAGCAGCTCATTGGTGAGGAAAGACGCAGTAGCTTCAACAAAAGCAACGCCCTGTGGCTCGTAGATGTCCGCGGTAATATGTCACGCAAAATCAAAAGCTCACACGCTTACTGAGGAATACCGCTAGAACCTGACAATGCCTGCGCTCTCCAGAGACATCTTTGGTCAAAAGAGAAGGGGTTTTAACCTGAAACTCCTGCACGGGTTGTTCCACTTTAACTCGGGTCACGATCTCGTATTGGCCCAGTGTCCGTTGAAGCAGTTCCTCGTAGACCAGAACAAAGGTCACGAAGCTCTTAGCAGCAACGTTGACGGACATGGAAAACTGCTCCATCTTTCTCCCAGAGACTCTGTTGCAGCGGAAGTTGATTTATTTATCTCTTTTAATGAATGAATGTTCAAACATAAACATTCTCGCCATCTTTTTGATTTTCCCCAGTGCCGCATACTTGACAAGTCCAGCAGAATGCCCTTTTGAGACAGCCTTTTTGTATTGTTTTTTGGCTTTCTCCTTCTCCTTCAACTCTCCAGCGTAGACGTGACCGTCCATCTCCCTGTGAGAGACACGACGAGATTCGTCAAAAGTTTGAGTTGTTGGAACCTTTCCGATAACTTGCCGACGTAAGGAGCCGAAGCTTTGACCGACATGCTGAAGCTGGTGATGAAGGCGGTCTTTGGCAGATCCATTTCAAAACCGATTTCCTGGGAGGCGTTTGCCGCGTTTAGAGCCTTGGAGGTCACGACGGTGCGGGCGAAGCAGGACGTCACCGTGCAGGCGACTCTAACGCTGTGCACTTCCACCTTTTCAAGAACAGGAAAGGTAATGTGGTTAGGAAACAAGATTTTTGAAATTAAACTGTTCCTTTGTTTTGTTGGAGACAAAACAAAAATATTTCTACCTACTAATGCTAGGTAGTAATGCAATACCTGCATTACTAGTATGCACTGCCTAGCATTACCTAGGTAACGCACTACCTAGCATTACCTAGGTTGTGCTATGTAACGCACTGCCTAGCATTACCTAGGTAACGCACTACCTAGCATTACCTTGCTTCCTTGAAAGGTGTTAATGGCCTTGGGAAATTATTTGTCAAAGATTCTGTGTGAACCCAATCGAGACCTCAATCTTATTTATTTTTATAATCTTTGTTGTCCTTCCTCTTACAAAAAAGTACACCAACCAAAGAATGATGGACTCTCAATCATCTTTATATCTGGTGAAGACAATTTAATTTAATGTGCCATGCTCTTGTTCTTCTGCAGTTGTTTTTCATTTTAAGACATCAACTTAAAAAAACATACTTTTTTGTTGTTATTCTGCTCCTATAATTTTACAGAGCATGCATATGGTTTTCTTTTCCTCGTGGCAGCTCTTTGCACGCTTCAAATGTTTTGAGTCTCTATAAACAGATGTGGTAGAACACAGCAGCAGAAGAGGCTGATGGCCAAGATGAGGGTCGACCTATTGTGTTCTGCCCTCTGAGCTCTTCACCAAAATCATGTGGAAATAAATTGCCTGGAAACAAAACTAAGTCACCAGTGTTAACAGAATGCAATGGAAACATCTTCACTTTTTCTGTTTCTTCACATTCGCCAAACAAGTCAAGAAAGAGAAACTTCTCAAGGGAAAAGACAGAACACGTACAGCAATTTGCATCTGGAGGCACTGATCAGTTTTAGATTTTATAATTAGTAAACAATGTAATTCCTGTGAGACCCGCTTAGTCTTCATAGTCTACTTTTATCTTTCACAGCTCATCCAAACATAAACGTCAACAGAAATAATAAGCTGTGTCTTACATTTTCTCTGTTTGTACTTCTTTTCTGTGGGAGAGAAATTGAAAAGAGATGTTATGGTTGCTCACATATGCATTTAATTATAATTAACTATAGTTCATGCAGATGATTACCTTTAATGAACTGAATCCTGTAACTTCTCTGGTGTCCTAAAGGCAATGAAAAACATGCTTAACCAGAAATTTCTCACCGTTTGGCATTAAACACGAACATCTCCCAGATATTTACAGCAGGAGGCGCATCAAGTTTTCACATAAACATACTCTTTACAAAGGTATCAACATCTGAAAGAGATTGGGATATCTAGATCTGACACCAGTTGGAAGATGCTATCAAATCTTTTGTAAACGATTGCGCAAATTGTTTTTGGTTGAAGCATCAAATTATCCCCTACTCCAACGTCTCTCTGCCTTGCTTCCTAACCATCCAGACAGAGATTTAAAGAAATTCTGCAAAAGCAAATAAGGTGGATTAGCAGTGCTTGCCAACAGCTGACGATGTTGTACAGGACAGATATGTTGCTGTGGAATATCATCTCTGTTGTCCATAAGTTGAATCGTTAGAACCAGATATCATTCCGACAACCAATCAGAGGCAGAAGGAAGGTCTTAGCACTCTCAATCAAGCTCACGTATATGTAGCTAAATGTGCTGATGGCAGAGAAATAATTTACTGTTTCAGAAAAATTGCTTAGCGGGTGGCAGTGCTAACTACCCTGAGCTTTCATAACAAGCTGGTCCATTGCGATGAAGCTGCGGTAGCGTGGCAAAGAGAAAGGAGCAGACTGTGAGAAGTGGACATGATAGAATATTCAACCAAATTTGTTACATTTTGAACAAGTTTTCTGTGTTTTTGCCAATGAGTAGTTGGCACTCCTTGTTTGCGGCTGACACAAAACGACACATTTCCTGTTTTCAATGTTTCTCGTGCAGCGAGCGATTCCAGCGTACAGAGGATACGCCACATGTGCACGTCTATGAGTCTATGTTTGGTTCCAGGATCAGACAAAGAGCTCAGTGTAAAAGACGCACAAGAATGCTGTTTGCAAAAGTCAAACTGGCAGGAAAGGACAGCCCATGTTATAGACTGGCTGTGATCACAGTCGGGGGTTTTTTTTTCTTCCAAATCTGAGATGGTGACTCAGATCCTGGGCACTGAGGAAATTAAAAGAAAGAGAGGGATTTTAGAAGAGACCCTTGAGGCGAGAACATCGAAAAGAGTAAACAGGGACTCCAATGGGAAGAGGCTTGTTTAAACACATAGCATGTAATCAGTGCTAGTGAAATGAGGCGGGGGGGTGTTGGGAAGTACGGGGTTTCAAACACAATCAGCATCAATTACATGCCCACTGTATGTGTATACTTCACTCTTTCGGGACTAATAAACATATTTTTCTCTTCTTAAATGCGCTTTCTATCATGTTGTTGATGAACAAAGCAAACTTTCACCACACTAGCGTGCGTATTTGGCATTGCGGGGGAACCTCTTTGAGAAACAGATCATGAAAAACAAACATTGATAGGACCACCTGTTCCTGCAGAAAGTTTTTTTCCACTCTCCAAAAGGAATTTCATACATTTCGTTGCACTCCACAATCATGGGTTTTACAGCTGTGGCGAGAAAAGAAAGCAACTGCAAGTTAATAATTGAGTCAAAGTGAATTGCTTGGTTTGGTTTGAAAGTGAGCATTTTTGAGGTTCGTAGAAGAATGTGAATCTGCAGAGGTACAACACATGCGGTGCCAATGCAATTATTACCGCCTGAACGGAAGGCGGTTATGTAAGCTGTCCTTAAGCCGCCAGGGTAGAATGAAAAGTGCAGCGGCAGCAAGAGGTTCAGCCTGCATGCCCAAAAATGAGATCTTCTCAACTATAAATATATATATATATATATATATATATATATGGAGAGATCTTTTTCAAAATACACAGTAAAGCTTCTTTGCAGAAAAGCAAATAAAACAAATGCAAATTGCTTCATATGTTGTTACCTGTCTCAGGCCATCTCTCCTGGAAACAACCAGAGCTCCCTGGACCTGAACCGGAGGACTGACACAAACGCAAATCCACAGCAGCAGCTGCAGCATCCTGGGGAGAAACTGGAGGCAAGAGGGCCTCTCCGCCGGCACAGCTGGAAACAAGTGTGCAGGAAATTCGAAGCATGTGGGATCAAGTCTTCTTGTAAAAATCCCTCCTCCCACTCTGTGCATCACAAAAAATAATGAGGGAGCCTCCACCTATTGAATAAAGAGTGTGTGTATGTGTGTGGGTGGGGGTTTAATGTACATGGCATGTCTGCAGGGATTAAGTCTGTTTAGTGGGGACGCTCATCCTGTCCAAACAAGAAGGTTCATGTTCAAGTCGTCATGTTTTCTCTCCATGAATAAAGACTATTCGTGGTGCAGTTTGAATGAAGACAGCAGTTTGTCAGTGTGGCTTTTATTTGGTATTGTGGTTGCAGTTCGTCCTGCAGCAGAGCATTACAAACATTTCAATGACAATGTTCCCTGTTTGAATACAAGCGTTCAAAGATCAGGCCACGGTCTTGTAATGCACCCTGACTATGAACTGGCTACTGGACCTCTGGCAGGTTTTGGTCTGTTTATAAAAGCTGAAACAAACACAAGACAAAGGACTGATCATAGAATGACAAAATACAGATCCAAGCCAAGATTGAGAGCATCTGTACGAACTTTGACCCAAACATTAAAACAAACACAGAGAATTTCCTCCAATGACGATAGTCACTTCACACACACTAACGAAAAACCCAACAAGAGGTTTTGTGCTTTTGGAACAGGAGTTGGAAATCAAAAATGATTCTTTTTGTTAGATTTGGTGTAGTGATTTATTTTAAACAAAGAAAATGTCATCCCGCCCTCGCCATAATGCGATCAGTGTTATGTTTTGGTTTGATCGGTGGTCATAATCTGTCATTAAGTGCCAGATATGAGGATCTAAGCACAGTAAATGGAAACGTGGTGCAAGTTGTATAAATTCTTTAGAAAATGTAAAACATGTAGGTGTAAAATGAGAGCCAAACATAATGCACATTATGAAGCTGCTATCTTAACATTTTTTTGTTGTCGTCTGTTTTACTAATCTGATTATTTTAACAGCAGAATAAAAAAAACTAAGTAAAATTCATTCAGTTCCATGTACTGAAATTGTCCACAGAACCTAGCAGTGTTTTAAAAACGTTCTTCTAACCTTAGAAATTTGTCACAATATAAGGGGGAAGCACAGTTCTGTTTCCTGCAAGAGTGTCAAGCTAAGTTTCCTCGCTGTTTTTAATAAATTTGATTTTGATCGCATTTAGTAGTGCACATGAATGCGCTGCTTGCTTTCAGACCGTCGTAAAAAGGCTGGACACAACGTAGTCTGTCGCCGCTCCGTCGACGAGGCCCGTTCCGTTGTTGTGAACGAACCAGCAAGTAACATTTTCACCGTTCTTCACGTCTCTTCTGAAGTCCCTCTGCCAGCCTCTGTGTGGATCCAGGAGAACAGGTCGGGATTGCATTCAGACGTGCACCACGACCAGCTCCACCCATTCCACTTACCTGGTCACGTTGAGCCGGTGTCCTTTTACAAACATGGTGGCGTCTGGTTTCTGTGGGGACTCCCCGGGACGTAGATCTGTCACCTCGTACTCAATCCCGTGGTAAAACTGGCCTGAAGGACGATCAAAGCAAGTGGATTTAGTTTCAGCGTCTGGTTGATATTTACCTGGCTAAAAATCTTGTCAAACTGAATTTTGGGGGTTTCAGTATATGTATATGACATAATCAAACTTATCAAATTAACATGTAAACTGTGTGAGAAGAATAAATTATTAGAATATAGAAGTTTTACTTTTTCAGTTGAATTTCTGAAATACATCAACTTGTCAATTAACTTTTTAGTTTATGTTAGTATACCTGTGCGCATGCATGGAGTTATTTATGCTTTTACTATAAGCCGCACCTACAAATTTATCCGTCTTGCTGCTGCTAGCATGTGCTAAATGAAAACTAGCACTTTCTTCTTTGATTTCCAATTTTGACTTCCAATAATTCACTTCCTGCTAGAGAGCCCCCTGGTGGTTGAAGAGAAATCAACAGAAATGCGGCACCGTGCTATAAGCCGGATGGTTCAAGGCGTGGGAAAAATGTAGCCGCTTATAGTCCGAAAAAATACGGTGTGTGTGTGTGTGTGTGATATATATACATATATACATACCCCCCACACACACACACACACAGCTCTGGAAGAAACAAAGAGCCCACTGCATTGAACCCCATTGGAAAGCTCCTGGTTATTCCACCAAATATTGATTTTTGTCGTCCCTAAGTTAATATCAACTTGTTTTCTTTGCATTATTTGAGGTCTGAAAACGCTGCGTCTTTTTCGTTATTTTGACCATTTCTAATTTTCTGCAAATAAATACCAAGCCTTTGCTTGGAATTTTGGAGACATGTTGTCAGTAGTTCATAGAATAAGAGAACAATGTTCATTTTACTTGAACGTATACCGATAAAAAGCAAAATCAGAGAAACTAATCAGTTTTAAGTGGTGTCTTCATGTTTTTCCAGAGCTGTGTCCATCGTGCCGTACCTAGCAAACCGTGAACAGAAGCGGACAGAAGGTGGGTGTCCAGGGTGTAGAAACCGAGGTAGTCCCGGTGGTAGGGGTGCTTCTTCCACACTTTGTGGAGCAGGATCAAAAACTTAACGGAGCCCTTTAGCGTTACAGTCAGGCTGCCATCTTTAGTGACCACAACATCCACGCTGAAACACAACATATCAAAGACCGTCACAACTGAGCTCATCTGAAGAAAATAAAACAAAAAAAAATTATAAATATATATATATATTTTTTTTACAACAGAAAGAGTAGGTTGCTTAAAGAATCAACAGCCCTGTTTTTGCCTGGATTAACCCAACTGGACCTCCTTCAACTCTAGTCTCACAGGAGGAGACAAACAAACTATTCGGTGGACATGGATGATGAAAAGCAGGATTTGGTGGAGTCGATCAAACTAAAGTCAAACAGTGTTTTTTGTTTAAAACGTGGAACTAAACCAGGCAGCTCAGCGTACTCTGAGCTCCTGGTGTGAAAAAAGTAAACCACTTCAACTCACTTGGGTCCTTTGAGAGAGGCTGTATTTGTCCACAGCAGCTTGGCATCTTTACCGTCTTGCGAAACTGAAATATACTGAGTGGTCACCTGCAGGCTGACGCCCAAAACCCGGTGGACGATGCCGAAACGCCAAAAGTAGGTGTTAATTTTCCCGTCTGGAGGAATCTTCTTGTCTCCTATTATCTGACCGTTCACAAAAACACCTGAGGAGAGATGAAGGGAATCAAGCGCAGAAAGGATTGGAAAGGTTGAACTTCATAGGGCGAACTATTTGGAACCGGTTTTGCCGACCTGATTCTGGATCACGGACCAGATTGAAAATGGTTCCCGGTGCGTTGTTGATGTTGAAGCACAGAGAGTCGTTTCTCCCAAGCTCGATAATGAAGTGGGGATCTCCGTCCACTGCAGCACAGACAGTGGCGGTAACAATTAAAGTAGATGGAAGCTGGTGTTCGGAGTGAGAGATTGGAATTTTTGGAGCTTCTGTCGTTAATATCTCCAATTGTTACAACATCGAATTAGCTTATCCTAGCAGCTAAAGCTAACAGACGACAGGAGAGAAAGACCAAGATCAGAACAAGCTTCTGCTGCGTTTAAACTCCAACGTTTGCATTGGTTAGATACGTCCACAGACGCTGAAGTGCACCAACAGTGACAATGAAATGTGTAAATTAACATTTTGCAATTCTGGAGAAAACACGCAGTGGGAAACACAAAAGGTTTGACAGAACATTAAAGCCACTAACTTTATTCTGTTTGCTCCGCAACGATTATACAGATAAAATACTTAAAAGAAATGTTTTTTTAATTAAACTGTGATGAAAATGAAGGAGTGTCCATGAATGCTTATGACTGCGTCTTTCGGTAAATAATGACACTTTTAATGCAAGTTTGCATTAAAAGTGTCAAGGTGTCAACTTAGCCTTATTTGGCAAATTGTCATTTTTTATACAAAGTTGCATTAAATCTTACATTGAAATTCCAATAAAAGAGTCAAATTTGCATTAATAGTGTCATTGTTTACCAAATGGCACTGGATGACAACAGTCATAAACTTTCATACAGACTCCTTCATGTCCGTGACATGCGTTATGTCATGCTTACGACAGTGTCATGTCAGTCTTATGCACGCCCTTTCAAATAAAGTCTTATCTAAATTTCTCTATCAGCAAGAAAACCAATATTTCAAACATGAAACCTAAGAAATCGCTACAATCAACATTTGGACAAACCTTATGGATTATGTAATATATAAGCAATATAACCATCTTCATCCTTCTTTAAAGTCTTTGGGGAGGAAATGTACGTACCTAGATACACTGGAGTAGCTGTGTACTGGTGTTGTACTGGGGCAGGCATGAAATACGATGTGCCTCTCGAGAACGCTGTACATTGAAATACAAGTAAAAACAGAAAAACTCATTTAATAAATGACCGAAACTCAGTATTTATTTATTTTTTTTAATCTTTATTTTAGAAAAGGATCATCTCACGCATTGGTCTCTGTCTTTCTGCTTGCTGTCTTTGCTCTGTGAAAAAAAAAAAGACCAAAAATAGGCAAATTAACACATTTTGCACCAGAAAATCCGGTAAATGATGTTAACGATGCTGATTATTAAGGAAAAGTTTGTTTTACCCTCGGTCAGTTTGTCCGCGATGAGAGGGCTGTCTGTGCCGTCTTCTGTTTCAGGCTTGGTCACCACCATGGAGGTGAGAGGAGTGACGAAGCTGTACTGCAGAGACATTTCCAGGGCCTTGGCCGTGGCGTTGGCCTTTTCATCCGCTCCACCAGTCTTGCTGTGATGAGAAAGAAACAACAACATTTGTTGCCTTCATTAGTAATCTCAATGCTTTGGAGAAAGCTATAACGAATCCTCCTTCCTGTGCTGCTTTAGAAAGCGAAATAACATTGATGAAACACGGGAAAACATGTTTTGGATTGTGTGGGGGAGAAATAAAAGCTCTTTAACCAGCACATGGAAATGTCTGGGTTCCCTCGTAATATACTCAATTTAATTTGAAGAGTAACTCTCTGTCTCCCTGTCAGTCTGGACTACCTGGGTTGTTACTGACATTCGGAGCAGATTTTACGCCAATAGCTCTGAAATTGATGCGTTCACTACTTAATTTCCTTGTTTCTCAACAAGGAAAACATCTGTCGGAACAGACCTTTTCTCCAGGAGCTGCTGGATGGTGAGGTAAGCCCACAGACGCTCGGTGAAATCTCCAAAGACGTAAGTCTCATCTGGGTACATCACGTTCCAGTCAACAATACCGGCCTGGCCTTGCGCTTTGTAGTTGTCTTCAAACTACAGGTGAAAGAGAGGTTACTCTAAATAGAGCAGATGAAGACCTGTCAAAACATTTTCTTTTGTAAGGTTTATTTCTGACCCCCTGGCCAAGGACTTCCACCAGGAAGTTGTCCAGGTCGTTGTCCGTCAACTGACCCGCCACCACAATCTCAGAGCCGTTGAACAACTGAGGGAAGTGAGAGGTGGTCACGTAGTCGACTGCGTTTTCAGGATATACCATGTCCACCTCTAACAGCAGCGGGCTGGCCACTTCTTCATAGAAATCCTGCAAAAGATTGCATTTTGGCATCGCAACCCCAAAAAAACCCATCAGATTCATTTCAGCCCAGCAGAACTTAAAACCGCTCAAGCCCTTCACCTGGAGCTGCAGAGTTGCGTCCGAAGCTTCAAAGATCCTGCGAGCCAGCCCTTTGTTCTCTTTGCTCATCACATCCAGGAAGTTGTAGTCCACGTCGTTTCCGAATCCGAGACAGAACAGGGACATGTTTCCCCCGATGGCAGAACGCACATTCTGCTGGATCTTTGGGATGTTAGACTCTCCTTCGGATCCACACGCAAAAAAGGTTATGATAAATACAAAGTGTGTAAAAATAAAAGTGTAAGATCTATCTCACAATATGACGCCTAGTAAAAGTATTCGAAGCCCTTTGAGCTGCACTAAACCACAGGCTTCTTTGTGGTTTAACGTGCTAGAGGAACTCATTTCAATATATATTTACTGTATATATTGTTTTACAGGGTTAAGGCAACCTAAATTGCTTCACACACATATTAAAACATTGCAGATATAAAAATATATACTCATTTTAGAAGAAGAAAGATAAAATATAGATAACAAGGAGCTACAAAGCAGGTAGAGTGAAGTTGGTCAACATAGATGCCGATATGGACGGAGCTTACTATGGAAGAATTGCGGGGGAAAAAAGACGCGAAGACTCTAAATAGTTATAAAGAAAAGGTTTAAAACAAAGCACATTTGTGTGTTGAAATGGCCCAGTCAAAGTAGCTGTGAAAACTGCCACGCATTGACAGTCCGCAACCGTTCAGACTGGGTTGTTAATACTTTACAAAGAATTGAGAACGTTTCAGTTTCTAGATAGGTGAACGTTATCGAAACACATCCAAAGAAAACTTCCAGCTCTACAGGCACAGAGGCGAGCAAAAGAGGGGGCTGAGAGGGGCCTGGGGCTCCCTTGGAAAAATTAACCCCCCTTTAAAGAATCATGCTCAGTTCATACAAAAGCGCACAGAGTCATGTTCTCCAATCAAGACATAAATCAAGAAACCCAGTGAAGAAATCAATATACATTTGCATCTATTTGTAAAGATACGTGCAAAATGGAATATTATTTCCTTCTATTTTATGCATATAATCTCAGTCTATCACTTAAAATTTCAAGCCAAACCAGGTTACACGATGCAAATTTGTGAAAAAAGTTTAAAAGATGTGAACGCTTTTGGAAGGCGCTGCATAGAAACACTTGGCGGACTTACCAGAGTTTGGCATTCCATCAGTCAGTAAGATGATCATGTCGACGCTTCTCTCAGGGAGCCGGTTCGCCTGTCTGTCTCTCTTCAGCATATTTATTCCATCCAGCACACCGTCATTAATATTAGTAGCTGGGCAAGAAAGAAATGAATAAATAAGCAAACTGTCAATTGTTTAACTCAGTAATTAAATGCAGGAAGTGTGACACATTAAACTTTTTGTTGTCGTCACCTCCATTGTCTCGGATTGACCTGGCATAGTTCTTTGCTTCAGTCACGTTTTCTTTGGTCGCTTTGGTGAGAGTCTCCTTCCAAGACAGAATCTCGGAGTCGAACTGGATGAGAGCAAAGTGGTCGTCTTCGTGGAGGTCGTCCAAAATGGCCACCAGTGCATCTCGGGTCTGCAAAAGTTCTGAGATCAAAACGGGCCCCTGCCAGCATCGACGCAACAGCTCTCACAATTACAGTCATAGATTAACATACCCTGACAGAATTTTTGATTTTTTTCTTGGCCATTTTTCGGACAATTTGTATGATAGAAACACAAACATTCTTTCTTACATGGTCAGTAGTTGGGTGAAGCAACAGTGTTTAGTCTTTTGAAATCAACAATGACACTGGAAACTACCCAAGTGACCCTGATGAAAAGTTTACAAATGGCTGCACCCACTAAATGTGTGAAGGGTTTTCACCTGTGCCATCTTTGTGCCGCTCATCGACCCGCTCCTGTCGATAACAAACACCACATTCTTAGGCACTCTGGGCAGGTCAGGGGGCGCAAAGAAGTGGACAAAGTAGCCGTTCACAATCTGGACAGAAGCAGAGTCACGACTCGCATTAAACGGCTGGACATATGCAAGTCAAACAAGCAACACGAAGCTTTGATTTGAGTTCACCTGAATGTCCCCAACACTCTCCTGTCTGTTCACATCATACTTAATGATGAAATCGCCGTCTATCAGCGTCCCATCGCAGCCTGGACACTTTCTCTGCTGCTCCACGGTTGGAGAGAAGGAGATGTGAGCCTGACGAGGAAAAGGGACAAGTGAGACGTCAGAGTTGAACGTTAAACAGGAAGGGGAAAACGAAAGGAGTCAAAAGGACAAGTGAAGAGTGAAGCACCTTCTTATCCAAGACTGTTTTCTCCACCAGGGGGAGCAGCTCATTGGAGAGGAAAGTGGCGTGGGCGTCAACGTTAGACAGGCCCTGAGGCTCATAAATGTTGGTGGAAATCTGTTTCGGACACAGAGTCGCCGCTCATGACCGCGTTCAAGGAATCACAAAGAGGCGGCAGGAAATGAAAACGAATCGTCCGGCCATTCACCTGGAACTGCTCGACCAGACTTTTGGGTTTGACTCGGATCATTATCTCATACTGGCCCAGTTTTCTCTGAAGGAGCTCCTCGTAGGTCAGGATGAAAGTCACGTTGCTTTCGGCTGCAATGTTGACCGACACAGAAAACTTCTCCATCTTCCTCCCAGAAGCTCTGCAGTAAAAAAACAAACAAACACACATACAGGCATCCAAAGCTGGTTCAGCAGGGGGCTTTTAAAGAATGTCGGTTTTACAAGAAACTAGTTTGTGCCTCGGTTGACTCACTTGACCAGTCCGGCCGTCTGTCCGGACGAGACGGCCTTCTCATATTGTTTCTTAGCTTTCTCCTTCTCCTTCACCTGTCCGATGTACACCTTCCCTTCAATTTCCCTGAGTAGCACAAACACAAAAGACAACTCAAGAAGGCTATATGGCATTTTTATTTTCTTTCTAGTCTAAATATCTTCTGCACTTGAAATACGACAAATTAACTTACAAGTAATTTTTCAGCAAGACGTAGAAGCTTGTTTTAAGTCAATAATTCATTAAAAAGTGCTTGTTCCTTAGAAAGACTATTTCACTTACAACATGACATTTTCTCAATGTTATAAGCAAAATAATCTCTCAATGAAACAAGTGCGTTTTCTTGACTATTAAGGAATGACCGACTTAAAACAAGCTCCAAGGAATTTCCCCCTGAGTTAGCGCTGACCTATTGAAAGTGTGCTGAGATATTTAGCCTAGAAACTAGACCAGAAAAACTTAGTCTGAGATGAAATAGAAACTGAAATCTAGCTCACATGCTGAAATTTGTGATGAAGGCAGACTTTGGGAGCTCCACGTCGAAAAAGATTTCCTTCGACGTGTTGGCCTTGTTCAGAGCCACTGAGGTCATGACGGTGTGGGCGAAGCGGTTCGTCACGGTGCAGTCCACCGTCACGCTGAGCACTTCTACCTGTTAGGCAAGGAACAAGGGAAACCTCTCAATCAAAAGTTAAACGGAATTATTGTTGACGTTGAAATTACAAATTCTTTCTTTGGTTTAGTTTCTGAGAAGCTACGTGCAAAAGAGTCTGTGAACTGTTTTGTCACAAACTCCATTGGGAGTTGATGTGAAAAACACTAAATAGCACAAAGCTAGGAAGTGGAAGGAAAGCAACAAGCTTTTTTCTATGTTTTCTACCAAAAAAGAAAAAAAAAAAAAATTTTTAAATCTGAAAAGTGTGGAGTGCTTACGTCATCGGGCCACCTTAGGCTGATACTTCTAAATTAAAGTAGGTGTAAACCGGTATCTTATGTATTCTCACACTTCTTAAAATATTGTCCAATTTTGTATAATTAAAAAATATTGGCTTTTAAATAACCCAAGGTTGACAGGGAGTCACAAAGAGTTGCAATTTGGCACGGGTGAACCTGAACGCACCGTCCCCAAAGTAACACTTGGTGGTGGAAGCATCATAATGTGGGACGCTTCTCTTGGCTCTGCTAATGGGAGGATGGATGGAGCGAAGTACAGAGCCGTCCCGGAAGAAAATCTAATAGAATGGTTTAGCTCAAAGTGTAATCCGTTGTGTTAGATTGGCCTAGTTCAAGTCCAGCCTGAAGCCAGGAGAAAATCTGAGGTAAGACTTAAAAGCGCGTTTCTAAACATACATTTTACATCCAATCTGACTCAACCTGGACTATTTCACAAGGAAGAATGGCAAAAAAAAAACCAACAAACCTGCAAAGTTGTAATGTCATGAAAAGGTTGTTTCAACAAACTCAAGAGGACTGAATACACGGACACGCCACACGTTTCAGATTTTTATAGTAAAATAACAGAAAAATCATGTATTCTTTATGTTTCTGTTCTCCATTGTGCCTTGTTGTGTGCTGGTCTGTCAGAGAAATCAGATCATGGCAGTCAGAGCTCTTCTTGTGTGCAAACAAAACTTGGCAAACAGTTTCACTAATCTTAAATTGACAAACGCAGTAATCGTTTGACGGCTTTTACCAAAAAAAGGAAAAAAAACAAGCACCTAATTTCAAACGACACATTCGCAATTTTTATTCTCCATGCGGATTAAGAACAAAAATAAGATAAATACAATTTGATGCGAAGCTTTCGGAAGCAGGACTAATTATTGCTAACTTGAGCCGACCTCTTACACTAAATGAGGACAAAACCAGCATCTTTCTGACACGTTCTGTTTGTTATGAGCTCATCTTTTAACGTAGTTATTTTGGACAGAAAGTGACTGCATGATTTTATACCATTTCCACGATGCAGAAGCCAAACACATCGCAGCTAGGAAACAGTGTTTAGGAGACATTATGTCACCTCTTACGCCCTGGGAGTGTTGTTAGGAGTCTGCATTTTCTCACTGAGAATCATGACGACGATTATCTCACTGAGGTTTTTCCCCCCAAAAAAGATTTGCATTAGGTTTTGCTTTATCTTATATAAATATTTACTTTTGTCTAAAGTAGATATTTAAAAGGGACCAAGGCTTTAAGAGAACACTTTATTTCAAACTAAATGTTTAAAAAAAAAAAAAATGTATTCTTTGTTTGTGGAAAGTGTTGAAAAAGCATTGGGTTTTTCCTAAAATGTTCTAGTCCTTTGAACTTTTTCCACATTCTTTCACAGAACAGTATAAAACATTTAATGGATTTCAAGTGATAAGAAAGAAGCGCAGAATTGTGCAGTGAAGATAAAGTGGCGCAGGTTGTTGATGTTTTTTTGTATCCAGCCTGAAATCTGAATAGTGTGGCATGCATTTGTGCTGAGCCCAGGTGAGTCCCACTTATTGGTCCAAAAATAGCTGCAAGTCTTGTATTTCCCCACGTTTTTTGTTTTTTTTTTAAACACATCTAAAACACGTTCTCCCCACTCTACTTCACAAAGCAGCCCAAGTGAATTTTGATTTTGGCCTGGACTTTGACTGGGCACATCCGAACACACAAACATCCCTTGATATTTTTTCAAGCCTGGCACACATTGAAGTTTGAGGTTGTGACTTGAATAAATGCGGGAAAGTTAAAGGGTCTCCTTTTTAGGTGACAGAAAACATAATGAGCTTACCATTGCCTCGTTTGTACTTCGTTTCTGCAACAAAGAGAGCAAACAAAACAAAAAGAACAAGACAGAGAATTTAGATTTAAACATTGCAAAATTGCAACAATAACCTTTAATTTCAGCTGAAATTCTTGTGTTAATTAGAGCAAAAAATAATAATAATAAAAATTTATTTCTCCTCCAGAATCGAACCTGCATGCATAAGTATGATTTGGTCACATGCGATGTTGATTAAATTACTGAAGCTTAATATTATTATTATATCCACCAACATAAATGTAATTCTGCGCGCTTAAGTATGATTTGGTCAACTAAATCAAACTAATATATTATATTCACCAAAAAAAAAATGTAAATAAAAAAAGTTTTTTAACAGTTTAAAGCACCTGACGCATTTTGGTGGCTGTCGTCATTTCCTGTAACACAAATGTGTTGCCAAAGAATCAGAGGAGGAAAAAAAATAAAATGTGGGTAATTCCTACGCTACTGCAACTTGTAAGATAAAAAAAAAAAGTTAAATATTAATATTTAAAAATATATATTGTTTTAGATAACACAAGCGTTGAAACTAATTAATCTAATGGCACCAATCAACTGCAAGTGAAAGTTGAGACTTACCTCCGGAGCCTCATCGTCCTCGAAGATGACCAGCGCTCCAGATGTTGGGCTCGCGAGCCAGAGGCAGCCGCAGCCCCACAGCAGCAGCAGCAGCAGCCGGACACCCAACGGACCAGACATGATGACCGAACTCCCAACCAAACACCGACTGGCTTCAGAGCTGAGGGTGGAGGAGAAAAAGCCCTCTCTGCTCCGGTAGGAGGGACAGAGGGGGCGGGCGAGCTGCCCTTGACTGTTGACCGGAAGAACTGGGCTCAGCTGGCTGGAGGCCTGGAGGTACAAATGCGGTGCTTATAAAGCTCACAGAAGAAGAAGGCGAAGAAGAAGAAAAGAGTGCGGCTATCTGAATGCCTCCACTCAAGCCCAACTTGTACGTAAGCTGACATTTGGCAAAAATAAATAAGTAATAATGAAACTTAGCAGCTGTAGCCGAAAAAATGTACAAGAAAAACAAAACACGCACCAACAATTATGACTTTATTTTAGTGTGTGAGATAAGTGTGTGACGTAATTAACACATCCACGCCGCGCCACAGTGAGGTTTCTGTGCTGCATCTCGGTTATCCCTGAAAAAACAAGGTGAGCGTGAGTGCTATGTTGAAATACTGTGCACTTTGTCCCACCCACCCTCCCTGTTTTATATCTGCCACTTTCCGGTACTAAATCAACATCAAACATTCAAGTCGAAAATATAGTCACTGCTCTGTGCAAAGATTTTGAGTGTGTGTGCGCGCGTGTGTGGGGGTACGTGTGCGCGTGTGTGGGTGGGGGGGTGCGCGCGCGTGTGTGTGTGTGCGCGCGTGCTTCTTGCTCACCTAAAACATGACCAAACTGTTTTCTCGCAATAGATCCAAAGCGAGCTCTGTGCGACTTTCGATCTATGGTTTTCTGTGAGCTGTATCTGTATTTGAACTGGCAAGTGCTCGCTCTGTTTTCTATCTGGTGAGTCAGTTTCATGGCACGGTGCGACTCTGCTGACACCAGTTTCCCAAATTCATTAAGCGGCCATTAATGCTGCAGCTGCCGTGTTGATTCGGGGGTTTTTTTTGTGTTTTTTTTTTTATGATTGAAGCAAAAAATGAAACTAAAAAAAGAAACCCCTATATAAAAATAAACACACCTCTGTGTTCCCCATCACCAGGAATCTCGTCACTGCCGTACGTTCAAGTGCTGAGGCTTAATGGTGAGGTTGCTTTCGGGAAAATATTCCCTCGGATTTGGCAGTGTGCTGCGTGGCTCCTGCCGAAACAAAAAGGGCCTTTCTGCTCCGGAGCAGGCTCAGCTCACCATCCCACCCTTACAGAAACATTACCTCAGATAGGCCCACTCGGAGCAAAAACAGACATTATCGACTCTTTTGGCTAATGCTAAGGAGTCAAAGTGGGTCTGGTGAGCTAGTTTGCTATCTAGATCCAAGCTAGCGCTTGATGAGTTGCTAAGTAACGTGTTTTTTCTGCGATTCAAAAGCCTGTAAGGTACATTTTTAGAACGTGCCAAAGAGGAAAGACCTCTATGGTGGCATGTAGCAGCAGAGGAGAGGCCCGTGATGCTTGAGACTATCTTCCCTCACCCCACAGCTTATCAGCATTAAATCTGCCCTCTTTAGCATTAAATAACCTTTTCCTTAACAGTAGACAAAATGGCTGCACAGACAATCAAAGATTCACACCTGTAGGCCAACCAAGCCTTTCTTTTCTGACCAGAACTTGTGAAAGGAAGCCAGAATCCTCTGTTAGCGTAGATTTGGGGGGACTTGATGCTAAGACGATGAGATATTTCAAACCTTTATTTGCTCACTATGTACAAAAAATTCTGCATTGTTTTTACCCATTTATATTGTCTGTGTCTTTTAATCAAAACTGTTCAGTTGTGCTGTTTGAATAAATAACACAGTTATTTCAAATTGAGAGAAAATGTTGAAAAAGGATACACAGCACAACAAACGTGACAGTAACAAATAGTTTTGGAAATTCACAAGTTTTCAATACGTTTAAACGCGGGGAATAATATTTATGTTCGAATAAATATTTTTCCCCTTGTTTAAACTTATTGAAAACTTGTAAATGGGCAAATACAAAAAAGTACAACATAATAAACATTCATTTCAAAATACAGTATCAGAGCAAAAGTAGCTTATTCGTCCTCTTTAAGCTTCACAAATATACACTTTACATCATTCCAGTTAATGCCTGCGAAAGCGACGAATTATTATAATTTTTTTTTCTTCGGTGACTATTTGCTGAACACGCTGGCTGAAGGATCCTTGGGAGCAGCAAGAACCGTCTCCGTGCCCGTCCTCACGCCACTGAACACAGATGGAGCCACCTTCCCCATACGCTCTGAACACAGCAAAACAGACATAAATCATAAATACCTAAATCCAGCGACTGCCCACCGCAATTAAACACTAGAATGACTTTGAAAAAACAAATGAGATTCTACTGTTAGACTTCTATTCAATGTACCTACTATATGTCTATGTCTCCCTGGTGGTCTAGTGGTTAGGATTCGGCGCTCTCACCGCCGCGGCCCGGGTTCGATTCCCGGTCAGGGAACTACTTTTTCATTTTGTTTTATTCTGACAAATGTATGGATAGTCTCAATTTAACGACAGTAAAGCATACGATTACTTAATGATTAATCTATCTACACTATTTGATTTCCAGTTTTCCACTTTGACAAGTTAATGTTTCATATGGCTCGTTTCGCACTGCCTTGTCTTGATCTTTAAGCTCTATAAGCAAACTTTGTATAAAACAAACATTTTACGGTTTACAGTTTGAGTAATAGCCTTTTTTTTAAAGTTTCTTTTAAAAGACTGCCATGATGTTGCACAAATTTCTTGATGTTTCAGTGTCAGAGTGAAACTACATTATTGAAAGACGGTACTTACCACACTCCACCATGACCTCATAGGTCTTACTTTTGACCTCGCCCTTCAGGCCCAGCTTACTGCGAGCTCCTTTCAAGTCCTCCTCCTTGATCGGTGGCCGCTTCTTCTTTTTCACCTCGCCTGACTAAATAGTGCATCAGCAAGAAGGCGATGTTGAATTCTGCAGGAAAGCAAGAATCTGCAAAAACAAAATCAAAACATCTGACATAACCCACCTGTGACATGGTTATTACTGCTTCAAGAGTTTGTTCTGATGGGCCGATTGTTGTTTTGCTGTGTCTGTGCCTTCTCTGCTCGCAAGCCTGACATTATATATAGTCCTGGTCCTCACCCCGTGAGTCAGGCAGACCCTCCAAATATTGTTGTCAGTGTGTATTATTAGGAGTGACGTGACAGACGGTACAGCTGGGATGGTTCTCCCAAAAGGCTCACAGACCAACAGCTGATTATTCCAGAAGCAACTGGACCGGAAAAGAAAAAAAAACAAAAACGAAGAGGATTCACCGCCCCAGGATCTCCTCTTTGCTTCAGAGACAGGGATTCCCACAAACTTGATCTAATCCACGGTTAATTCCATTTTGGGTGTGGGAGTTTGTGAAAAACATGTCCAGACGGTTAAACACAGGAACCAACAAAACGGGGGCTTAACTATTGAATAGTCTTCAGGAAAAAATTTCCTAGCTTTTAGATTTTTTTCTTTGATGGACTACGAAAAAACTCTAGCGCAACCTCTGCTCCAAACTGTTGTACCCATCACCCCCTTCTTCAGTTTTTTTTTGTTTTTTTTGTGGAGGATCAGTAAATAACTCATGGGTATTTAACCATCACCACCAGGTATGAAGTCTGCTTTTGCCTTTGAGTTGCACGACAGCCGCACAATTGAAACATCCAGCAGAAAAGCATCAGCTTGTTTTTATGAGTATTAGCGTAATGGAAGCTGGCATCGCACCTGATATAAATCTATTGATGTATGTCATTACCAGGACTTATATAAAATTTTATACATCATCTTTTCATATATTTATTATTGTTTTTCTTCTTTAGAAATTAGGTTGGGTTAGAATGATTCCAAATAATGTATAGGAATGACCTAACGCTGTTACATGTCAATCATCACGGGGGCACTGGCCCCCTCAGATTCCCCTTCTCGCTCCGCCACTGGCGAGGAGGAATATCGTTTCACTAACGTTATTTGTACATATGGAACAGGTTTGACTGTGTGACATGACTGTGTAAGTCAAAGCTTAAAAAGGAAAAAGAACGAGCAGACAGTTAAAATCATATTAGTCATGACTCATGTCAGTATTTTATGCCATAAAGGTGTCGCCCATACGATGGTGGGCAAACTGACTCACTGCTTTTTTTAAAATTACACACTTGATGCAGCAATGTAGCACAGAACAGAAAATGAACGCACACGTTCATATCGTCACCTTCCTAAAATAATAGCCCAAGTCATTTTTTGTCAAAAGTGACTTTTATTTTATTACCTCAATCTTTTTTTTTGACAAGAGGGGGTGATTTTTTTTTGTTTAATTTATAAAAGTTACTTTTAACAAAAAAATGATAGGCTTTTTTTTTTTTGAGGAAGGTGCGATGTGTCACACAGTAGTTCTGGATTAAATGAAGAGTTCTTTTTTTTTTTTAAATCATTACTTATATTTATAACCATTTAGTTTATTTATGTAGGACCTAAAAGGTGAGGGTTCTCCTTAATTGGGCCTTTGCTTGGATAAAAATGTAAAAAAATAAGTAAATAAATACTAAACATCAGCTGATCATATATAATACCTGATGCTACATCTCAACATGTACGCTGATGACTCCCATCTTTATGTCTATTATTAGAAGACTTGGAATGGGACTTGGGGGGAGAAAATCCCAAATGGTACAAATCTCATTGAAAACCTCAGAGAATAAATGTTAAAGTAGTGAAATCCAATATGGCAACACCAGATATATTTAATTTTATAGGTAGTAGAGACACTAAGCCCCTATCAACACTCTATAGTCAGTGGTAACGCATCCCTTTTATAGTCTCTTTAAATTAAAAAAATAACCATGTTTATCTCAGCTGTACATCTTATATCTGGAAAAGACCGGAGAGGTGTAAAGTTGTAAGCACATCACAAGGCCAGGAATTGATACTAAAGTGCTTTTTGGTTATAAAACATTAAAACCTTGTTAATTCACCGTTTTTATTTTCTTTATGGTAAGTCGCTTGTTCTTTAATAGTCTAATGATTTAAGCTTTTAAAATGCCATGGGAGGTGGAGCAGGGGTTAAGCACAATCCACATATGGAGGTCGTAGTCCTCGACGCAGCAGTCACAGGTTCGATTCCCGGCCTGGCGACCTTTGCCGCACATCTTCCCCTTCTCTTATTACCCTCTTTCCTGTCCATTTACTATTAAATTAAGGCCACTAGATCCAATAAAACAATAACAAAAAAAACAAAAATACGGGAGATCTTTGTCCTGTGTGAGAAGAGCTGCACCAACTGCTGCGAAGAGGTTCCTGCCTTTAAATTGGCCACCTGAAAAACTTTGAAAATGAATGAAAACATGACAAGCAAGGAAGTCTTCACAGTTTATGTAACTTAGTTTACTGTTAATGAGAACCAGAGGTCATTTCATCGCACGCTTGAAGCTGTAAGTATATTTGGAAATATAAACCGCCATCCACACACACACTTGTCTCACCTGTCTAGTCCACACTCATCATTTACAGTTTAGAGGTCAGAGTTAGTCACATTCTGAACATTAGAGCTCACCAGGTGTTGCTTCATGCTTGAAGATCTGAAGCTCTGTTTTGAGGAAGGGAGGAAAAAAAAAAAAAAAAGAAAACGCTAGCACCTGTGCAGGTCACTTTGCCTCCTTCGTCATTTCGTATTTGTGCAGTTTCTGACCCATCCATCCATTTTCCTGCACCCTTTTTCCCTAACTGGGGTCAGGAGGGTTCCTGGTGCCTATCTCCAGCTATCGCTTCGGGAGAGAGGCGGGGTCACCCTGGACAGGTCGCCAGTCTGTCGCAGGGCAACACAGAGACATACAGGACAAACAAACATGCACACACACACTCACACCTAGGGAGTATTTAGAGAAGCCAATTAACCTGACAGTCATGTTTTTGGACTGTGGGAGGAAGCCGGAGTACCCGGAGAGAACCCACGCATGCCCAGGCAGAGCATGCAAACTCCATGCAGAAGGACCCGGGCCGGGAATCGAACCCAGAACCTTCTTGCTGCAAGGCAACAGCTCTACCAGCTGCGCCACTGGGCAGCCCTCAGTTTCTGACCCGAAAAAAAAAAAAGTTGCCATTAATTCGTATAAGCAATACGAATGCTTTGTACCTGCTTTTGCAACAGGTGATTTTAAGCAATTTTCTTATTTATATATTCAGTCCAACATGAGAAAGTACGGTTACACAACTTCAATACGTATGCAATGCCAAAAGGTTCCTCTTGGTTCAAAATTTCTACACATTTGTCCAAGAGAAAAACGCAGGGTCAAATTTCCAGAATTCATTCCATTTAAAAAATAAAATTGGATTTTTTTTTTTTTTTTTAAATTCCAATTTTTTGGACTACTTTCTGCCGTAGTACAAAAGTTGAGTTCAAAATTATCTTATGTTTCCTCCATATTCACTCTCTTTTTTTTAAACTTATCCAGGTCTACAAAGTACAGAAACAAAGCAATGTACTTTTTCAGATTGTGTAAGAGGTATTTCTAACTGTTTGTTGAGAGGGTAATATGCCCAAACAAAGATCAGAATGAACAACAACCAAAGAAAGGAGGACCTCAAACGCAATCCTGAGATAATTTAACCCTAACTAAAATATGAAACCGTCCTAATAAACTCCACATCTTTAAAAATACCTGACAACCACTAAACAAACACACACACAAAAAAAAACAAACTTGATGCGCCGACTGCGTGGGTGTAATACGTTTTGGAAGGGACAAAGGGGCAAGGCGTGGGTCAGAGACACGACTACGATTTGGTAAAAGAGGGAACTGACCTGCAGTCCGTACAAACAAAATAAACCACCAAATAAAAAGAAGTAGTTATGAACATGTGCAAAAAAAAAAAAAACAGTAGCTCCTCTACACAGTCTCTCTGCAGGAATGAAAAACAATTTGGAGGCTAGGAGAGTTATCTTTTCGGCCCAAGAACATGCACATCGGCAAATTCAACCAAAGACAAGCCAACAAACAAAAATTGAAAAACGAAACAAATCCAAACAAATGAGAGTGCTTCATGAAATGACTGACAGACCGAGTTGACACCAGAAAGCTCTTTGCAGTCCTCATTTGTTAGTCGGTGTGAATTAACGAGCTCCCTTTGACAAAAGCGAGATCACAGAAGGTGTGCAGTGAGTAGGTTTGTTACTGTCCACGCCTTCACTCGCATATATAGTTTATATACCGCAGGCCATGATGGTACTTCTACACGAAAAGACAAAAGGACAAAGCTGAAGGTCGCATCGGAGCGTCGAATATGTAAGGGGAAGGAAATGTAATATCACAGACTGATTAGTTTGCATATGTGTCTCTCTGGCGGCCACTGGCTGGAATGATCCGAGACGCACGAGTCCAGTCAGGAATTTAGTGTCATTTGTCTCCCGTTATGCAAATATTAGCATTTTGTTCTGGAACGGGTTCTTTTTCTGATCCGTCTACAAACAGTTCTCTCAAAGTGCAAAGTCGACATGCAGCAATTATCCAAAGGTAAACCTGCGCAGGGGGTCAAAAACCTCTTTTTTTTTTTGCGTACCAATCCTCTGGGGATGATCAGGGAAGGAAACTCCAAGTACAGTGTTGTCTTTGAACAGGACCAAAAGCTGTTGTGGTTTGTGGAGGTACAGTAACGTAGGCGGACTTGAGGAAAAGACAACAGTCTTTAGACGCGAAGGCGGCTGAGCTGAATCAAACGGGAATCCCCATTCGAAGCTTTTTCTTTTTCACCGTCTTCAGACCCGTGAGTCGACGGACGTCGTCTTCATCCGACTCGTCCATCTCGTCGTCTGCTGAGAACAGGATCTGAGGAAAATCAAGAAAAGGTAGTGTTGGACAAGTTTTAAGACAATTCCAAATCTGAATATACCAGACTGGGTTTCTTGTCGCAGCCCTTACGCTGCGTTCACCCCAAACGTGAACTTACAGCGGCAAAAACGCGTCTGACGCTTCAAGTTCGACGTGTGTGCACTTTGAATGCAGACGCTTGATGGTACGTTCACATTAAACACGTTTTGAGCATCAGGCGCGTCTGGTCTACATTCAAAGTCTATGTGGAGGCGCGTCGAGGGCGCGTCAGAATCCCGCTAGCTGTTTCTGTTCTGAAGACGGCTCTGGTGATTAAAATATTTTTATTTTATGTAAAAATCAAGAAAATTGTCCTTTTCCTTTTCTTGAGACCGTCATAGAAAAACAGAGTGTCTTCAGTCAGAGGCCTCTTCATAATTGCTGTACAGACTGCTACAGTACCTGGTGCTGCCTCTAACCAGCACCAGGTACAGCAGCTCTTAAGAGCTGAATAATATGAGTCATAAGGACATTTAATTTCCCTTTGTGATCATTAAGCATGTATATTGTTAACATTAAACAGTGGCAGTGACAAAACAGTAAAAAATTATTTGAGTTCAGAGATCCCACATCAAACCTCAGTGCTGACTTACACTACACTCACCGACTCTCTGTCCCTGGTAATCCACAGCCTTCATCCCTGTCCCCTTATGAAAAATAAAAAAATATGCACAACCCAATAGCATTCATAATACTGACTCATTCCATAATACTTGACTACTAAATCTTTATAAGAGGCAATGCACTTGTAAATCAAATAGCCAGTTTTCTTTTCAAAGGCCTAAATATACATTTTCTACAGTTTTTAGAATGATCCTACTCAGTTGCACATTCCTTCAGCTGTATACAGCTGACCAAATATGCTGGAGCTCTGCTTTGGTTGCTAGGTAACGGGGTTAGAATTTCTATGTGAGGGGAAAGGCTTGCCTGGGGTTGCTAGGTAACAGTGCAGTCCCATGGAATGTGAATAAACAGGAGATTTTATTAAACTACTCATTTTTCTATACACCAGAAAACAGCAACTGATTGCCAAGAAACAGCTGGGTGTTTCATTTTAAACACTCAGGCAGTTGAGACCCAAATGAAAGCCACTGCTGCTCCTGCTATAACTGAATTTCCACACAGAGGGAAAATAAAGAACATTTATATTACATACTATGAAGAGTTACTCAAACACAGTTCAATATTAAAGAGCCATTTTTGTTTTTTAGATGTTCATATTCAGAAGCACATGATGGTACAATCCACCTGAATAACATGGTGGAAAAAGGAAAAGAATCGAGCCAGCCAGGAGTCGAACCTAGAATCTTCTGATCCGTAGTCAGACGCGTTATCCATTGCGCCACTGGCCCATTGAGAGGAACTCAACCCCCCACCCAGTCTAAAACAAAACACTAGTGAAGAATGGCTTCCTGGCAGTGAGTAATAAATCCTTAAATCAATCACTGAGTGTACAGCATCTCACTCTTTCCCTCTATTAGCACAGTTGAGGGCAGGCTGGACTAAATACAGAAACAAAGGAAATTTCAAATAGTCATGTATTTGAAATTTTCTTTCAAATACTACAGCACAATGATAAAAGTAATTTGGCCTTACAGCCTCTACATTTTAAGAGAATGATTATAAGATAAAGTTGTTTTACATATGTACAGGTTAAGGCAGGTTAATTACTAAAGATGGCAACAAGGAAAAAAAGTCGAGCCAGCCAGGAGTCGAACCTAGAATCTTCTGATCCGTAGTCAGACGCGTTATCCATTGCGCCACTGGCCCTCACAATACACACAGGGCACAGCTTCCTTCACATAGCGCATGCCCCACCCCCCACATTTGCACTCAAAGTCTTGCTCTGATGGCAGCAGCAGAGAGGCAAGGAAATGAAAAAATCCCACAAAGCTGGCTTTTGTTTGTGCTGCTCTAGGCAAGTGCTACTTTTAAACTGAAACAGTTCTATAATAAAGTGAGAAAGGGGAAAAGAGGAATTATTCTTTTTAAGAACTTGGAAAAAAAAAAAAAATCACATGCAAAATCTAAAATTCTTACAAGGCACCATCAAATCTATAAAGACTTTTCTATAATCTGCAGGGACTAAAACAAGAATGTTTAGTCAGGTAATCCTAAAACCTGAAAAGGTTTGAAGGGTTTTTTTGTAAACTGAAAAGGAGAGGTAGTTTATGTTAAGAGGTCGGTTGTAACTTCCTATTTCAATCTTACCTCTGATTCTGAGTCATCATGAGAAAGTGCTCGTCTGTAGCGAACCTTGCTGTTCCCACGCGAGTCCTCTTCCCTCTCCTCAAGCTTTGCTTTCGTCCTGTGCTTCTTCATTAGGAAATTATCAACCACCCAAAACATGAGGGCCTAAACCAACAACAAAGTGTTACCTGCATGCACTGAGGTCGTGCGACTCACAAGCAGAGCGAAGCATCAGCGGACTTACATTGACGAAGAATGGAACGATGAGCATGACGATGGCCAGCTCCAGGTCAGGATTCTCTATGGGATTAAGGAGAGCCAGCTGGGACACAAGCACACAATAAAACGCATGGTCATAATGCTGCATAGAACCACCTTGCTGCGTCTCCACCATGGTTTATGCCAAACTGTTTACAGGTCTTTCTTTCATCAGTAGCTTTTTTTTTCTTAAGACAGGCCAGATTTAGTGATTTCTGAAGTTTGCACTGGAAATCATTTTTAAAAAGTGGTGATTAAATAATACATGTCAAAGAATTTTGAACCCCATGCATCATTTTCTTTTTAATACATGATAATTCATTGCCTTGTGTTGGTTGATCACAAAAATCACAAAGAAATAAAAATTAAGTTTGTTGTTGTGTTGTAAAAACATGACAATAACATGTAGGAAAAGGAGTAAACAAAAGGTTTTTTTTTTTCTTACCTTCTTCCACTGGGGGATAAGTAGGACCAACATCATAAGAACTTTCTCGACCATCACGATGAGGATGTAGAGGATGCATTGGCCCAACCACGCAGTGCACTGCACTGGCTCTCCTACACAGATAATAAGGCAAACCATAACAAAATTAAAAAGATTAAGAAAGGAATTTTATTCATATTTAATAAAAATTAAAAAACGTGCAATAAACTCTTTGGAAAGTTAAGTTTAGTTTGAGAACGTAAGCGCCTACTGCCCTCTAGTGGACAGAAGAGGCTTAGAAGGACCCTTGTACTCTGACAGACTGAAAAACGCGCACATGTTGGCCTCACCATATTCTCCAAAACGCAGAGAGTCCCACTGCCTCCATTCAACAACAGCACTGACAGCCTTTACACCTGCATATATGAGCAACATGCCCAGAGAGGCATCCAACAAGAAGTTAATGAGGTATCTGGAAAAGAAGACAAAATGGAAACGTGTTACGGCCTCCTTGCAGAGTTAGAGGAGTAAAAGTCATACATTTAAAAATTCTTTTGAGAGGCGTTACCAGAAAAATACCCACAGCGAGCAAGGATCCTCCTCCGTGAGGTCTGACAAATACACGTTGGCAAAGTGGATGAAGAGCATCCCAATGGCTTGCTTTGAGGTGTCCAGGAACCTGAATGCAGATGGGTGAGTCGGTTCCAAGGTGTGCAAAAAAAAAAATTAAATTATCGTTGATCAGCTCATTTGACTTACCAAATCTTCCAGGGTCTCCTTTCATGCTTGGGCTCCCTGAAGCGTTTTACTGTAAAGAGCAGAGTGCCACACAGATAGGGGTTATTTTTTAAGGATATATATATATATGTATTTTAATAAACTATTTTCAACTTTATTGACATAAAGGAAGAAATAAGTGCATCAGCTCAAAAAAGGGGAACAAACTGGTTTATAAACATCTAGTTCCTGAAATCTTTTAAAAAAGCATAAGCAAACAAAAAAAAAAAGATAATGCCTCAGGATAGCCTACAGTACAATAAACAGTAGCTGCTGGAAAGATAAAAAATAAAAAGATTATAATGTTTTAAAGCAAATGAGAAGGGGGTTGTGGGAAGAGGCTTGCTACAAATAGCAACAAAATATCCAACACGAGTCAAGCTCCTCCCTCTCTTCACAATAGCCACTTGTTTTGCAGAACTGTTTTGGTTCTCTCTGAGGACAAATGGTTTAAAAGAAAAAAAAACAGTTGTAAACCTCAAGCTGAATACAAAGTAGCAATCTCCAAAAAAAAAAAAAAAAAACTTTTACAAATCTATAACCTTGGGTTAATGGTGTCTTTTCAGTTTGAAAAAAAAACTGCAGACGACCTCGATTTGTGACGTCAACACTGACTTCAGACCAAACACACCCTGCAATGTGCAGCCGGGTGTGTTATGAACGCAAGCAGAAGTCTAGACTTCTCTGGCCAAATCACCTGCCTCATGCACAAAACCGAAAACACAGCTCATTCTTTTTTCTTTTTTTTTTTCTGGTGAACTTAACAGATTGTATTTCTTCCAGTGTCAAGTTTAAGAATTTATGCTGAATCATCAGAATAGATAAGGTAGAAAACAGCGAAGGGCATCTGTGATCTCCAAATGCAGAGTAACGTGTCCTCAACTCACCAAGAGATAGTTTTTTGCGATGAGTTTCTGAAATAACCAATAACATATTTCAGAACAACACTGGTACAAAAAAATAAAAAATAAAAAAAGACAGGGGAGGAACCGTAATCTATATTGTGGTTGTACTATTAGGTTCTTGTAATTCTACTTGATGTAAGTCATGATTTAAAGCTTTTAGAAAAAGGTAGCACTACACTGAATTTAAAGAAAATTCTCATCAAATTACTTTATGCTTTTTCACAATCTGGTCAAATGAGGCTGACTTAACTTCTTTTTTCTTTGACCTACATGCAGTGACATGTTTTGCAAAAGCATAACACTGTACACGTCATCTTCACAGGTAATGTTATCTTAATGTCGCATGCATCATTTTCCTTCAACTTTACAATTATGCACTACTTAAGAGTTGGTCAACCACATAACATCCAGGTGAAATGCATACAAATTCAGGGTCAAGTGACAAAATCTAGGAGGGTGTAGGGAGGTGCCTATGTTTTTGTAAGTCACTATTTTTAATCAACAACCACGTAGGGCTGTTGTAAAAGAATATTGTAGTAATCGAGTACTCTATAGAATAGTTTTACGATTATCCGGAATCGGATCTCTCTCTCAAACCGTGACGACACGATTCCGACGGCAAAAAAGCTGTCCTACTCCAACCATCGTACCGCAAAGTTAAACAAATCCTAAGAAAACGCTGCACAATTCAACCCCATGGTGCAAACACTTCACAACAACTCAAAGGCGGAAGTAAGAGCGCTGCCCACCAGGTGCGCTACACAATAAAACATAATTTAATGATTTTCCTCGAGGAATTGTAATAATCGAGGTACTCCTCGGGGAATCGTTTCAGCACCCCTGTCCTCAACTCATGTTCTTGATCCTAACAAGAACGTCCTTGAGCAAAGTGCCAAGATTTAGCCAGCTTCAACTTTTTGTGGCTTGCTCAGCACATCTGTAGTAAAATATATGCCAATGAAGAAAATTAACGTTTACACATGAACCATAAGCGAGGTGAAGTGTTGTAGTGAAGTAGGGATGCTTTGCTTTCGTTTGAGTGTCTCATTTCGGGAAGCCCGTGTTCACGCTGCCTGCCAGCTGAGATCAATACAGCATTGGGTTAATCCAGTGGTGCAATTGGATAAAGGCGGCTTCCTCCAGCAGCCCGGTGTCAGATATCCGACACGCAGCAGCTTTTTGGATCATACTCACACATGAGCGTGCTGAAAGCCATCACGGCCAGGAGGCCCTGCAGGAAGATCCCGAAGGAGTCCATCAGGGCGCCGTTCTCGCAACCTCCGGTATCCGCACCCGGGGCCGGGCTGGAGGACGAGTTGGCAGGCGCCACCGCGGGTAGAGCCGCGCCTCCCGGACCTTCTGCCAGCGTGTTTCCTCCGCTCACAGCAGCCATTGCGGCAGAGTTATCCGGTCCGCTCTACTCAATGAATCGACTCTCCCCAACGAGAGCCACTTCTCTGCCCGGTAACCGCTAGTCAGCTGGCGGGTATGTCAAGCTGGGCCGTCCTCGCTGAAAGATGGCCGCATCCTCTTCGAAGGCTTGCACTCATGCTCCTGCTCCGTGCCGCTCGGCCATAGCTGCTCGGTCATTCGAGAGGTGAAGCTGTCTGAACAAGAAGTTGCAACATTTAAAAGCCGTAACAGATGCTTAGGGAGGTCTCTGCAGGACACAACGTGTTTGTTTCCTCAACCTGCGTTCAAACGAACACTGGTGGCTAAAAGTGTGTTATGTAGCTAATAAAACCCAGAGTTATAGCCTCTCTAACCCGAGTCACGTCGTAGGTCAGACAAGTTAAGTGGGGAAAAAAAAGAAAAAATTCGCGTTCAGAGTCATGCTACTAGCACTTACAGCATTAGCGTCTAGTCACCCTATCCATTTAAATTGAGCTAATGCTAAGCTAGCGAAGTTGAACTTCCTCTTACGTCAAACGCTGAACTTGTCCTGTCGCTCATGGCGCTCAGAAAAGTTCGTGAAAAAGAGGCTTTAATAGATGGAAAATAATGGCTCTGACACATCCAGCTGCTTCCCTGCCCAGCTGCGTCCGCTCCTGTTGACAGGCGGTGTCACGAGACCTGAGCGTAGCCACGCGAGCTGCATGCTGGGAAATGTGCCACTGTGTACATCTCCGAGATGGCCACAGTTCAGCAAATAGTGAAATAAATAATTGTGTATGTGTGATGGCTAAAATAAACACGAACTTCTGGATGACCAAACAAATAAAAGTTGATTTAAAAAAATTATATATATACAAAATCTATCATTAATGAAAAGTGGAACTTTTCCTCTGCGTCTTGTTACCCTTTTGCGCATCAGAAGTGATTTTTGATTTTATAGAACTCAAAATCATCATATAATATTAGCAGTTTTCAGGGGGAAGAGGATGTAGGAAACCGTCAAAATGGGATATGCAGAAATTTACTTTGATTTTTAATTGTAAATTAAATTGATTGTTGCTTCTGTTGTACCAGATATTTTCCTCTCCCATCATATAAACATGGATGAGTAAGAAGATAAACGCCAATTTTGATTATTATTGTTGTATTATTTTAAAAATGTTTTTGCTACCATGGTGATGTCATACATTTCCTAGATAATGGGTACAAATACATGAACATATTGTTTCTTTATCCAATCCTCTAAATTTTATATATTTATACTTTGGCTAATTAATTTGTTAGCGCACACAATAAATAAAGCTGATTCTGACATGTTACTGGAGAAGCACCTCATAGCTAAGTCGAGGTGTGGGGAGCATCAGAATGTGAGAAAAATCTAGCAATTTTTTCTGTCTTTTCACAGCAGAGTATTTTAAATAAGCTTTTATTACTTAACCGCTCAAATAAAGTCTCTGCAAAACCACAAAAACCCAAACGGCAAGGAAAAGAAGTGAAATGACCACAGACTACCCGGGCTCGTCGATCTTTATTGCAGTATTTCATTTTTTTTCCTTACACAACACGCAAGTTTGTTCTGCTTTTCTGAGAACAGAGGAACCTACAAGTAAATTAAAGAATGGAGAGCTCTCTCACACGAAGCGAAGCATATACAAATTCAAAACTACGTGAAATGGCGAATTACAGGAGCATTTTCTGGTGACTGTCGTATTGCAGAGCTGCCAATTGTTTGCTAAAAACGATATGACAAACTTCAACCTACTTCCGAAACAAAATTATACTCCTCTCGCATGTAGGCTGCAGGTGCGGGGGCCTGTTCTGTGCAAATATTCTGTATACTTTTGGACATTTACACATTGCTTACGCAGAATTATTTTGTCCAAATCACCCTGTTTACTAAAAGATTTGATTATGTACACTATGTACAAACATGCACTGGGCTTCAGTGCCTTGTTTTGCTTGTGCTTGCATTGCAGGGCCCTCGGAGCAAACAGACCTTCCCCGACTGCGTGGGAAGAACAAATTTGGTCTTTGTAGAAATCAAAACTACCGACATGTTAACATTTTCATTATAAAAAAATAACTCATTATTTTCATCTTGAATGTCGCGTTTGGCTGTCAATCGGAACAGCGGCGGGCCTCATTTCTGAGAAAGTGTTGCATCTCTTACTTACATCAAATGCATTTTATTTTCCTTTAGAGCACCACCTAGAATCTCTCCGCTTAAAGATTTTTTGAGAAAGAAGTTGTTGTTTTTTTTTAAATGGCTAACACTTAAGCCTGTTATATGCACAAAGAATATTTAACTTTTTTTTTTTTTTCTTTTTTTTTATCAAAGAAGTCTCTGTATGCAGAAGCAATCTCGCTACGAAAATCAAACACAGGTTGGAACCGAAACACTCAGAAGGCAGAAGGTCAAGTTAAAAATCGCAAAATGGCTGCTTGGAGCTTGACAGCAGGTCCTTGACAATTAAATGTCGAACTCGAACATCATCCTGATTTGATGGATTTTCGCTCCTCCGACTGAAAGCCTCTTTTCGTCATCATTGTGTCTCGCGTTCTCTTCTCGAGTGTGTGAAATGTTTTGTTTCCCCTCTTTGCTGTTTACGTCAGAAAATGTTGTTTTCTCCTTTCGTAAGATCCAAGCTCATCTGAAAGAAAGCGATTTATGCAAAACAGCCCCCAAAAAAGTCCAGTGTAAAAAAAAAAAAAAAAATCTATTTTAAATAAAACTTCTTCCACATTTTTACAGGATTAACTCGTAGAACAGGAAGCAGCCATGTCCCGTTAACTTTCCCCATGGACTACGTGGCGAACTGCTGGTAAAACGCCAGCTTGACCCTCTCGATGTGGTGGCACAGCTTTATGGCCGGTCCCAGCTTCAGGTCCATGCACTCCTGCACCGTCGGGAGGTTCAGCAGCAGAAGGGCCTGACCGTCGATCTCCTGCAAAAAAAAAAACACGCAATTTCAAACGAGGTGAAACTTCTGATCTCTGAAGTGGAGGTAATGGAAACCACTGCAACGGACAACACGTGTGTTCCCCGCTTTTTTTTTTTTTTTTACCTGATCCAAGAAAATCCTCGCGAGAGGCGCGCAGTCGGTGGTCCGGATGAAACGCACCACATCAGAAACGCTCCACTCCAGCGGGCTCGTGTCCAGACACAGCTTCTGAGGAGGCTCGACCTTCGATGTCTGGAGAAACACGGAGACGGCGAGTCAGGCCGAGATCTCACACGGCGGGAAAAAGGCTCCAGACGTACATGAAATAATGCTTTAGTCACACCGGTTATCTGGAAACTTCTGAAAATGTGCCTTTCAAGTGGTAACTAGAGGTTGTTTTGTTTTGCTGACCTCAAAGTATGTGGGATACAGGAAGTTAGACATTCTAATAATGTTCATTTTTCTGAAAAAACAGAAAGGTGCAAATGACTTCGACACACCACGCCTGTTATGAAACACGACCGTGGCTGCATCATGCTGTGGGAGTGCTCCTATTCAGCACAGATAGGACCGTGAACTCCACACTTTTCAGATTTTGAATTAGTAAAAAAAGAAGCAGGAAAGTGATTTATTTTCGTGTTTCCGCTTCAGAATGATTGTCTGTGTTGTTTAGTTCTACCTTCAGATGACTGAATATTTAAAGTGGACAGGTTTTTTTCATTTTTATTCTCATCACCTTGGGTGAGGGAGGGTGGTTTTCGTCATCGGAGAAGGACGGCGAGCGGGGTTTCCGCCGTCTCCGTGAGGGCCTGGGCGTCGGCGGCGGAGAGGGCGACGGCGTGGCGGGCTGAGATTTCTCGACAGACTGCTCAGAGTCGTCTTGGAGGTCATCCTGCATCTCAGAGCCGGTGTCCTCGCTCAGGGAGTCATCTTCATCCAAGTCCTCCTCCTCTCCACTGCCCTGCGGGGCGGGATGAGCGCAAGTGTGTCGGGAAAAGCGCGAAAATTATTCCCAGAACTGATGAAAACACTCGTGACCTTTACCTGCGGGGAGCCGGCAGGCGTGTTGTCCACCGACGCAGAGGAGCGCCTCTTCTTGTGGACGAAGAGCTGCTTCCTCCTCTTCCTCCTGCGGCCCCTCCTCTTCACTCCGCCCTCCAGGTTGGTGTGACCCCCAGGCGGGCGGCCGACACGTTTGCTCTTCTTCTTTCCGCAGTAATACGCTGGTGAGAAGACAACATGGCGGCTCTGAGAGGTTGCATTCTACATTGAGCGTGAAATTAATGTATTACTGGGAGGGATGCAAATAAACATCATTCTACGACTTCTATTATTCCCCAAGGGAACCGGCAAACATTTGGGAAATCTGAAAAATATGCAAATTGATCGCATCAGCTTGTTCTCGCCAAATCTGTGAGGCAGCTGCAGCTTACGTTGAGACGTGTGACTCCAAACAAAGCTGTTCTGTGCGAGCAGTTGCAGCATGTTGCTGAAAAAAAAATCCTTTAAGTGTGGATGGAAGCGTAAAAATGTGCATGCTCGCCATTTTTCAAGATGGCCGCATTTTTTAATTCTTTCAAACCAACTGTTGTCATAAAATGCTAAAGGTTTCCATGATTGGATGAAGTCCCACGCTAATGGAAGGAGATGAAGACGTCCACCAGAAAAAGCAAACAAGAATCAGTAAATAAAATGTTTGTTGCCTCAGTTGTGTCTGATTTTGACAGCGAAAGATTCATCTGGGATAAATATCCTGACAGCTGTGGTGGCCATCTTGAATTTTTCAGCGGCTAACATTTTATTAATTCATTTATTTATGTTTTTCCAAAAAAGGCACCCTAAGAAAACATCTGTGCCGAGTTAGGTTCTTGTATCCACACACGAAAGATTTTGCTGAAATATTCAACTATGTGCTGCAATAAAGGCGAAAGAAACTAATTCAGACATTTCTGCCTGATTTTTTTTTTTGTTTTTCTTCAACTTTTCAAATAAGCTCTGTAAAAGAGTTCAAATGTAACCGTTATATGTGGTTACAAACACCTACTGTATTTGGTCTTGGTGAGGACGGAGCAGTTCTCTGAACAATGCTCCAGAACCATGCGAGGTCCAAACAGGTTGGGGCAGCACTCCAGCTTGATGCAGGTCTTCCTGCAGAAGTCTGCCACGCGGTCGGCTGTGCGCACGATTTCAACGGTGGCCCGGTAGCTCTTCCCTTTGTACCTTACACGCAAAGAAAAATACTGGTAAAGACACAAAAATGGTGGTATTTCTTCCACAAATGCAAACATTGTATTGGTAGGGGAGCAGGAGGCTTCTTACTAAACAACAAATGGAGTGCGTCAGAGCCTTTTTCAGACTTCTGCTCCAATTGAGCCTGATCACAGTAAGCTACCTGGACCGGCTCAAATCGGCTAGGAGTGATCAGCACAATAACAACTTAACAGAAGGGGCCTGAGCAGCAGCTCTATTGTGCTGAAAACACTTGCGCTTAATCCAGCGCTCGCCTTCAAACAGGCCAGCCGCAAACCCTCGCGCAATTTTAGGAAGTTTTCTGAGGAGCCGAGATTAAAGAGTGCTTCTTCTCACTTGGCTTTGAGTGTCTCTCCGTGGCCTTGCCAGCGGCTCTCCTGATCCAGCTGCAGCTCCCTCAGCACGCGGCTCGGCTTGTACGCAGAGTTTATCAGCAGGGTCAGCACCTGGGCACAAAAGGAAACGGTTGCAGCACTTCAGATTCGCAGTATCTCAAAAGACCCAACGCGTCGAGTCGTGATTATTATCGAGAAGTCTTGCTGTTTGCGTGCCAGGGACAGCCGCTCGACGTTTTACAACAGAGATGTTCCCTGACTTGAACCAAACAGTTGAAGAAGACAAATGCTAGCTAGAGCATCCCGAATAAAAGTGACAGAACTGGCCTTCTGCTTTCTAGCAATTTCAGTGTTAAGCATTTCTGCAAAGTATCCTTAACATCTACTAATCCACCTCCCACACAGACATCATCAGCTGCATCAGGAAACATTTTAGCGGGCGTCGGATGGCTGCTCTGCTCTCGCGTGTCGAGAAGGCGGTTGTGTTTTTCTTTTTTTCCTCAAAAAGCGCTACAGAAGCAGCAACTTCAGCAGCAGAGAAGTTCATTTCAGACTTCCTTTGTCAAAAGCTGTGTGTCAAGTGAGTGGCAACAGCATTTATTTATTTTTGAATGAAAATAAAATCTAATTTTGGAAAAGCAGGATGTTTTGACGAGGGGGTGAACTCTTGACTTTAATTTAATCAGAAATTCTAAATAGTGTGCTTAGTGCTTCGTGATATGGAGATGCCGCTGTAATGAAGACTAAACTGACCACATCAATCGATGTTGACGGACGCCAACACAAAGCGCTGCAGAGTCGTGAAGTGGGATTTAAAAAGAAACTTTGTAGGTTTTAGGTGTCAAAGTGCGACTTGTGAGGGAAGCTATGAACACTTTTGCGAGGCGCTTTGTCTTCTGTTTTGTGTGTTACTTCGGGAACTTTTGTCAAACTCAAGGCCCGGGGGCCAATTCTGGCCCGCCGTAGCTTTTTATGTGGCCCCCTCGACTCCAAATTACATAAATAATTCCCTCCAGTTTTTCATAAATCTACAAAATTCACACAAAATCAACAAATCTCCACATTTTTTTTTCTGATTTCACTGCAAATTTTCTTAAAATTGGTCAAAAACACCGAGCAATCAAAAGCCCCATTTAACATCATACATCAGTGCAAACATCATGAAATTTCCTAACAAACATTTCTAAGTAGCAGTAAGTAAAAACATCTTGGCACCACAAAATGTGCAATGTCGATTGCAAGAAAACAGTAAAGAAATCCCAAAATACTAAAGGAACAGCTATTTACTGAGATTTTAACAATCTAATTGGCTTTATTAATGCATTGTAGCACTTCTGGTCCTTTAAGAACATTCAGATTTCTGATATGGCCCAAAATGACAATGAGTTTGACACCTGTGCTTTAGGCTGCGGCTCACCTCTTTCAGAACAAGGACGCAGTTCCCCGGCCCAATAAACTGAGGCAGCTCAGAGATGCGGCCTTTGTTGAGGTACGGCCCAGAGAAGCAGCGATGGTTGAAGTAGATCTTCGGACAGCAGTATTTACCGTTGCCCTGTCCTGTTCGCCACAATCGCAGGTTAGTGACAAAGCAACCTCAGGCCTACAGCCAACCAGTCACTCAAACCACAACACATTTCGAGATCCTGGGACGTACTCACCCCCCGTCTCCGACTGACTGGCAATCTGCTGCTTGACGGCGTCGGGGGACGAAGACTTAGGGGGAGTCCTGCTGTAAAGCAGCACAACGTCAGCAGGAAGTCGACAGACAGACCGATCGATGTTTCACCTATGCTTGATACTCACTGCTTCTCTGGCTGCACCACGGCGATTTTTCTTTCTTTCTCGACTAAAAAGAGAGTGCAGTAAAAAACAAACATAATGTTATTCGGCGGCCAGGACGAGCCAAAGTGGATCAGTGAGTCGGTGTTTTAGCGTCAGTCTTATTAAATCAGTTCTATAGCGGTCAGGGGGATCCACTGTGACGACCGATGCTGTTTACCTGAGGGCTTGATGGGGTAGACCAGCGGGTAGCCGTTGGTCTCACACCAGCTGACGGGGAAAATGTCGAGAGAATCCACGTGAACTATCAGCTCTGGCATCGGCTGCTTCAGACCTGCGAAACACGAGCAGCGAGGTTAGCGAGTCACTTCCTGCAACAGGTCGGCTCTTAAAATCCTAAAACGTTGTCCAGGATCATTACACCGAAAACATCCTCCCGTCGGGTCACTTTTTAAAGTTTAGGTCGTGTCCCACAAACAAACTAAAACAAGAGTTTGACTGTTGAAACATCAATAGAAGATTTTTTTTCATTGATTATCAGAAAGGGCACAAAATATTCTTGAGATGCTATTTTTAATAAAAATGGAAATACGAGCTGGGCTTTTGAGGTTGGTATGAATAATTCTGGATTTAACTAAAGCTTGATCAAAATCAAAGCTAGTTCAGCTTAGTTTTCCAATTGAGCAAAGTCCATTATGGGTTCTTTTATTAATTATTTTGACTTTATTTAGAAACTTCTGTCATACTGCACCATTCCTAAAGTGCCTTTTATAAGACGTCAGAGAAAGGTCTGCGGTGAGGTGAAAGCATTGTGTGGAGCTCAGTCACGTGAGGCTATGGCAAGCTATTTGAACATTTTATAGCCTGAAATTTCCTTTTCCCAAAAAAAAAAAACAAAAAAAAACAGCATTCCATACAGCAACTCTAACATTCCTTCTGTCCACATTCAACAGTTCAGCTATCATTATTATTCTTCCAAGGAGAAGTTTGAGACTAAACTTATTGAAGTTTCAATTGAACATTCAGCGTTTTTAATGAAACTTAAATAAAGTGACTCAAATATCTACCACTGTCCTGATTTATCCTTTTGTTTATTAGTCATTTTCTTTCATTCATATCGCCACACACATGTCTTTTAGGGTCGGGGGTTTGAGTATGTCGGGTTGCAACTGAATGAATTCCTCTCTGTGGCTTTTTTTTGTGTGCTTAAAATAGGCCAAAAACAAAGAGCTGGTTGAGTTTACTCAGCGTAGGAAGAGAAATCCTTTTAATCTGGTTGCATCTGGCTGCTACCAGACCATAATGCAGAAATCCACGGACCGTTTTCAGTAAAAATAAAATGAAATAAAATGTGGGGAGCTCCAAAGAAAACAAACAAACCAAAGGCTTTAAAAGGGATTTCTCAATAATGCATAACATTTGGTTTCTTCTTGGTATCTTTGACTTTTTTCCTCACTGATTTTGTTTTACAGGCAACGGGTTGTTGTTCTTCTTGTCGCAAGAAATATTCACATTTGTGGAACCAACAAGCATTTCAATATTTAATTAATTAATCAAATATTCAGTTTTAACTTTTATAGAAGAGTGCTTTTTAACTTTAACTGGTCGGCTTTTAGTCAAAAAGATAACGTTATGTTAAAGTAAAAATGGCTTTTTTTTTCCTATGTTGAGTTATTTCAGGAGAATTTAACAATAAAAAAATTGTAATTTAAATTGTATTTAATGTTATGTTTTCTAGTCTAACGTACAGTATTGTTTACTGCACGGAGGTGGGGAGGGCTCCCAAAACTTTATTTACCTTCCTTAAACAAACTGAACAGTTTTCCTCCCCCCTCATCTCACCTTCCAGGCTGAGCCAAAGGTATTGCCCTTTGACCCTGGTGACAGTCGCCACGTGGATGTTCTCGGGTGACAGTGGGTTGACGGCCTCCAGTTTCATGGCCTCTTTGAAGCTGTGCTCGCCCTGCTCCTGCAGAGACCAGAACAACACAACAGTTGGGGTTTAACAGCTGACGCAGCAAGAAACAAAACGCCGGCGAAGAAAATCTGATTTTTATCGCCGCCGTTTCGCATGGATACAATCTCATCATCTCCATTTTGTCCTTTCTGTACATTTGTGAGTGAAGACAAAAGTCTGGGCTGGACAGTAAAAAATATTTTTACAACAAAGCAGCCCAGACAAAGATGTGAAAAAAAAAAGCTTTAAAATAAATTCATATTTACTGCAGCAGCAAAATGATTGGTACGCCCGATCTTTGGACTTATTAGTCATCTTAAAAAACAAAAGTTGAATGCAATAGAGGCTTCCTGTATAAATACAACGTGCGAAAGAGGAAAATTTCTTCTCACCAAGTCTCCATAACAACAATCAGGCACCATTTACATAACAAGCAGTTGTTAATGCAGGGCGTCACAAAAGTAGAGTTTGGCAAACAAAAGCTCCTATTCACACCATTAAATATGGCATCTGATCTGCTGTGCTGGTTTCTCTTCCAAAAGCTCTTGGAGCCTTGAAAAATAATTGAAAAACATTTCAAATGCAAATATGGTTCATGATACCAAACTTATAATGTGTTGACATTGGTTGGTCAACAGGAAAATGGCCCTGCGTAAATTTACTTTCTTACATTTTTATTCTTGGTAATATTAAGACTTTATTCTCATATTACTACAACTGTCTCCATTTAATGTTGACTTCATTTTCATTAAAAACAAATTAATCTTAGCCTGATCCTTGTATTTTGTCAGAGTTGACCTGAATTCAAAGTCCAAATAAATAGAAGCTGTAAAACAAGATGGCCGCTCTGGGCATGCTGACTACGGAAACCCAAGTAGCGCTTTGATGAAAAAAAAATAAAATAAAACAATCTAAAAATGTAATCTTCAGAAATGCGATTAATCGCTAAACGTTTCCAACAGAGCAAGTCTAGAGGTTGTTGTATTTAATTAAACAAGCCATGAAGCCTTGAGATATCAGTCTAATAAACCGTTTACAATCCTCCTCTGTTCTCTTTCAGGAACATTTTATGTAATATGTAAATGACTTGTTTTCATTCGAATCTCAATGTTACATCCTAACATTTCTTTTTTTAATGGGAAGCTTTTCTCGTTTTGTAATGCTGATTAGCAGAAGGAGTGCCAGTGATTGTCTGAATTAAGCTAAGATTGGATTTTTGGAAGTTTTTTTATAGCAAAAAAAGATTCTACTCAGGAAAATAAAAAACAGTTTATTTCATGGCTTTTTAATACAAGGTTTCTTTACACGCCTGCAGTAGGTAAACCAAAGTGCAACAGTATGTGGAACGGTGTTTAATCTGTAATTACCAACAGGCAACAGTGGTCTTTGCATCAAACCCATCCATGTAAAGGCATTTACCCCCAGACTGGTGAAACTGCAGCTGCAAATTTCAAAAAGGGTACGCTGTTGGTTTTGTATTGTTTTTTTTAATGCGTATCTAGTACATATATTTACTAAATTCAAATACAAGAATCTTTTCGCCTCATTTGGTCATAATGATGAGCAGCGCTCAGCTCCAGCTGGGTCTGAAGGAGTCCGTTTGCACATGGCCACTTAACTTTTTTAGGCCACATTTAGCACAGCCTTAACAAGACAGGAATAAACCCTTCATATACAAAAAAAAAAAATACAAAATAGATCATTACTACACTTCATCGCCAATGCAGCACAGTGTTTTTACACAATGGATCGCCAGACTCACAACGGGGAAGCAATGCTGAGGGGCGGCCTCGGCCTCGCACTGCTTCAGGTAGTCGGCCCAGTCAAAGTCAGAACCCTGGAAACCTGTTTGCGGTGAAGGAGGAGACAGAGACAAGGAGGCAGGTGAGTGGAGCTGAGAGAGAAAGGGAGGCGGCACGGAGAATCTGGAACAAACCTGGCGGCGGGCTGAGGGGCAGCCCGTTCTTCAGACTCCACTGCACTGGGAATATCCCCGGACTGTCTCTGTGGCAGAGGAAGGATCGTCCTGTGGCTTCCGACTCCTCTATTCCACAGAGGTCATCCATCGTCACCAGGAAGTATTTCTCACCAAACACCTGATAGACAAAGAAGGAGATGAAAAGTGTGAAAACGTATGAAACTTTAACCAAAAACTGCCTGTGTGTGTTAGTTTGTAACACTTGTGAGGACCGTTTTCCTGATACATACGACATTATGGGGACCCACTGCTACTTGTGGGGACTGAAGCCTGGTCCCCACAAGGGGAATCACTGTTTTTGGGTCAGGGGTTAGATTTAGAACTAAGGTGTGAATTGGGTGTTGTACCATTAGGTATGTAATGGTTAGGGTTAACATAAGGGTAAATATTAGGCTGTAGAAATGAATGGAAGTCAATGGAAAGTCCCCACAAAGATAGCCACGCAAACATGTGTGCGTGTGTGTGCGTGTGCGCGTCTGGTTAATTTTTAGTAAAAACAAGCTTTTTCTTCATTCAGTGAAGTTACTCTTACTGGGTAGAGTGCTCAGAAATTTTATTCATGTGAGAGTAGCGATACTTCACAATAAAGTTACTCAGGTAAAAGTAAAAAGTACAGTGTAGCTAAAAATACTCCTGAAAGTACTTTTTCCCCCAAAAAGTTACTCAAGTAAATGTAACTAGTTACCACTTGACTCTGGTGCCAACCAATGAACATTATGTGGACGACTGGAGTTATGACTATAAATATATGCCAGTAATAATAAAGGCAACAACACAAACATCAGCGAGGACCTTGCTGCATAAGAGAAGCGAGAGCCGCTGTTACCTTGGTGACAGTCGCAGGCCTGATGGAAATGGGTGCAGCCGGGTCAACAGCTTCTAGTTTCATCCCGTCTTTAAAACAATGATCTGCGACAGCGGGCTGATCCTGAGTGAGACACCCAAAGCACACGCTCTGTGTGAGTCCGTTTCAGAAGCTCACATTTGATCGAATGGTCGCTGATGAACACACAGATGCGTTTCGGTAAAAGCACACAGCTACCTTAGCGAGCTCCGCCGTCAAAGCTCCGTCCTCAGGAAGGTCGCTAATCCTCTGTCTCACCTCTTCCCACTCCTCCTCCGTTCGCAGCGCCAGCAGCTCTGAAGTAAATAAATACACAATAATCAGCTGTTGAAGTATAAAGAACAGGTATTATTGTTTAATTATTTTTTTTAGAAAAGGGTATTGTTCTACTGTAGTAATTAAACTGCCAACGCTGTTGTGGGAAAGTAAAAACAAAACGAAACAGGTTCACAACACCAGTTAGAGGACAGTAAAAGCAAAAGTTTGTCATAAGGCTCAACTTAAGCTATTGTTTCTGTTTATAGTTTGTTGCAAAATGTAAGCATTACAAAGTGAAATGTAGATCTGTTTGGATCTGTGCTGCCAGGACAAGTGAAAGGACGAGCAAAATGCAGCATTGCTTTGGAGAGAAAGTGCTGCGTTTAAACTGCTAGAGGATTACATTATGAATATTTATGAGATTATGAATGCGACTGCAAGGCTTTTGGCTCAGGCAAAACTGAGCAGGTGAAGTGTGTATTCTTTGGTGAGGATGAAATTCTGGGAATTTTCAGTTTGAAAATTTTTTTTAACAAAAATTAATAGGAACTAAATTAAAAAACTGGGCATGTTGACATTATGTTGACTGTCGCACCAGATTTAATATACTGAAAAAATGAGGTATGTTTTGACTAAACTTGACAAAGACACCATGATGTTACTGCTAATATTCTTTACCGTAAAAAAAAAAAAAATCACATGGATGTTTTGCTTATGACGAAGCAAAACGCTTGGATATGACAATTCAATTTCCAACCATTTCTAATTAATTGAATAAATTCCTGTAATTCTTGTGATAAAGTTTCACATTCTGAACATTTCCAGAGTTTGCCAGCTAAATTTCCCACAGAAGGTTTCTGTTAAGTTTCTAAAAACGTTCCGAAGGGTTTGCTGTTAACTTTACTCTGTGATCAGGATGTCAGCAGTTATTTGTACAGCTACCAGTTATGGCGGCTAACACTGAGGTCACTCTGTGAGAGAGGCACATGCTGTTTATGCTAGCAACAACATGTGCGTACTGTTTGTAGGCTCATTGAGAGAGAGGAAGGGGTTTTAAATTCAGAACAACTTCTAGTACTTTTAGAAAGGTGATATAAGGCAAACGCTCCAGCTGAAGCGTAGGGATGTTTCACAGCAATATGTATTGTTGTAATGGACCAGGGGTGTACACTGGGGAAGCCATGATCTTTTTTTTTTTTTTTTACTAATGCAAGCTGTTTGAGAATGTTAATATGCCAAAATCCGGACCCAGTCTGCTACTTTGTTACAATTAGTGCTACACTTGAAAACGTAGAACTAGCTCAAACTCACTCAATAATGATATTTCTGATGCTGAAGCATCGGTTTGTACAGAGAACCGCAGCAGTTTCTTTAAATGCTAGGCTAATGTTAGCATGTTTCCTCTCTGTTTTGATTGTTACATTCATAAATACAGCTTTGTGCAGACAAAAGTAAAAGTTTGTTCTTTGCCTTCATAAACTTAGCACTTTGCATTCTAGGTCATAACATTTAGCTAGTAGTGCTTTAGCTCCCTTTTATACTGATCCGCCGCACCCCCAAAACAATAGGAGTTATAGCAGCTAACCTGACACAAGCTAGAGGCCATGGCAGTCAATGCTGTTTATTGCTGTAATTGTAGTAATGATTGATTTTGGTTGGGAAAACTAAACTTTGTTAAGTCAGCCTGGCCAGAAAACTAAGGAAAATCAATAGAAGTCCAAGATGATCACATGGCCACAGTTTGAATATGTCTGAGCTGAGCATCAGCAAAAGGTGTTAAAAATTCTTAACACTGCAGTTTAATATACAGGAAACTTTAGCAGTTATTGACTAGCTATGGTATAAGCAAACAGTTTTTTTTCTTTCACCAAAATAATAAACACTTGAGAATCATAAACATTCAGTCTGTCACAATGACATATCTAATGCCAGCCCGTCTCATCCGTTTGGCTTGACACCTGGAGAATAACATGCTTTAAAGTCAGTAAATTACAGATTGTCTGTTGCTAATGTGTGATATTTCTGGAGTGAACCACAAACACATCCCAGCAATATTTATTATGCATCATCTCACCTCTACTTCTTAATACCTCGATAATAACAACTCTCTGTTTTGGAAACTGTACACTTTGTTTAGCTGTACAAGGTTTAGCCAAAAACTCGTTTTGTTATATTATATATATATAACACTGACATGCTTTTGATGCATTTCACTTCTCCCTATCTTCTGCTTCTTGCTTCTGTAAGCAATGTCCAAATGTATAATAAAAAAACCCACTACATTAGCAAAAAAAAAAGGCCTGGCATTAAAAATCAATAAGCCTTGAGCTATAGTGGCAGTAGAAGAGAAACCAGCTGTGTCATCACGTACAGTATACAGCCATTAGTACTTTTTTATATTTTGCATACAAACAAGATTGTATTTACTGAAAATTGCTCTAATCATGAATGGAAAACTAATTTCAAGCTCTACTGGGTCACTGTCCCTTTATGTTCTTGTCAGCACTGAGGAACAAACGGGCTCTTTCGCTGAACACAGTTAGTGATCAAACAATTTCTGTTGCATTACTTTGTTTACATTTTCATATACACCCATTAGATTCATGCCGTTTTTCCTCATAGCCACAGAACTCGAGAGCCGCTAACCTGACGGAGGCCTCAGGGTGCACCCCTGCTCTTTAGCCCAGCCGGGTGGGTGCAGGCGCGGGTGGAGGTAGAAGAGCCAGAGGATCGCAGGCGTGTCCGGGAGGCCCTCGGTGCCCAGTAGGCGCAGCTTCAGCCTCCCTCCGACGTTCTCCTCCACCTCGGCGGCCCAGGCCGACCGCGGGTCCACACCGTCCTGGAGCTCCACGTAGCATCCGGCGGTCAGGAGCTCCACTGGGTCTCTGCCACGCTGGGGCTGAGGAGTGAGAGAGATCGTGAATGCGAACGCACGCCTCCGTATGGAGGAAAGACAGGACGCGGCGTGTGTGACTAAAGCGGCAGGACCGAAGCTCGGCCCGCCGGAAGCTAACTAACAGCGGCCAAGAATTTCACAGGTTGCTCATACTGCAAACGTGCTTGCAGCATCTCGGCCTTAGTGGTGTAGTCAAACGCTCAGTTTGGCCTTTACTAACTGCATGCGAGCTGCACACGCAAGGTTTTATTGCAGATGGAAAATCTCATTTAGTCCAGGCTGAAGCTTTTCCAGAGTATTTTTGGTCTAGTTTCTAGTGCAAATGTCTTAGTGCAACGGAAATAAGACAAAAACTAACTTACAGGTAACTTTTCAGCAAGACACAGGAGCGTTAAGCCAATAATTCCTTAACATTAATGAAAAAGTACAAGCTATAAGTTAAAAAGTCTACCGGTGGAACAAGACTTTTTAACTTATGACAAAAAAGTCTTGTTCCGCTGGAAAATTATTTCACTTATAACTAGTAGTTTTCCATCAATATTAAGGAGTTATTGACTTAACAAAAGCTCAATTTACTTGTAAATTAGGACAAAGCTAAGATATTTGTACGGGGAACTCTACCAAAAAAAACACATGGTAAGATTTTGTTTGTTTGCACATGCGGCAGGCATGCTGAGTGTGAAAGCTGCACCAACCATGAGTTTTCATACTGAAAGTAAAACAGAAAGTAAAGTATCATAGTGTTATGTTTGTGTGAATCAGTTGCTCTGATCACCTGAGGCTATAAACCGTCAGTCTTTAATTTTTTCTTCTCTAAATCAGTCAGTTATAAATACTGACGTCAACAGAGTGACAGCTTTTGTCTGACTTCATTGTGGGGACCTTGACATTCTTATTTAAACCTTTCTGGCCGCTAGCGAATTTGCATGTTCTCCTTGTGCATGCGTGGGTTCTCTCCGGGTACTCCGGCTTCCTCCCACAGTCCAAAAACATGACTGTCAGGTTAATTGGCCTCATCAAATTGTCCCTAGATGTGAGTGGGTGTGTGCATGGTTGTTTGTCCTGTGTGTCTCTGTGTTGCCCTGCGACAGACTGAAGACCTGTCCAGAGTGGCCCCGCCTCTCGCCCGAAACGTTAGATGGAAATAGGCACCAGCACCTCCTGACCCCACTAAGGGACAAGGGAGTTTAGAAAATGGATGGATGGATGGCCGCTAACGTGTTGTTTAAAGGCATACGAACAGAAGCGTTTGATGTATTGGAGCGAGGCTCCTTCAGGAGTGTAAGGGTGAGCAGATGTCGTGAAGCGCTGCCTAACCATTTCCAGCAGACTGGCAGGCGCGCTGCACTCCTCAGCCAAGGCCTTCTCCAGCAGAGCCTCCCACTCTGGATGTTTCTCACGCACACCTACAGCGAAAAGTTCACACACAGAGTTTAGGTGAGCCACCACAGGACCAGGTGGTCTTTTAAAGAATAAAGACACTCGTTTTCAGCTTTCATTTTTCACTCAGCTAACTCTCAACTAAAAAAAAAAAAAAAGAGTCAAAGCAAATGACTTATTACAATATTTACTTACTTAAGCCTTTTTTTTAAACTTTCAAATACAAATGTTAAAAAAGTTGAGGATAAAACCATGTTTTACAGCTTCTTAGAATAAAAATGAACACAGTGCAGAAGTATTCACACCCTTTGGACTTTCCCACATTTTGTGTCATCATGAACAAAATGAGACAAAATGTCTCATAATGTCTATAGGGATTTAATGGGCTACACCAACATGAAGTAGCCTGTAATTGTGAAGTGGGAGGAAAATGTTACATGGTTTTTATGTTGTTTTTTTTTAAGGGACAGGTCTAAAGAAAACAAGAGGAATTCTGCTCCTTTTATTCTGATTCCCTAAATAAAATCTGCACTCAAATAACAGGTCTGTTACTGTCTAGGCACTGGGGCTGGAGCGATTAATCAGATTAATCGTGATGAACCCGTTATTAGTAATAATCGCCAACTAACTTAGCTATCGATTAATCGTTAACTGACGTACACAGACTCTACAAAAGGTCACTTGCTGAAAGAGAAACACAGTCAGAGCAGCAATGAAGCCGAAACTATACAAAAAAAATATGCATTTCGCATTTAAGATTTAAAAAAAATCTTCTTTGAATGTAAATATGTTCTACACAAAAAGTGGCGTAGTTGAAATTCGGTAAAAAATTATTTTAAAAAATCTCACATCAGGCACCTTCTGCAAGTTATTAATCCAAAAAAATTAATCAGCAGATCAGATTTTTATTTGCAATAAAAAAAGATCATTTATTATCCTTTTTCTTATTAATTGTGCACTTTGTAAGTCTGACTTATAAATTCCAAACAAAGTTTGTTGAGTTTGTGGCTGTAATACGTCACAAGGGGAGAGGAATGTTTCTTAAGGCAACTTCATGCTCCGAAAACAATTCTAATAAATAAAGATTGTTTTTTCTCCATACAGACTTATCTAAAAAATCTAGCTAGAGACATCATAGCATTATGATGACATAATCTCATCTCAAACTATATCAGATATCTCCGTCTAAGGCGCTGAAGCCGGTTTTAGAATGTTTCCAGTCCGACTGAGTCAGAACCAACAGCTCACCTTCGGGGGGCCTCATGGTCTTGCCTTGCTGCCGGCTCCAGCCCAGTGGGTGCAGGTCCGCTGTCATGATGTCGCACCAGAAGTCGGCGCGGCGGTCGTCCTGGTAACCTTCGTAGCGCAGCAGCAGAAGTTGGCCGCACGTGGTGATGACGGCGGCCACCCAGTAGGGGCCGTCGGCCTCGGAGCGGACGCGCACCTCCAGCTTCATGCCCGGGTTCAGACCCGTCTGGAGTCCCTGGTCCACCTGAGACATGTGGAGGAGCAGCTGGTTATAGGGTCATTTGAAATCGGCTGGGATCTACTGGGCTTCATGCAAATGAAATCGAGGAAGTTTAACTTGAGGAGAGCTCCGATGAAGTGCTGCAGCTAACGGGTGTTTTAGTAAATGTGTATCTCAATTCATGGGATAAAATTATGGAACAAGTTAAATGAGGAGCTAAAGCAAAGTCAAAATTGAATTTAAAAGGAAATATACAGAGGTCATTTACACAAGACATAGAAATATGGGTGAGGGATAACACTAATGTGTGTATGTAGGTTGGGGCTAACGCATACCAGTGATTTTATACCACCATCATGTTCGAAATAAATAAATAGATAAATTGATTATTCTGACGATTAATCGCAATTTTTTTAAAATGGGCACATTCTAAAGAGTTTTTATTTAACCACTTAAGCCTTTTTTTGATACAATATTAGAAATGCATGCAAAACAAATGCAAATAAATAAACAAATAATTTTTTTAAAATACGAAAATATAGACTTTCTTACATAAACTGCAATACGGTTGCATTTAGTGGTTCAAGCTAAAACCACGAAGAGTTTTGGGTCAAACATTTTTATAGAAAAAGGTGTTTTTATTCTGTACAGTTTTGGCTATGTTGATGCTCTAAATGTGTTGTTTTTTCAGCAAATAGCCTTTTTATTTGAGTCTGTATACTCCAATCAGTCCAATTTCATTCAAAGATCAATCGCGATTAATCGTTTCTGCGCAGCTTCAGGAAAACATCTTGTGAATTTTGGGTTCATATCTGGGTGGGGGGAACCTTTTCACCTACATGTTTGAAGGCGTGATGGGGCACAGCCACGGCTTCCGTCTCCTCCAGGTAGTCATCCCAGCTGAAGTCAGCCACATCCTGAGCACAGTCTCCATCTGGAACGAACACACACACATTTATATTCACGCGCTCCTGTCCGGCGACTCGTTTTAAGCAGCCGCTCGTATAGGAGTTCCTACCAGAGTCGGGCGTCTCCTGGCTCATAGTGGTGGCCCCCTCGAGGCTGAGGCTCGGAGCGCTGAGAGGGAGCAGATGAGGAGGATTGTTCTCCAGCGAGAGTGAGCGAATCAGACAAAACCGCTCCGAAGATCTGGAAAACCAAAAGGAGCATAGTGGATTTTCAGCCTTTCGGAGTTGTCTTTTGTGCACCATCCCTCTGCTTTTGTTGAATCTAATGATGACTGAAATTATTTTCAACAATAAGATATGTGTGGTGCCATTTCTGCTTCGTGACAATAGACATGCCCGACTGCAAAATGCAAACAAGTCTCACAAATCTCTTTCAACAGTGAGCAGGCTTCTTCTAGCTGGCTGCAAAGGCTGCAATGATGGGGCGATGTGGTGGTGCAGGGGTTAAGTACAACCTACAGAAGGAGGCCTTAGTCCGCAACACGGCCGTCAAAGGTTCGATTCCCGGCCCCTCTCTCTTTACACACTTTCCTGTCTTAGCACTTTCAAATAAGAGCCAAAAAAATATATATAAAAACTGCAACGATGCATCCAGCAACTATGGACGGGCAATAAATCAATAACAATGTATATCGCAATAGAAATGCGATCAATGACAATAAATGAAACGTCAGATAGAAGATGCAATATACTGAATATTCGTCAACTCTGATTCAAAACTACATTGCATTCTGGGGGATGAAGTGCTTAAGCGTCTCAACCTCTCATGGCTAGCTAAGCAAGCTAGGTGGCATAAATTAATATTCACTCACTCTTTGGTTACCTAACAACAACCTGTTGAGTGGCTTGCGCAGCAGCAGTTTCTGGTTTCACCACTGTTCCTCAAAACTCTGGAAGCAGTGAGAGAAATATCAGCATTTTGGAACGTTCCAGTCAGAATCCTGGCTTGAATGTAACAGAGAGCCTACGGACGGAGCTAAAGAGATTAGGGTGATAGCAAGGAGGCTTTCCAAATCCAAAGACTTGAGCTCATAGACATGGGCATTTATTGTATTTTTTATAATGATACATTTATTTTAACGATGTTCAGATCCATCCAAAATTTTGTTTTATTTTTTTCCACCACTTGTTCAATGAGAGTATCAATAAACATCAACAAATCTCAAAACATGACTACATGCTCTTACTGTGTGCAGCTTAGCGCGTCCTGACGAAGCGCATTAGAAAGTAAAGCATTCCAAGCTTTAATAAAGTAAAACAGCAAGAGATTAAATTAGTTTAAAAAAATTATTTTAAAAGATGCAAAAGTCTGATTTCATATCGAAAACAAAGTTCTGGATTGGATAAAAATAATACTGGATACGGACACCAGATGTTTTCCAATAAACCTGTGACGCCCTCAAAGAACAACTGCTTTTAAACAGATTAAATTGCACACAAGTGCACTCTTATTCTAACAAGGACATCTACTAGGACATCTAATAATGTGACTTCTGAAACCTGTTTGTGAAAGTGAATGTTATTGAGGATATTGGAGTAAAGAAAGTTGAAAGCACGTGCACGCCACACTTTTCAAGTTTGCTTCCACTTTTACAAGCAAGCAAAACAGAACAAAATACACAACAGCTTGTGGTTTTAACATGACTAAATATGAGAAAAAGTGGACCAAATATTTTCTTTTGCAAGACAAAGTACGTCACGGTGCCCGACTTCTTCAAAATGGATTCCTACTAACAGTCAGCCAGAGCGACCTGCAGCGGCTGGTGGAATTTCAGGCTCAAAACAAAACCAATTTCTGCTGCCTTCATTTGCATCTGAGCGCTCGTTTCAGAAAGTATAAAACGAAGGAGAGCTGCCTTTTGCTGAACAATGCTGCCAAATCTTAAGTCAGAACATTAATATTCCAAAAGCTTCTCTTCTGGCCCTGCACTTAGCACCTAAGTAGCACCCCAGATGGTTAGAAAATATAATCTCACAAAGGAGTCGCTTCCACCGGCGAATCTGATTTCTTTTTTTAAATCTTAATTGAGATCTTTTCAGACCGCCGTGGATGATTCAAACGGCGGCTTGATGTGACTGTGGATAGTTTTGACACATGGAGCTGACCCCCGGCCTGATTGTGAAAAGCAGATGAAATAAGTTAAAGCAACAAGAGGCGGCGGCGTGAATGCGAAAGGAGGAACAGGGTGAGCGCTGGTTTCGGCCTCAGCTCCATTCAGCCGCGCTGTCAGGCACGTCTTTGTCACATCTGACATCTCTATTAAAACAGGGGCCGCCGCCGAGGGCCGACCCCCTCCCCGACCGCCGGACTGCCACAGCGACCCCGCTGCTCCGCTGGGACCAGCGGCGCCTTTCACCCGCGACCCCGCACCAGACTTTCTCTGTCTCTCTCTCTCTCCCACCACACCACCCTCCAACTCTGACAAAAGACACACAAACCAGAGGTTCTCATTGTGCTGGGAGGGGAGGTGTGTGTGTGTGTGGGGGGGGCGTTAAAAGAAGAGGAAAAAAAAAGAGCAGTTGAGAAAAAAGTATGATTACTTGCTTTATGATAAAAAAAAGTTAAATTCTACAACTGAAAAATAAAGAAAAACAACAAAATCAACACATTTTTGATTCCATCCTGAGTCGTTTTAACTTTCCAATACAGACAGATTTGATTTTGCACAGGCCCCCTCTGCAAAAACACTAAATTTTACTAAGTATTTTTTGTTTTAGTTTCTATATCTTATAGTTTTCTAAATCTTAGTACAATTGAAATAATACAAAACAAACTTCTAGTTATAGGCACATTATAATATTGGAAAGATATGTCTTGTTTGACTTGCAAATGATTTCACTTATAACTAGCCCTTTTCCATCAATTATTGACTTAAGACAAGCTACAAAAATACAAACTCTTACCAAGTCTTTTTAGCCTAGTTTCTAGTGCAAATATCTAAGTACACTTAAAAGATAAAACTAACTTATAAATAACTTTCAGCAAAACATAGGAGCTTGTTCTAAGTCAATAATCCATTATTAATGAAGAAAAAGTAACAAGATATTTTTCCCGTGTTACAAGTGAAATAATCCCTCAGTGGATAAAGTACTTTTTTTAAGGAATTATTGACTTAAATCAAGCGCCTCCATCTTGCTGAAAAGTCACTTGTAAGTGAGTACATGTGGAATAAGAAACTACACCAAAAACAGTCGGTATAATTCTGTTTTTGTTTGTTTTTTTGCAGCGATATCAGGCTGCACAAGCCGTAGCTTTCTGCAGATGTTCGGCTGGTACAGACAGGAAGAAAAGCAACTTCCCCGTTTTGCACGCGGCAGAGAGTGGTCTGCGCGTGGACCACAGTGAGCAGAGGTCCGCCTCGATCTCGCGCCACCCGACACTCTGAACCCGAAAGACGAGAGCTTTCCAAATGTGTGCGCTCACACCGTTAACACACGCGCATGCGCGCGCGCGCCCACGCCAAAAGCAGACAGGCACGCGCACGAGAAGGCACTCAGAGGCAACAGGAGATCCACACCGCACATCCCCTTCACAAGCACTTACAGAATCATATCCTCATCAGCACTTAACAGTTCTTAAAAAACAAACAAAAAAAACGCCTGTTTGAGCCTCTGACGTGGGTGGGGAAGCGCGCGCCGATTATATGAACGTGCTAAAAACGCAGACAAACGTTTCCCCAAAATCCGCTTGATGGCATCTCCAGCTCCAACATAAGTGTTGATCAGGCAGGGGAGAAACAAAAAAAAAAGGGATTTTCTCTTGCAATTAGTGAAGCTGAAAAGTATTTATTAAGCATATGGGTCTGTATGAGATTCTCACAATATAAAAACCGCATTATTACCAAATGATCACGGTATTTATTGCTGAAAGCAAAATCAAATGTATGTGAAGAAGTAAGATGATCTGATTGCATTTATCTAAAAGAAAACTACCAATGGTTTGCAAAGATGATATGTTGATTATTGAATGTAAAAGTTAAGTTAGTTGTTTTTTTATTTAAATTCACAAACTTGATCCAAGAAATTTAGATTTTCTGATTGTTTTTTTTAAAAAAAAATAACCATAAAGTTGACATAAAAGATAGTAGCTGGTTAATTAGTCTCAAAGTTGTCTGTACTTAGCGTGTTGCGGGTAGCAGCTTCATCTTAATATCAGCTTTCTAGTTTACAGCTTCCTGGTTTTCCCTTAAAAATGGTGGGAAACGATAGCTTACTTCTTTTAGCCAAGTTAAACGGCAGTGCGCAGCAACCGGTGTGGGAGGGGGCTCAACAAATGGTAACTTTAAGATCCAGAACAGGAATAAATCCATATCCTTTTCGGATTGGGTGCGACAAAGCGTCGTTTTAGAGAACTCGTACGTTCTGCTCATCGTTTATATGAGGCTCTGACCGCATGCAAAGTTTAAAAAGGCCGCCAGAAACTTTCAAAACATCACTTTTATCTCGATATGCAGGAAAAAAAAAATAAAGAAGCTAAATAAACACTTATAGGTGCTAAGCTCTATGTGTGCTTGACTCCTACTCCTTTGTGCCCTTGTAAAATGCACTTTCACAAAGTTTAAGTCTTGAAAAGGGAGCTCATCTTACATATTTGTTTCTGCTGTGAGGCAGACCGTGACGCTGACTGAGACCCAGCCCGTTCGGTGGAGATTAGATGCTAAAAATGGGAGGGACAATCATTCAGATGGGGAGATGTTGAGGCTGCTGTGTAACCGACTAATTCGCCACAGATAAAACAGTTCACTTTAGTTCCTTATAATATCTTAAAACACTCAGCCAGATAAATCACTTCTTCCTTTCTTTCTTTCGTTGTTGTTGTTTTTAAGTGAACTGGTCTCTGCACTGCAGTCGACTGAAATGTAATGCAGCCACGGACTGAGCGGAAGGTGGTGTTGAAATGACGGCGAGTCCCTGCACTGCCAGAGGTGTTTTGGCATCAGTCGACTACAGGACGAAGGTATGATTCGGGCCAAAAAAAGGGTAGAAGCAGTGAGGGTATGAAGAACGCAAGTCTGCTTCCCCTGGAGTTTCTCAAGTAATTCAGAAAGCATCACCAGAAATCAAAACGTCAAATGGGAAAATAACTGTGAATTTGGGTTCCAGAGAGAAAGATGTTCAAAGGGAAGAAGGACAGGAGAAAGAAAAAGTCTCGTCGGTGAAGGCTTGTAATTAACCGCCGCAAAACGATCCGGCACCACCAATTTCTTTAATCACTCAGAGACCTTCCTGTGACTCGACAAAACAACAAAAAGAGAGAGAGAGAGAAGAAAAGAAAAGAAAGTTTGACTGGAACTACAAAGCAAAGTATTGGACACAAAGGAGCAGAAGTGAACGAACCAACGTAGAAAAATCCCTTCAGCAGAGTCACAGTCCTCATCTGCTTTTGTGTTTGTTGCATAGAAACAAGCCGCACGCTGCTATGATTTCAGAAAGACTAAAAAAAAAAAAAAAAAAACATCCTCAGAGTAGTATAAAAGGAAAATGATCACCTTCGAGTTCACCACGTTCAGAAATCTTTCTTTTTCAAAGAAAACATTTTTTAAAAACCCTGTAATCTTAAACCCTCTAATGTTGCTGTAGTTGCTGATGTTGCGCAGCATATTACAAACAATACATTATTACCACTATCGTTTCTAAAACCCAGCGGATGTGTTCACTTACAAATCATTTTAGCTTTTTTTTTTTATGTCTTGGATATCATTTCATTCCTCTCTGGACATGCAGTTATTGTGACAACAGATCAAACTAAATATAGGTAAACAGATACTTGGTGAATTTGCAGTAAAAACAAATACAAGTACTAGTGTCTTAAAAATCATACCATTTCAACGTTTCTCATCAAACAGTTCCTGGAATTACCAGAGTTGTTTTTTGGGTTTTTTTCAGCGACACAGAGCGTAAAGTGGTGCCCCTCCCCCACCTGTTGCTGAGCACTGCCACTCAACTGGCCTCTTAAAAAACTTTGACACTGCTTAAAAGAAAGACAAATGTTATTGTTTGCAAAAAAAGAAAATAACAGAAGATATACGCACTATATTTACATATGTCAAAAATAGCAAATACAGTAGCATTATTTTGAGCTAGCAATGTTATATTCTTTTAGCAGAACAATGAATGATTGTTGTTTTTCTTTTTTTAATAGAAGAACATTATGCTGTATATTTTTTCTTTTAAATGTCTATTCGTCATTGTAACGATATCGTACTTTTATACTGAAGATTATCATATCGTGAGAATCTAACAGATACCCGTAGCAACTAGTTCACAGCATGGAAATGTTTTAATTAGAGGAGCCCTGATCAGACTTTATTTAAGATAACCTTCAAGTTTTAATTAGAGGAGCCCTGATCAGACTTTATTTTTATTTATTTATTTATTTTGGCCAATCCGGGTTTCACTTTTCTTCCAGCTGTGACATGCAGAGTCCATCCCCCCCCTAACCCACTAGAAAAGATAAAAGAGAAAGGAACATGCAGCAGGTTCTTTGATGTCAGGTAGTAATTTGGAAACCCAACATAAAATGAAGGAACTACAAGATTATGTCTACTTATGCATCAAAGTTCTTCTTTTTCTAACAATTACGTGGCTTTTCATGAAGCTAAACAAAGCAGGGTAGCAAGGTAAGTGCGAGTTTTGATCCATTTAATCGATATGACAAAAAAAAAATCGGATATTTTTTCACCGATCTATATCTGTTTAGTTGATATGTTGTTTTTCTAGTTGCTTTTTCCACAATATTTCTTTTTCCAAAATCTACACTAAACTCGAAGAAAGGAACTGATAAATGAACTACCTTATGATCCGAAGCGATAAATTATGGCTGACAAATGACGTAGTTTTGGGGTTATGAACATCCAGTAGCCGACCCGCATATGGAGCTCACACTTCATACGGAAATTTTAATAACTTTCAACTTCCCCAACTGCATTAACGTGGACAGCATGTAAAAGTCACGAGCTGGCCTGCCTACACACACCATATCCATCCAACCTGCTACAACTTCAGACCGAAAAACACGATGGAGATGAATACATTTAATAACATATATATATACATTTGCCATCTAGCTAATAACAAATCTCGTGCACTTGCAGAGAAAAGCTGCTGCGGCACGTCAGTCGGAGCAGCGCGCTGCCAGCCAGCGGATCACTCAAGTTGCACAATAGGGAAGTTAAGAGGCCACATGAATAATCGGTTGCTTTGAGTCAAAGTGGAAAACGTCAACAGCTTAGTTTGTGCAACGCATCCTCGCGTTCACCAGCTTCTCAAACCCGCGTTCAGTTTATTTTGGCGATCGCCTCGGAGAAACAGATCGGATGAGGTCGTGCAACCTTCATTATGTAAGGCTTCGACGGTAGAAATATACGGAGTTCTTCAAGGCCAAATAAGTGGAAATTTCCACAGAATCTTTTAAGTGCTTTTTGCCTTACGATTGCAACGCTTGTTCGGACTAACCGCTGCATTCAGAAACACACACAGAGACACACAGAGAGAGACAGAGATGGGGCCAAGAATGGCTTTTGCAGAGAGAGACCAACACTGCGCTGACGGTCCAACTTTCACACTGAGCAAAACATTGACACGTACCGGATTAAAACGAGAACCCGGTGAATTAGAAACCCCGAGCCGAAGCGTGTCAGGACCGTGCGGGACTCTTTGGACACATGGTGGGACCGACTGTGTCCGAGTCAAGTTACTGAACGTCACGGCTGGGGAGCAATACAGGAGCGAGCTTGGTGAGCAATAAGGGCGCTTACACTCGACCGAAGCCGACTCATCTTTTTGAGAGACGGGAAAAAAGGCGAACGCGCGCCCACTGCACCAAACACCGTTGGGAAAACGTGACAAACAACACAGAGTACGTGAATATTGAGTCGCCAAATTCCCCGCTTACCGATAAGTAGTTTTTCCAAGTCGGTTTTTTAGATGCCGTTCCTCTCCGCCTGCTCGCTCTCGCAGCAGTGTTAATCCAGCGTGAGTGAAAAAGCCGGAGTACCGGTGGGAACCTTTCAAAATAAGACGGTTGGGTCGCCACCGCCATAGACGTACAGCCGGAGGCGCGGGTTTGCCTTCGTTGCTCCGTGGAAACGATAAGTCAGCGCGGCGCCATGTTGTGAGTGGCATGTCGCCTTGGAAACCAACGCCGAGACGTGGCGTACCGATTGAAAGCAGCACAAAAGTTGACTGTCGGAAAACAGTGATGAGATATCCGCTGAATGATAATGTGTTTTAGAACTAATAATGGCGATATTTTAGGCAAACCAATGCTTTGGGCCTACAAGCTAACGTAAATAATGCTAACTTATTTCAATTTACCTCCGAAAATACAACAAAATAAATAAAATAATAACTTCTCTAATTATAATGTTATTATTATCATCATCATTATTATTATTATTATTATTTTTTATTTTTTATTTTTTTATCTATGTCGATGACATGGTTTTTTTGTCCCCAAACTATGTAGTTTAATCTCCCTATTTTATTCTCCTCTGGGATTAAAATTATTAATTTTTAAACTAAATTGAACAGTGTCAGGTCAGAGTGACTCAAATTCATATGCATTAGAACTTGTTTTTCAAACTACAGCTACTTGTAGATTAAAATATTCTTGTAGGTTGAATTATTCATAATGGCTGTGACAGACCTGCAATATGAATGTAATGTTCTATTTAGCAGATGTGGTGTTTTATGATGATTTTTAAAGAGTCATCAGTAACTCTGAGGTTTCAGCAAAACGTTTTCCCTTTTTAGATGGTCACATTAACAACAAATGAAATATAAAATGACACGTTTTACATCACAATTTGCATTTTGTGCGTCCAAAGGAAATGCCTGTCTTCAATATGGCGGCGACGTTGACGCTCACGCGGCTTCTACTCGTCAATATCTGTGGCGCCAACCGTCGCCCAGGCAACACGCGGGGCCTTTACTGCGGAGGGTCGAGTCGCCGTACTTCCGTTAGCTTGACGCTCTTTTCTTTCACGACCTCATTCCAATATGGCACAAGTGTCCACTGCGCATGTTCTGCCGCCTATATGCCTCTGAGCCTGGCTTCATCATCATCCCGACTTCCATCTTCACACACACACAAACACAAACACACACACACACAATAAAACATCTGACAAGCAGAGTGGAGACGGAAAATTATAACAAGCACACAAAATGAATGAAAGACCGCGATATTTCCCGCTGACATTCATTTACAGTAACAAAAACGGTCATCAGTGGGGGTGGGGGGGGGGGTTTTTTTTGGTTTTTTTAAAAATCCCCAGCGGAATCTGGACTTGTAGTTGATGGTTCAGCTGAAATTAACTGCAACACATGCAGGCTAAATCGGCCCACTTTCTACAAGTGTCGCATTGTTCCAATCAAAAGCAACACACTTCGAGATAAAGAAGTCGACGGAATGTTGTTAACGATAACCGAGTTGCTTTGTTTTCCTTCCTTGTTCGATTTTCTAATTGGGGGGGGAAAGCATGTGACATAAAGATGAGAGTGAGTGAGTGAGTGAGTACTTTTAATTAAATCGCAATAGCGTCTCATCGCAGCACTACACGCTGCACATGGATCGCAAGTCGTATTTATTTATTTATTTTTCGGAATAGAGGAAACTGCTGGAAATATGGGTTTGACAGTGAGAGTGCAACGCTCAAAGTCCGTCCATTTATCAGTACAAAACCCGCTTCCTCCACCGAATAAGTGCGTTTTCTCCTCTGTGAAACCCGCTCCTGTAGAACCGCGGAGCTGAAACACATTTTCGCAGCTCACTCGAACCGTTAGTAAAAAGGCTTCTGCTGAAAAATAATCCTCCACAATAGACCAACCCTTCGCCTGTCATGACAAAAGGAGGAGAGGGGAAAAAAAACAACGAACCCAGCCGATATGAATACACTCGGGTGGAATCAACCATTAAAAAAAGTGCCTCAATGAATTCATCAAAGGGGAAGGAATTTATTTCCTAATTAATGTATTTAGTCAACAAAAGTAAAGGTGCTGCTGCTGTTGCGAAGCATTTTTGGGAGGGGCGGGGGGGGGAGGCGACACCAAATGAAAAGCTGGGTTTTTTATTTTATTTTTTTAAAGTAAACACGTGATTTAAAAATCATTCATCTTTTGTTTTTGACCGTGCCCTTTCCTAATACGGATTATTCATCACAATTGTCCTTCAACTTTAACGCTACGGAAGGTTTAAGCCACGTGTTTGCAGGGAGACGTATCTTTTTAAAAATGAACACTGTGGTTTTTATGTATGCGCAGACTTCTTGGTTTTGTTGGACATCCCGCGGGAAACGGTGAGACACCGCCGGGGAGAGAGCGAGAGGATGAGGACAGGTCACACACAAGGCGTGTGCGCGACGCGAGCACGTTTTCCTCGTCTCCTCGGCTACCAGGGAGCTGCAGATCAGTTTGTAACCGCTAGATGGCAGCATTGTTTGTTTTTGATTTTTTTTAAAGTTGTGCTTGCAGGTTCCAAATCATTAGAATTAGTTTGAGCTGGTTGGTAGAGCTGTTGCCTTGCAGCAAGAAGGTTCTGGGTTCGATTCCCGGGTCTTTCTGCATGGAGTTTGCATGTTCTCCCTATGCATGCGTGGGTTCTCTCCGGGTACTCTGGCTTCCTCCCACAGTCCAAAAACATGACTATCGGGTTGATTGGCCTCTCCAAATTGTCCCTAGGTGTGTGTGTGTGTGCATGTTTGTTTGTCCTGTTTGTCTTTGTGTTGCCCTGCAACAGAGTGGCCGACCCTATTAAGGGAAAAAGGGAGTATAGAAAATGGATGGTTTGATATGTTTTGTTGAACTGTTTTTGTTGTTTTATTTACTGGAATGCAGAGGAAGAACAAAGAACTGAACCAGAAATGAATCAACAGAATGACTGCAAAAGAGTAAACGTGATCACGTTCGTTTTATAGCATTTTCTTTAGAACTATTTCTCTGTATGTTGGTCACATATTTCGAAGCCTAAACTTCAGCAGGGGTTGAGTCCCATTTCATTTCTCTATGTAAAAATAACAAGACTAAATACAATGGCTGTCAAAGGTTTACAAGATAAATCCCGTCAATGTTTATTCTTCATGTAATATGACATGTACCCTGTACAATTCAGATGGAAAACAAAACTTGTTCTAAAATAAGTAAGTACGCAATAACCTGTTTGTATATGTTTGCTCCCCATCAATCTAAAATAGTTAATTCCTAGACATTCCAAAGACTTTATGATTTTTTTTTTTATCATTAAGTCATTAATTTGTGGATTTGGATGACAGCTTGGACTCGCTGGGATGATGGATGACAAAGTCCCTTTTCATCTTTAATTTCTTCTTAAACAATACCCTGTTTTGGGTCAAAATTGTCTGGTGCGTGGAACTATTCGTAACGTTATCAACCTCAGTTCATATTAAAGCTGAATTTTACAAACTGGTTCCTCAAATACAAAATGTTTTCAGTTAAACAAAAGTAAATGTCACAAGGGCAGGTTTACTTTTGGCCCAGATTTCGTAAGACGCCTCAAATCCGAAGCTAATCAAGCGCAATGTGAACAGTAGACAAGAATGAATGTTCAATTTTACAAGTATATTTATTCAGAATCATTTGTAAAAGATGGACATTTCAAAAGGACTCCATTAAAATCAAGCAGTTAACAGCTGTGCGCATGATTTGTTTATACAGAGTTGCATCATTTCCCTGTTAAATCCCAGGATTTAAATATTGTAACATACATGTGACATATTAAAGATCTGTTCTCACGCAGAAATGCCACTGCTCTTATAAAACAAAATTTTTCATTGCATACAGATTGAACAGGTATAACATTAAACGCACGCCGCGCATTCTTCCACCGAGTCCCACAAGAACCCGGAGAACTTCACTTGTAATCTCCTCTATTTTGAAAATACAGCATGATTTTTTTATTCTATACTCGTTTTACATGAAGACAGAACAAAACATAAAGGAATGACAGAGGAAAGTAATGTCAGTAAAGTGGTGTAAAGCCTCAGTTCAGATCAAATTTAAACCGCGACACGTTACAGTACATTTCATCCCAAATGGGCTAAACCGGCTGCGTCAACAAAAAGGTATTGACAATCTGTAGCACCATTTTGCATCTAAGAGAAAAAAGAAGCATCTCCACCTAATAATCTCTACCTGGGTGCAAAAGGTGCTGCATTGAATGTGCATTCAACTCCCTCAGTTTGCATGTGCAATGTCAGGTTTGTACAGCGTTACTTTCATAAAATCAAAGTGTGAATCTTGCGAATTAAAGGGTTGCTATACGGTACGTTGAAGGAAGAAAACATGACTAATGAATGAAGACGAAACTCGCGATTGATTTGTATCCCTTAGTATAAACAAAACGTGACGCTGGTCTGCGAATCCACCTCGCATTCCTGAAGCCTCGCGCTCTGTCGGAAACCTGCGCAGTCTGACGGAGGAGATGAGATAGCGCGCACACACTTCCAGCAAACGTCGTTTTATCTCCGGCTGTATCAGAGGAACCATAAAGCTTGCAATCAGGCTCAAAAGTCACTTGATCCCTACACCACATGAAGATAAACAGAATAACATAAGAGCCTACTTCCGCATCCTGAGCTAAAACCTTTGTTTCTGTGAACTTTTTTCCCTCCTATTTTCTCATCAGTTGCTCCAGTTTGGGGTTGATGAAGGAAAAGCCTCTAAATGCAGACTGGTCCATGGTTGCAAGGAGCTTTTTGTTTTCACAGTGAGTGAGGCGGGGTTTCTCGCTGAGGAATTCCCGGTCAAAGTTGCTGTAGTCGTTGGGAGATTTCTGTGGGCACAAAGGAACAACAAAAAAAAAAAAAAAAAAAAGAAGGAGATCCATGAGTTTCACAACAGCCAGTAATCAGGACAGATGCATACACAGCTGCAACAAGTTCAGTAATTCAATAAGTAAAATCCAGTATGTAGATCCACTAGTAAGTGGTATATTTCAATTAAGTTTCTCAAAAAACTAAAGTAACTTGAGACATTAAAAAAAATTATGTCTCAAGTTATAAGTTATTTTAATTTCAGGAATGTGTTGGTGAGTGTTCCTTAGTAATTGGCCTGTGGTGTCAAGGAAGCTTATGCTGCTTTAGTTAACCCATGAACAATTGATGCTTTTCCATTTTTTCCCTTCCACTCAACTTTTCAGTAATATGCTTGCAGAATTACAAGCTTCTTCAGTCATGGCCTTTTGTAGCTTACCTTTCTTTTGGAGAGTGCCAGTCACAACAGTGAAAATTAACAGTCTTCCTAAGATTTTGTAACCCATACTGCAACTATTTTGTATTGAAAATAGTTTATTGGTCTTACTACAATATTCCAATTTCTAAGGAACACATTTTTAGTTTTTTCATGCCTCCTGCTTTAATGTGCACTTCTAATGTGCTCCCGTACCACTTTGGGCTTGTATGGCGGCTCCACTTGTCTCTTCTCCAGTGCTGACCAGTCGATTAATTGAAAGAAGCTGTGGGCTCGGATGTCGCCGGCCACACCCAACCTGCGACTTGGCTCTCGCACAAACAACTGAAAGAGACACAGGAAGAAATGCAGCTGAATAGCAAATGACAGAAACATAGTGTGTGCAATCACTACTGATTATTCACCAGCTCAAGCAGGCTCCTTGATTCTGTGGTGATCCACTTGGGGTAGTTAGGGGTATCCATCTTGATGGCTTCAAAAAGCTCGTTCTCATCGTCACCGTGGAATGGCGACTGACCGATCAGCATCTCGTAGACGAGCACACCAAACGACCACCAGTCTACTGAGAAGGTGTACTTTTGTCCAGCCAGGATCTATGAAAGAAGAGACAAGTGGAGTTGGCGTTGCGTTGCATGTGGGTGCAATATTCGCAAAGGCCACCAGGAGGCACACACACCTTTATTCACATAATAATACATATAAAATGTTGATAAGGTTTGAAATTTAAATGAAGTAACAGAATATATGACGAAATTTGTTGAGGAGACTCGGACTGACCTCGGGTGCGATGTAGTCCGGCGTCCCACAGAACGTTGAGGTTTTTTGCTCTGCAGAGATGTTCTCTTTGCACATGCCGAAATCTGCTATTTTGATGTGTCCAGAACTGTCCAGCATCACATTATCCAGCTTCAAATCTCTGTAGATAAACAGAGATACACACATCCAATGAAACAGGTTTTCAGCCTGCAGGTCGATCGGAGCGCACCGGAGCACAGTCCTACCTGTAGATGATTCCTTGCCCATGAAGGAACTGAAGCCCTACGACGATCTCAGCGGCATAGAACCTACGGGGAGAATTCAAAACGTTTCACGTCGATCGAGGCGGCTTCGCATTGGCACTTTGCGTCGCAGGCCGGGTGCGTACTCACGTGGCTCTGGTGAGATCGAAGCGGCCTTTGTCCTGAATGTGAAACATCAAGTCGCCTCCGTTGAGGAACTCCATCACGAAGAAGAGGTGCTCCTGCGGAAATGAGATATGACTGTCAGCTCACAAATGGGACGTGAAGAGCACAAGAGGAGGGCGGTAGGGGGAAGGGAACTCTTTCAGATAACACAGGCTGGGCTTTTGTGGTGTTATCTAAAGAACAGCTGGGAATTGTCATTCTCGGCGATAAAGCCTCAGTTTCGGGTTGGGCTCGGGCTTCTGTGGCCCGTTCAATAAGCCTACGACACATGCAGAGACAAAAAACTAGAACGGACGAATAGAGGAGTAGATAGCTTAACCTGTTGAGGAAACAAGGTAAGTAGGACAGCAACAAGTGCAGAGCGGTGCGTACGCAAGTGGATAAGATCTCTTCAGTCACTCATCCCGGATGATTTGCACTTGATTCACCCTGACGTTGCAACAAGCGCCGAGACGGAGCGAGAAGACGTTAAGCAAAACTAAAAAATGGGAGAGGTTTCACTGCTTGCTTAGCTGGTGGTCTAAACGCTTCTTAACGAAAATAATATGCCGGCTTTGCTTCTGGCTTCAATTAAAGTAAATCTTTAGGCTCCATCTAAACTCTAATTTATTCCTCATTAGAGTTTACTATGACACAAGAAGAGAAATCTGTTTTACTAACAGAGATGTTCAATAACTTGCAACAGTATCAGCCTGCAAGCACAAACTTTAGAGAACTGAATGTGTTAGACCAGGGCCAAATTGTCAAGTGGAAGGCAGCACTGTTCTTACTTTAGTCTGGAACGTGGAGTAGAGGTGAGTGAGGAAAGGGTTGTTCCACGCAAGGCTCAGCACTCTCTTCTCCACCATTGTGCACTCGATATCGTCATCCATGAGCACCACATCCTTCTTCAGGGCTTTCACGGCAAAGTAGAGGCCCGTCCCCTTCAGCTCCGCCAGCATCACCTGGAGGTGCGGGACGTTCGGAGAAGGTTTGATAAACATCGGGCCGCCATGTTATCCCAGGATGAGGTTGTTTGAGGACGGACACAGCAGGGCATACCTTGCCAAAGCTACCTTTCCCCAGAACTTTATGGAATGTAAAGTTGTCAAATTTGAGCTGGAGCGGCTGGGAGGTCGGGGCTGGAGTCGGGTCTTGGGCCGGGGTCGTGGCAGGCGTCGGCCTCACGCTCTTGGGTTTTTCACTGGCTAAAAATACGCGTTTGGACACTTTGAGTACATGACCATGTATGTAGATGTCTGTGCAAATCCTGATAAAAGCATTGCAGTTCAAGAATGCATTTCAAAGAATGAAACAAACGATACAAGGAAGACGAAAGTCTGTGTTTAACTCTTACGTTTAGGCGTTATAACTGAACTCCTGTCTTCATAAATCCCAATTTCTGGTTCATCTTCTTCCTGGGCGTCATTTTTCTGCAGTGAACATTTTTTTTATGTTATTTTGGGTGAACTTCAACACGGATTTTAAAAACAAACAATCGAGTACAAAGCTCAACGCTCCACCCACCGTGGCAAACTGTGACAGAATTTCTGCGAACAATTTCTGATCGACTCCACACAGGTTGGCCACTTTCACCTGGCAGTAACTATGGACGTTCATGTTACACGCTGGATGGAGGACGAAACGTGAGAATGTTAGCACCGCAGTGGGTTTGGAAGACGGATAGAAGGAGTTCTGTGGTAGTCACCGTCGCATTTCAGGCCCTGTCTGACCAGACCCCACAGGAGGCTGCCGCAGTGGTCGCAGAACGTGGGGCTCTTGTAGTTGTAGACCTTGAAGCGATGCGGCATGTTGACGTTGAAGCGTTCGCTCTGGAACTGCGGGAACAGAGATTAGAACGCGTCAAGCTGGTTGTAGGTGAAAGGTCAAAGTTAAACACTCGTGCTTTTATTGTTGTGACGAACAGTGCAGATGAAGACTTTTCAAAGCATTGCTGAAACCGCAACATGAAAATATTCATGAGAGTCTCGCCGTCTTTGCCAGATCCGATGTTGACGATTCGCTGCAAAACATTAACTCAGCTCACCAGGGTATCGACGCTATTTGCTGCTGTCCCTGTGCAGTTGTAGATGATTTTCTCAAAGCACTTCTTGTGGATGGCCGCATTGCATTCTGGGACAAACGATATGTAATATTGAAGTTAGGATGTGAAAGTCTGGGTTACAAATGTCCAGAGCGTAAAAACGTGCCAACATGAAGCGATCAGCTTAAAAGCCACTTACGTTTGCACTTGTACCCCTGCTTGTTGAGACCCCTGCATGAAAGAGAGAAAAAAATCTATATAAATATATAAATATTTGGGGACTGAAGTGCCTGAAATGACTGTCACACTAGGATTTGTTTGTAGATCTCAACCTTATTGACATATTGAAAAATGTCTGTATGGAACGGTCTCCAAATGTGTCAGGCCCTGTAATGTGTGTGCTCAGTGGCTTTGCGTTTATTACAGGAAAAACTGAAGATAAGGGATAATAAAACTGAAAGTAGGTAAATATAAGTCACTGTTAAAACATAGGCTGGAAAAAAACCCAACAGAGTTCCTGTTGCTTTTTTCTAAACAGATAAAAAATGTTTGTAGATTGGATAGATGGAGGAGCAGCGTGGCTCACAGATTGGTAAAGCTGCCGTAAGTGGACATTTAAAGCAGGGTTAAGTTAAAAAAATATATAAAAATACATATCCCAATCCCTGGTAACGAACCTGCTCTCCAGCTGTGTGGAGTTAGTAGAAATAAAACCCTCCACTTCATAATTATGTGCGACTTTGTGGTGGTCGATCAAATTAAATCCCAATAAACTACACTGGGGTTTGTGGGCACGATTTGATGGAGTAAATGTATGAAGGTCAAACAATCATGAGAAGTCAACATCAGAACAGTGTCAGATGTTACTGAAGTTACAATGGGTCTGCAACAAAGACTGGAAATGGTCTCACCAGAGGAACTCTCTGCAGACGGAGCAGAAGGTGGGCTGGCGGAAGAACGTGGCAATGAACTCATGGTTTTTGATGCCGTGAATCTTTTGTTGCTTAACAGCTCCTCTCCTTCTGTTGAGAGTCATGACGCCTTCTGGAGGAGGAGCCTTAGTCGACGGCTTGCCTGCCACAAACAGGGAAACATCAATTTATACATTAGATCCCAAGACTAACACGTTCAACCAGAACTGCTATGAATCCTTCTTTTCCCAACGTCCAGAGCAGTAGTCGAGTTATTTCTTCAAGCTGTTACCATCTCACCATTGTTACATCTTTCTAATGTGGGTGTGACCTTGTAAATACTGAGCTGGGTTTGGAGGCTAAACGCAGACAAGTACTCATCTAAATGAACCGCTCAGAGTCAGTACAGCGGGGGTCTTTCAGAGGAGACAGCGTAAAAAGTGTGGGAGAAGTAAACAAAGCAGACAAAAGGAGTGGAAGAGAAGAAGGGAAGGTGGGAGGATGGGAGGAGGGCAGGGGCTGATATAGGAACAGTCTGAAAGAGAAGCAGTCGTGCACAGACAAATGTCCTCTGGAAGAACAGAGTGAGATATAATCTAACTTTCTCTCTGTTTGAAGAGAGCCTTAGAAACTGAAAAAGCAGGAAGATCAGTAAAAACCCACTAAGCATACGTAAACAAACACTGGGATGTCTTTTGGGGCACTCGGCAGAGTGGGTGAGTGAGTGGACACTGATGGAGTCACATTCTACTCCCACATTACAAAACCAACTTAAACACATCTAGTTCTGCATCTTTAATGTTTTGATTTTTTATTTTGGCACTTTCAACTTGATGATTTTGATTTCTATGGGAAGCTTACACACACTGATCTACAGCATCAAAAGCTTTTCTGAGTTTAGTAAACTGTAAAATAAAGGGTACAGAGGGAGATCTGAATGTAGGAATGGGAATAGACTTATAACTTTTTAATTTAAAACAACCCACTTTTTCTCTTATGTCTTATTATGCTTAGAATGACAAAAAAAATAGTCATTTGCTTTCAGGACACAGACCTAAAACGCAGGCAATTAAGGGCAATGTAGAATAGAAAAATTACATATCATCCACTAACTTTAAAAAGATTAATATACAAATGTGGAAAGTGAAGAGTAATTTGATTTTTATTTAAGCCAACAAGAATCTACCTCATCCAAAAAAATCTTTCTTGGATGTATAGCTTTATATATCTAAATGTATAAGGCTTACAGATAATGGATTTAAGTACTATATATTCCTGAATACCACATGTTTCAAAAAAGTGAAATAAAACAGCTTTTGTGGCAGCACTTTCTCCAGCAGAGGTCAACACCAGACACTAATGGATCCACATGACCACAGGGTTTATGGGTGGGTGTAAGGTTACTGAAGCCCTCACACAATCAGTCCCTGGTGGTCTAGTGGTTAGGATTCGGCGCTCTCACCGCCGCGGCCTGGGTTCGATTCCCGGTCAGGGAACTACTTTTGTTGTTGTTTTTAAACCCTGTAGCTACAAATAAATGTCATTAAAAATCTCTTGAATTCTCTCTTGTTTGAAATGTATTGTGACAAACTACGGAACTTGTATGATCTTAGTGTCTTGGGACTTTATTCATACATTTTAAGAAGTCCGTGAACTCAAGCATGCAACACACAGAAAGTTTTATAGACAAATCAAAAGTTACTACAAATGTCAAATGCAGACGTTTTTACCTATATCTGTGTCCTCCAGGAAATGCTGCAAGGTCATCTGAATTCTCCCTGAAGGTTGAAGGTCCAGCCAGAATTCATTTTGGCTTTTGGCTTTCGAAGTCTTACAGCGCTCCATCAGAGCAGACATTCCCAAAGTGACCTTGGCCAGAGGCTCCTCTGTGCTCTTCAAGAGGATCACTTCAATGACACGACCCTCATAGATGTGAGCGTCAAAAGAGGACTTCCACTGAAGATACATGGTGGGCTTCTTTTGAACCAAAGTCTTTCCTCGCTCTGTGGAAAATCAGGGAAATTAGAGGAGAGTCACGCATGAGTACAAACACTCAAAACTGCAATTGCATGCACGTTTGGACATACCTGTACTGATAGACTCTTTAATCCTGACGGCACAAGCTGGCGTGCCATCCATGGGGGCCAGAGCGCCCATGTCATAACCCTGCAGGGTAAATCGGAGAAAGGGTGCCATGGTGACGGCTCACCCCGGACTCCTGCAGAAACAACAAGCCATCGATCAGGCCATATCAAAATGGACCCTCAGTAAGTAGTTGAAAACACTTATAGTGTCCTGTTTTAATAGTTCAAACACCTTAATATCCTTCAATACACAAATTGGAAACCGTCTTGGCATTTTCGCGGACGCTAACATCCATGGTGTTCCTTATTTCTGCTCTTGGGGTACAGTCAATAAGAGGCAATAAAAACAAATGGCTACTTCGTAAACTGCAGCCAATGCCGTGTCAAGTGGCTTTCCGCCGAGGCATTTCAGCTTCTCAAGCTGCATTTTCTCTCATTTAAACGGGCTCTTAAAAAAAATAGTAATAAAAAATATATATTTCTTGGGCCTTCCAGAACTTGAGGCCCAGGGGGACGGGTCCTGAAAACTCCTTCTAAAGTCTGGCTATCGAAATTTGACAAAATCTTACAAAAAGCTTAAAGCTCGCAGGTTTCATCTGAGAAAAATATATTAAATCAACGTTGTAGAACCAGTTATGGTACGAGACATGAGGAATATACTGAAAGGTAGCATTCTCCTTTCTAATTAAGCCACCATTCATCCTTCATAAGAGGTTCTCATGCTACATTTATCACCAATCGACTGAACAAGAACATTCTGTCAGGAACAGACACACCTCCCTCTCTGCAGACTAAAAAGTAATCCAAGTGCTATTTTAAGCCCTCGGCTGGACAGAGATCTTGTTTTGCTCCACCGAGGTGAACAAAGTATTTAGTTGGACATTTTCTTTGCTGCCTTTAAATAGCTTTGAGAGGTGATGGAAATTCCCACTTTGACGGGTTCTACCGTTACCCACAATGGCCAGTAAAAACAAAAACTCAAATGCAGCCACAATGTACACAAGCAGCAGTGTCTTTTTGTAATGTGTGGTGAATTAATAATAATAATAATAAAGGCTTTGTCAAATCTAGGGCAGTTTTCTCACAGAAACTGACTTACAATCTGAAAGTTCAGAGAAACAACCGTGACGCGTCAACAGCGGTCTCCAAGGTGTTCATTAAGTCTTAACCTCTTTAAAAAAAAAAAAAAAGTCCAGCATTACTCAGCAGCCAAACTATGCAGTGCTGCTGCACGCAGGTTTTAAGCACCTGAAGTATTTTGTTTATTGTTCATTGTTAGATAAGTAAAGTGATTAAGAGCTTGTTTTTTTATGTCTCTTTGTAGGCTAGGAAATTAAATACTCTCCACTTCTGCACAAACGGATATATGCTTTTGATTTAATTAGTGTCTTTGACACAAAATGCATGTTGTCAAAAATCATCCCTGGCCTCAGACCACTTACATTTGTATTTGCACCTTATTTCCCCAGAGGGAAACTGAGCAAGTGTAATTGCAAAAAGGAGTGGGAGGGGAAAGGCCAAACGAGAAGCAAAAAAACTCTACAAATCACTGGAGGGTAGATTAGGGCACATAAAAAAACAAAATATGTTAAACCAGCAAAAAAGATCCAAAAGACACACTGAAAATATGCAGGAATACTTCATAAAATTAGGTCACAGCATCTTGGAGAAATAAAACACTTGATATCATCGGTCAACAGAAAATGCTAGTAAGGGTGTGGAGATAAAAAATAAAAAAAAGCTTTGAGAAGTTTCCTCAAAATAATTTGCTGTGAGCAAAAGTTGTCAAAAGGAGAGCAGTGGTTTTAAGCTAACAAAGAATTAGCCTTGCTAATAACACAGTTTAAAGAAGAACGCACATTTTCTAGATTGTTCATCTGGCAACGTTTTTGTTCCATTACAGAAAAAAAAAATACCGTCAGAGAGAGACGACATAAATGTTTTTGCCCACGCTGGGAATACTGTACTAAGCTAACTAGCTAGCTAGCAAGCTAATTAGCTGCCACCAACTACAAGCTACTTCCCCGTTTTACAGGCAATCTTAACTGAACCTTTTGTTGTAAATATACGTTGATCAAACATGAACCTGATAATACAGACAGATTCCTTAAAATGGTGTTAATTTATGACACCTTCATTTCATACACGAAGACATTTTTTAAATGTTTGAAAATTAATTCCTATACGGACTCATTGAACCTGTTCTGAACCAATTACAGATGACAGATTTATGAAAGGTTTACCAAAAAATAATGTTAAAACCTCAACAATGTTTATCATCTTTATTAAGCTTGGTGCATCATTATACCTCTGGAGTAAAGATAACAGAAAATCCTCTTTATAAAATAACTATAAAGATATTATTGTAGAAATTTCAAGAACTGATATTGTTTTAGCATTTTGTTTAAATGGGCAAAACTCAGAATATTCTTCTTATTGGCACAAAAATCACTGTACTTTTCCATGACGGGGCACCGCATTAAAGACAACACAAGTACGTAACCGTGTACAATAGGTAGATTAAAATCAGAGTCATGCACAGAGGATGCATCATAAACAAGTCCCGTAATTCACCGGGCTCGAGTCGTTGAAAAATGGCCCGGAGGAGGAAGAAGAGATCAAGCAGGTCTAACAGGCTCGGGAGCTCCCGGTGAGCCAGCGTGGCATCAGCTGGGCAGCGAAATCATCTTCATGTTAGAAATCAAAATAAATAAATAGGCTGTTAAATGGCCACTAGACACGCTGATGTTTGTTAGAGGAATAGTTTCAATTTGGCAGAATAGAGTCTCCAGTATTACATAATTGATCACTGGTATGAAAATATCTTCTAGGTGCACACTGTGAGCCACGCAATTGCTGTCTAATCATGCTGTCATCGCTCAGCTCCTGGAAAATGAAAAAGAAAAACACAACAAAAATTCTCTGAAGCGTGAGCTGCACCCTTAGTGTTTTGACAGGATGCTCACAGGTTTCGGTGAGTCAGCATGAATCGCATCAGATCAGTGAAACTGTCCCACTTCAATGCAATGATTCTTAATATTGTCAATATTACCTGAACTTTTTCCTCCGATTGCATTTGGAAAAACAAGATCACTTACTGCAGTTATTAAAGCCCGTTGATTCGACACAAAGGCATCTGAGGGCCAAAGGAAAAAAAAACTATCTGCATCTTACCTTGCCGAGGTCTGACAAAGTGCATTCTGGTTTATTGTGACGGATAAATGAGCAACTAAACTACAACAGAGCGTTGATGAACTCAAATGTAGAGCTGTTGCCTTGCAGCAAGAAGGTTCTGGGTTCGATTCCCGGCCCCAGTCTTTCTGCATGAAGTTTGCATGTTCTCCCTGTGCATGCGTGGGTTCTCTCCGGGTACTCCAGCTTCCTCCCACAGTTAAAAAAAAAAAAAAGACTGTTCTCACTAGGTGTGTGTGTGCATGGTTGTTTGTCCTGTCTGTGTTGCCCTGCGACAGACTGGTGACCTGTCCAGGGTGACCCCGCCTCTCGCCCGGAACGTTAGCTAGAGATAGACACCAGCACCTCCCAACCACAGTAAGGGACAAGGGAGTATAGAAAATGGATGGATTTTTAGGATAAAGGTTGGGGGGGTCGCACTACGCGACTAAGTTGAGGGAAAATCTGCAGCAGTTGGGGCCCAGAAATATGTCGGTGTGAGAAGAAGTGAAGAGGGGAACCGACCCGACGCAGGTCACAGTCCAACAAACATTTTTGAATCTTTTTTAGGCAGATCTGGACCCAGTCGGGTCGTGTGAACTAAACTGCACACGTGCAAAGCTGACAACAAACGACAAAGAGAGGCTGAAAGGTGCCTTGAGTTCAGGCTAACATTTTTAAAATAAATTATAACCAATAGCATGGATATAAAACCAACAAACAGAAAGAGCAGAAATTCTCAGCTATTCAAGATAAATTCAAGATAAAAGCAGTAAAAAAAAATTTATGATACTATTGAAATAAATCTAACAGTTCACACACTGCATGCAAAGGTAACGGCATTTAAAAGAACAAACTTAGATTTCTAAATGAAATATTTGCCATACAGGATATTTATGCTTTGAGTGATCCGCCCAAAACATGACATTGTTGTTTGTTCAGGTAAAACACTGGTTCCCAAACCCTCAGTGTTTCATAAGCCTGGTGGGCCAGCAGGCTTTACTTGCCTCCCCACCAGGCTGAGCGCTGTTTCTTTACTTTGAAAAGGTGTTTTTTTTAATACACCGGTACCAGTGACAGTAAAGATGGATTAAGCTCGGCTCATAGTTGACGCATTGAACTGGGCTGTCCCTGCGCCTGCATGTTGGCCTCACACGGTGTTATTTCCAAATGACGATGCCTCCTCCTGTCCAGATTTCAGTAAATTCTGACATTTTTTAACACAAACACAAGGTGGGCTGCTAGTGGACTGCCCTAGCGCTGCTACCACCGGGCTTAGCAGGTCTTCTGGAGGAAAACCCTGAAACATTTAAAGTCCAACCTGCACCCACCAATAAATGCTCCGAGCTTTCACATTGTTTGTGAAATGCATGATATTTTATTCTGCATCTCTTTCATTTTATAGGGGAGTGGAACAGGAATAACACGTTCGAAGTCTAAGACTTATTTCCAAGCAGCGGTACGTTTGTTCCTGTAAACTCTCACCATCTTGAGAGGCATATTTTTAAGTTATCTCAAGTATTTTAGTTGCGAAGCGGAAACCAGTCTGTTAGTCTGAACACCTAGTTAAATCTGCCGTGGCTACATGTAAAACTGTCCATTTCTTTCTTCTCCTGATATAGGTTTATTATTTTTTTAAAGGTTTTTTTTTACTCTAGTGGGGTTTATTTGAAAGAGCTATGTCAGGAAAGCAGGTAATGACAGAGAGGGGAAAACATGCGGGAAAGGTCAACAGGCCGGGAATCGAACCTGCAACATCCACGTCGAGGATCGAGGACTCCTTATGTGAGCCACTGCAGCCCCTCCATAGATTGATTATTAAAGAAGTTCAATTTCTCCATACCAAATCTAGCTTCAACATGACATTTCCATGCCATCAAATAAAAATATTCAAATCTCACTTTGTTTGGAAAGTGCATTAAAACCCCATTATATGAAAAAAAGCTGTAAACTGCTGTTTTTCTACTACTTTGCCCAAACTGGTTTTTCCGCAGGACAGCTGTGAAATGCAACCACTACATTAAGAAAACTACAGCAATATTCAGACAACGCAAACTCTAACATGCACATTGCTTTATCAGTTATTGCTGAAACAATATTTGACAACACATACAGCCAGAATCTCCAATAAACTGAGATGTTGTTAATTATGTCTCTGTTTTACACCAACTTGTTTTATTCAACTCGCTGTATATTTGATCACGGTTCCAGGTAATTGTGTTTTGACAGAACATTTTTTTCATGTGTGAATTCTCCTTTGTCTGTTTATCTTATTAAAACAGTGTTTTGATGTGAACACAATGAAAATGGAATGAGAAGTGTCTCGGCCGTGTTGTGTTTGTCCTTCTTTCCAAGAGGTTTTCGCCAAGGCAAAGCAGGTCACATGACAAACCTGAAGTAACCCTTGGCGTCTCTTTCATTTTCAACAGCATTTGCGATGGTGAAAAACGGATAGCACTGGGAGAGAAAACACTCACAGTAATGTTTTTTTTAAAAACGTGCATAGAGTTTTTCAAGCTTTGAACACCAAAACAGGAAAAATTCACTCAGTGATGCTTATCTGACATAAATCCCAGTTGACAGCCGACATCAGGACCGGAGTTTTGTCAGGGACACAGATCAGATTAAAATGTCTTGATTGCGACGTCTCTTAATTGTAACATCTGCCATGTTTCCAGGACAAACAACTTTGCTATTCTCCTTGTCTAACAAAGGATAAAATAGGTCAGGATGTTGCAAAGATTGGACAACATTGAAACCGCGAAAAAAGGAACTTTTATTATTACTAATAAAAGTAAGTGATAAAGCGGAAGACGTACTTTATAAAAATTGCAATGCATCAAATGTGTTTTTTAAAATATAACTTGAAAGTCACTGAAAGAGCACAGCTGTAACTGTAATTGAAAGCATTTTTTTTTTCTCTTGTCACAGGGTTCGGATGTTGAAGATGCCAGGAAGGTTCAGCAAGTCCCCGCAGCACAGCAGTAAGTCGCAGCAGGAAATATATGAGATTCGGTAAAATGAAACGCTTTCTCTGATTGCACCTTCCCGGACAAGCAAACCTGTCTTTCCACATTGTGTTCCTTCTCCAGGTCCTTCAACACGGCTGCCAAGAAGAATAAATGAAAGACAGAGACATTAAGCAGGGTTCACGACAGAAGCAGACCAGCCTGTTTGAAGGCTGATGGGTTCGACTAGAGAACTGCAGCTGAATGCATCAACCCAACACCTGAACCAGCACAAACACTGTTAGTGTTGTCAGCAGTGGCTGTTATCTGATGTTCATCACTCAAATACACAAGTTTTTATGCTGAATATTGTTTTTGTTTTGTTGTTGGCTGTCGCCTTGGCAACGTGCCCAAGTTGACCTGGACGTACTTGCAGTACAAGCAGGTATTCCATTTATGACAAACCCACGGGTCAGCCGTGAAACCTAAAGGTCGATCTGGTGATGAGCCTCAGAGCACAAACTTCATGCTTTCATGAACGTATTGGAGACGACCGCCAGCCGCCAGGGCAAGACGAGATTACGTTCCCATGACGACCTGGCAGGTGGACATTAAGCTGAATTCAAATTTTCAAGCTAATAAATAAATATCTAAATATGCAAGTAAGACCAATGCAATGAAATGACCAAAAGTTTAACCAGACCAAACTCATAGAGAACATGGTCACAATCTGCCAAATTAATACATTTGGTCTTTATGAACAGAAACAGGGTACAGTTATTTTTTTAATTCAAGGTTTTTGAAGTGCGGATCAATGAAGCAGTTAATATTCTACCTGCTGTAAGTCACTAACTTGGGTGAATTGTTGAGTCGTCGGCATGCTAGCTGGGTGGTTAGCTACACAGAGACAGACACGTATTTAAAGAGGCAGCACCAGCACAAAGCGTCCGTCCACAATTATCTTCCTGCCTGAAACGTTTACTAAGAATAAACCACAAAAAATCACAATCAATCAATCATAAGCTTTTCCAGTAACATGATTTTTCCTGGTCATGCAAGTAAAGCCTTTTCACAAACATTTTCCTCATTCTCAAGTCTTTGTGTCGTGTTAATGTCTGTCTTAAAAGTATGCCGGTCTACTTATGTGCACAAACAGAAACCCGGTTTCTGTTTGTGTTTTTAGTTTCACAAACAGAAACTAAAAACTGTAAAAAAGAAAAAAAGTAGTTGAAATTAGTAGCAGCTGGCAAGAAGGCTAATATCCAAAAGGTTAACATCCCAAACTGCACCAGACCACACATAGATAAACAATGATCAGGTTGTACTGGGACGCAAAACGACAAGAGATAAGGAGACGTGTCGCTTGACAAGCAGGGTCAAGAGGTCGCCTCTCCTCCCCGTTGCTCTCCTGCTCCTCCCAGAGCGCCACCGACTTTTGAGATCGCGTCAGACCCGCTGCTTGAACGAGGAGAAGATCCTGTCCTCTGTGCGAGAGACTGAACATCCGCATTTGCTCTGCATGCATTAAACAGGAGGGTATCCATTTCTGCCTGGCTCACAGTTCACATAGGCTTAGTTAAGCCTGACAAAACAGCGTCTGAGCCAGAGGAGACAAACAGGATGCCAGGTTGTGAGGAGGAGCGGCTGCCTGGGACAAAGAGACGAGCAGCGACAAAAGCACAGAGGCGTGTGATGAGCAAAGCCATCGGCGCCCAGAACTGACTCCGCAAATAATTGAAACACAAGTGCGTGTTTGCCTTTGCGTGCAATTAAGAGCAGATGTCTTATTAACCAAGGTTTAATACATTATCGGCCGGATTGCTTAGTTCTTGTAGTCGTTATGCCTCGAAATGTTGAATAGGATTTTTCTCAAGTGCTAGCTTTAAATCCAAAAGTAAATAAGTGTTACACCATTATCTATGTTTGGCCATCAAAACATGTCTCTAAGCTTTATTAGCAATGCTTAAAGCTTATGCTTTTATAGTATTTTGATTCTTCTTCTTTTCCATGTATTTAATGAAAAAATCCTTGCTGATTTCTTTTACAATTTGTGATGACTACCGATCAGATTTGATAGTTTGAAAAAAACGAGTCAATTCTGACGTCTGACTGACTGACTGCATGAGTACAATTATTTTAAAGAGATAAAGATTAGATGAGTAACTAGAGATATCCAAGTAGCTCCAGAATAAAAAATAATAATAATAAAAAGCTACCTGTATAAATAAACATGTTTTCTGTTGCGGTTCTTTTAGAAGAACAAAAAGAAAAGGAAAGGAATCAGAGAAAACCTCATCCGTGCCTCTACTTTGCAGCACCGAACAACAAGACTAGCAGCTACACATGATGTGTCATTTCTCTCAAATGTAACAGAACATGAGAAGGGGGGGAAAAATAGATAATTTGTAACAGTAACAAGCAGCAGAAGCAGGACAGTGTGGCTCAGGAGTCACACCAGTTGAAGTTGAGGAGCTTGATCCCGGTCCGCATGTTGAAATGACCTTAGGCTAGATACTAAACCCCAATCTGCCTGCAAGGCATTCAGAGGCGCTGCACCTATTCTCACTGCCCGTTATTAGAACGGCTGTAAGAATAGGTTTGTGCAGGTGGAGTGCAGTCCCATCTCTAATTGAGGTTGACTTCGTCGTGTTTGTACAAACACAAACCTCAGCCTTATTTTTTAAGGGCATGACTACATTCAGTGTTAAACAGCTCAACATCCCTGCAACCGCAGCCTGTCCTGTTTGCGTGTGCCACCGTGATGTGATTGGTGCAGAAAAAGGCAGCTCTTCTCTGCATAGATGTCTCTGCTGTGCCCTCCAAGCAGACCGCAATGCCCCCAAGCCTAAGTTGACACAGCAGTAACTGTGGGCAGATAATGTTGCCTGTGCTCTAAAGCTGTGCCGCTTCGACAAAAACACAACTGCAGACTGGGTGACTCAAGACTTTTGCAACTAGTGGAGGGAACATTTCAAAACACGGTCATGTGCTCAGGGTTAGCGTGGGTCCGGGGAATCGGAAGACGTTTCTCAAGACGCTTCCTTTAAAGCAGACGACACAATGTGGCTTTTATTGATGGGATGTGTGTGCCGTCGAGGGAGGCACCTCTCATAGCTCATGATTAAAGACTTTAGTCTCAGCTGTGCACAACATAAACATTGCCAGGGTGAAACCACGTTAACCAGAGGCGGCCGATTTATGTTTTTCAGGTGTAGGTAGGATAAAAAAAATCGACAGGATTGGGAGAAGAAAAAAAATAATTATCGCAAGTCCTCAAGCTGAGGCTTTGTATCCAAACCTAACCAGATTATTTCAAAATCTGGTTAGGTTTTATACTTCGAGTCAATATTTTTAAAAGTTATTGAACAAGGCCTGACTATCAGAATCAAGTTTGAATTGTTAGGCTTTCAAGATTTAAAATCGTTTAAGTGAGCAAGTATGAGTATGAGGTACAAGCACCCACCTGTTCCTGCGCACTGCCCATCAGCTGACTGAAAAAAACAAAAGCCTTGTAGTCGTCTGTTGTTTATTATTCCAAATAATAAACTCAATTATTAGGAATAATTTCCTGCAGTGATGGTGTGAGAAATAAAACACATCTTGACCATCCTGATTAAATAAAACTATTATTATTACTACTGCTACTATTATTATTATTATTATTATTATATTATTATTAAGGAATGCTGTACTTATTTTTATAGAGAAGAAAATTTATATCTGGTTTCATGTGTAATAATAATGTAGTACAGCAATATACATGTAACAATAAATAACATAATTTTAGTAGCAGTGGGATGTTTTTTTTTTTTGCAAGTAATGATGTTTTTTACCCAAATGAAAGAGGTCGAAAAAGTTTCTGTTTCAACTCGAGTTTTCTATGTGAAACCGTCTAAAACGTTCAGCTCTAACAGGGGACACGAACTTCTGACGTGGTGGCGACGTCACGTGATTTATTACAGCGTCTACACGAACTTTAACTAACCGCGAGAAGAACTGAGGGAGAAATAATAATGCTCTCCGTGCCGCGTTTTGTTTCGCTGTGAAGCAAAGAAACAACAACCACTGAACAAAAAACTGTCCCACATAAACGCAGGCGTGTTGAGACCCACTTCACACCAAGGAAGCAGGCAAGCACAGGTGGACACTGGACTGTTGTCCCGATAATCAAAACACCTTTTACGTTCTACTAAAGACGGAGGGGAAAAGAGTTCAGTAACTCACCTGACTTTCTTGGTCTTGAATTTCTACCAAATGTAGAGTTTTAATGAACGCTCCTCCCGAAATTCCTCGTCTTATTTAGCCTTGCTTATGAGGAAGTGCCCCAAGTCGCTGCTGTTCTCTCAGGATCCTCTGCAGTTCTGACTGCCACTAGTGCCGCGGCTCATTAGGAAGGAGCGCGCGGCGTGTGTGACGTCAGCCAGGTGAATTCCCGAGACTCGAGACGCACTGGCGAGCATTCCCGAATGCATGGAAGGTCCAAGGCGGCGAAACAAGTTCGCTTGTCTTTGACAGGTTTTCTGTCAAACCTGTGTGTTTTAGGTGCGGTATGGAGTCACCTGCCACAAGATGTTTAATACCATTCCTGTACAGCATTTAGATAAGGTATTAATAATCTATTCATATTCTAAAGTAAGCAAATCAAGCTATACAATTGGAAATGAATTATACTTACCTTGGTGGATTTTATATTATTTGAGTCTGATCTGTAGGTAGCCAATTCAACTGGCTCAAGTCGTGGTCAGAGTCACATGAAGTCACAATAGAAATAATATTTTTAGAAAAATGTATACTTTTTTTGACTAGCTCTAAAATTAAAGTATAGTGGACCCTAAAATTCATTACTCAGCGTATTGTTTATTTTCTTTTCAGTAATAAAAAACAAAAATAAAGGTTTGAAATACTTAATCACAATACCACGTGACACACTATGACCTAACATTACAAACCAGCCACCAGGGGGCGATAAGGAAGACTGGGAAAGGTAGAATATATAAATTGATATTATGCTACATTTTATATTTGAACTCTTAAAACAAGCAGCTATAAGGGTTTTAGAAGGGCTCTCGTGTTTTTCCTGATTTTGCCTATTTGCAGATGGTTGTGGTTATAAACACCAGGGGTCTCCAAAACAATTTGTTTACGGGAATGAAAATGTCTTTACAAATGGATTATTGTGGCAGGTAAAACCTTGCTCAGTTTTCAAATAAACCATGCAAAAGCAACATGTATGCAAAGCGACACATTCTTTGTGTGTTAACAATGCAACAAATATAAAATGATGATAGAAAATAAAAACTATTTGTCGTCAGTCTATTCAGGGACGCTGGAGATCTGCCATCCCGCAACATGTAGATTCATCTCTTCTCCAACACACCTGAATGCAGGAAGTATGTGATGTGTTGTTTACATACTGTTTTGCCAACATGCAAACGTTTAACATGCAGCGTGCAAACACTGCATTGTTGACATGCAAAAAATAGTAATAAAAAAGGCAACATCACATAAAAAAATTATCTGTTTACCCCCTCTGTGCAAATCCATGCAAATGAAGCAATCAGTGTTTATATGAATGAAAGCTCAATGTGAAGTAAAAAAAAAACAACTAACTACCAGACTACACAGCAAACAAAATGTTTTTTAATCCATTTATAACATCATGATTTTGAGATACTTTAATATGTCAAAGCTTGAATTTGATACAACACCAGAACTTTGAAACCTTCAATCAGAGAGAGAATTTATGTTTTTATTATTTTTATCTTTGCATTAAAAAAAAAAAAGTAATTGGAGTGTGACAGGCAGACAAAGGAAAATCCACCGATGTCCCTTTGTCCTCAGCTTAATGAATGACTTCAGCGACCACATATTTCCTGATTAGTCCATTGCACCTTGACACAAAGCGGCTCGATGACATGTTGATCAGGGGCAAAAAATAGAACGGTGACGCTCAGCTCCAAAAGACCTATTTAAGGTTTCAAAAGAAGAAAAAAACAAATGACGCAGCCCCCGTAGAAAGATTAACTCAACAAAACCCAGGCATTACTCATCAGGTTACTGCCGTCACAACCCAGTGGTAAAAAAGGAGCTTAAAATAGCAACTCATCAAATCTTTTTCAGTCAAATTTGACCTCATGTGACTGTCTTTTTTTTCCCTTCTTCTTCTTGTTCTCTAATTCCTCACAGTCCCTGTGTCTGCCAAAATTCTTAGCAACCTTCTCAAGTGGAAGAAGAAACCTAAAAGTTGTTCAAGAGTGAGTACTTCTGCTTTCACTTCTTTGAAATGTTTCTATCTTTACCAGTGACTTCATGTTTTGCACCGGGAGACATGGAAAGAATATTCCATTGTGTAAAAATTATCCAGCAGTGTTAATTAGTCACTTCTGCCACCACACCCACCTGCTTCTTGCTTTCCCAACTGACAGCTAGTGGATATGTCACACGGCTCCCTGTGTTCAGTCAAACCTTTCTTGCTCTTGCTCAACGCGAACTATGCTGCTTTGGCAGTCGCAAGACGTTCTCCTCAGCAGAAAAAACCCCAATAAACGTCTCATGATTACCTCCTGAATGAAGGAATACAGGTTACAGCATAGCTTATATAACACCTCAGCTTGCTGTAATATGAAGAAAAGAAACTATCCCTTGCATCTTGAGGGCTTAAAATAGAAACCCATTGTTGGTGGTGGAAATTCCACTTTGAAGTCATACCTGTTGGTACACTTCAAAAGGAAAAAACTCTTAAAGTTGCTTGCAAAAGTATCCGTATCCCTTCAACCTCTTCACTTTTACTCAAGTTAACCCCTCAAACTTCAATACAAACCATAAATATAATAATATAAAAATCCATCCCTTCACAAATATTCAGAGAGTGTGGCATGCATTTGCATTCAGTCTGCTCTGAGCAAAATGCAATGCAATCAGTCGGCTTCAGAAGTCACTTCATCAGTCAGTTTTATCCACTTGGGTGCAATTAAACATGACGGAAGTGTTTACAAATGCTAAATCCATTCATCCTAATTGAAGCTGAGCCAATTCGCAAAGAAGAAGATATGAATATTTTAATTCTCTATTTGTGCAAAGTTGACACCTAAAATTGTTTTAATTTTTCCATAATAAATCTAGGAAAATCATGCATAATTTCCTTGTACTTTACTAGCGAGCACTGTTTTGTGTTTGTCTGTGCTTGTAACATGATAAGAAAAAGATTGAAAAATTTCCCAGGGTATAAAAAGCTCCATCCACTGACAATCACTATGTAGTTTCAGAGCAAACAACAGTGAACGAGAGGAAGGAAGGATGAAAAACAATCCTTCAAAGAGGAGGGAGATGGTCGTCTTCATCTACACATGCCACCGATTAAATCTGTTTTTTTTTCTGTCACATGTGACAGCACTAAGTCAGTGAAACACTCAGCCAGCTCATTTTTGTTTTGCCAATTGTGAAAATTGCTGCACTGTCACAAAAATCCCACATAGCACCTCCAGGTTGTTTGTGTCATCCTCTGGAACTGGAGCGGGACGTTTTGGCCACTCGTGAAATGCTGTCACTTATATTTACAGTAACTTGCCTTATGTAACGAGCTCTGAAAGTCATCCTCATGTGCGTGCAAATAATGTCCGAAATGAGCAGGAATCATTTCTTCTTCAGAAAGTCTTCAAACTTTTTGGATTCTGGTGTAGCATCCTGTGGGGCGTTGCTATTTCTCCAGTGATATCACTCAGAAAGCAGAGCAGAACGGGGATTTTCCATGTGAAGCACACTTTGATAGTTATCATGCTTTCACCATTATGACAAGTGTTGAGCTCTTACAGTTCAGCCTGATGCTACTCTCAGGGTTGTTCTGTACACTTTTGCCTCTGCGAGAGAAATGCAGAGGTAGTGCAGAGAGACAGCCGTATTAAGTTTCCGACTCACTATTAGCCTCTTGGATATGGATTAGTTTGCTTCCATCGGCACACAAGGAGACGCTGGCTGTCCTTCTGCTATCTTTAGAGGTCCTTTGCTCACAATATGCTGAGGCTATGAAACTGAAAGCTGCAGGTCTCCTCGCTACTAATGGAAAAGTTTTGTGTGTGTGTGTGTGTGTGTGTGTTCGCGCGTCTGTTTGTAATACCTTGTGGGGACCATTTTTCTGACACATACGACGTTGTGGGGACCCACTGCTCTTTGTGGGGACTGAAGCCTGGTTCCCACAAGGGGAAACAATGTTTTTGGGTCAGGGGTTAGATTTAGGACTAAGGTTAGGTTTAGGTATGTAAGGGTTAGGGTTAGGATGAAGGTAAGGTTTAGGTTGTAGAAATGAATGGAAGTCAATGGAAAGTCCCCACAAAGATAGCCACGCAAACATGTTTGTGTGAGAGAGAGAAACAGTGGTCCCACTATCTGGAAGGTCCTAGGAGATTAAAGCAGATGAAAAGTTTTGCCTGCTCCCCCTGCTGTTCCTCCCACTTTCTTTCTTTTGTTCCCTTAAGTATCGGGTCACTGACACTCCTGGGATCATGGAGCTGAAGTGGTCCAAATCTTTTCTGTTCTGCCCACTGTCTCACTATCATGCGAATTTATCCTCTCGTCTTGGCTAAATTCAAATCTGTATGCGATGGCGGTGACCTCATCTGCTGCTCTGCTGCCTCGCGCTGTTATTTTCAGTTTGAGGAATGTCTTAGATGTATCGATTAGATGCTCCGAATGCTGGTTTTGTTCGGTGTGCCTGTGCTGGGGCGATGAATACGATCCAGAGGTCTTTGAGATGTTTCGAGCAAATGTTTTGTGATGTTTCCCCGCCTTTAAATATTCATGCAACGACTTCACGTTGCTGTAGAAACAACCGATTAGCATAATTGAAATAGCTTTCTTCTTCGCATTGTGTTTTTTGGGCAACATTACATCTGCATCAAAGTGAAAAGTCATCGTCTGTTCGCTTACAATTTTACTTCCATAAGATTTACATGTTTTCAAGACTTAAATAAGGCTGGCGAAAGTGAAAGTATTTCCAGCCCTGGCATCCAAGGACCTGTAGATTTTCTAACTGAATTCATTTCTGGGAAACATCTTGTTTTTCTTCTGTCAGATAGAATTACTTAGTTTACATTACATTTGCACTCAACTTTAAGGGCACTTAAGGACAAACAAAATCAGTTTGAATATGAACTAAATGTTTTTATGTGTATCTTTTTAGGGGCCCAAAAACATTTTGTTAAACAGTTTTACTTTACAAACACAGCAACTTGCAAAAGTATTCATAACCCACAGCATTTTCCACATTGCGACACATTACAACCAGGAACCTCGATATGTTTCACTGACAAACACAACGCAAGCTAATATGTAACTAAGAAGTAGAGGGGAAATAATATTTAACTGAGAAGAAAATAGTGTAGCTCCGGTATTCAGGCTCGTTTAATCCGATACATACAGTCTAATCAATGGCCTTCATGCAAAACACCAAGTGTGGAGGGAAAACGAAGCTGTGCTTCGTCCTGGCTGCATGGGGAGGGAGTGTGTGTGTTTGCACTGGATGAAACTAAATACAGAAACGTCCCGGAAGAAAACCAGGAAGATGCTACAGAAGTCTTGAGACTGAGAAGGAGAGTCACCTTTCAGCAGGACAGCAGCACTCAACATTCAGACCAAAACTACAATGATTTGGTTCAGATCAAAGCGCACAAACATGTAACATTCAGCCTGAGTCAAAGGCCAGATGTTAGATCTTCAACAGTGGCAATGGAAAGGATTTCCATGGCAACAAACGATGGTTGTGCAAAGTATTGACTTGAATCCATTCCAAATTGTTCAGTTTGATTTGCAAACATTTTAGAAATAACATATAATTTTTGTTCAGCTTCACAGTAATGAAATACTTTGCATTGGTTTCTTAGATAAAATGCCACTCACCGTATTAGCTAACAGCTAATCTGAGAGCTAAAGGCTCTGAATTTACCGATCTGAATGATCCCTAATGAAGATGCAGTCATCCCTAATGATGACTGCCTATAACCTGAACAGGAAATGAATTCAGACATCCATGAACGGATGATGCAGGCCTGCCCCCTGCTGGATGAAAGATATACTTACCTCACTTGTATTTGCGCGTGCTTATCAGCCCCACACCGACATTTATTTATCATCAGCTGGGTAAATACCATGTGCAGTCTGTTAGAGAGATGTGATGATATTATCCACAACTGTATCATATCTCACCAACGCAACAAATTTCCTCATGCCGCAAAGACCCCCAACGATTTACACCTTTAAAAGTTGTTTATTTCATAATGCTTCTATGTACACAAACATTTACAATGCCCTATATGCCGGAAATACAATCCATTATAAGACTACTGATGTAAGGAAACGGGTAGAAAAACTGGAAAAAACAGAAGTTTTCAAGATAAAGCTCTGAGACGGGTTGAAGTGTTTCAGGTAACGGCTTCTAAATCCATTAATGATGAAAGACATGAATGTCTGTGTTAGTTACAGTAGATGAAATAAATCCAGGGTTCTTTCTTTTGATGAAGGCAGATCACTTTACTCCAGCCGATAATACTTTACAAAGAAAAATGCTTCAATAAAATAGAAAAAAATGCCACGATACTATATTCTTGTGTGTTTGAGTTTCAGTCACTGATAAAAAAAACCAAAACATGTTTTCATACAGTACTGTGATAATATAAAGGATAAGGAATACATTTGATTTCAGGCACATTCAATAATAATATTTAGAATTATAGCAAATGCAACTGCATTCAATTGAATTGGCACTTCAGAACAATCAGATTTTGTTACCAAGTGGAAACTTAAACGATGAAGTTCAAAGCATAGTTCTTAATAAGGTTTGTTGACATACTTTTGACGCGGAGGCATGCTAAAACTTCACGTGAAACACAATGTGTTCATACAGTGAGGAGTAACCCTTACTCAGAGTATTACATGACACCAACTTTATACAAATAAATCCGATATTTCACTGTAATATCCGCCGCGTATACTTCGGCGTATTTATATTCATAGCCGGAAGCAAAGTGGCGGTAAGTAGTTCCTCGTTTACAATGTGTGGATGTTGCTGTGCAGCTGCTTTTTACTTTTCGCTTGCTGCTGATCCAGTCCGATGCATTATTAGTTTTTATGTTTTTTACTTTGAAATAAGTGACGTTTTCTCCTGCGGAGAGGATGTTTTTAGATATTTAGATGCAAAGAAACAATCTAAAATAAAGTTGGTAGATCCGTACAGTGAGCTTTGTTGTAAAAAAGTTGAAACGTAGAAGAAAGTAGCTTCTGTCTCAGGCTTCTTCATTTTCTTTTGAAAAGAAAAAGGCTCCGGTGTGTTTTTTCCCCTCTTTGTTTTGCCCGAAGAGTTTAGAAATCATCATGCAAAAAATCATCTTCTTCTCAGACTGATACTTTCAGTTCCTTGCCACCAGGAGGCAGCCTTCTCAGGAATCCAGTGATGTTTTTTTTCCCTCCATTTGATGTCAGAGGAGCTGAATCTTTCTTGGTCAGTAGGTAGTTTAGTTGTGCTAGCAGCTCCACACAGCAGGGCGTGTTAACCCAAGGCAAGCAGGTGCTATAAAACTGTGGCCTCCTCGATGGCGTTGACCCATCTGAAATAGAGAAATTAAACATTTAGCATTTTCAAAGACGGTCTTCCTGTTGGTTTGGATTGCAATATTTAGTTTTAAATATGTGATGTAGTCAGTTTTGGTTCTGCAGCTGTGAGGTTGGGAATGGAAACGTCCAGTCAGATGTAAGTCAAGACTCTGAATGGCATTAATACTTCCAGTTAATAAAAACATGACGGTAAGATTAAAATAAATAAAAAAAACCGCTTTAAAGCTAAACCTGCTGGTGGTACGAATGAAATTTAACTTCACCGCACGATCAGATTGTTGAAGTGATGGCAATTAAAAACACGCACCGATCCTACGGCTTATTGAAACACGTACAATTAATTTTATTATCATTTATGGTCGAAACAAATAAACAATCCGTTTCATCTAAACCTTTCCAGCAGTAAACTTAGGATCATTTTCAAGAATAATACAAGAAACATGAAGGATTCATTAATCCTTCATGTTTCTGTTGGTTGTCAGCAGATTTCCTCTTACTGCTTTCATTTTCTACCACTTAAAAACGCAATCTGTAGAATTTAAGTTTAAGTGAGCTTTTTTTCCATCCAAATATTTATTTTAATCAACAACAACAACAAAACACGACGTGGCTGCAGAGTTATGCACACAAATTGACTGCAAGCAAATTCATCTGCAGAAACAAGCCGCAATCGGCGGCGCTGACCTCCGCGCCGTGTGCTGATCGTCGGCTCTGAAGGTATAGTAGAGCGTTTTCTTGTGATACAGCTGGAACATGTTGCTGCTTTCTTCTCCGTCTGGCTTCTCCGACAGCTTGACGGTGAAGCCCTGCAGAGGCAGACTTTCCGAAGCCACTTTATCCTGAAGAAAAAAAAAAAATGCAGTCAAAAAAAACCCATCAGACGTGGTGCAAACTCACGAGGAGCGGAGAACAAGCTCTGCTGGTAAGAGCTGGAAGAAAACAGCAGGTGTTTTAACCCCCCCGCCCCTAAGAAGAGCAAAGCAGTGCAACAAAAACAGCCTGTGCATTTGTGAGGAGAGAGAGAGAGAGAGAGAGAGAGAGAGCACAGAGAATCCCTCCATTAGTAATCCAGTGATTTACCGGCGAGACTGAAAGAGCTTGAAGAAAGGCTGAAAAATGGCCCCTGACATCAAGAGGAGGGAGGAATAGGTGTTGCAAAGAAAGAGCATGTCTGTTCGATCGAGCCGGAATGGGATTGCGTCATGATAACGGGAGTGTTTTGGGGCCGGTGCGGGAGACTCTGTGCCCCCTCACCTCACGGGTTGTGAAGGTGTAGAGCACCTTATCTTTGAGGAGGAACCACAGCCTCTTCCACTTCCTTTTGCTCTTCTTCCGGCGCTGCAGGCTGCCGCTCATGGTGGAGCCTTCCACGCCGAGTGGCGCCTGGCGACGTTGATGGGGCAGCGACAGAGAAATGACACAAACACTGAAGTGAAACACTGGAACTGGGTGTTTTATGCAGGATGACGTTACATTAGGGGCGTCCAAAGTGCGGCCTGGGGTACTTTTTGTATTGACTCTATATATATGAAGGAGCTGATGAACATTGAGACAGTTTTGTTAGAAACTGTTTAAAAGTGCTAAAACAAATGCTAAAACCCTTAAAGAACCAGTTAAGGGTTTTTAAAGATCTCATTTTTGTTACCTGGACTAAGCTAAAAATGCTATTGTGAGCAACAAGTTAGGAAACTGTACAACTTTGAAACCTTTTGTTGAACATTTCATTAAAATATCCCATGTGAAATAAGGCGGAATAGCCGGGAGCTAAAGTGACAGCTGCTCGGTTCAGCTGTCACGGAGCAACTCAACTCCAGAGCTCCCTGGTGGTCTAGTGGTTAGGATTCGGCGCTCTCACCGCCGCGGCCCGGGTTCGATTCCCGGTCAGGGAACGTTCCCTATTTTCTGATGTCTAACAAGTTGTGAACAGCAGTTTGTGATCTGTATCCCACCTGGCTGAGGTTGGAGCTGCTCTTCCTGGACTTCCACAGACTGGGAGGCTGCAGACTTTGGAAGACAGCGGAGAGCGGCCGACTGGCCCGGTGAGTCCGTGGGCTGGAGCTCCCACAAGCTCCCGATATGCTGCCGCCTGCACACGTACGCAACATTTAACGTCCTGTTAACTCCTTCCTCGGCTATTGTGATCTTTAAAAAAAACAAGGGGTCACCTCTTTTCCTGAGCTCAGCGTAGCAGTGGTCACACACTTTGGCCATTCTGTCCTTCAGGTACTTCAGAGGGTATCTGTTCCTGGAACAAGCTCGACACACCACCTGCTCAGACGCACAGAGTGGATCAGCGCGCTTTACGTGAGATCCACAGGACAAATGGGAATAACTGCAAACCTGCACAGCTCATTATCACAAAGTTAATAACCTCCTAAATATGCTGAGCTCAAACAGCAGCATCGATAGAAATGAACCGTCAGTGTCGTGGCTCATTTCCATGGCAGTGGAAATAAACTGTAAGCTGATTTGCACACCAATAAAGCGCCACAACAGAAAGTATGTCTCTTACTTTCTGAGCATTTTATTAAAGGCACCCGCTGTGCCTTTTTCAATGGTTTTTTTTTTTTTTAACAAGAATACATTATTGGAACTAGCTTAAAAGTTCATTCCTGCCAGTTTTCAGGAGATCTTAGGGCCAAAATGTCAGATCGGTATTTTGTCACATGTTGCAACTTTAGCTATTCAGAAGGAGAACCGATTTTCTATGGTATCTTCATATCATATTTTATTGACACATGCTAATGTTAGTATCAGTATCAGTTCTATCATCTACTATGACAGAACTGAGCGCAGCAATTGTAAAAGACCAATTAGCCAATAAAGAACGAAATGCTAACGTTAGCAAATGCTAAGATTTGCTAACGGCTGATTGTTTTCAAGAGATCGTGGATTGTAGAAGCTCTTTCTGAGACGTAGCGTGAATGATGCCATTAGCCTCAGCAGAGAAAAGTCAGTATTTGATGTTTATCTTCCATGTAGCATAAAAACCGATCCTTTCTTTCTTTTTTGTGGAAATCTTTAGAGTGCGGTGTGCCTTACCTTTCCACAAGCGTTGCAGTGGTGTCGTCTGAGCGTGAGGCTGAAGTCTGTGGTGCAGTTCATGCACATCATCACCTGGGATACTGGCACAAGCACAGGCGCTGCCTCACCAAGAGCCATCCACAGTTTCTCACGGGCCTGTCGGAACAGCGTTGGAATGACCCTCACATGTTACTGCTAAAAACGCTCCAATTCACACAACTCATTTTGCTAATTCCAATTGAGAGACGAATTGCAGTTTTTTTTTGCCACTATCTTTAGGGCCTTTCATCTGCAATAGTTAACTGAACATTTTGAGGTTTGTAATACAGAAAACGATTTTAATTCCATAATTTTCTACTTTACCTCACTGCATGGACCACCAAAGGTGCAGAGTCCTGCAGCGTGGTCTGCGATGGCCCGACTCAGAGTGTGAAACCAATCCTCTCGCTCTCCAACAGAACTGAAAAATCAAATAAAATCAATTTTAAAAAAATCATGTTTTTCACTCATTTAGGTTTCTAATAAGGCTGCTCCACATAAAAAAAATATTCTTAAGTGATTTTCTGCTATGAAGAGAACTAAAAAGTCAGCTGGTGACTTTTAAGTTAACCGAAGCCAGATACTGACGTCTGGAAATTTACCAAATTGAACATTTTCTGATCTTGGAGTGCAACAAGGTTAATAACAATAACGTGGAAGTTGTTACTGGTGGAAAAAAAGGCAGTAGAAAGACTTCTGTCTACAGATGCTGGCCAAGCTAATTTTACTAGTTGCTAAAATAAGATCCGAAAACTATTATTTTGCTTTAAAGCACAAAAGAGCAGTAGAAATACTAGAAGAAAAAACATATCTATATATTTGGAATGCTATGTCCTTGAAGCTCTAAAAGAGAAATAAAAATAAACCAAAACCTGCAGTTGCTGGTGTCGCTCACCTGGCAGAGAGAGTGATGGTGATGTCGGACACCTCGATCCGAAGACAGTTGAGCACGTTGTCCACTGCGGGCTTGCTCACCTGTGTGCGCACAGCAAAGACACAAAACAGGGAAAACAGTGTGTGTGAGGAAAAGCATAAATGAAAACAAATCATCAGAGAAATGCGCTTACCTTCATTCCTGACAGGGACAGCGTGTTTTTAAGTCTGTATTTTCCATCTTGTTGTGGGTAGGTATACAGCATAATATCATTCGTCTGTTCCGGAGAGAGAAGAAGAGAAAATCGGAGGACTGAGGTTGAGATTGTTCTGATTGATAGTGCGTGTAATTCCTCCCTCCAACACAAGGTGGCGGTACAGCTCTGCTTCAGGAGAGTCTCTTATTTAAAGACGCTGTTTCGTTTTTAGTTGTGTTGCAGTATTTATGAGCAGTCGGTGTCTTTCCTGCAGTGGTCAGCAATCCAAGCTTGGAACTACAAGAGGAATTTATAAAAGCAGGAATCCCTTCGTGATACATGGTAAAAAAAAAAAAACAAAAAAAATAGACTTTTCAAGTTTTAAATGGAATAATAATACAAGTAAATTTAAAAAACAAACAATTTTTCAATTTTGGGTGTTTTCTTTTCAGCAGTTCTTTAAATTTCCCATGCCTGCACACAGCAGAACTTTAAAGCAAATTGTTTGGATACTGGAATAAAGAGTTCTAATAAGCCCAACACACCATTGTTTTATGAAAGGTATTTCATAACATAGACAAAAGAAATGACATCATTGGTCACACCTAATGTGTGCTCTAAACATCCGCTGGGACCCTACGGGCAGCGTCCAGGAATTCTCCACCCTGCTCCGGACCCCCCACCACCCGAACCAGTCAGAGGACCGGGTGGAGCCCGCCACCTTCACCACAACAACAACACAAACACAGTCCCACCAGTCTTTCTTTTTTGTTTTGTGTCTCTTTGAGCTAGGTGGCTGAAGACAAAACAGTACATGGCGGCCAAGCCGGAGCGACCTTTGGGCTGCGGCCACCGGGATTTTTGGGAGCTCCACCCTGCGCTGCTCGTTTACTGAAAGATTCCTTCCACAGAGACGCCGACGGGCCTTAGCAAACAGACTCCGCAGGCTGACCTACGAGTACTCGACCCCCTCCACGCTTCGTATTTCGTTTTTCAGCTGTCCTCTTGCCGTCTTCCTTCCTTCTGTTAATTTTTCCTACCCGATAGTCCAGTTTGTCACATTTTCAGCTGCATTTGTTAGCTTTCACACCGTGTCGAACAATATGAACTAATTGCTTACAGCGTCAGATTTTTAGTGGTTGTAGTTTCTGTTTTGTTGTCACGAGGCATTTCTCACACATTTGTTTTGATAGTATTTACCCAGAATGCACTGCGCTATGGTCTGCATCCTGTTTTTGGAGGGGTCTCCGGTCCATCCACGTTTGCAATCGAACTGCACCGCACTTTACTTGAACCGGACTAAGACATACCTCTGCAAACAGAACCGGACTTTCTAGGCCAGTGGTGGGAAACTCCAGGCCTCGAGAGCCGGTGTCCTGCAACTCTTAGACGTCTCCCTGGTCCAACACACTTCAGTCAAACAGCTGAATCACCTCCTAAGTGCAGGCAGGTTCTCCAGAGTCCTGCTAAAAACCTCATTATTTGATTCAGGTGTGTTGAAGTAGAGACACATCTAAAAGTTGCAGGACACCAGGTCTCAATGCCTGGAGTTGCCCGCCCCTGTCCAAGGCAAACACACTAGAATTCGATTAAAGTGGACTAAACAGTGCTGGTGTGAACACACCGTAAGATGGTTTTACGTCTCCTCTCCCGGACAAGGATTGGCTGCACCTTTTGTCTGTCTCAGAGCAGACTGATAGCTCTTCATCCTCACAGTTTTAAATCTCCATTTCTAAAAGCCCCCAAAATACCAATCAAGCCTCTGGTGAAGGCAGACTTCAGGGTTGGATATTGCTTTGCAGTAAACGTGTTTTGCTGCAGGTGGAAAAAGACAATGGAGGACGTGCCGGGACAGAACGAGAAAAGACAAATTAATCCACGGAGCATCTTTATGTTTTAGTTGGATTAACCAAGAGAAGCCCAAACCCTAAACGCCGCTCCTGCGGATGTCTCGCTGAAGCATATTTCATAACATGAGACAGCACTGATTGCACATGGAACAATAGAGTGGGCTTCTCCATTTCACATGATGTGTTTGTATAACACCCCCGCCCCTCCTCAGCCGCGTCCTCCCCACATTCTACAGGGTGTCTGGCCTTCACTTCGCTGTCAGTCCCTCTCCCGATACACAGGAAGCCGGCATCCAGTGACCCACACCAAACATCCTGTAAGGAAGCGGGGCCCTTGAAAACAAGTCCTGAGAGGGGTGGAGAGGAGGCAAGTGGACAGGGAGGACCTTGCTGGATGGGTGTGGTGCTTAGTGGAGGTCCAGCAGCCTTGGCCTTGTGCCCCTCCGCCCTCACAAGCTCACCTGCCTCCACCCAACATTCCTTGACAGTTAAAGGCAGCACCCGATTTCACTCGCGACTCAATGGTTCAGCAGGTGCCTCAAACCAGAGGGTTCTACAGCCGAGGTCCCAAATCAGACTCATTAGGTCCTGAGATTCTCTACAGAAATACGTCCTAATCAAGAAAATTATTATTGTAAGGTTTTTTCTATGTAAAAGTTCAATAATATATAGGGTTTGAGTTACTGTTTGGTTGGTTGTAGAAACCAATTATGTGAGGACTAACTTGAATGGATTACATCTATGGAGAGTGAAGAGTGCTAAATTACACTCTTCACTCACTTATTTCAATAACTTATGAAATAATTATTCAAATATTTAACTAATTTATTATAACTGGAAATAAATTCAGAGATATTTAATTGAATATAGAATTAATTCTATGTGTCTCAATCAAATATTCATTTCATAAAAAAAATAAAATAAAACATTGAGCTCAGAGTCATAGCAGTCACTAAATAGACTAAATAGTTTTTAACAGGAAATCAATACATTGGGTTAAAGCACATATAATTAATTCTATATTTAATAAATAATGTCTGTAACCAGGGCTGCCCAGTGGCGCAGCTGGTAGAGCTGTTGCCTTGCAGCAAGAAGGTTCTGGGTTCGATTCCCGGCCCTGGTCTTTCTGCATGGAGTTTGCATGTTCTCCCTGTGCATGCGTGGGTTCTCTCCGGGTACTCCGGCTTCCTCCCACAGTCCAAAAACATGACTGTCAGATTAATTGGCCTCTCTAAATTGTCCCTAGGTGTGAGTGTGAATGTGGATGTTTGTCCTGTCTGTCTCTGTGTTGCCCTGTGACAAACTGGCGACCTGTCCAGGGTGACCCCGCCTCTCGCCCGGAACGATAGCTGGAGATAGACACCAGCAACCCTCCCGACCCACTAAGGGACAACGGTGTAGGAAAATGGATGGATGGATGTCTGTAACCAATCAATCAATGACACATTTAGATACATTTTTCTTTTTTACCAATTTATTGTATTTTGCCACTCTTCACTCTCCATACATATCCACCCTGGTCTTTTTTTTCATGAAAAATATTGAGGATATTGTCTCAAAATAAGATATTTTAGATGACATGATGGTGTTTCTTTCAAATGTGAAGAGGGCCCATGTGTGTGAACATCAGTTTGCAAGCCTTTTACCAGATTCCTCTGGTCTGGGCTTTGACTGGACCATTCTAACACGAATACTCATTGATCCAAACCATTTCATTGGAGGTCTGGCTGCATGTTTCGGGTTATTGTCCTGCTATAAAGTGGAAAACTAGTCCTCAGATCTTCCCCTCCTCTGAAAAACTACGGGCTAATTCGTGTTGATCTGTGCGTAAAATCTCAATTAGACTCACTGACACCTGAGGCTGTAATGAGACAGAATGTGAAACAGTCGAAGGGGAACAAATACTCTTTAAATACAAAGATCAGTACGTCTGAGTCAGTAAAAGTGTCCTAATAAGCTCGTTTTCATGACGTGGGGATAAAAGGTTAAGCGGACGGAGCTGCGTTACCAGAAACAGATGCCGCGGCTGCCTGCTCTTCCTCGAGACCTTCATGAGCGTCCCCTCTTTGACGAATATCTGCCAAGGACAAGAGCCGTTAAAAGCTTTTATTCAGATCAAAACAGGTTTGGTTCTGGTTTGCTTCCGTGCGGCTTGGAGATCCTCACCCTTCCGGGCTTCAGAAGGTCCCTTTTCCCCTTCACGCTGTACTCTATGTGGACCAGACGCAGCAGGTTCTCCTGCGGGAGATTGAAGGATGAAACGCAGAGGGAGATCAGCCGACGACACACGGACAGTTTACTTCTGAATGAAAGTGTGGGAGGCGGAAAGGGAGGCGATAACTGAAAACTGATTGGGGGAGGAAAGGATAAAAGGACTCTTGTGTTTTCTCTCAGACTGTGTGTGTCCGTATCAGTGGGTGTGCAAGGAGGAGGAGAAGGAGGAAGAAGAGCAGTGCGATAAATAGACGAGGGAACCTAAAGGGACACGGGGGAGTCTGACAGCAAAAGACCTGGAGGACATTGAGGAAGTGTTGGTCAATTATCTCCACCAAATCTTGAAGTTTAAGAAGAACCGTAAGTCACGTCCGGCCTTACACTGCCTCCTTTGTTATGTCACATAAACTTCCCTCAGTTAATCGCCAAGTAGAGATCGACCTCTTTTTCCCCTCTGGCACGCCATCGTTTAGAAGACAGATTCACACGGAGGGACCGCTCTTTGAGGCGGGACTCAAAGACCTTTGGGCACTAAAAAGGGCAGTGAAAGGGAATGCACACCATGAACCCCGGTTTAGAAACTCACCCCTTGTTTTAGGTCGTCGTTGGCCTGGTCTGCCACCTCAGACACAATCACCAGCGCAGCTGCAACAGAAAGCGAAACCCGAACGAGTTAAGAGCGTTGGACGGGGCGACACGGTGTGTTGGTGCCGACGCATGCTGATCAGCTGCTTGTGAGCTTTAGATCATCAATGAAAACATGAGACGGTTGAGTTACCCTGAGTGTCCTCGTATTCTTTGGAGTCAGGAGAGAGGTTGTTCAGATAATCTGGAGAAAGTAGATTAAGAATGAAAGACGTCAAATCAAACGGACTGCATATACTGACAAACTACACCAACTTCTGAAGCACTTTTTTGAAGTATTAACTCCAGTTATTATAATTGCAGATGTTTATTTGCAGCATTACAAATTACTCAGAATTGAGACTTTTATGACTTTGTTTTTGGTAGATGACTGTCACTACGGTGCAGTCAGAAATAACAAATTTGTTCTTGTATCAGAACAGATTCTAACATCAAGCAATAAACCTGAGCAAAAGACTAAGTGTAAAGTTTTTCTCACGCCAAGATATTTTAGCAGCAGCGCGCCTATTTGCATTGCTGGCGAATCCTTGGTCAATGCACAGTTGGCTCCACCAGAAATCGCACGGTTCATCAATAGTCAAGTTTGTCGTTTGAAAAGTATTGGATCCAAGGTTCTTCTGCAACATCTCCCATTACTCTTTCCCCAAAACGCAGCACAGATAGCGACTCCCAACTATAAGGAGCTCCAACGCCTCGATAAGACGCCAACGTCTAATCTGAAGGCTGACGATGATTGCGACTGCCGCGGCTGAAATGTAAACACTTGAAAACATTTTGCTAACGTTAGTAGTGACAATTTCTCAATTTGAACTCTTTCCAAACCGGACTGTAAAAAGCAATGCAAATGTGTGTAACCTTTCTTCCGACGTTTCTGCATTACAAAACAACTTTATTTTCCTCTTAGTTTTAAAATCTGAGCATCTCGGTGTCATTACCTGTGAGTAGCATTCGATACTGAAGAACTCTCACTATGACCTGGAGCAGCTGGTGTTTCATTGGGACCTCCGCTTCTTCTGGACTTTTGGTCTGCACAAACACACACACACACACACACCTATTACATTTTCAACACATTAAAGAGCACATCCCAGCATATCCCACTTCTCAACGGACCAATTGTGCCGCAAAAGAAACGCTGCAATAATTTCAATGTCTTCTTGTCCGACCAAAGCTACACCTGTGCTGCCACCGGGAAAAGCCGCGTCTCTGTGTCTTACAAACGCGGGTCGCCGCTTTAACTCAAGTGTCGTGAGCCAAGGTCGTCGTCGACCTAAAGGGAAATGTTTGTCAGGGTGACCTTGAAGCACACAAAAAAACCCGGAGAGCGGTCCTATTCTTCTGCTCGACGGAGTCGTTTGCAGGTGAGAAAGGGCAGAGGAAGGGGGGAACCATCAAAGAGAGCATTGGAAAATCAATCAGGATCTAATTGTCTGTGACAGGTATTTATGCCCTGAGAGGCTGAGGAGCGGCAGGGGTTCTTGGGTGTACACACACACACACACCCACCCACACCCCCTCGCATGTGAACACACACCATCTTTTCTAATCCAATGAAGTCCTATCCTTCATTAGACAGGCACAGATAGCACCCTGCGGGAAAACAGCCTGTTCGTCTTTATTTACACTGCACACACACACACAAATATAAAACGTGTCAATGATACGCTCACACTTTGGCGCATATAGTGCCTCACACAGAGCTTGAGCTGGTGATGAGATGATGTGAAAGGAACGAAGGTGTTAACCCTAAAAAAAAAAAACAGTTTTTTTTCTCTTTAAAGAAAGCCCAGAGTCGTAGCCCTGATCCACCCGGCAGACCAGCTCCTCGTTATCAAGCCTGCTTGTTTTCAGGACATCCGCTCGCCTCCAGCGTCGCTTGCAAATTGTCATCCAATTGACATTTTTTCAGAGGAAGAGTCGTTCCAGAGATGGTAATTAGTTTGTGGTTTGTTTGGGTGAGCAAACCAAACGAAGGGGCGAAGAAGAAGCAGGGCGCCTCGCGACGGCAGACAAACACACACACACCCCCACATACACAGCTGATCTAATTGGGGAGTTGTAAAGGAGGATGCTTCTCTAATTAGCTTCTGTCTGCCTCATTGCCCAGCTGCCTTTACAAGGAATTCTCTCCATCCCTCTCTCTTTCCTTCCATCCATCGCTCTCTGTCCACCTGCTGCACAGCCTCATCGGGGACACACAGACACACGCGCAGAAAGCAAGGGACGCTTCGGCGTGAAAATCCAGGCGGAGTCTGGGAAAAGTGATTTCACGAACCCAGTTTGAGAGAATCAACACGGTCTGTGTTGAAACAACATATGGGCACGAACACATTCGCACGTAGGCGACACACACGGATCGAATGCAGCTCTGGTCGATGTTTGTGGACGGCGCGGGTAAACAAGCAACTGGCTGTTAAAGTGGGGGACGAGGACGAGGGGAGGGAGTGGCGGGCTGTAATCCGGTAAGGGTTGAGCTCTGATCCGATCGGGGGACTGCGGCTACTTCATCACTGTCATCACCACATCCACAATGAAATTACTACCACTTACACCGCGGGACTCTGGCTTGTAGCGGGAAAAGGTGAGTGCACAAATGAGGTGCTGAAAGAGAGAGAAGGATTGGAGGACTAAAATGCAGCCAGAAGAGAAAACAGCGTTTATCAAGTGGGAGTACCTACTTTCAGTGTCATGTGTTTCCCAGTCACATAGTGCCGTTTTATAGCACAATCAAGTAACTATGACACCTTCAGTTGTTCTAAGGCACAACTTAAAAGACGTTTGTAACGCCTTGACTTGAAATTGGGCGCCTTGCTCTTTAAGAAGCTCCGCCTTCGGCATGTCATCACGACATCGCTCCTCTATTAAGCCTTTAACAACGTTTTAAGCTTTTCGCAGAGTACTAGCTTGTACGACAGCCTCGGCAGATAAACAGCTCCACCAAGTGTTTGCTAAGTGCTGTTGCTAGTCTGAAGGAGCTGAGTGGTGAAGTTGCAGGGGATTGTTGCTCTGTGAAGCTGCAACAGGAGATTAAAGGATTCTTCAAGCATGCACGAGAGGAATCAAAGCAACACTCCAGGCGTGCTTAATAAACGTAGAAAGACGATAAAAACTGGGCAATAGAGATGCACCAATGCATGAATCAAACAAGGATTTTATCCAGAAGCAGCTCATGACGCAGCGGCTCTGCAGAAAACACTGTTGGAATGAGACCAAACGGTATTTATCACAATTATCGTCCAATTACAGCCTGTTCAGGCATCCAAACTAACTTCCAAAGCAACGCCTTGACGTTCGAGGACGTGCAGCACATTAACACATTACCTTACCAGTGGAAACTGGGACGAACTCGACAATGTGCAGCCAGGACCGTGATTCCTTTCAGGAATTTGAGGAGCCTAAAGAGCAGCGGCAGAGTCTCATCAATACTTGCTATGAAGTTTCTCGGGGCGAGAAGTGGAATGACGTCGAGCTAAAGGTTTTCAAACGAGGAAACGAGCTGCAGGGCGCCGAGGGGCCGGCGTGTGACTGAGCTAAGGTTTTCTGAGGAGACACAGCTGCCGATGAATATTTATGAGCGCCGTCTTGTCTGTTTGCTTTTCTCAATGAACTGGAAACGCCCGAAAGCATCATGTCAGACGCTCACGGCGAATCAACACACAGCAAGGAACCGGCGAATTTGCGTGCATTTTGGCAGAGAGGCTCGGTGGCACAGACACAGACGTAAACAACACAGATAGCATAAAGACGGCGCTTTTGCTGGTTGTGTGTTTTATAAATGAGATGACCTGAAATAATGTCTTTGTTTGCTTTTTGTTTTTTTTGTGCAAATCTGACTTGCCTTGCTTTACTTAATTAAACACCTGCAACACAAAAAGTTTAATTTGCTAGAGAGATATCTACAATGTTTTTAAAAATACCCTCCAGGGTCTTCGAAGGTTTATGTGCAGTACCGTCTTTACGCCACACGTAGTGGGATTTAACCCGAACTTTGAAATGTTCTCCTAACCTGGTCAAAGTATTTGCTTGGGCCAAATGCAAACAAAATTTCTTGAGGCTTTTTCCTCATTCATTCGTGTTTTTGTGACTCTTCCATCAAGGCCAGATTTGTGGAGTTCAGCTGTAGGGCTGAAACGATTAATCAGATTAATCGTGACGAGTCGACCAGTGAAACCAACATGAACTAATTTATGTGTTGATGTTAAGTCAAGTACAGAAAGAGCTGTACTTTTCACATTTTGAGGCTAGGAGTATTTTTGTAGCCACTACAAATGGTCAAGGATTCACTAATGTTGCCTTTTAGGCAATACAATGTTTATTTTCTTATTTAAAAAAAATTATTTGTTGACTTGTTGATCTCTTAATATATTTCTAACAATGTACTAAAAAAGGGCATGCTTTTTTTTTGTTTTTATACAAATCCGATTAATTGGTCAATCATCAAAAATAATCCAATCGAAATCATCATGACAGCCTAAATCTTCCCACCTGAGCAATATGTCTCTGCAGCCCCTCCAGAGTTAGGCTGTTTCTCTTGTTTTTTCACAGTAATCATCCAGTATTGATTAAATGCCTCAGGCGGTAATGATATTAGGTTTAGTCCCCCACTCCTGGTATCAATTACGAAAGAGGAAATTAAAGTCAGAAAAAGAATGAGGATCCATCGCAGAGTGAATATAAAACACGTGAGCACGACGGCAGAAAGGTCGGCTCCTCGAGCCGCAGCGGGTCACAGAGGCTGTAGAAATGCCGTCGTGATCCCAGGGGCTGCCGGAGGACAAAACAAAAAAAAAAGTGATTCAATAGCTGCTGAAAGGTTTCCAGTAGAGCATCGTTGCGCCCGAAACACACTCACAACGCTTCACGTTCCTTCCCGAGGATGGGAATATAAGTCAAAACCCGTGGCGTGGAATCCTTCAAGGAGACGATTTAAATCCCCAAGCGAAGCAATAAAGGCACCACGACAACAGTCTCTCTGCTGAGAGTCTCACCTCAAATCTCCTGACGAGGCTGGCGAACGCCGGGCAGCTTCTGCAGCTCTGCTCCAGTAAGGACATGCTGCGGTCGTACTCAGAGATGTACGTGTCAAACACTCTGAATTCGTCCCGGCGAGACAGGATCGCATCCACCATCTTCTGGTTCTCCTCCCTTTGAAGAAATGCTTCAGTCAAAGTAGCGTTTAAAATGTAACAACACCTAATGGCATTTATTAGACCTTTAGTGGCTGAGTGAGTGAATAAATTACTGGTTAACCTTTCATTAAAGAAATGAAAGCCCTGTTTGGTCTGTTTAATCGAACTCTGGTTCATTTAGAAAGTCCGGTTTGTTTTTGGGACCAATCGAATTCTGCTGCGGCGCAAAAATCGAACTCTGGTCCGACTAAAAACCTGAGATCGCTCAGAAAGCGGGAAGCAGACTATATAGCGCAGGGGATTCTGGGTAAATACAAACCAAATAAAAAATAAAAGTGTCTGGCGCTGGAGGGAGAAATGGCTAATTTCTCCAAAGACAAAAGAGAAAGCCCACAACCGCCAAAATTCGTGTTTACATTTCACGAAGAAAGTTGAGCTCTAGTCTTCTTCAGAAGTTTTTGTTTTGTGGTTTTTGGTGCAGCGCCACCAACAGGTAAGGGGAAAACATTTTGTTTTTTTAATGGTTTGTTGTGTTTTGTTTGACATTGTACAGGTTTAAAAAGGAACTGCAGCACCTGAAAATGTAACCGATGTGGCTATTTTGGTACCCGATGGAACCGAGTCTACCGGACTATCGTCTGTGAAAACAGCCTAAATATTAAATCGTGAGGATCACAGAACATCCCGATTCTTACCAATTGCTGATGCGCTCCTCCAGCTCCTCCAAGATGCTGCTGTGGAGGGCGTAAACCTGTGGGAGCGCTCCCAGTATCTCCCCCAGCCGCTGCTCGTCCAGCACTGGCTGCCCTTCCTCGTCCGCTGCCTCGCTCACTGCTGACCTAAAGTCCTGCGTGAGCGAGAGAGAGACGCAGAGAGAGAGAGAGAGAAAAACAGGATTTGTGAGGAGAGATTTTTCACAAAGACAATGCGGTGGGACCCGTAACGCAAAAGCAAGGAACAAAGGAAGTGCTTGTGAGGAGGATGGAAGGAGGAAGAGAGGGCAGGAGAAATGAAAGGTGCAAAGGAACGAGGGAATGAAGAGAGAAAAAAAAATGGAAGGAAGGTCAGATCCTCCTAAACATCCTTCCTGACGCCCTCCCTTCATATCATCCCCTCACTTTGGGCTCCGTCCAGGCATTCAGGAAAGGTGGCCCCCGCTTCCACAGCACGCCAGGTGTTGCTGCATAATGACCTAACTCCATGAGACAACGCCGGTTTGCACTAAACCCGCCGCCGCTTTGCACTAAACCCGCCGCCGCTTTTCGTATCTCTGCAGACAAGAGCCCGAGAATTTGCTGATATCCGGCTAATTTGGCTCGACTGAAGTGTATTCAGTGCACATAAAGAATGCACAACTGGCATTAATAGCTGCAGCGTGAGTAGCTAGAGGGGGTCGTTTGGTGAGTTATGGCAGGAGGGAGAGGAAAAAAAAACCAGGAGAGAGAATATTTATCTTCTCAGCAAATTAGCCCAAAAAGAAACAGAAAGAAGGTGATTTATTAAGAGGCGTCAGCGCTATGTGAGAAGTATTAGCTTCCTCTTTGACTGACACCGTTGTGCAGCGAGCTGACACCTCTGTTTGAATCTGAAGGTTCCCAGTATATTTTACCATTACAACTGATCCACATGTGCATTAAGTTTTACTTGTTTTGGTCCTATTTAGATGAACCCAAACCTTGTGTGGGAAAGTAACTTGAGCTGACTTAAAGCTGTTTACAAACTGTAAGATGGCCAAATTTTTTTTAAACCAAATTGTGTGCTAACTGACTGTTACTGTTGTTTTTTTTCATGTAGCTCTTTGACGCTACCAAAGAGCTACATGTTGTGTCTCCAAAAAGGCACGCGTGTTAAACTCAGTGCCCGCCGCAGATGTTTATGTGGACTTCCAGACCAACGGGGTCTGCAACATTTACAAAAAAAAACAACACATTTCTATTCTCAATGTGGCTAAGTAAAATGTCGTTTGAAAAAATTTATTTTTGATGAAGATTGTGTTGTATTTATAATATAGTAGTTATTTCACTCCTATTATTAGGTTTTAATAGAAAGAAAATGTTTCCAAAAAGATTATGTCTAGAGTTTTTTCTTTATGGGATGTTGATATTTGCACATCATTTCCAGTCTAGCAACTAAAATAGATTTAGCTAAAAATTATTGATATTTTTAGAAAATTAAATGGAATTGTTTCATAAAAAAAAAGTTACAAACCTGCAATTGTTATTATATCTTTTAAAATGGTTGTTTTGTTATCATTTATAGTCAAAGCTGAACTCAAAAAGGCCACATAAATATAACTATAGGAGTTGTTATAGTTATGTAACAACTGTCAAATAAGATACAATATTATTTACATAGTGCCAAGTTGTGTGCATCATTGTGAAAAGATGTTAAATATTTAACAAGTACAAATTAAAGGCAGAGAAAGATACAAGAAATGAAAACTTTGGCAGAACATCCTGCAACAATGTGAGGACACTCACGATCTTCAACATGAGGGCTCTGCTCTAGGGGACGAGCGGATGGGGCTCATCGACTTTAGTTTTGTGCCAAACCGAGACACGGAACAATCGTAGATGTCCCGATCCGCTGTGAGATACCGTCGAGAAGGCGGCCCACTTCATGACAAGAGATTCGAGCGCGCAATTCACCAGACACGAGTCCCCCTTAATCGCGTCGGCTGGTTGAAAGAGCGGCCATGTTTCTGCCTGACTCCGTCTTCCATGTCGCACAGCTTTGACTCTGTTATGGTAACTGAAGCTATCAGTCGGTCGGTCAGCCAAGCCGGGCTGCTTGCTGCCTCTTTCGGGCCGAAGGGGTCGCGGACCAGCACAGAGGCAGCCTGAGCTTCATGTGCTGAAGCCGTTACTGGGGGGAGAAGTCGTTTAGAAGAGGAGCGCGGCCTCCCTTCCTATGTGGAGACATGCTCTGGAAATTCTTTGTATTCTTGTTATTCCTTATCAAACAATGGAACAATAGCTCATGTGTGCTTAACGCTGCACCTTGTTTTTTTCCCAGACGGTGCGTTTGTACATGCCGTGCCGCTCCTGCTTGTACCGTCAACGCGCCCCCGACCCCTCGGCTGACTTACTCGCTTCCAGTTTAGCGACGACATCGAAAGGCAGCCAATTACTTAAAAGATCACAGCCTGAACAACCTGAAGCATAATGATATATGTGAATCACCCACAGCATGAACGTCACCCTCAGCTTATCTGGAGACACCCGTACCTCTTTATTCCTATCTCTCTTTTTGTTTCTATATGTGTTAAGGGTTTTTGATTCATGGTTCTTCGGACTTTCTGGGAGTTTTCATTGAATACTGGCTGTTTTTTTTTTTTAGAAAAAAGAAGAGTGGAACAAATGTTATCTGAAACCCTGTTTTTGCAGCGAAAGGTGAATCTACAGGTTTCTGATTGTCAGATGGGCCTGTTGTTGTTGTAAATATTTATATTAGTTCATGTTTAAAAGTATTAAATCTCATAAATCGCTGCGGTGAAGTCACAGGAATGTCATGAAACATAAATGTCATTCTTTCCTTGTAAATCCGCAGTTATTTGATATTGTTTTGACACGAAGTGAATGAGAGGACGGAAAAAAAACAAATAGGGTGTGTGTGTGTGTTTGTGTGTGTGGTCTACGCACGAAAACCCCATTCCCGTCTCAAAAACAATAACAAAAAACCCCCAAAGTTCTCTATTCGACTGGCCACATGGTCACAAGAAAGATCAAGCATTTTAACCTTACTCACAAAAGAAACATACAAAACAGATTTGTGGTGTTGGGGACGTTGCGTCATCCTACAACTGAACACAACATGACAACTTGGTCAAGACCAGGAAGTAAACCTGGCTGCAACAACACTGATAAACTCAAAACCGAACATTGCCAAAGGAAGGAGGGAGGAGGGGACAGAGACTGGATGTGACACACACACACACACACCCACACACACACACACACACACACAGGATTATATCCACTTTAAGAAATCTATAAGCAGGAGAGATTTGAGGTCCGTTTGACCCATTTCTGGTCAGGCAGAGAAGATTTCCTTACCTCCTGAATGTGCTTGAGGGAGCTAACATGTCTGCAAAAACAAGAGCATAACAAGATTATGTAAAAACTGTAAAAAACAAGAAACCCTTAAAATAATTTGTTTTTAATTTTACTACAAATTGAGCACATTATTTAAAAGGATCTTAAAGAGGACGAAAAATAAAAAGCCTCACAGAAGCGTTTACACTAAATTAACCTCTACAGTTTTTGACATTATTGCATCAGTAAGAAATAATGACATTTGTAGATTGTGATGTAAAAAAAAAAATACAGGTATGATTTTGGAAAGTTACTCCAGAACTTTTGACGATTTAGCACTAAAAAAAACAACCAAGACGAACTGATTTTATTGAGGTTACCCACAAAACCAAGCCACTTACATTCTCTCCGAGTCGACAAGCTCTTTGGCAACGTAGAACGCTCTTGAACGCCCATCAATCTGCGTGACAGGATGGGAAAATGGTGGGAGATTAATGAAAACAGTTCATGTTTAAAGGCTTTTTGTGGGGCCCTCTCAAACATTAATAGCGCCGGCTACACCGCTGCTAAGCAGGTTGATGAAACGCCAAACCAACTGTTTTTGTTTTTTTTTTAAGATTCACGCTGTCAACATAAGACTGATTATTTCATTACTCTGCAGCACCGACTCGAAAGCCTTCTCAAATTGGACGTGTTTAAATTCAGATGCATTATTTATGAGAGGCTGTATGAGCAGCGGCGATGACAAAGCTGCCCCATCGATTTAGAGGCTAATTGCTGCGTCTCAGAACACGAGAGCAAAGGCCAAACATTGAAGCTTTTATGGGGTTTTTTTTAACCAAGGTGACCAACATGTTTGTTCAGAGTTAAAATTTGCTCGTTTCAAGGGACACTGATCTTTATATAGTAAAATCAAGGGTGCCCTTCCTTCTGAACTTTTTCTTGTTTGTATTCGATTTCTTGTAACTTTGCTTTGAAGAGAAAGAAAACAAGGAAATGCGCGTCACGCGATCAGAACCAGTGGGGTTGTTATTGTTGTGACAGCAACAGGATGGGTAGGGTCCTTCTTTGAGCCATTGTAGAAAGGTCTGCTCTTCGTTGTACAAACACAGAGGGGGGATTTCAAGGCCCATCTAATCTGCTAGAGCAATACAGTGGAGAACATGCTCCGCTGAAGAGAAATGAAGGGTTCGGCCACTGGGTGCTCATGTAATGGTGTCAAAATGAAAATCCCATCTACGGGTCTATTAAACACGATTATGAATGCAGGCTGGAATGATTCAGGTGGCTTCACACTCCGCAGGGGCTGGTATGAGATTCTCAAAGAGTGATGACCTTGGGTGAAAATTACCACGAGACAAAGCTTCAAAACAAAAATGTGTGGAGTTTGAATGTGCTGAAATGACTTAATTTAAAACTAATACTGCAAAAGTGCTACAGTAAGAGCGTCTATTTCTGCTACTTAGGCAACAATACAGAGAAGCAGCTAAATTTAGGAGTAAGCATGAAAATTGTATCTTTGTTGTTCTGTCTTTAACGCAGTGTTGTGAAGCCTTAGGAAGGTTTTTCCTTTTAGTTACTTTTTAGCTTTTCAGATCACCAAATAAATTTTTTTTTAATCTGACAAAAGATAACCAGGTTACACACAAAATGCCGTTTTCAAATGACGATTTTATTTGCAAAGTGAAAAGAAAGCTAGCAAGTCTTTCATGGAAAATTATTTGCCTGACAGACGAGAATCAACGTCATTGGCATATGTGTCAATCTGGAAAACGCTCCAAAGGCTTTTAATGTGGAAAGATGCGGCGGCGTTGGATAGCAGCCCTCAATCACTACTGAGCCCTCGGTGTAATCACAGACTGTTTACAAGGTAAGCAGATTAACGTTCATATATGTTATAAGTAAATATGATTAGAAACACATCGCATTGAGGCGAAGGTACGCATCTGACCATCAGTAACCATGGAAACAATACCCCACAGTCATGTAGCCTAGCATGTACGGAGTAAAAACTGGTTAGCGTCTCGTTTTTTGTACGTTCTTAAGGGGCTCCGGTTTGAGGGGAAACGCTGTTTATGACATGGTGACATAAATAATGTGCTGCGAATTCAGGCAAAGTGGGTAATTTTTATCAACACGTGAGGGGTGAGGGAGGAAGGAAGGACGGGTCGGTTTCTAAGCTAGCTGCTGTTTTAAGCTTCTGTAAATACCGCCGTCTATGAGCCAGAACCAGGTGCGTTACGCTCAAAAACAAATTAGTTTGACTTCAACAAGTAAAAGCCGTGAATAAACTTACAGCAATGACTTGGGAAAACAACTTCAGTCGCTCAGTTCAATACGCCCGATCTTCACTTCCGACGTCCAACATGGCGCCTCCAATGATTGAGTGACGTAATTGCAAAGGGCCAATAGGAGAATCCAACATGGCGCCTCCAATGATTGAGTGACGTAATTGCAAAGGGCCAATAGGAGAATCCAGCTGTCTAGCGTAACCGTACTTTGGTAGTACAGCATTTCTATTTAAAGCTGATTGACATCTATTGCTAGGCCCACAAATGCTGTTTATGCTAGAAAACCCTCCAATGTGGGAGAATTTAAACAATTTTTAAATGGTGGGTCAAAATCCATCCACATTCAGAAAACATTGCCACTTATCACTAAGTTTTGAAGGAAGTTTTTTTTGCACTAAGGGACCTAAAAACAATCAGGGGATCTCAAGAAATGTTTTATTTTGTTACGGAATTAGTTGCACACACACACTAACTAAAACACTGCCTGCATCTGAGCCGGGAACACCAGGGAACTACCATTTAGTAAATAAAGTTGATTAAAGATAATACATTGAAAGTTTGATTTTATGTTTGGTTGTGAACATACTCATCAGTTCAGTCCTTCCTCCTTGAATACAAATGAGAAACGCATACTTTTCAACACATATAAAAATTGTGCGTTCCTTAGTTAAAGTAAAATGACTTGCAACTGATCCCATGTCTGTTATACACCTTTTTTCTTTTTTTTTCTTCCTGGATCTTACCACTCACCTGTCGGTCATAGCTTTGCTCCAAGGCGCCGTCTTCCTCCTCTGAGGTACGACCGTGGTCTTCATCAGCTGACAGCCCGGCAGAGACCGGGTTCATGGGAAAAGGTTCCGTGTAGGCACTGCGCAAGACATAAAAAGACACATTTAATATACAGCAAAACCTATTATCATTACAGCTTCTATAGAACAGGATCACCGTATTAGCAATACGGGACTATGCTTATTTTTTTTCCTTTTTCTTTTTTGTCCTGTCGGTAATGCAAAGTAGCATAAAGCACACTTAATCTCAGACTCAGATTTACAATGAAAGGCCACTCACCGCGTTCCCAAAAGGCACATTCAAACGCGGTGCTAAATTCCCAGTCCCTTATAAATGTATGTTTTTCTGCTTCCTTTGAGTGTCCCTAAGCATTTCAGTTTTCATAAAGAGTCCCTGGGTGCTTAGAATGTAATAATCCCTTTCCTGATTAGCTCCTAAGGAGATGGCAAAGTTGCTAGAAATCCTTTTGTGCACTGCAGGAGCTGAGGGGATATGCTGCTGACGATTTCTTGTGTAATCCCTTCTAAATGCAACCTGCACTAATTAGCGATGCCCCCTGGCTCATTATGACCCTTTAAGTATTTTCTGACCGTATCATAAAACTGTAAATACGACAGGTGTGGGTTGAGTTGATAGCTGTAACGTCGATACAGAGCTGCTGCAGAATTAAGAGAAGTCCAACTCAGTGCCTCATTGAAAAAAAAAAAAATTATTGACTAGTGAGGAGTAGGCCAGGGGTGGGCAATCCTGGTCCTCGAGGGCCGGCGTCCTGCAGCTCTTCGATGTCTCCCTGGTCCAACACACTTGAATCAAATAAGTGAATCACCTCCTAAGTGCAGTCAGGTTCTCCAGAGTCCTGCTAACGACCTCATTATTTGACTCAGGTGTGTTGAAGTAGAGACACATCTAAAAGTTTCAGGAGACCCGCCCTCGAGGCCTGGAGTTGCCCACCCCTGGAGTAGGCTATACCTCCAGGAGACTAAAGGTTATAGGAGTTATTTTTTGGGACTCAGTTTCCATTCTCACTCTGTAGTTAAAGTTCTCTCGCTCTCTCACACATTCAAGCAGACACCTATAACAGCCTTATTGGGCGGGCCGGCGGAAGCACCTACGGCCCATTACTCATGGTTGACCTCAGAGCAGTCGGGTCGGCGTAGCCGGGGCTCCCGGATTTGGCTCAGGAGGCAAAAAAAAAAGAACTACGGGGAATTGCTCTTCTTTTAAAGTCATTCTGCCGCTCTGATTTATTGCGCTATCTATAAAAAACGACCGAGAGCAACTCCACTGAGGACATTCACCTTCACCTTTTCATCTTCAACCTACAATAGCACTTCAGTCTTCAATTATTCAGAGGAACGTTTCACACAAAAGAAGAAATGGAAGAAAGAAAATAAAAAAAGGAAAGAAATGTCTGTGTTTGCAATATATGTTAAGTTAACTAATTAATCCAAACAAAATAAACCAAAAACTTAAGACAACTATGAGAAACATTAGATATGGGCCCGGAGAATAAGACTTTTGAAAAAGACTATTAAAGCAAAGTTATTATCCCAGCTTTGTTGTGTTGGCAACACAACAAAGTTAAATCTAGTGTGTCAAATTTAAAGGCAGGCACAATCGTTTCACCAGCCTTCGCTAAATTTGATGGCGCTTGTAATACACGATTCAATAAAGTAAACACTCCGTATCAAAATATATATTAGAAGAATTTTTTTTCCACTTATAATGGCACCATTATGAGAAAAAAAAGACTAATGGTGCTGGTTCATTAGCTTGCTAACTATAGAAGAATGGGATACTAATGGGGGATTTGGAGCGTGTGTTGGAGTGTTCGCTGTCTTTGGTGAGGAAGCTTATTTGCTTACTGATGTGGAGGTGGCTTCTGTACAAAATAATAATACATTTTCTTTATGATTGCTACCACAATACATATTTGGGATAGATTAAGGGTAATATTTCAGCTGCATGATGAGATGGGACTTTTGGGGCCACGGATCCAAATTCCAACTCTTAAGTGCTGCAAGTGCCTGTGTTGAATTTTTCAAATTCAAGCTGAAAATTGAACTACTTTTAGCAAAGATACTGAAGTTTTCTCTGTTAGTTATTTTTAAATGTCATACCTTGTCATATCTCAGAGCAACGAAATCTAACAATTGTCACAGGACTAAACATGACAAAAAAAAAACATATGATGACTGAGCATGTAGCTCTAACTTGTGTGAAAACAGAGTGACCATTAAGAAAGTAAAGTTAATTTCAGCCTCAATGAAAGCACCAACCCACACACAAGGCAGTTCATGCCTTGAAAAAATATCTCCAATCAGAGAATCAGCAGTCAGACCACTGAGGCGATTGCTAGTGTTGTTTGTCAGCATAAAGTTCTTCAGATACAGAGGTTTTTATTTTCAGATATCTGCAAGTCTGTTAATGTTAGCAAATCGCACTATCAAATTAATCAACTGCTCTTTCCAAACATTGCTCCTGCATGCCTCACTCATGGTAATTAGCTGCAACAGTTACTTGCTTTTTCTCGGTGTCTGAGCCAAATGACTGATGGTTGAAAAACAATATTTTGCTTACTTTTCCTTTCACCATTAGTTCTAAGTGACTTAAAAAACAAACAAACAAACGGCACATAGTGAGATAACCGAACTGTGGACAGTCTTATAGAGTTTAAGTGATGTGACAGATGGTGTCCTTAAAGTAAAGCTTTCACAGCCATTGCTGTGGTGCAGCAATACCCGGACTGATTATGTGCAGAAAAGCACTTCTTCCATTCACTGCCACAACATTTTAAACAAGCACTGCATGGAGTGCTGGTGCATTAGAGCAGCAATGCTGGACAGAACCAGAACAGAAATTACATCTACCTGGGTTATGCATGAATTTGATATATATATATATATACATATATATATATATTTTATAAAAAGAAAATGTAGCAAATCACAATTTTAACCACTGAAAAAAGAAAATCAAAGAAAAAATGGAGCAGCCAATAATATAAAGAAACTGGCTTGAGAAATTGCTGCTGCACAGCTCGATGGTGTGACAGTAACACATGACAGTGATATATGGTAATTAAAATCTAATCACACAGGAATGGAATTTTGTCAGCGAATCCAATACTGATTATTTTTAAACCGGCTTGATCGCGACCCCACTAGGTACTTGAATCGAATCCCTTGACAAACTCAGAAATTTCAAGGCAGAGAGTTTTGATTAAAGTTTTGAATGAAATCATCTTGCAGCTGGAAGACACGGTGAAATTGAATGTAATGTCTCTTGGGATTTCAGTTTCAGGAGGGACATTACAGTCGGTTCGTTTAAGTACAAATAGAATGGTCTCTAGGGTTCCTTATGTTTGAGTGTCTTTTTAGAGAATATTGGTTAGCTTTTTAAGCAATTTTAAAAAGCTAACCAGATGTGTTTTTTCAACCAGAAAAAACCTTAATAAGATTGTTTGTGAGATAAAGCTTAATTTAAACGGTCACAAGCCACATTTGAGCCATCCATTGTTATAAACAATGGATGTTTAATAGCAGGGCTAAAAGGATGCAAACAGCTGCATTACTATATTACATTCTGACGAACATGAGGGTACGTCTAACCTAGTTCAAGGAGTCAGATGCTCGTCTGGCATGTCCAGAGCAGAGGATTGTAGCTTCAGTCCTGCACTGTATGGTTTGGCAAATCATATCAGACATGAACTCACTCTTTAGCAACAATACATCCAGCACCCATAAATCTGTTAACTTGTTCCTGAAGAGAGACTGCAGCAGTTATTGGTAATCTCAAGTAGCAGCGACAGCAGACTTGACATTCCTGACTGGACCACACCTCATTCTGTTGTTCCAAGGGAAAGCAAAACCCTCACCCCGCCGCAGGGGTAAGCCCATTCCTCCCATTTTGTCCTACCTGTCACAGCTTTTCTGCGCCTCTCTACCTCCCACCAGCACCTCACCCTTATCCCGCATTTCCTGTAAACAGGCTGGTGGGAAGCTCCTGGGCTGGATACTTCCTCCCTTAGGATGACCAGTTAACGACCTCAGAGCAACTGGCACCGGCCCTGGCGAACCAGGGACACCGCCTTGCCCACCGCCTCGCTGCACAGCGCACCACCCAGAACAACAATGTACTTAAGATGGCTCCCTCATCACTACTAACGCTAAAAAAACAGTGGGTGGAGGTGGCATTTTAAAGGCCATGCCAGGGCTTTGTCATCATTCTGAAGAGGTTTTTTTGCTGAACTGGAAGAGTGATGTACAACTCTGCTACACATTAGCAGGACCCCGTTATACTTGTTAAAATAAAACAGCGTCTCAGCTGCACAAAATCCTGAACTTTCTTTGCTAAAATTAGCTGGTTTCCTGCGACCATTTATAGCCAGTTGGCTTTTTCAGTGGGACAGGTTTGCTGAGACAGCATCCTCAGCTGGACCATCGTCTAGTTCAGCGTTTCTCAACGGGGGCGGTGCCGCCCCCCGGGGGGCGCTCAGAGGGCGGCAGGGGGCACTGGTGGACATCTTTACAAAAGGGGGGCGCTGGGATTCCTTGCTCTTTGCGTTTGCTCGAAGGTAAACTTTACACCGTAAATGCACAACAATACCGCTTTAGACGTCGAGCTACTTGCTAAAAACTGTATTGTGTAACATTAAAACATGCTTAGCTGCAGCCATGTCGATGGCAGTTCTTCTCTTCAGTGTTTGTTAGCTTCTTGTTAGCTCCGCTCCTGCTAATGGTAGCTTAGCATCAGTTCAGCGTTCGTTTCACCGGCTGATGACGTTGCTGTGAGATTCACTTGTCAGGTGAATTATAAATTATAATTACGGATGTGTGACCGAATTCGGTGACGTATTGCACATTGGGCAAAACTCCGACACAGGAGAACCGGGACGGAGAACGGAGCAACGAACTAATATGGCAAGAACAAACAGACACTGTTTTCAGATAAAAGGTAAAATAATAATGTTGAAGTACCATGGGTCTGTTGGGATCACATCTAGTACTAAGAATAAATATATTTTACAGATGATAACAGTAAGAAACTTATCACTTATTTATGTTTTTGATTAGATTTGATATATTTATTTCTTCAATGTTATTTTTCATGTCGGTGTTGATGTAATGAGGCTGTTCAGTGACTCCATGACACTTTTAATTTGATTCACTAGGATTTGATTAAGAACCAGCTTTGTTCTTTGTAATTTATATTCAGTAAAACTATTAATCTATAAATCAATAGACAGGTCTATATAAAGATATAATCCATGTTCCTGTTCCATATTTGTGTGGCATTAAAGGATCTGGAAGTTTTGTTTTTCCACTGAAAGCTCTGGTTTTCACAGTAAATTCCATGAGGGTGAAATTTTATAGCTGACAGTCTGAAGTCCCATTCTCCTGAAGGCAGCACAGAGCTGCACCACAGAAACACTGGAGAGAAGAAGAGTTATGATTAATATAGTTGCAGTTCTATCCATGTTTTAATGTTGCAGCGCTCAATTCAAAGTTTAAACTGGTATTGTTGAACATCTTTTATCTGGTCATTTTGTGCAAGATTTAACAACTAAAATTACACAGAATAAGAATACTTATTTCCACTCTGATTGGCTGCTGTTAGGCCTACCGATTTTAACTTCAATATTCATTTCATTTTTTTGTAGGTGCCTGTCTATTCACATGACTTTTTGGTTCTCTGGAAAATTATTTGTCATGATAAATACAGAAACAACCATAAAAATTAAAACATCTACAATAATGACAGTAATATTAATAATAAACTAATATTCAGTGCAGGTATCCTACATCTTCTTTGATGGGGGGTGGTGAGGGACCTGGCCCAAAAAAGGTTGAGGAACACTGGTCTAGTTGATAAAACAGCACAAAGATGTAACTCCGGCCGCTCCCATATAAGCAACCCACACACCTTACATGAAAAACGCACCTCGATTGGGTTTGGGTTAAATCGCAGCGCCTGCTCTGCATTCATCCTACACTGCAGTGTGCCGCTAATGAACATGTTTCTTTGAATGTGAATGTGTGTGCTAATGTGGCGTCTTAATGCTGGCGTACATTAATCACACCACAAGAAACGGGGCAGCCGCGGTGGAGAGCAAGCTTTGTAAGCTCGCCTTACGATGCACGTCTGTGGCTGCAGGCGTTTGTTGAGAAAACTCCCTGAGGCTATCCGCTCCTTTTCCCTCGCAAAAAATCAACTTGTTTCTCCGAGGAGCTTTGACCGCGCCGTGTTGAATGTGTTCTTAATAAATCACTGTCATCGTCGTCTCCGTGGTCTGGGACTGCGGTAGTGTCAAGATTTCCAAAGCTTTCGTGTGATATGTGCTCACGAAGGCAGAGAGATGCCTCTCTGTGAGTAAACTCTCGCACAAATACATATTCTTTGTATTTGTGCGAATACAAACAATATTGTATTCGCACAATATTGCGAATACAATAATATTCGCAATAATAAAAAAATCCGCCCCCAGGCAACTCAGAGTGACCCTGATAAACAGGAACCTCGGTGGTGGGAGTGCGGCTAAAGGAAAAGCAGAAAGACTGATGTGTTTTTGGCATCCTTGTGGCTGGTGTGAGATCGGAAGCAAAAGGCAAAGCGCACTGATACCATCACTAGGACACAAAGCATCTGCAATGGTCAGGTATCGAGCTCTTTAGAAATGGGAAGGTTCAGAATACTCAACACACTTAAGAGTGCCTTGAAAACATATTCACACGCTGCTGGGCAGAGGTGACACGCTCATTTTCATTTTGGGTTATATCAAGATCATGAATGTTCTCTAGCACCGTTTGTTCAAGAAAGTATTGATGAAACCAATTGACACTGTGTTAAAATATTAGTACATAGGTGCCTCTGCGTCCGAACATTTGAAATATTGAACATTTGTCCCCATTAATCAATCTCAGGATTTCACGATTATCATAAAAGTAAAAGAAAGATAGCAGTTACTTAAGCCCAGTGGTTTTGACCATTTTCACATTACAAAGGTGGAAGAAAGCAGAGAGGGTGATGTCAGTATGAGCTGTGAAAGGGAGGATGCTGGGATGACGCATAGACTCATGACATGCGGTGAGAGGAGGACAGTGGATAAAGAAAATGTGCTAGATTTGCATATTGTGGATTTTGTGCCAATAAGAAGTATTTCAGTTTTATTTGAATTAAGTTTTCGAAGAAGATTATGAAAGTAAACAGTCAACAAGGGATGAGGAGGGATAAAGATGTAGTAGATCTGGAGAACAGGTAAAGTTGGATGCAATCGAATTGGTAAATTTTCTGAACTCACTGCCAAGAGGGAGAAGGTAAATGTTGAAAAAGAGTGGCACCAGGACACAGTTATTTTCACAGAGCTAATTATACATTTGCTGAGCTACAGGTTTTTCTAAAGATTTGGACAGAAATGGGAAATCCCATTATAAAGATCAGTGGGTTCCTAGCCAGGTTTCTTAACCGTTTGTGTAATTATTGATGTTTTAAATAGTTCAGGAAGGTGAGGGAAGAATGGATGACGTCAGTAATGAGGGGAGAGAAAGTTTAACAAGCTTTGTAGGTGGAGGTCTAATAAAAAATGACTTAAGTTTATGGATGACTGAGGATATGTTATTGATGGATGGCAAACTGAAGATAAAAAGCAAATTAGAAGGAATTTGAATCCCTCTAAATGAAATTAGATTTGTTAGAACATCAGTACACAAATAGCACCTAGGATAAATAAGAGACAGCGGACAGGTTTGGAAGAGGTTTAAGAGGTTTAAAATAGAATTAAAGAGACTCATAGTAACTCTGGAGGAGCTGCAGAGATCCACAGCTCAGGTAGAAGAATCTGGTGGCACATCAAATATTAGCCATACACTTCACAAATCTGGTCTTTGTGGAACAGGCTAAGAATAAAGTTCCGATTGGAAGAAGGCCATAAAAATACCAGTTCAAAGATTTCCCAAAAAACATACGGGGTAGAGAGCTTTTTTGCTCCGAGACTAAAATCAAACCTTTTTGGCTCATATGCAAACTTGTTCATATTCATCATATTGTTAAAATGTCATATTCAACACTCAAATCTAAATCTAGTAGATATAATCTCTGACATGACTCCAAATACAAAAACTGTATTGGTCAAACGGGCTGTATTCTGGAGTGATGGTAGTACAATCAGGATGTTTTTGTACCGTCTCAATCTGGTGATTCCCCACTTCATCACACACTGCAGTAAACCCTGCAGACCAACAAGAGGACAGTGACGGAGAAGCAACCAGGAGAGAGGGTTCTTTTTTAATAAATTAAAAAAGAATTCCCTTAAACTCAAGTGTTTGGCACAGTAGAGGAATTACACCAGAATTACTTCTTTTGTCTTTCCTTTGTTCACACAAGACAATCTACTATTCCACTTGATCATTACAAACCTTGTTTTCATATTGATCTGCCTTTTTCTATTAACACTTTTCCCTCCTCTGGTGCTCTCACTTTTCCGCTTATCCTCCGCCACTTCAACGTGTGAAAGAAGCCCCCCTCGCCCATTTTGTCACTTTTAATTGCATCTATAATGACTTTCCCTAATGTGCAGAAGCTGCACTCGCTGAGCTACCTCATTGCCAGTACCTGTTCTACTACATCAGTCTTGCATGGAAAAAGCACCACCAGATGTGACCTCGAAATCAAATAAAACCCCCAAAAAATAGGGATAAGTTTTCTCAGAAGAGCTGTTGGTCTTTTTGAAGCCAATGATGCCTGACCGGGCAGGCTGCTCGTTTCTCAGATACATTAACAAATATCGCCTGGTTGAGTACAGTGGCATCCCTCTTATTGGGAAGTATCCTAAGACAAAGTGTGAGGATGTTGGCAGTATAGTATGCATTGAAATAGGATTGTATCTGCATTTCTTTTGGCCATAGATAATATTTTAGATCATCAGAAAAAACTTCATATTATGCAAAGACAACTTGAGTGAACACAAAAGGCAGCTTTTAAGGTACAAATTAATTTGAAAAGGGGAAAATTATTCAATTAAAATGGGCTTAGGTGAGAAAGTAATCATGAAGTGACTACGATTAAACACAGCCTCAATTGTAATACACTAGACTGTTTACTGCCAAAACTGTATAATCAAGAAATCACCTAAACAGCTGTTATCCACTCTATGTCAGATAACATAGAGTAGGCCGAAAGAGCAATATATCATTTTCCAGTATAAAAAAAGTGAAAGGATAAATGAGATTAAAACAAATCTCCAGCATCTGTCTGGAAAGGGTTGGAATCCCACTTTTATTCTCCTAAGACTTCAGCAATCAGAGGCATTATGGAATTTTTTTTCTTTCTGTTTTCTCCACAAATAGAAAAATGGTTTATGTTCCCACAAGTCGGTGCAAAAATTATTCTGAATTATCAGGCACATTCTATACAGTGCTATAGAAGTATAGCGCTCTATGAAGCCTTATAGAGGAACCTAGAACAATGACTAAAGCACGGTTGGGCTGTCCTTGCCTGAGGTCAGGTGTGCATTCATGAATTAACAAGAAAGACACCATAGAAAAAGTGCATCTGTGGGAAAGTTTAAAGCCCAAAACACTTGCTGACCAAAGAGAGTACATATCCCAACACTTTTGCGAAAATATTCCGTCAACTAATGAGACTGGTAACACGGTGGTAGTAATGTAGTAGTATGGGGCTGCTTTGCTAACTGACAATCTGGCTGATTTAGAAGAAGGCTTGCCAAATATTCTGTGAAAGATCTGTGAGATCAAGCTGTGATTTTGTTATTTAATTAGGGTACCTTATATTAAAAGCATCTAGAGTCAAAATTATTTGAGCTTTCTCAAAATTATGGCCAAGACAATAATATTACACCAGACATTGCTATAAATAAGGTTCAAATCAACATTTTGGATTTGTTGAGGTGAATTCAAAGAAAACATTTTGTTCCTACCTTTCAGAGTCTGCTTTCAATGTCTGAGGCTTGCTGTCAATCCCAGGAAAACTGTTCATATCCACATAACCATCATTTTCATTGGACACCACTGTTGTGCGGTTTGGATTTTCAAAAAATTCTGTGACCGTGTGGGATCTGGTGGGTCTTCCTGGGAGCTGGATGTTCTCATAGTCAGAGCTCATGGCTGGAATATTTTCATAGTCTGAGGTGTCTGCACTGGGGAATGAGATGGAGCGAGGCTTGGTCATTGGAAGCGGCATGATGGAGCGGCGAGAGCGCTCCTCAAAGGATTCCACTCTGGACACGCCTTTGCCATCGCCTTTGAAATCTCCTTTCCTCCTGTGGGAATCTTTACAGAGAATAAGAGAGGATGGCAGGTTTGATGGATGTTGCTGGGGGTTCACCATGGTAGATTGAATCTGAGGTGAGCTGCCATTGCTTCGATGATCAAGCTCTATGACTCTCACGCCGTGATGGCTGGACTCAGAGGAGGATCGCGAAGAGCGGACACTTCCGTCACTGAAACCCTTTGGGTCGGTCTTCCTCTTGAACTTGAATGCCAGAAAACGTTTAAATGAGGACTTCTTCTTCTTGGGCATTTCACTCAGTTCATGCTGGATCAGGAGGGATGGTGAGCTCTTAGTGACAGGTCTCTTGGTGATTGGAACCAATTCAAAGGGTGGAGGTATGTCCGCTAAAGAAGTTGGCGTGGAAACACGACTTGATGACTGAAGGCTACGCTGAGAGAAGCTCCCAGAAGAAGTTATGACGCATGGCAGAGACAAAGTGTCATCCTTTCTCTTTATCCTGATCTCATTCTGAAGTGATTGGTCATTGTCTGCTGAAGTGATAAAGGATAATCCTGGACCATCAGCAGACCGAGAAGAGAGCAAGAAGCGACGAGACTTTGTAGATGGAGTTATGCAATTAACTGCTGGCTGTTCAGAGGAGCTGAGAGGTCCACTGCTCTTATCCTCCACTACAGTGCAGTAGTCATGAGTCTCTGTCCCCGTTTCCTCTGGTACAGTTTCTGGCACGTAGTTTGAGACTTTTCCAGAATAAGACCTTGATCTTGTGACAATGGTTTTTCGATCAAGAGGCATGAAGTTCTCCCCTTCTGATTCAAACCCAACCTCTACATATATGTGCTCATCGCTGTCTGAGTCTGTGTCTTCATAGTAAGGCACAATATGGCAGTCTAGTTCTTCAATGTCTTCTTCAAAGGCTTCAGTGGTGTGAGCAAACACCACCCTATTGGTGAGCTCTGGGGTGCAGCTCAGGTCTTGGTCTGCTGGCACTGTGATGTTGCACAACCTGAGGCGAGGCTGGCAGCTTTTTCTCTGGCCACGCAAAGCCTGTTCTCGCTGAGCAGTCCTCTCTTTTGCACTCTTAACTCGGATATGTTTCTTTTCCACCTCCTCTTCCTCATCCTCTTCACCTATCTCGACATAATCTTCTGATGACAAGCATTCGGATTGCTCAGCGTTATCATCTTTTAGGCAGATTGAATCATCAATGTCCGCATATTCATCAGCTGACTCAATGTCTTTCGCTTTGTCTTTATGTTGAAAAGATTGATCTGTGGCGTCCTCACTGTGAAGTTGTTCTGAGTTGGCTTGCTCGTCTTCGAGCTTGTCCACGTCATCTGATGACACGTAGTAAGGTTCCTGGTTACAAGCATCCTGGGTTTGAGATTCATTTGCTGAAGATTTATCTTCTTCTCCAGGATTCCACTCAGGATCAGCCGTACTAGTCGTATCTTCTGGAACTGCTTCTATGACAGAATAAGGCCCGAACACGTCTTCTGTGCTGGACGTGAATCGAAAGCAACCAGAGGGGTCCTTTGTGGCTCGCTCTGGCTGCCAGACTTCTGTGTCCCCTGTTTCAGCCGTGTCACAAGACTCACACGTATCGCTAGCATCATCCGTGGGGCCGATCAAATCATACGGATACTCCTCAGTAACAGTTGGAAGCATGCTGAATCCATATGCAAATCTGCCATTTTCCAACTCTGCCTCATTTGGGAAAAAGCTACCTGGCAGCTCAATGCTTGTTTCCTGAAGTCCTGAGTCGTTCTCACCACCAACACTGGACGATTGTGTTAGCTCAAGATGTGACTCCTCCTCTTGTTCATATAAGTGCTCTGTAAAGTCACAACCTGTTTCCGTCTTCTCTACCTCTTCATACTCTGGCTCTGCAGGAGGATGCAATGACATTACTGTACTCTCATCATCAGTGTGGTCAGCATCTTCAGGCTGAACAGAATCACTGTCAGTGGTTTCTTCCTCTGCGATGTCAATCAAATCATCTGCCTTGATTGTGTCATCAGAGGCTATGCTGTCCACATCGCCATCTTTATCAAACACTTCTGTTCCTCCATCTGTTCCGGCCACGGTGTCTCCCTCTGCTGCGTCCTCTTTGCCACTCCCTCCTGCGCTGTTGTCACTAACCCCACCCTCCACTTCTTGTCTCTCCTCTTTATTGTGGTTCCCCTCAGTCACTTCAAGGAGATCTCCCGTCTCCCCATCAGCGTGGGACAGATCTCCGTTGCTGAGTCTGTGCTGATTGTGGGCGTCTCCCTGTAGGTGAGACTGAGAGAGAGGCCTGGGTTTGGGGGCCACAGGAGGTTTCAAGCCATGGACAGGGGGCCATGACTTTGATGTCAACTTTGACTGCACCTTGATGGTGAGGTGACTGCGGACCCTTGGCCGAGGGACTTGCAGTGGATTTTGAAACTCTGTGAAGAGAATGAGAGAAAACTCAAAGTCAGCATGACACATTATATTTTTACAACTTTTTGTGCTTTTATATTGCTTATTGTTCTTTTACAAAAATAATAATGTGCCTCATAGTTTTATATCTTATGCATCAATTTTACAGACATTTATAAGCAGTTTATGTCTTTCCTGCAGTAAATGAATCTCTTTAAGTCTTCAATTTGTAAATCCACATTATTTTGTCCTGGGGCTGAACCTTACAAATAACAACACCAGTGTGAACTTCTACAGTCTTTAAACAACTCCAATCACAACAAATATCTCAGCAGTTAATACCAATATTATTTTGCTAATGCTTAACCCTTCTCACATCTGAATTGGGTGGTTAATTTTACAGAGGCTAGTCATTTTTTTAAACTGTAAATAAATGTATGCAGTGTGCTCTTTCTGTGCAGTCATAGTAATTGATATAAAAACAACTAGCAAAAAACAAAAAACAAAAATCAATAAAACACCATTCACTGAAACTGCTGAACGATTTTTGATTTTTAAACCACTTTACTAATTTTCCATGTGGACAGTCATCAGTTTCTGTATAAATACCCACTAAAATTTAAAGACAATTTAATGGTTGGACAGCTTCACCAAAAACCACTACCACGCTTTTTTAAGATTAGAGTTGTTTTAATATGTCGCTTGTCTCCATCACCCAACAATAACCACCCCGCTCGCCACCACAGCCCCTCCTCGGACCAGTCATTAGTTTCAGCACTCGGGCCCAATGAACAGAACCTCATTTCATAAATCTTGAACTGACCCTTTGAAGAAAGCCGCGTCCAGTGCTGATGTTGGCGACCAACAAAAAAGCTCCAAGGGACATTATCAACAGGAAAAAACAACAGAGCTGCGGGGTACTTGGAGGAGGAACACTATCACCGCCGTATGGGAAGTGGCACAAGTGGATTGGGCATTTGTGGTAGGATGGCACACAAAATGAACTAGGATCCAAACTTTTCTAACGACTACATCAACAGAAGTACTTATGTCTTAGGAAAAAGCCTCATAAACTACAATTTGAAGAGGCTTAAGGGTACACTCTAGATTTTATGACGCTCTGTGAAGTCTCCATTAGTAACAGTTCCCTTGCTTGCAGTACAACGTCATGTCATTTTGAGTTCTCAGAATGGTGGGAGGCTAACAGCTAGTGGTACTGGGCAATTTGAGCTGCTTTAATCATTTTCAAAATAGCCAAACAAAAGGATGTTCATATCCTTAAGATGTTCGTAAATGTTATCATTTATTAATCATTTACAGCACTACTAGAGACTGCTGTTATGTTTGTTGTCGTTTTCTTCACTGAACATTAGCGTCGCTACATAAAGTGGCTGACTGCAGGTCTGCTAGAAAAAGTTCCCAAAAACTAAGATACCAGGAAAAACAAGTACCATCTTTAACAGAAACATTTTTTTTTATTTTTATAAAAGAGTGGTATGGCTCATTGCCCTGGGGGCCATTTTGTCAGGGGGCGGTACAGGCACCCAACAAATATTTTTAAGCTAAATTGCTCTTTTATTACTTTCTAACGAAATGTGGAATGTAAAACTTGAGCATGCATAGTTTACAATGAACAGGCCAAATTTAGAGTGAGACTACAGTATATTTATATATAACATGCTAATGGAGCACTTTTCCATGGTGGCATTCATTCAACCCCTGTCACTCGTCACAATGACAGAAAATCTTTCTTCTCTACAGATAAACTATCAGCCGATAAGGTCAATCGAAACGACCTCAACCAACATTTTATGGCGTAACACTGACCTTGTTAAAACATCTCGTAAAACCATAGATGATTTCAGTTAACATAAACTTGTTCAGTTTCAGTTTACTTGTAATTTTCTGCGGTCCAAAGTAAATCCAAAAGTCTGTCTGCTTACCTAACACCTCTCGGAGAATTAAATCAGTTTTCGCTGTGACATGACGTTTGAAAACTACAGCTAAAGGAGCTACTTCTTATCATCTCGCATTGACTCACCTCAACAAGTCTGTCTGGAAACAATCTCATCCTGACTTTCTCTTTAAAAAGATACATTGTGGCTACTGAACATTGTTGATAGAAATTTAGACTCGTCATGAAACACACCCATTCTTAACAAAGTGTGTACACCCCTGGTCTCTTCCTGTTATTTAGTACCTGTCCTGACGCACATCCTATTAAACCCTGCGTGCCCTCTGCTTATTCCTTAGTATTTTCTTGCTCCTTTTGTCTGCAAGCGTTTCTCGTCATTCTTTTTCCACTTCTATAAAAATCTCAAGAAAATAATCCAAATTTTTTTTAAGACACATTGCTTTTGGTCTCAAACATATATCATGTCCAGTTGAACTTTTGTGAAGAAATCCAGACAGGATATCTCTGGGTGGGAAGGACATTAACAGTGAAGCCCCCCAATCACGCCACCACAAAACCTCTCGAGGAGTTCACATTTTCACAGCACAAATGGACTTCCTTCTCCCCATTCTTCAACCATTCTCACGCACAACCACATGCTTTTTTTCCCCCTCTGGAAAGGACTCTTTGAGTGCGCCAAAGAACAATAAAACAGGGAGAAAAAAAACACGGGTCCCAGTCTGACAAAAGCACCCAACTGCGAACAACAGGATATGAATTATGCAACAAGAATTCAATTAAAATAAACGTTTTGCAAAACAAAAGGAAGAGACAGACACTGGGACCTTGAATCTGTCAGACGTTCAGGATGTGATTTCACACCGTCCCTCGATTCTGAATGTCAAACCGTAACCACCTGGCTCAAATCTGATTTGACGAAGACTTTGGGTTCTTTGATGTTATGAGAAAAGCAAAGCCGGTCCAAAGCGTAGGCGATATGTGCAGCCGATTGAGGCTTTCAGGCCAGCAGGGGGCTCTCAAGAATGAATTGCTGCAGCATAAAGTTTTGCAAATCATTTGCACAAGCAGAACAGTTTTGTTTGCTTATTTTTGATTGCTTAGAATCTGAATTTTTGAGCCACAACATTTTCTTAAAAACTACCAATTTTTAAAAAAAAACATTTAAGGAAAAAAAAAACTGATTAACCCATTTACTCTCAGAACCTAAACAATTTATTTAGTATATCATCTGCAGTTGAACAAATACAATTATAATGCTGTAAAATGAACAAATGCTCAAATGTGGATAATGTAAAGGAGGTAAACTGTCCCAAGTCAGCTTCAGGTCATTCCAGTTCTGTTTGAGAAATAATCTACAGCCTCTTAGAGTTGAAAACAGAACCGGCACTTCCAAACACACACTCCCATTGAGATGGTTTTATTTCTCAAACAAGGATGAATAAATCTAATCCAAACATAAATCCTTGCACATCCCTTCCATTCCTTCTCATAACGTTCTCAGAGATGGACACTATTGAGTCCTCTTCTGAGGATTTCAGCTATTCCAGGATATTAGAACACACACAAACTGCATACAGCATACACGCCATTCACCATCATCCTACTACAATGGCTACCACGAGAAAACAAATATAATAAAATAAAACTAGCAAATTATTTTCGCAATGTCTCCTTTAACGCACCTCAACATCGTTTAATATTGACGCTTATTGGGGACAAACATAGAAAGCAGTAGCTTCCATAACTTCACCTCAAACCTTCTCGGTGCCAAACTCAGACGCGTAGCACTAAAAGTTTATTCTCCGGTGCAGCAACGTTATAGATTAACGACCGACCTGCGTTCATTGTGGGACATCATCATCCACGGAAACCGACGGCTGTCCTCATTTTCCTCCGCACAGATGACGGAGCCCTCCCGCAAAACAAAAAAAAGACGGCAACTTAATCCAGATGCATGCCGAGCATTGAGAGGAATTCAAGTTTCGAGAGTAGAGGCATCCTTCTCGGCTGCGAAAGATCTGGTATAAGGTGTTTTCTTGGCTGACAGTGGGTAGCGGGTCGATCGCTCTCTCTCTCTTTCTCTCTCTCTCTCTCCACGCGTGATGTTGTAGCGCACTGGTGCGCTCCTGTGTGGAAACGGGAGGTGCTGCTGCGCGCTTCCTGTGGCTGGACCTCAGCGCGACGCGGAGAGATCCAGCCACACCATTACAGCTCACCTACTCTGGAAGCAAAAAAAAAAACAAAAAAACAATTGCTGGAATACACATTGAATGTACTTTGGTATATTTCTGGGTATAAGTTATATATATAACCGTTAATAGACACCGATTTGCATTTTAAAAAAGGCAAACGCGTTGGAAATTATGAGACATTTTTGTTCGAGCTGCATCTGATGCTCAAAATAGCAGGCATACAAATTAAAATTCACATAAAAAAATAATAATTTATGTGTGTAAAAGAAATTATGTGAAATAATAATAATAAAAAACAAACATTATAAACATCCTTCAAAAAAAAAGAAAGAGCTTCTTTGTTCTCGCACCTGAGAAAGTGAGGAGCATTCACATTTCCACAAAACCTAAAACACGCCCAGATTCTGAGGTTTTGACTATTCTCTGACTTTTCTGCACTTAGCTGTTTGTTTGTTCTTTTCTCGCTGTTTGTCTGAGCAATTTGTGGTGTGACTCATTTTAATCTGATTCTCAGAGAGGAATGCACTATATCGAGCATGTACAAAATTTTCCAAATGTCCAATATGCCTCTCTTAATTAGACAGAATCAGCAATATGACTGTTGTTACTATGACATTTATTGATGATTTATTTGCTTACAGTGGCTACTGGTGTGGGGCTGCTGTCATATTGAACTCAACCTTAAATGTGTTAAATTACTTTAAGTTTGAAAAATACACATCTCGATTAAAACAAGTACAGTAACGTATTTCTCAATTCAACTTCTGCTCTGACTTAGCTGAGCTTTTTAGACTAACTGTAACTAGATAAAATAGATCATATTTGCCAGCTCGTATCTCATTAATCAAAGCTGCCTTCACAACATCTGCACAATTGGATGCAACGGTTCACAAACAACTGGATTATCACAGGCGCTTTTGTCATCGTCCTAAAACCAAACGGAGTAAATCTTGTGTTTCTACCTTAAAATAGTACAGAGAACCGCGAGTCAATCATCTGCAGGCCACGCTAGTGTGCACAAACAAGCTTTACGGATGCAAAGGATTCTTTTCTAATAACACATAAAGTCCTGCCCAACATGCATCCTCACTGTTTGGTCTAGGTTTTTGTTCTCCATGTTAAAAAGAAATAAACAACTCTAAAAACCTCGCCTCGGTTGCAATGACTGCGTCAGGTTTAAGAAGCTATCAAACTGGCTAGCATGATAGCATTGCTGTCACTAATATAGCCAAACTCTTGAATCAAAAGAAGGGATTTTTCGCCAGCACTGAATATTTCATCCACCAACTAATTGGAAATTTGTTTTATAGCTCTGATTTTAATGCCAAACAACATTAATTCTCAGTTTCCAGTTGGATTATTATTTTGTTGCATGACACAGTCAGCTCGAGGGCAACAAATCCACTAAATAGAAAGGATTTTGGGCGATAAGTATTAACCTCTATGCCACAGTTTATATCCAGCTCATTGTTTGATGGCCAGCTTTAGCTCTGCTTTTGCACGGAAGCAGAATGGTGAATCTTATTTTCCTAAGTGACAGCTGTAGCATGTCTGTGTTTGTGGAACATAGATGACATCCTGAAATACAAAGGATAACTGTGCGAGACCCGTGCAGTTGCATAAGCTGCTCAGCTGACCTTGATCCCTATAATGACTGGACATCGACGTATTTTAGATGCCGCATTCTTAGAGGGTTAGAAATCAAGCAGATGGGTTTTCCCTCACAGCCGTCCTCACACGGTTTTGCTCGTGGACCGTTTCCTGAACAGAAACGGCGCATTGAAAGGCTTCTAAAAGCAGTTTCCAAAAACAGTTTCTCCAGGACAGCAGAAAGCATTTGCTGCTGGCCCGGCTTCCTGACCAGGCATCTGTTGTAAGGCTGAATGAATGCAACTCTTGGAAAAAAAAGAGAAAAAAAAAGCCCTCTCTCCATAACAGGAAGCTGCTCTCCCTGTTTCCTGCACAACAGGCAGCACTTCCTTAGCAACAAATGAGAAATGCCGGCATCAGAGCCGGACAAAGATTGTTTGGGGCCCTAAACAAAATCTGATTGGTGGGGCCTTCCAGCTACCATGATTCACCACAGCTCTACCAATACTACCTTTATATCATCTATGTTTAAATGTTCATTAATTATGCTATTTACCATTATATGAATTTACAATTCTCAACATCCATTGTTATCTTTCAGAGCATTCATCAAGATAATTAATGGGAGGGTCAAATTTTCTGTTCTGATGTTAATGTAACTTGATTTAATTTGTGCTCTCTATGTGATCATTCAATGTTTGATAAGTAGAACTTAAAAAACCCATATTAAATAAGTTGATGTTTTACTAAAACAAACAAACCAGATTTACCAGCTGCTGAAGCTGACCAACATTCACCAGCCACTTTCCTATTGGTTCAATTTCCTGTTAATACAGATAACCAACCTGTATGGTTATCTGGATCAGATTGGAGGAAAAACTGGGATTTATTGGAACTTTGAAGGGCTAAAACTGCCGGGTAGTTTACGGTCTTACGAGAAGACTCCAAAAATAACAACTTCATTTATGAGTGGCAGTTTGAAAATACGTTGTTGCTGTTAGAAGAAAGGAAAGAATGTACTCACCGGGTCGAGGAGATAGAAATGCAACAGTGTAGCTCAAACAACTTGCTGTAGCTGACGCTTGTCAAATCTTGAAGCACACAACAGGGTTTGCAAAAGCAAAAGACTAGACCAGGTGTCACTCGTCAGCTAAGAACTGCAAACTGAGGCTGAAGGTCAAACAGGTTTATCAATATTAGAATTTACAAAACACGTTGCCTGGTCAGACGAGTCACAATTTGGGCTCCTGGTTGGGTCAGAATTTGGATGAAACAACATAACATTTTGTATCCATCCTGCATTGTGTCAACAGTAAAGGCTGATGACGGGGATGCCATGGTGGGAGGAACGTTTTCTTGAAACACTTTGGTCCCCTTAGTCTCAATTGAGCATTGTTTGAACACAGTGGCCTAGTTTATTGAGAGACGATTGCACTCCAGAGGTCTGTTGAGTGACCAGATCTCATATCAATAGGCACCAATTAGGAATGTGCAAGATTTGCATCATTGATGTTGAGCTGGCAAAATCTGAAACAACAAGTGAATAGAGGACAACATTTGTGGGGGACGAGCCTCATTAACCACTGTAAGCAAATAAATCAATAGTAAATGTCATAGTAAGAAAAGTCATATTGCTCATTCTGTCCAATGAAGTGAGTGATGTTGAAAATTTGGAAAGTGCCACTTGCTTAAGAATTTTGTACATGCTAGACATAATGCATTCCTTTCTGAGAATCAGATTAAAATGAGTCACACCACAAATTGTTCAGAAGAACAGCAAGAAAACCCCCCAAAACAAACAGCTAAGTGCAGAAGAGAATAGTCAATTCCAAATAAATTGACCTGTTAACATTTTAAACATTGTCTTGGTCTGGTGTTGTAACCACCGACTGAATGACTGACGTTGCTTAGTGTTTGAGAGTTTGACAAACCTCTTGGTTTGGAAAAATCTTGGGGCTTCAAGGATGAAGCGACCTCACTCAATAAAAGCCAGAGTTGTGTTGTCCTATTGGGGTGCTTAATTTGACAGGCTTCAGCTCTGCTTAAACGCCCACTTGTCGTGCAGAGACCGTCTCACCTCCCTTCTCCTTCTCCTCTGCACACTTGAAGGTCAACCAATGCAGGAGAGACGTAGTGGAGATGAGGCAGATAGTGATGAAGCACAGAAACACATTAAAGAGAATCCGAATCGCCACGGGGCTCCGGTCCTGACTGCTGCAGCGGCATATAGAGCCATTTATTACACGCAGCAAAATTCCCATTCCAGATGGTTTGGTGCAGGAAGGACTTGGCTTTGAGGCATGTATAAAGTGTAGACAGACTCCGAGAGGTGATTAGAGAGAGCTCATGTACTCTCATTAAACACTAAATGTTTTGGTGCTTGTAATTATAGTCCTTGTCAATTATTTAAAGAGGGCATTAAAGGTGAAGTTACTTCTGTTAAAGATGTTAGTGCTGCATTTAAACGGTTTCTATAGGGTGCTGACTAATGTGTGCGTCGTCATGCACAAAAGCAACTTTATTGCTATTTGTGTGATTGTTCTTTCTACTTCTTAAATGTAAGGTTGTAACAGCTGTAGCGTTGAGACAATAATATTTTAGTATGGCAGTAGCGGCACATTTATAGCTGCTATAAAGTAACCCTTTGTTTTTGAATGACTAAAGATAGCTCAGTTTCGGTCGTTTGGCAGTTCCAAATCTACCGCCCTCAGGAGTATATCACGCACAATTGATACACATGACCTTTTTTTTTTTGCTTTCATTTAAACAAAATATGTTTTGCTTGTGCTGGGTGTGCAAACAGAACCTGTCAAGAGTATTGTGCGATGTAGCCAGAGAACAGAATAGCTGTAGGAGTAAATATCCCTCCAGATGTGGCACAGGCGGTCAAAACATGTTTTTTTGGACAGAGGACACGAGTTTCCTGGACAGCCTGTAGCTGTGAGCTGTGCTCTGTCACCCCACCTGGAACGCAGCTTGACTGGAAGGGAAAGGGGACTTGGAGATATTAGGAAAAACATGCGGTAGTAGCAGGGAACAAACCGGCGTTATCTCCTCTCCGCTCTGTTCTGCTCTGCGCATACACTCACACACACACACACACAACACCAAACAGGAAAGCGGTCAGCAACTTATTCCCAGAGCTGGTAAAAACCACAACACCTGCTTTAGCTGTGGAAGTCAAAGTGGATCTGCTCGGTGGGTTTAATATGGTTTTTTTGTTTGGTGAACCTAAGATGAATCTGATTACTAGAAAGCTCATGTTGACATGGGTGGTGGGTCACGGAGCGCTAAAATTTCTAGCTGTTCTTCTGAGGAATATGAGTCAATGCCTTCGCCTCTGGTGGTGGTGTTTGTTGGAGTGTTGGGGTTTTTGCCTTCTGGGTGTTCCTGCACTGGTGGGCGAGCTGGCAGCCATGGTGGTGGGGCCTTAATGGGTGGGGGAAAGGATGGTGTACAGTCAGTCAGTGCATTAGGCTGACTGTGTATAGCTTGAATGGGTTCTCCTTTTCGGTGGCTTTTGCAGAAGCCTCTCCAGCGTTGTTGGGGAACTCTGGGGCGTCCCTTGCTGTGGTATCAGCTGTACTTGTGTGAGTGGGGTTGGGATGGGCCAGGGAACAATTGGGGAGCTCATTTCTAGGAGGGGCTTCATGCTGCACCCATAGTTTTACCCCTTGACATATGCAATACTGCACAATAATATGTTTTTGGGGCGTGGGTTATAACACCTTGGCTGCATGGGAGGAATATCTGGCAAAGCCAGAACCTTTGGCCCCCGGATATTCTTGGATGCTGAGTGCTTAAGCCCTTCTTAACATTCTGACTTCCTCTCAATTTCAGATGACAAATTAGCATACATGTCTACAGCACACACACTTGCATAATCAAGAAGGCCAAAGGTCATATTGGCACTGATTCACATTTCATCGTGCAATCTGTCAACCTTGATGGCAGAGGCAACCATGATTTAATTAAGTCAAACATGCACTTAGGATAACATTAGGTGTCCTTTGTGAGCAAAAAATGCCCTGGCACATGTAGGTATCCAGCTTCTTTGTATGGTATGTCTGGAAGGTTAAGGAAGGACATTCGGAAATAAATAAATAAAATTAACTTGTTTTGATGGTCTTACTTGTTTGTTTGGATGTTCTCTTTGAGCAGCAGTTATCGCGTCTACCTGCACGTAGACACAGGGTGCAAGATTGTTGCAGCATGTGGCATTTGCTTTCTGGTTTCTGAGATCATTTTAAAGCCAGGTAAGGAGAAACTTTGGAGGATCGTAGTTGACGAGAATTTATGATTGTCAAGAGTCGAAGTCTTCCTTGACAAAAATCTCAATTTGGGCATAGAGACAAGGCACTTCAAACATGAAAGAATACTAGCAACAAATGAGCTCATTCCCTTGTAGTCTGCCGATCATCCTCCTGCTCCTTCCCTGGTGATGCACAGCTTGTAAGATGAGCTTGATGTGTCCTGAAACTCTTAGATATATCCCTTGTCCAACACACTTGAATCAAATGACTAAAGTGCCACCTCAGCATAAAACTCTGTCCTACACTGTCCCCAAGGACTAAAGTTTAACACCCACCGATAGAGATCAGAGCCTATTCATGCATAATAATTACCCAATTAAACATTAGACCTAAATCCAATCAAAAAATGGTTGTTTCCGATGCTATCCCTCCGATCTGACTAAGCTGGAAGGTGGCTCTATAAAATATCCGTGGAGTTGAATATAAATGCAGGCAGCATTTTTATTTTTCAATCGCGTTTTGATGTGAAAAAATAAGACCACACCTCCCGTTCCTTTCGCTTTAACCATTCCTCTCTACTGTGTGGCATATTGCAGTTGCAATGTAACAAAATGAGGACAAATTCAGTGAATATTTTTGTCAAGACACAACCCATCATTTGATCACCTCTATATATACCTGCACATTATTATTAGACACAAATTACATACACTTTCGTAATGTTTAGTTTCTGAAGCTTGACAGTGTGACACAAACAAAAACGCTGAGATATCGTGCAACTGTGGCAGCTCAATCGATTCACCCAAAGCTATAAAACAATCAGGCAAAGGTGACCTTAAACACCTTTGTGATTGGACGCCAAAGCATTTCACTGCTGCAATAGATCGAAGCATCATTGACAGGTCACATTGATCCCCAGCTGTGCTCAGGCCTGTAGGAACACCCATGATACTCCTCAAGAAACGCATGTCTTCACTCCAAGCTTTAGGTTCTCATTAAGGACCTTTGCAGGCGACGAGGTAGCGTGACAGCAAAACTGTATTAAAATGTCAGAGAAATGAAGGGTGTGGAGATCATTTCAGGGCTAATAGAGTTTGGTTGTTTTCAACACAAGATCCCGCTGTCAGCAGTGTACAACAGATCCCCGTCTAGCGCTTCTGTATGTTCCAGAGCTTCAAGGTGAAAATGTTGACCACAGAAAACAGAGATAATAACCCCCGCCCCCAACACTGAGGGGGTTTGTGCAAATCAAACTATCATATATCATTGTTGTCACATGAATAATAAATGTGCAATATATCAAATTATTATTTTTTTTTAATGTACAGTATTGTTGCAATGTCGCTCTCAACACGGTGCAAGTTTTATACCTGTGAACACACTTCAAATGTTTTGAATAAAGCAGAAAGTGTGTGTGGAACATTTCGCCTACTCCTTGTTTTGTTTTGTTTTAATAGAGTGTTATTACTCTGTGGTAAAATTTACTGGCTATGGCACAAAAGCTGTCAAGAATATGGTTAATTAGCCGCGGACTCAGAAAGTAGGCCAGATGATGTTAGCAGATGAATATGTTATTCTTTTTTGTTCTAATAAAGCAGAGACAACTAACCAATGCATAAAGTACAAACAGTAACTTACTAATAAAAAAAATAGCACAAGTAGTTATGTCAAGAAGGATCATAATTTGCCCTTGTGGTCCTTTTTATTCCAGGACAATGATGAGTTTTTGCAGCATTTTTTACTTCATTTCTTTTTTTTAATTCCTAAAACGTACACAGGCTAGCTGTTTCATCATTTTTAATAAACCTAAACGCCCGTTCTGGGAATTCCCAGCCCGGAAACTCTCGTTTTGTGCATCTGCAGATGCGAGCTGAACGTATATCTGCGAACGAGTGGACCCAGAAAGTGTGTGTGTTCGAACATGTTTGGAAAGAAAACAATGGGGTCTTGGAAGAAGAAAAAAAAGAAAAATCCCTCAAGCTAAAATTTACTCTTCCTGTGAGTGTTTTCACATTTCCTAGCTGAAGGAGCCTGGAAGGTTGCAGATACTCTTGTAAGTGGAACGCATGTCGTCAGGGATCTTGTGCAAGTCTAATTAAAAATATGCACATGATTTGACGCATGCAAGCAAGAGTCATTTGGGAAAATATGGGCAATTTAAACCAAAAGAACTTAGATTTGTCAGAATGTGTCTTTTGTTGCACAACATAGACAGTGAGGGAGAAATAGCCAACCTTATCAATGTGCTGGATCCCCAATGGCCACCCGTGGCAAGACAGAGAGCATTATATGATATTCAATAAGACATCTTTCATCTGCTGCACGATTTATTTATTTATGTCACTCCCAACTCATCCCCACCTTTTTTTTTTTTAAATACAACAAAATCATCCAAACATAAACTTGTGGTTGCAACTTGTGCAACCGCAAGTTGGAGTCAACTTGTGCAACTCCATCTGGAAATCTTTTTTTTTTAATATAAAACTTCCTGGAAGCACCCTAACATATATGAAACGGACATATTGTTTTTCTCCAAATGTCAGGTTTGCAAAATAAAAAAACATAGTCCCGCGAGGTCTATCACGCAAACTGTTTAATGGGAACGCGATGCTCGACCCAATAATAACAACCGAACATAACTCAGGCCTCTGATAATTTTTATAGCAAGCAATGACAGGTACATGAATGGTATGCTTTATAAGAACAATGATGCTTGGCACACGTATTACAAGTGAGATAACATATCAGGGGGGGTTTTCCAATTTCTTCTACAATGCATTCTTCATGATATTACCAGCGTTTGCAGATATGCGTGACCGACTCGACATCGACCTGCATGCATGTGAGCGTTCGCTCCATGCCCTAGATAGCAGGGGACGGCAAGCGTGGAAAACACAGATGGCCGCTCCTTTTTGCTTCTTCCGCCAGACCTGTGTGACCTTTTTACACAGAGATAACAGGGCGGTCTCCTATCCCCAGAAACCCCTACCCACTCACGCCCCCCCCCCTCTTCCTAAGAACAGCCAGGCCTGGCAGCTCAGACGGAGGACTTCCTCTGTACGAGCTGTCTGATGGAACAATATCAACAGCGAGTCCCACAGCCTTCCTCCTGTGTCTCCAGTGGGCTTTTGTTTTGGAATTATTAGCTTCTTTCTAGTCGTGACGGATCCCTGACAGACAGGAAATGAGAGATCTATATTAACGCAAAGACGAATTAAAAAATCTGCTTTCATCCAGCTGTTTCCCACTTAGATGTTATCAGATTTTTTTCACATATTAAAAATGAATAACAATTTCAGAACGTTATCAGATGTTGATTAAAGTGATGGTATAGGATTTATGAAATGAGTTTCTATTAAAAGGTTATGAACAGTTCACAGCTCATCGTCAGTAGATGACTCCCATTGTGTCTTGATTTAGTATAAATCCACATTGGTTCGTTCTAGTGACCCAAGCGAGAACGGACTAGCTTGAGCCACTAGCTAGTTCGTCCCAATAGAACGAATAGACCGTTTACGGTCTAATAGAAACTGTATATAGGATGCGAAGGATGCAGCCCCTGAATTTTCAGCATAGCTAAAATGGAGATGGAAGGCAGTGCACCACCATAAGTCTTCCTGTGTGCAACAAATTCTGAGGACAAAAAAATTTAAAGACTTTCCAGTCATATCGGCTGCATGATGTAAAAGTAAAGCTGTGTAAAACAAAAACCTGTAAAATAATGTTCAATCAATTGAAATTTGATTGGAACCTCAATTGGAAGCACCCTAGCATATATGAAATGATGCTAGGGTGAAAATGAAGGTGGTGCACCATCTTTTCATTTAAAGTAGATCACCAGCAGTGATCTTCCTGCCTGAAACGTGTGCTAAGAATGTCTAGTATAAAGTTCTTCCAGGCTGGCTAAATACATGATATCAAGGAAAGCAGTTGAAATACTAAAATGATATTATCACTCTAAGCAAACTATCAGATATTTTTTTTTACTTTAGCTCACTTTTCTCTCCTACTGGGAAGGCTTTACATGTTCTTTTGTCAGGATGTGCTTCAAGCAACTTCAAGCCTCCAAGCTCATATAATAGCATTTCCATAATCCACTATGAAATTTAAGTGGATTATGAGACTTAATATGTTTTTAAATGGTTCAATCCTGTTTCTTAAGCTGATGGTATTCTTCAAGTGATCTGTCCCAAACATTTCAGGTGACTTTTTTTCTTTTTCTTTTGTGAATTGAGTGTTTGCTATTGTGTCATCTCTTCCTCTGGGGTTATCTTCTCGTCAAGTCATCGACTGCTCGTGTCATTTCTCCTGCAGCAGGACAATCATTTCCCTGGAGAGCATTGACGAACCGTTCTGTTTCTCTTTTTATCTCTTTCTCATGAGGCACACCCAGGGGACACAGGTGGCCGAGCTGGCCTATCCCTCCGCTCACAGATTCTGCTGAGCTGTTTGCAGTCGAGGGCTCCTGTGGATCCTTGTGCGCTGTGTTCCTCGGGGGACGAGAGGGTAGAGCGAGAGCGAAAAAGACAGAGAGGGTGCTCGGTTGTGAGACTGTGGGGTGGTAATGTGCTACACGTACAAACTGGTGGGATTTTTTTTTTTCAGCGGGGGCAAAGTCAGGTCAATTATCATTTGCGGAGCCTGTGGAAGCACTACACTGTGGAAATATGCTTCAGCATGTAAACCTGATCATGTGGAAAATGAAAGACAAAATCTTCCCATACTTAGATTAATGGCACTAATGGAAGAGGCTTTGACCCAGATATCCTAAAAAAAAAATCTAGTTTTATGTTTTTTGAATCAAGAGCTTGAAAATATTAAATGTTACCCATTAAATTATTGTTATATAATGATTCTATCTTAACAACAAATTATTTGGTGAGGTAAATCCTGTTGTACCTATCAAATAAAGTGAAATTGAACAATAGATTTTGGTTTACTACTAATTATTACAATTACAGAAAATAATGAGACTAATATTGTTTTATGAATACATACAGACGTTTAAAAAAAATAATGACACCCCATTGAATATTCAGTTCTTTAAACAGGAGGTAGAAAAGAGGATGATCTTGGTTCAGCCCAGTTCTCTGTGGATTTACTATAGGAACTTCCTTTCTGTAGTTTTTCAGACAGTTTTGCTCTGGAATCAGCTTCCACCTTTGGTATGGCTCAATTGGACACACTTCAAGATTTTAAAACATGACTTAAAACAAATCTCTGTGTTCTGCCCTTTAATTTGTTGTAATATAGGTTTATGTAGTCTCAGTCTATTGAGACTTTTATTTTGGAGGTCAACTTGGGCATGTGACAGGAAGTCAGCCATTTTCTTTTGAGGAAGTTCATCTATTTTAATCTGCTTCCTGTTTATGCCATCGGCCCCACCTTCTGTAAGTTTTAATATTCAGGAGTGGAGTGGATCTTATTTAGTGACTTGCTGTTGAAGAATGTTTAAAGTAAATGTAAAATTTGATTTCCATGTGATGCCTATTGGTCCGTATTAATTTATTTCAAACATGTCATTCTAATTTTCTCTCTTTTAACTTTTTCTAATGATGCTCAATTAAAAGTAGCTATTTTATTCATTTATTTTCGTCCTACAGTTTTATTCCATGTTAAAACTTGTACCTGGTTCACCAAAATAAAGCTAAGGAAATTGGGGTTAGGCTTACTGCTAAACACACAAGGAAAGCTTTTATTATTTGTATTGCAAATTTTATCAAACTGTTTGCGCAGTCATGTTTTGTTTTGCTGATGTTACCCTTTGATATATTCTTTTTTTTTTTACTTTATTTTTTTTTTTTGCAAATCGTATTCCTTATGAACTTTTTATCCCTTCTGAACATGTTTAATTGTCTTATTTCAAGAGCTGTGTTTTATATTGCGTGTTTGTTCGGTCAGCAGAGTTTGGCTGGTGTCTGAAAGGTTCTTTCTGAAAAACGCTGAATTGACCTGGATTGAATTACATAGTGGCTTAAGAAACAATCAGCGCACATTTGTAATAATAAAAAGCCTTTAAATCCATTCAGAAATGATGTTTGTGACCTTGAATATGATTACTGAAGCATTTCGTGGCTCATGAGAAGAAGAAGGGTAGGAGATGAAATATGCCAGTGAGATGGGGTCGCTCTCCGGGGTGCATAAACGAATCAGGGAACACTCGAAAATAACATTATCTATGAAGAACATCAGCCCCAGGTGACTGATGTAACTCTTTACATTGCATCAGCTGATGTCAGTCAGCGACTATCACTCAGGGGCTTGATGTGTATCCATGGCAACATGGCAATCAAAAGGGTCATCCTTGATAAAACCCCACTTCAATCAATCGTTACTGTCATCGCAGCACATTGACGGCGTGAGGTTGGCGGGGGGATATTGTTCTGTCATTATTCGGAGCGGTGAGAATCCCTCTTGCTCCCTCCTGGGACGCTCTCCGCCGCTCACCCTTCATTGACCCAGTGGCCAGGGTGTGTTATGCCCGCAGTTGTTTTCTTTTCTCTTCTGCGCTGCAAGGCTCTTGAGAGCAGCTCTCTAGCAGCAGTGCAATAACCACGATTTAACAGTCAGGTGATGGAGCCCATTTAGGGTTAAGTAGGCAATAAAGATATATTAGTTTGGCAAATGTGGCCTTTTAAGTATCAAGTGTACAGAGGTTGAAACATTTGGTCATATATTTGGGTGTCTGTGTGTGTATTTGTTGAGACGAGGTTAAATAGCTCCTGGTGCTGATGAGATCACAGCCACAAAGACAGGTCAGATATTATGGGGTACTTAGGATTTTTTCCCTTTGAGACCTAACCACACAATGGAGATACTGTTAAGCTGCAAAAAACGTCATATAAACGTCATACCAAGAAAAATCTAATCATCTAGATTATAAACTTTTTGGTGATTCCAGTGAGAATTTTACATGCTCTTATCATGGGCATGAATTTCACATCCTGACTTACTTTCTGGAGATCCCAAGATCCCGACTTATTTTCTCAAGATCCCCAGAAACTAAGTTGAGATCCTGACTTTTTTTTTATTTCACGGGATCTCGAGAAAGTAAGTCGGGATCGCAAGAAAATAAGTCGGGATTTCTTTTCTTTTTTTTTCTGTCTCCATGTCTCCTTTGGGGCTCTGTAGTTCGTCAACTTGACTTGTATAGCATTTTTCAGCAGCAAGGCGATTCAAGAAAATTTTTTAAATTGATATCTTTAAGCAACACTGAAATTTGCAAGTGCCCACGCGAAGAAGCAAAACACCTTAGTGGCAAGAAGATGTTTGAAGAAGTCAACGTGATGCTTTTGAGTATGTAAACCTAAAGTCAACCTCTTTGCTTGTGCACACAATCTTGACCAATAAATCTGATTCTGAGAGAAATGGAAGAGCAGTCAAAGCGGGATACCATGAAGCCTAAAGCACCCTGTATACCACAGTGATTTAACATCTCAACTGTTTGTGTGGTGCGTCGTCGATACATGAAAGTATGTCCATCAATATCCATGGCCGTGACAGCACAAAGAGTAAAGTGATAAGAACAACATTCAGACAGCACAAGGTTCAGTACTCTTTTTCATTGCATCAGACGTAAGTCCCTGCTGTGAGAAACTCTTCGAGCATTGTGCACATTTTATGAGCTCCATTACAAAGTTTGTGCTAACGCAGACATAAAATGGCTATAAAATATCTTCCTTTGGGCAAATCTCACGATTGGATTCCCTATCGCTCTACAATGATTTGCCACACAAATGGCTAATTGCCAGGACATAGGGACATAGGGCTATGTACTTATGGCGTAAATGGGGACATAGGGACATCGCCCTATATCCATATATCACAGAGACATGTTATTTGTGCCATTTAGGCGTAAATGGTGTAAACAGTGAGCCATTTACGCCTTAACTAGTTCACTGCATTCAATTTATTAATGGCTCGAAGGCAACCACACTGTTGCGCTTAAAAGCAAAAGTATTAGACATGAAGGACTGTATTTGCAGATCAAAGTTCAACTGGGATGTGTGGATGTCCAGCGCTGTGACAAGGAAGGACAGAGTGTTTTTTCCCTTTCTGAACTCGCTGAATCTACATCAAAATGCAGCCATCAATCGTTGGTGGTGAAGGCAAGTGAATCTGTCAATGCAGAATTTTCTTCTGAGACTTTCCTCTTTTGGGAGCCCCTACAAGAAGGCTGAAGAGCCGCACATGGCTCCAGAGTTGCAGGTTGCCGACCCCTGAACTAGGAACAACCGCGGCCTTTCCACTCACTTTCGGTCAAAAACCAGGCAGTGGCCACACGAAGCAGCATTTTGTATTCAAAAGGAGACGGAGTTTGATGTAAGTTCTCTTCGCCTGTGTCTCGACTTGCGGCAGGACAAAGCCCATTTCAATTCTCATCCCTGATGTGCGTCTATTACTTTCCAAAGAGAGCAACCAGAGTTGCTGTAAGGGCAGAGCCGAGCACTAACTTCATTATGGTAATGATTGCCAGCAGCAGCTCCGTGCGCTTGGTTCTGAAAAGGTGATTCCAGACAATTAATCAAAATACACATGCGGGCTTTGTGCCATCGACTTTCAGTCCTGGCAGACAAGTGACCGGCGGATATAGTTGACACCTTCAAAACTATTTAATCACCGTGATTCATGGGTTGGTGCGTCATTAAAATCGGCGTGCAGCAGCTCACAAACATGCGGTTTACATTGTGTCAGCAGATGTAATTAGTCACAATCGCAATTTTTCATGTCTCTTGCGCCTTAAATGACTCACTGTGTTCAATTTATTAACGACTCAGAGGCAACCAAACTGTGACGTAGTGGATATGTATTTGCAGATCAAATTTTCCCTGCGGGAAGATACTGGCGACACATCGGTAGGAACGAAAACTTCCTGTGGAGGGTGGCTCCTTCTTAGAACCTGAAAAAGTTGATTGAAATGAAGACATAAAGCAATAAAAAATGGTCTAAATTCAACTTTGTTCTTGATATGAGTAAGCCATTATTGGCGCATCCAGTCATTTTTGTTTGTAATATTTCATAAACAGGCTCTATGTTTGAACTGTGCAGCATAATTTGGCCTAGATGGGGTTTTATGGGATCTCTTCTTGCTTTGAAGGGTTTGTGAGCTACTTTGAGTGAGGAAAATGTGGGCTAAGTTTTCACTCAAAACAAAGGCAAAGCAATAAATGTGTTCTGGGGTGCAAGTTACGAAATAAAGAATGCGGTGAGTGAAGTTGGAACCCAGGAAAGGAGTCCATGATGAATTCTGACCCTGTTTCTGCCTGTGTTTTAATTCATGTTATAAAAATCTTAAATCTGCTCATCAGCATTTTGAACCCAGGAGGCGATGAGCTGTCAACACCTTGAAGTCAGCAGGAAAATTCAACACCAGCAAGTACACTTAACAACATTGTTGCAAATGCGATCAGTGCAGATACCGCCTCCATTTTTTAAAAAAGATATGTGGCTTTTGTTATTTCTTGTTTTATTAGCAGTTTTCTCTTTTGTCTCGTTTGTCTTTCCACTGCAGTTAATTTTCTGTAAAAAAAGGGCATTTGAGTAAAAATGTATCTTACACAACCATGTGGAAAACATTTTTTAACACACAATTAAACATTCAACATTTTAATGAAAATAAGTATGACTGCACTCAAACAATAAAAAAACATAACTCTAAAAAAACAGGCAATGAAAACTTGATTTCTAAATCAGGCTGCAGTAATGGCTCCCTAATAGCTAGTTGAGTTGGAAAATCTGGTTTGTCAACAGAAGTTGGATATTTCTTAAATCTTAGGAAATGTTCTAAAATGTTTGTTGTTGTTATTGATTATTTATGTTATCTTAAGTTTTTAGTATTGCTAAAATGTATATTAAATGTGCATGTGTTCAAATACGACAACACCCAGCCAGCAAACCCATGTGGGACCCATATGGTCTGCCCTCCTCTTCCCCACATGGGGCCCACCTAGGTAAGCTGGCTGGGCATATTTCCTAATTTTTGTACACAACCTTATACATTCGTAATCACCCAGGTGTTGGAAAAAGAAACGGCTCCGTTCGTCAAAATGCGTTTCTCCTCGCATTTAAAAATGAAATTGCGAGCCGGAAGCCTTCCATATGACTGTATCTTGAGAGTTGGGAGATAAAATTTGAAGATGAGCATCTAAGTAGGCAGGAGATCTTCTTCCCCTTGAAAAAGATCAAGGGGAAGATCTTGAAGGAAACAGGAGATCTTGAAGAAGATCTCCTGTTTCTCTTGATGTAGCAATGGAAAGTTTCCAGGGATATCTGTGTCGATATAGCTGATTTCCTCTGTCTTAAACCCACAGCAGCGTGCTGCCCCACACCCACCCTCAAGTAATGTTTTTATTGCTTTCCCTGACAACATATGGTGGGATTTTTTTTTGTCAGTAATCGTGCTACCGTTGGGATCAATATAACCAAAGCAAATATATGGCTTTTATGAAAAAGTAGATTGAAGATAACCCTGTAGCCAAGGCTCGGATAAAGACCTGCATTATGCGAGACTCATCATTCCTCGTTATGTCATCATTTGTGTACAATGAAGCTGTTTTCAGACAGGCGCAGTGTCAGTGCTGGCTTCAAAGCAATAAAACACGAAATGAATCACATTTATGGAGATTTTTTTGTAAGGACGGCTTTCGAGATGAGAGGTCTGTGAACGCTTGCCGAGCACGCAGCCCGTTTTTTCAAGATTTTTTATTAGCGTGATGAATTTTGGTCGAGTCATGACAAGAATAAAGTGGAAAATTGTTTGCTCTTATTAGGAAGTGATGAGAGAATGCTTCAGTCCTGACTGAGTAGAATTGATTTCCTATCGAACGTCCTGCGAACTAAACCCTCGTGTTGACAGCAGTGATTGAACACTTACATATATGGTGCATTTGGCTTATATTACAGCTTGAAGTGCACACGGTTTGGGGGAGAAAGATGGAGCTACTCTGTTTCTCCTTGTGGAGTTTATTTTTTATGATTAATGTTGCATGCTATACATTTGGTGAAGCGGCTTTTTAAGTCCAGTGTACACGTTGTCATCGCGGGGCACGAAGTGATTGAAGGCTTTTAATAAATCATGAGAAACATTCTCTTCGTGTGGCTGAGCAATAATTTAACACAACTTCAGTGGTCAGAAGATGGATGGGCATGTTGTTTTTCTAATCCACACAGGCTGTACAACGTTCATTCAATCCGTTCACAATTCTTCTAATCAGAACGGGCATAGTACATTTAAGCTGTTTAGGTTTGGTCCTCAAAGATGCGCATCAAGGGAGAACATGGAGATTATTTTTCCATGGGCTATCACCATGGAAAAATAATGTCCAATTGGAACTCCAACTGTGAGTATGACCATAAAACAACAGAGCCGATTAGTTGAGAACGCAGTAATGTTGTGTTGACGTCATCTTCAGGGCAACCTGTAAGTTGTCCCCTTGTACTGTGAAGTTGGAAGACATTTATAGACACTACAATTGAAATATAAATGTGTCCCTATCAAGCACAATTCTTACAATTGCAAAGAAAAAATTCACAATCCTGTTCTTTTCTACGTTGAATCTGAAAGAACTACCTGCTACCTGCTTCCAAACACCACCGACTTCACCTTGTGCTCTTCCTGGTTGTTTGACTGCACATCCAGTGTCAAATGACAGACACAGACCCAGGCCAGAAAAAGCCCCGTCTGTGCGGATCAAAGAATTTGTGTGAACAATCAACCTGGAAGGATGCTGCTGTGGGTGAACAAACAAATCCGTGTGTCGGAGGAAATGTTGGTATCTGGTGTATAAACACGATATGTTGAATAATGGGACAGATCCAAACCTTCATTTGTGTTGGTGCTTGTTTGATAAGTGAGACCTTGGTAACTGTTGTGTCATTTGTGAATGGACAGTGGTTAAAGTCCACTTGTTGCTGTTTTGATGACATTGAAAATCAAATTATTCTTATTATTACAGCTTAATAAATAAAGCTGTTGTAAAAACATGCAAACATTCTCATTGGCTACATTTTAAGCAAAAATTGAAGTAATGTAACTTAACTGAATGTTTTGTAGTTTTTCAGTACATAAAGAAACTACAAACTGGCTCGTGATTAACAGTTAAGCATTCCTGATATAGTAATATTTTTTTAAAACCTAGTCTGACAATATTACATTAACCTTTTCTCTGAAAACCACAGCTAAAATGTTCAATTGTCACTAATTGCATCAGAGTTTCTACCTTCCTTAGCATTAGCACCGTAGCTAAACTAGCCAAAGCTGGACACAAGCTTAAAAACAGCAGAGTATTCAGGTGGGTCAGGGACTGCAATTGCCTGCAAATTTTATTTTGATAAATTAAACACCAAATATACCTTAGTATGCATTAACACAATGGAAACCTTCTTGGCACTACACCTTATCTCCGCTCTTTGTGGTACAGCCAAAGGGAAAGTGAATGGTGCACCTGGATTGACTGCTTTACAAACACCAACCAATGGGGTGTCACGTAGCATCGCCCCGAAGTATTTCAGCTTTTAAAGATTTCAGATATGCTCTACACAAAAAAATAAGTGAATATTCGACAAATAATTTGGAGTTTTGTTACACAGAAAAAATGCAAGTAGGTGAATTATTGAATACTAAGCCGTGAATGGGTGTGGTTCTACTGCGGGTGCTTAAACAAGCACAAGTATATGACACTTCCTGAACTATGGAGTACTGTTACTCTATACCATATAACAAACATAATCATTCAATTCGCTACCCAAATTTTTTTTTATTTATTGAGAAAGTCTGTTACATTACAATGACATAATTATATCAATTTTGTTATCATTTTACATTCTTTCTCAGTTTTCTCACTTTTTTCTTTAACAGAAAAAAAAACAACAACACACAAACAAAACAAATCGAACAACAACAAAAAAAAAAACCAACCAAAACTTAAATGGGAGTGGCGGGGAAGCCTGCATACTAACCAATCATTGACATCATATATCAAATTCAAACATCAATCTGAATGAAAGCAAGGTTTACAAAAACTTGCTTTTTGTAACAGGTTTGCTACCCAAATTTAGCGCCAAATGTCATTAGATTGAATCTCATCACGTTTAAACCTTGAATTTACAAACGAATGAATCCAAATTTTTTCAATTATAAAGCTGAAAACCCCCTGAAGTCTCTTTGTTTCAGTGTAAAAGGGGCAGCTAACAGGAACCAGTTCTACCGTGCATTTTTGTGCAATTGTTAAATGGTTGTTAAAAGCAAAAAAAGACTTGAACAGAACTTTTGGTCTTTAAAATACAGTGTGGAACTAATGGCAGTAATTTCTCCCCCGCTGGGCCTAAAAATAGCCTAATTCTAGGAGCAGCCATGTTAAGGCCGACTGTCAGAACGCTGTCGTGAAATGCAGATAGCATCAGCGACTTTCCAGCTGAGGCCCCGCCTCAGGCTGTTTGCTAAGCGTCTCCAATGACATTTAACTCAGTATGTATGGGTAAGATGGAACAATTTCATTCTACACACCTGTGTGCACAAGCGTCTTGAAAGTAGAGATGGCGTATGTGGATGTTCCAATGAGCTTAAGGATGCAGGGAGTTTGATGCCAGCTTCTTCCAAACACATATTTACCACCTGAACTCTTTATATGTTTTTAAAATATTACTATTTTTTTTGCGAGCTCCAAACAAGACGATAGCCGTTTGAGAGAGCAAGCAGTCTCTGGTCCCCGCTGCAGGATCGGCTCTGAAACTTAATTTCAAATCGAGCGTCATGGTAATTTTGTACCAACGTTTATGATCACTAGTGGAACAATTATCCCATTCTGCAGAGAGACATGAACTTTATGGCTCAGTATAATCTAATTTTCTATTTCATTATTAATCAGCTCCTTGGCAGCTGTTACTGTGAAAGGAAATGGATTCAAAATGAACGGCTTTGTTTTGTTGTGTTCTCACAAATCCTGAGCGCGGAAAAAGATTTATGACGCCCAAACACCCACTTTGCGGAAACAATAAAACACCGACGGCGGTCGAAAATGGAGCTACGTGTCTGACAATATCTGTCAGTAGAATGCATCAGGTAGCAGGGAAACTATTTCTTCTTTGTTTGGGTGACTCCGGATTAAGAGTCACAAACAGACGTGAACAAAACCGCCCTCCCTCCATCGCTGTTGTTTGGAGACGTCCCTTAATGAAGTGACCAATCAATCGATTGACTCATAAGGAGTTACTGCCTTCTGTTGAAGACTTTTTTTTTTCCAAGTGAATGCATCGTCACAGCTGACATTTGCTTTAAAATGAGCCCACAATTAGCTTGGACGCTAACAAAATGCTGCCTTCAGGTGCATATTATGACAGGAGGAATTTACCAGGAGAAGATTTAATAGAATAGAATGTTTCCTGCATCTCACAGGCACACAAAGACAAAGAAGGCTACTGTTTTCAAAGAAAGAAAGGGAAAAAAAACAGTGAATCCTCACTAGAGGAGGTGTAATGAGAGAGGGTGCGATCTCATCTGCTGGAGCTCGCCGTGGCAACTCCTGCAGCAGCATAACACCATCCTCAGAGCACACAACCAGGAGCTGCTCTCTTTATTTCAGAGAGTTTCATTTCGCTGGATAGCGTCTCAAGCAGGCAGGGGTTTTAAAATCAGTTTTAATCTTGTTCTTTTTTTACGCTAAAGCATCAGCCGGCCTGAACCTTACAAGTAGTAGCCTGTACTGTTTATCTTCTTGCCACACTTGCACAGGGAAAAGATGCGAGATAAAAAGACACCAAACTTGCAGGACCTTCTTCTTCCTGGAAGGCAGCAGTGCTTACAACTGCCCCCACTATGCAGCCTCCTTCCACTTTATGTGTAATGTAATTTACAACAACAACAAAAAAAGCTGTCCAGTACAACTCCAAACCAGCACACACATACACTGATTTGAAGGACAAAGGTCAAAGGTCATTGCTCTGTTTTCCTCTTTGTTCGCCTTACAAACATAAACTGCTGTGAAGTGAAAGTAAAAGAAAAACAACAGAATTTTCAACCACTTTTTTTTTTTTTTTGAAAACTATGCCATGCATTTGTTTTCATCCCCTCCGAGCGGTGCTCTTGCAGAGCTTTGGCGTAACTTTTCGTTGCGGTTCCAGGTGCAGATCTTCTTGGGTATGCGTCTGCAAGGCGTTTCACATCTACGTCACAAACTGAAATATTTGTCTTTGCAAAATGCTTCAAAGCTTAGTCAGATTGGATAAAAAGTGTCTGTGAACATCAAATTGCGCTTACCTACCTCTATTTGGTTTTGCACCAAATGATCAACAATTTTAGGATAATTGTGACATACCTAACAAAAAACAAAACACCGGATCTTGCTGAAAACAAATGCAGCAAACACAGGCGAGCAGATGGAGTCACGAACACTTAACCTTAAAGTTCTGAAACTTCATCAGTTGAACCTTTTCTTTGTCAGAATCTCCGTTCAATGGCAGAGTTGATCATCAGCAAACTGACAGTCGACCCTGTATGCCTAGTGTCGGCTATTTAAGCCTCCAGATTTACTCCTCAGTAATGTTCTTGGTGGAGAGGAAGGATATACCCCACTTCCTAAATAAAGCTCCACCCCGAACCAGGCTGCAGAGAGGAAAAAGGCGAACAAAAAATAAAGAGCTAAGCAGCTGTTAGCTGTTGAGCCACAGGGTAGGACCTGAACATGCTTGTCTAATAATAAATCAGTCGTTCGTATGAAATGAATGATATTTGGTTCATAAAAATGCAATTTGCAGATGGATTTTGTACCTTTTACCAAGTATTTTGATGTAGATTATTGGATAGTGATTAAAAATGTAGCTATATATGATCAGAAATTGGCAGGATCGAATTTGGAACCCATTGGCACCTGGTTGCAGTTCTCGTGTATAAGTTCTAATTACTTTGTGAGCAGTGATGATAAATCACCAGGGTCTTAATCAAAGCACCACAACAGAGAGAGAGTCATCAATCACTTAGAACGGCACAACACAACATTGGGTCGGTAGCTTCTCCTCGTCTCCCGGTCGCCAAGCGTTCGGCCAGTGCCAAACACGAGCCGCATCGCCGTGGCTCATTATGATTAGTTTGATCAGTACCACTTTAAAGTCTTGACAGAAAGCCATCAAAAGGAAAATGGATTAGCGAGACACACGAGGCTGCAAAAGCTGGCGAACTCCTGATTCTGCAAGTCAATGATGTAAAAGACTTTCCATTTTTCTGTTTTCTTGCAAAAGAGGAAAAGTAAAGGAGCAAAAGCAGCTCTTCTTCTCTGAGGTCCCACTTCCACTGACAAGGTGCCTTTTCTTTTGATGGCATGCCTCGATCCAGTAATGGTCACTTCAAGTCAGGACTCTTCAATCTCAACATGCGGGTTAACAAGAATTGGCGGTGATGGATGGCGGAGAGGTGGGTCACCTCAAAGGCACAGTGGTGACATTCAGAATGTCTCGGTTTAAGATCGGGAGAATGACAGATGGTATTTAAACTGAATCTATATATAAAAAAGAAAGAAGACATGTCAACACAGGAGAAATATTGTCCTGCTTTAGACACAGGGCATCTTCAACAACTGCTAAAAGGCTCAAAGTATGTTTTAAGAAAACAAATTCATACATTTTGTAAAATCTGACCCTTCCATCTATCCATTATCATATGCATTCACTCAGTTCAGAGTGACCTGTTAACCTCACACTTATGTATTTGGACTGGAGGAGGAAAGCGTAGTACCTGGAGAAAACCCACGAATGCACAGGGAACGACATGCAGATTTGATGCAGAAAGATCCCAGGCTGCACCTACTTCATTATTATTCCTTATTATAGTCTGATTGTTTTGATCCAATTTCATCACGAGAGAGAAGCTGAGGGTGAGTTAGCAGAAGACCGAGGCCCAGTCAGAGAGCCGATATGACGGGCAGTCATCTACGAAGGATGTGGACAGAGCAGTTACTTTTGGTGATCAAGTTTCAGACGCCGTCACTTGGAACATCTCATTAATAATCAACAGGGTGAGGGCGGGGGGGGGAGAATCAAATCACAGAATCCATGAAAAAAAAGAAGAAACGCTTTTTTGGTGTTTTCCAGCATAAATTACTCTGTCAGCGCATACATTAGCACATTCCCAGTGACCTCTAGTGAAAGGTACCGACTCCACATTTCCGTTAATAATACAGGAGGTGTGGTACGATGGATTAATTATGTCCCTGTGCCCACAAACACCTCCTTTAAACGTGCCGAGCCGTGTCCGGGCTTCTTTATTAATCATTCCGTAATGAGAGATTAAACGCACAGGTTCATTAACAAACTGTGGACACATTAAATCAGATAGCTACTTGAGGGAAACGTCCTTGCAGTTAAGTCTGTAAACATTGGAACGGGCTCCCGGTACGAGCAGCGGGTCAGAGAGAAGGTTGGAATGACAATAATAATAATAATAGTCTAATAACAGGTGGGTGATCGCTCCAAAAGAGCATAAGATAATGAGAACTGGTTAAGTAATTCTTGACACTAGTCTATAAAATGCTAGTAATAAAGCATAATCCACGTGTTAACCCTTTTTGTTGTGAAAAAGGGCCCCAACATTAGACTGCAAATTGTTGTTTTTTTTTGCTATTCTTCTAACGACCAATATTAATTGTGCCTACCATGTGCAAATGAGTGAGAACTCCTAAGAGGCTTTGGTAATTAATTTAACATTTTGTATTTGCTTTTCAGATGCCCTTGGCTAATTGTTTTCAGCTAATTGCTGACTCCAGAATGCTTTGATGTTTTGGATTTCCTTCAAATGTTCTTTTATCAGAATTGTGTTTTGTCGCCATGGAGCTACCTGTAAAAGTTGTGATGCTTATCAACAAGCGCTCAGAGTCTGGGAGGACACATCACCAGACATGTGACTCCAGAAACAGCTGCCATATTAGATCAAAAAATGTATAATGAAAAGTGCTGCATGTGTTTACAGAACCACACTAAATTGGTTAATGGTGTTCTGTAAAATCCTTAGTGCACAATGAACCATTTACATTTCTCAAGATCACATAACATCAGATGTTCAGAGCGCATTAGGTGTGTCAGGATCTGATGTTCAACTGATTCCGGAGATGTTTAAGGTCATTATTAATTTTGTACGAAAATGATTAAATATTGTAATCAAATATTTGGTTTGTCACTATTTTACAGTCCAAAATCTAAAAAATTTAAATGAATGATAACCAAATTAATAAAGAGTGCAAAGAAATCAAGAAAAAAAAAGTCAGAACTTTGTTCTCCCCTACTTTAAATAATCCTTCACCTTTAAAAAAATGAAAAATAAAACAACAAAAAACATTTTTGGCTATTTCTTTCTGCTAGTGTCAATTGTTTAGGAGATTTTGACGTGGACATCTACCTACCATGAGATAAAAGCTTTTAATTTCAGGTAAAAGTGAGATTAATTGAGTTCTGCCAGGAGTGCTGTTTAGTTTTTTTCTTTTTAACCACATTTCTTTCTTCTTTTATCCGCAGCTGCTGCCATACAGTGAACATTGCCACCTGTCGGACAATATTTGCAGTTGCGTTTTTGGATTGGACTTGTGATGCTTTCAAGATATTGGGAATTTTTTACATCAACTCAATCAATACAGATACAGCCACCTTGTCTTTTATATGTCGACATACTATAATTGCCTAACACCATATCTTAGCTTACAAGCAATTTAAAAAGCATTTAAAACATACGTTTATTGTAATATGTATTTAATATTCCCTATTTGGATGGGTATTTACTACTGCCGGCTTTTACACCTGAACTTACCAAAATATGGCGGAGATGGACGAGCCGTAAGTAGCCGCCGAGGAAACAAGACCGAAACCCCGAGAAAGATGCTATCTGAACACATTAACCTATGGAAGAACAGTGTGAATCAACCTTCTTTTATTCTCTCTTTTTAGGGAGAAGAAAAGAAGGAGAGTAGTGGAGCTGACTGAGAAGTTAGTGAAGGTTTGAGGTTTCCAAGGCTCCGGGTTTAGACAGGAAGAAGGCGAACCGTAGCTAGATGAGGAAGCTAACCTGGGCTGTAAACAAAATACACAAGTAGCCTCTTCAGGGACTTTAACCGTGGCTAGTCGGTCGTAAATAACTAGCTTGTCTGAGCAGTGAATTTTTTCACTTTTTTTTTTTTACTTATTTGGAGAAATAATATGTTCACTGTTGACATAATAGCTATTTATGGAAGACTAATCACCGATTTTATCTACCCAGGAGCTGTTGAGGGAGGAAACATGAGTCGAAGTGTCAGAAACGCCTGTCTCAAAAAGTAATAAAATAATAAGAGCTAAGACAGGACAAACACAGAAAAAAAGGGAATATGCAGTGCCTTGCATAGTTTGTCAACCTTTTCACATTTGTCATGTTACAACCACTCATTTCAAAGTGTTTTTGTTGGAATGTGACAGGCTAACACAAAGTCGTGCATTAATTAAGAAGTGGAATGAATAGTGTTCATTCCACCTGTCAGTTCAGAGTCTTACTTTTTATTTTTTGGATTATGAGCTGACCAGTGCTCTGTGAGATGTCAAACATTTTTTTTTAAAGCTTTATAACTTAATTATGCTTTAGAGTTTTCACTGTGTCATCCCCTAAAGTCTGTTGTGTCTCGTAACATCTAAGGGGCTACACACCTCCCCCTTTAAATTTTATTCATTCATAATTTAGAAGACTTTGCATGCCTTTAATCATCAGATGTATGCACTACTTCAGGTCGGTCCATCTCATCAAATACTTAGAAGTATGTGGTTGCTATCTGACAAAATGTGAAAAGTTTGGAGTATGAAAACTTTTTCAAGGCACTACATATACACAGCAGGCCTAATAAGTCTTCCTAGGTAGAGCGCCCACTTCTTCAGTCTTAAGACTTTGTTGTTTTTGTGTGATTTCTTTTGCAACATTACATTGGAAGTCTTTCGGATGCTTGGCGCAAGGTGATTTCTAAATGTGCCTATCCTCTCCAGGATGATTGTTGACGGAGTCTGTGGAGGCGGCTGCGAGTGGGAAGGTCGATGGAATCACGTCAAAAAGTTCCTGGAGCGACCAGGGCCGTTCACGCATCCCGACTTTGAGCCCAGCGCAGAGGTAGCGAGCTCAACGTTTGTGTTTCTCCCGACCTTTCTCCAGCGGTTTAATCTGTGTGTATTCTTTTACCGCAGTGCTTGCACTTTTTGACGGACACCTGTAAGATCCTGGTCATCGGTGCTGGAGGGCTGGGATGTGAGCTGCTGAAAGACCTGGTAAAAAAAACTCACGGCTTTTTGAAAATGCACTCGGCATTACTTTCGGTTTTGATAAAATCTATTCTAACCAGCTCTTGTCATTCAGGCTTTATCGGGTTTCCGAAACATCGATGTGGTTGACATGGATACGATAGACGTCTCCAACTTGAATCGTCAGTTCCTTTTCAGGTCGGTGTAATTATCGCATTGTTGACATTTTAGTGCTTTTGGGGAAAAAAATGCTGAAATGTTACTTTAATCTGTGGACATTTTTTCACCAGATCAAAAGATGTAGGCCGGCCCAAGGCGGATGTTGCAGCAGATTTTATCAACAGCCGAATACCAGGGTGCCGCGTAGTACCGTATCCTTGAACAGGACGCAAGATTTTAGATTGCTAACCCACAATATCTTTGGACGTTTTCTTTGTAAGAAGGAGGAAACAAGTCTAATTTTAGAAAGCGCAATTTAAGCGACCACAGCAATAATTCTACGGAAGTGGAAGCAAATTAGCGTTTTAAAACCGGTCTTCTCCTTAATGGTTTCTTCAGACATTTTAAGAAAATTCAAGACTTGGACGAAACGTTCTACAGACGTAAGTATCTTTCATGTACTCTCCCGTCATCTCTTCAGATCCACTCAAGTAATGATTTTCCTGAAGAGGAACTCGGTCGACACGGGTTATAATGAAGTGAGCTACCATAATAATAATACTCTCACAATGAGCTATGTAACAACCGCTTGAGAAACATTCAAGGTTCAGTACAGAAAAAAATTACAAAATGCATTACAGCACCAAAAAGAAACAGGTTTGTGGAAAATCATAAAGTAATTACAATAATGCCATATTTCATTGTCTAGTTATGTAGAGAATTCCGACAAAAAAAACAACAAATATCCTATTCAGAAACTTCTGCTATACAATTATTAATTAGTAAATCAAAAAAAAAATAGTCAATGAGAAGTGAAAACAGAAAGACCTGAACTTTTAACATGATGGTTGTATTTTTTATTTTTGCCACATTCACTAAAGAAATTCTCCTTTTTTGGTAATGAAATGTTTATTTTGTTATTTAAAAAAAGAAATTGAATCCTTTGTTTTTGTATCTTTTAATATATTTCTAATATCGTATTTAAAAAGGCTCAATTGTTTAAATCTGCAGAATGTGCCTTTTTTTTAAAAAATCCGACTAATCGATAGACTAATCAGTTGCTAAAATAATCGTTAGTTGCAGCCTTCAGCGGGATAATGAGAACCAGTCAATAGGAATTTGCGTTTGACTCCTGCAGGAGTCAGTCAGCAGCTGAAGGTCAATGAGAAGTGGTAAAACATTTTTCCATTTAGGTTGATCAAAACATATTTGCAGCTTGTAACTTTTATGTTTGCCTCACGGTTCTTATCAGTTTCACCCTAAATTAAGTTGTTCCTAATTTATTGTTCATGCAGAATTTCACATTATCGTCTGTGGGCTTGACTCCATCATTGCCAGGAGGTGGATGAATGGTATGCTGGTAAGTATGTTTCTTTATGTGCATTTACATGTGAAAACTGATTTTTAGTTGACAAGAGAATGCTTAAGCATTTCTGTTTGTTGTTTTTTTTTAATGTGCAGCTATCTTTGCTCGCGTATGAGGATGGCGAAGTGGATCAGACCTCAGTTATCCCACTTGTCGATGGCGGGACCGAAGGCTTCAAAGGCAACGCCAGGGTCATTCTCCCAGGCTTGACGGCCTGTGTTGACTGCACGCTTGAACTTTATCCTCCCCAGGTAACTAAGCGCACCTCTTTTTAAGAGTTACATTGACTGTACCGACTCGGTGCGGCGCACCGAATCAAATAAACTCATGTCCATTTGTTCTCGTAGATCAACTTCCCCATGTGCACAATAGCGACGATGCCTCGTTTGCCGGAACATTGCGTTGAATATGTACGGATACTGCAGTGGCCGAAGGAGATGCCGTTTGGAGGTAGTTGACGGAGTCGGATTACTTTTACTTTGAGCTTTTTAAAAAAAAAAATATATATATTGTCTTTGTAACGTTTAGCTCGGCTCCCCGACTCTTCTGTTTTAGACGGTGTAGCCTTAGACGGAGATGACCCAGAGCACATCCAGTGGGTGTTCCAGAGATCTCTGGAGAGGTCTGCAGAGTTCAAAATAACAGGAGTCACTTACAGACTTACACAGGGTGAGCATAAAACCGCACGTCTGCTGCCAGCCGACCGCTGCTCCTCTGGGAAATAAGTCGAGATGTATAAAACTGAAATGTTGCTAATCCGCTTTGTAAACTTTTGTTGCGGTCTCGGCCTGGTATATTTAGAGAGTTAAAAAAGAAATGTAACTGAGACATGTTTTGATGATGTTTTATATTTTTGCAGGCTGGTATTTTATTGTCCTGAACCTTTTTATTTCTTTTGATTAAGTCATGACGGGGTAAGCAAAGAAGATTTTCACTTTGAATTTTGCAGGTGTTGTCAAACGGATCATTCCGGCTGTAGCTTCTACGAATGCTGTCATTGCTGGTAAGTGGTTTAGATTATAGAAGCATTCATCAGAATTTTATGGCTGACTTCAGATGTGTGTTTTGTGAAGAACTTTGAGATCTCCAAAGGTCTTCCAACATCCGGAAGTCGCACATGTTCCATGACTGTTTCACCCTGGAAAGGATGAAACAGAGTAACTTTGCTGTACTTCCTGTTATCTGATATGAGTCTCTCTCTCTCAAAACTAGACATTTATTGTTGCAATTTAGGAAACAGTTTCCTTCAAAATACTCTTACCCCTCTGTTGTTTCTCTGTCTTCAGTTTGGAAAATGGCTAACTTTGAGTCAGCTTTGCTTGGCCACAACATCCACACTGAAAAGTGTTCTTGTCAGAGTACCCGTTTGTAGGATGCTCTCACTGATTAAAAAAAATATATCATTTTAAATCTGCTGGTCGCCAGTGGTGTGGACAGTCCAGTTGAAAATGGACAATTTTCTATCACCACCTGATTAGTCGAAGCGTCTCTAGTTAAGATTTGACTGTTTCCACCTAAGACTTATCGAGTTATTCTACAACTTGTTTTATAAAAATAGCTAAACACATGTCCCTGTATTACTTTGTTGTTCTCTTTTTGTGATGCAGCTGCTTGCGCAACTGAGGTTTTCAAGTTGGCAACAAGGTAAGGCGTAAATCTTTTGTTGCAGACACGCTTCCAAATGTGTTCATCGACCCTCACCGTTTCTCATGTGTTCCATTTTCGCAGCGCCTACATACCTCTTAGCAATTACATGGTATTCAATGATGTGGACGGGTTATACACTTACACTTTTGAGGCGGAACGGAAGGTTCGTCCCCTCTTGTTTCACGTCTACCTTTAGATTTCAGATGTTTCGGTTGGTCGAGGTCAATGTGTGATTCTTCCTGGTGTAGGAAAACTGCTCGGCTTGCAGCCAGATACCTCAGGATCTGCACTTCACTCCTTCTTCCACTCTTCAGGAGGTTCTGAACTACCTTACAGAGAGCGCCTCCCTGTAGGTTTTCTTCTTATTAATTGTTTTGCTAATTTTTTTTTTCACATCTAATTCATACGTTGCGTTTTTAACAACACTGCATTTGTTTAAGGCAAATGAAATCACCTGCTGTAACGGCAACAGTCGACGGAAAGAGCAAAACTTTATATCTACAGGTAATTCACTCAACGTTTTTCGTTCTTTTTGTTTTTTGTTCAGAAGTTAAAGAAGTACCAGCTTAATGCAAGGTATTTTCTCTCACAGTCGGTTGCTTCAATCGAACAAAGGACACGGCCAAATCTTTCCAAAAGCTTGAGAGGTGAGGTGCCTTATTGCACGTGACGGCATAGACTCATACTTTGTCAAAGGAAAACATTTTGAATGTTTTACTTCTTTCGTTACCAACGTGTTTTTTTTCTTCAGAGCTGGGCCTGACGGACGGTCAAGAACTGGCCGTGGCCGATGTCACCACTCCCCAAACCATGTTGTTCCGACTCTGCTTTACCTTATAAAACGTCTTCAAGCACTTTGACTACCAGAGCTATTTACTGCATCTTCAATCAAGTTCTACTCAGTTGTGACCAGTCCCACTGGTAAAGTGTACGTGTCGACAGACGTGAACGTTGTGCACTGAAAAGCTAAATTGTAGTTCACATCTTGTCATGTTTTAGTGATGATTTACAAATTTTAAGGGTTTTTTTTGTGCTCATATTTTATGCTCAGTACCTTGTAGTTTGTATAAACTGTATCTTCATAAGAATATTTTGTGCTTGTTCTAATTTTACTTATTTATTAAAACAGTTTTTTATTCGGCGCTGCCACTGAAGCTTGTGTGGAGGGTGTTTGAACTGGAATTAAAATGTTTTTTCTTATTGCTCGTGTTGCTTCATGTACATACACACATATACACATTAACATTTATTTTCTCAGTGAACAGTATAAAAACTATAAGGCATGAAAAGGATCTGTTGGAGTACTTTAAAAGTCATTTGTTATATCTAAACATATTTTGGGGAAGCTTTTATGTCTTTGACTTTTTCACTTTTTTTAAGTCAAAAATTCTCGGTATTTTACATGTTGGACCAACACAAAGCAGTGCATAATAATGAAGTAGAAATAAACTACTTTATTAAATTTTTTTCTTTCTTGCTTTTTTTTTTTTTTTACAAAAATTTGAAAACTGGCACAATTTTATTTAGGGTTACCTGAGGGAGCCGAACAGAAATGCACCATGCTTTTCAAATTGCTTGTAAAAGAAAAATACGCATCCTTTTTCTTATAATAAACAAACATGTGCCACCTTGCGTTGTCTATTGACTAAATGTCTTTAAAATACATTGCAGTTTGTGGGTTTAATGTCGAAGTGCCGCAAAGCAGTGACATTTTTTATGTCGAATTGCCAGCAATGTGCCTTTGTTTTTGTTTTGTTTTTTGCCTAGTGTCAAGGTAAGTGGCTTTCATGTTGCCTTCGCGTACCTCGGATAGTACAAAATTGCTTTATATAAATAACTTATCGTAATTTTTTCATGCTGTAAAATAAGAAGGATTCATATTTACAACAGTTGACACGCAACATTTGAAAGAGTGGAAAACACCTTAAATTTCCCCTGCCTTTATTCTTTCTCATAATTACGAGTTGGACATTTGGAGCGGTACGCGAATGCAACATGAGAACCAAACCGGATCGTGACGTCATTGTGCTACGTGGAAAGGAAGTAGCGAACAAGCTAGCGTTAGCCGAGCTACAAGTCAAGTGCGACCAAAACAAACGATGACGAACGTGAAAAAGAGCCGAAAAAGGCGTAAATTAACCACCGGAGTTGATTTTGCTTGACAGCTGGTGTTGACGTCTGGATTATTTATCAGCTAAAGGTCTTTGCTGCGGACTCACTTGTAGGGAACCCCGCATTTTGGGTGCGAATTTAGCAGTTTTTCTAGCTGAAACTACCTGACCATAATGGTAGTAATGTACAGCAGCAGTGTTATGTTTTTTCCATAAAAAAACATAACATTCCATCAAGTTCCTCGATGTTATCTGCCTGCGAAGCTTTACGGAACAGAGGTAAACTTGACTTTTGTCAAGAGGTTAACGGTAAATAAAGAAAATGCTTGTCAGTACTTGGTGACGTCAAAAAACCCTTTTGAAGTCATTAAACCGAGTTAATTAACAAGCTAGCTGCGTTATCAGAATGAGTTGGTTCAACGCGTCTCACCTGTCCAGCTTCGCTAAACAAGCCTTAACGACAGCGCAGAAGTCGATTGATCGAGTACTGGACATCAAAGAAGAGGACCAATGGGGTGACACGATTGTAATGCCTTATGATGGTAAGCAATATCGGAAACCGTGTGTTTATCATGCAAGTCCATAAAATCTCAAAGGATCAATCGATGTGTTATCTGTTCTAGACAAAACATCCCCTGGGAAGGTTTTAGGGAGTGGAGGATGGGGTATGACTCAGTGGGAAGCCCCCGTTGAAGAAAAGGCCACCACTCCTCCTCTCAACTCCGAGGCCATTACTACGCCTGTCACTCGCACGGTTGTGGATGAATCCGAAAACTTTTTCAGTGCCTTTCTGTCACCGGGAGATGTTCCAGTGACCAAAGCGAAAGTTGTGTCTGTACCCCCTGCAAAGTCTCAAAGACGAACTCAAGAGACGGAGAAGAAAAGCCAAGGAGCTTTGCAGCACATCCAAAATGAGGACGGCATTGCAGAACCAACAGAACCTCCAGAGCAAAGCGTTGAGAGTCAGACAGTGGCCGACGGCCAGTCGGACGAGGCCAAGTCCTCACCCGCAGCGCCTTACGCCGATGCCATCCTCCTCCAGCCAGTTTCTCCGGTCACCTCCCCTGGTGACCACCCTTTCAGTCCTGACTGTGTGAAAACGGATGATGAGTCGGTTCCAGCAGAATCCAAAGCGGAGCCGGAACCAGAAGACCCACCCGAACAACAGGTAGAGACGGATTCCCCGAACTCCTGTGAGCCTCCTCCTTCTGAAGCCAAAAGCTCTACCCCGGCGGATCCCGCAACCCCCACGTCCACCAAGGAAGCTCTCCAGGGTCAAAAAGACTCCAAAGCAGAGGACCGTCAGAACGACACGCCCTCTCCTCCGGTCAGCGCTTTCTCCTCAGGTACTTCCACCACAAGTGACATTGAAGTGCTCGACCACGAGAGCGTGCAGAGCGAAAGTTCGGCCAGCTCCAGGCAAGAGACCGGCGAAAGCAAAACCGGGCTTCACCTGATGCAGGGCTCCTTCCAGCTCCTCACTGCCTCCACCTGCGGGGATTTCGCTCGACTGGAAGACTACCACAAACTCACGGAGAGCTGCGGCTCCTCCTCGGACGCGTTCGAGCGCATCGATTCGTTCAGCGTGCAGTCGCTGGACAGCAGGAGTGTCAGCGAGGTGAACTCGGACGACGAGGTCCCCGGCAGCCGGACTCTGGCCTCCGTCACGGCGGGACCCGCTCCCCCGACGGAGACTTGTCCGAAGCAGGAGGACGGAGTGGAGGAGCACGCCGGTGAGGAGAACGACGGCAAGGAGGAGGGATACGCTGAGACGGGGAAGGAGCAGTCGCTGGACGAGATGGAAGAGAGCGGACGGAGCGCAACTCCTGTAAACAGTGAGCAGCCAGACGAGTTGTGCGCTGGTGTTGACGATGAGGCGATGTTTGGCTCTGCCTGCAACGCAGAAGAAAAGAACATTCCACCAATCACAGAAGAGATGAAAAGTGTCTCACCTGCCCAGATACTGGAGCTGCAAAAGGTACCAGGGTACTAAAGATATGTACAAAGCACGAATATTCAAATGGCATTGAATTGCCATTCCACAATCAATCATTATTGAGCTTGTTCTAATTTATTATTTGATTTATTAACTTATTATGAAAGATTTAACTGTTAAACATCAAGACATGCAAGGCATGAATTCAACTTGTAGAGGTCTCAAATACATGACTCTCTACGTACAAGACAATAACTGCCAGAGAGGATATCGAACATGTCAATATATGAATAAAAATCATCTTTGCACTTTGCAAGGATGATGTTTCCGATTTTTGCCAATTGCATTCGGTAAAACGGCTGTACTGTGGTGTAAGTCCTGCTAAATTCAGGTGTTTACGATGACTTTGTCATTGATTGGAGCTATATTTTTCTTTTAATCTGGCATGTGGATCTTCTGTCCTCCAAATCTACAGGCTGCATGATTTTTAGGAAAACATACGACATTCAATAATGTTGGACAAAACAATGGTCACGTTCTCTTAGCTTGGGTTCATATATTCCAGTTGACGCCTAATTTATCAATCTTAATTGTACTTCCAATCAGAAGAAACCAGTTGGGGTAATTAAAATATAACTCTGAACCTAAATCTGGAAGGGATGCGAATAATTCGGGGCTCAATTGCAACATTCGATTCACAGACTGCGCTTTTCTTTATTGAGAGTTTCAATGTTTTGGGAGCAAAACCATTTCATGGTAAATTACCTGCACTTGTGTCTAGTCCAGAGGAGTCCGCGCGCCGATGTTTCACAACATATTTATCACGGATACGTTTTAGGTTATCGATGATCTGTCAAGCCGCCTTGAGAAGCGAGAGTCTCAGTTGCTGGCTGTTAGCAAAGACAAGGCCAGGCTGGAGGAGGAGTGCGACAACTTAAAAGAGTGAGTTTGTCTCCCCGATGTACGCGCCAAGACGCACATATTCCTTTTTAAGTTCGACGTTCCTGTAAAATTACACATTTACATTGATGTTGAAGTAAGCTTACACGCCGTCCGTTCATCTGTCAGTGAAGTGATAAGCCTGAAGGAAGAGAGCTCCACTGTGCAGTCCCTGAAGGACGAGTTCACTCAGCGCATAGCAGACGCAGAAAGGAAGGCTCAGCTGGCCTGCAAGGAGAGAGACATCGCCAAAAAGGTGATCACAATATAAGGGCTTGTTGACACGGATGCCAAAGTTACTCTGGCAAAGATTGTAATTATTTATTATTTTTTTTGCTGCTTGTGTGTTTTACAGGAGATCAAAGGCTTGCGAGAAGAGCTTAGCACAAGACTGAACTCGAGTGACACGATGGAGCTCATCAGAGACAAGGAGGAGCAGATCAGGGGTCTGCTGGAAGAGGGTGAGAGTCATTGTTCCAGCACGCCGGCTCACCTTCTCGAGCTTTTAACCAAGAAGCAACCGGCAAAGGAAACATGCGTGCTTCCTTCACGATCGAAGCAATTTAAATAAAGTGCTCGATCGTCGTGTCGCGTCGGAAAGTGAAAGCGAACTATCAGGTCTGAAAGGATTTCTTTTTTTCAATGTTTTCCCTCCCTCGCTGTCAGGTGAAAAACTGTCGAAACAGCAGCTGCAACATAGCAACATCATCAAGAAACTGCGTGTGAAGGAAAAAGAGTGTGACGGCCGGATTACCAAGCAGCAAAAGAAAATCAAGGAGCAAGAGGAGGAGCTCAGGCACCTGCAGCAGGTGAGCGTCAAGTACATTTCAAAACCATTAGCTAATTTGTGATTGTGCTGAGCACGCTCCTATTTTTAAAGATGAGCATAACCATTCTTGCGATGGTACTTTGTTTTCCATGCGGATTAGAAGCGGCTAATGTTCCGGGCTAAATGGTGAGCTTCAGCTGCCTGAAATCCTTGGAAATGCTTACGTTTAATTAGGCGTTTTCAAGATTTGGAAAGTAATTCATTTCTGGGCAAAGTCTCTGAGAGTGCTTGATATTCAAATTGCACAGTTTATTAATAAAGTGCAATCTAGCACTTGATGAAAAGCCTAAATTTGGAAACCATCATTTACAATTGAAACCAGATATTTTCATACTCCTAATATAAAGACAATTTTTTTTCCCTCACTGTCTGAAGTTAAATTAGTCCAAACCTTTCTTGTTTTAGCTTTGTTAGAATTACCAAAAATTATTTCTATTTGCTAAAAGCCAGAAAACAGATTGTGGACAATTTAAAAAATATATTTTTTGTGACTTTCTTTGTGCATTGTATTTTTTGCAGTTAATTTGAGGACGAAGATCATTTACCTTGACATCCAAACAAACAATCACTTTGTTTTCATTGTTTCAATGTAATGAGTAGTTATTATTTCTAACGGCTCAATTAGAAATAACAATCGATCATCTTACGTTTTGTACATTAAACAATTTGAAACTGGTGTTTTGTTCTCGGACCAATCAAGTGAGAGACGTATCAAAACAGGAAAGTTAGCTATACTTCATCCCTGCTACAGAACCTAAAATATTAACAGCTGTAAATCATGTAATAATGAATAGAAGCTTTCCGGTTTTCATTTCATTTGTAACGTTTCTGTCCCTTAAGCCTGGTGGTGAAACTGACCTCACATGCTCGAAAAGTGCTTAAATAGTACTTAAATTGGGGGGGACACAGTGTAAGAATCCTGAAACCTGTTTGCAGAATCACAAGTTTTCCTTTTAGTTTGTTATTTAGTACTTTGTTCGATTCCGATTCTCTGGTTGCAGGTTCTGGATGGGAAGGAAGAGGTGGAGAAGCAGCACAGAGAGAACATCAAGAAGCTGAACGATGTGGTGGAGCAGCAGGAGAAGGAGCTGAACAGGCTGCAGACGGATGACGAGGAGCTGCAGGAGAAAAACAGGAGCCTCCAAGCTGCCCTAGACAGTTCATATAAGTAAATATTTGACGATTCATTATTGACACTAAATATTTAAGATGATTTCATTGTGTCCAAGCTGATGCGGAGTTTGACCATCTTTCAGTTTGATACAACCTAGAAAATGTGGTTTTTTTTGGTTCAATTATTAGTCCTAAATAGTAAAGATCAGTTCGTTACTCAGATGACGGCAGCCATAAGCTCCAAGCATTAAAATTAAAATTTGTTTGTGTGTTCTTTAATCTTTTTTTTTTTTTTTTTAATTCTTAAAAAAATAATTACAGATAAGATCTTAAAAATCACAGGAGATCTCTGTGGATCCTCCTTCTAGTAATCGCAGTTTTATTTGACTAATTTAATTCATCGGCATGCATGGTTGCTATGAAAGTAAAAAAAGAAGGCATGACAAAGAGAAACTTGAAAACTACTTCTTAGAAAAATGATCAATTATCTAGGATTACGGAAAAAAATTATTTTCCAGTGGTAAAGGTTTATTGAAGCCTTTAAGGCTTTTCTTGGGTCAACAGTTAATGTGGATCAATAATACAAACTCTTTTGCTCCTTTTCTCTTGTTAGCAGTACTAAAGAGCAGCCCTACCTGGCATGGTTCATTACATTAGACAGGAATTAGTAATTGTGATTTTATCAATAGCAACCTGCATTCTTTTACATGCCCTGCTCACGGAATACGAAGTCAATATTAGTAATTTAGAAACAATTCTTGACATAAAAAACAGAACAGAGGTTTTAACCCACATTCTGTAGGTAGTCTACAAGTTAGTCGAAGTTAGCTTAGCCTTTTATGTATTTTATATTTATTCATTGTCCATAGTTTGTCTGAACAGTTTGACCCTTTTTTTGTTTTTCCATTATTGAGCAACGAGAGCACGGTGAAAGGAATTTGTGAATTAGACAGAAAGAAAGCCAATGTTTACTTTCAAGTGCTGCGATTTGTTGATGTGCTTCGTGCTCCTCTCCGTTTCCAGGGAGCTGGCAGAGCTTCACAAGGCTCACGCTAGCAGAGCGAGCGAGGCCGAAGAGGCGGCTCTGAGCAGGGAAATCCAGGCCAAGGAGCAGCTCAGCTTAGCTCTTGAGAAGGCTCAGGAGGAGGCCAGGGTCCAGCAGGAGGCCCTTGCCAACCAGGTACAACAACCCACAACGGCAAATCCGGTTGTGCAGTCACTGTTGGGATGTTTTTGGCACATGCTGGTTTTTGGCACATGCTGGTGTTTGTCACGATTAAACATAAAAACACGGCTTTTAAGAACATTTAACAGACGACTTTAAAGCAGCAAAGGGGATTAAGTGGTTCAACATTTTCCTAGTGAACTTTGCCACCTACAGTGCCTTAAGCTAGAGATTTCTTTAGCCTAAATACACAGTCGCTATTTAATTACACAGCTACCGCATCATGTAGCAGAAACAGAAAAGCCGATCAGAGAACATGGAAATGTTTGTTGTTCTGTCCTATAAAATCCCAATAACTTTGTAGTTGGGATTGAGAAAAGTCAAGTGGTGTGAATGCTAGTGGAAGGAAATATATGTAGCAATTTCTTTCGTCATTTTGCCACTTTGATTCCATTACACCAGGCGTGTAGAAAGTGGGGCTCTTAGACTTTCTTGTGTCCCTCAACTCGCATTTTAAGAGTGACACAAATTTGTTTATGAAACTTTTAATTTTAAATCGTGGCAAAATTTTTACAACGGAAATGGTGAGTGCAACACAAAATATTTGTCCTTTACAATGGGTGGAGCCACATCTATCCAGAGACTTTTTGCTGAAAAGCCAGCTCGGCTTTCATTTAATGCATTAAACTAAAAATACAGCAAACGTTTTGATGGAAAGTGAACCACGCCGTGTTTTTATTACTGGGATTAGATTTTGTTGAACCGAGCCTAAAAGAGTTTGGAAACTGGATACCTTTCATTTCATACAACAAATGTGCAAAAATAATTGTAAAGTTTTGGATCTGCAGTGAATAAAAGCTACGTTAGTTGCTTTTATATACATATATATATATATATATATATATATATATATTTATTTATTTTTTTCTTAACCCGCAAGTACTTTTAACACGATAAAAAAGTTTGGACATGCCTGCTTTACTCCAGCTATGTTGACTCAGACATGCAGTTTTTGTTGAAATGCACTTAATTGCGTTTGTCACATCCATTTTCACCGACCAGCAGCTTAAAGGCAATAATGGTTTCTCTGTGTTTTTGCGTCGCTGCTTTTGTAAACAGTCGAAATAGGAAAATGAACAGTCACCCATGCAAATAGCGGAGAACCTGTTCCAGAACAGCGTGACCGGACTCCCGGGTCTCCTGTTTTGCAGGTGGCTGACCTGAGGATAGCTCTGCAGAGGACCGAGCAACAGCAGGCCAGGAAAGAAGATTATTTGAGGGAGGAGATCAGTGAGCTTCAGCAGGTAAGAAAATAAAATCAGAATATTTTTTTTTATTCTTATGGAACAAGGAATTCCATTGTGACTGGAACAGTTTTTAATCTGCTCCCCTCCGCGTGTTTCAGAGACTGCAGGAGGCAGAGACCAGGAACCAGGAGCTGAGCCAGAGCGTCACCTCAGCAACGCGGCCTCTGCTGCGACAAATCGAGAACCTGCAAGCCTCGCTGGGCGGACAAACCGCGTCCTGGGAGAAGCTGGAGAAGAACATCTCCGATAGGCTAGGTGAGCGTCAAGTCGCGGATTTGTAAAAGCGGTCGGCAGAACGCAGAGACGTCCGTGAACCTTGAGCCGTCTCTCTCTCTGGCCGTCTGAACAGTGGACGCCCAGACTCAGCTGGCTGTCGCCGTGGAGAAGGAGCGGTCGGCAGCAGAGGAACTGTTATCCATCAAGTCCCAGCTGGCTTCGTTGGAATCCCAGAATTCCTTGCTCCGGCAGGAAAAAGCCAGAGTCTTGGCTGAGGTGGAGGCGGAAAAAAGCAAGAGGGAGAAACTGGAGGATGAGAGCAGCAGGTAATGTCAGTTATCAGTAAATAGCAAGGTTTGAACACACTGATTTTCCAGCAAAATGTTGATATCATCTAAAGTTCTTAGATTACAATCAAGATTGTTTTTGATTTTGCTAAGTTTTTTCAAGATATTTGGATCTGGCACAAAATAGGCCACAAAAACCTGCTGTGGTGTTTGTGCTATAATTTTTGCTGTCTTCCATTTGTCAAAATTCATTGACAAATGGATAAAAAATATGATAAAAAATGATCATATATTTGAAAAATTAGAAAAACTATCCATTTCACTGCTTTACAATAAAGCATCTAGATAATGTTCTGTGTTTTAGTTTTAATTCTATAAATACCATTAAAACTAAATGGTATTTTTACACAAAGGTTAGTTCAACATAATCTCATCCCTACTTTTAATTTTAGCAGAAACTTTTAGTGATGTTCCAAGTATTAAAACAAAATCACTCATGGAAGTAACTTTTTGTTTTTAATTCAATTAAATGTATATGTCCAGCATTATTATTTTTTTTACATTGGAAATACATGTTTCTGTTCTTCTGTGGCCATTGTCAGGTCTACTACTCGGTTTAATGGCTGTTTAAGGACTTGGTTATAGCTAAATTATAAAAATATATCTAAATAAAACTACAGACTTGTTCCCTATCAACACATTAAAAGACAGATGTGCCAACAAACAAAGTGTTTTCAGACGTTTTATCCTTAACCACAGGAAAAGATGAAGACGTGCGGTTACGAAAGAAGAATGAATGAAAAAAACATAACAAAATCGTGAACATGCAAACTGCTAGAAGTTTGAAAAGTACACAGAGCTTCCTGGATTTCCTCTGATGTTTTTGAGGGTTTCAGGAAGCAGCAGGTCTTTTGTTATGCTTGCTGTGAGTCAGTCCTGCTGGGGGCCCCTCCCCCTCCGGCAGGAGGACCATGTGCTCGGCCTCGTGGCTTTTATCTTCCGTGTGGAGGTGGGGCTGTTCAACCGGGCCAGTGGCGCAATGGATAACGCGTCTGACTACGGATCAGAAGATTCTAGGTTCGACTCCTGGCTGGCTCGTTCCTTTTTGATTTTGTTTTGACTGCGTTTGGGCGTCCGTGAAATAAAATGAACAGAATGTTATGAAGCGGGCAATAAATCTTGCCGCGTGTCGTAGAGGGAAAGTTGTGAAGAAGGATGGTTGTGTGCCACTGTCTTGCGCTGATCTCAAAAGAGCATTTGAAATAGCTTATAATAATCTTAAATGTCTTTATCTAGGGAGCATGCAGAACTGACAAATCTGAAAGGAGAACACAGTCGGATGTTAGAAGAGGCCAAGAAAGAAAAGGTAAGGCAGGAAGTTCTCCTGCTTGCTCTCCGTTATAAAACAACTCCTCTGATGTGTCTTTTTGCTTCTTCAACCAGCTGCTGCTGACCAACCAACTTGAGATGGAAAAGATGAAGGTGGAGCAAGAGAAAAAGAAATGCTATCTCGCGCAAGAAGCTCTAAAAGAAAAGGTCCGTAAGAATTTTTCTCATTTGATGCAAAGCATTTTAGTTTTATTTCGGTTCATCCAAATGTACTTGTTACTTCCTCTTGACCAGGAGCGGAAAGCTGTCACACACTCTGTTGGAGAACCGCCAGCGGCTTCCACGCCGTCCTTGTCCCGCTCCAGCTCCGTCAACGGGATGGAGAACGCTGGACTGCACACCTCCGTTCTGTCGCAGGCGCGTCCCGCTTCTGATCAAATTTATTTCCAGAAACCGAGCCTCTTTAGCAGTATCTGAGAATGGATTGCAAGTGTTTTTATGCTTCGTTTTCATTGTCCTCAGGATGACAGTTTGGAGCACTCGATGGGAACAATCGCCATGTCGATGAGCGGGACCAACCTGTACGAGGCAGCCAGGTTGTCTGGAGGCTCCAGCATCATAGAGAACCTCCAGTCCCAGCTTAAACTGAGAGAAGGAGAGATAGCTCAGTTGCAGGTAATAAAGAAAAAAGAGAAAAAGACAAGATAAGCAATTTTTGACCAGGACTAAAAAAGGGGAAAAAAAAAAAAGTCTTCAGCATCGATGAAATGCTCTTGAATTGAATTTAGCTTCATTTTGTCGTAGCTTGAGATCGCCAATTTGGAGAGAAGTCGCTCGGTGATGGCAGAAGAGCTGGTCCGGCTCACAAATCAAAACGATGAGATGCAGGAGAAAGTGAAGGACATCCCAAAGTTGAAAATTCAACTCAAGGTGCGGACAGCAAATGATTAATTCAGCGTTGAGCATACATTCCTCACCGTGGCTTCAAACGATGCACTCTTAAGTACTACTTTATGTTTCTGTGTCTGTTGATTTCAGGATCTGGAGCAGAGACACAACACCATCCTGCAGATGTATGGAGAAAAGGCTGAGGAAGCAGAGGAACTGAGACTGGACCTTGAAGATGTCAAAAATATGTATAAAACTCAGATTGATGAATTACTAAAGAATCAGAAATAAAGTAGTTTCACTTGCTTTTTCCCCCTCATTGTTTGAGCGCAACTCGGCTCATGTTTGCCACAGACGCATTCGAGTAACGACAAAGAGGAAATCGTTTAACTTAATAACTGTGATTATTATCATTTTTTTTAAATCTTGTCCACCGTTTTCTTTCCGTTACGAGCTTTATCAAAGTGAGGATAGATGTGTGAAGTAATGTTGCTGAATAACTACGAAGGATGCTCACGGTTGCTGATTAACGCATCAATTTGAAATCTTTGGAACACAATAAAACCTTAGGCGTGTTGTAGAGTTTTTCACTGTATGGCGGGATAAAGGATTTGTTTGCACTGTACAAATTTTGTCATAATTTGTCCATACACATTCAGAAAGGCTTAAGAAGTTTATATTGTATAGAGAGAACTGTTGGTATACTAAATGTTATATAAATCATAAAATGCACGGTGTAGATCCGATGTTAGTCTCAGAGGTGCTGATGGTTTAAGTTTAATTTTAAGATGTATAATTATGTAAATGAATAAACATTTATTTGGGTGGTGGAAAGAATGTCCCTGTTCATTTTAATATTGACTTCCAGGTGAAATGTCAAAATTGTCCTCGTACTAAGAAAACATGATAATTGTTTAAAAGACATTTTAAATTATGTTGAAAATGTCTTATTAATTTCACTGTAGCCGTGCTAATGCTTCACTTGTTCTTTTGCTCCCTCACCCAACTTTAAAAAGGACTTTCAAACGTAAACGCGTGGCGCCATCTGGTGGCAACTGGGTCGCAGTGCACCCTGTTATAACGTGGAAGGTTTCCGGTGTTATGGCGACCACCGGCATCATCGCTGCGTCAGTCAGAGACAGCAAGCTGTGTATTTAGGTAAAGCGGTTCCTAACCAACCCGTTACTAGATTTATTTAGATAACCAGTGGTGGTAATTACTTCTGGTTGTAGCTGTGTCATAGAAATACACTTGATCTTTTCTGTCTTCTTGCGTTGCGTTCACGGCACGGCAAAAGTTCACATTAAAACGGTCTTCTGGCTTTGTTATGAGCCAAATAGCTAGATGTTAGCTATTTCGACGATTTTATTGGAGGATGTTAGACGTATCTGCTGCTTCTCGACGAAGAAATCACTTGAGTTATGCGTTTTTATCACCACATCTCTGTTGTGAATATTTACTTCCATTTACAATGTTTTAACTGGGTGCTCTACGTGGTTCGCAAAGTTTTCAGTTAATTTTATTCAATATTACCGGTCGAAGTGAAGCTAGCTGCAAGTAACATAAAAGTTGTGCGTTGAAAAAACACTAGAAAGAAGCAGGTGAGAACTGAGCAGAACATTTGCAGCAAATAAACCTGCAGCGCCCTGACGCAGAAGTTTCTTGCTCCGATTGCAGCGTCAAGTCCTTTGGGTTTATGTCTTTACCAGTTTTCTACAATTAAATAGTTAAAATTCACATTTATTTTGTTTTGCAAAATCAGCACCGCCATGTTAGTAAATAAGAAGCATGTTGTCTTGGTGTGTAAAGGTGGCACTATTCAAAAAAAAAAAAATACTGGAGTAAATGCACTCCATTATGTTTCACTTCGATTATGTCGATTATGTTTCGCTTTCCTTAGTGTTACTGAACCATGTAAGCTTTTTTCCACCCATTGTTTTAAAATATGCAGTATAAACAGTTTCTTACTTTCCCCTTCCTTCAGATATGAAACAGATTCATAGCTATTGTGGGGGAATACAATGAGCTTGCCGCTTTACCAAAAGGTTTGCACTATAATTTCTAAGTCATCTGTCATTGACTTTGGAAGGGGAAACACTTAATTGGCTCAAGGCTGTAAAAGCACCAGCAAAGTCTGGACTTTTGACCAACTAGATTGGATCATAAAAAAAAAGAAAAAGAAAAGACTTGTGTGTCACTGTAGCTCCTGACTTTCCCCTCTCTTCTGCGTATTGTTGCGCGCTTCAGCACCAGGAATCGCAGCTTCAAGTCTTTGTTATGGTTGCTCTCAGACAAGAGTCGGAAAAGGGTCAGCGTTATTTCCTGCAACAACAGGACCTGTCCTTGCGCGGAGATCAGATCCGCCCGGGGGCCTCGTTCCCACACGCTTGCCTGTGCCCACATGCGCCTGCTCTGCGATGTGTTTGTTACTCTCCCCAACCAAGATCACAAGGTGCAAGTCTGAGTGTGTCTTTCCTATTCTCACAGAGAATGCTGTGAAGACAGGCAGCTGTCTCATATGTCTGCCCGTCCTTCTGACTATGCTGCTCTTGGTAGCGCTGGGCATCGTTTTCCCCCCCGCTGCGGCCGACGTTGTGACGGCCGACGTCACCGACCGCGACCCGGCTTCACCCCTGCTGGACTACAGCAGGATCTCCTTGCCGCCGGAGCACATACCCTATTTTCTCAGCAACAACAAGAAGGTCGCCAAGTTATGCCGCCAGGACCCACTCTGCCCTTTCAAAGTAAGATATGGCCTTCTATTTTTTCAGGCTCTATACCACCTCAAGAACATTTTTCTTATTTGTGTTTTACAGCATTCTAAGTTTTGCCGGTGCTCACGTTTTTCTCAGCAACAGTTTTAAATGATGTAATTGACTAATCAGTCAGGTTCGCTTGAAATATCGTATTGATTTTTGCAGGTCTTACTGTTAAACTTCCTTAAGGAAATGGCAGTTTCCCTGAAGGGCAGGTTGTTGTTTTTTTTTCCACCACTAAGTTAAATTATCATTTGAAAGGTGCTTTTTGGTTTTACTCAAGTAATACTTATCTGAGATGAATGTTTTTGATCTGCCAAAACAGAGGGAATCAGTAAGTGAGCTGATGTTTATTCTCAACACTCCCAGTTGCTTAAAAATAATGTTTTCAGTGTTTTTGTGTCATTTACCAACATCATTCCTGCACCATGCTTTTTTTTTTTAGTTATCTACTTCTACAGATTTTATGTTCAATTAAGTTTTCCCACAATTTTATTTGCCGTCAAAATATATATCTTGGCGCTTTATAAATAAGGATCTATTTTGTATGATGGATGAATCTTTTTGTGTGTTGATACAATCTATATGCACTTTGTATATATTATTTATCATCGTGTTTAGTTTTATGTTTGCTGCTCTGGGTAACACATTTCCCATTCTGTTCTGTTTGCACTTTGGGCTATCAAGGAAACTGATAGCCCAGTTCTCTTGGGCTATCATATAGCTCCGCTAATTACCAACCTTTATTGTTTTCACCTCAGATTTTTCTTGTTACTACATGTCCTGTAGTTTAAAATGTATTAACAGGATGATCTGCTGTGTTTCACCAGCAAACTTCCTGCAACTTCTTTTCTTTTAATCTCTCTTTGGTGGAGTGATGGACAGATGTAGCCTCTGTGGAGTAAACACTTAGTTTCCTCTGCAACAGGATGCTCTGCAGAATGCGTCGCTCTGTTGGGGCTACGAGAAAAGCTGCGATGCAGAGAAACGCTTCAGCTATCCTGTCTGCACCAAGGTTAACTCCGGATGGTAACTGGCACCATTCATACCTTTGACCGCAAATCGCATTTGATTCCTCAATAGAGTTGTTGTTTTTTAAGCTCAACGTGTTCCTCACGCACATTGCTGGCGCTGCGTTTTCCCTGATCTGCCTAAACCTTGAATGTGTCAGGGCCCGTTCGCTGGACGCAGCCCAGGAGCTCTTCTGGAAGCAGGCTGACTTTGGCTACGTCAAGGAGCGACTCTCTGAACTCAGAACACTCTGCAAGGCCGGCGAGCCGGTACGTCCGCTCACTTCCTTAGTTCTCACGAGCTTTCTGAGTCAACAGGAAAAAACACAGCGAGTCCCAAAAAAAATAAAAAAACCCAGACTCAAGTCTTCAACAAAAACATAAAGACAATTGGGGCGGGAGTACTTTTGCTGTCGCTAATGAAGTCGGACGGAAAGGGTTACCTGGAGAGACGATCCTCCCAAACTCCGATAGACGCTTCGTGAAAGTCAATTAAACGTGATTTATTGTCATTGTGCTTTATTTCCCCAGGGAGACTCGTCGTTAAAATGCAGCAGCCACGCAAGATTCTGCAGGGCGACAAATCTTTACCTGGACTTGCGAAATCCACGCAGAAGTCACGAGAGGTCGGTGGCGTCTAGAAACCGTTTCCCTTCCGCTAGTAAAAGTGACCCGAAACTCAACCGTCCTCACCGTCCAGGTATGATGAGGACTTTATCCGCGTGGGGGAGATTGGCGGACGCTGCAAACTGAACAAGCAAGCGCTGGCAGCTGAAGGAGATCACAAGAGTCCGCTGCAGTCCTGGTGAGCGCCAGTCCGTTTACACACGCACAGCAAACACTTCCTGTAGAGCTTTGGTCTGAAGAAATGAGCTTGCGGTGATTTTTAAGTGATAAATGTGCAATTCCCAAATTAGCCTTGGATTAAGACCGTTAACCATTATTCTTTTACTAAAGAAAAATGTACACTTAACAAATGAATATAGAAGGAATCATAATAGAAAAAAAACAACTTTTTTAGCAGCACAGAGATAACATACCCACTTTTTTCAGTCAAACGTGCATCCATCGCAAAGTCAGCTTCACTACGTCTTAAAAAGTTAGAATCATGTTTCACTGGTGCAAAACGTCAAAGGTTTTATACAAATAAAGACCTCAAAAATCAATCTACCTTTTTATTAATCTCCCTTTACTCTGATGCCCTTAATAAAAAGTGTAAAATGATCCCAGTTCCATAAATCCATAATGGAACTGCAGACATGCCAAGACGGGCCGGCCAGTGAGGGCTTTATTCAGAGAAGCAGCTAAGAGGCTCACGCCGAGATCCACGGCTCGGGTAGCGATTGGACCAACAGGAGGTCAGCCGGGCGCCACACACACATCGTGTCTTCATCCGGTCTGACCAAGCTTGGTTGGATCAAAAGGTTCTGTCTGCAGATGTGCAGAGCTGGTAGAGACATACAAGAACATCTGCAGCAAAATGGGGCTGAATAGAAATGAAACCCGCACGTATTGGATTTTTTTATTCGCGTTACAACAATGTATTGTTTTCCCCCTTCCAGCTTGTAGTTATGTTGCTAGGTCACGCAAAAACCCAGTAAGATGCACTGATGTTTGTGGCTGTCGTGTGGAAAAATGTGAAGAAAACATTTTTCAGTGGACAGAATGTCGTGGAATAAAATGGGTTTTGAGTCACAACTGCAAAGTGCGCAAAGGCCTTTTAGTGCAATCTTTGTGAAACCTATAAAAATGGATTTTTGACAACTGTTTGCCTCTTAAGCTGCCAAATGTTAAATGAGGTCCTGAGGGCTCAACACGGTTCCTCTGTGCTCAGACTGCATATGCTCATCATTTCACTATTTTATAATCAATTGCACTGCAATGCATCACACAAATGTCCCTTTTTTTATTGCTGTGTTCCAGGCGTCTCCTTTTAACCTCACACATGCATCATCCGCATCATAACATACTGACTTTCTTCCAAGATATGATTCCTTTTCTCCTCCTTTCTGCCATACCTTATTCACCAGATGACACAAAGCTTCCCTTAGACGGTTACAGTTCCTGTTGACTCCATGTTAGTGGCCTCCATTCACAACATCAACATTTATTAGCTATTTTCTCCACAAAAGACTGATGACTGAAAGCCCTCCAGAATTTCAGACTCTGTGCTTTTTACATGCCCGTTTTTACGACCTGCACGCCTTGCGATTTTTCACGTGCTGCTGTTTGCGACTTTGTCCGTGAAAAGCGCTTCGTAAATAAATTACATTCGTTAATTCAGTTGCGCAAACACAATCCAGATGGTTGCAGAGATGTTGAGTGCACACAGCTGTCCACTGAGGGAAATGGAGAATCCTCCCGAACTAGAATAGATGTCAAAATTTATGACCCGCAGGCTTCAAGGTTGAGCATTTGGAACAACAGATGTGGAGCCACGAATTGGCTGTGGTTTAGCAGTGCGCATGTAGGGAGTTCATGTACATTTTAAAGACTATTAACATCATACCCGTACGCAGATTAGTTTAACGTTTCTCATTCTTTACTTCTTTAGAAAATACATATTTATCAAATGAATGTTTGCTTTCACTTTTTCGCTGTTGTAATGATAGCTGTGGCCTATGGAAAGTCTCGTAGTGTAACGCCTTTTTTTATGTGCTAACACATAAAGGAAGAGTTCCCTGACCGGGAATCGAACCCGGGCCGCGGCGGTGAGAGCGCCGAATCCTAACCACTAGACCACCAGGGATCTGGAAGGTTTTCTGGTGGCCAGTAACCCATTCAGTGCTACTCTTACTGTCCATAGGGTTTTCATTGATTTTTATTGGTAAAGTGCCTTTAGACATTTATAGTTATATACTTAGTATATATATTTACTATCTATAAATAAACTGAATTGAAGTAAACATAGTGGGAATTCTCAGTTCTGGATTTAAACAGTTTAGACAGAACTTGTGACTACAGTCACTACACCCATTATGATGAATTATGAAATACGTTTTTGTTCTTCACCAGAATTTCCACGGCATGTAGTTTTCAATTTGTAATGTTTTTAATTTAAAGCTGAAACGAAAAAATTCTGTAAAAAAAAAAAAATGTATAAAAAGTCTGTGTGGTAAATGTAAGTAAAACAAAGGGCAGCAATCGTCTCTCCCAACATTGACTCTGAATAGACACACAGTTTCACGTATCCTATTTGTTAGTGTGTCCATAATAAAACTCTGTATTCGTTTGTGATGTAAGAAACAGGAAGCCAGTAGGAAATCTACACACGAATTGAAAGAAGAAGAAAAGAGTCGAGCCAGCCAGGAGTCGAACCTAGAATCTTCTGATCCGTAGTCAGACGCGTTATCCATTGCGCCACTGGCCCTCATGTCAAAGCTCTGCCTCCACAGAGAATTTAAAGGCCGCGTGGCTGAACACATGATTCTCACAGGCGGGGGAGGGGATCTCACTGACTCAGCTCACATAACAAAGGACGCGTGGTTTCCTGAAACCCTGAACACATTTTAGTTTCTATAAGACTGACTTTTGCTCGTGAAGTGCCTTGAAAAAATCATTTTATTCTATTTTTTATTTTTTTGCTTCCAGCCTGCAAGCCTATCTTTGTATTTTAGACGGTTTAGACATGATGACTATGTAAATATTTATTTTTAAGTAAACCTTTCATAACTACTCTTTTGTAAAAGCACAGAGCAGGTTTGTATCTTTATTTAAAGATAAAGATAAACATTTTTAATTTCTGTGTGTTTCATTCAGATTTTTTTAAAGTAGTGCACATTTGTGAAGTGAAAGGACACTCGTTTCCCTACAAACTAAAAAGTGTGGCAGGAGTAATTCTTGCCACACGAATTATTGATGGCAAGCCTCTGCTCTTTCTTCCCAATGAAAAGATTCCACTTTCGCTGCAATTATGGCTGCCAGTGTTATGAGGTATGTCTCTAATAGCTCTGCACATTTAGAGTGAATTTCTATTCAGTTCTCCTCACAGAACGTATCGGTCTGAGCCATTCTAACACAAGCACGCTTGCAGTATTTTTCTAAATGTACTTTTTTGGGGCTTATTTTATATTATTTCTGCCTCACAGAGCACCCTTCCTCCTATCACTCCCCCACTCTCCCGCAGAGACCATTCAGCTGTGCGAAACGCCTGGGTGGATCTAGCTCCGCCTTCGAGACGCAGCTCCACTTCTGAGCTACAGTTTCCAAGCTTTGAAGCTTCTACATTGCAGAGCACCCATCCCCTATGATTCGCCCAGTCAGCTCCTTCAGACTAGCCGGCAGCAATTAGCAAACACCCAGAGAAGCTGTTCCTGTTGCAATGACTTCCCAAAGGCTTAGTTTCAGAAAAATCAAGAGCTTTTGAAGAGACGATAAAGCTATTTCAAAGCGTTAAATTAGGAAGTAAAATTTCTTTTACGTCATATTTGATACATGTTATCACTGGAGTTAACATGTTATTATGCTATAAAATGGTACTATGCGTCTGGAAAATACATAAAGACGATTCTTCCCCTTTAAACTAAACCATCCCATTGTATCTCTGGTTCTATTAGTGTTGTCTTTTGGGATTTCAAGCCTCTGCTCCGTCTCAAGGTTTTTGCGGCAGGTTTTCTTTCCTGTGTTTAACTTCCATTTAGCTTTGCATCATATGTGGACAATATCCCCATGGTGTGATTCCTTTGGTTTATTTGTATTCGCACCTTTTTGAAAGTGCAGAATGATGATCAAAGTTCATAATATTCTTGTAGGTACGCTGAACTACAGACATACTCTGAACTGAACTTCCGTCCCGTGGAAGACGGCCACTGTGACATCATTGTAGAAAAACCAACCGTTTTCATGAAACTTGATGCAGGTGAGTCACGTTCAGCCGTAGTTATTTAAACAAGCCAAGTAAAGATGTTTCAGACTTCCGCTTTCATTGTGTCGGCAATAATTTGAACTAAATCGACAGGCTTGTTTTTGGAGAGTTCAGAGGATTGTTTATTTGTAGGGGTTTTTTTGCCCAAAAGAAAAAAAAAATGTTTTCATCTTTTGAGCCATTATAAAAACCCTAATAGTGTTTTGTTGTTGTTGTTGTTGTTTTTGTTTCAACAGGGGTGAACATGTACCACCATTTCTGTGACTTTGTGAACCTCTACATCTCTCAGCACATTAACAACTCCTTTAGCTCAGATATCAACATCGTCATGTGGGACACGGTGAGGACTGGTGTCCTCCCATTACCATTTCATGAGGAATGAAAGTTTGATGTTTTTGTTTTTTTTCCAAATGTATGCCATTATTTTTTAGGGTTATAAAGCAATTTGTGACTTTAGACTTTCCAAGAAAGTCTAAATGGTTTTCATAGTCCATAGCATGTTAAAGTTAAGCAAAGTGTTTTTCCTCTGGTGAACGCGTGTCTTTTTTAAGGGAAGAATGAAAAAAACGATAATAGTTTTAACACTGCAAGGTATACCAGAGTAATCAAAAGTCTCAAAATATCTGGGAAAAGTATGGAAGACTGAACCTGGAGAGTGAGTTAATCCCAGCTCAGTACAAGTATGTAAAAATGTGGATTATGGTAAAATCTTTGTAATTTTTAGAGAACTGAAAACTCAGGAAAATAATTAGATTTTGAATCTTACAGTTTAGATTTATTTGTTTTCAGTTAGTTTTAACCATCTATGCTTCTGTTTCTCCTTTTGTATGTTTTTTTTTCATTATTCAAGAGTCATTATGGTTATGGTGATCTGTTCAGTGAAACGTGGCAGGCCTTCACAGACTATGACATCGTCCACCTGAAGACTTACGACGCTAAAAGAGTGAGTCTAACCTCAAGTTTTGGTGCAAAATTTGTTCTTCTTTTTCAAAAGAAAATATGAAATATTTACTGATTGTGACTGTAATTTTAATTCTACTCATAATAGAGTAGTATAGTAGATTAGAATTACCACCATTTCTGTGACTTTGTGAATAATAGAGTAGAATTAAAATTAGCATTTGAATAGATACAGTATTCTTTGTATACCAAAATGTAATCACGCCCCGTGAAGTAAATATGTAATAACTACAGGTTTTATGCAAAAACAAACTCCACATTAATCTAAATTCAGCAAAACTCTCCAGAATTTTGCAATTATTTTTGTGATTTTTCTTTTCTTCTTGCAATCAAAATCACAGATTTTGTGGCAGCGCTTGATAAATATTTGCATGGAATTTTGCAATATATTGCCCTCATTAAACCTCTTCCAAAGTCTACTTACTTAAGAAAAATAACAAGCAAACAGATTGGACACCCAGACATTTTTATTCTTTAAATAATTTAAATAGCTCCCTTTTTGATGCTCACCACATTTTTTAAAAACTATTTACGCTGAAAAATGTTCAATAACCTCAAAGTTATGTGTCGGCGTGAAAAATAATCTCTAAAAGTACAACTAGGAATCAGTAGTTAATATTTACACAAATAAATCACCTAAAAAGAAAGCATTAAAATACTCAAATAAATACTGTTTGATGGATTTCCATGCCCATACAGGTGTGCTTTAAAGATTCCTTCTTCTCCCTTCTTCCAAGAATGAGATACGGTCTCTTCTACAACACGCCTCTAGTAAGTTACGCTTCGTGTATATGCAGCTGATAACTATAAAAAGACATAGTTTTTTCTCTAACTGTCTGACTACACTCTTTTTTTTTTTCTCGGATCACCTGAATTTTCTTTGCTTTATTCAAATTCAGAATTGTACATACATTTCCTTCGTATGGCAAAGTTGTCTTTTTTAGCAACATTCCTCGGGTCAAAGTGTTTGGGGGTTCTTCCACATCAGTTTGCTTGAATTTTGGCCCATTCCTGACAGAGATCATGTTTTTTTATGGGATTGAGGTCTGAGTTTTGTGATGAGCACAGCAGAACGGCGACTTTGTTGCTCTTAATCCATGGATTCTTCTTCTTGCGGAGTTGCATCCATGACTGAACTAAGGCCAACTTTTGTTTTATTTTTGTTTTTTGTTTGATATTGTGAAAATGAATTTTTAATTTATTTTATTTTTACTTGTAAATACATCAGTAAAAATTGTGTTTTTTCAATTTGCTGTGACTGCAGTGGAACATCACATTTTAAATCTTACCTCTCCCAATGATTAATATTGCTGGCCTGCTGGTGATGCTTTTTGAACAGCCTAGTGACATTTTACCTCACATTCGCTTTAAATGTCCCTTACAAAGCTTGATTTCATGCTGAATATTCTGTGCGTTGGCACCCTCCCCCCACTTTTATGATTATCATCATTACTATTATTATTATTATTCATTGGTCTGTCTCCAGTACAAGCACGACAATATTAGGTTCAGTCAGAAACTTGCAATTTGTGCCAAATATTTATGTAATATATTCAAACCATCAGGAGGTTCCATGCGCTTGGGTTATTTAAATGATAATTCCAAGGAGATCACTGTAAAGATGATGGCATATAAATATGTGTTGTCCTGCTGTTCCAGCCTTGAGGTGTGAAATATTGCTAGGTCAGCCTCAAGCTGAAGCTGATTGCCCCTGCAGCATATGTCATGTTTTTATTCATGTGTTCACATTTAGAAATACTCTGCAGGAGAGTGTGCAAGAAATTCTAAGACTTGTGTCAAGTGGATGGTCTCATGTGAAATTCATTCCACAGAGACAGGATTAAGTGTTGCTAAATGTTTTTGTGTGGTTCGATGTAAAAGAGCCTCACTTCTAATGTAGAAGAACATGTTCTCTTTTTTTTTTTAAAGTGAATTTTATGCGAGTGAACAGATTTGTCTTCTGCCGATTGCAGGTCACTGATTGCCACACCGACGGGATGTTTAGGGCGTTTTCTCAGCACGTCCTGCATCGGCTTAACATCCTGCAAAACGGACCAAAGGTAGTAGGCTAGAGCTTTATGTGAAAAAACTTATTTCTTTTTGAGATATGTGTAGGCCCTTTTTTATTAGTGGCTACAGTTAAAACAAGTGAACTCTACAACAAAGGTATGTAATCTCAGCAGTGAGCAGGAACCCCTGTGTTGCTGCCTTGGGTTAGGTTGCTCTGCCATTCTTTCTATACCTTCGAATCACCTAATTTTTTATAATTTTCTGAGAGCCAGTTGTTGCAGGGAACCTAAATGGATGCTTTTTAAAATATTTGCATACCTTCATAGAGGATGGAAAAAGATAGACAGCTTATTGACAGAAGAGGGAAACCCAGAAATCCTTCTGCCCGACTCGGTATGTGGCAATCTCTGACTTTATGTCCTTTCGGTCTGTCCATCGAATTTGGGATCCTTGCTACAAAAGGAGGAATCCTAATCAGATACCCAGACCACCTCAACTGACCTCTTTGGATGCAGAGGACAAGAAGCTCAACTAAGGGATTTAACTCCCTAAGGCTTATTCTAGCCGCCTTACGGATGAAGCTCACTTGAATTCTCCCGAGTCGTAGACTTTGTCCTTTCCGTCCTGCCTTCCCAGCAGCATGCTCTGAAAGCATGCACTTTGTGTCGAATCCTTTGATCGGCTTTTACAATGTGACTGACAGATCATCACATCGTACATAAAGTTCTGCACTTTATGGATCATAAAGTGGGATTTTTTTTTTCTTATTGCAGGACGATGATCTGAAAGGGACTAATGATGAGTTCACTGACTCTAATCAGCCGTACTGCCAGGAAGGATTAGTTTATATGGATCTGAGGTCCTATTTGCTTCTAAAACCGCATATTGAACAGCTCTGAGTCCCCAAGTTTTAAGAAATGATTTCATGAGGATTTCTGATGAAAAATATCTCCAGTTGAGACCTGAAATGTCTTTTGATCACGTGGGGTCCTGGATTCTGTTGACCTTGCCATTGCTGTGATTAACACATCAGTTCTGCAGAGTTAAAAGAGCAAAGGCTACACAGCTGTAACTACACAGTTGGGGCACAATCCTCTCTTCATCCTCTAATCTGTAACTCTGCAGAACTCAAAAGATCTTTATGGTGTCCAATTTAAAGCGATCATATCTTCGTGACCAGAAAATCGTGTCAACCTCCTCCGTTCTTTGTAGCAGCTCATGGGTTATTCATAGCCATCACCAAAAATATGATAAAGGCCTGTTAAGGGAGACATCGGTCTGTTCCTGATACCACACCAGGAACTGAAATAAATGACCTCTCTGGTCCAAACCCTTTCTGGACTTTCTTCTTTCATTGACAGATTAACGGTGTCAAGAAGTTACTCAAACTGTTGCTCGTCTCTTCTTATCTCCCCTTATCATAATTACTGCACTCTGTTCTCACTTTCCCCTCAGTCAAAGGTGAGATTAAGAATTTCTGAAAAAGTCCATCCATCGATATTTTGGATGCGGAGGAAAAGAAGCTCAACTAAGTGATGTAACTCCCTACTCTGACTAAGGCAGAGTCTCTCCACCTCAAGAGATGAAGCTCAGTTGAGCCGTAGGCTTCGTCCTTTCACTCCTGTGATCCCAGCCGCAAGCTCTGAAAGCTCACACATTGTGTCGAGTCCTTCGATCAGCGTTAACGATGTGATTTTTTTGGTTGCAAGACACTGAAACAAGAACACTGAAATTAAATCAAAGTGTTCTCCCACAAATTGACAGGTCAAAGGTCTTCACACTTTTACAACCAGATGTTAAATGTGTTTTCCTTTTTTACCCTTAAGAGATTTGATTAGTTTTTAGGCGCACATAAAATCATACTACATGTGGAAAAGTTATAAAATTAATTTTCTTAAGCTTGGAATTTTACCACCTTTTCAGATCCACGCTAAGCTCAGTAATGTTGGTGCAAAAGGTCTACTTATTCATCATGAACAAAAGGTGGCAGTATAGACTAAGGAAACAAAAGCACTCGCTGTTTTTCCCGTTAAGGAGACTGCTTTCAGCTTTAGAAGTGACTCCTGGGGCGGTTCCTGCTTACTCTGTTGAAAATCAGATATGAGAACTTTGAATTAGCAGCTGTTTTCCCATCAGCCCATTTTTTCTGGCCTTACCTGATGGATTATTGGTTTCGTCTCGGTTTCCAGGAGGGGCGTGTTCGTGTCACCCTGCTGGCACGCAGCACAGAATACAGACGAATCCAAAACCAAGCGGAAGTGAGTTCGCCTCCACCTTCCGTCTTTCTTTCTTTTTATCTTGCTCCTGTTTTTCTTCATTGTCTCTCCGCTTCCTTCTCTGCCCTTTACTTAAGCAACTCTTCCACTCTGTCATTGATTTGTTGCCCACCTCCATTAAGTGGCTGTTTAAAATCTCATTTGTGATAAAACGGAGCAAGAAGTGATTCATGTTGCGGACGTTTGCTCACTTTCTTCCGTTGCTCTTACAGCTGGTCAATGCCCTCAAGACTGTTCCTCTGCTGGAGGTCAGTGTGGTGGACTACAAATACAAGTGAGTCTCTGAGCGCTGCTTGGCATTGCGTTGTTCGACCGTAGCTGAACGTGTTCTCCTGTAGACCATCGGCCCTCAAATGGCGGCTCGCCGTCAACATCCAGAATCCGATATTCAGCTTCGGTAACAGACACGACATGCCATGTTTCTCATTTGAGAGTATATGTAAACATTATTATATGGAGGAGCTGAGTTTATCCTAAGATGAGACATACATTATTTAGTTTTTGTTTTAGTAAACATTTTAATGATTAAATTCCTGCGTTCTTTGAGTCATCTTAGAATTGCACTTTTTCCCTCTTCTCAGGCTTTTATATTAATTTTCAAAAAAAATTTTTAAACTCCCTCCTCATATTTGTTTAAAATTTTTTGCAGACATTTCTTGTCTAAGTATGTAAATTTGGATATGTAGTGCCTTGAAATCAGGGCGCTGTCTCTTTAAGAAACTCTTGGTCTTTCTAAAACTCCGCCTTCAGGAAATCGTTAAAACGGCGCTCGTGTAATGAGCTAGGTGTTTGCTAATTGCTGCCGGCTAGTCTGAAGGAGCTGAGTGAGCGAGTTATAAGGGGAGGGGTACTCTGTAATGCAGAAGCTTCGAAGCTTGGAAATCGCAGCTCTGAGGCGGAGCTGTGTCTTGAAGGCGGAGCTAGATCCACCCAGGCGTTTCACACAGCTGAATGGCTGCTGCGTGAGATGAAAAGGTTCCTCAAATATGCATGAAAGTATGTTTTTTATGAGGAATTTACATTCTAACAAGTTCAAAAAGCTAAATTTTACATCATACCGCCCTTTTAAAAACAACATTTTGTTTTGAGTCGAAAGAAACATCTGAAAGTGACAGTGCGGGTTGACCGCTTACAGTAAATTTGAAAAGTGTCTTTGTGGACCCCTCAAGATGCGAGCAGCCATTGTTTCTGACAGACGTGGAAATCCTTGTGCGTCTTTCAGGGACGTTCCCTTCCTGGAGCAGCTCAGACTCACTCACAACTCGGACATCTTCATCGGGATGCACGGTGCCGGACTCACACACCTCCTCTTCCTCCCTGACTGGGCCGTCGTCTTCGAGTTGTGAGCGTCGTTTCTGTTTTGCTTTTTACCGTCCGTGTGAGTGGGTGTCAGTTTGGCAGCGGAGAGAGCAAGAGCTGAGTGTCGCCGTCTGTCCCCTTTGTAGATACAACTGTCAGGACGAGAGCTGCTATCGAGACTTGGCTCGCCTGCGGGGGATTCGATATGTGACTTGGCAGAAACTGGACAAAGTTCTCCCCCAGGACAAGGTAGGGAAACTCCAGCACGAGCTGCCTGCACTTCGACTTCATTTCCCCCCGCATCACACGTCGATACGGGTTTACCGTGTCTCTTAAGAGTTTACCTTTGGAACAACTGCAAACTTCAATCTGTCTTATTGGGATCCTGTGAAGTAGACCAACACAAAGTAGTGAGTAATTGGTTGTGAATGACGCATTGTTCTTAAAATGCTTAGCAAGTCATCTGAAAAATGGGGTATGTGTATTTGATTAAACTGCTGAGTCAAAGATTTGTCCAACCACATTTTGATGGAATTAAAGCTGTGAATATTTTTTTTTTGGTAGAAAGTGGATCTTTACACACCTAAACACTGTGTTTGGTATTCTGTAGCAGCTCCATCCATATTCCCATCAGCTTCCGCCTGAAAAAAAAAAACCCTATTCCGTGATGCTGCCACCACCATGTTTTGGCATGGGGATGAATTGTTCAGTGTTAGTTTTGTCAACTTTAGAGCCCCTATTTTTATATTATTGCTGCGTCCCCTTCATGGCTAGTGGAAAACTGAAAATGAGACAACTGAACAAGTTGGAAAACCTCTATGTCAAAACCCTCATCTTTTGCTCTCTCCACAGATTTAAGTTGGGTTTCTGGGCTGGACCTTTTGAAATAAGTTCATATTAAGACTCAAAGATTATTTTGAAATGAAATAGGTAACAGTTTATTTGACAGAGTGTGCATAACACTGACATGACACTGTCATATACATGACTTGATTTAAAAGGTTATGTACTTGTTATGAACATGAAGTAGTTTTCATGAATGTTTGCAACTGTTGTCATGAGGCAAATAATGACACTTGTATCAAAAGTTCATTAAAATTGTCAAAGTTCTAATGCAACTTTGCTTTAAAAGTGTCATTATTTTTGAAATAATGCAAAGTTGACACTATAATTATAACAATTTATAAAACTTTCATTAATCATAAATTCATAAAGACTCCTTCATGTTCATAACAGATGTTGTCATGTTTACAACAGTGTAATGTGAGTCTTATGCACACCCTGTCAAGTAAAGTGTTACCTTTAAATCTTACAATGAATATGAATCCATGCCACACTTTTCAGATTTTTACTAGTCAAAGATCTTATTCCTCCCGGCTCACAGTTATTCATTACAGCTCTTTGTGTCGGTAAAATCCCAGGAAAGTACACTGAATGTTGTGGTTGTAGCGTTAAATAATAATCATTATTTTAAAAATCCTCAAAATCTAAGAACAAGTTTGCAAAATATTATAGTTGCAATGTGCATTTGCAGTTCCAGGACACTAAACTTTTTCGACAGGTTGAAAACACAAATACGGCCCTGTTGTACTCGTCTATTAAACTTTTCTTTCGCTACACGTCTTCTCTCATGCTCTTCCAGGGCCATCACCCGACACTTGGGGACCATCCTAAGTTTACCAACTACTCCTTTGATGTGGGGGAGTTCATGCGCATCGTGCTGGAGGCAGCTGATTATGTCACTCGGCATCCCAAATGGCGGCGCGGCATCCGTCACGATGAACTCTGAAGTGTGTGACGCCCGCAGCGGAGCTCTTTACTTGAATCCTAAACAGAGAGCGTGTTTTAAGGGCGTTGCTAAAAGTTACCTCACCGACCGGCAAAGTCGCGCAGTGTTACGTCCGTCACCTCTGGTCTGCTGCTCCGACACGTCCTGATGAAAGAAAGAAGTTCGGCGACAGCTCCCGTTTGAGTAGCTTCCTCTGGCCTTATTAGTGTCAGATCAGTTAAAGCAGCTGGAGAGCGATCAGACGTTCCCCCTACCCCCACATGTTTCTTCATCATCTCCATAGCAGCCACTTCATTCCACGTCGTCAAAGTTGGTAAATGAGCAGCTGTTTCGGCACGCCGCCTTCACGTGTGACATCCCGTCCGCTTCGATCAGCGTCACATTGACGGGAGCCTCTCGAGGGCCGCTGACAATCAATTTGCGTAACACTATACGAGTGTTTTTATACGCGGAGCTTTGTGAAAGTGTTCAACACCTTGAAATATTTCCACATTTGCCACATTACGGTCACTTTTCACCGTATTTGTTTTGTCTTTGCTCTTGATAGAACTCAAAGTTGCAGCGCATAGTTGTGAAGTGGAATAAACTGATTCTAAATATTGTCTAAATTTAGTGAGAGATGAAAATCCGATACCCCTAAATGCAACTCGGTGCACCTAATTTTCCTGCAGAGCTCCACAGTTCATGTGGAAGAATTTGTTGAATGGTGCGTCCCACACTTCTGGCCTGCAGCGAGGCGGTTCTACAAAGTGTGAACTTGGGGGCCCATGTACAAATGCAGACCACACTTCTCAGATTTTATTTGTAAAAAAATAAACAAAAACATAAAAGCAGTTCTTCATTTTCGTTCCACTTTACAGTAATGAGCTACTTTCTGCTGGCCTTGCGTTTTACTAAGTACGCGTGATTCAAATAATCTCATCGCCATGACAACACTGATAGATGAAGACAGACCAGGCAGTCGGGAGGGCGTTTCTTTTTAAGCATCAGTGTTAATGTTTGAGTTTTGTAGAAAGTATTATTAAAGCAAATTCAATTATGTGTCACGAAAGTATAACACTCCAGACAGATTTGTGAGATTTTGTTAGCTTTGATCGTTACACATTTGTTTACATTTTCGTTTTATCCTTTGTCCCAATCATGGTTGAAACTTTAGTCGCTGACGGTCGTTTTATGTTTTTAAATGCCTTTGAGTGCTGCGATCTGTAATTTTTCCAAAGCCCCTAGAACGCTAATTGATATCGTGTACGATGATAATTAAGTTGAAGGAAAAAACAAAAAAGAAAGAAGTACAACATGTGTGCAGTCTAATTCAATACAGAGTACTTTCGTCTGTGGTCACAGTTTTGTTTTTTATTTATCGATGGTTTTTCCTGAACTTGTAGACATTTTCAAATTCAAAAAGCAGTGTGCTATTTTTGAAATAAATCATTCTTTTAAAATGCTGATACGTGTGTGTTTTTGTTTTTGTGGCGCACATTAGGCGCAACATCAGAGGTTTAATTCATCTCAATTTAATCAGTCATCTTCTGAAGTCTGACCTTGTTGGGGAGGAACTGGAGCTTCTGTCTGTTTGGCTCCTGCTGACGCCATGCGGCTCTCCGCTGCTGATTCCTTTAGTTTAGAGAGCTGCGCTGTAAGAGGAGGGACAGAGCTCTTTCTTTGTTTTGATTGTCACCATAATGTATTTATATCTGAATAACCTCAAAAGTCTGCTTGGTTTAGAAGTGACATGTCAATGCCACATGGGGGCAGTGTAACACCACGCATGAGGAGAGACGTCAAGCCTGCGATTCGCTCCTGGCTGCTGGTACAACGGAGGCGCCGGGAAATAAATAATTTACAGATACAACTGAGCAGGTAATGTTTGATGAGTTGCATTTTCTTACTGTATCACAATTTCTCTCTTTTTTTTTTCTTTTTTTCTTTTGGTTCTTGTTTTGCAGCGGAGAGTGGAGCTCCTGTGCTCCCTTTTTTCTGAGCCCTTCTGGTTTGGACACTATTTCTGGCTCTGCTCGGGTTGCGGCCGTTGACCTGGCATAGAAGAAGTACAGACTTTTGAAGAAGAACACAAGAACCCAAGTATGTGTACGCTCATAACCGCCTCTGAGTGGACGATGTACCGTAAAACCCGACTACGGTCATATCTACTCACAAAGGCGTGAGGGAGTTTGACTTTTCTGCTCCTGAGAGTTCTCTAGCGGCAGACGCAGAACATTTGCTTGTTTCTCCAACACTTTTTCACCTGAACAAACAGGAGTCAAGCCTTGGCTTGACGTTCTGTAGATATTTGCTTTTAATGATTGTTGTATTAAGTCATGTTGTAGATAAGGTTTTAAGCTTTCCTGAAACTCAAAACCAGTTTGGTTTTCAGACCTCGTGCCTTATTTTCCCACTGACATGGTTTCGATTGCCTAAAAGTGGCCTTGGAGTTGTTTGTTTTTGCAATTTTCCAACATCTAACGATATAACAGCTTGTTGTTGAACTTTATGGTTGAACATTTGCTCCCACACCTCTAACTTTTGTAGGCGTCAGGGTGTTCTTGTCATTTCAGTGAAGTCAGGTATAGGGCCAAAGAGAATGGCTTCCTACGTCTTAAAAATTGAGACCTTTCAGGGACACGTTGCAGTGCACTTCAATGTAAATATTTTCTCACTAAAAACATGCTTAATGGCACAAAAATCACTACATTAGTGGAATAACCATCCATTCATCCATCCATCCAATTTCTGTACACCGTTGTCCCTTAGTGGCGTACGGAGGATTGCTGGTGCTGATCTCCAGCGAATGTTTCGGGCGAGAGGCGGGGTCACCCTGGACAGGTCGCCAGTCTTAAATATTCCAAAAATGTTAGAATCAGTTTGACTTAAAGCACAAAAATACCCACACAACACTCATAGATGATTAATGTGTTCAGCTCTCTAAAGAAAAACTAGATGTTGGTAAAAACAACAATTTGTTCGTTTAAAATGTACCGTTGCGAGATCAGACGCACCAAAAACACACTTCTGCTTGTTTTGATGTGTCGGTATGTATTGACATGCTTAGTAAAAAAAAGGCATTTCATGTTATATTGAGATTTACGAGGGCACATTAGTTGGTACCATATCTTTGTTTTTTCCCTTGAGTAGCACAAAACTGATATCTGATCAATTGCTGATGAACGTTTACAAAACACAAACGGGCACAATGAGTCATATGTTTACATATAGGGAACCACCAGATCCTTAAAGCGGTGTGAGATGTTTTAACTTGAATTAAGAGCAAAGGGACAAAGGCTCTGCTTGTGGGTAACCCTAGGAAATGGGATTCAGCCTAAATCTATTACAATCCACTCATCTTACTGTGCCCACTTTCCCATTCATCCACGGAGCAGATCAACAAGGAGGTTAATGCAGGGATATTGATCTTAAAGGGGAAAGTATTCTTGAAGTTAAAAGCCAATTTTTTTTATTTTTTTTTCCCCCTGATGGTTTCCTCCCACGGGGGTCAGAGAGGATTATTCAAGAAGAGGTCCCATAACCCCATATTACACGACTCGATGAGAAAAACTTCAGAAAAACGAGAAAAACGACAACGCCTAAGCACAGCTCCGTCCAGAGCTCGAAACGCATGCAGGGACTGATCTTCATTTCGGTGAAACTGGTAAAAAGAAAAAAAAGAACTACATATGTAAACGGGGGGGTGGGGGGGGGAGTGTATAAAGAGTGGACTAAATTTCACATCACTCATCTGTGTCCAGAAAAAGTGTTTGATGCGCTTTTTCACTGATGCTATCTGGGCCATTTGATGAAGAGGAGATGAGATAAGTGCTGTGGGCTGTTGCCTCCATTAGCTGCCCAGCTTTAAGATAAAAGCAACCCCTGATCCCCACTGGGACGTACATGCTCTGTTCTGCAGATTCAGATCCAGCAGGAACTTTATTTCCTTCCTCCTTCTTTTCTTCTGCAGTTGTTTGCTTGTTTGGGAATCTTTGCAAGAGAGAGAGAAAGGAACGAAGAAAAGCCCCGGGACAGTCTGGAGCTGTCCGTGGTGTCGAAACTGGGCCACCCTTTCGGTTGAAAGCTCGCTACCTGAATTTCGCAACTAGGTCTTACAAAGTACCTCACTTCTAGCAAACCTACATCAGTGCCTCATCTACTCTCGGTTCAAAGCCAGACGGATCGATTCGCTATAGATCCAAGCACAGATTAATCTGCTGAAAACAACACCGCTGCACTTTTTCTTTCTGCTCGCAGGTGGCACACTCGGTCCAAAGGGTGTTCTTAGGAACTGTTATAAGCCCCTACGTCTCATCCATGCCACTTATTGCGTTGATTAGCTGTGGACAATCTCGTTTACTCGTTTACTGCTCCCCCAAAAAAATCCAACGAAAGTACCTCTGACAGAAGCGGTACTGGCAGCAGGAGCGCAAGGGAGACATCTGAACGTATCGGATACCCCTCACCTCGGGTCGTTAGTGGACATCGATCTCTTCTAAGCTTTAATGACTGCAAATACAGCGCAGAACAATCAATCGCCATCAACACCCTGGAATATTCTGGGATGGGATAATTGATAGGCTGTCTCCCGGTGCGCAATGGAGAGGCTGCGGTGATTAAATTCTGTTTAACGTCTCGGCGGTGGGCCGCGCGCGCACCTCTTTGTTTATGGGTGTGCGGTTCAGGCTCAGAGATGGGGGTCTGTGGTGGAGGGAATAGGCTTACATCATCGCGCGTCTCCAAGTGTGGAAACCGGTGCGCAGTCTGGAACATGACCGCGGCGAAGACGCTCGGCTGGTTATTGTTGGACGAGCGACGAGGCACCTGAGCGGCTCAGCTGTCCATCTGTCAGGATCGCACTCCCCCGTCCTCGGCTCATACACGCACCTCTACACACTTATAATGAGATGCTGACGAGTGAAGGGTCACACACACAGGTTCTCCTTGTGTTTGTGGAACAAATAAATAAATAAATAAATAAAAACTGCCTTAAGGTGGAACTGTTCATATTAAAAAGAAAATGTTGGATGGTTAATTTATGCCATTTCCAGTTGGTATTATGTCGCCTTTTTAGGTACAGATAGAGAGCCAAGAATACAATAAGTGTTTAAAGTTTTTTTTTTTTTTTATGGTTCTTGGTGCACCATAATCTGTGACTCAACAAGTATAGACTCTGATTAGTTAGACTTCTCTGTCATGCCGAACTTAATTTGGGTCAAAAGTCAGAACTTGGATCTAGGAATGACGTCACCCTCAAATAAAGGGTTGCAGTTTGGTAAACCGAAGCCGTGGCTGATAGGCAACCTTCCCAGTCTTCTCTCCCACAGTTCAGTGGGCTTCCTTGTTGAATTTCAGTCTGGAAACTCTTCCGACTACAAATAGAATGTATCAAAAGCTTTCTCCCTCCTACCATCACAAACGTAAGTATGTGAAATTATTGGGACTTTAACTGGAACTTTGCGCTTCAGTCATTTAGAAGTAATATTGAGGTTTTCAGCATCAAATGCTCCTCTCTGGTTTGGTGTGAAACATTGGATGATCATGTGGAAAAATACCCTCATGCCTCCATTCTAAGTATGGTTGAGGATCTGTCATGCTGTGGGCTTGTTGCTCTTCCAGATAGGTTGGGACATGGCATAATGGACTATGGAAAATACAAGGAAATTTGAAATTAAAAACTCGTGCTCCATACCAGGAAACTAACAGTGGATGAAACTAACAGTATAAAAAACATCAATAGATGTTTCATACACATTTTCTATCCACAGAAATTAATTTCAAGCCACTTAACTGCAGTAGTGTCAACTCCGTCCTTTGAGTTTATTTATTTATATACAAAGATGCACTTTTTCACATATTTCTTCAAAGATTTATTTACTTATATTGTTGTGGCTTGTAATTTTGTACTTGCTTGAAACGTCACTTTTATATCGAGACGTTTCATTAAATGGATTTCGGCACATCTGGACTTCCATAGCTTCTAGAAACCCTGGGATAAAGCAAACATTATTCGGTGAAGATTGGCTCTTTAACATCTAAAACGCTTTGATCTGCTCCGTCTCTGCTCGGACCCGCCGGAGTCCAGGCTGCTGTGTGAGTGAACTGCGTGACATCAGTGAGGGAGCAGAAGAAGAAGCGGGGTGCGCAGCGGAACCGGGTGAACTGGGCGGGCGCTGTTGCACGTGTTCTGAATCGGGGAGGTCGGGCTCGCATCGCGTTCCTCATGTCCAATCGATCCCCGCTCGGGAGGAGCGACGGGAGCATCCGGCCCTGAATCCCTTCACTCTCATCAGCATCTCTCTCGGGCGACCGCGGCGCAACTCGGTGTCAGACTCGGGCAGCGGCTTGGAGGGAGGGAACTTGTTTTGGAGCCGGAGCTCGCCTTCGGGAGGCACGGAATTAACGCACTTCTTGGAGACTTTTTTTTCTCTCTCCCGCCCGCTCCAGACTGATCTTGAGATGGGACTCGGCGAGATCATGGCAGCCCGGAGCCGGTCGCTATTGCTCACCTGTGCCGTTTCTCCGGCGCAGCAGTAAAGCGCTCTCTTCGCACAATTTTGCGTGGGATCTGGACAAAGAGGATTGACTGTTTGAAGTCTGGAAGTTGAAGCGGAAAAGTGACAAAAGTGCTCCACTTCTCTTTCTCTCTCACTTGGATCCTGTACAGTTGGCACTGACAATGTCTTCGAGATTGTAGATCCGGGTAAGATGGCATTCTCTCCCTCCCCCACCCCACATCCCACCATCCATCTCTCACCTCCTAACCACCCATCTCTTTCCACAGCGCCCTGTCAGTAGGATCATGACACAAGGTTGGAGTCGGTAAGCCTCCAAGCGACGATAAGAAATGACTTTATGATGTCACTTTAGAGTTACTCGCTCTCGAATCGTGACCTCACACGCGTAAAAGATCGCACCGTGAGTTCGGTGAAACACCGACCCGGCTTCCTCCCGCGGTATCTGTGGCGCAAACTACGGCAGATGGGAGGTGAGGTGGATGCAGCGTTTCATGACTGGGAGAGGGTTACAGGAGCGGCCGGAGAGCGATCAGAGCTGACCGGACAATTTTCTTAAAAAAATAAATAAATAAAAAAGGCTTTGCGTGGATTGTAACGTACTATTTGTTAGTGGGAGCGGGGAAATCCTCTGAGCTCAGACAAATTTTAAGATTTGAAAATGACACCTATAGACGAAATACAAACAAACCAGGAGTCGGCTTCTCCGAGCAGATCGTGCGCACTGAGGCGGTGTGAGATGGGAGGTGTGGTACAGGAACTCTATTGGGCGCAAACAGAAGCAACACACCTCTCTCTCTCTCTCTCTCTCGTTCCCTCCCCCTCTCTCTCCCTTTCTCCCCTTCACTCACACACTCCTACACACTTAAGCGAGAAGCGAAAATGACTTGCTGCATGTTAATGGACGCAGTAATGAGACCCAGCCCCTATCGTGTTGTAATTGTTAGTCGTCCTTGTTTCCCCTCTCTCCCTCTCGTATCTCTTTGGCTCTGCGATTTGTACTGTATTCGATACGCCGTAATTATTTCCCCCAGTGTTTTGTTTTGAACACGTCTCTGGCCCTCCACCGAAAGCGCCGTTATAAGGGCGGACAGGAGGGCAGAGGAGAGGAGAGGAGAGGAGAGGAGAGGGAGAGGAGAGGAGAGGAGAGGAGAGGAGAGGGAGGTTGAAGAGGATCCGTCCTCGGACTTAATTCTCATTGACAGTCACATTAACACGGCAGCAGCGCTCTTAATCCTGGGGAGATTACTCTCTCCAACCTGTCACCCAGTCACACACACACACACACACACACGCAGAGGGACAAACACCTGTGTAAAGGTGCCTGTCCGTGTTTGCCTGTCCCCCCCCCTCCCACACGCACAAGCCTATTCAGTCAATTACTCCTCATGTACTGTTATTCCACGCTCAAGCAGTAGCGTCCTTTGCGTGACTGTCGACCTGGGCTGCCATCGCTTTCTGCACCCCCTCTAACAAAAACACCCGCCCACTCACCCCTCTGAGGAACACATTATGCAAAAACAAAATAGTAGTTAAACATATAACATAACTGAAAAATAAATATAAAAATAAATGTAAGTAATATTTGATCTAAAGGGATGAATAAGTAGATCTATTTTAGCTTTTCTTTTAACATTACTAAAACTCGTTTTGCGTTTGCTTTTATTGCTTGTTTGTTTCCTCTACCAGGATTTTACATCTGCATTACATTTATAAAGCTGAGACAACTTAGAGCAGTGTTTCCCAACCTTGGTCCTCCAGGGACACTGGCCTGCATGTTTTAGATATTCCCTCGCTTCAGCCCATCTGATTTCAATCAATGACTGATTAATAGGCGATTGTTGAACTGCAATCAGTTGAATCAGGCCCATTAAATCATGAAAACCTCTTAAACATGTAGGACAGTGTGCTTTGACAACTAGGGTTGGGAAACACTGACTTAGAGTATGGTGGGTCTGATTACAAAACAATGTGAAGCTAGATCTGCTCTACAAAAGAGATATAAATGTTATATTACCTGGGTACCGTAGTTGATTTCCTAAGAAGGTAAAATAAATGGAAAAATGTGTTTTCAAACATCTATAATTGCCATAGAACAATTTGTCCCAAGAATGGCCTGTCAAGAAAATGTCACCTCTCTCAATTTATTGTGGTCATAAAATGCAGAGAAAGCTTTACTTAATTGTCTCTTTTTTATGTATTTTTACAAAAAGCAATTAAGGATTGGTAAATATTAAATCGGCAGGTTGTGATGTCTTTGCGACCGCCCCTGCAGGCGTTCCCACCCCGGAGTGAGAGCTGCATCACCCGTATTGCTGTGGGCAATCTTCTCGCAGAGGGTTCAGCTTGATTGGCTGCGAATGAGAATGGATTGTACGCGCGCTTGTGAGCAGTTGAGAATGGACAGCGCCTTGGAGGGAAAAACAAAAACCAAGTGAGGTTTAGGCGGGAGAAGACGAGGCGGAGAGCATGGGAGAGATGATCGGAGGGTGGGAGGGAAAAGAGGTAAAGATGACATGTGCACGCTTGTGAAACGGCAAGGCTTTGCCTGCATAATGCACACGCGATAGATAGTGTGGGGAAATCAAGCCAGTGTGATTGACAAAGCGGCATCAGGGCGGAGCAGATTGGGGATCACCTGCTCACCGACTGGCGCTAACAGACTGACTGTAATCAGCGCAAGGAAGAAGAGGAGGGGAGGAATAAACCTTCCCTCCTGCACCCGCCTTCGGTGTCGTGGAAACGGATACGGAACAAAAGCCAAGACGCAGCAGAGTGACTGTGTCAGGCCACCTTCTGTGTGCATTGATTCAGAGAGCGTGAAAGTGATGTCACCGAAACGCACAAGAAACTGAAGACAAACAGGACTGGCTTGTCTACTTAAAACAGGAGATCCATTACTCTAATGGAGGCAAGAGGGGAGAGTAGATCAATGAGTGCGAGTGCTGTGTGTGTGTGTGGATTTGTTTCATGTCACGGGGGCGAAACCACAACTTGGACAGAGGTTGTGACCAGTGGTGGAGAAGGGGTGTGTGTGTGTGTATGTGTGTGGGTGTGTGTGTGGTGGTTGGACTGGATCCACTGGCTGCAATAGGCCTCTGTGATCAAAATGGATCCTTCTGAACGGGGCAGCCCGGCCCTGGATCAGGACACAAGAACAAGCAGTACGATGATGTTCACACGCATCACTGCACATATCCATAAAAAAAAAATTTAAGCAAGGAAGCTAAATCGCTATTGATCAAACTGTCAAACAAAGTAAAAGTTCCCGTCAGCAGATTCGTGTGCGATCTGGTAAAGTTTCCCCCTTTCTCCGCGTCAGTCCGCCTGTCACTGCAGGTTCCGGCGGGTCCAGACACAGCAGTTTTCATCCCTCCTCTTCACGGCGTTAACTTCTCCTCCATCCATTCTCAAGTCGGTGAGTCAGCCACTGCAAGGCCTTGTCTTCCCCCCAACGTCCCCCCATCCCCACGCCTCCATATAGCAGCGGACAGACTCACTCATACACACTTCCACATGGCCTCTGCTTGAGAAGACAGTGACAGGCATCTAAAGGTTTTTGCAGAGTGAAGAGAGATGAATCGTATGCTCGGGAGGGATTTTCCTTCACCAAACATCTGGAAATTTTCTGCCTGAAGCGGGTTTCGAGGATCTAATGTTCCTCCGGGAAAAGTGACGCCGCCTCGCATGCCTCAAGGTGATTTTCCCCCCGCAGCTTTACCTCACTTTGACCATGACAAATCTCCCTAAGTGATAGTAATGATTGTAATTGAACAGGCACAGTTCCTTCCCACCGTGATCCATCTATCACCTTGGACGCAATCTGCTGCCTTCCAATTTGTGCTTTTGTCGCACGTCTGCTTGCGTGTCGGTCCCCCCTTCCTCCCCGCCTCCATTTGGGCAGCTGTAGGCAGGTGTGTGCTGGGTTATGAGACGCTCCCATCACATTGCGTAGTCCGCATGGATCCGTTGTAAAGACGGGAGGAAAAATCAGAGCCCATGGCGTCTGGAAACAAAAAAACATAAAAAAACGAGGACGAAAAGTAACTGGAACCCCGTGGGATGCGGGGATGTGAAAGTGGGGGAAACGAATAAGAAAGGCAGAGATGATGTTAATAGGAAAAAAAACACAAGAAAGATAGCCAGGGTATGTTCTGAATGGAGAGCAGGACTGAATGAGTGTGGGAGAGTGATGCCTCGACAAGGAGGAGAGTGGTTAGTCAGAGCTGAGCTGAAATCTGTCAGCTTGTGTAAATGTGTGTGTTTGTGGGGTGTGTGTTTGTGCTGGAGGTGATGGCTTTGTAATGAAAACACCGGCTGAGGGTCCCTCTTCATGGCTGACTGATGTCAGTCACGTTCTGAAAACACCTGACCCCCCAAAGGATGGCCGCTCTGATGGATGCTCGTTGTCTGCGGAAGCAAATACCAAAACCCACACAAAAAAAGCCTAAATGCAGTGTAACTTTTTAATTAAGCAACCAGTTTTAGTTGACTGTATAAAGTGCAGGTTCAGTTGCTTCAATTGTGATTTCATAGACATGGAGGAAAGCATTCTTGGGGTGTCTAAGGCATTTGCATTGCAAGGCTTCTCCATTTTGTTGTGGTTCGTTGCAGGTTTTCATTGCTGCACATAATTTGTAAAAGAATCACTGAGTGTGAAGCGTTCCCGTACGGTCTCTTCCCCGGGTTTGACGTGTTCCCCTCATTGGTTGGATGCTCACCACTGTCACTCAGAAATATCAAGCTTGGTTGGCTATCGATGCAACTTGTTTCGCATTTCCCACGTAACTAAATGAGATTTGATTTCATCTCCAATCCCAAACGTTTTTTTTTTAATTATCTAACATTAAGAATCTTCTGCAACTTTTTAACTTTTTTTTTTTTTAAAAATGAAAGTTATTTTATTTTCAACAAAATTAAAGATGCACCAATCAGGCGTTTGCTGGCTGACACCGATTTGTGTTTTTCTTTTAGGTCTGACATGCTGATAGTGACTTTGGAGTGATTGAGAAAATTTTAATTGTGAAAATTATAACACAATCTGCAAAATTTGCTGCAGATTCTGTGACAGATTTTTATTGGTAGGTAACATTCGTCATATTGTATCAGCTTCATACAGACTTGGGATACAATAACTAAGCCTGTTATAATAAACAATAAATCAATTAATCGCTTGGTAAATTAAAGCAAGCTCAATAATTTCTATTTGCATGATTTATCATTTTTTCTCTTTCTTCTAAAGTCTGGATGATAAAAGTCTTCAGTCTGGTGTATTGGTCGTTTTTTGGAAGGACAATTTTATTTGTACAGAGACTTCACAATTCACTTTGAATTGTGTTTCTTTTGGATATTTTAAATGTGTTCCAGGTTGAGTTTTAAATATTTGTTTACATTTATTGACCTTTAGCAATGTGTGCTTGCATTTTTATGCCATTACCATTGTATTACTTGAAAATGGTCTCTAAACACAACAATATTATCGATTATCGCGATAACTTCTGGGACAATTTATCGTCGAGCAAAATTTGTTATGTTGGCCTGTGAATAAACTCAAAGCAAAACACATCAATCTAAATGTTAGTAGCTGAATTGTTTATTGACTGAATCCGTCTGGATTCGTAACTTCTCGGTATTTGGATCGGAGCCGATAGAAGAAAAATCATCCGCTTTTGCTCTTCGGTCAGTAGGTTGGTGCATTGTGACAACAGATCTGAAGCACAAAATGCTACACAAAAAAAATGTGACATTTTGTGCCACATACTGTACAAAAGCATATTTCATTCATTACTTCGCCATAACATAAATCATCTATTTCCACCTACACCCCCCTCTACTTCGCCAAATAAAGAAAATCATGACACTTTGGATCAGAACCTGCACAGTCGGTATAATTGTGTGAAACAATTAAGTGTCAACCGATCTGTTTGGGATATTTGTGCATAATCCCTGCTTGGAATTGCTTTTGTGAGCGTGTGACAGAGGGTTAGAGGCCCTGCTTGTCTGAGGGGAGCAGAGTGATGGTGTCATGCTCCGCAGACTCACAGACAAATTAATTCACTTATTGACACTGCTGACACGTCTCAGTGACTTTGTAAAATGAACAATTGATCAAGCTTCCTCTCTTTTCTCAGCTCTCTCTCTCACTCTATTCTCCTGACTTCTGTCTTTTTTTTTTCTCGTCTACCTCCTGATTCTCGCTGCCCTGCTTGCTGTCGCCGTCGCTTTTATTTAGGAGTTTTTGGTTTTCTCATTAATTTTCGCCTTTTGATTTACCCAAACTCATTTTTTCTTTTTTGTTTGAGTCACCATGTGCAGTTATTGTACCCGTTGAAAAGATATGAGGAATAAATTTAGCTGGTTATTAAGAGAGAAAATTTGCCAAAAAAAAAAAAAAAAACACGTCTGATTGGAATGGGCCAATTTTCTCTTTTGTTTCACTCTAATCAGAGTTTGGTGACTCATTAAATGCTTAAAAAACGGATCAAGCACCATCATGTGCTTTGGTGCAATTTAACAAAAAAAGCAAATAAAGTTTGGGGGATTCACATTTTGATATCTAAACTGGAATCATTTTCTCAATTCTTTGTTTCAGGTAGTTCTGCTTTGTCAAAGCACCTGAAGCGTTTTCATCTCTCTTCGTTATGATTTAACCCTTAAAAAAAAAAGAAAAAAAAATCTGAATCAGTGTTAAACCTCAAAGAAAATCAGAAATCGGAATCATCTAGGAAGAACCTGATTGGAGCAAAAATACAAAATCTTACAAAAGATTTCTGCTTTAGTTTCTAGTTTCAAACATCTTAGTGCGCTTGAATGCAGACTAAACTAACTCATGTAAATAACTTTTCAGCAAGCTAGAGGAGCTTGTGTTAAGTCAATAACTCATTGGTATTGATAATAAAGTTTAACTGGAAGATTACTTAAATTATAACAGAACATTTTTCACAGGTTAAAAGTGAAAAAAATCTGCCAGTGGAAATCGAACTTTTCATCAATATAAAGGAATTAGTGACTTAAAACAAGCTCTCATATCATGCTGAAAAGACACTAGCTGGATATTTTTTTGTATTTCAAATATATTTGATTTAGGAACTAGAAAAGAGTACTTGGTAAGACTTTTGTAGTGTGCATGTCTACAAAATCAACATAAACTTGCATCGTAAAGGAGGAGAAGCAGCTGTTTTATTTGATCTGCACTTAGATTTAATCGAATGCAAAGCTGGACCGACTCTCACCCTCGGAGTTCAGGTCTGAACTTTTCCATCTGGGTCAAAGGAACCGCACTGTCCCACAGCGTTCGCAGGCTTCACGTCAAAGTGCCTCAGTTTTCATGAATCTTGATTTAAGAATGGAATCAAATAAATGGCCGACTCTCCGCCGTCTCTCTGTCTGTCTGGTAGGTTGACTTCACAGCGGAGGAGCTTTGCACAAAGTGCTTCTCATTCACACCTTCACCAATAATCTTTAAAAGGGAGCCACAAACGATCTGGACGTCCTTTGATGGAGGACTTGAATCCTCCTGAAAATTAAGAAATTGCAAGAGTAGCCCCGTTTGTGAATCAAAACAATCAATTATTCGATATTTAGTCATTTACAAATGTGTGCCTTGTTGATGGTTGAGTCACTTGTAAACTGATGTAAGTCTTCATCGCATTAAAGGAAATCAGATTTTTCAGTGCTCGACCAACTCGTCCCCAATCTGGGAAAAAAATTGGTCGATTCCAAACTCGGGCCGATTGATCGGTGCATTTCTGTGGGGAAACATTTGCTGGCTCTGCAGAAGCGTCCTTCATTACCGCGCCAGGTTATCCTATCTCCCCTTGTGCTGATTCATTCATCTCTACTTGCGCTTGTTTTTTATCCTCATCACGGACCGGAGGGTAATTTGAAAGTTGCAAATATTGTAGGAAACGGTTGCAGGAACAGATTCGCAGAGGAAGAACTCTGAGAAGGGGAAGATGATTACCTAAAATGCTGCTCTTTTTTTAACTTAACATCCAGATTTGCATGGTTTTATGCTTTCCAGCTGGAGGGAACCGGACCGCGAAAAAAAGTGGGCAGAAAAAGAACCAAGTGAATCTGTGAGTTTTACTCACTCCAGGTCACAATGTTTTGCCTTTTTTTAAGACATAAAAAGTGAGTCCCAGCCTGCAGAGATAGAAGAAAGACTGGCGGCGAAAGACAGAAAGGAATAAACATGGCAGATTGTTTTTGAGGAGAAGGGCCAGGGAACGCCAGTGAATTGTGAGCAGGTGTGTGCTGTCATCTAAAAGTGTCTCGTTTCCATTTCGCCTTTCCATCCATCTTCCGGCGCTCGGGGACACTGACTTTTAATGGCCTTTTAATGCTTTATTAGAATGCAGCAGATTTACGGGCTTGGACTGCGCCGGTGTCTGTCAGCGGCGCCGAGGAGGGCTTCGCTGTTAAATGTCGACCTGAGGTGGATGAGGGGTTTCAGATGACAGAAAGCAGAAACTGGGCCTTCCGATGCATATTCTAGATCATCTTTATTAGCGCAGTAAATTTCCGTACTTGTTTTTGGTTTTGAAAGAGAAGAGATTTCCTCCCCACCTTTTAGTCCTAGCAGTAGAAGAAACTAAAAACAATACCTTTTAATGCTTATTTGGAAAGTGATGATTTTTGAATAGTCATAAAGCACAATTGGGGGGATTTGGCTCTTTTCCCAGGGTGGCATGACCTGGCAGGGAGAATGGGGGGCACAAAACAGAAAATGAAACATTATTTGTTTGTATGGCTTATTGCAGTGGTTCCCAAAGTGAGGGGCGCGCCCCCTAAGGGTGCCATTGCGGGGTGAGGGCACTAAATGACAAAAAAAAAACTCTCAGGGAGGGAAGCTGTTCATGTCTTAACCTCATTTTGCACAGAGGCTTTTTTTTAAAATGTATTGATGATAGCAAAGTTGAATATTGTTACAAATAAAACAAAAGGAAATATGTTTGAAATAACACTGACAGCGAAGAAAACTCTTCTACAGATGGTTTGTAGCTTGTTTTGTTGCAACCTGAAGTGTGAAATAAACTTCAGCGGAGTTTGAAAAGAAAATATGTGTTTAGGTTTATGTCTGGTTGAACGATGTGTGTGCCCAGTTAATTTTTTATTTATTTTTGGTGGGGGTGGGGGGTTTATTGTAATCCATAGGGGGGCCCAGAATAAAAATCTTTGGGAACCACTGGCTTATTGACCCCCAAAAAACAAAAAAAGCTATTTTGGAGCTTTCTTGGCAACATTACCAGCTTAGAATGACACAAGCATGAAAAGCACATTAGACTAATTCTGTATTGATTAGAGACCTTAGAATACACAGTTTTGTTTTTGCTTTTCTTGCGTCGTCCCTGTCAGATCAGTGTTTGCAGTTCTTGAATTATTTCTGTTTTGAGTTGCATGATACATATTTCCCCGTTCCCAAAATTAGTTTTTTCTGCGAGTGGGGCAACAAAACGAGGAACCCGCCCCGGGTGCTGAGTCCAGACTCCCAGACGTGGCGTTCATCTGCTTCAAATCATAAAACATGCATCAAACGTCTTGGTCTTTCACCTCGAAATCAAAAATAAGCTGAAGGAAAACGAAAAGAAAAAGATGAAAGAAAAAAGGAAGGATGGGGGAGTTAGTTTATGAAAATAAGGAGAGAATCGGATAGAAACTTTGAAAAAACTTCAAAGAATTGATGATCTCCCCTATTTGTCCCCCCGATATTTAAAGTGTTTCTCTGTCTGAACACACACACATACACACACAGCACTATCTTCACAAGAACTTTACATTGTCTGCCATTCATGAATGTCGTTCAATTCATTTTTACAGCCAAACACTAAACCAGTAAGTGGCTAACCATAAAACCTAGCATAAAGTCAATGAGCACCTTGGCCCTAAACCGAACTCCTAACCCCAAAACGGCACTTCTTCTTACGGAGCCCAGAGTTTGGGCTCCACCATAACATAGTTTTTGTTGAAAAAATAGGACTTACAAGGTGAAAAATGCTCACACACACACTCACGCACACACACACACATGTCTTGGTCACTGGATCCTGAAACGATGGCTTGTGCAACAAGGTGGGATTTAGACTTAAGTGCAGGCAGATCAATTGAGCTGTAATGGTACCTTAGAGCCAAGGCCATTCTCTGAACTCTGCAGTCGATACCACAGTCAGGTAATGGTCCCGAATTCAAACATTCACTCACAACTCTCTCCTTCTGAGCTTTTCTTTTTTTCCGTCAGGCCATTTCAGCAAACCCCTTTTCACTTATTAGCAGGTAGAAAGAGAGAGAGAGAGGACCAGCTGCATTGTGGGATTTCACACCTTTTGCCTCTGCAATCAAAGGAATTAACTGATGTGAAATTTCCTGCTTTCAGTCTTCCAACTTGCTCTCTCATAGAAAGCTGCGACTTATCTGCGCATCAGCAAAGTGGAGAAGAAGATCTGGAGGAATGGAAAGCGTGAACACCAGTGAGGAGTTGAGGCGTGAGCGGCTGGGTGAGCGCGAGGAGCCGTGCCTCGTGAACGCCGGGGCGTCCAAGTTTGTAAGATTGCGTCTGCGCAATTTAGCGCGCGTGCGCCTGTGTTTGCACGCACCTGCTCCGCGAGCGCAGCGACCCAAAAGAAACAGCAAAGCAGCAACATGCCGTAATGGCTGCCTCGCTCGCTTGGAAGAGAGGGAGAGAGAGAGAGCATTACACACCCCGACCGAATGTTAATACCGCGCATATCTGTGGAAATCTGCAACGCTTCACATGAGATCCCACTGAGCTTTGTGCTTCTTGCCCCTTTCATTTTCAATATCTTTCCGCCTTAGGGAGACGCACTCTGTTTTACACATATAGGATTTCTTTTTCTTTTTCTCCTACCCTCTGCTTTGTCTGCTTGGTTTGTGTTTGGGCAAAGACAAATCAGCACGGGGGAAGACGCTGTTGTGAAGCGCGTGCGGCCTTCAGACTTGCGCATTTTCACTTCTGTTTCGCACTGTAATTGAACCGGAGAGTCTTTCTTCTTTTTTTTTTTATCTGGGAGTTTGTCCTATTGATTTATTTCACCGAAACAGATTTAATAAATTCTGTTTTAATACGCAGAACACATTTGTTGTAAAATGGCTCAGCCATAAGGAGGACTACTTGTAAAAAGAGATGGCGATAAGGGAGATTTACACTTTCTTCACTTTTTTCTATTCTTCTTTAACAAGCAAACTCAAAAGTCATGAAACATTTTCAGGTGTTTAATGTAAAGCATGTAAATACAGTGGGACTTATACTTTAGGTGTAGGTTAAAAATATCTTGATCCTTCTGAGGACTCTTAAGTTCTTCTCTGTAATTCCACTTTTAAAGGTGAAAATGATCAGTTAAAGCTGATCCATGATTTTAACATTTTGTTGTTTTTCCCAATTTTGTGTCCGTTTGAAGACTAAGAAAGAAACAAAGAAATCAATCAACAACATGGGACAGGATTATATGATTAACTAGAGGCGTACCTCACACACTCTGGAGTGTGTGCCAGTGTTACCAATGAGTTGGACATAAATGTTTTGTTTGTCTGTAGTTCAATAACAGAAATGAATTCTTTAAAGTGAACAATTTCCGTATTTCTTTCTCAGACATAAACATTCTGCCTCTCAGTCTGTCAGGTCAGCGGGTCGACCAGCTGCACAGTGTTTGTGTGGGCAAAAAAAAAAAAAAAAAAGAGCCTTAAATCTAAAGCCAAATGAAAACGTTAGCACCAGCCACGCGCCACAAAGGTCATCCGGCAACGACGCGCTTCCCGTCGCTAACAGCTCTGCTGATCTGAAACTTCCTGTCCTGTCCGATGACATCATCTCTCTGATTGACAAAAGGAGCAACACACCGGCGACAGAACACCGCATCAGACAAAAACTGTTTAGCAAACCCGATCCTTGATGCGGCAGATGAGGTCAGGGTCTCTGCATCCGCAGGAGTCATTTAGCAAATCCGTGCATGGGTGCGCGCGCGTCTGTTTTGCGACGGTGGGGCGGGAGAGACGCGCACGCGGACGTATGTTTGTGGAGGAGGTAGATCTGCCTGGTTTGCATGCCAATGAGCCGGCGTGTCAGTCCTGCGTGATTACTGGGAGAAATGACACGGCTCAGCCTCTCAGCCCTCTGAGACGCGGTGATGCAGCAGGAGGGATAATTTTAGATGGGATGAGACTTGATGTGCTCAGATAATCTTGAGCATGTTTGTGCTCAGTTTGCTGGAGTGTGTGTGGTTTTCTATGTGTGTGTGTGGTTTTTGTCCTACTAGAATAAGTGAGTGTCCCCACCACCCCTCCTTCAACATAAAGACATTCAAACTTGTGTTTTAAGTTCAAAGCCGTAAATCTAACATCAGATACCACAGCTCAGTTAACCTTACATTTCCTGGTTGATTAGAGGATCCAACAAAACTCGCCTTGATGTCCTTTTAACACCAAATTCAGATTATTTCAGAGAAAGCCAACACATTTTTCATGACGTTGACATACGGCGGTGCAGCAGCATCTAGAAGCAAAGCTGATCGCTCCTGCAGCAGCACAACCACACAATGAAAAGAGGAACGGTGGGACACTTTTCCAATCTGAAGCGAAAACGGCATAATAAGCTACTGTCTGTCCATTGATTTCTGATTACAAGCCTGGAGAAAAGTGACATGATTGCTGGCAGAGTGTTTCTATGGACAGTGGCGTATGGGTTGCCAGTAATGACGAATTTCGCTGGCATGAAGTTGTGTTAAAGTTCAAGTGCAAAAATGTCCTGATGTGGAGAGCGGTCCATTAGAAAGGGGAGCAGCGTTTGGTTAAAGAATATGTAGAGCTGAGCAGCCTGTAGTTTTTGTCTGTTTTCTGTGTGTTAGGGTTCAACATATGAAGAATACAAACGATACAAGGTGTGCTGGTTATGGTTCCAACAGCATGGTTCTCTTTGTCACATCAAATGATATCAGTTTATTTTCAGACTACTAATAGCGTACAATAAGAAAGCAATATGGGATTTACAAATCAGCTTGACAAACGATTAAGTAGTTAAAAAACACAACTAAGGGTGCTGTGGTGGCGCAGGGGTTTGGCACAACCCACATACGGAGGCCCTAGTCCTCGACGCGGCCGTCGCAGGTTCGATTCCCAGCCTGGCGACCTTTGCTGCATGTCTTCCCCCTCTCTCATTTCCCTCTTTCCTGTCCATTCACTGTTAAATAAAGGCCACTAGAGCCAATAAAACCTTTAAAAAAACTAAATAGATGAAAAAAGTGAAATATGATGTGTATTATCTTGATGTCAGTTCTTGCTTTTCAATAACTTTTTAGCAGAAAGCTGGGTTGAAAACTGATTGGTTTGCTTGTTGTCAAAGTTTTTTACGCTTCTGAAACACCCATTGTACCAATAACAAAACTGTAAGTATTTATTAGACTTGATGAATTGGCCTTTTAGAAGGTACTTATAGGTCTTAAAGCTCTAGGTAGCATTTGTTTACTAGCAGTGGCAGGATAATGGCTCTTCGCATTGAAAGAAATTGCTACATGATGAGAATTTTTTTTCCCTTCAAACACAACAAAAATATTTATGTTTGTATTTATATCTGACAGGTATTTGGCCCAGAGAAACTATATTCAGAGTCTTTAATTTTTTCATTAATATGTCACCTCACAAAGCTGATAGCAGTTTCATTACAAGAAATGGATTTCTCCATAATGCTGAAAATTATTTCACTGGGGAGTCTCTGCTGGATTGTGGGTAAGAAATGTGAGTAAATTATATATTCAAATGTGTTAAATTAATATGTTAGTTGTTAGCTTTTAGCAGCTTCTTTGTCTTTATGCAGTCAGAGTGACTGTACTATGAAATTGTTTGGCTACTTCTAAAGTGTTGCTCCCACAGCAAAAAAAAAAAAAAGCTTTACTGAGAAAAAGGTGTTTGACATCACTAATTTACATTTTATATTTTACATTTTTTATGCAATATGTCGCTGTTATATATATCGAACCAATCCCTGCAGGTTTGAGGGTCCAAACCAACAGCTTACTCCACTTATTTCTTGGGCAGGTTTTTATTTTCGTGTATCATCTCCGTGACTATGAGCCCTGATTGTTCTCTACGTTTACTTTTTACAAAATGCATAAAAAAAAGAAAGCCTAAAACCATTGTTTGAGTTTTGTTGAAGACTTTGCAAAGGTTACAATTTTGCTTCCGATGACGGGACATTTTCTCTCCCCTGTTCCCAACAAGCAGCACACACACACCCACACACAGGCACGCACACCCCCCCACACACACACACAGGAGCATGCACGGCTATGCTCCTTTAATGAGTGTATCGCGGAACAAAGCTGATAAAAATGCATGCCCTGACTCAGCCTTTCAAAAGGGAATAAGAAATAGGCCTCTGTGCAGCCATGCAGCATGCATAATTACTTCTCAGAGCGCATGCACCTTGCATACTTTCACATACTGTACCAGTTACACACAAATACACAAGTTTAAACTTTGACCGCAAACGTCAGAAGCTGCGAATGTGTGGATGTTGTGCTCACTATAAGAACTATAAGAATGTAGGAGTCATGTTTCATAATTATACCTAAATAATGAATATTTTCTCAATTTTTGATCCAACTTCACTGAAGCTTTTTCAGATTATTATTTCACTGCCCTGTTAGTTTGCATCTTTATTTCTGGCTCCTTTGCAAACCTGCGGTTCCTGCTGTTGCATTCTCCCCTCACTAGGGGGCAGTGGCACTACACCAATGTTTGAAAACGAATCGCGGTCCTTTTGGAGAAGTTTCCCAGCATGTTAGTGGACTGAGTCGCATTTCAATGAAATTTGATGAATAACGAAGGCTTGAGGAGTGGAGAAGACTTTGCTGTTAATGTGACTGCTGTCTTTTTTTGAAGCCTGCAGAGTCTTTTCCCTTTGCAAAGAGAGGCGTGTTGACACACTACTCTTGCAGGATGGCAATTTACCTTACGTGTGTGCACGTGTATGTGCGTGTGATAGCACACTTGCATCACAGGCTGTCACTCAGTTGTAATTAGGAAGAGTCTCTCCTGCTGTCCTCTGACAGGCTTTGAATTTACCTTGCAAATACTGTGCAAATTTAGCGGGTGCGTGTGTGCGTGATTACTGGTTTCTATGGCATATTTGATCAGCTGTTAAATGTTTCAGCTAATAGACCCCTGTGCTGCTTTCCTTTTATACACACACATATTTGGGAAACCAGTTGGACTTTTAGTTTATTATGCATGTTGTTTTATGTGTCCATCTGCATATGTGTGTGTATCTCTGGGAGTGCGTGGGTGGGTGTGTGTGTGTGTGCGCATGACACACAGTGAGTGTTTGGATGGGACAAGGTTGGTGGTGGGGGGGGAGCTGTGTGTGATGTTTAGAGTGTGGATCACATTTAGCCTGGGGGTAGGTGAACCCATTGTAAACAATGGATCTGACAGAATCTAGGCCTTCACATCTTCAGCCCTGTGTGCATGTGTGCGGGGGTGTGTGTGTGTGTGTGTGTTTGAATACATATTTGTGGGGCGCCTGTGTACGTGTGGGTAGACCGCCATGCAAGGCCATGGACCAACCCCAGCGCAGACAGTGCTCTCTGACAGGGTGTCTTTGTGCTTTCCTTCCTCCAGAGGCGTCTTCTGTTGAAGGTGAAGAAGCAGAGGAGGAGGAGGAAGAGGAGGAGATTCGAGGTGCGAGTGAATGCCGCCATGAGCTTCACGCCGTGAGGACCTGGCCAGTGGAAGACAGTCGACAGACAGGTGAGGCGACATCATGTGATACTCCGATGCATGTTCATGTTGATCAGGTTTGTCTCTGCTTAGTGACTCGTCTGCAAAAATTATATTAAAAATAAACTTGAGCTGAGTTAAAAAGTTAAAAATAATAAATAAAATAAAAATAATTCATGTTCAACAGGTTTTTTTTAATAAGATATGATTTGTACATGGAGGGAACTGCAATAATTTTAACACCTATAACAATTTGTTACATCATGTCTACAAACGTAACTTTTATTTTTAAAAAAGTTTTTTCACATATTTGTTAAACTGTCACTATGTCGTGACAATTTAATGAGAAATACAAAGTTTGGTCATAAACAACCAATTAGAGTCAGGGGGAAGGTCTTAGCAATGTCAATCATTTTTGCGTATGCGCTACTCACACCCTCCCGTATGTGTTTCTTTGGGATTTATGTGATAAACCAACTTAAGGAGGACCTTAAAAGCAAACCAGCACATTTACAAAAGCCTCAGGTAAATAAATGGTAAAATAGAAAATAAAATTAAGTTTAGTAAAAATAATAAGATATAATATAAAATTCACCAAGATATCAAGAGCGAATAATAATAATAAAAAAAAGAAAACTTAAATTTTCTTAAATCCTTTACCTTTTCTCTTTAGCTGGTGTCGAAGCCCGAGGAGAAGAAATGTGTTCTCAGGCTGGAGATACTTTTCCTTCTACTTTTATGCACAACTCAGCAATCTGTTGATCTGATTGCTGATCTGTCAATGTCCATCCCATTTTTAAAAAAATTAAGTTTGTAGTTTTAAGATGACAAAATCCTCAAAAAAGTTCAGGCAGTTTCAGGATAGTGCTTTGGAATGAAATATTAATTTAGGTTGTGATATAACAAGCAAAACTCACTGAAAACAGGACGATATTTTCATTTATTATCTTCAAATATTGATTCTTCTTCATTGACATGAAATGTCAGACTAACTGGGCTGAATGGCTTTACTGTTTTCCCTCATAATGACTTATAATGACATCATTTTTATTTATTTTTTTATTTTTTTACAATATCAGTGTCCATTGAACAAAAATGTTAGCACAAACAGGATTAAAAAAAAAAAGAAATCACAAAGAAATGATGCTTCAAGTGTACACATTCTGACAAACAACTGTATTTATGTGAGCTAGAGAAACTCAGTTTCCTCGGGTCATGTCTGTTTTTTAAGGTTGTGTTTTTCTTCCTTTGACCTTTAGCATCTCACCTCCTCCACCGTTTGTTCAGAAAGCGGCATTTGTTGGTTGTTTTCCAGCCTCTTCCTGAACGTCTCCTACTCTGCTTTCTCCCTCTTTGCTCCCCCATCTCTCCCCTCTCTCTGTCTCTCTCAGGATGAAGCTGAGGGGAAGGTCAGCTTGGCCTTGGCAGGTGGCCTTCCTTGTTGCCGTGGTGATGCTCTGGGTTGACCCCGTGTCCGCCGGCAGCCGTAATCATCGGGGACCAACAGGTACACGGGGTCTTGCTCTGAATCCCCCCTTGCCACCACCGTGAGAGGTTAATTACACTGTCATTTCAGAGGTGTAACACATGTTCGCTGAGCCTGATGCGGACCAGGCCGACTGCATCATGGAGGCGGGGGTGTGTGTGGTTGTGTGTTTGGGGGGGTCTGAGATGCTTTTGCTCCTTATTCCGCTCTGACAACAACAACGTAACCCAGACATGTACTTGTACTTGGCGTGGTTGCAAAGAAAATACTTCTGTTTGAGTGATGCAGCCTTCACAGATACTACACAGCACTTAAGCTGTCAGAAACTGTCAACACAAACACATCCGTTTTGGTGCGATCTCATCTATTTACAGTGCAGACGTGCAGCATTTCAGAGGCGACGCCGTTCCCGAGGACGCTCGCTGCTCCGCCGCTGCCATAAACCTTAATGTCTCACAAGTAGCTGAGGCCCTGTGGTGTTTATTATCCAATTATCGTAAGTTATAAACATTAAGGTTTACGTTGGCCTGCATATGTGGCGCCTTTAAAAGAGTAGGAATGTTGAAAGTTTTTTCACGTTGCGTCTCAGTGGAACAACAAACTTCAATATGTTTTACTAGGATTTGTTGTGACTGAGCCACACATGGGAGTAGAGAAAAAGGAAAGTGGGAAAGGCTTAAAGGGAAAGAAGGAGATGGAGAGGACACAAGTCAACGCCGATGAAGTCTGCTTCTACACCTGCGCGACGAGAGAAAACAAAACCGAGTAACCATGACGACAAACAACATGCATGTAAAACAATAACAATGGCACGCTGTTTCCCGCATCTAAAGATGATCGCACACATGTGGATTTACCCCTTTCTCTAATAACCTCAGCAGAATTTAGTCCAATCAAATAATCTTTTGAAGTCATTTCAAATTTAAATTAAAAATGTTTCATTGATCCCAAAGGGAATTCAATGTTGCTGTTCCTCGTTTTCATTTTAAACTATTCAAATGGTTATTGTAGATTGTGACGGCTGTTGGCAGGACAGATCTCCTGTAGCAGTCTGTGTTACAGTGAATTTGAATGAGCTTCTAATTGAAGACACTCTGTTTTCCCAAGACAATCTCTTGAAAATGTCGGTCAGGGTTATCCACTAATAATAAAGACACAAGAAGATTTAACATCATGATAAATACAGATAATCTGTCAGAGAAACAACCATAAGACCAGTGAACACAGCAGACAGGTCAGAGAGAACGCTGAATGCTTAGGTTATGAAATAATACAGAACACAACTGCAGCCCTGCAGCGACATGGCAGCCACTGACAGTGACTCTGAAGGTGACGCAGAGTTTCAGGTGGGAGAATCTGTCGGCAGAGCAACTACTGGACTCCACATTGCTGGTCTTTAAAGACCAGAAAGTGGCGTTGTAGTTCGCAATGTGCCAAATGTGAAAGAGTTACGCATCAAAACTTGACTAAATTAATAATACATGTCATAAACACTAAACCTATCCTCCCCCCACATACTCTCCGTGAGGATGACTACTGGACAGTTTCTTGTCACACCAACCAAGTTTGCTGAAACCTCCCATGTCTCCTCTTCCTGGTTCTTAATTACGACTGTTTCTTTAATTATCCCTCGATTTCTCCACTCTCGCTGTTTGTGTCGTCTGACCTTTATGTGCCCAAGAAATGCTCCCAGCATCCAGTCTTTTCAGTGAGTGATTGTATTAGCTTCCTTTTAAGTGAAGAGAGAAGGCAGGCTGCTTACGGTAGGGACACGACTAATTACAGGCTCTGTGGATCGTGAAGGTCAGCATCATCGCCTGGCCCCCTTCTCATTTCACACTCGCCGAGAAACAAGATATCTTGCGCACAAGCGGACTGCTGCTTTTATTTAAAAGTTATTATTATTTGACGGTTTACTCTAATTGGTGGCGGCTTGAGGCCTGTCGGCTGTGAATATCAATAATCCACACATAATGCAGTTTGAGGTTGAAAAATAATTGGGTGAATGTTATTGCTGCCAGGATACATTTTCAGGGAATTGAACCACTTTAGTCACTGTTTTGTTGGCTGATCAGTGGGACATGCGTGATCAATGTGGGTGTCGTTCCTCTGTCTGCCACATGGTGGCTCTGTAGGTCAAAAAATGACCCAAATGATGCATCACATTTCTTTCATCTTGATTTCATCCAGTTATTGTAGTGCTAATATATTTGATAAATGAATTCAACCAATAAAACAAACCAAAACTGAGAATATAAATATATTTAGTTTTTAATTTTTTCATTGTAAAGTGTTCCTGCTCCTCTTTAACATTGAAAAACCTGGCAGGTGGTGAACAAAGTGAATGCAACACGGCTTCTCTTTTGCTGCAAATTAAAGTTAAATGTTTTGCACACATACAATATAAATTATGTTTATTACCTTTAGCATAGCTTCAAAGGCACCGAAACAGAACAAAACTTTGCAAAAGACTAGAAAGCCCCTTTTTTTATTGTCGGTGAAGCACTTTGTGTTGCCTTTGCTGTTAATTTTAACAAATCAACCCAATATTTATTAGCATAAGCTAACCCCATGCAACTTCCTATGCAATAAATGTCTCTGAAGCATTTTTTTACTATTTATACTCTAAAAGTTTGATTTTGTGAGAGTTTTGCAGATAATAAATGTATTTCTGTGTAAGTGGGTGGATGGGGGATGAAGCTGTTGCCTTGCAGTAAAAACTTGGGTTTGTTCTCTAAACTGCATGTGTTGGCCCTTCACTGCACATTCCGAAAACATGACTGTTAGCTTAATTGATTTCTCTAAATTGTCATTATTTGTGAATGTGTGTGTGCGTGCGTGGTGGTGAGACCTCTTAGATCGTGAAACGAAAGGAGGAAAAAAAAGCCTTCGCTGTCAACCCTTCGCCAACATGAACCAGTGAAGTTTTCTAAACTCCACTGGGACTTTAACTGGAACCGTTTGAAAAGATTTGAGTTTTTCTTCAAAAAACACTCCAGGTGGATCTGGTACGAGTCAGAGGAGGAACATTTAAAGAAGCGCTGCTACGTACGGCAGTGGCTCTGTGAAGGTGTGGGCTTGTATCTCATCCAAACTCCTCGAGGACCTGTCAGAGTTCGTGACTTGATGCGTTCTTCTCAATTTGATTTAAATTAATAACTTGGTTCCTTTTCCAGAAATGTGAAAGTGGGTCATCAGCAAGACATCGGCACAGAAACGACTCACTTGACAAAAACTCAATTGTCCTTAACCTGACCTGGTTTCTTGGAAACACAAAGGTTTCTCGTTCAGCTTCTAGAGTTATCATTTCACATTATATTCTGCATTTTAATGTAAGCTAGCTTTGGAGTAAGGCGTACATCTATTTGTTGCATTTCGCGTATAAGTTTGGAAAGCCACGAGACTTTTTGTGAAGTATAAAAACAAATAGTGACAACATATACCGGCATGCATCTCTTGTATACAGCGGCCCTGGGTGCTGCCTGCAGCTTGTAATGATAATGAACGGAAACGCGAGGGAGGCCTAATGCAGGCCTGTAAAACACCGATAGTGTCAGGAGGATTGATGGGTTGTGGCGGCTCAGGTGAGGAGTAAATGGAGCAGGCAAGTGAAAGGTGTGAGGGCTCAAAGACGCTGAGTGAAAACAAAAAGAAGTCGAGGAAAGCTGATCTGTAGCAACAGCGGGTTGACTTAGCAGCCAGTTTGACGTGTTTCCACGCCACTCAAGCGATTCCTGAAATCTGGCTCCTTTGAAACCGCTCCGAGTGTTCCCGCTGAGACGTAGACCGCATCGCCTCCCGGATCCTGATTTCATGACCTCAAACGGAGTTGCTTGATACCTGCCCTTTCTCAGCCGCAGACATGCCTGTCAGGAACTGACAGACGGAGAGACATAGCCTTTTTGATAAATTGTACAATTCTCCTGCTTGTCTGTGTCTGTCAGAATACATCAGTCGCCTGACTAACCCATCAGTTCAAGGCAGTCTGAACGCCCAGCTATTGTTACACCCCCACCGCAGGAGTAGAAGCATTTAGCCATGCTTGAGAAGCCTTTTCATCTCGCGTGTAGGGCTCTATTACGCCGATATGGTCATAACAGAATGCTTTAAAGGCAACACGGAGGCATTCGACACACTGTTGGTTTGTTTATAGAGCTGGGAGCTGAATGTTTAACACATAAATCTTTTTGCAGATGAGTGGTGGGAATCAGCAGGACGTTGATCTGGAAGGTAAAGCTGCAGAGGCTCATCATTAACCCCGAGCTTTTGTTTCTTGGTTCTTTCTGGTTCCAAAAACTACCAACATCGGTTTTTTCCTAGCTGGAAGACTTCTCGCGTTCCCTGAGGGATTACCTTCAGCACACACATGCCCAAATGTAATACAGAAACGATAATGGTAGCCTGAATAAACACAAAATGTACTTTTCAAATTGTTTTTCAGAAGAAAAAAGTCAAGGCTTTGAATAAAAAATTAAATGGCCCTTTGTAAAAAAGTAATTTCCCCCTAAACATAACACCTGCTGCTTGTGCCATCCATGGTGGAAACAACTCCCCAGTGGATTATTTATGAATGAAGAGGAACACAAATATCTATACATTGGTTTTTCTTGAGAAAACAAGTTGTGTTAGTGCAAATATGCTCACTTTGTTTCCACAGTAGAGTAGCGAACTTTAAGGTTTTCATAGCCCAGAGGGGAAGAAACTGTCTCTTTCTACCAATTGTTTATATTACAAATTGCAGTCTGCATTGTTGTCCTGGAGGTAAAAGTCTAAACCGTGTGTGTCCAGGACGCGTGGGGCATGCTGCCCCTTTTGCTTACCCCTAGACCTGCCTGCACAAGTCCTGGGTGGAGGGAAGGTCAGCGCTGATGCCCCTTGCTGCAAACCTGATTGATTGTTGAAGTATGGACCTGTCCGTTTCTTTTTTTACAGATAGGCCAATCCTCACAGTGATTGATGAGCTCAGGACAGACTGAATAACGAATGCAGAAGATGGCCGGCAGCTCCTTTGGTAGTTTGCACTTCTTGAGTTGCACCAGGAAGAACAGTTTCTGCTGGGTCTTTCTCTGAATAGTGTCTGTGTGTGCTAGAGCCATCTTAGGCCCTGAGAAAGGACAGTTTCTAGGAACTGGAAATGATCCAGTACATTGAAAATGGTGAGTGGGGAGACCATAGAGGGAGTTGTTCAGTAGCACACTGTCATTTCCACTGTCTTGAGTGAGTTAAACTCCAAATCGTGCAGATTCATTTCCTTTCTATATGCAGACTCCTTATCATCCTGGTTCAGACCAATGAGAACGACTTCCTCAAATTTCAGTTTCACAGATCGGTCTGCTGAGGTGCAATAGTATATTTACAGAGAGAAGAGGTGTGGGGAAAGAACATAACCCTGGGGGACGCCACTGCTGATAGTTCTTGTGTGGGAGAAGATGCTGCTCCATTTAGGAAAAAGGGGAAAATACCACCAGGTGTTGGAGCTGTCCTAGCAATCAGGTGTTGAAAGAGCATATTCACACGTTCATCAGTCATCTTTAGTGCACTCAGAGGGTCAAAGGGCAGACGAGTCAGGGGTGGGGGAGGAAGAGATGCAGGTAATCCTTTTAATTACAAACAAGATTGTTGCTTTTGTGCTCATTCTCTTTCTAGCTGGGGGTGCTGTGGTGGCATAGGGGCAAAGCACGACCCATGTACTGAGGCCTTAGTCGTCGTGGTCGCTGGTTTGATTCCCAGCCTGGCGACATTTGCTGCATGTTTCCCCATCTCTCGTTACCCTGTTTCCCGTCAAACTACTGTCAAATAAAGGCCACTGGAGCCAACAAAACCAAAAAAGAAGAAACCTTCTAGCTGTATTTGTGCAGTTTACTGTAAATCACCCCAAGCAATAAATTTGCAGTGTCCTGTAGGTCAGAGTATAAGAAAACACTAAGAGGAAGAAAATTATTATATCTGCTGTAGGTGTTATTAATATTCTCATCAAATAGATTTTAAATGCTGATTTCTTTCTGGCCCCTGACGTTTGCTTATTGATTAAACATCCTGGATGTTTAGAGGTATAAATCATGGCAATGGGAAAATGCTACAGGCTACAAATACATCTGCACATAACAACTTGCATATGTTGACCAATTCGCCTGATATTATTTCATATTTCCAAAACTGACTTTATGTGTCGACCTTTTCCTGGCCTTTTTTTTCTTTTTTTTTTGCAATGAAGCCTTTAAATTTTATTCTGACAAAACACCAGCTGGAAAATATTGTAATGAGGATTCTTCAATGAGTAACCCACCTACTGAAGAGAAAGCAGCATGCATGAGTTTATCTCAACTTAAGCTTTCTCACATATCTAGATCTTTTTCTGATCATAAATGTTGGCCAGTTCTTTCATATAGAGGTCAAAATAATCCTGACCACTGCTAACCTACTTTGCTACAGTTATGCCTTCTTCATGAGTTAGAGGTTAAATTCTTGAAACAGTTTTTTCACAAAAAACAACAAAAAAACAGTACTTTCTTTTATAAATACGTATATTTCAAACTTTATCTTATCACTAGTTATTTTACAAGGCAGAAAATTTGCTTCATTAGACAAATAAATAAGAAAATCATTCTTCATGCTGCTGCTTCACGATGTGGGAAATGTTGGCAAGATCTGCAACACAGCGATCTTGTTTTGAATCTTTGGTTTTTTTAAACTGGCCATGAAACATGGCTTTGTTAGAGTATTTGCTTGAAGAGCACCTTGGACTGTTTTTTTAACTTTATTTTCATTAAACTGCATCTGTACACATACACACACACACACACACACCCCTTCTGTCCTCTTGCCGTTGTCCTCTAAGTAACAGAAATCCTTTTTTCTATAAAGAAGTATGTGGGTAGTTTTTATATCTTACACCTTCCTATATTTACCTCATTAGCATTAATGCATACTTTGTTGTGATTTTAATTAGGGTGCAAACTGTGGGCAGACTTTATAAATATATATAAAAAAAGATGCCTGAATAAAAAAAGTCACTGTTTTATCCATCTGCTCTCAAGTTTGAAAGAAGCAGCTTGTTTTTGCAGAAAATGGGGTTCTGTTTGAAGGTTATGAGCAGTAAATATCTTACTCAATTGACAACCCTCTGAAGTGGCTTGATATAGTATTGATCTGTATTAGTTCGTCCTGCAGGAGGAGATTGATGTTTAGTCGAGGAGTGACCGTTTCCTCCAGAAAAAATGATTGCGTTTTGTAGAAAATTATTGACCCTACTTCAAGTTGAAATAATCATCAGCTTTTATCCTCTCCGAGTATTTATTGTGTTTATTATAACATCCAAATATGCTACAGCAGTTCTCAAATGAGCTGAAACTTGTTTTTCTTAATCAGTGGAGTCTATTTGGTGGAATAATGAGGAGAATCATCCGTTCTCCATGCTAAGTTCGTGATGTATGAGGTTGAGAAAGAGTCAGTGAGTTGAATTCATGAATTCCATTGATTAATACCAAAATACAGCTGGTTCATTATCACCTGCTACCTATAAGAGCTAACAGACAAATGGTGACAACAGTTGGTAGCTTCTTTTGTTAGCCTCTGTCTAAGCTACGCCCCAAAGAGGGCGTTCCCTAGTGTGTCATTTCCTCTAAGCAGAGCTCTCATTTGCATTTCCTGACATGTCATTTCCTGTAGCTTTAGCTTAGCGAACTAGCTAACAGAGATAGAAGGAAAACACAGTGCAGTCGGCTCTTCCTATTTTCCAGAGCTGTATGTTGATGTATTAACACTTATTTATTTATCCTGCTGCATTAGCTCAACAAACCTTTAAACCGAGCCTAACTTTTAGATTCATTACTATCCCTTCAAAATACAAACAGCTCCACCCCAGGTCTGACGCAGGCAGTCATTAGAGGAGACCGGAGCGCCTCCTGACCTCATTATTGGAGCCGAAGATGAGCTTCTCTTTGTTCCCTCTGACGGCCGTGACACCTCCTTCCTCCACCTGCTTGACTCTGTCTCTGCTCTTCTTTGTTCCTCACTAACAGGCTGAGTTTTCCCCTCGGATGTGGGGGACCGTCAGACCGAGCAGCTTTAGCCCAGCCAAAGTTCTGCGCAAGCAAGGAGATGAAATGTTAATTTCGGCCGTAATTACGATGACAGATTAAACAAGGGGAGCTGATTGTGCTTGATTTAGGCTCCGGCTTTTACATTGTTACTCTGAGATTTTAACTGTGCCTACTACTAATGCAATTACAGCTGCAGTCGTAGTTGCTGTCTTCTGAAGTAGTGTTCTTTTTTTTTTTTCAGTCCTTGATTTTTTTTTTTTTTTTTACACCAGTGGATGGAGGCTTTATGTTTGCACGAGTGTGTGTGGGGTAATCTGGCAGCTGCTCCAGCCTCAGGAGAGTCTGAGACAGAGAAGTGAGGGAAATGAAAGTGGAGGGATGATAGTGGAGAGGGCTGGGGGGGGGTTGGCCTCAGTGAGCCAGGGATCATTGATGGGGCTCTCTGGAGAGAAGAACAAACAAACTTTAAATCAGAAAGGATGAGAGGGGCCACGGCCTGCAGAAATAGAACCCTTGACGGTGTGGGTGCGTGTTTGCGCATGTGTGTGTGTGTGTGTGTGTGTGTGTGGGGGTGGGTGGGTGTGTGCGTCCGAGCCGCTTGTGTCTGTGTATGTTCGGACGCACGTTTTGTGCACAGCTCACTCAGCCCGGCGTGAAAAGTTTCAGAGTCTGTGTAAAGTCACGTACATAAATGGAATCTGGGTTTACGGTACAGTATAAGCAAGGTTTTTCCAGCGGTGTATAGAGGCTTAGAGGTAGCTGGTAATGTCACCAGAAGGGTTTGCTGTTCTTGCGAAAAAGGCGCCCGAAACTCTTAGGAGAGCACAACAAGCTTTGCAAGGGAAGATAAGGCGGCTGTGAACCATTCTGGAGCCTTAAGCAGAGATTAGATTCACAAAATATTTTACCCAGCAGTAAACGCATAAAGTCTTTACCCCCCTGGGGGAAGTCGACTATTTAATTTGCCGAATAAAACAGAACTGTAACACCTGCACTGAAAAGTTCCAAACATTAATATTGAACAGAAGTCTATTTGCACATCATTTCTGAAGGATTTTCAGGTTCACGCTGCTGCAGTTCCCGTTAGGCTTTTGCTTGCTTAAAAACTTCTCCATAATGAATGGAAACAATATTTGTTGACCAACCTTCCGCAGCGTCTTTGGCAGTTCCTCTGTCTTTATGATTGAATGCTTGTCTAAGCTTTAGAGTAGGGTGAGTTTGGAAATATCATTATTATTTTTTGTACTTTTATTTAACATATCAACATAGAAAATATATGGTGCGATACATCACAGTAATGAAAGGAAGATAAAATCATGAAACTAACAAAGAAAAGTAAACAGATGGTGTTGTGCTCCAAAGACTGAGGATTATCTGCTGTGTGTGCATGTGTGAGAGTGTGTGAGCAAAACAGGTGATATGAATGACATTTTCAGTGTGTAGAGCAGTTTCTTTCTGCATGCAACTTTAAATAGTTCTGTAATTTGTGCAAAGTACAGTCATATTTACTTTGCATAAGAGATTTTAATTGAAGGTACTGTAAGAAATTTATATTGTCTAGTTGTCATTATGACGTAAAAAGAGCAAACACAACTATCTGAAAGCAAACGGCTCTACCAAACCACTGACAATTGTAGGACAAATCATTTTGTTCTGTATATTTTATGTTTTAAACAATTGTCATGATATGTAAACTGATGAGCCCAACTGCAACCGATCACAAAAACTAAAACAATATTTGCATTGCGTCTTGTGAAAAATGCAATAATCGCGACATCAAATATTCAGAAACCATGCGCACACACTTTGAATTGGAACAAAACAAAACACAAATGTACAAAAAAAATGTTAAAAAGTTCTGGTTTCCAGGGAGTGGTTTTTTTTATCATTTCTGGGTCTCTTTGTTGCGGCACTCCCTTTGCTTCCATTAGTTGGTTCACTTTGTCTAAAAAGGACTCAAAAGAAAACAAGTGTTTTTCTTTTTCATCATCTATTGCTGTTGTGTTTTCTTTCTGCACGCAATGACAAAGCCAGAGGTGCCTTTGTGGTGAAGTTAATGAGGCCACGCTGCGGAAGATAAAAGCATCGCTAAAGAGTGTTTATTTATGAATCAAAGACTTAGCCTGGAATAAACCAAGGAGTTTAAACATCCGTAAATACTCCAGCAGATTTACTTCATCCACAGAAAAACTGCTCTGCATCTCATGATTCGAATTTGAACCTGATAATTTGCTCCAGCAGGTCCACCAACATGCCTCTGAAAGCTGAATTATTTGTGTCTCCTCCTGGTGTTTGTCGTTCGCAGTGTCGTATCAGGTGAAGCAGGGTACCTGTGAGGTGGTGGCCATCCATCGCTGCTGCAACAAGAACAAGATTGAGGAGCGATCTCAAACCGTCAAGTGCTCCTGCTTCCCGGGGCAGGTTGCTGGGACGACCAGAGCCAGACCGTCCTGCGTGGAAGGTAAACGGTTGAATCTCTGCTTTTATCTTCCTTAAACTCCCAAAGGCCTGCAGCTCATACCCACACAACCGTTTGTTGTTTGCCAGCTGCAGCACTGATGGCTTTTCTGTTGCTCGTCTGCATGTTTGGTCAAGGGGAATTGAGTAATGTGAGAAACATGGCTGCCATCTTTCAGTTGGAGTCAAATGTTGGTGTTAAACTTAACACCAAACTTAAAGGCTACTTCACTGTTTGTTGGAAAATCTGGACTATTTCTAAATATCCTGCATCCGCCAACCAGTTAATTACATGCTTGACGGTATATTTTACTGTCAAGATGGTTTTTGAGGTAAATGGTGGACCAATAAGACTAAGTAATAACTACAGAGCTGCAAACTTTACGTGGGTTTGATATTTTCTCATCTTAAAGGAATGGCGGCATCCAGGCATCATGTCACCAAGTACAATGCTAAGCTTCAGGTGCGGGTGGACTCTAGATCAACTTGTTCTCCAAACTGTAGAACCATGTCTGGTAATCCACTGGTCTAATCTGGGATTGGCAGATTTTCAAGAGAACAGTTGCTGCCTGACTGCACTGTGTCCAGTAAAGTTTGGTGCAGGGGGATCATGGTGTGGAGCCATCTCTCAGGAACCCTTTTTAGTTCCAGTTGAAGGAAGTTTTAATACTACAACACATTGAGATGCATTGGATCATTTCCTGCATGCCACTTTGTTGGACGTGTTTGTTCCAACATCACTCTGCACCAGAGCACAAACTTAAGGTCCATAAAGGCTGAATGAGTTTGGTGTGGAGGAACCTGACTGCCCTGCACCTCCATCCAACACAACACGAGTTACAGAGACAGTGAAACATTTTCCATTTTGTAAGGAGCTTTAACCAAAGAGTTGGAGCTATTATAGATGCAAACATTAGGCTGACACATATTATGGTTGGGATGCCACTCGAGTTTTCGTGTGTCAATGGAGATGCGTGAATACTGCTGGCAGTACAGGATGGAGGGAGTCATACCGTGTGTATGCAACCGGTCCCCATCATCACGTCTCATTTCCCCTTAACTGTTGCTTTATGTCACTTTGTGAACCTTAAAAACTTTGCCCAAATTCTGAACTGCAGTTTGTTTGTTTGTTGAACTCTTGTTTTTGCAATAATTGAGGCACTGATTAAGCTCACAGAGGTCCTAAATGTGTCTCATCAACTAGCTTGATTGAAGTTGCGATCGCTCTAATGATGTTTAGGCTTCACCTTCTGTTGCTTGCTTCAGTTTTTTGCCTTAGTATCATTTGGGTTTTTTATCTTCCTGTACACCAGGTTCTAGTTTGTAATCATCACACAGCGACTCAGTCACACACTTGCTGTTGCTAAAGTTGCATCTTGTCTTTTATTCTGTGCGTCATATTTCACATTTTCTTTTCCACTTTCACTTTTTTTTTTCCTCGTGTTTTGGGGTTACGCTGTGGATGTCCTTACATTTCATTTTTTATTTGTTATTTTGCTTTGCTTGCATTTATGCTCGGCTGCCGTCCTCCCAGTCTGCTTGCTTGACATCTGAACATTAAACCTGTTGATGAAAATAATATTTATCAATTATAACAACAATAAATAAGTTCTGCTTTAAGCAAATACTCAAGACTTGTAAGCATGTTTATGAACATTGGAAGCTGATTGAAGACAGCTTTTGCTAACTCCAGGATTTCTTCAAAGGACATTTGAAGTTTTGTTGATCAGTGTATGTTTAGGATAAAAAAAAAGTTTTTTAAAATACGGTACAGATTAATTGTGCCCCTGGGAGATTTTGATGGGGAACCAAGATGAAATAGAAAATAATTGTAAGGCAGGTAATGGAAGTGCTGTCATTTAGCTTTTCTACCTTTTGATGAAACAGATGTTGTATGTTTGAGCCGCAGCGATGCGGCGTTATGTTACCTTTTGGAACGGAGTTCGATTTATTATTTATATCAGACAACAGATAAGTTTTCCCTTTATTTTTACAACTTTTTTATAATATAGCAGTTTTGTTCTAAATGGTGAAATATAACATTATCAAAATCTTGACAGGATTTTGACACTGTAGTTGCTGACTTCCTATTCCAGCCCCAAAACATAAAGGTTAAGATGCTAAATCAACCTCGGCTGAGTGAACGGTTGTGTTTCTCTGTGGTGGACTGGTGACCTCTCTGGGACACTTCCTGCCTTTTTCTCATTGGTCATTACAAGCAGGCACGAGCAACCCCCCTACTATTGAGTGACTGCAGAAAATTAGAGAAATAGTCTGGACGGCTTATAATGCCCAGAGTAGTTAGTCTGAATACTGATCGGAACAATTAGCAAACCCCAATGTTTGTCCAACGCGCTCCGCGTAGCTGTGACTTCATTTCTAGACTAAGCAATATTATATACTGTGGAGGACTGAAACCAAGCAGTACATGTGTTTGTGGAGTTTGGTTTATGTTTTGCTTCTTATCTCTGCTTCTTTGTTCTATTTATAGTCTTTTGAGGATGTTTTTAAATTCCTGAATATAGTGCTCTGCTGGATACATGCTATCAAATAAGAGCGCGGTCAAAACAACCACTAATGCATTCAGAGAACTATTGTGGACAGATGAGACCAGAGCAGCGTAAATCATTAAAGTTTAAATGCAACTAGCATATTCAATTTGCAAGTAAGTAAATCACTGTTTGTTTTTAGCTGCCGTTTTTATTGACCTGCAGTTGTTTTCTTGAAATTCCCATGCTTTAGGCTGCATGTAGGCTAATCTACTAACATCACAATATACTATTAAGTTGAAGCAAACACATATATCTGTTTTTGTCTCCTGGTGTGAGGTCTTATTGCTTGGCTGTGGGAATGACAGACAGACAGATGGAGGGTCTTGGTGGCGTCCATAGACTGCTGTTAAACCTGTTTGTCCGCTCCATGAGCTTTTTCCCGGCAGGAAACAAGCAGTGTTACTGACCTCTATCATCCGCAGACGCTCCACAGAGATCACACACATACACACGCCTACACAGAGTCAGCCATCCTGATCGAATCACGCTGCGTTAGCCGCTCTGCCAGAGGAAGATACATAGTTGCCTCGGACTGGAGTGGAGCCCGTGACCCTCCAAAGCGCAGGGGGTTATTCAAACTGTTAAGGTCAGCTGGAGAGAATTGAAACTATTCAGAGCTCCCACTAGAGTGACTCTATCAGATTGTCAGTTGTCTGCTGTTGTGATTTCTTGTGAGAACGGAGAATCAGCACATTTGTTGACCTATTTAAACAAAACCTGGTTAAAGTGAGCCAACAGTTTTAATGGAATAAAACAAACACATATCTGAAGGTCTTTATGTTAAATAGCATGTTCATTATTTTGTAAAGTTTTTATTTCTATTTGATCAAATGTGTTGACCTAATTATATCTACGTTTCAGGAGTATGCTCTTTTTACATGGAAATTAACAAACAGCATTACAATTTTCTTGTTAAAAAGATTTTTATAAATAAAACTTAATAATAAGAGAATAATTTATTATAAACATAATCATCATCATAAGAGTGTCTTTCTTTCATTACATTTTGTTTAATCAACAAATATTTTTTTTTCATTTAAACTATCTATCTATCTATCTATCTATCTATCTATCTATCTATCTATCTATCTATCTATCTATCTATCTATCTATCTATCTATCTATCTATCTATCTATCTATCTATCTATCTATCTATCTATCTATCTATCTATCTATACTGTATATCTCCTTAAGCACTATGTTGCTGTTGCGCCATGTGGCCAGTAGGAGGAGCTTTCCCCTCTTAAATGGTTTCTCCACAGACATACCTGCTGCTTCATTCCAGCACTGTTTCCAGGGTACAAAAAAGTAGATTTGTTTTTTAACCTCTTTGATGAGTTCCTAGATGGGAACTGTTGCTTGATAATGATAAAATCAGGCAACCATGGCAAAGATGATTGGCTGGGTAATGAAAGTCAGGAGGAATAAGGAATCGCGTGAAACTCCGCTAACCTCTCGGAATAGTCATTGCCCCGGCGCCTTGCTTTTGTTTGTTCAAACCCAGGGCTTTGCTAAAAGGAAGAAGTGCCACTGATGAAAGGCTAATAGGTTTACCATTTGACTGAGCCTCAGTCAGAGATAAATTTGGTTTGATGGTTTTAATGACTTTTTTCCCTCTGACTCACGAGTGTTTTTGCACAGAATCAGCACACTTCCTCCCGTTCTCTCGTTGGCATCTCATCTCTGGCACTCACCGCCTCTCGCTTGCAGATCGAGGGCTCAGCGGGACTTATGCTGTGATTCACGCTTGACCTCTAAGTCTGGGGTAACAAGATCTCGCCTCATCCTTTTATTCCAAGGCACACAAAGGCATGTTAATGCACACTTTTCTATGCTTGTTAGACTCTTTTCTTGTATTTTATTTTAAAGGCTCAATCACTGACAGAACAAGGCAATCCCCTCTCAGTAGGAACCCTTTGTAGAAAAAGCCACAGTGTAAATGGAGCTACATTATTGATGATGTTTGAAAAATGAGTAAACCCTTCGAATGGCTGCTGTCTTGTACGGTACACATCTTACCAAACTTACACAAAGTTACCTAAGTGTTGAAGTCAAGACATTGAGAAAAGTCCAAATAATTACAAAAAATACAAGATTTCCGGTCGTCTTCAAGATGATCTCCCTCACCACTCCTCCATCCAGCCCCTTCAGACTAGCCAGCAGCAATTAGCAAACACCTAGTGGAGCTGCACACCTGCTGAGCTCATTATAGGAGCTGCTACTCAGTGGAACGCTGGTAAAACGTTGTGAAAGGGTTAATAGAGGAGCCATGTTGTAATGACTTCCTGAAGGAGGGTTTTTAGAAAGAGCAAGAGTTTTAAGGAGACATGAGCCCAAATTCAAGGCTTTAAGTCGTATTACATTCTTTGCTGACCCTAACAGCATTTGATTGTGCTGTAAATGACACTATGTGTCTGGAAGATACATAATTCCAGGCACATGAAAAAGGGGAAATATGATATATTTCACTATATGATTGTGCAATATTTGAGTTTTTTTTCTGAAATGAGTGAGAAAAAATACTGAGACGTTTTGATCACCAAACCTCCATGGCAACCAAAGTCTACATCCCAAAAACCAAAAACTTTGTCCTGAGTGGAGTTTGCTAGAAGTGACTGGGAACATAATAGTGTGGTCAGATGAGGTTGAGGGGTTTTTACGACAGAATAGTATGGGACACTTGTTTCACTTGATTGGGGAAAATGTCATTCTTTCACTTGGTTTGGCTTATTTTCACTTCACAGTTGAAAGTTGGCTGCCTATCAAACAGCCACAATAGCTACTTGTTTGGGTGCCTTCACAAGAAACTGTCCAGTATGAAAAACAGTCAAAGCCGAAGACCTTCCAACATTTCTTTTTGTATATAGCAGTCGAACGGAGCGCTACATAAAAAGACAGCAGTGAGGGAAAGACTTTCGAAATGCTGCTGTGGCTACACAGATGGCAATGAGCTTTCACACCTGTCTGAAAAGTAAACCTGTTAAAGTGGACCAAACAGCTCTATGTGAAAGTGCCCAAAGGTTAAGCTTCTCTACAACAAAGGGTGAACTTGTGGAAAAGCATCTAAAGCCCAGTATTAATGATGACAGTGGAGAATCTTTGGCCTGGACGGTTTCCGCTGAACAGAGCAGCAGGTCGGTGATGTTTGGTACGCTATTTTAGCATGTCTTCACCAACAGTTGGACTCTCGCTGAGCAGGTGAGGTTAGACCTCTAACGCTGTTTGTGTCCAACAACAAACGTTTTGCACCAATGTGTCTCGTGCTTGGGCTGCACAGTGGAGCAGTTGGTAAAGCTGTTGTCTTCCAGCAAGAAGGTTCTGGGTTCGATTCCCGGCCCTGGTCTTTCTGCATGGAGTTTGCATGTTCTCCCTGTGCATGCATGGGTTCTCTCCTCCCACAGTCCAAAAACATGACTGTCAGGTTAATTGGTCTCTCTTAATTCTCCCTAGGTGTGAGTGTGTGTGTGCATGTTTGTTTGTCCTGTATGTCTCTGTGTTGCCCTGCAACAGACTGGCAACCTGTCCAGGGTGACCCCGCCTCTCGCCCGAAAGGATAGCTGGAGATAGGCACCAGCACCTCCTGACCCCACAAAGGGACATGGGTGTAGGAAAATGGATGGATGGATTGTTGGATGGTGTCTCCTGCTTGTTGCCAGCAGTGACGGTTTCTGGTTTCTTAATCAATAAACTGTGTTGAGAAATGTCCATAGCTTCACCCAAACCAAACCGTAACACACTTCTATGGAAGTGTTGCGGTATAAAGGGGGCCACAGTCTACCACGCTGAGTGGAAACAAGACATTTGTGACCCTATTGCAAAGACCTTTTTTAAAGTGGATGTAATCACAATCTACTTAGAATACTGAAAATGGGTCATTCATTGGGTCTTTCAGCTGCATTATCGTCCACAACGGTTGTCTAAATAAACACAAAAAGGGGTTTCCCAGACATGAAATCCCCAATCTCAGTCCCCAGGCCTAAGTCCTGTTGAAAACCTGCAGGGTGAACTGAAGTGGAAAGAGCATAAGAGGGCAGGTTCCCCCTGTCTGCCTGCACCAGCCTTGTGTAATATGAGCGGATGAGACTTTTCTCTCTCCTAAAAGGTGTGGTACAGTAGAGGTATCGGCTGGCACTGTATCAGAAGGATTTTATTTTGTAACTCTGAACTTTCACAACCCAATAAACATCAATTGGTCGGGTTTTCATGAGACTAGTTGTTCAGACCACCATATACGCACTGAGCTCAGATGTGCATTATTTTCCCTCAATAGCTATGAGATGAAGTCTTAAAGGCGAAGCCGTGTGTCAGTCTTCCAGAGACAACATCATTACGGAGGACGGCGACCTGATAAAACTGGAAGCAAGTGGGCTTTGTTCCGTCCATCACAGGCGTCGCATTTCATCGCTTGTTGCACAAAATTTCATTGAGCATTTCATCAGGTATCAACCAGCTGTTGTTTATCACCTTTCCCTTATTGTGCAGTTTTTGTCTTCTTTTTTCTTCTTTCTCCTGTGCATTCCCACAAAGGTGTGCTGCTGTCCAATCTATTTCTGACAGTTTTCACAATGCTCTTCCCACCTGGGTTTTCTCGTCATTCGTACCTGGCATGAATATGTGAGCTCGGGGTACGGTGATGCAGTGCGTTATTAAATCATCGCCGGGAAAAAGATGGATGCCGCTTTCCACCTGCTTCTGTACTACAGGATCACTGACTGGAACGGCTACAAAGCCTTGGGGTGTTCATACCTCTGGGTCCATCCTCTGCCCAGATGGGGTGTGTGTGTGTGTGTGTGTGTGTTTGAAATAAACCATTTGCCTTTAAATAATAATGACCTCAGAGTAAAGGCGCAGGGATATTTATTATACCTTCTACTCGATGCACAGCCATTGCGGTATTTACCTACACATAAAAACCACAAAGCAGCCACATAAAGGTGCAGAGGTGAATTGCTTGTTGTAGTTTATGGTCCATGTTGGGGCGACGAACGACTTCACTGCAGGTCTTTGTTAAGTATTAATGGGAAAACACTCAAGAAGATGCGTACCAGACTGTGGAGACGTTCAAATCAAGGCAGTTTTATCAAGCGTTCACATTTCATTGGTTCATCTTTTGACTTGGTAGATTTTAAATGAAAGGGTTAGAGATTGATGACAGATTTTCTTCATAGTTTTTTAGTTTGGAGAGTAACTTTCTGATAGCTTATGAACAAGCTTCAGTGATGTTAACTTTGCCACACGACAACTGCAAAGTTTATGTGTCAACCAGATTTCCACTTTTGGAGGATGACTTGTTTGCTTGTTTTGTAAAGTAGCTTAAGGTGGGATGCATCTCTGAGAACCAGTTTTCATGTCTTGCCAGACTCTCAGATGGTTGTGGGCTTTGATTAGGCATTGAATTTGCAGTGATGTAAACCAGTCCAGGGGTTACACATTTCAGAAATGTTGACATAAAAAGTTTTGAAAACCATTCATCCTTTGCACGTTAAAGTTGTTAATCCCTCTTTATTTTGTCTTCCACATAAAACCATAATAAGTCGCAGCAACATTTGTGAGGTGTTAAAATGTGAATCGCTTCAGGTGTCATCAATGGCTTTGTAAGGCATCAGCTCTGATGGAATATTTGCACACATTTTCTCTCCGTGTGTGTGTGCACTTTACAGTTTTGCCAATTAACAAACACAATCAGCACTTGCGAGGAAGACTGGCGGCACTCTCAATGTGTTGATTGGCATTGTATTCAAAGCTGCAGATTCCTGAGCTGCGGCTGCAGTTTCTACTTTGTCCACTTGATGTCACAAACATTACAACGACAGCGAAAGCCAGGAGTGATCAGCATCTTTCAAGGCTGAACGCTCTCTCAGAACAGAAGCTCGTTCTCGAAGAAGACACATTCAAAGACGGGAGCAATGAGTGACAGCCTTCCAGCTCGTACCAGATTGACGTGCTGTCATCAGTTGGAGACAAGGCAGAGCTGCGGGCGGCCTCGTGGCGTTCCCTGTCGTTGACCTTATTTAGGGAAAACCCCAGAGACGAGGCAGGAACCTGGGGAATAGCATAGACCCGGTCCCTTGTCTCGCCTAATCACCTGGCCCCTGAGCAAGGCACCGTCTAGACGTCTGCACCCCGAGCTGATCCCGCACCGAAAGGTTTGTGGGAGTACTTGAAAAGAGTGCCAATTCAAGTGCGGCATCTGTTGTAATGAGCTGAAAGTAGGTGTGACGAAATGTATGCTGGAGCTGTAAATTTCTTTCATTTGCATTGGCGACTTTGGTGAATATCAATGCAGGCTCCTAATGAGAATGATGCAATTATTGTCAAAAGTAGCGAGAGGTGCCCCGTGTGCTTTCCTCATGTTTCTGCTGTTTTAGGAATGTTGCTCGTTTTCACTTTGACTTGTTTACAAAGTCAAAGTGAACCAGGAGAGACTAATCAGACAAAGTGTGGCGCTGCATGTCAAATTAGGTCAAAGTTATTATCTGTAGATAAACTAATAACTTTTTTATGAATATTATTTACTTGGTTATTTTTGAAAGTCAATGTCAGTCAGTGATGAACTGCACTGCACCCCACAAAAATGTTATTTAGCAAACGTTTATCAAAAGTGTAGCATCCCTTCTTATTTAGTCTCCTTTTGTCCAATAGAAATAAATAAAATACAGCCAAGCCAATTGTTTATGTTTTCAGAAGTCACATAATTAGTAAGCATAATCCATCTGAGAGTCATTTGAATTTGAGTGTAACTGTTCTTTTAAGGCCAAATAGAGAAAATGTTTTGCAGTTCAGTCGAAGCATGCAGCAATACTCAAAAGTTGTGAACAAACTCCTGAGAGAATCTGCTGCCCTGACAACCAGTCACAAATCTTACCATCATGGTAGTTTTGCATGGATACAGCCACCAGGGGGAGGAAACCAGTGTGCTGCTCTGACCAGATTCTGACCAACATGGAAAACATGCAGATGGAAAAAGATCTCCATGAAAACACATCCCCTCTGTGCAGCATGGTGGCGGCAGCATCGAGCTTTCCTTGTGCAGGCAGAGAGAGGGAAGCTGGTCGGAGTTGATATGAAGATGAAAGGAGCTGAAAACAGGACAATCCTGGAGGAAAACCTGTTTGAGCCCAAATGCAGGAAGCTTTTCTTTTTTTTTTTTTTATCTTTGTTCGCCAAACGTTATGAAAATCCTTTTCTTTCTACCCCACACTTATTTGTTGTGATTTACATAATAAAATCTCATTTTGGTTTTATTTTGACAAAATAACGTGAGCGTGCGACTCACAGAAACTTGTCTCCTACTTTTTAATTAGTCAAAGTCAGAGCCAGAATATGCACGTTGAGTGAAAACAATAGCAAACAACTTCCACTGCTATATATTGTAGCCACATTGGGTTTTGCAAAAGTGCCTTGATTAAGGCTAAAACTTGATACTTGTTCCACTTGTTTTTTAAAGGAAAAAAAAATAAAGATAAAGTACTTTCTGGTTGTGAATGGGGCTATGTGCTGGCTCCATCTTCAAACAGCCTCAAGAGAGGATTGTGAAGCTGGCAGCCAAACAGACTGCTTTGCTTGGCAAAAAACAAGACTGCTACTGTCTTTCAGAAGATCATTCTGTGTTGTTTGTGGACACTGGCTTTCATACAGATGAGACAAAACTTTAAGTAAATACACAAAGAGTTGATTAGAGAGTTTTTCGTTTTGGAAGGAGTCTGTTGGCGTTTTCTGCCTTTGTGTTCTCAGAGGCTTGTTGGGGGACGATGGGTTGCATGTGAACAATGCTAACTCAACACTTGGGGATTTTTTTTTAAAGATATCCAAGGGCGTGTTTTTCTTTTTCTTTATGTCTTTTTTTAATTAACTGATGCATATGACAATGCAAACACAGCTGGGGAGTGAAGCAGGAATTTTCTCTGCATGGTTTTACACAACACACATTTTTGAAAGCTCCACCGAAGGCAAAAGGTCCAAAAATTCAGCTTTTTAAAATATTTTTTTTAATATTTGGGCTGATGACATCACAGGAGGCATGAAAAAAAGCCTGAACAGCTGGCATTAGTAAGTATTATAGTGAACTGCCAAAATATGACATATCTTTCATAGATTCTGCAGGATTCATGTTGCAAATGGACCGACCTGCGTGTGCATAAACCAGAATTATTAGGATAAAATAGCAAAATATGGAAAACTTTGTAGGTAATAAACTATATTTAATGTGAGTCAGATAGATTTTGCAAAAAAGTATTTCAAGTCGCTTTAAAAAAGAATATGTTCTATGAAACCGTTAGCTGCTCTTTTAATGGTGATGAAGAAAAAAAAAAGCATAAAAAGAGATTGCCTCGACAGCCTTTCAGTTCTGCTGTGACCCAAATCACCAACGGCCTTCTCTATCCAGCAATAATTAGACAAATGGGGCTGCAGCTGATTATACCTGTAATGTTTTTGTATATCTGACCTGCTGGCGCGTGTCTCTGCTTTATCTGCGAGATCATGCAGCCATTCTCCACTCTCAGGCAATAAGTTGCAGGAAATTAACTTAACCAATCTCTTTGCCGCTCTCATATGTGGGCGCAGGCGAAGGAAGACGACCACCACTGCTTCTGAGCAGCACCATCATCACCTGTGTAGTTGTGTTAGCATTGACCTGTTTGTGCCTGCCTCCGAATGCTGGCCGACATCTGAATTATCGGTGACATCACAGGTCCGTTACCCAGCCCGGTCTTTTGTCAGCCTGCTTTTTGTATCTGTGTGTGTGTGACTTTCCCATTCTCACTGTCTGTCCCATTCTCCCGGTAACACATTGAGATAAGGTACAGTGAACACCAACTCTATAATAACTCTCAAAGGCCAGGCCTATTAGCGCCCCACACCATTCTAGCCGTCCGAGGCCACTGTTTTTGATACTGCCACATTAACAGGCATTACACAGTCATTGGGTTTTAGAAGCTCTTACCCCCCCTGAGCCCATAACATCATAACAGTGGGCTTAACATTGCGCCCTAAGAAAGCAGTGCGAGTTTTCTTCTCTTTTTTTTTTCTGTTGTTGAAATTGACCAACTTCAGGCTAGCTTTCTTTTCCTTGTTTTTTTCTGCTTCTCTCCTTTTCTCCTTTTTTTTAAAGAAGAAAATTGCCTCCTTTTGTTCCTAAACTCCCTGGTAGTCATCCTCCACTGGCCTTTTCCCTTCCCACCCTCCTCTCTGCCTCTTGCAGCTCATTTCCACACTACAAAGATGCTTTACTGGTGAAAACCTGTTATTTTGCCTTGTCTTCCTCCATCCAACTTTTTATTTTAGTCACAGTGTTTTCTTCTTCTTACATGGTGGTTGAGAGGATTTCTGCGTGCTCGTATGCATGAAAGACTTTCTTTTCTTCCCAACAATGTCGGCTTTTCTGCCTCCTTAGCCGCAAACAATAGACACAAACATTTCTTTCTAAACGGTATCAAAGTGGCAGCCCAGTGGTATTCCAGTGTAGGAACAGGTACGTCGTTAATCTAAAGTCTAAAGTCGCCTTTGAGACGGGAGAATGGACGGAGGATGAGTTTGGTGAGAAGCAACGGAGTTTTCCTCAGTTGTCAAGCTGAGATCTGATGAACTGGGAGATTTTATTGTTGGTTTGTAAATGTTTGGGTTTTACGTCCGGATAAATATGGATCTAAAACGGTTTTAATTTCCTGTTTGCGCTGGGAGCTCAAAGGTTTCATTTAGAAAACAAAGGCATCTGGCAACACATGACTCATTTATACAAAGATAAGACTTAAGGAATAGAGAAAAGGGGCAGGATTAGATAACTGTTAACTTCTTAGTACGTTTGTTTGTTGTTTCAAACAGGAAAGTAGTGATAAGGTTATTTTGTTCCTGGTTATATGTGCATATTTTTTTTCTCTGTTCAACTGATTGCTTGTTTTCTTGTTTTTTAAAAACATTTTTGAGATAAATAGAAAAAATCTAATAGAAATCAACGTACTCAATTTAGTAAATGTACCTTCAATGCTGGCAGATCTGAAAGGATGAGATGTAAACAAATTCAGGGGATGAAAGAAAGTTACTGTTCTTCTGAAAGTGTTCATACGTTTGTGCGTTTTCAAATTTCGCTTGTCTTAACCACAAACTTCATCATATTTTATTAGGATTTTTTTTGGTGGAATAACTAAAGAAATACTTGAAATGAAATGGTTCTCTACAGTTTCTCCTAAAAAAACCCCAATAAAACTCTGAAAAGTGTGGTGTGCATTTATTCCTCAGGCCTCCTGACTTTTACAGACGCACTTGTCACAAAAAATTTTTTTTAAACATGAGATCCATTGCAGGCCCCGCCCCTCATGTTTACATTTTAGATAAAGATGGAGGCTAGAAACACCAATGAGTGACTTTTTCCACTTTGAACTGACTTCATCTGTACAGACGGACCGAATGACAACGAACGATTTGCCAACACCGTCTGATCGATTCAGGATAACATTGGGCTTGGGACAAACAAGTTAAGCTCAGCGGCGTTTTGGCAATCTAACAAAAATGTCTAACAAATAGTTAATACCAAATGCAAAAATAAAACAGATCCGTTTGACTCTTGTAAATTATAATAAAAGTTTTTTCTCATTAACTAACCGCCCCCTCTCTTTTTTAATTTAGTCCATCACTGCAATGCATGCAAAAGAATCGTTCCACAGTTATTTTTTGCCGTCGATGACATAGATTAGATCCTAATCATCATTAGCGGTTATTATTTTCTTTTAATTTGGAGGACGCAGCGAGCTCTGATAGCGTATCTTTATAATAATCTAGTCTCTTTGCTCTCTGTTTTACACAATGGGAATAACAATCATTGTTTTCTCTTTTTGTGCCCTGCAATTTTTTTTTTCTTTTCATCCCAACCAAATCAAAGGCCGTGCAGAGATAGATAGACTTTCATTACCTTGGGGTGCAGAAACATATTCATGCAAAAGTGTTGCACTCTGTTAAGGTTTAACAGTTAAATATTTTTGTCAGATCTTTGCAAATCTTGGTGCTTAAATTGACGCTGTTTTGCATGCCTGACCGAATAATTCCAGACAGGATATCTCGCTGATCTTCTGGAAAAAAAAAGAAAGGAGAAAAGAATAAGACTCTCCCTGACCTGACAGAAATAATAAGGTAACCGCTTTTGACCACAGATGCCTTCTCTGCTGCAGGAGGATGTTGACAGCAAACTCTGCATTGTATCTTGCTGGTATCTGTGCTAAAAACATCACCATGCCATCACTCCTGACACTGCTAATTTAACCTATTTTAGCATATTTTCTTTTTCTCCTCTGTCAAATCTAAATATTCGTTCTCCCCCCCCCTCTATGTATGATCTGTTCAGTTTCTTCCCCTCTTCACTTGTCTTGAAATGTCATCTCTGTGCTCCAGCCTCTATTGTCGCCCAGAAGTGGTGGTGTCACATGCAGCCCTGCATGGAAGGAGAGGAGTGCAAAGTCCTGCCCGACCTGACAGGCTGGTCATGCAGCACCGGCAACAAAGTCAAAACCACCAAGGTAGGAAAAAAACAACTGAAAACCTTCGGACAATATAATTACTGTTTCAGTTTATGTGACCCTAGGTTGCTTTGAAGAGGGATGATATCAAATGCATGCCATGGCAAAATAATAAAATGAAACCCCATCTGGTTAAATTATAAGATTTTTTAAAAGGGGATTGAAATCATTCTTCAGTCGTTGGTCATTTCAAACCATTGTCATCATCATCAAGCTGCAACCACAGCTTCCCAGAAAAATGACCGCTGCTTGCATCACTTCACCCAAATCAACCATTTATAAAATAATCTTTAACGAGAGAAGTTCAACTGTTACTGGGGCAACGAGGAGCTTTCAGTTCAGCAAGTTCAGCTGCTGCCCATTCAAATTGAACTGAGGATGTACAGCCAATCCAGACTCATTAGTGCCTGAGTCTGAATATTTTTGAGAACCTATTGATATTATGAATTTATATGATTTTGAATCTAAAACAATTCTGAAATTTCTCAAATGTCTATGAAAACGTTTAAATCAACAATTGATTTTCTCACTTGCTGACTGCATGGCGTCTTTTATGACCTTGTGTTTTTATTATGTAAAGCATTTTGAACGCCCCTGTTGCTGAAATGTGCCAAACAAATAAACCTGACTGATTGATTATTGAGCTCCAATACGTCACAGAAAACGTCTGAGAAAAACATCTGGCGACACAGAAACGGTAAAAGTTATGAAAAACTTTCATACCTTTTACTTTCAACCTACACTGACAAACAGGCCTTGTGTAAGAGAGCATGAAGGAACGCAGGTGAGACAGCAGAAGCTCTGCTGACTGCATCAGTTGATTTTCTTAACACACCTTTAAAGAATGAATGTCAGTTCCCACTGCTGTTATATGACATTACAGTCAGAATCATAATCAATAAATGCAGCTTGCACCAAACAAGCTCCATAAATTATAACGCTACCGTTCGGTGAATAGTGATATTGTAAATGTCTTTTATTATCCCTCATTTCAAAATGTCTTCATTTAATAACTGAGGTGAGACATTTTGACCGTCAGCTGGTCAGCATCTGGGCACAACAAGCTATGATGTGTATTCTGACTCGTTTCTGTCAGAACCAGCATTAGCTCGGTCAGCACGTTGACCAAGTAAACACACCAAATTTGATGAAAAACAGAAAAGTAGATGTTTATTTATTAACTGGTTGATTAGTCATGCTATCTGCTCAAGGACCCAGCTTGTAGTCAGGCACTTCACAGACATGCAGCTCATAGCACAGCTTCTTTTCTCTAACTGGGGAAAAATGGTTGGAGCTTTTACTTCAGCCATTTTTAAGCAGAGGAGGAAGGTGTGATGAGGTATTTTAGTTGTTTGGAAATCCAAACTTTTAAAAGTGTGGATTTTCTATCAAGCAGGATTAAATCAAGTCAACTATGTTACCTTCAGTTGTTATAGAAATGCTGCACGTATTTCAGACGTGACATAAAAGAACTTCGACTGGGCAATTTAAGGCCTTGAAATTGGGCCTACTCTTTCCAGCACTCCCCCTTCAGCATGACATCACAATTCTCCTCCATGTTGCCGGTATGGACAATAGACTGAGAAGAAATGTGTATGTATGATGAGCTCAGCAGTTCCACCAGTTGTTTGCTAAATGCTGCTGCCGCTAGTCTGCAGGGGCTTGTAAGGCGGCAGCTCCAAGGAGGATTCAAGGATTTTTCCAAACATGCATGGAAGAATCGAAACAACACTCCAGGTGTGTTTTTGATGAAACAATGACATTATAACATGATGTAAAGATAAAAACATGTCACTTTTACATAATGCCCTTCCTTTATACCTTGGTGTGATTTGATTCTGCTGATGATGCTAAAATTGTCCATTTAGCATTCATGCTAAACGTAAAAAAATAAAATCCAACCAGTTTTGCTTTTCCTTGCCTTTTCTGTTTGATTGTCTTGCGAACAGCAACTGCAGCAGTGCAACGGAGTGTCTTTTCATTTGTGGCAGCAACAAAGGATGCAACTTCATCAGTGTCCAGTGGGGAATGGATGGCCGTGCCTGCCCCTGCCTTCGCCAAGATTTAAAGCACATCAGCCTGACCTTGAGCTTTAATTCGGCACATTTCTTTTCTTTAAGTTTTCTGCTCTTATCAGCTGCAGGTGAATAAGTTTCCAGCTTTACGTATCCTTCACTTTTCTCCCTTAAGGAGGGCCTCTAACGAAACGGGTCTCACAGGGCGAGCAACAGCATTAGGGATAATGTGAACAAATGTTTGGCTTGTCACAAGCATTACTAAATAAGCCTAGAAAAAGTTGGCAAGAATGGCAAAGAAAGTACATGTTATCTCAACAACAAGCGGGCCCCTCAGTGCGCATCATGTTTTATTACAGCTCTAAGTGTAATTCATACAACCGCTATATGATGCAGAGTAAATGAATGTCATTCAGATGGGATAAATTGATTTAAATGAGGGTCCTTCATGGCCCTTTGTAAGTAGTTGTGAAAGTTAATTTGAAAGTTAATTTGAAGCTGTAGACGTGTGTGGGTGTACGCGTGTGGGGGCGGGTGTGTGTGTGTGTGTGTGTTTATTGGGACTGACTGAACAGGTGGTTTTTATTTACAGGTGAAATATAAAAAGAGAAACAGTTGGAGAAGGGAGGAGGGGGAAGCGGCGCAGGCGCCGTGAGAGTAATTGCTCGAGAGATGGCACAGCAGCCCAACATCTGTCGTATTCATTAGAATGCATTATGGCGGGAGCCTTCCACAGAGGCTGTACAATTAAGAGTCATAATTAAATTGGTGAGCGGGGTAGACTGAGGAGCCGAGGCTCTTCTGAGCTCCATCACAGGCAGCACAATTAATGACCCCGAGTTAACACCAACTCTGGGAGTGATAGGTGCAATTATCCTCGTCCTGTTGCCTTTTCATTTCATCCCTCTTTTTTTTTTGTCTGATTTGTCCCACGTAGCCTGACTAGCTGGTCAGCTGTGACTGCTTTAATTGTGGATTTTGCAAGCAGGAAGGCAGTTACTCGGAGACTTGGTGGCAGATGTCACGGAAAGCAGCCGCAACGCCTGGTTGCGGTTGCCGATCTCCCTGGCAACCGCTCACGCGGCCGCGTGCTCCGCGGCTTTCGTCTTCATCCGGCTTCTCATTTTCCATCCGTGACCTCCTTCCATCACCTCGGCATCTTATTTGCCACGGTGATCTGTATCTGTCCGTCTCCTTTTTTTCTCTCTCCCACACAGCGTTGGCGTACTGCAGAAACACGCAGGGCAATACCGCGCGGCTCGACAAGAAAGAGCAGAGACAGGCTGCACGTATAATGCTTCCTGCGTCTAATATTACGGCCCAACTTTCACAGCATTCTCGGGATTGGAACACGAAGACTGGAGTTTTCTAATTTATCAGCATGTCGGTTCATTTAAAATGCACTCGGGACTAAGTTTAGGGATGGAAATGCCTTTACATCTTCAATTATATGCATTAGGCCAATTCTGCACTGTAAACAAGCTACTGCAGCTGCAAAACGTGGGGAATTTAGCTTTAGCTACTGAGCTAAAGCTACTGTTGCTCTGCTGTCATTCGACAGAACGAGCTGTTTTCTTACCCAACAGAAGGACGGCGAGGCAGAAACACTGAGGAAAGAGATTGATTTAAAAATTCCTCCTGTGATCTCTGATCCCGGCTTTCAAAAGGCAACATTTATGCAGTGTTTGTGAAGTGAGTGGAGATACGTGGCTAACAAAAGCCTTCATGCCTCTTGAGCCTTTTTTATTTATTTTTTTGTAAAGTTACAATCCTAAACTCAAATGCTTTCACTTGGATTTTATGTAAGGTAGTAGACAATATGGTGGAAGAAAAAACGATATATGGTTTATATATAAAAGGTTTTTTGCTTTTTGCAATAAAAAATTTAATTGAATTCAGTTCAATTGAAAAATACTTTGTTTTCCCAAAGGAAAATGAAATGTCAAAGAGTTACTGTGCTGCTGGAAAGAATCTCCTGTAGCAGTCAGTTTTGCAGATAATCTAAAGAGGCCTCTGACCGAAGTTGGTCTTATGTAAGTCAGGACAAGCTAAAAACTTAATTTCCAGGCAGCAGAGGCGATATTCCAGAGTAACACGTCCTGGATAACACCAACAGTTCAATACAAACACAGATAATCTACTTCTTTTGCGGGTTAGAAATCCAGGAAGGGAGACATTGGAGTGATATTCTTAACTTTATGAACTTTAATCGATTATCTTCATAAGTTGGGAATACTTTTCTTCCATAGGGACAGGAAGGTGGAAGGAGCAAAGTACAATAAGATGACCTTTTTGACTCTGGAGGCTTACCTTCCAGTAGCGAGAAGGTAAAGAAGATTCATGAACCTGAATCTGATCTAAACAAACTATAAAGAAGACAGATTTTTTTCATAGAAGATCTCTGTGCAACTGAACTGAGCTTGATTGTTTTGCAAAAATAGAAATGGGGAACTCTTAAGTCTCTTATGTGCAAACCTACCACAAGACTTGCAGCTGTACTTGCAGCGCCGCATGACTTTACACAAAATGTTCACTTGAAGGGGTGAATAGAAATATCTGTCCCACTTTTGAGACTTCTATTGAGAAATCACGAAGACGTCGTCCATCCGCCTCAGAAGAAAAACATCCTGTATTTTGAACGCCCTGTGAAAAAGGGGTTCAAGGAACGTTCATATTTTTGCGTCGTTTGTTCGTGACTCACTAATTCTAACTCTCTCTCTCTCTCTGCGTCTCTTTGCAGGTTACACGATAGCGAGAGATCGTGCCGAGGCAAAAGGAAACCTGAAGCGCTCCATGTGGAGACGGCGGATGACTCACACGCATTCACAGCCCGACGGGGGGGAATATGGAGGGGAAGGGACTGCTGTCTGTCACAAAAAAACAAAATGGATCAAATGTTCTCATCAAAACCACACGGAGACACACATGCAGCGAAATCTGTTCATAGAAGCTATGAGACTGCGGCCGGGGTCACACACACGGACGACGACCTTATTCCTACTCGCTGGGGTGGATCTCGAAACATGAAAATGCAGTATTTGAAAACTGTGCTTGAGCTGAGCGTTTTTTGGTGCGAGAGCGGAGCGTGAACTCAAGGATGTGCTGACGGTGTCGTCAAACTCTGGAAGCCTCTGCTGGAGTAGGGAGTGAAGAAGGTGTGGGAGCAATGAAAGAGATAAAAGCTCATAACTGGCAAAACAGCAAATTAGCATCAGAATGCTCTGGTGGGTCATGTCACTGATGCTCACACCGTTTTTGCAGGAGTCATTTTGCAGCTCTAATTAGGGAGGGATTGCAGTAGAATCATAACAGCATTATTAAAAATTCATGTAGGATATTTGCACCCGTCGGAACCGTTTGGGTGATGTTTTATTGTTCGGTACATGGCACATCCTTTGTGGTGGATCTGAAATGAAACTGGAGGTGAAGCACTTTGTAAACCGTCTGACATTCGAAGTACTGTAGATAAATATGCATATCGTAAAGCATTAATTATGAGTAGTTATTTGGTTATAAAAAAAAGTAAAAGTCTTCATGGAGCTTTACTTTCTTGCAGCTTGGAACAATATGAACTAGCAAACTACGTCTCATTTATTTCTCTTTTTATTTTCGCCTGGAGACATTTATGAGCTCATCCTTCAGAGTTATATCTCCTCAATCTGCTGGGTTGAGTCTGTCGCTGTGGTTTTTAAGGAAGCCCATAAACACTTAACACTTAAATTTGTCTTTATGCTATTGATGCAACTGAATGAAACTGATTTTTCTAGCTACAGTGACTTGCAAAAGTATTAATACTTCTTAGCCATTTTAGCATTTTGTTTCTTAAAGAACAGAAGCGGATGTATTTCAGTCTGATTATATAAAACAGTCCAACACAAAACAGCGAAGAAGTATTTGGTGGAAGATATTTATTCGAGGAATTTTGCCAATAAGTGTTGGAACATTTGTGCAGCTTTGCACTCGATTTCTCCGTCATGTTTGGTCTTCATGACAGTACTAGTTTTTCTATTTTTCTCCAACAAACAACAGCAAACCTCCGAGGCCTTCGCAGAACGGTTCGATTTACATCAATGTTAAACCTCATACACTGGCTTCCATTAGAAATGTACACAGAATATTAAAATAAAAATTACAATTTCACTATCGAAGTGTTTCCATTAAATTAAAGAAATGCAATTAAAATAACACGCAAATAAGTTTGTTCACACAATAAGTCATTAAAAAACACGCTGCGTCGTCGCCGCCCTGCCACTTCCTGTCGTCTTCTTCATCTTTTCCAGCCGCCGTAGGAAAAGGTTATCATATGACTCGCGATTCGAAATAAACCGATTTCGATACAGCTGAAAACCCACCTCATCCGCTGGCCGCTTTTTTATCAAAAAACGAGATTTTTCCAAAATTGGCATCATTTCCATTAAGCAAGTTTATTTTGTAGTTTCAATCAAACGGTCAATGGAAACACAGCTACTGTTGTTGTTTGCCACGCTTTCAGATCATCACGTGGCATCATCAAATGTAAATTCTACATATAATTTTCCAGCAAGTTAACAATCTTACTTTGTGTTCTTCTAATCATGAAGGTCTAGTGTAACAAAAGTAAAAATGCCCCAGGGGTATGAATACTTTTGCAAGGCGCTGTATTTTTTTTTAAATCTTATTTTATCCACTGTGGATACTCTGAGGCATTTCTTAGGCCCATACAAGCGTAAATAGCGAGACTGATTTGTCTTTATGTTAAAGTATGTCAGGAATGCAAATCAGTTCAATTAGCAGGGGTTTTAGCTCTACCTTTATCAGTGGATGGATCTTTTTGTGTTCAACATTTTCCATTGATTGCATCTGATCAATGCTTCTGTGTGGTTGACAGAAATAATTGCTGCAGATAATGTCAGTGTTAGAAACCTGCTTTCCTTCCCCGCGGCCCCTCCCGGCTCCTCTACAGGGCCCGATCATTACTGCAGTACAGCAGTGTTGCACAGCTAGCAGCCGTCACACTGTTCTGTCTTCTCTGTCAGACTCTTTACCCCTCTCTCATGCTCCTCTCCTCTAACACACTGACAAAGTGATGATAGTGCTGTTAAAAGAAAGTTTTGTTCCACACACTGCATCACAGTTTTCTTCCTTGAACTAGAATGGAGCTTTTCTTTCTTTTTGTTTTTTTTTTGGCTGTCACGTTTTTCCGAATGAAGTTTTCTCTCCTGGACATGCATGCAAATCTTTCTCTGCCTCTCTGATACGTGAATGTGTTGGGTCAGCATACCTGGGGGTTAGCCTTCTGGGGCCTGCTCCTCCTCTTCCTCTGCGGCTGAGGGCCTCTGCTTTTCAGACACGCCGCCTTGTGAGCTATGATAAATCTGTGGGAGCCGAGCCGCTGACTCTCCGGCTCCAGTGCTGAGCTCTGAGCCAGAGGGAGCTCGGGGGACGGCAGGGCTACCAGTGGCAGGCGCCTCCACTCTCTCATTACTGAGAGGCCTGGATAGAGCCGGTCTCCTCCTGGGAACACTGACATGGAATATTTTTAGGCTTACGGTGCAGCATTGCTGTTAGGCCAGTCACACCACACTGCCCTCTTTCTTTGAGCACCGTCTCAGCAACAATAGTCTATTTTGAGAAGAAGAAGAATAAGGAGGGAAGAAAACCATGACGTTCTGCAGCAGCGTTCATGAACATTTTATATATGCATACACACAAAAAAAAGAAATACATGCAGATTATGGTAAACTTACAGGTGCTTCTCTCTGTGTTAGAACATCATCGTATATGTTCACTAACTCACGTCAGAAACCCACTTTATTACATACAAAGTGATATATTTCAAGCATTTATTTCTGTTCATTTTGATAGTTGATGAAAATGTACAATTCAGATTAACAGAAAATGTGAATATTATAGAAGACAGATAAAAAAAATAGTGTATTTACAACAGAAGTGTTCTCAGTTGGGGGGAACCTCTTGTACGAGTTATTCCATCAACATAGCATGATAAGGAGGCCGCCCGCCTGCGGCTCTGCTGGGTGTTAAAGAAGCCCCGGTTGCTCCATGAGTAACCCTGACCTCGTCTGCATCGTTGGATGCAGTTATTCCTGTGTAACGTTCTCAACCTCACTTTTTCCTTCCACTAAGCTTCCCATAAATGCGCTCGGATAAAGCCCTCTGTGAGTATCCTGCTTCTTTAGCGATTTTTATGTGGCTTACACTCCTTATCGAGGGTCAGGGTTGAATAACTGTTTGCTGCTTTTATTGGGCTAATAAAATATTCAAATTTTCTGCACAACTGAGTTTTGAGTTCTCATTGTTTATATATTGTTATAAGCATTGTCATTAAAAAAAACTTACAAAAATAAAACATGAGAATATATCATTGTGTGCAATCTTTATGAGTTTCCACTTTTTTTTAAGCTGAATTATTGAAATTTGTAGATCTCTTTTTTTCTTTAAGTGAGATGAGGGAGGAAGTAACGAACAAACTGTTTCCTGTTGTAGGTTTGAACAATCAGCCCAAATGAGATCTGCAATATTTAACCACCCTCCTTCCTGACAAACATTTTATGCTCTGTTGGTGAGCCAGGCACAGCAGAGTCAATATTTGAGGACTGTTTTTGCACAGCGCTGCTCCCTGGTGGCCGGGGTCTGAGCTGCGGCTCAATGTCAGCTGGGGATTCACATCTTCTCACAGGTCTCAAAGTTGAAGCAGAAAATCTGCAGAGCACACAATGCATTTGTTTTCTCTGCCTGCGCTGGCCGGTAGGCACGTGCTCCTCTGGTGGAGCGGCGAAATAAGAGGAGCGCGCGAAATAAGCCTATTCAAATGCCCAGGTAACAGTTTCCTCCTTGAAGAAGGTTTCTAACAGTCCAGCTCCTATGTCATAGATTGATTTGATGTTTTCCTGAACAGAAAAATTAAGCCGACTGAGCTCCCAGGGCATCCAGGTGTTCCTGTTATTATGTCCACCTCTAATGAGAATGGTACATAGCATGCAAATTAGGTTGACACCCATGAATATCCAGTCATTTGTACATCACCTTTGCCTTTCATAAAAAAGAATATCTCAAGCACAAAATGTGCACATTTCCAGATTGATCATTTTACATTTAGGCTCCTGCTGAAAAAGGTATTAATGAGATACTTTGAACATTGTGGCTGTAACACAACAAGTTATAAAGAAGTTTCAAGGAGCAGGAATAGTTTTCTGAGGCACTCAGAAAAGATCTTGTGTTTACTTGTGTCTGCAGTGTCTCTGTAGGGGATCGACTTCAAACACAGCGCGGAGACTGCATACTTTTACCTCCACTTGTTAGCAGCTGGTGGGATTTAGAGGCTAGGAGTCATAGAGGCAAACAAACAGCATGGACAAACCTAATGAGAGAGCAGCCAGTCAGAGAGAGAGTGCATGGGAAACAAGGAGCTACTGAGGTGAGCTAAGGGGTTACAGCGTAACGCAGCGCATTATGAAGCCATAATGTTTGAGAGGGCAGGAATGGTGCAGTCTTTCTAAGCATGTCTCTGTCTATGCCTGTTTGGTTCCCAACAGGAAGCCTCCCTCCCAATGCCCCAAATAACACAACAGTTGTGTGAAATTTGCCCAATCAGCAAAGATCAACTGGAGGAAGGGGTAAAAATAAAGGGATGAAACTCTCTCAGCTTTTGCGTAATCTTCTATCTTGTCCAATTTGTTTAAGCCCCCCAGTCAAATCCAGCAAATGCAAGTCCAGGATTCGTGTTCTGTGAGAAAAGCAATCCTAAGATGAAGTGAGTATATCAGAGGTAGAGAAGTGTGTGACGACTAGAGTCAGCTTCAGGGGGGAGAAGAAGAGAGAGAGGTCCGTCACGGTGGAAGAAACACTTTCCAGCTCAGGCTGTCAGAACTGACACTGACTTAATAATAGTCAGGAGGAGATTAGCTGATGAAGAAAATATGATTGGAGATATCGGAGCTGGGTGGCAGCTACTCGACATATTGCTGTCGCTCATTTCAGAAGGAAGAGATCAACTTCAGCTGGTTTTTTTTCCTTCTTTCCTTCAGTTACCGTGTGCGGCGTGTCCTGCTAAAGTATTCATACACCTTAAATGCTACAACCACAAACTTCAATAAATTTTATTGGTATGACTCAACAACACAAAGTATGACATAACAGGGGTGTGGAAGGAAGAATACATGTACCCCAGATTTCAGAACCGTGGTTGTCAAAATCTAAGTTGGACTTGGGACTTCAAGATGCTTCGTTTTCATTGATGTTAGCTAACAAACCTTTGAAGTGCTAAACATGTCAGACGTCGCTCCCTCTACGTTCGCTTCCTATGCAACTTGAGCGACAAAGTGACACTTTCTTCCCCTTTTCTCTTCGCCTTTCGTCGTCGTTCCCAATGACATTCAGAGAACAGCTGGATTTATCCTGAGGTGAAGCTGCGCTCAAGCAAATCGCGCTTATAAATTAGATGAGGTTTAAATGCACTTGGTTGAACTGGGTTTTACGTAAAAAGAATGAAAAGAGAAATACAAATGGATGACACACTTATCTGCTGAACCAACTTTAAAACCTTGTGTCATTTTTTCAAAATTCGTCACTATTTTGATTTGCTCCGTCACATAACGAAACACAGTAACACTTAATATGGAATCAGATAGCATGAAAAGGTTAAAGGTTAAAGGCAAGAATGTCTGTTTAGTCAAATGAACTCACGTATTTACAGAAGCCTGCTGAACCAATGTTTCTACCGTTGCCACTTCTGACAGCATTCAGGGCTTTTATTGCTCTCGTCGGACCACATGTTCACTTCGAATACAGTGCAGCACTTTAGAACAGAACAACTTGGCCACATAGTTTCATTTGCAACCACTGCTGGTTTGCTTTATAAAACCATGGTGTGGAAATGAATTGCAAAAAGCGCATGCCTATCACCCGGCAGAAAATACATGTCAAAAACAGCCCTACACAGCCCATTAAAATTCAATAAAACCAAGAAACAACAAACAATGAAGAGGGGGAAAAAACCCAGACAAACAATCAAAAGTATCTTTAATATTCATTTGGTGGCAAGCCTGCAACGGGCTGATATTGACGGTGGAGTGAACGAAGGATTCATTAACATTTTCTCTGGTGCTGCTTCCTCTCGCCGAGCCGCTCCTTGCTGTGTCGTCAGATTCACTTATCTCTCTAAAGCAATTAGCCACTGGAGGCTCCATTGACCTGAGCCTTTGTCAGACTAACGGGTTACATTAGCATGGCAATAGCCTGCCAGAACTTGGCAATGTGTGCAGCTCGTTTGAGTTTGAGACGATTCGGTAGCAGCATTATTGGCATATCATCTGGCATTCGTCATTCTCAAAGTATTTACAGCCTTTTTCGCATTTTCCATGCCATATGTTACAGAACTGTTGCATTTCTTTTTTCAAAGGTCATTGCACTGTTAGTGTGTAGATACTGATGGCTCATGGTTGTGTATGTTTTTGCAGCACCTTTGGCTGCAGTCGGAGTCTCAAATGTTTTTGGGTATATCTCTACAGCATTGTCACACCTGCTCCTCTCTGGACATCATCTCAAACTGAGTCTGATTGGATGGGCAGTGTCTGTATAAATTAAACTTCAGGTCTTTAGGGTGATGTTCAAGTGGATTAAAGTTCTGTCTTTGGATGAACCACTCTAGAACTTTCACCGACACGTCAAGATGGGATTAAGACACCTTTTGGCATCTCTTCTGCAAAGGGACTGATGCACTGAGGGTGATGGAGGTTAGCTTACCTCTGTGATTCCCCATACTCGCCAAGTGAGGTAATCACAGCCCTGCAGGTGATCTCCGTAGTGACCAGGAAAACGGAGTGAGATAAGTGGTGATGTATGGTTTGTGCGAACAGTTATCCACGGGACTTAAAAGTCTAAGCATGTTTCAGAAATCATTCCTAACATCACTGAAATTTGAAGTCAACAACAGGTTCCCCTCCTCAACTTCAGCCTGCATTATTATTTCCAAAACAATAGTCTGAGGAGATCTCAGAGGTGCTTTTTATGCAAAGTGTTGACGTCAATGCACAACCGATCCTCCTCTCTTCCACATGTCATCACTTGTGCAGGATATTGCGGTTCCCATCGGTGGCTGGTGGATGGCCAGAAGGTACTGAGAGGCAGCTTGTTTTTAAGGGTTATGAAAAAAATGTTTTTTAAAAGAGGCTGGAGACTGCTCTCAGTTATCGTGGCTGTAGGTCATTTTCATTAGGCCCTAGCAGCGAAGCAATGCGAAGCCCTGTTGTAATCATACTGTTCTTATTTTTTTTTTCTCTTGACGAAAAAATAATGAATTTATTCAAAAAGCTAATCCAAATTAGCTTTTTGGAGACTTTATCATATTCAAAAACTCACCAAAGTTGGCAGACGTGTCAATACTGCGAAAAATTTACTTATTTTAAGGTCGTTGCAAAAAGTGCTAAAGAAAAGGCTCAACAGCGCCACCTGGCAACTTTCAAAGAACCCTCCGCATTGATCTTACTTTATCGTCGAGACAGGAAATTTGGTACCAAACTTCATCCGACGCACAGAAAATTCAATTAATGTCATAGTGCAAGCCAAACAGGAAGTCGGCCATTTTGGATTGAAGTTCCGATTTGGACTCCATTTTTGCAGTTTACAGCCTCCACATTTGATCGAACTCCTCCCAGGGATTTGATTGATTTGTTCAAACTTGGTCAGATTGTTCATAAGGCATAGCGGATTAAAAGTTATCAAAACAATGAGTGTCCAGAATGCTGAAGGGGTGTTGCCATGCGTTTGGCTCTGAATTCCAGCATTTTGAGTCAAGTTCTGTTCATTCAACTCAATAACATGTAAGTTGAACTCCAGTCAAGACGCAGAAGCATCTAAACAATAATCAGTAGTGATTCTTGTGCATTTGAGCTCAATAGCAAAATTTTGTGAATTCCAATATCTGTTATGTTTCAGTGTTAGTGCTTTTATAAAATCGCAAATAACGAGAATCATTTTTCAAAATATTGTCATATTTTAGACAATTTGTGTAATTTTCAATTTTCAAAGGAAAGTACTCAAAAAGTATTTCTAAAATGACTTTAATGTAACAAAATTTATAAAAAAGCATACTTTCTGATTTGTGTATTTTGTATCTTACTATCCTTAAAGACGGTGTAAAAGATTCAATATCAATCTTTTCTACAAACAACCACAGTCACAACCAAATGCAAAGTTGTGCTTCTCCTGTAGCTTGGTTGGTAACGTGCACAGCACCACGGCGATATACTGTATATCCTCACACTCAATAATAGTGCCGTGTGGAATAATATGCAAACATGCTACCAAAGTGACACGTTTAATTTAGGCAAGTGACGCCTCAGGATTACACACACATATCTGCATGACAGTATGATGAGTCGCAGTGGCAACAGGGGAAAAGCAGACTGTAAAAGGCAGAGCGCTTTGGTCGACCTGTGAGCGCGAGACACCGAGGTGGTAAATATCTGGTATTTCAAATACAATTCAAACTTGTGAAAATACTATTATTCTTATTGTCACAATATTTGACTCACAAAGCCCCACTCTCTAACAAGTTGGAGTCCAAGTTTCAGTCCGACACATTTGTCCCCGACAGATAAATAAGCTGCGAGCAAGTGCTGCGCTGTTGAAACCAATGACTGCAGAGGCTACATTTATTTGCGTTGTTCATAATTAGTTGTCCAAATGCACTATAGTCTCCCTCCATCCTAAGCCATATTAATGGTTTGTTTTCCTGAGAAATGTGTGTTGTCTGGAACATTGGGTGGAGAAACGGTATCCTCATAAATTTCCCTGGCAGGTGAGGTGGAAACGCAGAGAGACTGATGCGACTGAGGATGAAACACGGAAACCATTTCTTTTGTTGTTTTCTTGTGCCTGCTGCTGGGCCTCACAACTTCATGTGGAGAACATTTCTCTGCCATAAAATCAAGCTAAACTCGATGGTTTATTTCCTTTTTTCTGCTACGTCTGCTTTACTAGGAGTCCTTCCACTCATCCTTTCTGCAAGATGGACATTGTAGTTTGGTTTTGCAAACCAAAATGTGAGGAAAATGGGTATTTTATGTTGTTTTTTAATTTGGTAACATGTTATTTGAAGGAGTGTGCATAAGTCTGAGATGACACTATTATAAAAACATGATATAACCTTCATGAATGTTTACAACCATTGTCATGAAGTGTGTCATTTGATAAATAATGACACTTTTAATGAAAAGTATCAAATAATGACACACTTAATGACAATAGCTATAAACATTCATGCTCATGATGTTATGTTTATGTCATGTCAGTCTTATGTTCAGCCCTTCAAATAAAGTGTTACCTTTTGTTTTTTGCTTTAATTTGAAGCCAGCACATTGATGCCTGCTTCAAGTTTAATCCCAGCTTTTGCATTTCAAAGCTCTATTTGAGAATTGTTAAAGAGTCGGTCTAATATTTAGAGCGAGAAATCTACTAAATACAGAAGCAAAAACATCAGTTTTCAACATAGGCAAGCAACAGGAATAACAAATGAAGCAAAAACTGAGTATTTTTGGTCTGGTTTCTAGTGCATGCTATCTTAGTACACTTGAAATAAGGCAAAACTGTTTTTCTCTGTGTTAATTTAGGTTTTTGTGTCTCTGTGTTGTCTCCCTCTGTATTCAAACCCACCTGTGTTTCTTGTCGGGTCCTCGTCTAGTTACGTCTTGTCTTTCATCAAGTCTGTCGCCTGTGTTTTGTTTTGATAATTCTCCAGTTGCAGCCAGTTTTTGAGCCTTAGCCTTCTGCTCTTGCTGTGCTGCCTGAATTTTGAACTTGTGTATTTCCAGACTCGTTTTTAAATCAACATTTGTTAATCCAACCTGGGTTCCCAGCGTCATCCTCACCACCTCATCTCCGCACCTCAGGACAAAACTAACTTACATGCAGCTTTTCAGTCTAATATAAGAGCTTGTTTTTAGTCAATAATTCCTTAATATTGGGCTGCACAGTGGCGGAGCTGGTAGAGCTGTTGCCTTGTAGAAAGAAGGTTCTGGGTTCGATTCCCGGCCAGGGTCTTTCTGCATGGAGTTTGCATGTTCTCCCTGTGCATGTGACTATCAGGTTAATTGGTCTCTCTAAATTGTCCCTAGGTGTGAGTGTGTGTGTGCATGGTTGTTTGTCCTGTGTGTCTCTGTTTTGCCCTGCAACAGACTGGCGACCTGTCCAGGGTGACCCCACCTCTCGCCCCGAACATTAGCTGGGGATAGGGACCAGCACCTCCCGACCCACTAAGGGACAAGGGTGTTAGAAAATGGATGGATTCCTTAATATTGATGTAAAAATACTAGCAATAAGTGAAATAATCTACTGGTGGAACATTTTGTTCTGTAAAAACTTGTTCCACTGGCAGATTATTTCACTCATAGTGAATATGTCTTCAGCAATATCATGGAATTATTGCCTTAAAACTAGCTTCTGTTTCTTTCTGAAAAGTCACTTGTTAGTTAGTTTTGTTGTATGTAAGTGTAGTAAGATATGATGCATTAGAAACTAGACCTAAAACACTTGGTGAGAGTTTGTGTTTTCGCAGTGAGGAAGTGAGCGCAGCACCTGAATTCAATCATTTGGACCCAATACTTTGGCAGGATGAAGGAGTGCAACTTTGACTTTTTGCATTATGAATGTGCAAATTTGCAAATGTCAACCAGTCACTCCTACGCTGCGCTGAGCCGACTTTTATTCGTGCCGATATTTGCCGCGACTCATAAGCATGTGTGCACATCTGCTGGGCCTGGCAGCCAGATGTCGAGGCCTTAGCCAGCCGCCTCCCCAAATCCCCCCCGGTCCAGACGACGAGCTCCACAGGCGGCGAGGCCGGTGTCTCTCGTTCCCCTCTCTACGCTGGGGGCGTTTTCTGCCTCCCAGCCAGGTGGACAGATGTACTGTCAGCACAGATGTGAGTGGTGGGGGATAATCGAGGTGAATCGCTGTGTAATCAACGCGTGGGGTCGCAGGGGGTGACTGGGAGGGTCGGGGGGTCTCAGCGGGCACACAAACATTTACGATTGGCTAGGCAGGCCTTGTAAACAAGAACGCTTGTACAAAAGAGTCAGGTTGAATAATTGATGGGATGTAAGAGGATCTCGCTTTAGAGGATTTTTATTTTATTTTTGAGCATTGATTGAAGTTGAGGCCGAGCGAAAAGCGAAAAGCTTCTCCTGGTGCCTTCTGGTGCAGCCCAGCTGAGGGGACTCTATACGTCCGGTGTATGGTTTTCCATTTCTGCCTTTGCTTTTTTTTCTTTTCATATAAAGCAGCTTTGTGCGAAATGATGGACAAGCTTCATACCTACGCCTGACAACGTTAGCGCCACAAAGAAACTAAAGCAGACGACTGCCGAGAGCAAGAAACAGACTGAGAGAGAGAGGGAGAAAAAAGAAATGACAGAGTTAGATAAATTACGAAGGAAAATTGAAAAAAAAAGGGATAGAGAGACGAGAGGTGAACAAAAGAACGGTAAAAGGATAGAGAGTGCAGCGGAGTATTACAAAATATTTCATTCTCTTTGCCTGTGGCGCAAAATCTCACAAAACAACTGATATAAGGATTACGTTACCCGTTTTACCTGGATGAAAGTCATCACCAGCTCTGATTCACACACGCAGAAAACATACATTGGTGCCTTGTGTGCCGGGGCAACCCTTTCATCTTAACCAGCTGCAGGGCTCATAGAAATAAGCCGATATAAATAAACTCTGCAGCTCGGATTCAAGCCATGTTCTTACGCTGCCTACATGCACACACACACACACTAAGACACACACTGTTTCACAGCATCTTCTGACTTTGCACACTTCGCATTCACATAATGCTTTGCCAGAAGAACAACCCTAGCCGAACTTGCACTACACTTCTTTCAAAGTCAGAAAAACTCTTTTTTTTTTAAAGTCGCAGTCCGAAACAGGGCAAGTATTAAATCTGACTTTTTACTTTTGTGGTTATGGGCAAAAACTGGTTCGCCTAGTTACTGCGAAATAGATTTAAAACATTTCTTTTTGTTTGCACTCTTGCAATATTGCTTGCAGGGTACTCAAAGGAATGGGGCTACAGAAACATTTCCTGGGCTGGTTTTTAACAGAAAATCCTTCATAATGTTGAGCAGCGATGTTGTCGTCACTTGCAGCTGTTGTCGTGTTGCTCTATGCGATTAGAGAATGAAATCTGCAATTTTACAAAAGTTTTGAAAGCTATTCTTTGCAAGTTTCTTTTGCTGCTTTACTTTCTCAGTATTGGTAAAAGTGATATTAAATATCCATGATTCATAAATATCCATGTGTCCAAACACGGTTCCACCAGTTCATGTTGGTCTATCTCATAAAATCCCAATGAAATACATTAAATCTTGTGGTCGTAATGTAAATCAGACACTGTAGATGTATCACCACTTCATTTATATATGACCTGCCTTTAGCAGAACATGTCAAAATCATTTTCAGACATCAACAAGACAAATTTTGATGTCTTCTTGATCAAAGATGACATCAGTCCCAACCAGACTGCTGCTCCTGGTTGGGATTTTCCCTTCCACCTCAGATCTGTCCCATTTAACGCCGTCAAATAGTGGGAGGCTTCTCCCGGACGAGAGACGTGTATTTGTTTGGCAATGGGTGGGTGGGTTGCATCATCTAGCTGTCCGCCTCATGGGCATGCGCTCTCTTTGTGTCGACACAAAGGCAGCGCGCTAAGACCATCATCAGTGAAAATTAGCTCAGTTGCGGGGAAAGCGCTCGCTTCTCATAATAGCCAGTGGCCATGCTAAATCATTAGCCTGTCACTTCGTCTGGGTTGAGTCAAATTATGCTCTCAATCCGCCTCCAAACCAAATTGCATTATTGCAATTATATCCATTGCATGACATATTGTCACAGCGAGGGTGTATGAGATGGGCAGAGGGGGGAGGAGAGGGATGGAGAAAAGAACGAGGGAGATGGAGGGGGAAATTATTTGGTGGCATTATCAAGCGCTGCCGAATGTCTCCTTGTTTGCCAGCTGGTTCTTTAAAAAGGGCACATTGATTATGTTTCCTGTCGAAATGGATGTTTGTATTTTCTACAAGGCATCTCTTTCTGTCAGCCTGACTCCCGCTTCCCCCACATCGATTAAGATCCATACTGTAGGACCCATCGCTGTCACTTCTCACACTTGTCCCCACTTCTTGCCTGTCCCTGTCCCATCACTGCCCATGAACGCCTTCACACTTGCTCCCTGTCTTTCCCTTCGCACGTCTCAACGAAGCTTTTGCTGTCGCAGCAGCCGGGTTGTCAGGCTGTCAGCCCTAATCAAGGCGAGATGCCGCTGATCATTTTGCATCAGAACGTTATCGAGACCTCCTACGCCCCGTGCAGCCTGCGGTGTGATTTAGCGCCGGCCCTGTCAAAGCCACCGGCGGTTCTGATGGCATCACCTGCTTGATCTGTAAATCATAGCTACCTCTAAGAGAAACGGTGCTGCCACTGCCACCTTGATCCATCAGCAACACGCTGAGCTTTTCAGTCGCTACACTCCACGTGGCTCCACTCCACTCTGGAGAAAAGGATTTAAACTTTTTTAAATTTTTGTTCCCAATGGAAGATCAGACTGAGACATGGTTGTAAAAGTATGTTTCATATTTTATGTCACAACCACAAACTCAAAGTGTTTTGTTGGGATTTTATGCAAGAAACCAACTCAACTGAAGTAGAATGAAAACAATTGTTTGTTTTTTCTAGAAGAAAATAAAAATCTGAATCTGAAATAGTCATCAACTCAAGTGCAACCAGTTTTCTTCAGAATTGACCTCATGTGTAAATGGAGTCAACCTGCATGTTGTACTAAGAGATTTATCAGGAACACCGTGAAGGAGCGAAGTGGGACGGTCAGTGAGGAAACCGTGGAGAAGTTTGAGTCAGAACCAGGTTTTGAAACAACATTCATATCACACTGGGTCACAAAAAAATATTTATTGGAAGTTGTCTATGTTTTTTTTTGTTTCAACTGAATTAGGACTATTTTTCACTGTGAATCCAAAAATGACATCCATTTTCCTCAATCATGTCAGGTTTTTATTCCAACTATATTTAGAGAAATCTGGTCTTCTGATAAAATCAATGACATTTTTGTAACATTATCTGTTCATTTCCATTAATAATTCTCATCCAAAAAAGGTTTTAGGAGAAAGAAAATTGTTTTTGACAAACAGTCCTAATTAAATGTTACAACCTTGGATTCCTGTATACTGAATAACAAACACTGATAAGGGTAATTACATGTGAATTGAACATTACGTCTTCATTGTGTAAAATCCTCCGTCTCTTTTCTGGAGTCTCTCCTCCTGCACATCACTCATTGATTCTCAGGAAACCGATCCAGATGTGAGGAAAAATTTGTGCATTTTGATGCTCATGTTGCTCCATAGTTCAGAAAGTTGATCTGATTGAGCAAAACCAGAGTGACCTATGGATTTAACACATCAAAATGACCCTAAAACAATTGAATAATTTAACTTTTAGTCGTAACTTTATCAAAAAGTGGCATAGAAATAAGCAATGTCTTAAAACGACGTCATGCTGTGGTCACAGAGCATAAAATGTGGCTGCTTAGAGTTGATGAGGATATGGATGGAGGTAATCACCGGCCAGTCCTAGAAGAAAACCCGTCAAAGGCTTAAAAACCTGAGAATGGGATGAGAGTTCACAAATATAAGTACCGTAAGGTTTGTTCCAGCATCATGAGAAACTGTTAAAATGTTCCAGGGGTATACATACTTTATCTTTCTATGGTGCTGTGTGCTGGCTGTTTAAATGTTTTTACTTCATTAACAGTTAATTAGAGTAAACTGCATCTTGTGCCCCAGTTTCCTTCAATAGGCCTCTTTGTGCATGTCTGCTACTGTGTCCTTGTATGTGAGAGGCAATGTTGGTCTGCAGAGAGACTTTGGACTCCAGTGTAATTAGACTTGGTAATGATGTGGCATATTTACAGCTAAAGCTCTCTGCTAATAATAAATCCTCCTGACATATGTAGTCCGATGCACTCCAAAACGATAGTTAGCCAGTAGTGGGTTATTATTTTCTGTGCTGGACCTCGCTCTGATGAGACCCATGAGTTTGGAGATTTGGGCTGACCGAGCAGCTGGCTGATATTCTGGCTTAAAGTTTTCATCCTAAATAAAGACAGTCCATCTTTTGTTTGGGTTGATCTGTTCATGTTTCAATGTTAAGCTTTCCTCAAAGCAAAATCTAGTTAAATCTAGTCATCTACAAACATTTCATTCGTCTAAGAAACAATGATAATATGTTAACAATATGAAAAAATGTAGTGAATATGTTTCGTATTGCCCATAGGCTTATCCTCACTTGCTAACGGAAGAATACCAGGTCACTTTTAAGCGTCATTGTTGCAGATATAAAAGTTATTTTACTAGTGATATAGTCTTAAAGTGGTTGGTTAAATTCTAATAAAGAAAACTTTCCAGAAAACATAAGGAAGAAATGAAAAAGCATAAAGCATCTAAGAATGGCAGAGAGCCAGAGGCTTGACGTTATGAAAGAGGGAGATGTGGTGCTATCTAGACTCCCGCCACCTGCTCTCTTTCTTAGCCCGCCATCATGCCCGGGGCGGGTCACCATGGACACTCGCAGCACACTCCCATTTAAAATCCTCTGAATCTGATTTAAATACAAGCTGCTCCCCAATTATTAGTCGTCTCAGCATGTGTGTGGAAGGCACTGAGTGCAGCATGCATGTGTGAAGTCATGAGTGCATGCACACCACGGTGTGTCATTGCATCTGAGTACTCCTTGGCCTGGACCCCCCAGGGAGGTGGGATGGTGGTATGTAGTTGGGGCTTGGTGTGGGGTGATATGACAGCACAGGGGTAGCAAAGGGCCATCCTCTGCAGCTCCATCTGTGGCCCTTCTGTTCCTTCTCAACCTGACCTTTGACTGTCTTTAGGTGTTACATGAGTTGGGCATCTCAGCCGCGGCCCTTTGCTGGCGCTAATGCTGCATGCTGCACACACACACGAGAGCCGAGTCCTTTAGTGGAAATGGGGCATTAAATGCAAGCAAAGCAAAGGTCAAATGAATGTTATTGAGTTTCTATGCAACAACATAAGGCATAAGCTTATGACAGAGTGAAATAAAAATAATAATTATCTCCTCATCGTGGCCTGTGTGACGGGGTGGGATATATTCACTCAGGTCAGAATAAACTCCTTTATTTGTAACCAAAGGGCAAATGAAAAGCAGGTCAGACGGTTTTAGTTTATTATGTCTGTGGCTGCAGAGCTATCAGGGTGTCCGTGTCCCTTCATGAAAATAGTACACCCTCGTTACCGTGGTAATATTCAGAAAGATAATCCCTTTGTCATGAACCGGGGTTATGAAGGACTAAAGTGAGTTTAAACTGTTAGCTGCTTACATAGAAAAGAAGAACAAACAGGCGATAAACCAGAACCACAGGAGTATAAATGCTAAGGAAGGCGATTAGTGGAACAATTAACTGAATGTGCTGCAGTCATGTAGGGAGCATGAACTGAGACATTACGGGAGAACGGCAAAAAACACACAACGAAGGCAAATAAACTATAATAAAATGATCTAAAAAGGATAAATATGTACTTTAGGGAAACAACGCACTGCTGTTTGCAGGCTTTCTCTGTGAACGCCACAAAACTTCGTCTGACTTTAAGCTTCACAGCCTAAGCGTTGTCATAAGCATCCCCACTGAAAGTTACCCACTCAGACCTGCTTTGGACTTCGCAGTGGAAATGTGGAAACGCCTAAAGAATAAATAAAATTAGTCCCTCAAAAGGACCGACTCACCATTAAGCAGGCAGTCATAATGCTGTGCCTGATCAGTTCATACACTGTAGGTGCAGAGGTGTCCTCTCTGAAAATGCGAGGATTTATAGGAAATGTTGATTTGCACTTGACATTGTGGGAAAGAGAGAAAAAAAAACGCGCCTCTTGCAAAGCTTTAATTTGGGTGCAATATCCCAAAGTCAGCCAATCTACCGAGGAGAGGAGAAAGAGAAAATTAAGCATCTGCTTCATTTCCCTAACTGGCGGTAGCCATGTTCATTATGAAGAACTATGCTCTTTTAGGGAGACTCCGTCAAACCGGGGCTTTCACAGAAACACGCAGGCAGCCGGTTAAAGAAGCAGAGCGAGGAGCTCACTATGAAGTCTATAAAGTCTGGATCACAGCTCACTTTCATCTGTCACAGAATCCTAATGAGAATCTCTTGGGGAAAAAAATCACACAGTACATTAGAGACAACCAATGGGCATCACATGCAGAAAATTGTTCATGATATCAGCTGAACTGAAGCCCCCCGACTCTTGACTCTCTTATGTGTCTCCAATGAATGTGACTACCACTCATTAGTGCCCTGGGCGATCGTGACAAACTGCAGTCCCGGCTTAAACAAAGCTCCCCATCAGGCTGTTGCAACCTGGCGAGACATCCAGTGACCTCTCACTTCCAGGTCACTGGATGCGAGAGCCGAGCTCGTCGCGGTGAGAGAGGAAGCGGCCGTCAGAAACTGGGGCAGCTGCGAAAGTTTTCAGCTCAGAGGTTGTGAGAGTCAGACGAATCAATTACTATAGATGGGGCAAAGTTCTTAAAATTCATTAGTGACAGCCTAATTACAGAGCAACAATGGGCTGATAATTACGTGTGGAATAATTAATACGCTTACTGCAACAAAAGGAGCATTGAGAGCCCAATCGTCAGCTAACAGCGCATTACTGAGTTGATACAATCAGCCATTCGGTGATGAGAGTCGACAGAGGGGGGAGAAAGCTTGAATGAGGGGAGTGACGGGGCCTGTTGTTGCAAAATCAGAGCGCAAACTAGATACCCTGATATCAGCAGATATGGTCACCGAAGCTGTACTACTGTCTGGTGGCATGTTTACATCTGTCAAGAATAAACGACTCGGATGGATATTTACAGGAAAAGAAAATGAACTGAGGATGCTGCGTTGGGATTTTTACTGCACTCTGATTCCCCCCCCCCCCACTGTTATAAATGAGCCCAGAGACATGCGGGCGATGTTAAAGTTATGTCGAGGAAAACAAGGCTGTCCAATCTGCTCGCATACGTGTCCCGGGGTAAGAGTGATAGACACACCCGTAGAGGGGGGGCGAGGGCGCCGCACGCCAGCGAGGCCGCGCGTCCGCCTTCTAAAAAATTGCCGATGAGGTTCCTGCCAAAGTGAGGGAAGCGTTCATCAGAGAAATGCCGAAGGGGGGGGAGGGACGTCAGTGTCCATTAGAGTCGAAGCACGTTTCTCAGGACGGTGGGAGACAAAGTCATCACTGTCTGCAGGTAAGTCATCTCAGCCCCTTGGTCTCTCAGCTGAAAAGCATGAATGTTTCAAAGAGCTTATGCTAGTTGATTTGTTGTTGTTGTGAAGACCGAAACAACCTATGTGTTATTAATAACGTTGCTCGTGACGATCTTGCAGAAAGTATTTGTCTCCCTTGAAATGTACAAAATTTCATCCCAATGTAACCACAAACATTAACGCATTGATGTGATGAGTAGGAAAAAATAATCAAGTGCAAGAGCAATGATGCGTGTTTTTCTTTCAGATATACATCTTAAAAGTAGATACATTTTGGAATAAATCTGCATTTAGGCCCCCTTATTCTGATGCCATCAAATAAAATCCAGTTCAACCAGTCGTCTTCAGAAGTCAGCATTAGTACATAGCATTGGGGCAAGTATCCATGTGTGTGTAACTTAATGCCAATATAAATACAGCTGCTCTATGAAAGCTTGGGAGATTTGTTACAATCATCTTCATGGAGAACAAGAAATACACCAGATAGGTCAAGTCATGGTGACGTTTGAAGAAAATTAAAGTAGAACTTAGTTCTGAAAACAACATCCCGATGTTCAGCATCTTAAGAAGCACTGCTCACCTGAAACTGAACCAGGGAAGGCAAAGTGATGCAACGGATAACCGCATTCATTCACCAGATTTAAAGTGCTTTACAGGGAAAAGGGCAAATATAAAAAAATAAACATCCAATTACATCAAGAATCAAAAATATGCAATAATGCACAAATAGTGTGGAAAAATGCATGCAACAGTTGCTCTTTGTCCAGTTTTTGATATAAAATCCTTTACTGTGCAAATGGTTTTCAGGTACGATGGCAGGCTGATTTATTAGGTGGCTCAGTCGTAAATGGTCATTCTCTTAAAGTTGAGCTTTAACATGAGACTCAGCTGAGTGTTACTCTGGAGGAGCTGCACACATCCAAGCTGATAAGAGTTGATGAAAAGACAGATGTTGCAAAAATTAGGGTTCTACTGGCAAAAACAAAAGACTTGAGACTGAAGCAGAGATTCACCTTCCATAGTATGCCGCTACTGCTCTCAATCAAAGTAGAATGGTCCGGTCAAAGTGCAGACTTAAATCCAATTCAGAACCAGACACAAGTCTCGAAACGTCCTGTTAACAGATGCCCCCCGCCCCCATTTCATTTGACTTTGCTTGAGCTGTTTTGCAAAAAGGAGAGAGTCAAAACATCTCAAGATTTGCAAAGCAGAATTTTTGCTGAAGTTGAAGTGCAAGATCAAAATGTTTATCCTACACTTTATCAATTTGGGGAGGAAGAATTTAAATATAAGTTTTGCTTCTTTCATTATTAATAATAATAATAGAAAACATATTTTCCCTCCCACTTCCCCAACACACACAATTCCAGCTAAATGCAGTGATTTGTGGTTGTAATGAGACAAAAACGGGAAAACAATGAACGAAGTGCACCGCTCAGTGTTACATGTGCTCGGTTTGTGCCAAACAGTTGCCCACTAAACTTACCATTACACATGTACACTTTATACATGCATATGTAAGGGGCCGCAGTTTGGCACGAATGTAATGAAATGAATCCAAGTAATTTAAAGCCATTAGAGAAGAGCTGCTTTTAATTGGTTGTTGGGTGCTTGGCAGGATGTGAACAGGCAAACCGGAGGTCAGAACCATGGGAAGTTTAACTGCTCATTAGACAGAGTTATAAAATATAATGTCCAGAGGGAAAGTCACAAACTGTCTGCTCATTATTGGTCTTGCACACCTCTGCCTGTGTGGAACAACGTGGGCCACAGGACAATAAATGCAGAGTGAAGGCCCAAGAGATCAGACTGTCTGCTATGCTTTTCAGCTGCCTTGACAAATGTCAAACATGCAAACAATTGTCCTTGAGTAAATCTCCAGCGGGTTTGACTGATTTGTGTCTCCGCATGATGTAAGCCGTGTAAAATATGCGGTTCTTGAGAGGAGCTCGAGGCATCATGCCAAACAGCTTGTGCGGCTGTGATCAAAATATTGGATAACGAGGAAGATGCGGCAAGAGGAAAAACAAAAGAAAAGAGCATGTTTTTTCATGGAAGACTATCAATCAGGCAAGTCTGTTTAAATATTCAGTGTTTATTAAAATTGTAGATGCGTGGTTGTTGGTTTAATCGGCCACCTGACAGTGAACTTTGAGTGTTATTACAGTTTCTGTCCTCTGTATCTCTGTATTGGCCTCTGATAGAGTGATGACGTGTGTATAAGGTTTTTTTTACACATTTGGTAAAATTGTCAATATGTCATGATGGGACGGGATAGAGCTCCACCACATATTGCTCCAATTTGCCATCTAGAGAAATACTGTACATTTCTTTAGTTTTGTACTATCCAGTTCAAGTATGTTCAACCTAAATATCAAATATTTCAGCTTATTTAGGATCAAACAAAGTCTAGCCTCAGTGGAAAAACCCTTCGGTATACGAAGGAGCTAACATTTAGCCATTTACAGTGTTTTGATAGTTCTTACAAACCATTTGTATCTTGTCTTTCACTATCATTTTTGTGCTTTTTCCATTAATTTCTTTCTTTTGTCTCTTCTTTTGAGATGTTTTTCTTCCTTTATCCACACTTGACGCAATGTCTGAAATGTTTGCACTGTCACAGTTTGAGTGCAATGATTTCATAGGCTAGCATACTTCCTAGCTTAGCAGATTGACATCAGTTTGATACTCTCCCTTAATTTTACATTTAAGCATTTAGTGTTTCTATAAATCCTATTCATGTTCCATAACAGTAGAGATAAGTTACAGCAGCACCTGTTTGTGACTTTGCTGCTGTCGTTTTACTGTACTGAAGAGCTTCTGGCAGATTAATTTATGCAAATATGCTAAATCCCAGCAATCTGTTCTCTAATGCAATTCTAATTTACAGCCTATGTTTCTTAATTTGCATTGCAATTATGCAAGAAAAAACCAAAAACCAAAAACGACAATCAAGATTTTGTGCATTTGATTGTGTTTTCTGAGGTTACTTGCTCTGTAGCTAATTACCAAATTGTTATTCACTCTGGTGCTCCAACGTGCTGAATGTAAACCTAAATATGACTCTGTAAAATGGCTATAAAGTCACACTTCTTTCAGTTTTACACATTAACCCAAACTAAACTTTACTGTTTCCTAATTGTTAGAATTGGCTAAAATTTATAACCAAAAGGATTGTGACTGCAGATGAGAGTAAACAAATATTTTTGAGAATTATTTAGACTTTGTTTAAATTCAGAACTTGATATTCAGCATGTTAGCATTTGGTATAATTAGCTTGCCTGCACAAACCCATTCAGCTAGGCTTACAAATCTGGTGTTAAAATCTGTACCATGCAGCAAAACACCCATGTAGCTTAAACCTGCCATCGCCGTTCTTCACAGTTAGCATGGTGTCTCTGGGTTGCAACCTTCTAATACAACAACGGTCAAGTTGTTCACATATGTTAGTTTGTCAGACCACCGAAAACGATAGTCTTTGTCCCTGAGTGCATTGGAAAAATACTGAAATCTTATCTTTTTGAATTGTTTCTGGAGTTATGGCTTCCCATGTTGGTAATAGCTGTCTTCACAAATACATTTTTATGTTTTAATTCTCCATCAAAACAGATCTTCGGAAAACAAAACAGGTATAATAGAATGACGGCTGGGTTTTTCCATGCTGAACTTTCAAGTCTTTGCTTAAACAAATAAGCACCAAGAGTTTGCACCCAAGGGAGAACCAATGATATCAAGGTCCACGTTTTTCTTACCTGATTTTTAAAAAATATTTGTCCGGGTGTAAAAATACACCCACACACTGCCTCCATTGAGCCATGCCATGAAATGTCATCATCCGGGGTTTCCCAAATTGTTTCCCAAATACACAAAATTAGTGTATATGAACATTTGAATTAGAAAAAAAATGCACACACATTGTCTAAAGCATCATTTCGCTCTTTAGTACGACATTTAGGAAACAGATTTTGGGACTCCTTACCAACCCAAAACAGTAAAAGTTTACTTTAATGTCAAAACATGAGAAAAAAAAGGCTAATTCTATTTTCTTACAGTGACAATATCCAAAGTCAGACCAAGCATTGAGCTAAGATGCAAAATATTTCATTGCTTTTTGCATTGGAGACGTTTTGCGGGGTTCAGCTTTAATAAAGCAGAGCTCTGCTAATCAGCAATTATCATTACAAGTTGCTTCACATCATTTTATGCATTGCAATTAAAAACACTTTAATGAATTTTTAATAGTGCTTGAATTCCCATCAAAGAGTAACAACAACGTTGTTGAAAAAGGCTTATTATCAACAGCCTCTTTAATGCATACTCGGGCCGCCGCCGCCGGATCGGTTATTTTACGAGATCTTTCTCATTTGACCTTTCATCTTGATGTGCAGCTAAAATCTTGAGAGACCATAATTCAAAACGTGCAGGCTCATTTGACGCATCCGAGTTCTTCACTGCTCTAAAATTACATATTGTGACCTTTTCGTGTCTGCCAGCTCATCTTTTTGCATCACCGCAGGAAGTTGCTGGGGGGTGGAGGAGTCGCACTGAGTCATGACTGTGCGTCTGCCAGTCCGTCAGTTCAGGAGACGGTCGTATTGACTTTCGTTCAGGAGACACACCTCGCCGTTTGCTCAGGGTAAATGTTGGAGTTGGGGCTTTTGCTCGACTGATGCAGCGGATCGCCGTGGAAACTGAAGCAAACAGTCTTCTCATGAGAGATGAGAGAACCCCCCCCCATGTAACACATCTGTGTGTTGTGAGTGGAAAATTCACACCTCTATTCCAGCTGGTGGGGCGAGACACAGATAGCCTGGCTGCTGTTCACACCTCCACACAGTCTGTGCTGCTGAGCTTCAACCTCCTCCACCCACCGCTCCGTGGTCGTTTGCGCTCTTTATTATCGCGAATAGTTAGTGAATGTCTGTCACTTCTTAATAACTTCAGTCGTCGCTTTTTTTTTTCTTTAATAGATTCAGATTTTATTTCCAGCTGGTTGGAGTCGCCGGAGTGGGCAGCGTTGAGAAGAAGCTCGACAAAAAGTCGAATCTTAAACACGGCCGCGTAGCGCGCCGAGTTTTAATGAATTTTTGAGTCCAATGTTTAAACTGGATGTAGTCTTTATGTTTGCTCTGCTTTCGCTGCCGGTTTGCTCTTAATGTGTTCAGAAATCACGGTTTATGAGTTGGCCGGGAAAGCAGGCAGCTTGTGCACTCGCTTCTTGACTGCCAACGGCTCAAAACGAAAATGAAGAAGATATTTCTGCATGGAAATTTCATTTCCATGCAGAAATGAATAAGATATTCTGCATGACGTTTACGTGTATAATGAACTTTTACTTTTTTCCGGCTTCGGTGCGGACACCTGTAGAGATTTACTGATGAGTCAATAAAGACAAAGTCACGTTTTGCGTGTTTACTTCCAACACGCAAATGTTTTCTTTGCTGATGTCGTGTTGCCAACATAACAGAAGAAGAAGCATTCATACTGTCCTTTTTAGGAAAACAAAGTATAAACAGCAATGGCCAACACACATAAATGTGCTTAATAAGTCATGAACCAAATTAACCTTTTGATACAGAATCAGAAAAACAAATGCTCAAATTGAGACTTTCAGAAAGTCCAACATTTTATTTGAGCACATCAAATCAAAGACTGAATTGGTAAGTGAAGGCCATTGTTAAGAAATAATAGAGATTTTTTTTTATACTCTGCTAGAAAGCTGATGTAACCACTGGGGCATTTTAGTAAGAGGTTTATCTGAGAATCTTTAATTAATGTTCGATAGGTTTCTGTTTCCTTTGGGGGAAAATACAGTGACTCTGAGAACAGATTTTTAGGAACATCGGACCAGCGTCCGTCCTGATGTCTCTATGTGTGAAAACATCTCATTCCTACTGTTATGCAAGGTGGAGGATCTGTTATGCTGTGGGCCTCTCCTTGGCCCACTGACGCTTGTAAAGGTCAGAGCATCGTACGTATCCTCTGATTTAAATAAAAAGATAAAATTGGACATTTCATTAGACTTTCTTCAATTTCTTCCACGAAAGTCGCGAGAGTTAACTCTTTAAGTTTGCGATTAATACTTTATCCCATGTTGGGATTGCAGCCTCCCTGCGAAAACGCTCTCTGGCCCTAACATGTCGGCTCCATGAACGTGTTCATTTGAACTACTTAGAGGTTACAATAACCTGACATCCTTAATCCTTAATCGCATTTCGCTCGGTGTCCTGCTGCGGGCTTCGTCACAAGAACATTGATCCAAAGTCTCCTTTAATTTGATTCTTTGCCGAGGATCACGCGTGGATTTTTGTTCCCCCACCGTTCATGTTTTATTAATGTCATATGCTGTCGACCTGGGCCCTCCTAACCGACTTAGCCAAGTCATCCCTTTCCTTGTCACAAATCAAATTAGCCCAGGCTGTGATTAATCATCAGGCAGATCACCCAGTGAAAGGGGGCTGACACCTTATTAATTTCCTTAATTACATCTTGTATTAGGTTTCAAAATCGTCCCGTTTAATTATGCCGCCTTTGACTCGTAACTCTTTCAACCTGGTTACACAAATAATTTGTGCAATCAGGAGTGTTTTAATGGATTTTTATTTAATTTAGGCAGGTGGTATTTGTGCGATACGGTTAAAGGAGTCGGCTCAGAGAGTTTCTTTTAATTCTTGAGGCAAAACGTTGAAGTAGTATTTTTTTTAGTGCAGCAGAATACCTCGACAAAAACATGGTTAACATGTTAAACACAACAGATTAGGTGTTCATTGCTCCACACTGGGAAAATATGTAACCATCTACAAAATCTAGCATAAGAAAAAAAAACATCCTGTTTTTTTGTTGTTTTTTTTATTATGCAGAAAAAGAAACCTCTGCTACAGGGGGGAAAAAAAGAAACCCAAATTATTTGAGGCTTTGAAAATTATGAAACAATCGGGGCGTTTCATATCAGCCGGCGGACAGGTTTACAGAGCTTCCCTGCTACTGTCATTATTTGTGTTTAGAAGGCGATTCTGGAGGTGCTGAAATTAAAAAGAGATTATTTGGCTGAGTGCACACACTTACCCCTCAGTCCTGGGAGAATTTAATCAATGAAACAGTCCAGACGTTCGTTCATTTACCAAGTTTTTCATACATGGAGCAAGTAAGTTTAAATAGTTTCGCTCAGACCACTTGAGGGAATCGGGCTGCCGGTGTTTCATGAAATGAAGTGAGAGCCGAGTCGGAGCCGTTCCTTCGGCTATATATATATATATATATATATATATATATTTACATGTGCAGGATGGAATTTATGGCTTTTGTGTTTTTCCAACAAACATGCTGGGAAATGAGGATTCATTTCCACTTCAGAATATCATAGAGTGAAACATTTTATAAAGACAAACTCTGGCAAACAGCATGGAACCAACTTGGTCTTGAAATAATTTTAGAAGACTAGAAAATAAGAAAATATGTCTTTCATAAATCGTCTTGTTTTTTTTTTTAATGAAATTGCTTTTAACTTAAAGGAACTTTTTATTTTGACTTTTCTTGAAACAATTAAGTTCAATGCCGCGTTCGTGTCCGACGCCTGACATCATGACTCAAACTTCACGAGGGACAGATCCTGTGCCAACCAGGTGCTGTGGTGGTTAAGCACAACAAGCATCAGGAGACCTTAGTCTTGGACGCATACGTCGCAGGTTCGATTCCCGGCCTGATGACCTTCACTGCATGTCTTTCTTCTCTAATGACTCTCGAATTAAGGCTGCCTAAGCTGAAAAAAACCTTTAAAAAAAATTATCCGTCAGTAATTAATTTCTTTATTTGAAGTAAACTAAATGGTCTGAGTGAAATTTGTCAAGTTAATCCAACTTAATGGATTAAGTTGGATTAACGTAACTGAATTACTTGTTACCACTTGAAGCAATTCACTTAAGTTGGTTCAACTATTTTCTTTTTTCAATGTAATGAAAAGGAAAAACATTAAGAAAAAGTGCAAATAAACATATTTAATGAACTCAACGTGCCTCGTGTGATGTCACTTGTTTTTGGAAAGATAAATTTAATCAATTTCAGCAATTTAGAACAAAATAACATCAACAAAAAAATTATCCTGACATGTTAGATAGTTACTCTCTATGCATTAGTTTATTGATTTTATTCAAACGTTTGGGTAACATCTTTAGCATCTCTGACTCTCACACAATCGTTCCTCCGTTTGCTACAATCAACTAGACTAAAAAGCGTGTTTTGTCAGGCAGTCATGAAAATGGAGGAACTGCTTCAAATTACGTTTCATGATCCCTTATTGTAGGTTTTTTTTAATGTCACATACTCTCCCCAGAGCTCTTTATTTTTTGGCAACAGTAATCAAGTGAACAGACCAGAGTAAGAGCTGAGACAGAGTCATCTAATCGCTCCTCGATGAACATATGCTGCGGGTGAAAACGTAATTGGTCTCCACATTTTTAGTGCCTCTCCTGAATTTGTCACCTCGCATCATGACGATGGTGCGTCACTCGCAGGTATTATCAGCTGGCGCCGCTGCAGATGTAGGATACAGCGGCGAGTTAAATTTGGTATCAGCTCCGAAAAATACTTGTGGCCCATAACGTTCTGCAGACTGTTTGCTGTAACGGCGGCTGTTCACACGTGAGGAGGGGGTGTTATTGTGTGTTTAGTTTAGGAAACAAAGCAAAAATAAAACAGGGGAAGCTGAATACTGAAGCTGCTTGATTGGGGCCAAACAGGAGTGAGGTAATAATAATAAAAGATCATTACTGGCTTAATCATACAGGTCTGTCGACTCTTTTCACATAATTATTACAGTGGAAAATCGTCTATTTTTGCTAATCCAGGCTCGTTCCACCACATCTCCGCTAACTACTATGAATCTCCATCCAAGAAAAAGACAAATCTCACTGTAATACAAAGTACAACCAGTCAAAATTCAATGTGACAACACTATAGTAAAACTGCTGCAACAAAACTCGTCTAGTTTTCTCATTTAATGCAGGTCTGTTCTTTGGGAAGGACGAGCCATGCATCTTGTTCTGATATGCATCTGGTCCAGAGTCCATTAATCGACTCACTCAGGTCTCAGTTAAATGCCTTAAACACTCCAGGATCTCCTCCCGTTGTGTTTTAATACGTTTTTCTCTTCTTCCTCCTGGTACCAAGCCTTCATCATCAACAATTGCACTCAAAAGTTAAAAACTGCTCCATGAAACTTCTCAACCACAACAGAATCAGTTTCTTTTTCGAATCTTTGCAATATTTCTTTTTTGGAGTCTGCGAGGCATTTTCTTTCCTCTATATTCATTAACACCACAAAATGGCTGCCCTGGACTTCTGTGGTTGTGGATTTGGGGGGAAAAATACCAGTCAGTACACAGCCCTCAATTTTTCTGGACAAAACCGCTCTGGCTTAAAGGATCCGGTTACAATCACAGTCCTGATCTCTGAATAAATCTTTTTTTTCGAACCGACACGTCTGGCTTCAGTTCACCTCCGAGCTAACGCTAATATATCCTTTCTATATTGACCAATCATTCTGATGTGTGACTGTATTATTTCTTCCATGCAGCGTCTTCATTAGTAAGCCGTGGAGATGAACGACGGCAACTTAATATCGCTCATGCTAGCAATTATTTTTTACTTTCCCAAGCAGCACACCAACACGGCGCGGCAGAGATGAGTTATTGAACTATATATTGCAGCATGATGACTTGTATTATGCTTTGTACTGGCTCGCTCTTCAGCAGTCGACAAAAAGGAAATACATGGTGCTGAAGGCTCAGGGTGCGGCGTGGATCAATGGTCATCGTCTTGAGACGCAGACGTCATTCTATTTGGGCTGATAGCTTGTGGGAAAAACAAGGTGGCGGAGGTAAAATGAAATAGAAAATACCCCGGACAGTCGCACCCAGAGACCATCAGGGGAATAACATCCAAATTGATTCCTGCACTGCGGTCGTGTTAACATTCTGGTGCAGCTACAAGGTCTGCCATAGCGGCCACTTTGATAGAGGCATGCAGGTGAGTTTTATGGTTGTCGGAGGGGCGGCGGGGGCGGCACCGGGGTGATTTGCTAAACAGGGCAAGCAGCTGTGAAGTATCTGCTTTTGGGGCACAGACAGCACTTTATGGTAATTTATTGAAGATTCGGCTTTCGGGGAACTAATAAACTTTGCAATGTGAGCGCAGGCAACATGAAATTGTCTCTTCAAGGTTTGCCTGTTTGGGTTCTTGACATTATACAGACCGCGAGCGTGGAACCTGGATTTCATGTGCCTGTGAGGACTGGTTGTGTTGAATCTAAATGAGGCCCTCCGGGGTAGTTTCGTCTCCTCCTGGTCCAAAGAACGGCGCCCTTCTGCTTGCCCTTGCGCCTGTCGTTTGCATGCAGGGACAGGAGTCGGCTCATTGGCTGCAGGTGGGAAGCGCAGATTCATGCTGCAGCCATTCAGTCACCGTAGCAGTTAAATTAAATTTGACAATGTAAAGTAATGTAGATTCATCTAAATTCATGTATTTGAAAAAGTGGGAAGATCTCCTGATAATGTAGGAGTTTCATTGTAGTCTCTATTAAATCTAGAGGTGCAACACTGTGGCAATAAAATGTATTCACCCACTTTTTTATTATTATTTTTTTTACTTTTTCTTGCTTTTACAATGTCAATCATAATCAACAAAATTAGAATTTATTTGGTAAAAAAAAAAAAAAGAAAAAAGACTCCTTATTGTCAAAGTGAAAGATAATGACAACTAAATCAAATATTTAACATAAAAATGCATAAACTGCTTCTCTTCTACGGAGACTAATAAATGACCTTATGTTATAGATATTCATCCCTTTCAAGTCAGTATTTAGCAGATGCATCTTCAGTCTCAGCATGAAGTCAAAACTGTTCGAGCTCCGTTACATTGGACGATGATGCAAAAAAAAAGTTAAAAAATCACAACAAAACTTTAAGAAAAGCAATAATTCATTTCTAAAAGCTGTCTGTACCGAAACGAATAAATGTAAAGTTTCTCTACCGACTCTGATGAGACGGGTGTTGGAAATATGCAGGCCACAGAAAGCGTTTAAAACATTTCAGCAAATATTACCCAGCAATGTTTTGTATCATCATTCCACCAGCGTAAAAATAACGACGACCTCAAAAAGACCTAAATAAACATATTGAACAAATATTGAGCAGTGGAGTTCAATGAGAGGGATAAAGTGAGTTTAAACAAATTAAACTGCATATAAACTTGCAGAGAGTCTTTTTCTTCCTTTAACACGGAGCTAAAGAACAGAAATAATAAAACTCCGCATTTCATTTTTCAAGGGTAAGCACTGAACACGAACCGATACGGGGGCCGTGTTCACAGACACAAGATGTCCTCATTAAGCCCTCGCTGCTTCTCTTTGTGCGAACAGCAGACGCTAATACAGAAAACACAAAGGAGGAGCGAACAGAGGCAGCCAGTGTGATATGCTTGTGCCCAGCATGCTGGCTTTGGCGGCAGCTGCACTGTTAGCCGGAGAGCCGTGTTTTTCCTTCCCTCTTGCCTAAATAATTCCTCTCAGGACATTAACATGAGCTGCATGTGCTGCGAAGCTCGATGACCTCATAATGATGAACGGATAATCATAGTGCAACTTAACTTATTACTTAACAGGAGTGAAAAAAAAAAAGCTTAGAAGATGGAAATCTTTCTGTACAGTGCGGAAAGTTTGGAAGATGTTTAAAATACAAAATTATTCTAAGTGTAGAAAATACAAACCCCTTAAGGTTTTTTTCTTTTCATTTGATCAATTTACAAACACAAATCTGAAGGTATTTTATGTGCTAAAGCAACACAAGACAAATGAATATTCGAAAAGTTTAAAATGTTTTGACATCCAGCCCTGTTTGCTACGGCGTCCCTAAATAAATCCCAGTGCAACCAATTGCTTGGATTAACATGGATGAGATATAATCAGATTATAAATAAAGGCACCAGAGGTTTGTTAGAAAACAGCTTACTAAAGTAATATAGCAGAGGAAGCTGTAGAGGACTTTAAAGCTGGGATATGTAACTTGAATTAAAAAAAAAGTTTTTTACATATTTGTTAACACCGTCACCTGTAGTGACAGCATAGTGTGAGTCAGATAATCTGTGAAAAAAACGTTTTTTTGGGGGTAAAAGTTGTATATTCCTACCGAGCCCTTAAGGCGACATGGAGAGAAAAAAAAGAAAGAAATCCCGACTTTTTTTCTCGAGATCCCGCGAAATGAAAATAAAAGTCGGGATTTCTTTCTTTTTTTTTTTTTTCCTCCATGACCCCTTACGGGCTCCGTATATTCCAGCTTTAAAGGTGGAACAAAAACAAATTTACATCACACTGCATTGGTGTAGCGTTGTACAAAATACACAAATACACTAAAATCTGTGGCCATAATGTGACACAACTTTATTTGGGGGTCATGAATACTTTTGCAAGGCCCTTTAGTAGGTATCAGACTCATGTTTGACCCTTAACATGCCTTTTTTTTTTTTACTTTAATGCCATTCAGTGGTTAAAAGTAGAACTGTATGTTCACAGATAAAACATTATGTAACTACGAGGTCCACACAGGTATGATCCACTTTCAGTATGAAGACTGCTGTGCTGAAGAAAACAGTGTTTTGTTTTATTGCTCTGTCATGGACTGAGGCACTAATAACTTACATGTGGGTGTTCATCCCAAATGTTAGCGCTGTGAGAACTCCTTATTAGAGATATATGACCACGCAAGACTAACAGCAGTCTATAGGCAGACTCTGGAATTTTGTGACGCACACACACACTGTTTAAATCAAATTGCATAAATCAAATAACGTGATAAAAGTTTCCAGGCAGAGTGCAGACAAGATAAATGATGTAGCTTCCCCCTGCGTTATCCAGACCCAAGGTAATTTCTTTGCAATAAGCTGCATGTGTGGGCAGGATCTGGACTTTGTCGTTGGGCTTTGTCTCTGGTCTGAAGGCCAGGCTGCTTCCCTGAACTCTACACAACGGTGGACAAACAACATGAAATTGTGTCTGACCTCTGCTCAAAAAAAGAAAAGGAAAAGCAAGGTCCAATCAGCTGACGTATTATAAGAACTGTACACTGCTTATTCTCGTTCTCTTTTAAACGTTAGCTGTTCAGATGAAAAATCTGCCGGCATACCAGCGTAGGAAAAAGCGATGTTTTGTGATTTTTCAAAAAGTAATATCTGACTTTTCAAAATGTAGCAATGAATAAATATGTCAAGACTCAAAAACGATCAATATTTTACGGAGCCCCCTAGAAGACATGGGGAAACTACTGCTGCTTTTGCATTCCCTCGCAAAACTGTTGCATTACTTTGCAGCAAGCAAATATTGCTCACTGCAAAATTTGCTGGTCTATTTTGTATACAGATATCAACTTCAATTTCCAATATTTACACATTTAAAGAGCCTCCGTGAAAACATGTTTATTGTTCTTAACTCTTTGGTGCAAAAACAGTCAGATAAGATGTGAAAATCATTCAGAAATACTATAAATAGTTTGGATTTCTTTCTTTCCTTCTTATGGAAAGTTTGTTTACATTTTAGAACACAGATGGCATGTTTGGCCTGTTTTGCTTTTGCATTTTGCACAAACTCATAGGTTTGTGGTGCATTTCTATCCTAAAGAAAGAGATATAAAACTTCAGATATATCAAAAACAAGATGCATGGAGTTTGCATGTTCTCCCTGTGCATGCGTGGGTTCTCTCCGGGTACTCCGGCTTCCTCCCACAGTCCAAAAACATGACTGTCAGGTTAATTGGCCTCTCCAAATTCTCCCTAGGTGTGAGTGTGTGTGTGCATGTTTGTTTGTCTTGTGTGTCTCTGTGTTGACCTGTCCAGGTTGACCCCGCCTCTCGCCCGGAACGTTAGCTATGGATAGGCACCAGCACCTCCTGACCCACTAAGGGAAAAGGGAGCATAGAAAATGGATGGATGGATGGAAACGAAAACCTTATAGCAGAAAGTACGGTGGCCACCGTAGGAAAAGTTTACAGAATTCAGTTATGCTGCATGAACTGATCATGATTACGAGAGAACGCAAAGCCTATTGTGAGGTAACCCAAAAGAAAAAAAATGCTCCCAACTCCCCATAGGGGGCTTTGTAATATATATATGTATACATGTTCTTTACATAAAACATAAGAACACTTAGTTTTTTTCAGTGAGAGAGACTCTAGTCCACAAAATCACTCAAAAACTAATTAGCGCTGGCAGAAAAAATCAGATGTTTGTGACATTTGAGTGAAGATGATGCATTAAAGGGACATTCAGGTTTTCACATACGGGAGGAGGAATAAAACATTAGGCTGCCCGTTTGATTTTGCTTTGACAACAACAGAATATTTCGGGGACGTGCTACACGTAACCCCCGACTGACTGATTTCTCACATTCGGTTGTCGCTCGTTTGCTCCCAAAATTGCAAACAAATTTGTAAATCTCGACTTGACAGCTGAGTTTCTGTGTCAAGTAGCTGCTGTGAAAAAACGCCCTTGTTTTAATGAGAGCGCGCAAACTATGAAGTCTCAGTGGGAGCCTGTTCTGTGACAACACCGGACCCCCCGGTGGGAAGCTACGTGTGGCGCTCGACACTCGGGCATTCATGTAGAAATGACGGATTTCAGATTGCTGCGTGTTGCTCTGTGGAGAAAACAGGTGAATTTATTTTCGAGCAGCAGAGAAATAAATAGTTGTTATTTATTTCTGAGTGGTGAATAATTTGGCTGAGGTCTGCATAGCTGACTGGCTTTGTGATGCCAATCACAAAGCGTGAACGTGGATTCATTTGTTTCAGACAATACACACATAAAAAAAATAAATAAATAAAAAATGCTGGATTATTTCTTTGGCCCAAACGTTGCAGTCAGAAGAGGACTTGGGTTGTTTCAGCCAATCCGATATTGTGAAATGGTGACACCATTATGAATTATATATATACCTAAACATATTTTAATTTAAATCCTATTCACATAAGCTAGCGCTATTTATGTTTAGCATTTATTCTTTCATTAAAGAATTGGTCATAAAGTCAGTACAGACAAACATTTTGTGTAATTATATTCGCTCACTGTGAATTTTCTATGTAAATTAACCAGATTCTTGGCTGGTTTTGTTCATTTTCTGAATATCTGAGTGAGCGTCCTGCACTGGCAGAAACAAGGGCAGACGTTTGTGAGATATGAAGTAAAGCAAATATCCAGGTGATTTTTATTTGTGATCAATTATTATCCTGCTCATTCTGATGAGAAAAAAAAATCAGTATATTGTGTACATTTTTCAGTTAACCACTTCAGATAATATTATAGATATTTTCTAACATTTCTATTTGACAACAGGAATACAGAAAACCACGGTATGGAAAACCACAAATGCAAAAATTCAGTCAGAAGTCTATCGTTAATCTCTTCATGTTAAATAAATAAAGAATATGACTTATTATTTAAATATTTAGTTGTGGAGGTCAGCAGAAAGTTATATTCACCACATAGTCATTATTTTATCTAGAGTCATGTAGAACTGATCTGATCGTTTCCATAGCAACGATCGGAAGCAAGACATACCACAGAACTACAGTGAGCTTGTTGATGAGGTCATAGATGACATTATATACATCACAATACATGATGTCATAGAAGAAGTTCTGATGCTTGAATGCTTAAATCTCAACTTATCAGCTGGGATCCACACCGTTCTTAGAGATTAGATTTCGTTCGGTTCAACTATGTTCGGTCTTTCAAAGGCTCTAATTCCACTGGCTTTACCCCTCGGAGTGGCGCTTGGATATGTAATCTGCACAGGGGTCAAGAAATTATTTAATAACTACATTACTGGGAAGGAGTCAGATTTGGAGGCAGGTGGCTCCGTTGCCAAAGAGCAAACGTCCCCAGCCGGGTCAGATGTCTGTGGGAGCTCAGACTTTGACCTGGCTGACACGAGACAAGATGGCTCTACTGTCTTCGGACAAACCAGCCCGGCTGGGGAGGTTTGTCCGAAAACAGGGACCAATGTCTGTGGGACGTCTGATGTGGACAGGACTCGACCCGATGGCCCTGAGGATGTTCGTACCTCCTTTGAGCAAACTGACCCGGCAGGGGAAGTTGGTCCAAAGTCGACGGTACGACGCAATCTTGGGGTTGAGAGTTCAGTCGTAGAAAAATCTAACCCGGCTGGGAAAGACGTATCTGCGGCTGACCTCACAGCCAAAGCTTTTGCCGACCTCACGGCAGAAGCTTTGGCTTCATCGGATCGAGGTCTGTCTTTTCCAGAGAGGAATGCTCTGAAAGGCAACTTTACAGGAGTTTTCCAGCTTCCAAGTTACCCGGAGCGAATCTCAGAGGATGACGGAGTCGACAAAGACGTTGATTTTACCACCAAAACGTCTATCAACTGTCGGATTACTGTCTTCTTAGAAGCTTTCTGTTCCACACATGGGCAGGTTACATCTGAACACGGACTTGGCTCGGACGCTGCAGGACAAAGACCAGTAGACGTGGTAAACGGGGAGGAGAATTTTTTTAGGTTCTCCAATGAACTGGAAAACAGTTGGGTGAACGCCGCAATGCAAAGCGCCCTGAACCTGAGCGTCACCAAGCGGTGTCTTGCTCGGAAAGGGTCTTTCTTGAGGCTTCACCCTTCCCATGTTCTGCTGGTCTGATCCACGCAGCTGTCCAGAAGAAATGCAGATTCTTTTCCCAAAGCACATCTCCCCAGTTCTGAAGGAGCTGGGAGAAGAAAATGTCATCAAATTTGGGGAAGGAATTTGACATTGAATGTCTGCTGGAGTCTGTGTTGGTCTGGCTGGACTCACTTGGTGGTGACACAGCTAGAGAGCTGTACAGTGCAAACTGTTGCTCCAGCTGTGGAACCGATTTCCTGCAGCTCCTGAGCAGCGGCCCCCTGGTTGCCCTTCCATCGGCACCATTTCCCACCGATATAGCTTCCCTGTTTATCAGGTGGGTTTTTGGGAGTAAGCGATGCTGCTCAGGGTGCGGGTCGACCTTGAGAAAAGACATTACTTCACGGATAACAACGTGCTGGTGTTTTTTCTCGAAAGGCCGACCAGGAAATACCAGGTGATTCCTAATCAGATCATCGATGTGCCTGCAGAGTGTGGAACGGAGCAGTACCGCCTGTCCTCCGTTATCTGTGCAGATTCCAAGAGGGCCCATTTCTACACCTTTTTAATGCAAGGAGGACAAACATTCAAGGCAGACGACGAACATGTCTTCACTGCAGACAGCTGCTGCAGTGAAGACATGCACCAGCAGGGATTCATTTACCTGTATGAGAAATTAAGATCGGAAGAGAGACAAAAGGACGTCCCAGTTTCTCCAGTCCCTCCTCTTCAAGACGATGAAGAGGAGCTAGCCATGTTTAATTTGGACGATAAAACACATCAAATTCGGGAGATCAGAAAAGCCCGTAGGAAAAAATCCCATCGGAAAAATTCCAATTAGTGACCATCTTGAGGCTGGAGAAATTTGACTGGGACAGAACATGTGTCCTCACGTGTTCTGTTAATTAAATTTATCAGGGGAAAAAAAGGGTAGAAATACCTTGCAGGTTTCTCACCGGGTACTCCGGCTTCCTGCCGCAGTCTAAATCATGACTGTTTGTTTAATTGGCCTCTAAAGTCTCGTTTGGTGATTGAAACATCATTTTTTCAATAGAATGGTAACCTGGCTTTGAATCCCTGCCTGGGTTCCGTCTGCATCGTGTGAATGTTCTCCAAGTGCATTAGTGGGCTCTCTCTGGGTACTCTGGCTTCCTCCCAAAAAGATGACTGGTGGTTTAATTGGCTTTTCTAGTTGACCTGTGCTGCATATCCTCTCCCCTCTCTTATAACTCACTTTCCTGTCTCTTCTACTTCTATTAGTCAAAGTAGTTTTTGCCACAACGGCCAAAACTACTTCTAAGAAATGTCAAAATACATTTTGTACTTAAATTTCACTAATAACAAAAGGTAGTTTCTTGTTTGCAGGTTTCTCTCTGGGTACTCCGGCTTCCTCCCAAAAGGATGACTGTTGGATTAATTGGCTTTTCTAGTTGACCTGTGCTGCATGTCTCCTCTTCTCTCTCATAACTCACTTTCCTGTCTACTTCTACTTCTGTTAGTCAAAGTCGAAGTAGTTTTTGCCACTGCGGCCAAAACTACTTCACAGAAATGCCAAAAATACATTTTGTACTGAAATTTCACTAATAACAAAAGGCAGTTTCTTTTTTGCAGGTTTCTCTCTGGGTACTCCGGCTTCCAGCCAGTCTAAAATCACGACTGCTTAGTTATTTGGTCTCTAAATTCTCCTTAGATGTAAATAGAAAAAATAATGTGTGCATATATCAGAGGTCGCCAGCTATTGACCAGTTATTTTTTTAAACGACCAGAAAATTCAAAGCCCATCTGTCATTTGACAGGTTATAATGAACACACTTGACTGGTGCACATGGGCAGGCATTATAGACTTTACGCAAAGATTTCATTGCAGAGGCAACTGAAATCAATTAATAAAAAAAACATTTTCTGAAAATCATCTCCTGGACACTGAACTAAATGCGTCTTTCTGACTGCGAGATGACAGCGTGTTGAAGCGTTATGAACCAGACGCTCCAAAGCGACCGGCTCAGAATCGCATTCCAAACCTTTGGTTGAAATGGCGCGTTTAATTCAAGTCTCCATTACAGACCAGAGAAAACTACCGGCAATGCAATGTTGTGTTAATCCATTTAGACACTGTGTTCCAAATTATTATTCAAATGACATTTTCTCAGATTTTCCTAAATGGTCAATGCAAATGATGGTCAGTATAATTATCAAGTCATGAACTCTGACAGTATAAATCACATTTTACTGAACAATGACAGCAGTATTTTTTTCAAACATAAAAAAACGCTGGCGCCGTTGTTTTAGACCTCACCATTGTCTAGTTTGTTTTAGAGATGCACAAATCCAATATTTACATCTGTATCAGATCCATTATTGAACAGAAATTCCCAATCCATAAGGGCAGATCTATTCAGTCTAATTCTATCATTTGTGCTTTTTTATTTATTTTACATTATATTTAGAATAATTACATTTTCTGAACCGTTTCAGAGAAGTTTTGTTGCATTTTATTTTGAAATGTTTGACCAAGCTATTGTTTTAGTTTCAGTTTCCTGACCTCTAGAAAAAAGACAACTTTTAATTTTTCCAATAAATTTCTACCTAGGGCTGGGAACTGGATCAATAACAATATCAATAGATCAGGTGTGTCAAACCTTTCGAGACGTTTTGGGCCAAAATTGCTACATTTATTTCATTTTCAGCCATGTGGTTCACTTTCATTCTGCACTGTGTCAAACGTAGAGCAGACAAGTAATTAAAACAAAAATATGGCTTACAAAATATTATAAATGTATAATATATGTGAATATATTGTATATTAATATTGACTTGAGCTCAAAGTGCGACGCTACATTTAGCTTACCAAAATAAGCTAATGTTTAAAAATAATTAATAAATGGATTAAGATCATTTATGCTGCAGCAAGTATGGGAAACCACAAGTGCAAAAATTCAGTCATATAGAAATCTATTGTTAACCTCTTCATGTTAAATAAATAAAAAATATGACTTATTATTTAAATATTAATAAACTCAAAATGCACCGTTCCAAATTATTATGCAGAGCAAATTTTCTAAACATTTTATGGATTATAATGAAATGCAAACGGTCATTCTTTGAATGTGGAGCATTAAGTGGTCACATGTATTAAAATCAAAAGCTATTTCAATCAAAAGCATCTTAACAGACAGAGTTACATGTTAACATAGGACCCCTTCTTTGAGATCACCTGCACAATTCTTGCATCCATTGAACTTGTGAGTTTGTGGATAGTTTCTGCTTGAATGCCTTTGCAGGATGTCAGAATACCTTCCCAGAGCTGCTGTTTTGATATGAACTACATCCCTTCCTCAGATCTTCTGCTTGAGGAAACTCCAAAGGTTCTCAATAGGGTCAGAGGTCAGAGGAGGATGATGACCTCACCATGAGTTTCTCCCCTGTTATGCCCATCGCAGCCAATGACACAGAGGTATTACTTGCAGCTTGAGATTGTGCATCGTCATGCATGGAGATGATTTTGCTGCTGAAGGTTCGGCTCTTCATTTTGAACCATGAAAGAAAATGATCAGTCAGAAAGTCCTTATGCTTTGCTGAGGTAATTTTCACACCTTCAAGGAACCAGCTTCTCTCCCCATGATCTCAGCCCCAAGCATGACTCCACCTCCTCCTTGCTGATGTTACAGCTGTGTTGGGACGTGGTGGCCATCCACCACCGATCCTCTACTCCAGTGGTTCCCAAAGTGTGGGGCGTGCCCCCTGGGGGGAGCGCAATGCCATTGTAGAGGGAGCATATTGAATGACAAAAAAAAAAACTCTCAGGGAGCTGTTCATGTTTTAACCCCATTTTGCACAGAGGCCTTTTTTAAATGTATTGATGGTAGCAAAGTTGAATATTGTTACAAATAAAAATAAAATGTTCGAAATAACACTGACAACGAAGAAAACTCTTCTATTGTTCCAGTCCTACAAATATCGTCCCCACACAGCACTGCGTTTCTGAACAAAATAACTAAGTTTTTACAGTGAAGCCTTGCAGCAGGTTTTAGGTCACAAACCTAACGTGTTACACAGGTGATCTACTCTACAAGCTGGAGTTTTGTCACTGAAAACTCTTGTGAATAATCTAATCTTCCTTATTACTAAGACTCAGTATTGATAATGTGCAGTCCTTAAGACGATTATTTAAAATCCAACATAAAGCCGCCTGACGAAGCACAGCTGCACCTCAGAGAAAATGATGATAATCCCTGAAGTAGCAGCCAGAGGTGAAGCCTTTGCTGAAGCTCCGTCTTACTACTCTAAATGCTCTCGGTTGTCCAGTGGACGTTCTTTGTAAAGCGTCCATTCACAGTGAGTCATAATGACTGTAATAACAGACTTCAAAGCCCCCACAGGTGAGAAGTGTGCCCTTTTCACAGATTATAGGTAGTTCTTAAAAAATTATTAAGGAATATGAATGTTCAGTAAGAGAACCCCGGATGACTCTCTCTCTCTCTGTCTTTTTTTCTTTTTTTGTACAAGATATCAGTGTTAAAGTGCAAAGCAAACCCCTGGGTTTCACCAACAGTAGTTTCTACATTTTTAGCACAGGTTGGCTGGGAAAAGATTTGTCCTTGCTGTCAACTGTTGATCAGCTCTCCAGCGACACATGGACCTGTTTCCGTGGGAGGTCGGCTGAATTTGACGGATGCCTTGATTCTTTTAGGATTGCAGCACAGCAAAGAGGAAGGGAGGCCAAAGCCTGGCTTTTTTAAACTCGGTGTTCTGTTTTGCTCGGTCAAACGTGGAGCAGGACCTCCCTCCACAGCATGACTACTGCACCGCGAAACAGCAAAGAAGAGCATAAAAATAGGGGAAAAAAAACAACTCCTTGATCCCAATGTAACTTTAAGCAAAAATCAACTTAGAACCTAAATAGATTAGTGTTGAATAGAATGAAGAAAGTCATTATTTCCCTCATGAGCGCTGAAGATGAGGATAATGTTCTTGGTTTACAGATTTTGGGTGCATTGGTTGATATCTACACAGATTAACACCATATTAGCACACAGAAATAAACAGAAATGCTCATCTTTACACAAAAAACCCACCATGTGACTGTCATACACGCTGAGAAACTAGAGACGAACCGATCAGAGATCTGTGGCCGATTTCTGGCATCTGGTTTATAAAAACACTAATTTTAGACGTAAAGGTTTTCTCACTGAGACCCAGAGGACGAACTGAGTCCGGAAGAGAAATCACAACAAAACCAGGTTCTGCTATTCATTCAAAATGAAAACTATCTAACTTGAAGTAGTTACACACCTGAGTGAAGTTGCCCCCTCCACCTTGTTCAAATCAGACAAAGTTGGTGTCAAACATTTGTAACTACGTTTGTGCAGCAACATTTTTTGTTTGTGCTGCTTTGGCTTTGAAGATATAAATGAAAGTTTGAAGGTCAAGAGGTCAACCAGCCACACCCACTTTTACTAAAAGTGCAGCACAAACAAAAAATTGTGCACAAACATAGTCGAGTTGATTGGCACAGATTTTGTCTGATTTGAAGAAGGTTGGGGGGGGCGCCAACTTCACTCAGGTGGGCTACACAATATTAGCCTTATAACAACATTTTCTGCAAGGAGGTGACATTTTAAGCCTTTAGCATCTCGTATTAGCAGTTAGCATAAGCAGTATTAACATTTATAAATGCACAGACAAAAAAGTCTCTATTCTCGGGGTTCACTAGGATTCCCTGGAAGCTCCACGGATTTTCGCGACCGCCTTGACTGATGATGCTTAAAAAGTCAGATAGTGGATGAAGAAACGACGGGTCAGATCACGAGTTAAAGAAAGACAAGAATAAGAAAGCTTTAGTAAGCTGAAGTGGGATCTTTTTCTTTTTTTTCCTCTCCCCCATGAGGGTAATTTATCTCCTTGGGACGACAAGGACACAAACCTGCATTGATATTCTGTTAAGTATTTACCTTTCCGTCCTTCCTGTTTGCTTCTGAGCAGATAATGTTTAAACTGGCATATTGTCACTCCCTAATAGACTGTGGTGAAAACTGCAAATCTCTGAGCTTAAAATGTGAATACGAGGCGAGAGACTCACCTTGATAAACATCACAAGGTGTATGATGGTCTCTTTATTTTCACTCAAATTTTTAACAAACTTCTATAACTTCTCAAACCGGTGAAAAAGGTTAAAAGCTGAAGTGCAGTCTCTGCTGATGTCAGATTCAGGTCCATTTAAACAACTTAATAAATGTTTCCGAGGCAGGAATGAATTAACATCCTGAGCTACAAAACGCTGAAAGAGCTAAATGAATAGTAGCATCTTGAATAAATAACTGAAATGCCTCTATAGAAAATATTCGCCATTGAGAAGCTTCTCATAGCTTCTTTGCTTCCTCTGACTTCATCCATCCATCCATTTTCTATACACCCTTGTCCCTTAGTGGGTTCGGGAGGGTTGCTGGTGCCTATCCCCAGTTAACAGTCCGGACGAGAGGCGGGTCACCCTGGACAGGTCGCCAGGGCAACACAGAGACAGACAAGACAAACAATCATGCACACACACACTCTCACCTAGGGACAATTTAGAGAGACCAATTAACCTGACAGTCATGTTTTTGGACTGTGGGAGGAAGCCGGAGTACCCGGAGAGAACCCACAGGGAGAACATGCAAACTCCATGCAGAAAGACCCGGGCAGGGAATCGAACCCAGAATCTTCTTGCTGCAAGGCAACAGCTCTACCAACTGCGCTACTGAGCAGCCCCTGACTTCATCTAGACATAATGAAAATAGCTAACGTTTCCCTTGACTAACTTGCTAAAAGGTGTTAGCATGACCTGGTAGCATCTAGCTCTGATGATATTACTACACAGGGAAAGATCGCGCTTTTGACTGGAGGTAAAGCTGAAAATCTGTCGAGTCTGGTTGCCAGGCAATTCCTCATTGCCTCCCAATCAATAACTCTTCCAATTAACTTCCTTTAAGTCAAGTTATCGCTACAAAAAATCTGAAAAACAAAGAAGAAGACCAACCGAGGAGCCAAGGCAAAAACAACCCTCGCATATTTTTTTGTTTTTCCCATAGTTTGCATATTCCTTCATGATTCTGGCAAGGCCGCTGGGAGATTGATGTGTCTGTCTCTTTCATACCTTCTGTGACTGCTCAGCGAGGCGCCGTGCGTCACCAAACTAGCCACGTTTCTAAATGATGAATGTGTGCCAGCTCGTCCACGGGGACCAGAGACGAATCTAATATCAGCTGAGAGAGAGGAGGCTGATATTGAAAATCATCTGGAATTTTGCCCGCCCCTGATATTGAAAATCTTTATTCTAATTGCATGAATGAATTGAATGTTCTGTTTTGATAAATCCACTCTGCCGTCGAGGGGATTGTGTAAATGAAGCATCGCAGATTCGTTTGTGGCTGCGGCAGACACCGCCGTGTCTTGTGCCCGGAAGTCATTTTCAAACTCTCCTTGCGCCGATGTTGATTGCCTGTTTACTCGAGCAAAAAAGAAAACGAAAAAAAAAAACAAAACTCTGCTCACACAATGTTATCACATGATGTAAATGAAACTCTGACAAGATCTTCCACCCACATATTACGACATATCAAACCGCGATAAGAAGAACATCTTTCACGACGACGTTCACGAGAAACGGCAGACAACATTTCCGTATAGAAAACAAATTTTATTTCTCATAAGGCTGTCTTATATCTACTGGGGGATAGCTATTTTTCTCCATTGGGACTAATACTTTCTCTCTGTCATTGTAAAGCAAGTCTTCCGTCTCCCATGCGTGAGAGAGACACGACTCCCGTTTCTTATGATCATGCTCATATTTTATCCACGGCTGCTCCGAGTCCCTGCTGCGTCTGGGCCCAAAGGTCGAGAAGCGTCGCCGGCTCTGCTTCCACACGTGAGGCAGTTCTATACATTGTTTTTCCTCATCAAGCATTGCCCAAACAGAAGCATCGCTGAATGACAAAAAAAGTATCCCAGAACTCATCATTACAATTCATTCGCAGCCACTTTTCTCCCCCCCCAACACAAGCGTACATTGTGAAGCAGCTCCTTCTGGAGCTGGTCAATGTTTTATTAGGATGGCACATTTATCAGCCTCTTGGATCTGTCATCTTACAGCGTACTTTGTGTACTTATGTGTTTATTTACACAAATGATCTTACGTAAAATAAATGTGGTGCTCATGAAATCTACATTGGGCATGCCCAGCAGTAAAAGTCAACATGTCCCTTATAGAGGATGAAGCTCGGGGCCATAAAGTGATCCCAGGACAAGGAGAGTCGTCGTATCTCATCACGGGCAGCCAGTAGGTCCAGTTACTTAAAGTTCTGCCTCTCCTGCACTCACAGAAATGGCATTTGTCTCCACCAGCGAGTCAAAAACGAATGATTTCTGCACCGTAATAACAGAAAATGAGGGTCAATTTGACTCCAGTGCGCAACCACTTATATGAACCTCGCGTTCAGTTTTGTGTGCACCCCTCGACTGGTTCACCTTCCTTGCCGGACCGGGAGATTGTCTTCAAATATTTCACCAACTTCTAAATGAGCCCCCGCTAAGTTGTATCAGGCTTTCAGGTAAAGACAGGGCGAGGAAACAGAAAGAGAGCAGGTTGGAAACTGGCCACAGGAAGGGGAGAGAGTCACCGACGCGGGGCTCATTGATCAAACGGGGGATTAGTGCTGTTTCAAATCCTTGGCACCAAGTGAGCAAAGCTGTTTTATCTGGATGGATATCCTTTCCGCGGTCCCGGGGTAAGCCAGTCAGTAGCCGTGGATGTGATAGTTTTAGTCAGTTCAACAGGAGGAGACAAAAAGTTCAGAAAGGGTGTAGAGCCTGGCGCGCAGTCCTGCAACCGGGAGCTCGCTGTTAGGTCCTAGGGTGAATCTGAAACACAAGGGTGGAAGAGGAAGAGGAGAGAGAACAAACAGGTGCTTAGAGAAAGCAGAAAGGTAAAAGTGAGCAAGAGTTAGTCCCTCCAAGTTTTATTTCCAAAACAAAAGAGGGCTCTTTGGAACTGGTGCTGGTCACTTTGTCCCTTTGCCATTTCTTACTTTTAGTCCCATAATTTTCTGGGAATGAAAAAATGCTGTCTGCTGCAGAATCTCTTCACCAATTGTTGGTCGATGCAGTCATCAAGAGGATGTTTTGTATCTGCTGTGACTCTCAGAAATGTGCTATATCCAACTCCACCAAGGCATAACTTTATGACCACTGTGACATGAGTAACACCAATCGTCCCTTCGTCATGCATCATGTTGGAGATGTTAGACAGCAAGTTAATGTGCTAAAAATGAAAAGGTCGGCGAGTTTAAGGATTCCAGCGAGTTTGACAAGAGCCAGGTTCAGTTCAATTCGGTTTATTTACATAGCACCAATTCGCAATTCACATGTAAAGGCACCTTACCAAAAAAGTAATGTCATTGCATTCCAACCAATCAAACCGCTCACTAAGGTCAGTCCAATATTCAAATTGTCTTAAAAGGGTTTCTATCTAAGGAAACGCAAAAGATGGCATGACGAGCAGGATTAAGGTGCCTGGCAATGTTGTCAAAGAATCTCATGTGGTTGGCTTCCAGTTTACTAGTCCCAGAAAGAAAGAGAGGCCAAACCAGCATCATGGCCACAGGGGGGCTGTAGCCAAAGTTAATGTATGGTCTCAGTGAAATATTTCAGAATACATTTTGTACCACAGTTTGATTTGCATGCCACTCCTGATGTCTGTGGTCTCAACGGTTTGATACTAGGGAGGTGGTCATAATGTTATGCCTGGAGCTTGGTGGATGACAAACAGTTAATATCCACAAGGAGGAGGTCATCTAGAATTGTATAAGATTCATTCAAACTCAAATATCATCAGAGTCAAATGGTTTAAACAGGGATCAGAACAGTAACCAGTGACAACCTGATTTAATATAAAGTGTCCAGCAAATAGCATTCAACTAAATTAGATTACAAGTAAGCATTGTATGACTTTTCGTCTCCACAATCAATACAAACACTAAAAAATGGTTAAATGATTAAAGGCATGGGTGCAAAATGGAAGAAGGTCAGGACGAAATGGCAGCGGATGGGTAAGAGATGGGGGCCGTTTTGGCAAAGGGGCGAATTGACCAGGAGATTTTTCAAACCCCAGAGCTCTGTAAACCTTAGTCTCATTATCAGGTTTGGCCTTCTGCTAAAAAGCTCGTGTGAGCTGTTTAACGCTAAGAAAAATAACTCCAATAAACACACCATGGTGTGTTTCCATGCTGTGTATGTCTGACTTATGTAATTACCCTTGTTAAATGACTGACTGCGTCTCTCAATATGTAGACACCCCGTATGGCCCTGCAACCGTCTCTATTAGCAGACAGGCAAACGCAGCTACGGATTTTCCTCTAATCTGATAAAAATGACTCTGGCCTTGCTAAATCGAAGCCCACGCTGCCGAGTCTGAGCCGTCGCTCCGTGACTTCGGTTCAGGGATGTTTAATTCATCATCGGCTGCAGACATGAACTCGTCTCAATGGCGCTTTGTGCAGCCTTGAGACTGCTATTGAACGTTCAGCTTTTCAGCATCCCGCTCGACACGAAGCTCAATAAAAACAATGTGCAGTATGTCTGCAGTTTCTAAATGAGTTAGAGATCATTTGAGTTTTTCCTGCTTCTTCAAGATAATGCAGTGAAAATTTTTTTTAAGTTAAATGTAGACTGTAAAGCGAGCCAGACATGATTTACGGAAGGATTTGTGTTACACCGGATAAGATATTTACAGCTGCAAGCATGTAAAACTACCACTAAGAGATTGCTGTCGTTTCGTTTTTGACTGGCTCCATAGCAAGCTGACACACTGGAATCTTCTATGTTTTACAGTTTGCTCGCTGCATTGTCAATATTTGTCTATCTTGGATTTGTCTCTGCGCTGAAACCCAGATTCTTAATGGAAGTAGTGGGACTAATGCCAACCATTGACCAGAACAGCAGTGGTTGGTGTGGAGACAGATGTTGCTGTCCAGCCAAGACTCAGGCAATCTGGACATTCAGAGTTGATGTAGATGCTGCCCGTTTGAGTAGAAGATATTGCATCAAACAAAGGGTTTGGGGAACAAAATATCTATTTAACTTCATTAGATATGTCTAATATATATGATGTAGCAAAGAAATTATTTGTTTTCTGAAGGATTTTCATCCAGAAAGAAAGAAAAGGGATTTCTTTGGGTGGGAATCTGTCATAAAGGATCTAAAAGGCAGAAATACATGTTACTGCAGGTATATGAACCGTCTGCATACCAGAGTTAAGTCAAAAAGAGTGCTCATCTATTTATCACTCGCTAATAACATTGTGTTATCGATGCTTTAAAAAGTTGCTTTAGATTAAAACATTTCCTCCAGATCTCATCAAAGTGTATCCTTGAAAAAAAAAGAACCCTGTTTTCTCCCATGCTTCTCCGGCACAGTAATCCTTTCGGCTCATCTATCCCATATTTGCATCTGTATCATCTCTGCTGTTTGGCAGCCATATCAAAATTACCTCCGCAAGACCAGCAGCAGAAGCAGGTTGCATATCAAGGATCACGGTCTGTCTCAAAACCCCAATCCCCTCGCGGTTTGTTAGCAGGAAAAAGACACGCGGTATGGAAATATCAACCCACACGGACGTGTAGGAGAGACTAACGGTGTCCTCCACTCGTTTTAGTCCCCTTGAAATGAGCAGTCCGGCAGGTAGCAGTAGATCGCTCAAGGATTTCCAGCTTGTCTGCTCATCGTTGCCGGCAAATTAGATGTCTGCATTCTAATTTGTTTACTGCATTAAACCGTAATTTACTCCGACTACAGTTGGTAGGGTCCAAGGACAATTGCCTCGGTGGAAGACTTCAGCGCAAACACAGTCGACTCGCTTCTTATTCCTTATTTAGTGCTCAACAGATCAGTCCGACGGCTCCACTAAACTCTACCCCCTCATAAAAACAGAAGACACCAGACACAAAAATGCATCAGGACTTATTTAATGCAACAGTGACAATGGAAAAAGAAATAGATATAAATTAATTAGGGGCCACTTAGAGCGAACTACTTCACTCAAAACCTCTATAAATATGCCACAGGAGTAAGGATCGGGGCATCTGTCTTTTTACAGACTCATGCTGTTGAGAAAAGTCATATCTTTTGTGCTAAACATATAATTTATGAAGGTATACTGCATAATTTCCTGTGTTTAGTGTTGATATTGTGCAAGCAGGATCAAGCGGCGCTGGAGCACATCATTCCTGCATCAACTCAACTAACTATGTCACGGTCGTACAAAGTGCTACAGCAACATGCGAGAATAAAGATGGTTGATGAGGAATCTGCCGGTCCGTTGCTCTCAGACTGTCCTCACAGATGGGTTGGAGGCCGTCACAGAGCGTTATTTATTTGAATAAGAGCTATCTGCTCCTTTTAACAAAAGAATGAGACTCACATAACAGCTGTGGAGGAAAAAAAATGGTGATGAAATAGGGCCAGTCTATTTAGGTCTGATGCTTCATAAAAGGCACGGACCAGATGCCAGAATCAAGGCAAAGTTTAGACATTTTCTGGCCAGATAAAGATATTTCTGTGGTTTATTGTGCTTTGATTGAGAAGGTGGAGGAAGTACCAGAGTTACTGGACTATGGAAAATAGAATAGCTCTGCTCTCCTCCCAGAGAAATATTTCTGCTCGTAAAAAAACAGGGACAGTCATGATGTTGATGCTAAAGCAGCGCTACCCATCACTTTTATTAAAGCGCATACATAATCTTAAGGTTACCTAAATGTAGTATGAGTTTGTATGATGGAAACATTTTGTTGTAGAATATTAAAACAATTGACAATAAAAAAAAATAAAAGGAAGAACAACCCAAAGCTCAATCCAAGCCAGCCAGAAAACAGAAGCAATGACAGTTGTTGTTTCTGAGCATAAAGTTCGTCAAAGAAGAAAGTCGCCTATTTTACTACTTTAGAAGCATCGTATGTTCTCCATGTCTAATCCAAATAAAGGAGAAACAATTTGAGCACCTTAATTCCCTGTCCAACTGTGTAGCGTTAGCTTGAAGTGGTTTTTCAGGGTCAAACATCAGGCATCTTGCTAGAAACCATGCTATGGATACATTTAAAGAGGCCAAGTTGTGAGTCGGATGATGCGCTTGGAACAACGTCTGACAGAAACCATTAATACTGCCTTGCAGCGAAAACCTCATGAGTAAAACACTTACAGAATCCCTGAATGTTGCTCGCTCCTGTGGCTTATTTGGAGAACTGAGTTAAAAATGCTGGTCAGAACCTGAGCACAAATCAAGATGTCTAACTGGAACTGCTGCAAGCGACAGGCCTGAACAGAGCTCAAAAGGAAAACTCTTTTATTCTACAAAGAACTAAACATCTAAAAGGGGTAATATTCCTCACAAACAAACACTTATTAACTATTAAATTCAGTGTAAATCAATGTAATTATTCAATCAAACATGCACAACTTATTAGTATTTAATATATTTTCCTGCAGATACAGGATGCTTTCCTATATCTTGTTACTGGTTATTTTTAACGAGGTGTTTGTAAAAGCCGTGGTGTTTTTTACACGTGAATCTCATGTCAACCTACTTTGTACCAACTAGCGGAACCATTTAGCAAGGTCAGCATTTCCATTTTCTGTTACAGCTACAAACTACTGCAGAGTTTACGTGAGCAGTGAGAATATTTCCAAAACGATATTAAAATTGACAGAATGTCTGATGAGGGTGACATTACATTCTTTTCTTTATTCGGACAAAATATTTATCTCCACTCTTGTACAGACAGTGAGATGATCAAACAACCATCGTTTCTTACAGTCTTAAATACAGGAGAGCTACATTGTTGTTCCTATAGTTTTATTTTGAAGCAAAAACAGATTGCACTATTTGCCCAGCGAAACCCGTAATGCAGATATATGGCGGGCGAGAGCATTGCTCTCACTGTGACCTCCACAAACAAAAGCGTCTGTCCTGTCTGTTGACAAAACAGGCAATGGAGAACTCCCTCTCTGAAAGACAGAAAAAAGGAGAAACATGGGTGTGAGCCACTGACCTTGACTGGCTTCCTGCTTTTTCATGCCAATTTTATTGATAGATGGAAGTTCAACTTAAAGCACCTGTTGCCTCGGGACTTACTGACAGTTTTAGAGAAAACTAAAACCCTGCAAGGGGAAATAATAGCAACTAATAGAGCAGGTTTTTTGGATGTGGATGGAGCGCACACGGTGGATTAGAAAAGTATGACGTTTTACTTTTTCCTATTGTTTTTATATACGTTTTATTGGCCTTAAGATTTACTAAAATGATCAATAAAGGAAATTAATATTTTAGCTGACTCAAACCGAAACTAGAGTAAAACTGCAATAAATACAGATGGTTAAACTGCAGCTACAACAAATTACATTTTATTCACTAAATGAGTTGAAATCATTGGATAAAACTAAATTCAAAACTTTGACAAATGTATCTGTTCTCTTCTCCACTTAGATATAATATAGATAAAAACCAATCTGGATTATAAGCCAGATATTGGAAAAAGCACGCTCACAGATTCTCTCCACTGTCTCCAAGTAAACCTTAGTTATTTTAGAGCGAGCAACAGATTTGCGAAGCAGATAGAGCCAAACTCTCACATCATTTCAGGCTGTAAATGCAGTGTAAAATGATTACACTTCCTCATGGCCCATCGCATCAAATCCCAATAAAACACGTCGAAGATTGTGACCACAAAGGTGAAAAATATGAAAAGGTCTGAATAGGTATCAATACTTTTGCAAGGCTTTGCAACAGATGTGACATTGTGACCAGAGAGGCAGATGGACGATGAATGCTAATTGGAAGAAAATAGACCAGAGTGCAGGGAAAAAAAACCCTGTGGGCTATGCTACGCGCAGATAGCTGCTTCAACAAGACCCTCGAAGGGGAGTACGGATATTGAGTGGCCTCTGATAACACGCCACACAACGGAAAGGGGCATGCCTCGCAATCTCGCTTTGTGTGCCCACAAAAACAGTGGCGCAAATCAAAGACGAGAAACACTCGGAGGAACGCACAGACAAAGCAACAGGAGCACGTAGCAGGACGCAGATTAGCCTCTAATGCGGTGGGCAGACCCGTGCGAGGCGCCGTAATCAAACACACGCAGTGGGCGATAGCAAAGTCCGGAACAAAAGAGGCAGTGAGAGAAAGGAGGGGCTCCTCCGACTGCGTTTCCATGGCGCCGCGCCGCCACATGAACACTAACCCACCGGGACGCCGCCCGTTTCGTGATATATGTGTGATCTTTCCCGTGGGAAAATATGAGAACTCACTCATCATTTATGCATGCGCTGCCTGCGCTGGGTGATAAATATTTACAGTGGGTGGCGGTGTGATCCGTATTTGTGTCACTCCTGCCTAATCATGCACAGCATGTAAACACACACTTGATTATTTCGCACTGAGTATTTAGGTTAATAGGAAGTCATTGAATATGAGTCGGTCACAATGCTATCACCTGACACTTAAAGCGCATATATATATTTATATATGTACCGATGTATGTGAAGGACAACCAAACAATAATAGTTAAAAAAAAAAAGACAGAAGAGCTTAAGAAAAAGACTAACCTTTACAGAAGCAAGAATGCAGCTCAATTTCTGTTGACCATCCTCTGCATTTTGCTTCCAGAAGCTAAAAAGGGGAGTATGGCTGGGTGTTCTGCAAAGAGAGGGTCAAGAAAGAAAAAAAAGGACATGTGTGTATTGGGTTGAAAAGCAGCCTCAGGCCTGACTTTTTACTGGCCCTCTTTAGAGATTTTAGGCCAAAGCCGTTTTAAAGCGGTGCTTTTTATTTTCTCTTTATGTGCAGAACGCTACATTCCTAAATGATCTAACCGGAAAAAAAAACAAGAAAAGAAAAAAAACGAATCAAAATTAGTTTCACTACATTTAAGATGCCCTTTGAATTATGCAAAGGACTGAACTAAAAATTGGAGATGCATTCTTTAGAGCGATCCAAGAATGCTTAGATCGCTCTAATCGCTTTTCAGTTCCTCGAAGGACTGAAAAGACCCACATTTGGACAAGTCCTCTTTATGACAGCGGTGGCTGTGAGTGAGCCCAGCTCAACTTTGACCTCTACGTGACAACAACCTTAGAAGCCCAATGCTGCCCCTCCAATCTCATTAGGCTCCACTTTAATTTAAAGTTACAGTGTCTAAGCACTCAAAGGTAGGGAAGGAAGTGGATGCAATTCAGCTGGTCAACTTTTTACAACTTGCTTTTAGGTTTTACCTCCTTTTTCAATTTGCACGCTGCGTTTGGAGTCAGTTCATGCAGCTAGGAGGCAGCAGAGACGCAGGCTAGTCTTTAACTTGATCTCTGAGAGGAATGCGGCCTCAGGCAGAGTTCACCTGCTTGTTTGCATGAACTGTCTAATGCTGCGGTTCGTCATGCTGGTTGCCCCACCCAAACAGAACCACACCTTGTCACACAGAAGGCCCAGACCTACATCAGAATAATCTGCAGAACTTCTTATGGAAGCAGGAAGTGACGAAAATACTTTTCAATAAAAGTGTTCAGATACAGTTTGAGAGATAAATGTGGTTGATTTAAACTGTCTCTTTGGGATTACGGTAAAACGCTTGTGTGTCGGGGCTAAAAGACCTGAAACCAGTACACACACACACACACTCACAGCAAGCGTTTGGACGTCTTCTGCGTCAGTGTGTGTTTTGGGAGCATAGGTGTGTTGCATGTCGACACGTTTGCAGTGCAGCGTGTGTGAGCTCTCACCCTTGTGGTCTTTATCTTGTTCCCAGATGAGCACATCCATCCAGAGTTGTCAGGCAGAGTCTTGCACTCTTCTCCCTCCAGACATGGTTCCATCTCACACCACCACTTCCCAATTACAATGGACGCTGCAGAGGGAGAGCACAGACCCACAGGAGAAAAAAAAGAAGTAAGTCTGGAACAAAGATAGACGCTAGGAACGGACAATATTTATTATTTCTTTATTACTTCTTTGTTTAGGTAACTGTAAGATTTGATTCACATTTGTAATGTTCTTCTTTAGTTCGCCAGTCACTGAAAGAAGAGTGATTTCCATCATTAACCACAGTATCCATAATAAAGGCATTTAATCATATTTTCAAATATATTGATATTCATTAATCTCATTGAGCAAACAGTGGAGTGCACACTAAAACAAGCAATCCCAACAGTTCTAGGATATTTTAAACATCATGAATTGAAATTTATCATCACACCCCTGATATGAGCAGGTCCTTCAAACACCTTCAACACATTTATTATGATCACAAACTTTAAGGCATTTTATCGTTATGTGACAGCTGCCTGCACTCTGGATTATAGTATCAATCAATCAATCAATCAATCAATCAATCAATCAATCAATCAATCAATCAATCAATCAATCAATCAATCAATCAATCAATCCATCCATCCATCCATCCATCCATCCATCCATCCCCAAACTATACATTTCTTTGTGTTGCTCTGTCATTAAGAAACAAATTGGCCTTTGCAGTCTCAATGTTACAAAATACAAAAAAAAGTGGGCAGCACTTTATTTGAAGGGGTGTGCATCAGACTGGCATGAGCCTGTCGTAAACACGACATAACACCCGTCATGAACATGAAGGAGTCTTTGTGAATGTTTACAATTGCTGTCATGAGGTGTCATTCAGTAAATTACACTTTTAATGCATAGTTGACACTTTTAATTAACATTTAACGCAAATTATAATGAAACTTTGCATTAAAAGTGCAAAGTTTTAATGCAGTAAATTCATTATTTACTGAATAATGCAAAATGTACACTTTGAATGTAGCTTTTAGTGCACCTTTGCATTAGAAGGGTCATTATTTACCAAATGACACTTCAGGACATCAGTCTCAATCATTCATAAAGACTCCTTCATCTTCATGACAGGTGTTATGTCATGTTTATGACAGCCTCATGTCACACCCCTTTAAGTAAAATGTTACCAGAAAGGGTAGGAGACATGAACACTTCAACAAGTAACTGCACCAATGCAAACTCTAAAACATTTCATGTACGTCTTTTAACTTGCTACATTATGAGCATCGCCACATGAGCGCTTTGCCGTCTCAGTGATTATTTTCCTCTCCCCTTTGGCCTCGGAGCTGTTGTAACCTTGCTGCCTGGGTAGTTTTGCTCTAGACAATAATGTCTTAAGCCAACAAAAATTAATCATTGTTTTTGTTTTCATATAGCTCCATTGAAAGTAAGGGAGCAATCTCATTTTTAATCAAAACTAATTGCCTCTCATTAACATCTACTAGATCCGCCCTGAAGCTGTCTGACAAAAACAAATATCTTTTTCCGTTTCTCATCAAACATCCTCCTCCTCTTCTGCTTTCCTTTCAAGTCTCTGGATGTGTGCTCTCATGTTCATGTGTGCTCTCCTTGTTGAACATAGACGCTCAAGAGGTTGGCATCTTTCACCGCATGAGAAATTTTTTTTTAAAAAGCCCAGTGTGCATAAGCCAGGATCAGTGATGGCATAGTTACTTTGAAAAAGTAGCTTTAATTGGATTAATGATTACTCCTTGAAAAAGTAACTTAGTTAGATTACTGACTACTTGATTTGAAAAGTAACTAAGTTACATTAAGAGTAACTTTTTAGTTACTTTCAGCAGATGCTGACAACAACGCTATCTGACATATTCCAACAGTTTCTGAAAAGAGAAAGGATGCACTTTGCAGCCAATAATGGGTTATTATGGTAATTTCAACCCTGCTGTAATTAATCTTTCACTCCCTAATCCCTAATCTTAAATTAGTCTTTATTGTCTTTTACTAGAAGGTAAATTGCAAACATAACTTGCCAGATATTGAAAGTTCCAGTTTGTAATGGATAAATCATGGACAAATATATTTTCTCACAGGACATTTAAAGAGCTGCGCAGAGTTACAATAAGCAAAATCTATCCAGGCGGAAATTTGAAAATTAGATCTAAAAGGGTAAATGCCTCTTGAACAGCAAATTTTGACATGTTACTAACATATTACTACATGTCACTACTATTTACTACCAGAAAAATACATGAATTTAATTGGGATTTTATGCAGCCGCCCAGCTATTGTTGGGAAATGACAGCTGGCAGCATTCTGGATTACATTGCTCCAGGTTTTTAGGTGTTTTTTTATTTGTAACATTTTGAAAGCCATGCATCACTTCCTACCCACTCAGCGGTTGAGAGCAACTTGACCCGGTCACACACACTTGTGTCTGTTCCTATGACGTCCCAATAAAAAAACATTGCATTTTGTGCTTGTAATGCAGCAAAATCTGAAAATGTTTAAAAGACAAGAATACTTCTGTCTTTTGATTTTGTTTTCATCCTCATCTTTTGGGGGGACTTTCAGATTGCCATGTGAACTTTTGAGATTTTTCTGCACATGATTTTTTTTAAATCAAAAGGTCCTACCGTGAGAATTTCTTTCAGAAATAAATCACAGTGAAAATTCAAAAGCCAGCTCCTTATTATTTTATCATCCACGTTTGAAGTAGTTTGTTTTTACGCTCTCCTCCACTTCAGTTGTCTGACGGCAGACGTAAGAAGTTCAAAGCCTATAGTGGTTTGTAATTCCACTCTTCTTCCGCAGCCGAATCCTTACCGAGAAGTTGTTTGTTTACTTCTCACGCCAACATTCAGAGCGAACTGCACTTCTTTCATCATTCTGACAAAAACAAACGACGAGGCGAAGGTCAAAAAGCTGGGTGACTGGGAGAAGCTAGACAACTGTAGTTGTCATTTGAATCTTTTCACTAAAATATTCAATTGCCCTCCAGCATGTGTTGCCAAGGTTACAGACCAACCATTAGTGGATTATGAGCAGAAGCAACACGCAAGGAAAAGGTGTGCACAAAACACGACTCACTCACAATACAACCACACAATCTGAAAATGTTCTTGCTTACAGAAGAACAAATCCAAAGTCCAAAACTCACAACATGAAGCTGATTAGCAACAAAGACAGTCAAGAAGCTAATAAACATGAAAACCAAACAAAAGTAGAAAAGAGAAACAAATGAGAGAGGAACTCATCCATCCACTTAGTCTCCTGCAGTAACTGTCATCACTGAAGTCATCAATCATTAACCATAAAATTGCACCAATTCTGATGTTACAAGTTCAAAAAGTGGTCAAAAAACAATTTTACAAAACCTCCCGTATTCGCACCGAGCTTTTGTTCAAAAGCTCGGTGTGCTTTTTGACTGTGTAACTTAGTTACTTAATAACTAAGTTACTTAAAAATCTAAGTAACGTAGTTACCTAGTTATTAAGTAACTAAGTAGTCTTAATTACTTAATATCTGAAATTAAGTAACTAAGGTAATCTAAACAATTCCAAATCTAAAAATTAATTTAAAATTTTGGTTCTAAACTAAGTATATTTTAACTGTCCTAAGAAAACTAAATTTATAGAGCATATGATTCACAGAAATTCATCATAACAACAACAAAGCTTGTTCACATGTGACTTTAATTTCGTTTATTTAGTGGAAAAACCAGAATTGCGATTTTTTTTTCAATATCAACATTAGTAGAATATAGACAAAGTGTGCTCACATCTGTAATGCAAACACAGCTGATGTAATTAACTTTACACAGTATTTTTAGAGCAAATCTGACCTGACACTGCAAGGCAACCTTCCTAACCAGAAGACAACAAACACACACACACACACCCCCACCCACCCCCACACACACACACCCACAATCCATCCAGGAAAACTTTGCAACACTTTTTTAATGTTTCCAAGTGGGAACAATGTGACTTTTTGTTTATGGCTGCACCAGGTCCACCCCACTTTCACCTTGACCACTGGGGAAGTGACTGCTCAGCTCACAGGGCGCGACCTCTGCGGTTGCATCGGCAAGCTTCACTCTTCCCCTGCGAGGAGAGGTCTCACACTGGACCAGATCTCAAATTTACTATTATTATTATTTTTTTGACCGACAAAGATCTGTTTAGTTTAGTTTGATTTAATGCCTTGATGCTATTTAACAAAAAATCCTTAAGTTCCTTTACAGCAGCTTTGGAAAACTGTCACAGATGACAGATGCAGCTGAATTAATCATCAAAAAAAAAACAATGGAAGGATAGCTACTTGTTATGTTGGCCATGAAGCAGGTTGGACTTTTTAAGCTCTGATAGACAAACAGGCGAGGGGTGGGGACTTGAATTGATTGGAAAACATGAATAGATGGACCTTTTTACAAGTGCATCTGTCAGTTCTCCGGCAGGGAGGTTCAGTGATGGATTGAACTCGCTGACATATACCTGCCAGGTAGCAGAACGTCTGAGCGCCCTGACGAATGAGATGGAGAATTGATCTGTGTCTGTGTCAAAATGTGAAAACGTGTCTGCGGCCTTAATGAACGCTTAATGTTTTTTAACTGGGAGAAGCCAGGACGGGCACTCAGCTGACTTTAGATTCAAATAGGAATGAAAATGAGAGCTTTCCCCAGCTGGTGTTTTTTTTTTTTTCCGTTCCTCATCGATGCCATCCCGAAGGGAAAACCGCGTATGTAAAGTTTGAGAAGTCGGCGAACTAATCCCGAGCGTATTTTGTCAACGCACGATGACTGACGTAAGTAGGGAAAATATTTCCATTAGAATGAGACAAAAGTAGGGGAGCAAGAACTCAACTAAAAAAAGAAAAGCAGCGAAGCAGTGGGAGAGGTCAGAGGAGCATGGAGGAAATGAAGCCGGCGTACAATTACTGGAGAATTGAGACTTGTCCCCCTGAACCCGAGGTCAGAATTAAAGAGTCATTATTCGACATTAATCTTAGCAAGTCCGGAAAAGGAGAGCGCCAAGTTTTGATTAGCTATTCAGAAAATATTGTTTGGCTTCATAATCACTCCAGGCTCTCTGAATTACTGCATGTCTAATGGCCGCGCCGCAGCACCTCCAGACTTGAAAAACAGCCACTTCTGTGCTTTCTTCCTCCCCCCGTTCTGATTATGAAACTCAAATTAAATCCTATTTTTACAAAGAGTTCTCGTATTATGTGACCCTTTCCTCATTTCATAACATCACAGCCATAAGCGTCGGTGCATTTAGTGGACTCCAGTGTGAGAACAAAGAAGTGGATGGAAAACGATACACGGTTTTCAGTTTAGTTTTCTAAGCCAACGAAAATCTGAAAAGTGTGGCGTCCATTTGCGTTTCACCTGTCTGACCCAATGTAACATTGTACTACAGCTAGAAGAGTTTTGCGGTGTATCTTTACCATCTTTGCATACATGCAAACTGACGTGTTTTCAAACACTTCTTGCATAATAGATCATTTAGACTGGCTAGAGGGAACGTGTGAATATCAATTTTCAAGCCTTACCAAAGACTCTCAGTTCCGGATAAATTTTGTGTGAACAACTGAGCATGATTTGACGCAAACAAGCGGTGTCCAAAGACATGTCTCTGCGGTGTCCAAAGACATGTCTCCAGGGCCGTGTGTGAGTCCTGCATGATTCACTGGTTCAGCAAAGCAATGCAGTGAATTTAGCTTTCACGTTTTGTTTTTGACCTGTATTGACCTCCACCCATCCTCCTGTTATCCTCGCAGCATACTGTTGTCGTTCCCACATTCTACATTGTGAGATAGTTTTCCACCATTTCACTTGTGTTAAATGAACCTTGGATCAATGCTCCTTGTAACCCATGTTTTAACTTTTCATTCTTCCACTCATTTTCTTTTTCAGATGTTGGACTCGCTACATCTGACATCTGACTTATTTGAGCACTCAAAAGGCGCAGCGTAATCAGTCGTTCCCATTTTAGTGCACACACACACACACTGATGATGGCAAGCTACTGGATGGTAGCCACAGCTGCACTGGGACAGTGTGACTTAAGCAATGCAGATAACGTGCCATCGACCCTTCTGACCACCACCAGAACCTAAACCTAACCTGCAGGCAAGGCAGGTTAGGTTTTTTGCCCAAGGACACGATGACAGAGATGTCTCAAACCGGCAACTCACCGATTACGAGACAAAATCCTACCACCGTCACCACCATTGACCGACATCAACCAACATGTGGATAAATACAGAGTTAGCTTCCCATTTCCATCCACTACAGTCACTCTGCTATAGAGGCAAGGGGTCAGATTCTGAAATGACACCCTTGTCTTATATACCAGAACTTTCAAGCTCCAATCCTTGAGAGCCAGAGTACTGCAACTTTTATATTTGTCCTTTGTCCTAATTAAATGGCTAAACTTCCTCTCTTATCTAGCATACAGTCAGGTTCTACAGAGCTATGCTAATGAGCTAATATTGGAGCTGAAGAAGAGAGGCATCTAAAAGTTACAGGAGTTACGGCCTTTGAGGACTGGAGTGTGAGACCCCTAACTTATAGCATTCTTAAACTTCAACAAACCAATCACAGTTTTGTGTTTTAACTCTTGAACAGTTCCTGAAGATAGAAGCTAATTACACTCCCATAAAAAAGTGCTACCGTTCATATCACAAAGATAACGGCTCTTGCATTTTTGTCCATATCCTCCCCGTAGGTCCCAGAAAGATTTTCGACACGGGGCAAGAGTCGCTGCAGCATAAAGGTGAGCTAATGAGATCCCTCCCCCTTAGGCCCTCTGGAAATATCTCAAATGTAGCATCAAAACCTGTCACACGCTGCTATGTATGCCTGCAGTCGAACAGAAGGGTTCATTACCCTTCAGTGATCAACAGTGAGCGGGCATCTGCGTGTGTCTCCTACTGAAAGCCTCTGCTAATACAGCAGCTTCACGACAACACAAAGCGTCGGTGCATGTTAAAGCATCGGCCTGTCTGTGTTGAGACAATAACTGGATATGCAAGTGTGTGTGTGTGTGTTATGCCCATGCTTTGGCTTGTGGTTTTTATGTCTGTTACAGAGGGATAAAGGCAATGGTGCAGCGATGAGCGCCTAATCCAAGCGGCAGTTATTGGTCCGGCGAGGCAGGAGAGATGTAAGCGTTTCGCTTCTTGAAAAGGATCTACTTCACTTGGAGTTCTGCTGGTCTTGACAGAACTGGGGCATCATTTTCCTTGTCAAAGCTGATAATCAATTCACCCTATAAGGGCGCTCTGACAGCAGACCCCCCGCCGAGGTGGATGCCTCTGTGTAAGCTGTCGTCACTTCCCCGTGTATTAATAACGGGCCAAACGGTTACAAACAAATAGCGGACGGTAAGAATCCCACGTGGGCCATCGCCGCACGTCAGTGAGAAACACTCGACAATGAGTCTGATCTCCTAGGTGCTTTGATGTTGGAGTTTGATGCTAATGACCGGTAACGGAGATCGTTGAGAAAAATAAAAAAAAGAAGTCTCTTTCTGAAATGTTTCTTAAAGATGAAGGAGCGTTCGTTGCTCCATGCTTCAAACGTTGTCTGAGCGACCTCTGGAGATCGCCGTGCGATTTGTTACGTCAGTGCGCCGGCTATTTATATAGAATGTTTTGTCTAATAGATATGTAACCTGTGTATGATACAGTGGCAGCAGGTGTCCTCCGGGGAGCGGGGGAGATGAGCTGGGCCACGGCATCATTCCTCATCTCGATGGAACATTAATAATACAAGGACCTGGGGAGAGAGCTCCATCTGGGCCAGGCTGGTGCGCCCTGTGGGGACAGACCACTGGCTCCTGTAATCTGTAATCCCTCACAGACTGCAGCTTCAGCCCATGGGGCTCCATTCACACAGAAAAAGACAACAACTTTCAGCCGGAGCTTTTCTAAATAATAGAAAAAACAAACAAACATGGTTTCCAAAACCGTTAGCCAATAAAAATCTGACAATTGGGGCTTTCATTTACTCCTATGTCGCTAAGCTGCGTTTTCGTTCACCATATTATTGAGCAAATTGGAATTACAAAAATAAATTTGCTTATTGACTTAAATGGCACTTTTGAAAATACTCAAGTTTTGCGCTTTAATGAGTGCATTTCAACAGAAAAAACTTTTTTTTGCATCACACCAGTCATGTGATCAACAACCGGATGTTGCTACTGGCGGAAAACACAAAGAAGGCGACAGGAAGTGGCAGGAGGAAGACGGCGCTGCATGTTTTATAATGACTTATCACATGAACAAACTTATTTGTGTGCGATTTTAATTGCGTTTCTTAATTAATGGAAACAAAACCACTGAGAAATTGCGTTTTTTTCGACATTAGTGGAATGTCAACAAAGTTTTGCACACATTTGTAATGGAAGTGATACCGGTTTCTTTTTAGTTCCTGTTTGGAGCAATAGGTCGAAATAAATTTATTCCTAGTGCCATTTCCCTCCTTCATTTTTTCATCCTATAGTCGATGGAAACGGCTTGTAACCTGAGTTTAAAAGGTGTGTTGTCTCTTCAAGTGACAAGTGAAGGATTTCAAATTTGCAATATTACATCATTATTGGTTTATTTAATGTTCACCTTTTCAGTCCTACTGGCACTAATATGTTTTTGATCGAAAAGTTTTGTGTTTTTAACCTCTATTGGTTGAATCAGTGGAAATTACTGCCAGTTATATATTAATTATTGGTGTATTGTTTTTATTGTGACTTTCTATAAAATTAATTCCCCACTGGGACACGGATAAAGATCTGAATATGAATCAATGGCCCTCAGAGGTCGCCTAATTAGTAAAGAGAGCGAAAGGAGATAAAATTACACACATGCAGCTTTATCTTAGTGCAAAGACAGCAGTCCTTTGAAGGCTGGGAGACAGGAGATGAAAGACAGAATAAGAAGAATGGAATAATGGAAGCATGCAGCAGAAAGGCCAGAAATCAAGATGTTAAGACATTTAAAGCAGAGTTAGGTCAAGTCATGAAACCCAGATTTGAACAGCTCACAAATACACAGAATCTAGAGGAGAATACTCTGATTGGATTAAGACCAACAGGTTTGGCCTGCATGAACCCTGAACACAAATGGCTTAAGAGGAAAGACTCACCTCAACTCAAACCGCACAGCAAGCTTGAATAGAACGAATCCGATCAAAGCATATTCATGTGCTAGAATGGCCCAGTCAAAGCATCAGTGGTCTCCATCCAATCTTACTAAGCTTGAATCGCTTTATGACAACAATGGAAAAATTCTGGGTGTGTGAAGTTGGTCAAGATATTCCCAAAAAGACATGCGGTTGTAATTACAGAGAAATTTAGCTTTGCAAAATATTGCGTCAAAAACACGTCAGATTTCAGATTTTCTCAGGAGGAAAAATAATAATAAAAAAATAAACATGTAATTTTTTCATTCGACTTAACATTTGAGCTACTTTTTCCACATAAAACTCTGAACAGTGGTGCAGCTCTTCTTAGCGTCGTTGCTAAGACACAGAGCAGCTTCAGTCAGAAGCTTCTACAAATTTGCTGTAACACAGACCACTACAGGCCCAAAGCCATCACTGTCTACAATAACGCTCTGAAAGATTTTCAATTAATATGAGTTACAACAACATTTAATTTCCCTTTGGGATCAATAAAGCATTTTTTGGATTGAGCTGAATTTGAAAGATTGTTTGTCTCTCACAGACTCCTGGAGATTTGCTCCAGCCCTCCTTCAGCCCTACAAAATTGGGTGGAGAAAATGAAAGTAATGGATTAAAGTTTCCACTTTCAACATGACAAAATGTTAAAAAACTGCAAGGTACTGCAGGTGTGCAGTATATATATATTTTTAGTCATGTAATTACTAACTGCGATTGAAATATCGAAGAGTCTCAATTGTGATTGAAAACCAAGGAATCAGGGATATTACCCAATCAGGGTCCGACTCAGAGAAGTAAAAATGATGAACGGCTCAACTTAGTGTAACTCAGAGGGGGTAGTTGTGCTCAATAATGTGGCAGCACAGCTCAGTGACTTGTCATCTATATTTTTATCACCTCACCTTCTGAAAGTGCTTGTTGATCAATACACACAGCAAGACTTCGCTCCCTGGGTGAGCTTGAAGCAGAGAGGCATGAAATGTTCGCCGCAGCACCTAAACCTCCGTCTCAAATTGTCTGATTTGCATGCCTCTGTCGAGTCTCGTTGGGCGTCCTTATTTCAAGGCCAATGAAACAGCCATTTTCACCTGTAAGTTATTTGTGGTTAAAAAGGTTTTAGCTTTAATGCTGCAGCTGTCCAGACAAGGAGCAGGGAATTTACAACCGAGACTGAATACTTCTGAATGCTTTAAGTTCTCCGAGATATGCACCGTGCATTCATTGGGCCTGGTGCTGTGCTGCCAGGGTTTTAGGTGTTATAGTTAAAAAGCCAACAGGTGAGTTAAATATTCTATGAACGCCAGCTGGACTGGAGGTGAGAAAAACCCACAAGGCCCAGAAAAAAAGAGACTATAGAGCTACGCCTCAACACCAACTGTAAGGATTCACACAAATCTTTTTCAAACCAGCGTATAATAGCCCAGAAACGTTTGACAAGACGTTGTGGTGACAGTACTGTCTCCGCTGTCTGCTGACAAGATGAATGCAGATTGTCTAAAGCAAAACCGACCTTCCATGGTCGCACTTATTGTGACGCCTGAACATCAAAAAGAACCCAGTGGATCCAAAATACCTGTCAGCCTTGGATTAACCCAGTGGTTCCCAAAGTGTTCCTAAATATTTTGTGGTGCTATTATGATAAAGATAAATGTGACGATAAGAACTATTTTTTGCTTATTTTTTAGGTAACTGTGTGGCTGTGGCTGCATGATGCGGCCATCACAAACAGACACTGGCTCTCGGAAAACATACCGATTTGTAAAATGCATATTTAGGACACCAGTCGCATAAATAGGTGTGATTAGTATCACTGAACTTCACAGGTATTTTAAAATGCAATGATAAAATAGTAAAACCCCCCAATCTCAACGACATGGACAGTTTTTGGGAGGTTTCAAACATTAATTGGGATTAATTTGATTTATTGTGACGACAATGTATCATCACAAATGAAACAGTCCAATGAATGCCAAACATTACTTTATCATGTCAATTAAAATGACCAAAAATGGCCTTTGATTTTTAACCATCAAAGCACCAAAATAAATAAAAGTATTCCTCCTACAAACAGTCCAATTTAGTGCAAATTTGAAGAGATGTTGCATAAAACATGGTGAGTTTTATGCAGTCTATCCTTCTTTCTTTACATTTAAACATTTGTCCTTTGTGTGTGACTCCTGGTTTCGGTTGACGGGAGGCGCTGTGGGGTGGATGAGGAGCAACACGTGGCTCTGGAGCCGCAGGTTGCCCACGTCAGCTACGAGAGCAGATCAGAGGCTCCTCGCACACCCGGCGCTCAAGAGTTGTTCTACTTCATTTTCTAGGATCCTTTGGAGTGTCAGTTGTGGCACCGCACAGGGCGGCTGTGTCTGCCACATGCTTCGTAATGAAGACATTTTGATGTCTCTTCTTTGCAAGAGGGGCACTTACAGAGATAACTTTGATCTTTCTCTGGAGGTGAAGGTGAAAAGGCTCGAGACCGAGGAGCGATAAACGAGCTCCGCAGAGTAAAAGGGCATTAGATTTTTGTCACGGCAGACTTGCGACTTCCTGTCAGGTTTTCTTTTCCTTTAAAATCCCCTCCCAATACCCCCGCCATGAAAAGCTGCCTTTTTTGGATTGTGTGTGTGTTTTATTTATTTTTCAGCCGAGGTAATCCAGGTGCATTAGCCCGAAGCTTTCCTGCCTGTTTATTAGTTATTCATTTCCATCAGCGTGAGTAGCCTAAAGCGATGTGATCTGCAACGTGCTCGGTGTTCAGCAGCTGAACCGGATCATCTTCTTCCTCTCGTCGTGCCCAGAAGCACGGCGCCGCTTTCCCCTCTCGGTCCACTGAATTTTCCCCATTATAAATATCAGCAGAGAGGGGAAAAAAATAATTAAAGAAAGTCACGTTTGAATAATTTGTGGTTTAATAAATGAAAAAAATGAGCTTAAAGCCAAAAAAGTTGATTTCAACTTCTACTTTTGACATGATTTTGGAAAGATGCTTTTGAGCAACTTCAAATTAAAGCTGTCTTAGAAAACATGACTTCTCTTAACTCCTTTGACTCTTTACCAAACAAACTGAACCTAAACTCTTTCTTTGTGTGTGTTTTTTTTGTTGTTGTTTTGTTTTTTTTGGGGGTAGAGAAAGTAGTTTTTTCTATAAATATTGATGCGTGTGCACATCCACAACAGGTTGTGGAGGCTGTGGCAGAAGATCATGAAGGAAAAGAAGCTATTCCAGCACTGACAACAGCTGCCCACACTGCAAGGCAAACAGAGGAAAAGTAGGCGGCTGCCAACAGAAGTCTGACTAAAAATGGGAGAAAACAAAGAAAGCTTGTGTGTTTTGTGAAGAAGCTAAACAGGTTTTGTTGAGACGGCGTTCACTGTTACAGTAAAAGGCCGGAATAAACCGAAATTAGAGTCTAAGCTTGATGCTTTTACCTCAGATGTATCTTTTAGTTTAAATCTGTTTTACGGGATGAAACAGTGGACAAGAAGCTAAAACGCTTATATCTGCATACGAGCTCAACTATCACATATTCAGGGTTGTAAAGTGCATTACAACCCTGAAGTGAAGTGACAAATAGCAAAATGTGGACCTTTGAATTACAAGGATGTTTTTAATAGCTGGGCTCCACAACAGCTTACCGCATTGTCACTAATTATATGTAAGTACGAATTTGTTAGGGCTACAGTCAGGCTTTTATTACTATTTCCATAAAACTCACTGGAGAAAAGATGAAATAAAATAAATTCACTCCGCTGCACACCTGCCTTAGAGATATTTTGTCAAGACTCAGCATCTTGGTCACAGAGACGCTGCTGCTGCTGCAGGAGATGGAATAGTGCCGGCTGGAAATGATGACTAGCTAAAGAGCTAATGTTTGTCTTTGATTTAAACAAATTCAACTTTTTCTCCGTTTCTCCCCGACTGCTTAATGACACTTCAGAAAAGGTTTTCTGTTGTTTTCACCCACCAGTGCAGTGTAAATATACACATAAGTCATCACAACGTAAATGTTTTCAGTGTTCAGCTGTCAAACGAACTGAACATCAACTATGTTATGTCACAACTGTAAAAAGTATGAAATTAGTCATTATTTTGTCACAATGAACAAAGTCTTTGAGTTTCAGTCTGCAGGTGTTTTCTACATGTAAGGATTTTTGTGGAACTTATCATTTTTAGTTGTTTATGTTGGATGTTTTTTTGAAGCACGGAATAAAATATATCGGTCTAATTACTGGCTAAACCTAAAGTTACTCATTCACCTTTCAAGTTTTAAAGACAACATCAGAAAACGCAGTCATCGCGTTCCTAAGCAATTCTGCTCAATTCTCATCTCCCTTCAGCCTTCTGGCAGGGATTTCTCCCATTGACCTTGATTTATTTTATTTATTAAACTTTTACTTAACCAGATAAAAGCCAATTGAGATCAAGACCTGGATAAGAAAGGCAGCAGATTGCTTCATAACAGACAAGTAGACATAAATATCAAGAAGTAGACATTAGAAATAGATAAAACACAAACAATTCAACAATAAAGTTTAGTAGTTGTGATCATAATTTAAGAAACAGTGGCGTTAGCAACACCCGTCGCCTTTCTAAAATTTTGCGAAAAGCGTTCAGTGAAGAAGTTTTTGTTAAGCTTGCAAGGCGTTCAGAGCAAGCTTAGAGAGCCTTCTTTCCCTTTTCTGTTTGCAGCATAGAAATGCAAACTTTCCTTAGAGTGACTCAACCGCAGAAATAAGCGAACAGAAGGAGACTTTCTACTATGATTTCGAATGGTGCTCAGCCTGTAGTTTTAGCAATGACAGCGGAGGAAGTGAGCAAAGCCGTTCAATCCTTGACGGACAAACTTCCAAATATTTAATTAACATCAACAGCGTTGAGTTGTTTGGCTCGACACGTCTGCTTCGCAGTGGGGGGAGGAGTGGCAGTTTCACGGAGACAAAAGACACATCACAGCCAAACTTTAGCGACTGAGTAAAAATCTTAACTTTAACACAGTCCACACCTCTAGCAAGCAATCGCTTCAGTTTTCAACAGCCGAAAGTCCAGACCTCCTGAATGAAGCAAAACGTAGAACAATGGGCTGGTTTCTACCAGCCACAACTTCTATTCCACATAGAGAACACTTGTATCTTTTTTACACATATTGATCTGTCTTCTACATGTGTTGGTACAGATCCTATATACAGTTATCAAGCATAAAATACAGGACTTCAGACGTAAATTGTCAGTCGACGCGACGTTACACTAGGAGGCATTAGTCGTTCTCACCGTCCACGCAGGAGGGTTTGTTGCGTGTCGTTCCGGCCACCTTCCCGGGCAAACAGGAGCATTTGACCGTCTGTGAACGCTCCTCAATGCGGTTCTTGTTGCAGCACCTGTGAGCGGCGATCACCTCACAAGTCCCTCCCTCTGCAGAGACACAGGCAGAAACATAAGCAAGTAAATATGAGAGGAAAAGAGTGACTCTTATTTACAATTTACCAACACATTTCGAAAGCAACTCCCCCAAGAAAGCAGCCACAGCGGGCATGAGAGAGGAGCTCCGTAAAACTCAGCTACTACTCATTATATTATGTCAGCTTAACAGCAGTACAATCATCAAGCACTTACACTGTAAGCATGTGTAACAAATTGGCCCTCGAGGAATCTCAATTATGTCATCAAATTGCCTCTCATTCAGGGCTGGCTGTCCTCACTTCATACCAATCAGCTTGTGACGACTCTCGTGAAGAACATCGCACATTTACTAACGTGTCCATTTCTCTACTTTTAATCTGCCTCACGTATGCTATCGACACGATCAAACACTTCAAGTCTAGCAAAAAGAATTCACACCCCAAGAACTTTGACATGTTGCTGCAGTGAAATTTCGGCAGCTTCGCAATTTGGACTTTTTTTTTCTTTAAGTATCAGTGTTGTTTACATTGTTTATGCACCATCAGCGAAATCTGCTTTTAAAACTCAAATCTACCAAATACATTCTGGATGGGTCATCAGTGTGGATAAAGTGCAGGTTTACAAATTCAATAACAAGGAAGAGGCAGATGTGAGATTGTTTTCATATGCCAACAAGCTTAGAGTCCAGAGAAACTCCTGTTAGATTATTTAGAGAAGCTACTACATTACCTTAGATCAACATTATGGACTGTCTATCTTACAGAATCAAACATGGAGAACCACCATCTAGTTCTATCAGGTCAAGAATCCAGAGAGACTCCAATTAGTTGATAAATTCTAATTCTATACTTTTATTTTTCTCTTGCTTTTCTTTAGTTATTTTGTGTGTATTTTCTCTAACTCATGGATGCACTTTGAATTGCTTTGTTGCTGAAAACGTGCTACAAAAAATAAAATCGCCTTACATTATCCCTGACAACATGGCTGACATATAAACCTGAGAATGTTTGGTCATTTACTTGGATTTTGACATAAGATTGAGTCAGAATTATGAAAAGAAGTCAGAATCATCTTTTTTTTTTTTTTACTTCAGTCCTCCTCCGTGCAAAGTGACATTCTTCTTTGTGTGGGTTCCACACTTTAAAGTTCCCGTAAAATTCTTTGAAATTTGTGATTACCACCTCCAGGCACCGCAAGTCACCAATTTGTCTCGGCGTCGAGCACCGCTTAGTCCTTAAAACTCAGAAAGCTGACCCGCGTCGACTCCAGCATCAACTCCAAAGCACAGTTGACAGTAAGAGCAAATGTTGCACAATCTGCCCCAGTTTGACAAAGGAGGATGTCAAAGAAATTCAGCCAACGCAGAAGGTGATGTGCGCCAATGGCACTAGTGGGTCAAAATAACAATGGGGAAGATTACCCCAGGGAGGGCGTCTGGGTGATGGAGCTGAGGGACACCCTGGAATGAGCGAGACAGGCTGAGAGAAAGAGCTAAAGGACAAGGTGTGTCTTCCTGCCAGGGACTTGGCCATGCCGGTGAGTAATGAGGTAGCCACTGGAAGTGCCCTCTTCACACAATTATAACACATGGGGCTAATGCAGGCAGCAGAGCTGCAGGAGAAAGGCCCTTCATCACTGCTCTCCCCTCTCCTTCCGGCCCCAGGAAAAACTCTTTATCTTCCCGTGACAGCCACGGCAACAGACGGCAGCATCCAGCAATTAAAACTGGAGCTCATCCCAGGACGAGGCATCGGATAGGAAGTGGAATATATTCCACTCAATATACAAAGTCGAAGATGGAGAGTAAATAATTTGTGTAGTGCATTATATCAGTTGACAATATAGCATTTTCTGCTGCAGAAGGGAAGAAGCATTTACTTCTGCTAGCATAAAAAAGAAAGAAAAGAGAAACAGTTTGTTTTTCTCTGCCCAGGCGGGTTGTGCAAATATTTAAAATGACTCGGGTCATGAATTACGGAACTGAGCACCAGGCGGTCTGGACGAGTTTGGCAACAGTTTTCTTCTTCCATTTTCATCAATGTCTGTCTTGGCAAGACCAAAGTCCAAGTAGTTCCGGATTACAAGACAAACATTTGCAGTCCTGCCGGACCCAGCTGCCGCTCCGTATTAGGATCACTCTCTCTGCCTTCTCATTAGATGTTTCTGGGCAGGAAGAAGAGGAACATGGAAAACACACACAGGAATGTGCTTTCTGGCCTGCAGAATTTAGATTTTTTTTTATTTTGAATTTCAATTAAACTAGAAACAGATGCTCTACAGCAAACCTCTAACCACTGCTAATCAAAAACGGTCAGAGAGAAGTTGCTCCGCAAAGGAAGCTGGTGTGAAATCTGTGCCGGAGGAGCATCTCCCACTGAACAGAACATTATATGTTGACTGTATGAATGTATGTTTTGTATTAATCACACAACTTGCTTCCAAAGATCGGTATAGGGAAGAGTGATATAGGGATTGACGTTATAAGCGTTTCAGTCGATATCAATAATTATTGATTAGAAAGTTAATTTATGTGATTAACCAAATGGACATTAGGTAGATTTATAGGTGTTTTAAAGCCTTTGCTTCTGCTAATTATGATGATTTTTCACTTGAAGTAAATAAAAGCAACATTTAAGATAATATTAATTCAGAACAAGTCAAACATGAGGGCTTAATGAAAAGTATGTTTGCTCTCTTAAAGGTTATTTTCTAAATCTACGTACTTCTAATCTGATAAACGACTCATCACAATGCATGTCGTAACTTCTTGACTATGACTGCATGCTTGTTCTAACTGATTGATTCTTGTGGGTCAAGATGTTTTTTTCATCAGGTTTGCATCATTTAAGGATGTCGTGTAACTGTAAGGCTATTTATTGGTGAACAGCCCACTGCCAGAATCAGCTGCAGTAAATCCACATTCTGCTCATTTCTCTCATGCCCAGCTGTGCTTCCAACACTTAGCAACCGTTAGCATTTTGGGCGTTGTAAACCCTGTCAGGTGTGGACATCTGCTGCAACACGACTCTGTCCCGACAGCTCAATATTACAATGGCCGCTCAGAATGTGAACTCATAAAACTTGGAATATGATGGCAACAACAATTTCTGCATTTTACATATTGACGACGTTGCGGGAACATAGTTTTCTGCTTTGTAGACGGCGATGTGCATGTTGAGCTCCTGTGTTGTGGGTAATGATCTGTTACGTTTAATTGAGGTGGCGAGGGGAAATCGATACAAAACAATATTAATAACCCATGTCATAAACATTTTTCGTCTGCCTGGTCATTTTGTGCAGTAAATACAGCAGACCGCTAAACACAACATAACATCATGGGCGTGGGTTTGCAGCAAACAGTTAACCAAATAAGCATGATTTGGTGTGTTCAAGACCAGAGAATGTGATTAATGTGGATGTAACAAACCACCTAAATTACAGGCTTAATAAATAGTCCAAACACACACCACACACACACACACGACAAGATGTCAGTGTGTGTATATCAGCGGTGTAAGATCCAGCCAGGTGGACATTAGGTGTGAACCATCTGGTATGTGAAGCAGAGTGCAGTGTAAATTGTTCCATGATTACTTTAGTGAGTCTGTCACAAGAGGCGCTTAAACAACAAATGGCCACTTGAACTACACTTAATCCCACTCAGGATCCTGGGAGCCCAGAGTGAGGTAAATTACCCTCTGATTTGTGCATTTCGATGTGTATGTGATGCGTGCGACGCCACGCGATACTTCACAGCAGATGTGTTTGGCCCCCTAAAAAATGCATTAGCAACCGCGCGGTGCGTTCCAGTGCAGCACTGGGCAAAAACAACTCGAGTCGTGACCGCAGTCCTAATGGATGCAGTGCCTGGAACTTGTCAGGCAGCTAAGGGGGTTAAACTAACTTGCTAAGATGGAGTGGGTGGCTGTGCACTCCACCCTTTGGTGAGGGAAGGTGAAGGGCATTGATGGGACCATCGGCTGGCCATTTTTCTCCCCCCGTCCTGCAGTGACAGCAGTCATTAAACGACTGGATGCGGTGATTACGTTTAAGGAAATCAATGCTTCATTGTTTTCAGTTTAGCCCAATGGCCAATTACGAGGCGGTAATGAGGAAGGTTGTAGAATGTGGAGATAAATATAGGAAGTAGGAGTGGAAGTGAAAAAACAAGCTGAGATATTTGGAGACTATGAGGATTTGGAATGGGGGCGTTTCAAAAATCCATATTTGCGTATACAATATATTAATTTTCCTTGAGCCTTTTCCACATTCTGACCACAGATTTGATTGTGCTTGATTAGGATTTTAGCACAAAGTTAGGAAAACGGAAGGAAAAGTCTCTGTGTTTTTTTTTTTTTTAACAAATGTAAATCTAAATTGTGTTGCTCACTTGAGTTAATTTCCATTTCTTTATCTCCATGCAAAACACAATATGCAGGAAAAAATTAGCGTGAGATATTAGAATGAAACACATCATCATGATGCTGGAATATAGTGGTGGGAAATTGAACTAGTATTAGCTTTCAGTGTCACTGCATAACAAGCAGAATGACAAAAACCACTAAAATCAGGTGAATTCGTCTGCTAATTTCAACAAGGGCCCACTGCATATTTTCTGTATTGGAAAACTTTTAAAAAGTTTGTTTTTTTAGTGGAGACCAATAAATTTAAATGATTTGTGACTGAAGTAGCATCATATTCTGGATATTCACAAAAATCTTTTGTTGGGGGAAAAAAAACAACACTTTTTAAAATGAATTCTCAGTAGAAGATGAATGACTGTCAACACTCAAGTCTCAACAACAACAACAAAAAAACAAGATACAATATTAAACCCGCAATGAGCTGTGCTGTTTTAGCAGCAGTAAAGTAACACATTTTGTCTACTTTAATTTTTCTTCTTGTTTTAAATCAGAGATTTAAGAGATTTACAGCTGAAATCATGTTTTGTTTTGTTTTTTTTACGGGGCATTGCATAAAAATCCGATAATGGCAAATTTCTACATAAGGAATATGAATACTTTTGATAGTCACTGCAACATAGTATAAAATGATCCATCTTTGAATGACAGAATGCTGCACAGTGATTAATATTTACTGGGAAGACTGATGAAGCCACTCATGATGCATATCCATTGTCTGAAAAGACATCATAACATGTACAGTGTTTAAGCAGATTCCATCTGTAATACATGTTTTTTGTGAGCTTTTTAATGGCTGGTTTTCAATTACCACATTTTGGCCTGGAGGGGATTCAAAAGTTAAATGCACCACGTTTTTTTTTCTTTCCCCGCTCTGAGAAGAATAAATCCACTTCGAAGAAGAAGAAAAAAAGAAAGAAGCGTAAACAGTCTCCCAGCACACTTTCTGCACAGCTAGCCTCCAACATCTGTCACGCAGCCTGGAATTACCACTGTCCTTGATGATGAGGCTCTCAAAGTGATGGAGAAATGCTAACTGCCGGAGAACATCTTTTTTTTAATTTTCTTTGGAGAATTTGACATGAGTGCCGGTGATTTTGTGACTGATGGATAAATTACACACCTGAGAGGTTTTAGGAAAGTGAGAAGTCGATTGTACGCACCAAAAGTGTTTCTGCAAAATCATAAAACCCGACATCTGAAACGCCTGGGCGGGATGCGATGCGTCGTCGCTGTCATAATCAGTCAATGGAGGCCGGTTGGTTTGTTTTAAACTGCAGATGAAGTAAGTCATGGCTGTCGAACTCATTTTCCTTTTGAGCCAAATCAAAAAATGGTTTTAAATGTATTGATAAAACCCCGTTGAACTGTTAACATATAAATAAATTCTTGAAATGAAATCATACTAACCATATTTTCAGCCACTCCAAGATTTTTTTTCTTTGCAATAAAAAGGTGTCTGTGGTAGTAATTTAGAAATATTTGCACTTATGAATGATGGTAGATGCAACTTTTTATCACCCGCCACATTGACAACGCTGAGGCAGTTGCTTAGTAGCAGCAGAAGTAAGAAATGCTGCCACCTGCAGGTGGGAATAAATCGTCACTCAGACCCAATGTTAGGCAGATTTTTGCGAAAAATCTGCAATAAACTCACAATTAAATGTGAAAAAGTGTCAGGATTTGTTGATTTTGCGTGAATTTCCACAATAATTCACAAAACAAGGGTGAGTCATTGGTGCAATTTGGCAATAAACAGATAAAAACTGTTTCAAACTGGCAGATAAAATAATATTTAAGCACACTGTTATCTTGACACTTCTATTTACTTGTCCCTCTAGAGTCCAGAGGTCCGGTGGTGGGCCGGATTTGGCCACCAGGCCTTGAGTTTGACACGTGATGCAAGTCCAACACACAGCTGCTGACTGTGTTATTTCTGCGCCTGTACTCAAGGTCACAGCAGCAAAACAAATTACTCTGTGGTGGCTAAAGACTTCATAATGACAAAAATCAAAGTGACAATTTTATTTTAGGCAAAAAACTACATATTGGTGGTAACACCCACAAAACTGGGAAAATACAAATAATTTAACAACTTTATATCTTGGTTTATCTTGAGAAACAAGCCCCATAACATGTGCAGAGAGGCAAAGAACAGCAATCACAGGCTCACCATCTGCAATCAATTCTGCCAGAGCGGCAAAGAAGAAAGCAGCTGGTGACTGGAGTCAAATGAATTTGAGATTATTCGGAAAGTTCACCGACACGCCATGTCCAAGTACTTTAAGGTTCTGCGGACAGCAAATCTCTTTGGTGTGAATACTGTTGTTAAGGAAACAGGACGCAGAGTCAGCCGGTTTCTCTTGTGCCAGTGGAAAGGTTAGAAAGAAGTCGAAGAAAGAACCGGAGGTCAATATTCCCTCAGTGGTCATTTTGTAAGAGACATGGTTTTAATTGTTTGTCAGCACAATGTGACCTGTTGCTGGGTATACAGCACCACATGACTCAGGTATTGTAAAGATGACAGTCTGGACTTGTAAATTACCTTGGCTAAAGGCAAAACATGTCAAACCTTGAAGCAGATGTGATTATAGCAACTGCTCTCGCACACAGTGGAACGTCACCTCTTCTTGTAAGATAAAAAAATGACCGCCGACAACAGGAAGTCTAGAAAGAAATATTCCTTTTTAAAATCGTTTATTGGAAATCAACCTCAGATCTCTACCACTCGCTCACGTTATCGCTCTGCCTTTCTGCGCCGCAACAGTTACCTAATGACTCATTGGTGAGGAAATGGACGCAGCAGTCAGGAGAATGTAAAGCTCCTCAAGGACTCACCACAACAACTTAATCAGCGCACACTTACTGTTCTCGTCTGCCTGCCGCTGTGCCTGCTCTCCCTCGCCAAGCCGCCAGGTACTACGTCTCCATCTTGTCCAACCTTGCTCACAGTTTCTCCTTGTCCGTGGGCTTGCTGTTGTTACCCCAGTCCCTCTGTGTGACCGACTGCTTTCTGCTGCCTAAGAGCGCCTCATTTCCGATGTTCATCTCAGGCAGCAGCAGGAACCGCGATTCCCATCGTCAGGCAAATAAGTGCAGAGACGTGTAGAGTTACGGAAATGCAAAATTCGACACGGAGGTCTTTTTCATGGAACAGGGCAAGAGCTGAAGTTCAAAATTAATGCTGAAATTATGCGGATTTTGAAGACAAATTGAGACTCTCGGAGGCATCAAAGTCTCTTCCAAGTGAACAAAAAAATAAATAAATAAATCACCCTCTTTTTCTCCTAATGTGCAAGTTTCAGTCCACAGCCCTCAACGGTTATTGAACGTTAAAAAAAAGAAGAAAAAAGTCCTGTTTGTCTTGATTCGTTTTCTCTTTTTAAGATTTAAAGAGACAGAAAAGGGAGGAAATTAATGATCCGCTTCAAGAGGCTTCAAAGCGGCTGCGAGCCAGCTTTCCCTATGCATATAAGTTTAATGACGTTCGTCGGGATTTAGCTTTTCATTATTTAAACATCAAGTCTGAACTTCGCGAACGCTCCCTCGATTACTTAAGATAATGTTTAAACAGGCTTCAAAGCTCTGTCAAGTGGATTCCAAACGCCGGCTGTGCCAGGGAACAACTTTTCAAGTTTTTTGGCAGCAGATCAGGTGTACATATTTCATCAGAAACTATACAACCCACATTTACTGTACACCTCAACCCCCCCCTCTTCCCTGGCAGTACCAAAAAAAATAAATAAATAAAAAAAAGCATAAAAATTGCAGCTTGTTTTTTGATATGTATTCATAATGAAATGTCACTTCCATGACGACAATAGTGTCTGAATTACAAACCAGAGAACATAAAAGACATCTATGTAGATGAGACAGAATAAAACAAAACAACAGTCTGCATCCTTTTTTGTGTCTGATCCAGATTTTTACTGTGCTCCATTAAGGAGTCGGCTTTGGGACTCAGAAATGAAGTTGAATTCTCAAGAGCTGCTTCTCAAATGACCTCCTAAAGAGGCTCCGGAAGATCTGCCAAACTGCAGGAAACTGCATGCAAGTTTCCTGCAAGGCTGGGAAAACTTTTCTCTTCTAGGAGTCACTGACCAACTTCTAGTCATCTGAATACCGAATCTGGTTTTCGGATTCGGTCAGAACAGGACAGATGCGGTAAAAGCATTTTACAGCCGCAGTCAAATCTCACTCTGAAACTGTTTTTTTTCTTGGGGAGAAAAAACAAAATTTTATTTGAATGCAACAGAACAAAACTTAGTTGGAGAGAGGCAGACTGAGAAGCCTTGATAATGTCATGCTCTAACAAAAGTTGATCATTTGCAGCAACATTGTGACAAGCTGCCCAGTGAAAGCAGCAGGTCGGTAAAGTAAGCAGCTTTAATTTTTAACTAAATATAAATCTTAGATATTGTTTCTCTTGTAAGCATATGAATTCCGCTGCTCGCTCCATCCATCCATCCATCCATCCATCCATCCATCCATCCATCCATCCATCCATCCATCCATCCATCCATCCATCCATCCATCCATCCATCCATCCATCCATCCATCCATCCATCCATCCATCCATCTTTACATCAGCAAACCCCAACAATAGTTCGGTTTTTATGACCATATAATCCCCCAAATAGAAACCATGACAATAAATTAGCTAGGCTGAAACGCAGCAACTTTGTGCTACTCTGTTAGAATGAGATGTTTTTATTATTATTTTTTTTGGTTGTATCAAAATTTGTGTATTTTGCACAACTGCAGCAGAAACATCCTTTTGCTTTCACACCTGTCATGTGATTAACAATCGGATGTTATAGCTGGTGAAAAGGACAGGAAGACAACAGGAAGTGGTAGGAGGACGATGACGCGCCGAACAACAAGCTTATTCACGGGCCATTTTAATTTTGTTTCTTTTTTAATGGAAACTGCAGAATTCTGTAAATGTGTTTTTTCGACATTAATGGAAAATTGACGTTTTGCGCACATTTGTAACGGAGATGCAAGCAGACGACTGGTTAGGCAACTCAGATCAATGATTTTTTTTGTCAGTCTTTTGCACCTTAGTTCTATTTTAATATATGACGATGTGATAAAAAAGCGGGTGCTATCTGACAAAAAGTGCACCAAGGTGGATTTATAAGAGGACCTTCTGCAGTGTGAGACTCTGGCCAATGAATAATAAAACATACCCTCAAGTAAGAAGTCCAATAGATCTCACCTCAAAACACATTTAATCAAATAAACATTGAAATGCATTTAGCACATTTATCACCTTGTTTATGTCATAAAATTGAACAATTTGTTATTTTTGGCATTTGCACTTTTTATTCCTTTTGATAGAAAAGTGGACTTTACTTTACCTGTCAACAATATGAAATAAATTGATCTCAGACATTGTTAACCATTTTATCCAATCTGAAACACGTTGACCTGTCGCTGATGCACTTTGAGCGAGAGTGGATTCACCATTTACCAAGTGCCCATCAGCACACTGCTGCAGGGGTGTGTGTGTATGTGTTTCTTTCTGACCTCAGCCAGAGTGTGGGCTTCAGGCTGGTTTCTCACTTACACGTCTCCAGCCTGGATTTCACTTTTCCTCCTGAGGCAGCATCACCCGCAGTAATGGGAGCAGACAAACAAGCAGACATAGCAGCTACAGTAGCGCCCGGAGCTACCACCAACTCATGGCAGGGAGGGGTGGAGCTGGAAAAGCAGGAAGAAAAAAAAAACAAACACTCCAGAGCTCAAGTTGATTGACAGAAACCACTGACCCAGCTAGACTTGAGTCACGCAAATAAATGTTTTTTTCCCCCTCCTCTGGTTCTTCAGAACCTGGCTGTGCTCTGGCAGAATGCTGAATGCTCCTTTATAGCAGACTTAGAGAATCCCACCATGGGCGGTAAATCAAAACCCAGGAGAAATTTAAAAACAAAAAGAAAATTCTTATGCTTTATCTTTTTAACGGGCATTTTTGATGTGCGGAACCGTAGAAAAGAAGCTCCAATTTTACCGAAAAGGGAAAGCTCTGGAGCAGCAATTGCACCGCTGGTGGTAATGGTTCTGACATCTTTAACAGGTAATTCCATTAGTGTGAATAAGAGATGCGGGGCGCATGTTGGCCGAGGCCCTGGTCGATTCTTAATCACCTGTGTGGGTTTCCTCTCCTCGGCTCCACGCGACTCCAATGCTCACATCTTTATGGTTATTAAAGTTAACGATTGCTGCGTGCCTCATTTGCTGAGGCTCTATCAATACCAGTTCAGCACCATGAAATTACCCCACTCCAGAGGGAGCAGTGTGACAAACCGGATTAAGAAGGGCCCTGTAATACCCTGGCATATATAACTCTCTGTGTCATGGTCCGAGGCGGCGAGACCCGCTGCCGAGCTCCGGCCTGAAGGCGAGAGGAGGAAGAGGAGGAGAGGGAGGAGGACTAAAGGGACAGCTGACAACCATTAGAGCTTAAATGTCAAATCAAGTTTTTATTATCCTCACGGTCGTTGGGGAAAAGAAAGAGGTGACCGGCGAGGAGTGAAAAAAGTAAAAAGAAACAGCTTTGGAGGAAACATCTTAAAAGTTGCCTTACACACAGATGGAAGAAGTTTGAATGATTATTATGGTAAATATATGTAATGTCTAACCTACCTTTGCAGTTTTCAGGTATAAGTGAAGCTTTGCAGGAGACAATGCAATATTATACGAGTGTGTGTGTGTGTTGCATTTTTTTTTTTTTTACATAATATGAAAAGGCTACAGTAAAGACAGAGATGGATTGAGCCTCCTCTCTTACGTCCTGCTTATCTTATTCCTGTGGCAGCTACGTTAAGCCAGATGCAGGGAGAACCAGAGACTGCGAGTAAATTTACTGTCGGCCATCAAACTATAGAAAGAGACGCATTACACTGAATCACAAGACCTTCGATTTAAACTAACTAATAAACGCGTCTCCAATGAGTCTGCTGACATAAAATTCACAACTTCCCTTACAACCCAGTAACCCACTGATATCAGCAGAAATTATTCTATGAGTAAACTCGTGCGATGGAGAGCAGTAGGTGTTGAGAACATGAACAAAAAGGTGAAAAAGACAACCACTGAAATCTGGCAGGATTAGGGCAAGTTGATATCATCTACTTTAGTCCTAAATGATACAAGAAAAGCCTCATAACCGAGTTATAGCGCAACAAAATGATGGCTAAAGGCAAAGTTCACAACCTTATTGTTGCAAAACAAACTAATGCCATTGGAGAAACTCCTGAATGCTCCTTTGAGAAACTGCTGGGGCAAGAAAGAGACAGAAAAAAGGAAAGAAAGACCGAACATAGTTTCACCACAAACCAGCCACAACCAGCAGCTCCAATTTCTGACAAAGACGTAAATGGGAGAATTGTTCAAAAGCCAAGTAACTCTAACAACAAAAGAGTTTGGAATTGGCAGATAAAGATGCTTCAATGCAAACAAAACAAAAAAAACCCTACAGATAAAGCATTCAACCTTCACTGTCTCCATGCATATTCACTGTGTGAGACTGAACAGCTGACAAATAACAAGACTGAAGTCTGTCCAAGGTTTGCTGCATTACATAACACTGACTCCATAAAAAGTGAGCGAAGTACAGTCGGGTCAGAGGAGGCCAAAGCGGGACTTGTTGAAGAGGACGAATGAGTCAAAAACCACATCCGAGCAAAGCACGGAACTGGTTTCGGAATACAAGAGACGTCTTAAATCTGTCGCTGCACATGATTTATCGAGCAATTAGTCTTTCATTCTTCGTACGCTCGGATTGTTACCAATATCTGGTTTGACAAGGTATGTAGAAATGCATCTACTAGAAAAGACTTTCATGTTTTCAGTTATCTATACTTTTGTTCCTGCAAACCAACAAGTCCTCAATGTCAGAGAGCGAACGCGTTTGTTTCCCCTCCCGGGTTCTGCAGCACAAGTAGCAGGTGACCTCCATTCAGTGTCCATGAGACGCAGGTCACTGCTCTTTTTAAATGAAAGTGGAATAGTTAAGAGAGCAGCTAAACTGTTCATTCAAGACCCCAAGAAGAGAGATACAGAGAAACAGAGGTGGAGGAAGAGATGGAGAGACAAACAGACAGACAGACAGAGTGACCATGTCAATCAGAAAACGGGTGAACACCAAAAATTCTGCAAGTGGAGTCTTGCACGGCATTGCATGGCAGGTGAGATCCACTTGAATTAGTCACAATGTATTATCTAATTTGCATAATGCATCCACAGGCACTTAATGTCAAATCACCGATGCACACATAGAAACTTCCAGCACAACATATGCGGGGGGGAAAGTAAAAAAAAAAAAAGAGCACTCTACGGTGCAAATAATCTACCCACTTTCCGTAAAGCAGAGCAGCGAGGCCCTCGCATTACTTTGCATAAGTGTATTCCATTTGCAACAAATGCTAATAAGCTCATATCCGTCTCGTTTATACGTTTGCAAGTATGAATTTTTCAAATTATTTGTTATAATAAAAACCTCTCGGAATGAATTGACTCCACTGCTGCCCCAGCTCCGGGCTGTTGTCCAAATGTGAGAAAAGAAGTAAAAAAAAAAAAAAAAAAAGGATTTTCTGTGTTTCTTTCAATAACTCTACTTTGTTGTTTTCCTATTGATCAAATATTCATTGTGGTTGTTCACAATGGCAAACATTTTATATTTCAGTGCTTGCGTCTTCCATTTTAGGTCCTGTGTCAATGCCCGACGCGTGCGTGACAAAGTGTTTTGCCGAACACACCTCATCAAACCGGATATTGGCTTTTCAATCACGCATTCATGAGATGATAATTGTTTGGCAGAGCATCGATCTCCTCCTCAAAGACTGACTTCCATCTGTTGCTCAATGTAAATAAGGAGAAAAGTGAGGGGAATCAATGCGCTAACCACTTATCTCCTGTTTGACAAAGTAGAGTAATGATGTCAGATTTGACATTTAGCAGCTGACCTCGCTTGCTGTGGCGCTGAGGACAGGAGGTTGCCTTGAACAAAGAAAGACAAAGAAGAGTGATGTGTTTACAAAAGGCTTTAATCTCCATTTTTTATCTGTTGAACATTATTCCTGTCTTGTTAGATTAATAGATTACTTAATCGCTTTACTTCATCGGAACAAAAAAAAAAAAAAAGGACCTAGGATAATTTTGACAAAAGGACGAAGGGATTCTTGAGGTAGTTTTTGAACAAAAATCTGCTGATGGCTTCCTAAGAACAAATTTATGCTTTAAAGTTTATGTGGAGTATAAATTCCTCTAACTTCAGATTTTTCTGTAACTGTTTATCAATGCCACCCCATGCAAGGGATTTAACTGATGCTGAAATGCTTGCCAAAGTTATTTCCTGATTCATAAGACAACCCGCCTTTTTGATCAATACCTGCATAATTTGCTTTAAATGTTTCCCTGTTTTTTTTTTTCTAAACGCTTCTCTGGACACTGCATTTATTTCTTCAGAAGGGTGCTTTTTTTCTTTCTAAAACTGGTTCAAGTTGTACATGATTTTCTTGTAAGCATGGGAAACTGAGCATCTAAAGAGATATGGAGTTCCACAAGGCCCAATGCTTGGTCCTGCATTTTTGTTAGTTTTTGGATTTCCTTTTAAACTCTTGAATCTTTTAAATATGCAGTTTTTACTGGTTTTCACCGCCCAGGTCTTCTGAATACTAAAACCAAAAGATCAAATAAGTTTAAAACTATTAACATATTTACATATTACTTGCATGTGGAGCAGCCACCTTAAAAACTGATGCTTCTCAGAGCTACCTTAAGAACTTTTGTTTGTTTTTTTTTAACTACATCTTAGTAAAGAGCTCTAATAAGTTTTTTTTACTTATTACTTATTTGTATTTTAACCTCATCATAAATTAATTGCACACGCCATTTTATTGCATTTTAGATCAAACTTTTTTTTTTTAATTATTATTTTTTAAATATATTGATACATTTTTGTTGGAATACTTTATGAAGCTTGAATACTACTTGAACAAAATATAGATTTTAGTATAGTTTGCATTTTTGTACTTTTGTCCTTTTTCCTTTGTTTTTATTTGGCATAAAGCTCCTTGTGTTACCCGCCTTTGCCTTTGACAAGTTCCCTATACAACAAAAATTGAAGATTAGATTCTTTGTCACTGATGAGGTCCTAGATTGTCTTCCAACAATCGGATGAGAAAGCTCTCGCCACTCTCTGTTGTTTTTCCTAAGCTAATTACTCTCAAGGACCTTCACAGAGACATCAAGTTAAGTTTGTTTAGCCATAACAGGGTGCAGATTTGGAGCTAATGAAAATACAATAAAGAACACAATGTACGATAGACTAAGTGTGAGCCAAGCAGACGTTGGACAACGATAATCTGTTTACACTTAAATGGGTTTCTGAGCTACCTGTGGGAAAGCATCATAGCTATGACAAATGACTGGGATCGGGGCAAGAGATTGGTGGTGGCTGGGAATCGGAGAGGGGGAGTGTTGTTATTTGCAGACTCTGAAATCAGAAGAATATGAGACCTGGAACACAATTTAGGATCAGATTACTCACAGCAATATCCATCAAAACACACAATTCAGTCACTTAATGTCATTATGCTCTACTTGATAAGCTTTTACGCTAGAGATAGCATCTTGATGTTTCACAAAAGCGAGAAGAGCCACTATTATCTCTCTACTGCTGTGGGAAGGGAGGGTTGCAACACATAATAAAAATGAACCTTATAAACAAGCAAAAAGAAAAGCACGACAAACCAACATCCAGCCAAATGTGAGAGATGCAGTGTGTGCAGCTGTATTTAATTTTAATAAAGAAGGAATTGACTTCTTGTATTATTAAACTTCATCAAAGGCAAAAAAAGGAAAAAAGTTAACTCTTCTCCTTTGAAGGAAGAGTGATCACTTCATCTTCCAGAACAATCATCCCCAGAGAGAAATCAGTCATAAATTGAAACGCAATTTGATTCAGTCTCGGAAACTCACCCACACCTACGGGATGAAAGGACCGGCTGTAATAAATGACACCGGACATCGTATCTATTAATTGTAAAGATTACAGGCACAACTTTGTGTAGAGCTTGTACTCCTGCATGCAAGAAAACACTTTGTAATTTTCTACATTGCAAAAATGCACATTTGCAAAGTGGGATGCATATTTCTTATTTTTATAACAGGAGTACCCAGCTGAAAGTCACACATGAACAAGGAGACCAAAGAGGGACCTGTGGGTCAACATGGAAAATGTATCATCATCCTGACACACACACACACACACCCACACATGTGTGTGTGTGTGTGTGTTAACAAGAAGTTTGGTGGTGGCAGCACCAGACTTTGGGAATCTTTGTCTTCACAATGCAAAAAGAAAACTCACACATGCATAAGAGAATGAAGGAAGCGCTCTGGTCACTTGGTCGTACCATGCGGTGGCTACTGCTTTTGTTTACACAAAAGGGCATTTCAAAGTTTCAAATTAAGTCCAATGTGATATTCTAGTGGTTTGAAGGAGGAAAAATGTAAATACTCTCACAAAACGATCACGCAAATTTCAAAAAGATCGCACAAATTTTATAGAGAAAGGCAGAGATTTGAGCTAATTGTGTGATATCTATAGTAAACACCAAGGAAGCTGCAAAAAACCATTGCAGTGGAACAAATATTTTTGCCTTTCACTTCATATTTTCCCTTTGCAACAAAATAATCAAATAACAGAATCTTATGAAATCCGCTTTCAATGTTGACGCTCAGTATTCTGGTGCAGTGCATGGGGCGCCGGGCGTCTTATTGTATTGCAGCTTTGAATGCAGATGAATAAATAAATCCCTGAATTTCACCAACAGTCTCGCCTTTGGATACCTGTAAATTTGATCTGTGCCACCAGTGTGGACTGTGAAATCATGAGGGTCCACAGCAAATTGTGACTGAACTCGGTGTGCATGCAAATGCCGGCGCCGCGCATTCGCCAAGGCTTGTGACCAAGCAGAAAAAATGGAGATAAAGAAAAAAACGCAGGACGAGAGAGAGAGAGCCAGATAGCAACCGAAGGAAAAAAAAATTTAAAATACAAATTCCTGCAAAGAAAAGTGCATTTATTGAAAAACTGAATTGTGTTGACATTTAGCGAATACGTAATCTGTAGAGCTGAAGAAAAGAGAAAGCACACGTTCAGGGCAACTTAATGGTCCACTTCAACTACTTTTCTGCGCTGGTATCTACTTTTCATTCCTACGCTGCACAATTTATTGAAAAAGATAAAGCTGATTCGGCAGCGGGCATCCTTTTTATCCATCATGTCTGCTGCTTCATTTCCCTGGTCATTGCCTGTGTACTGGTGATGCTCCAAATCGTGACTGTGGGATCAGAGCGAAAAGATAAGTGATGGTTTTCTGCCAGACAGACGCCGCCTTGACAGGCGATGAAGAAAGCAGCCTCTGCGTTGCACCTCTCCCCTCTTCCTCTCTTCTCTGTCTCCCTCCATTTATCCATCCACCTATCAGTCCATCCATCCAGCCAGTGCTCTCCAAGGTAGGTCAAAAGAAAGATCCCACTTGGCAGCTCATTCCTCACTCTGATGAAGCCGCTTGTTACAGACTCATCAACTCTTCGCGGCGTCTCGCGAACACACATGCGCGTACGCCGAGTCGCGTCGTGCCCAGCTATCCTTCATTTTAATACTTTTCTCCGAGCGACTCTTTTTCACTTTGCTTCGCACCCGCCCTCCTTCCTCACCTCTCGGGTCTCTCATTAAGGACACCTCCAGCAGGGAGGTTTACGAGTTGAGGCGTTGCCCAACGCCGGCATCCTCTTGCTCTGAGTCGGAAACAACAATTCGTCAAGGTCCAGTGCACCTCCTTGTGCCGGTAAGACCGCAGATTTTTCGTTAAGATAACAGACAGAAAACCGGGTTCGCATCTATTTGTCGTGTCGGGATTTCAGTCTTTTCTGCACTTAGATGTCTGGAGCTCTAATTGCTCTGTTAGGCAACTTAAAATACCTGGAAGTTCACTGGGAATTTTTATGACAACAATATTTCTGCAACAGTTACGCTTTAAATTAGGAAGCTTTGAGAAAAGAAAAAGAAAAGAAAAGGAAAAGACAACTTTTGCATGGATGAATAAACAGAAAATATGGAGATAGAGCAGCAGATGGATGGACTGCTGCCCCTCAGATTAACAGATTTAAAAGAGCAGTGGTATGTAAAATTGATGGCTGATTCCCTTAAAAGTTGCATTAAAGGTCAATTAAAAGTGCCAACTTTGCGTTGTTTGGTAAATAACGACTCTTTAATGCAAAGCTGCCACTTTTAATTGACTTTTGATGCAACTTCTAAGGCAACTTTGCATTTAAAGTGTCATTATTTATCGAATGCCACGTCATGACAACAGTCACAGACATTCATAAAGACTCCATGTTATGTTTATGACAGTGTCATGTCAGTCTTATGAACATCCATTCAAATAAAGTGCCACCAAACTTCTTTCTCGTCTTTTCCCCCAAGACTTTTCCCGTCTTTGCAGCCAAAAGAGGAAGATTGTTTCACAGCCAACCCCTTTCATTAGTTTTAATTTTTAAAATCAAGCTTCAAACATAAGTGTTCAGATGAACGCCAGCAAATGATTCGAAATGGAAACTAATAAATTCGCGCTGCTTGTCTTTCAGGTCGACAATGTTGCAAAAGATTAATTACGTCCTGCGGTAATTTGAACATTAACTTTCGTGTTATTGCTCCGATCCGTCAACACCTATGCACTCTAAACCGAAGAAAATGCAATAACAATATTTACCAGCTGTTTCCTGCACAAAAATCAAATTAGGCTGCTAGTCTCAGAGCTCAGCAACAGATGGTTGATCACAACGGGAGGAGAGTAAATCCCCACTAGTTACTGTGCTGTGACACTCCTCTGCTTATCTCTACAGACCCGATGGGATGTCTCAATTATTAACTAATTTTTTTTCAGTCGTTGACATTTTGATTCAGCCCGCCGCCGTACATTTTACAAATAGGCAGACATACTGAGCTGCTCAGCTGGATGCAGCAGCAGCTGGTTTGAATATATTTAAAATGTCTCATATCATTTTTTTACAGATTGGCTGCAGAGAAGAGAGATGCCAACTCTTTTCAGGCTGTAAATGTCTTCAGACCCACCCTTTTTTTTCTTTTTTTTTCGTGGAATTTAATTAATCACCCCCATATTTGGCATCCAGCCCTCAGAGGACGGTGTAGCTTTCTTGCTGATGCCACAAACAGAGCTTGACATGCCTCCTCTTGCCTGCACACCATAGCAGGCGACTGCTGGAGGGCTCTGATAAGAGGAAATATCAATGGGCAACACAGCGGGGCATATTATACATCTGGCTTTCCAACTCTGACATTGTCTAATGCAGAATTTCTAAGTACAATAAAACATCTGGAAGGACATTTCTCTTGCACGGAGTCCGTGCAGAGATCTTGATTACATGTTAAAGATGCAATGTTGGAAAGTTGAATGGAAATGGGTCCAGAACCAAGCAGTATTTTTGTGGAAAAGGCATAAAAAAATTCAAGATCTTCAAAATAAAAAGTGGTAAAATGTGTCTGAAAAAGCAAAATGTGAAGATATGGTCAAATTAACCCTGGTACTGGAGTCTAAATGTGGTTGAAAAGTCATTCAAAAGAAGTATTTACCTCTCATTTTCAAAGTCTTTGTTTAGCCTGAATTTAAATAGGACACTTGTTTTTAAAAAGTGTGAGTTTTAACATAGTTTTCTTTGGGACTGCTGGAACTTAAAAAACTACAATAAGATGTCTGTAACAAAAAATGTAAGACAAGAAAGGCTGCTGTTGATGCGCAGCATAGCAAAATAGCTGGTTTTCGCTTGGAGAAACCCAGAAAACTGAAAAAAGTTCTACAGAAAGATTTATTATTGGCAAATTATCCTTTAAACTATCGCCACCATACTGAACCTCTCCTCGTTGCAATACTAACATGCACTGTAAAAATCTAGTACAATATCGACTATTAAATTAAAATATTAACATGGTAAACATAGGAAAGAAAACTCTGGCTCCAAAATATCAGGAATGTCCTCACAACATTTTTTTACAGGCTTTGCTTTATGCATTAGTGTCATTGGGTGTCACGACTCTAGATAGAAAAATGCAGATAAAAAATGTCATAATAATTTCCTAACAACATATTATTCTAGCTACAACAAAAAAGGCCACATTAAAGACAACAAAAAAAGTAACAAGTTGAACATGCTTGTTCTTATATTTTGATTTAACAAGTGTGTTTCTTTGCCCTGAGCGACAGATTTCAGGTTGTCATATTTCATTTGGGGGTTGACAGAGTTTCTGATGAGCTCTTATGGCGTTCGCAGTAAGTCGGCATTAATGAAGGATCTCCTACTTAACATTGTCAGCTCACCAAAAGAGTTGTGCAAATCTCATGAACACGCCCCGTCGTCTCATCAGCCGTTCGGTTATGTTTGCGTTGTTAGCCGCAGTGCAGCTAGCTGTGATCTGTGAGCGCAAATCCAAGCAACGAAAGCTGTGTGAGTAATTTTTACTTCTAACACTGGAAGATTCTCTCTGTAACCACCGTGTTCACAAGAGCTGCAAGAGAAGGGAAAATCTTGTTCTTTTATGCAGCAATGGTTTTACTCCTGAGAATGATGGCACACTGAACGTCAGGCAGGAACAATCACGGCAATTGAAAGAGGAAAATAAAAAAAAATTAATAATTTGAGTAAAAGCAGAAAGAAATTAACTTTGTGTTTGGAAATTTGGAAGAATAAGTGTTAATCATTAAAAAAAAGATATTGATCACTAAAAGAACTTTAGGCTCTAACTCAGTGCCTTTTTTTTAATGAAAACGATCAAAAGAATAAGAGAATGGGATTTATTATTTGGACGGGAGTCCAAGAAATTAAATATTGTTTTCAAACTCAAAAATTATGCAGAGCATATAATTCCTCATAGTTTGATATAATGCTTGCATAAACTGGATGATTTGTGTGTATTGTTTTGACTTTCCTTCCACAAGGTTCTCACCTGGTACAATTGTCCCAACTCATTCTACATCTCAAGGTCAAGTGACACTCGCCTGTGGACAGATGTGAGATCATGTTGGATGGATAAGCCATCGAGTGAAAAACCAGGTCTAAGATTTCATCTTTCTAACATTCTCTAGTCTTTTATACCTTCATCCATTTGTTTTCTACTTAAAGTACCAAGGTTTGAAGAAAGTCATTCAAAATTTCATTAAAAAATTCTGTTTACTAAAATATTTTGGGAATCCTACCCGACTTAAGCCATTTGAACTTCCTGAGTTAATAAAAAGACTTCAAACTAAGAAGATACTTGTCTGTTTATGCAATGTGTACAGAAAATACAATACAATTAGATTAGAATGTCTGCGTCCGATCCAACCTTGTCCTACGGTTTGAAAACTCCCTTTCCAAAAGCTGTCATGGACTGAAAATGCAGTATCTTTAGTCTGCAGCACAGCTCACTGGAAGACTTAAATCTTGACGGGCATAACTGGAAGTAGGTCAGGGAAAAGCAAAAACCATTGACCAATATGAAAACCATGTGCTGTTCTGCAAAACCCAGAACTGTCAAGGAAGAGTCTTTGAATTCCAGGCAGCCTGGTACAACTTCATAAAAGAACAGAAGGTAATTTGGTCCTGTGTATAGCAGAATCCTTCAGCAGAAACTCTATTAAATACACCGACGTGCATAGATATAATAGTTAGGAAACCTGATCTTATTTGCCAGAATATGGTCTTAGCGCTTCATATCCAAAGAAAGGTGATGTGATGGGTTATTAATAAAGAGGAGGAGCAGCCCAGACCTTCACATTGGACACGGGACTCTTCCAGGATGTGCAGCGGCACACAGCAAGGCGCACCTCAGTGTCCCCACGGTACAGCAACGTTCACTCAGTGTTAATGAATCAATCAGGTTCGACCAGATAAATCACAGCGAATGCCTCGCAACGGCCAACTGTCACCATGATGAATTCCTTCATTTCATGTAATAAGCTAGCCGGGATGTGATTTATTCCTGTTGCGCAGGCGGCTGTGTGCAGCAGTGGACAGAGGCGAGGGACACAAAATGAAGTGTAATATGTCATTGAAATATTTCGCATGCAGTCGGTGAATAAGGTTGAGCTGCAGAAAAATCACTTTGGTGCGAAATCCAATCGATAGAAGATTTCGCTCCGTGGTGGGATGGTTGACTGGTTGAGGCGGCCAATTGGGACATTAGGTTGCATGGCTGGGCTTGAGCTGCTCTAAAGGCTCCCTGAGCTCCTGTGGACCAAAGGCAGAACTTCCTCGCACACACACCGCAAAATACAGCTTGCTCCCATCTGCCTTTCAATCCGCAATCATCTTTTAAAAGCTCCCGTTCTCGTCTTTGCCTTATATTTCACAATGAGACAAAGATAAGTGGGAGTAAAATACTACATTCTAATGCTATTGATTTCTCTTGGCTCTGCCTTTGTTCACAGCAGAGATTAAGAGCTGCTGTGATGTTCTTTTAAACACAGACCTCCTCTTTGCCTAAGTGAGGGATTTTGTGCTGTTCAAGTTAAGATAGTGCTGGCCTCAACGCTTAAGACGTTACATGTTTACGATCGCTCTTGTCCAGTTCGTGCTTTTTAAAGATGGCCAAAGCTGACATCCGTCCTGGAACAAAATGCACGGGGGACCTGCAGGTTTCGGCAACTCAAATTTAATGCTGCTTTGAATGAAATTTAAGACTGAAACAATTATAAATATGGGGGACTGTTGGGGCAGCTTGCTGCTAAGCAACCAAGCATAGCTAAAACTGAGAACCTGGCTTTGTGCCGATGACAGAGGCCAAAACGCTGGCTAGTGTCAACCTAAATTCACAAATTCCTATAAAATCCATAATTTATGATAACATTCCCAAAACATTATGATATGATGAACCAAGGGGAAGTAAAAGTCTGGCTATAAAGGCACGTTTTTAATTTAAACTAGACAATGACAACGGTTACCTGTCAAGTACAGGCGGAACAATACGCGAGGAAGAGATGACAAAACTTGAAGGTTTCACACATCTTGTGCTCTTTAGTGAAAGCAAAAAATTCAATCAAATAAACATTTTCTCTGAAGGAAATGCTAAACTTTCGCGTTGTTAAATGCTAACAGCTAGCCAGTCCTCTGAGTCCACGCATTATTTCTCCCACTTTCATTGTTTCTTTTTTTTGCATGGAGTACCATGTTGCAAAAATTACATCAAATAATTGAATAGACGGTTGTAACTGGGTGTCAACAGCTCACTGAGTGAACAGGTTTTATTAATCAACTTTTGCAACAAAACCAATCAATAATTATGACTTTACAAACAAGTCTCAAGGATCCAACAGCTTAAAGAGTCCTAACCTTTGCTCTTTATCATTAGATTTCACCAGATTAACCAGTGAGACACATTTTACTTGGAGGCGAAGTGGTAATTTAATATCCCAAGATTGTTAAATCACCGAGGCTTTTTAAAACAAATCTGTTCCTAAAGTCCTTTTTATGAGCATCTCCAGAAAGTTGCCAATGTTTTTCATAAATCTTCCGTAAATCTTATTAAGGCAGGTTTTTTAATGACATTTCTTTTCAGCAGTCGGGTCCAAACTGGATAACACAGCAAATTTTTGTTGCAAATAGCATTTATTGAAGAATATTTAAGAAAATTATAATATTTTGCAAAGGAAGCATTTCAATACCACTCGGTTATTCAAGATAGGTGATTATGTAGAAACATTAATGAAATAATCAAAGAGTGAAGTTATTTTACAGTCAGATCAATTCTACGTCTCTTAATTTAAACACATGCTGGACACTGTTGTTATTTAGTTTTGGTGTAAATCTCATTACATCTTGACAATCTCACACTGACTCATGCATATTTGAATCAAATGATGTGCAGGGCTGGGACCATGCATCACCTTTCAGTCTGTTCCCTCTTCACATCTCTCAGTGTTCAACACCCAACTGGGGCTTTGAGAAACATTGTTCTAAATTAGAGAGCCACAGAAGGGAAATGACACGTATTACGGCGAATTAAAGAGTGCTTTATTATACTAATGGATAATTCCTTATGAATAAAAAATTCCAAGATTCATAATCATTTATCACATTTATATTACCAGTACTAAAAAATTTAATTCTCACCAAAATCCATTGGTGATTGCATTTGCTGAAAGCCTCCTAGCGCTTTTTCTTTTTGTGCCTGTTCCACATATCCACATATTGTCCACTTTAATCCATGAGTCATTAAGAATCATGAAAGTGTAAGTGGAAAGAGGAGCATTTGAGTTTTTTTCTGCAGAGCAAGCCGGTTAGGAGCCAGATTTATTGGTAAGTATTCAGTTCATGAAAGGGATATTACAAGGTTAGCTGGTTTTACATGTTCTAATCAGCTTCAGTTAAGCTGCTGAAAAGGTAAAGCACCTGGCTCGCTAGATAAAAGGAGGCGGCGTCGGGGCATTACGGAGTCGTGACCTGCTGAATTTCCCTAAACTCAGACTTAACCAAGCGTCCCAAATTAGCCCCAGCAAACGCCTTGGAGTCCCTCTTTTCTCCTCATTTCCTGCACCTTTGCGGCGCAACCTGATAATTGATTAAAAATAAACGAGATGCTACCCCAAACTTGCAAACTGTGCGAATCAAAAGGTGGAGGCAGAGGACTGTCTTCTTTTAACGACTCAGGCAAGGTGATAATTAAGGAGCTGTCGCCGTGTGTTACCTTGCGACTGGATGTGGGCGAGACGCGAGCGCGTGCTCGCTTCTTCCTGTGCGAGCGAGGATGTTAATGCGCCCAGATCCCCAGATCTCTTAATATGCGTCCGAGGGCTCATTTGGGTTCAAAGGTCACAGCTTAATTATACTGCGGCAAAGACTTAATTTTCAATTATAATCATGCGGGGGAGCTCACCTTGAAAAAGGACGAGTAAGAGACAGCCAGACGGGGCCCGGTCTCACCTTTGTGGAACAATATTTACTTATTTTTGAAACAGCGGCGATTGTTAAATGACTTGGATCGGAGTTAGACTTAAAGTCGGGTCTGTGTTCATGGGTAAGGTTAACCATAGAGGTTCGAAATCTTAGTTGGGGGGAAGTTTGCTGCAATTCAAAGAAATCTCAAACGGATTGAACACGACGTTCTCAACTGAGATGTTTTCTGTCTAGATTACAGAAAATGAATTGAAAACATGAGCAGAACCTCTGCAGATCATCAACCTAAATAAAATCACTGTCCTTAAGAACTTAAATCAACAGAGGAACAATTCACTTTTTGATTATCTCAGTAGGAATGCACATTTTTAAATAAGCACATTATGGATTTTCATTAAAACGTTGCTAAAGTATAAAAGGCCCCAACATGTCTAGAGTGCACTCTCGGTACCATGGATACATTTGTAAACCATTAGAAATATAACTCGTATAAAAAGCTACACAAAATAAAATAAACTGTAACTGTTACATTTTTTAATCCCCAACTCACAGAGTTATTATATAACACACTATAAAAGAGTTAGAAACTCCTTTATTTCAGTAGGACGATTTGCAAGAATATTAGGAAACCCTTGCATGACTTCTGAAAGCAATAGTTCTAAATCTGCCTTTAAAAGCCGAGTCTAAGCAGCAAACATGCCCCAAGGCACCCAATAAATTGGGAAGTGCTTCTATTTTTAAAAAAAATCTATATGGAGCTTTCTGAATATACTCCTTTATCAGCGAGAGAATATGACGTTGGTAGTTTGGTCGATAATTTATTCATTCATTAAACCAGGTTGTTTCTGCACTATTTTGAGCCACATGTGGTTACCACACCAATCGCACCTTTTTACCAGAGGAATGCACACACTTCTCTCAGAGCTGCAGTCACTTGGTAATTGCAGCATTAGCTAAAACCAGTCGAACCTGCGATACTGATTACTATTCCCCTCAAAGAAACATAAAAAATGCAAAGACTTGATACGGTGCATCCCGAAAGCATTCACTTTTTAAACATTTTGTTATCAACGAATGTTGAGGCTGTAACATAATCAAATGCGGGAAAAATGAAGCGCTGCAAATGCTTTCCGGATGCGCTGTACGTCAGCAATAATTTGCTGACATTATCCGGTCTCATCGACTTAATTTAACCCCTGAATATGAGTTGAAATTATTCCCAAGAACTCCATTTTGAGTCAAGTACCTACACTTTAGTACTTTAGTCTAAAGTCTGAGGTATTTTTTCTTAAACTGCAACTCATGCATAGTAAAAGCCTGTACAAAACACACAATTAAGACTTTATTTGAACAGACACAGGCACATTAAATCCCCACCAGCTGAGAAGTGAGGTGAAAAACTCCGAAAACACAAAGAAGGCCTCTCTGGGTCAGTTGGGCAGCGAATAGTTGAATCATTACTCATAACATGACTTTTGCAAAAGAAAGTCTCCTGCAGGGAGGAAGGCTTCCCATTAGGGTTCAAAAGAAAAACAGAGTTTGGACATAAAACAGCATCCAAAAGCAGGTTTGATAGTGTTGCTTCAGCTGATGCTTCAGCATGAAAACGAAAAGTTCGAAGACGACGGCAATCCGAACCAGTTCAACCTCGCTGTGAACCCTGAACTCTTTTGAGAGTGGCCCGACAGAAACCCGTCCAGCATTATGCAAAGATCGCCCAATTGCGCTTCCTCGCATCTTCCCATAATGTCACGCAGGAGACAGCACTCAGCTGGAAGCGTTCCTCAGAGCAAGCTGGCGTCGCAGCCGCCCGAGCGGTGGGACAGTTTCACAAAACACTGAGTGATGAAACACTTCCCAAACCGAGCTCGCTGGGTTGTTCACTTCTCCTCTTCTTCCTCGCATGCTTCTCTTTCACTCTTGCTTGCGCTTGAAAGCTCCACTCAAAGTGAAAGGCTCCCTTGTTCTCAGCATGGAGGAGCGGATGCAGGTTGAAAGGAATTCCGTTTTTTTCTTCTTCTTCTTCTTCTCTGTGAGAAAATGAGCCTGTTTCTGGCATCGGTGGGGATATGTCTTCCACAGCTTTCCTCTGCTGAAATCAGGTACAGTATGTGAGTGCCAGCCCTCAGCAATTCCATTTAGCCAGACGCGAAGATGCCCTCCAATCAACAGTCTTTTTCGGCACCAGGATTACTGCTGCCTTTTTCACCTGACGTTTACCCCAGAAAGAGAAAAGCGTAGATGGAGCAAAGCCAGAAAAGCAGCAAAATATAAGATGTTTTGTCTCGACGGTGCCTTGGAAATCACATTTTGTCACACCACAACCGTAAACCTCGACATATTTTTCGTGGACTTGGTGAGAAAGACAAACAAGATGTTTTTCAAACATCATTCATTTTGCAGCAAAAAAATCTTTGCGCCTATTAATTTCTGCATGGTTTTCCATTTTCGTTCAGTCTTTTAGAATGAAATACAACCTTGGTCACTGCGAACCGAGAGAGTTTGGGACATTTCCAATCTTGCAATAGCATCTCCATTGGTCTAAACTTTGACTCGGTCATTCTAATATATCAATTTGTTTTTGACCTAAGCAAGTTTTGCATTGCATTGCTGATGCCTCTTTGGGGTATTTGTCCTGCTGGCAGGTCAATATATGCCAAGTTTTCCTCTGGGATTGCCCAGTGTTTACCTCCATTAATCTTCCCATCAACTCTAACCGGCTATCCAATCCCTGAAGAACAACAGAGAGATTTTGTCACCACTACAGGGGCGTTTCTATGCCTTTCTTCTTGAAATTTCTCCATGGAGACCATATTCTTTTTTTTCTGTATGCAGAACTAAGCTGTATGGAGAGATTCTCCCACAGGAACCATGGAGAGATTAAACTACATATTGCAAGAATCTATTTAATTATTTTTGTAAGCAACAGATTTAAAGTTTAAACCGTTTATGAAAAGTTTATGAAAGCGTTTTTGCTAGGCACCATAACACAACTTCAAAACTCCACTGCCTTGTTTAGATATCAGGCAAAACTACCTGGAAAGGTTGTGCTAATAAATACTGATGGAGCTGGCATGGGGTGACAAGGAGGGAATAAAAAGAGGAAAGACGGCAACCAGGTCCATTTCACAGGCTGATTCACTTTTGTCACAACCTTCACTTTTTGTAGCCCTGTCCTCCTCTTGCTTTCCTGTTTTCCTGCCTAACACCTAACACCTAACACCTACACACCGACACCCACACTCGTCCTAAGGTGACATCTGTCTGCATCGCAAATGCAACCTCCGCACAAAAAGCAAAGTGGCCACGGTCATTGATACTGAGCTCTGACTGCAGCAATAACAAGTTTGAGTCTTACATAATGTAGCCGCCGGCTACTTTATGTATCAAGCGGAACATAATCATCACCTCATATATACGTTTTTCAGATTCCAACTTATGAGTTTCAGATTTTCAGATTCCAACTTATGGCTTAAATCTGACCTGCGACAGGTAAGGCAGTTTAGTCAATAATTCATTCATTTCATATGGAGTCACATCTGCCATAAAAACATATGGTATAGTAATATGATATGTAGGGAAATTATGTTTTTACAAAATGTTGAATTTGTTGTTCTAAAGGGACAAGAATAGATGAGATTGCAGAAATCTTTCGGAGACTAACAATCTACTTTTGCTTATTTGCTTTAAAGACTAATAATTATTTTTTAGTTTATAAAATGTGTGAATAATTCAGTCTGGGTTTGACTAGACTATATACTAGAGTTTTTGTGTGTCTATTTCTACACAGTATATTAATATCTTAAAACTTTTACATTGCTGCTCTTTGTGTTTTCACCTGGTTTCACTTTATAAAGTGTAATTCTACGCTGTCCAGCGTAGAATTACTATATTCAAGACAGACCAGTTTAAATATTTTAGATCTGCACAAATACACTGCAGGTTGGTTAAACAATGAGTTTGCCCTTTGGTTTAGCTAAACTGTAAAAGCTGCAATGCCAGCTTGAGCGATGTTAGCGGCTAATGGTTAGCCAGATGTGGTTCTCTCAAAGTGCTAACAAACTGCTCCTATTTTGTCACCTAGTTACAGTTTCCTTTAATTTCTTACCAAATTCCCAGAATGCTGCAACACAAACAATTTAAAAGTGAGAGAGCTCATTTTATGCTTTTTGTTGTCAGCCATTCCACCATGAAGTCATACGGTGGTTTACTCAGTCGTACAACTGGACAGAAACTCAAGAACTACTTCCTGCTTTACTTCAAAATAAAAGGTGAGAGAATGACAGATCTACAGCAACGTTTTGTTTTTAAGTATTTCTAGGTAGCACAGTTTTGTGCGCAAACTAGGTTGTGCAGCCATTCTGCGGACTAAACAATCACAAAAACAACAGCACTCCTCTCCCACTGTCCTTACCGTTTCCTCACTCCTCCCTCAGAGTGAAATTTTCACCAGGAGGAAAAAGCTCATCAGCAACACAAAAGCTGCTGGCACTTCTTCTTCAAACTGTAACAAACTAGTAATATATACCGGCTGTCTTGCTCCACTTTGTTGAAAATTGTGTTTTCAAGTAGTGGAGTTTGAAGGATGCATGTTGCCTTCTGGGGCATCGCAATTGTCATTGCATGCGTGCGTGCGACTCTTGCAGGGGCCGTCGCTAATTTTATTTTCTCCCTTCATCCGCTCCCCACTTCTTTATCGCAGAGGAGACCTTGAGGCTGCGCCTTCTCCCGGTGCGGCGCTGGGGAGCCTTTAGACAGCCAGAGAAGCACCTGGACCGCATGCTAAAACACGCGGCAGCTGCCTGTGACATTTCAGAAACGGCAGAGGAAGGGAGGAAAGTCACTCGCCAAGTGATGACTTACTAGAACCATATCTACATGCATATCCCCCCACGGTTTTAAAGCGCTCTGAGTCGGATTCGAATTTGCGCGTCTGGTCCCCGCTCATGCATGCACACACGTGAAAATGACTCAATTCAACATTTATTCGGAGGACATGGTAGCCGTTCCATTTGAGTGAATTTCCAAAATGCCCATTTCCCCTCTTCCCCCAACACAATCAAAGCAAAAAAAAAAAAAAAATTCAAGAGATGCATTAAAGTTGTGTTCTTGTCGGTGTCCCATTGAGGTTCGCCTCCATGCGTTCGGAGCATCCCACGGTGCTCCCCTCTTCTCCTGTTCAAGATTTAATTAGAGACTTTTGGGTAAGAGTAAGAGAGTGGAAGTAAAGGGCAGATTTCATGCGAGATTCGGAGAGAGGCGGGGGGTAGTTACCAAGCAGAGGGGCTCTTTGTGTTTGTTGTTGAGGCATAAATCGCAGAGCCTTGTTTGTAGTGGATTAATAAGCAATTGTCCTACAATCGAGAGCCAGAATATTTATTCTGCCGACGCGCTGATAGCACTAATGATGTTAATAATAACAACAGCTTAGCCTCTTGGGAGAGTCTTTTCTGTGGGCATTCCTTCAATAATTACACGATGCATACCCATAATTCAGCACTAATGTGTTTAGAAAAATAGCGTGGGTTGAGTAAGGTTACACAACAGACAGAGGCTGAGGTCTTAAAATACACCAGAGCTAGCAAAAGGCATTATTCCAACATGGAGTTGGGCATTTTAAATAATAATAATGAAAAAGAAAGAAAAAAAACTCAAGAGACTAAAAATAATTGTCCCACTGAAACACATGCCGTCTATGAATAGAGAGCTGTTTTTTTTCCCATGGATCCCTCTGAGCAGCTGTGTGTCCCACGTTTTCCCCAGAGGTGATCCCAAATTGCTCTGACAAGGGCACTTGTTTTTATCGCACGCTGGCTCCTCCGAGGTCATGATTGATGCGGGTCTTGGCCAAACAGCGGCACTCATTGTTTTAAGACCACATACCTGAGTTATGAATGTTTCATTCAAGAGACTAAATATGAACTGGCTGCTTGAAAGCCTCCCCCCCAAGAGCGCTGCGGAGTGGAAGACTCATGCATGCTAATAACGGCCTTAGAGAGTGCGGGAGACGGAGAGACGGCAATAACAAGCAACAGAAAGCAGACAGAAAACACGTCGAATCATCCGCTGGCCTCAGGACGTGCAACCCTTCAGGCCTCCTCTTGTGTTGCGCTCCTCTGCCTGTCGCTCTCAGTTCCTGGTTCGCAGGTATCGAAGACTCAGTGGAAAGCTTTCGAAGGCAAACAGCATGGTCCCTAAAACAGTGCTAAACGTAGCCAGCACAGCAACAGATCCATCAGATTTACTCGGAAGGGTGGAGAGTAGTTTGTGCAGCAGTGACATGCTGACCTGTCGAGTCTGTATGCAGGTGGAATTCATCAATATAGCATGTGTTACCGCAGTACTGGCTGACAGCTCCCCAATATCCCCACAGTCCTGCATGGAGGTGGCTTAGGTACATGAAAATCACCGAATAAGTGCACAAAATCTCCAATTCTAATCATATTGAACTCTTTTATAAGGAGGGAATTGGAAAATTTCTAAACAAAAAAAGCAGATTTTGATTTGTGTCACTAATTATTTTTTGAGGAGAAAGTATGTCGAACGTGCTTCATGTCCAGAATGAGTGGATGAGGGGAAGCTTGTTCTGACACCTTCAAATCTCTCACTCTTTCTGTTTTGCAAGGATCTCTGTTTCAAGTAGGAGAACTCACTTCCTGTTGCGAATAAGCAGATACATATTTGTCCAAAACAGGACAGTCTGTTCTGTCAAGAAAACAGTCTGTTTCTATTTACCACCAGGGTCCAGTGCGTGTGCTGGTAAAACAGCATAAGCTTTATCAAGTCCTGAGCACTACATCCACTCATTCACACATTCAAGCACACACTCACATGCTAATGGTGGTAAGCTTCTACAAAGTAGCCACAGCTGCCCTCAGCAGGTTCAAACGCTCTTTTAGTATCAGGAAACTGCATTTGACAACTACTTATAGTCTTGGAAAACAATAAAAATCTACAGGTTTTATCTTTATTTTCTTCTTTCCAAGAAAATTTCACCGTTTTAAAATATGGTGAAATCTGCACCATCAGTTTCACCAAATTTGTGAGTTTGAAAAATTTTCTTCATGTTGCGTCTTAAATTCCTTAATTCCTCTTAAGTGAAAATCTCTGGAGGAAATAGTTTCCGCCATGTTTAGTCAAATAACACAGAATTGCCTACAGAATTATGGTTAAGGTTGTTGTCCAGCTGATGGATTATGACGTTGTCCACAAGAAGGAAATGCCACAAACGTCAGTTCCTTAGGAAGCTGGTTGTTTACTGGTAGAAGAGCTTTAATGGGATACTGATTGAAAGGAAAACCTATCCCAGTTTCGCCGTCCAACAACCAGAAATTGGTCAGGTGGGGAGCTCATGGTGGCCATCTTGGATTTGTTTGAGTTGTAGAACTATACCGGGACAATCCTGAGGTGCAAACAGAAACTGAATTGAATTCAGGACACCTCTGTAAAACCATGAACTTTTATGCCACAAATCAAAGCATTCCAAACAACAACAAAAATTCAAACTCATCAAGTTATTAAGGAATGGAGATCACCACAGATTAGTTTTAGAGTCTTTTTTCACCGCTGCGACCCTGTGAGCAAAGCTATGAGTCGTTGAGTAGAAGCTGTAATAAGAAAGCACTTTTTGGCTTCAGAAAACACGTGCTCCCTTTAAGACTCTTTGACCTCCATTTCCAAACGCATTGAACGGTTTTTCTGGGAGAACCGATTCACTCCAACGACGTAGCACAGTGCTGGAGTCGGATCTCATTATCGGCTGGCAGCCAGAGACACACGCATTCAGGGGAAGACTGATTGAAAGACGAGACGCGGAGAAGAAAAGGAGACTAAAGACAGAAAGGATGGGATCCACTGGGATGTGTCAAATGTTGCATGAATCACTAAATGCTTCCTGCTCTAATTGGCTCTATTGAGTGCATGAGCGTCCCCTGTGGTCGGGTCCAAATGCCTCCAATTCCTTATGAGCGAGTGTGTGAGCATGCCTCACATCCAGCACTCAAAGTGAATAGGATCAACGGATTGCCACAATGCGCAGACTGAGTCAGGAGGTGGTATTGTCAGCTCCACTAAGACTCAGACGTTTGAATGCAAACGGATGGTGGAGCCGTCTGCGCGAAAGGATCCGCAGCATTTTATTCAGGCAATGAAAAGGCTGCCATAAGTGGCGCAGGATGTTCAAAGAGAATACCTACAGACCCTGTCGAAGATCATCACATCCAGCAGAGCGGGAAAATCACAAGGCCACTAGGTTTCAACTAAATACACACAAATACAACATTTGTATATACACACCAGTGCAGAACAAATAAAGCTTTGTTCACACCAAAAAAAGATCTGTTGGAAAGATCAATGAGGCTGAAGATTCAGAATAATGGCTTTCGGTAGCTTTCATCCCCATTACATCATGTTTTCTTTTTTTTTATACCTCAAACCTGTTTAAGTATTGATGGATGTCTGACACTGTTAACGTAATAATAATAATAATAATAATAAGCATAGTGTGTGTGCAGCAGCTGAAAATGATTCAAAAATACAAAGTGTCTTTCTTACACGAATATCTTTGCAAGTATGAGACAACAGCAAAAGCAGACAATACCTATGACTCAATAATCTGACTGGCAAACAAGTGTTTCCTGGTTCTGTGCAAGCTTAATAAATATTAATATGTGTCACACTCAGTAGTTTCTACATAAATGTACTGATTAAAAGACTCAAAGTTAAAATAGCAGAGAGTAGTTGTCTAAAAACAAAACAAAATCCATGGGTGCCTTGTTTCCGTCTTGTTGATGTTGAAGCTGATAGCAGAAGCTTCATGCCAGAAATCATAATCTATACTGTCAGCGTTAAAGGATTTACAACAGCGTTTCATGATCTTACGTAAAACAAAAAATAAAATAAAAAAATATCAAAAGTGACCTTTGTAAAAAAGTTTTTGATAGGTTTTGATAGCATTTTTTTCTTAAAGAATTAAATCATTATTTGAAAACTGCATGATGTATTTTATTCAAGGCTGTAGCAACATTTCCTTTCAGGAAATGTGCAACATGACTTTTTAGCAGACTTTTAAAATACAAATTAAGCGTGTTTCCATCTACTGGTTTGGACGGTATCACTATTCCTAGTTCATCTCTCCATGCTGGAGGGTTGAACTTTTAAAATGTTTTGACTTATCAGACACAGATGAGCCAGTGGATGGGGACGTTTGCAAAGTCAGCACTTATTTGGCAAACGTGTTTCCATCTCCCCTTTACAGGACTGCTCGTTTTGCAGAAAAGCCAAAAACCACCACAATCGCGTGTCAAAAGGTTTTTGCGTAAGTGAGGAAATAATTTCAAATTTTCCCCAAATTTCGAGATACTTCCAAAAACGTTGACGGAAACCCAGCTTGGGTGACAAACGACGAAAAACAGCAGCATTCAGTAACGGGGTGAACACTTTCTCAAAGCACTGTACGTCTGATTAGGTAACGGAACACTCAGCCGTATTTATGAATTGAGGCAACAAGGAGGCTCATGGGAAATGGAATCAGACGACAGAGTGGTCCGTGGTGGTTTGAGTCTTTTTCATCACAGTAGTAGATAAAAATGTAAAACACCACTGATTACTACCAGCTGTATTTTAGTTATTTTTTTTAAATGCCTCCAACGCCATCCCTGTGGGGAGTCGGCGCATGGCGAGAAGAGATAAAAATCAACACGTCTCACATTCAGCCTCTCCGCTGACTGTGGCGCGTTGTGAGACGGTCACGATCGTGGTCAGCGCGAGGGGACAACTGGAGGTCATCGCGCGGACGTGTTAGTCAGGCTCGCATGCAGCTAATGAAGCAGACAGGAGTTTGTTCACACACGAAGGAGCCAGAAATGGGCTGGTCAAATATTCAGCAGTTTGATTTATGAGAGCTTGAATCCACCTCGCAAACTGGATAATGGAATTTATTTAATCTACAATTATGCATGACACTGGAACTGGAGACTGGAACTGGGAAAAGGAGTATAATCTCGCAGGAAATGAATGCAAGTGCATTTTCCTAATGGAAATGTCTCAGTGCAGCCTCTTGTCATAGTTGAAACACATTCAGCCGTTAGCGGTGCGAGGATGTACTGTATGATGTGCCAAAAAAAGGGGAAACATCTGTCACATGCAAGCCGCAGACGCCACCATATGTACGAAAAGCATTAAATTACTGGAGGTGCTAAAGACGCAGGGAAGCACTTTTGACAGTTGGCAAAAAGTTTCTTCTTTTACAAAATTTCAAGTTCTGCACTTCATGTGGTACTTCGTAATTATTTTAATTGCAATGTAGGAAAAGCTCAGGGACCATGCAGCAGCAGAAAAACTCATTATGAATGATAAGTACAGCTGTGACTCATCCAAACATTTTTAATTTAACCCTAAAAGCATATGTTGCTAATTTTATTTTAAAAAATCCAATTTTTACACTGCACATCGACGGCTACAGATGGCATGCTGATTACAATGTAAGAAGACAGATGATCAAACAAACTGAGGTCTTGACTGGATGCTGAAACGGTGGGAAAATTCAAACACTTGGAATATTATAAATCTGGCAGCACAATCTACTAAATGTCAGGGAAATGTTTTGCATTTCTGTACCGAATTCTCAAGGCAGGATGTCCTGACATCTTGGAGATGCAGACACGCCCAACAAGTCAAGAAGATTTTGGGGGGATTACATCTTTATTTACCTATTTTTTCCCTTGCACCAGGTCACAGCTGTATTCGTTTCAGCCACAAGCACAACAGGTGCAGAGATGATCAAAGAGAAGGGAAAAAAAGATTCACGAGATAAAAAGGTTTTCTCTGTCACATCTGACTGTTTTATGTCTTTACCGATTCATTGGAGGATAAAAAGCACTGATTGAAGTTAAAGTAGACGGAGTAAGTGGCGCACGAATGATCTGTCATCAGAATAAAAAGGAAAAAAAAACCACTTGATTTTTTTAACCTTGATTACATGCTATGATTTTTAATCAAGAAGTGGAAAAAAAATTGCGTGACAACGTCTTGCTCGCTTTTTCTTGGAGCAGCAATTCCTCGACGCACTTAACCAACATTACTCAACGATAGCACACCTTCTTTGAAAAGTTAACTTGCTTGAGTTCTTTTTATTAACCTTTTATCTGTTTCGACAATCCAAAATTAGACGAACTGTATTCTGGCTTTTAGTAAAAAGGCAAACAGCAGCAGGATTTGAACAAGTAGAAGCTCGGACGACATAACCGATCGGATAAACCCACATTTGAGGCACGATGCAGGAGGAAAGAGAATCAGTCCCATACTGTTTTCTAAAAAAAAAAAAAAAAAAAAAATGTTTCTTCTCCTTACAACCAAACTCTGTTGTTGCAAAATCTAACTCTTTGTTTGTAATTTACATAAATATACACCGGTATTGGGAAACTGTGCTTTTACCTCATACATAATACATCATCTAAATGTGAGCAAACTGTGTTAGCGTAAAAGAACACGATTTGTAGAGCTTTTTAGGAGCATGTATGTATTTGTGCTTGACAAAAATGACAAAAAAGCAGCACAGACTATCATTTGGACACAGTCAACATGAGCAAACAATATTCGAAAGGAATCTGTGACCTTTTTCCCTCTACATTACAAAAAACAACCTGACCGTTCTTTATAAGTCTAGATTTATTCTGTACACTTACTTAGTTTTGTCTGAAATTGCCATGCCAACTTTGGGGGGAAATGCGGGGAATTCGTCTCCAAAAGGGGAAATCTAGCAGGCAATAAACTCCAGCAGCACTAAAACCCTGCCAAGCCACATGTGCTCACAGTAACACTGTTATGTGGCCATCAGCCTCTAAAACTCCATTTAGTCAAACTTTGCAAACTCAACTCGGCTTCCCTCAAGCCATAAAGCCGGCAATGATCAGAGTGCAGTCATTAAAGGAATAACGGTTGGCGAACATCAATAAATGCCTAGAAGGCTTCTGGTTCGGGTCAATCATTGAAGTCGGTTAGCGGTCTCCAAACAACAGAGCAAATTCATCATAGGAGTTAATCACATTGGGCAAGTCCGCACCTCGCCTCAGAACAATATCCGCTAACGATATTAACAAAGGGCTAGTAATATGATGTGATTTCCTGCTGTCACCCAGAGGTGCTGATCGATGACAGGGGAGAGGGGAGCATAATCCAATGAACCCGCACGAACGCGGCTAACTCTTGTACGTTACACCAAAACGCAGGATGTGTCGTCCTGGAAACAAAAACATGGATCCTCAGACTATATGTGCAGGAAGATTCAAGGTAACAATAAAAGTCATTCATGTGGGAGAGGATCTAAAGTTTTTCCTACTTTGAAGGAAAGCCAACAAAGTCTTCGGTGGGAGGGTCAAAAGATTCAATTAACCTTAAAGAAGAAAAGCATCTGAAAAAAAAAATAGGAAACACAAAGAAACCTTCTGTGGACCTGTGAATGCACTTAGCGCCCAAAGAGACGATGTGTTTGCTCCCTGAAGTGAGCCCAGGCCTTCTGTTTCCATCTAGGAAGCCACCTTTTGAAGCAGCAATTTGTTTGGTGGCACCTGGATTGTTCTGAAATCACACGCAGTTTCCAAACAAATCTTCAAAAATAGTCAGTAGAGATGGAAACCCCCCAACGGTTTTTAAAAAATATCTTTGCTGTCATTTTTTATCATAATGAGAATTTAAACAGGTTTGGTTTTTACCTGATAATACATCCAGCTCACAACAGGAACCGATACTAAAAACTGAGAATCTCTCATTTGTCCTGTTTACGGTACAATTAGGCCTCTGCACCATATTTTAATGAAAAGCCCTATTTAAAATAATGTGTGAAAATACTAAAATATAATATTTTGATTTAAGTTACAGACTAAAGGTTTCACAGATAACTGAACTGCTATTTAAAGAGAGAAACCAGGTTCCAAAAATCCATGATTTATACATTTTTTGTCTTATTCTGAGCTAAAAAATATTCAATAGTTTTCATTTTTTGTACTTTCATAAAGAAAACTTTTCTAACTCTAAAAATAATCCGTCTTTAAGATTATTCAGTCAGATTAAGTAGTTTCTATTAAGTAATATGCGCTGTGGTAACGAGACAGCAGTAATCTGCATATTAGAAGTCTGTCATAGTTTACCAACAGCATTTCCTTCATAAGAGTGACTGGCTGGCACTCACTTCGTTTTGCGACCTCTGTTATTTCCAAAAAAGCTGAATTAGGAAAGGTCCAGAAGCCTCTTTTCAGCCAGGTAAACGGCAGTGCGCAGAAACAAGTCGGGCTCTTTAAAGCTGAAGGGATGTGAAAATTTGGTGTTTTGTAATTCAAACCCTGCTAGATTTACATTTAAATACATCTTTTCATTTTTATATTTATTCTGCCCACACTGCAATAATATTAAAATAATAAAATAATAAAAACAAGCTAGAAACATTGTCCAACATTGCCTGCAGCTTCACATCTGTAGAGAGACGCCCGTCTCATTTCCTTTCAGGAACAAACGTCTTGACTGAATGAAAATAATTGAAAATCTAACTTTGAAAGGGAAATTATTAGATCTGGACTCAGCTGCAGACACAACCTTAAAGCAGCCTGCATAAATTCGCTTCATGTATGATGTTGATGATAGTAGCTTGCACTTATTTAACCATGTTTACTTTGGCACGAGCAAAACGTTGCACGATCTCTCATGCCAACCCCCTTGTTGAACTGCTTCACATGCTGCAGTGACCTTATTGAATTCTAATGTTCACTGTGGAGACTAAATTGTTCGCTGATTTGCAATAACAAAGCAAAATTCCTAACTGTATAAAATCTTAAACGACTTAAGCAGTTAGTTAAGTCTCATAGGGCGGTGAGTCACTCCTCAGACGTTTGGAGCCGCCTTCAGTAGGCGCGGAGCGAAAACACCTGAATGTTCGATGGTCTGTAGCCATTTCTGGCCTCTTGAGCAGGACAAGCTGAGCATAGAGGCAGCCTCCTCGCTCGACCTGCTCGCTGACAGTTAAGCAATGAGCCCCGGACTTGGACCCTCCAACAGCTTCGTTCTGCCTGTTTCCTTCCAACCAAACCTCGATCCGTATTCACAGCGGCCTGCTCGCTGTCATATTCGCCTTTCATGGCTCTGGTCTGCTGCCCGGCCTTATTGTCACTCAGCTGGGGATGGGCGACAAAGCAAGCTGGGCAAGGGGCGAGGCCTGAATAATGGGTACTCTACGTTCTGCCACGATAGGCTGGAGTCCGATTGTGTCTGTGAACAAAAGAGCTTCCGACAGGAAAGTACAAATGTGAGAAAGCAAGAGAGAAAAGCAAAATGCTGCAGAAAGAAAGTAAATGAGCCTGTGTTACTAATTCTAACAAAGTCTACGAGTGTTACAAACTGCGGCTCAAACCACACGAGCCCGACGTAGAGCAGGCCCTCTTATCGTCGTGACAATTTAGTAGAGAAGAAAAAGGCCATTGATCAAATGTGACGTAACAGAAACAAGCAACAGAAGAAGTGGGATTTTCTTCTCAGCTTCCAAGCTCTGGATTTCTGTAGATTTCAGCAGCATGGTACAGGATATCCCTGCAGCTCCTGTCTAAGCCCCTCTGCCCTCTGATGGTGCTGCCATGCTGACTTGTAAGACAGGCTCTCGCTGCTGTCTCTTGACACTTCCTGATCAACCACCCATCACCACTCAAGCTCCCTGTGAATGGTATACAAAGCCAAACTACCTTGAAGTAACATTAAACACCGTCGACATAAAATGCTCCATCCCGACATGCTAAATGTTAGAATAAAAGATTTTTCTTTTTTGAGATAGGCCTGCTCATTTATTTCTGGAAATGTTGTCTTTCTGGTACCAAGAAGACTCCTGGAAGCTCCGCTTCGCCTAATCCAGTTTGATGTGACTCGACTCAGCAGCTGTCAGTTTGAGAGTAGCTAGCCGTTTGGTCTGGCAGCTAGCAGCCCCCCATGGCAGAAAGCGTCTGCTCCCGTTCACCTGGGCGCAGGGGCCCACACCCATTCATCTTTAACAGGGACCTGTGAGGCCAAGAGGACTTGTCATAAGTCTGCTGGAAGGCCAGCAGTGATGGAGGGCGCCCTGCAACAGATGCTTCAGGATGATAAGCAAGGTTAATGGGGCTGACCTCAGCCCGAAGCGCGCTGCCTCGTCAAACACGGCAACGCGACTGAAACCCAGAGGAAGCAAGACAGAAAATTACTAGTAGACTGAAAAAAAGATGTCAACTCTATTGCATATATATATGTGTACATGTATCACAAACAACTTTGTGGCATAAATTGTATAATTTAGGGTAATTGAGAATTCCAAGACTAAGTTTTGATAAAGTGAAGCGGCGAGTATCAAGTTAAAATTTGGAAAGGAAAATGGACTGAAATGAAAAAATGAATTATTGATTTTTGAACTGTATGCCCTCCATCATATGATTTTATATAGGCCATGTGGTTTAATAGTGTAGTAAGACATGAGCGTCGCAAGCCTAACATAACTTATGCCTCACATTTACATGAATGCAGATTAGGACTGAAATAACCAATCACTTAATTTAAATAATCATTAACTAATTTAAGAAGAAGAAGGATAAGAATAAGTTATTTTACTGCTGCATATTTTCCAGCAGTTCAATTAATCGCTAACTAAAGTATACAGACTCAAAAAGGCCATTTGCTTAAAAAAAACCTATTCAAAACAGAAATTAAGCCAAAACTGCACAAGAAATACAAACATAAAAAAAAAATATATGAAAATTTTTGTCTGTAATTATGTTCTATCCAGAGCTCACCAAGTGGCAGTTTTAGCTTCACCTGGTTCAGATTCAGTAAATAAATAAATCTACAATTAAGCATGTCATGCTATCAAATTATTAATTGGTTAATCCAAATAAATAGTCAACAGACTAACCCTACAATTTATTGATGTTTTTGTTGTTAAAAAGGGGGTTGGTACCCCACAACAGTGGATGCTGCAGAACACTGTAAATATTACAATTTTCATCTCAATACACAAGCCTTATACCATACAAGAGGATCATAAATCCTACTTTTTACATAAATACATAAATCATACAAAACAAGCTTCTTTTCTCCATTAGATCAGATAAAAATGAACTATAATGTACATCAAAATGCATCTGCCTGACGGCAGCTCTGTTTTTAGAGGGACTGAAGAAGCGCCATTCAATAAGGGTAAAGCCTGCACTGTAAACATTCGGCCTCAGAGTGGTGTCATTATTGCAGCAGGCGGTAACCGTAACCTGGCAGCTGCATAATAACTATAGGTGCAATAACTGTCACTGTTGGCCCCGAGAATACTGACAAGTCGTCGTTTCAGCTGTACTTGTTTGGCAACATTGTGTTTGCTTCTTGTTAATGACAAGTAGGAACATTTCATCTGAGGCGGCCACAGAAAAGCAGAGAAATAAACATCAGGAGTTGTAGAATGCTCATATGATCTGAAATGTTCATAGATGAGAAAAGAAAAGAAATTAAATCGTGAAGGAGATTTATTTTAAGTATAATAGACCATGTTCTTTTTTTAATCAGAATAAAAACATTTAAATTATTTTTGTACAAATATTACGAACCCGGTGTGTCTTATCTCACCCAGTGCGCTCAGTGCATTGCCAGGTACACACACTACTAGTAATTAGCCCAGTTGCTCGACTAAAACAGAATTGATGATTAGCAAAAAAGTATTGTCTTCGTCTTTGTCTTCAGACAACCAGAATGTCAGAGAACTCTTAAGTGAAGAGAAATGCTAAAAGTGCTCATAGCACAGAATGTTGGCGTAAAATGGTAAATATTTCAGCATCAAGTCAATGAAAGGGATGTCTTAGTTGCACTTGTGTCTCCACGGCGGTGGCCTGAAGGTGCAACACCAAACGGAATCCTCTTTCTCGCTCTCCAGCACTCTGAAGTCCAGCGTGCGTCCCATAAAGCACCATGTCAGTGGAATTCGCTTGGACAGCTACACATTTTCCCTCTTTTTTTCTCCTTGGGCTGTATCATACTCTCAGATCATTTATGAATGAGCTGGCGGGATGTCTGCATCACAAGATGTGCCTGAACTTTGTGAGAGCGTGTCAGCAGACGCACAGGCTCAGGCATGTGTTATGTTGAGTGTTATTAAGTGGAATCGCTCCACTGATCATGCAAATTTACCTCTGTGTCGGGGCTCCGCGTCAATTGACGCGGTGAAGTGCAACGGCACACAAACATGTTAAGCGTTTGTGTGCTCACGCATTTTCTTGCGCAATTACTAAAATTGATAACATGGGTAAATTTGTTGAGTTGCAATCGGTTGGATTCTTGTAATTAAAAAAAAACAAACAAAAACATACATTTTGCTGCTCTAGAACGTTGGAGAATAGCTCCAGTTGGATTAGCTGCATGTTTATCTAAGCAATCAGAGAAAGTCTGGACTAATACAGCGAAAATTAGAGCAAGTAAATTGTTCTAATTTCTGCCTGCGACATCCTGCAAAAAATATGTCTCTAATTTAGAAGGAGCCAGATTTGTGCACCAATTCCCCAAATTGAAAATACTGGCAGACAACAAAAATTACAATAGATTGATTTTTTATGGCAAAAACGGTTAATTTAGTAAAAACAATATTTTCATGAAACAAGCTTTTTTTTGCTTGTTTCAATACAGCCAGTCAACTGTTTTTAATTTAATTAATCTGAAAAAAAAAAGGTCATCGCCTATTCTCAGCTCTCTGCAAAGGTTTGGTCAACGGGTGTGCCGCAGTCTTTTCATGTAACTGTTTAAAATACATGAATAATGCATTGCATTCCATTTAACATTGTCCATTTGACGTGTTCCTGAATTGTATTTTCAATGGTTGAAAATGGTCCACACTGTGGACAACCCTGCTCTAGATGCACAAAGGCAGTGGAGAAATGTCTCAAAAAGATGTGTTTGAGTGGCCAAGTCAAAGTCCAGACGAAAATCAATGGTGAACGAATAATGGCTTCAGCATACATCAGAAACAGCTTAAGGGAAACAAACAGTTCCTCAAGATGCACTGTACCCAGTACTGTGTACAAGTGATCACACATTAATGCATGACATTACTAAATGTGAGCATTGCCCAAGTCTTGTAGTCGATATCAGTTGTTTGGAAGGGATTTTTCAGGAAGGATGTGTTAAAGGAAGGCCTGGGAGAATATTAAGTAAAATGATGAGTTTGCTTAAAGACAGAAAAAACAAAGCTTGTCAGCATTTTCTGACTTATGCAGTGACCTCCTTCACAGAGTAGGGGGTCAGTGCATAATGACATGGAGGGTCAAAAATGAAGGTCGCAGTAGCAACGTTCAATCGACCACAGAATACTCAAGATTACCTAAGTACACAGTCGTGGTTAGTGCAGACATAGTTTTTATTCTCCTGTGAAAGTGACCCAGATCGAATGAGTATGTGCTTCTTTGATTGGCTACGATTGGCCATAACAATAGAAAGTTTACATTTAGATGTGACCTTGTAACTCGTAGACGAAAGAAAAAGTTTTACGCCAAAACGAAACGTGATTTGTCTCGCCTTTCTAAGGCTGTGTGTTAGTTTACCTGGAAATATGATGAGCTGGGAAAAAAAGAAAAAAAAGAAGTGAAACAGTTGCATAACAATTAAACAACCCCCTCATTCTAAATGGCTGAGCTTAGCTGCCTTGCCAAATATAACTGTGGGCCTGGGCTGGAATTGTGGGTGGATGTAGAGCCTCCGCCTTCCCCCCGGTTGTGACTTGGGGCCCGTGGGCTGCTCAGGGCCACTCGAGATCATTCGTAGGCCTGGTTCTCTTTCATCTCCATTATTTACAGATTTGGACTGAGGAACAATCTCCCTCGCGGCAACTCATTGGGATTATTCTCTCCCCGTCCTGCTGCACAGAATCCTTTATTTGCCCAGACATCACTGGTTAAGCACTGGCCTCACAGGGACACAGCTTTAAGCCTTCCTTATTTGCCCTCTATGTGATTTACAACAGTAATAGACTTGAAAAGGGGATGGGGGGGCTTAGCGTCTGAGTTATTCAGCACAAGGCAAGCAGGATGCATATTTTAGCAAAGTTAAGAAGACAACTCTTCTTAGCGTTCACATGGCAGACAAATCCATTTTTATATATTTTTTTGGCCTACATATATAACTTTTTCACGACAATCTCAATGACCCGAGTGTGATCTTTTCAACCGCTACTCTCACATGTGGTACCAGGTCTGCTTTCAAAGCGTCTGCAGTCTAAACGGTCAAGACGCATTTCATCTGACGTTTATGTCATCCATGTAAGACATGCGTCACAATTCTGCACCAGCAGAAGCCAGAGGGCATAAATCCATCCATCCATTTTCTAAACTCCCTTGTCCCTTAATGGGATCAGGAGGTGCTGGTGTCTATCCCCAGCTAACGTTCCGGGCGAGAGGCGGGGTCACCCTGGACAGGTTGCCAGTCTGTCGCAGGGAGATAAATCCGGATGTAAACAATGGCTAAAAATTCTGATTATGAAATTATGAAAGCACATCATAACCCCCACCGCTCCTCGCTCTGATCGCGAACATTCTCTACAGACGTCGCAGTCAATGCTCGAAAAGAAGGCCTTGTGCTTTCTTTTTTTACTCGCTTCCTTCATGTTGTAACGATCTTGCCGCTGATCCTGTCAGCTTATAATGTCGAATAAACTTTAAAAAAACGATTCCATCTATGATTGCTGCCAGAAACAGTGCGACGCTGCGCGACGTCAACAGTGTTCTTCTGTGCATGCGGGTCACTCTGGAGCCCTTCGTTGTTCACAGAGAAATCGGGTTGCCGTCGCATTTAACTGCTAATATGAACGACCACACAGAAAAATGTGAATTTCTACACAAAACTGGCAATGAGACTCGACACCAACTGCTTGGAACGTGACATGTTGTCAATAACAAGATTTGATCTTACTGGATTTTGTGATGACATCGCAATATTTCTCGCTGAGGTGACAGTTGTCTCGTGAGCACCAGCCAGTGAAAGCCATTGTGGCTTTGCCTGATGAAGTTGTAATACAAAATTCTCCAACTATTCTTAAATTCACTGGCAGATGAGATGCTAACAACCTGTCAGCATCACTAGAACAACCAATGACTGGACATGTAGGTGTATGCTGAGCTACATCACAGTACCTCACAGTATCAAATGGAAAATGTTGTACTGCAGGTCATGCATAGCTGAAGAACCGTCCTAAAGCTTGAAGAGATAAAAGAAATCCAAAGAAGCAATGGTCTGTTGTGTTTGAGATTAAAGTTTGAGATTAAAAACCTTTGGGCAACATAAAATTGACCTTCGAAGGTTTCTGGAAAGTATGTTAAAATCTCGTCTTGTTTTGTTCTCGTGGACTCGATATCGTGTCTCGTCTTGTAAGTTTCATGCAGTTGACAATTGCAGTGGAAAATTATTCATGACGCTTGAACGTCTTCATATGTTGTCAGAGTAGAGCCACAAACTTCAACGTCTTTTAATTGGGTTTTATGTAACGGACCAATCCAAATAAGTCGACACCGCTGAGACGGCAGAAACATAATAAACGATTTTCCAAAAACAAATTTAAAAACTGCAGTATGGATGTAAATTCAGCTCCCCCTACTCATTGGTAGTAGTTATTTCCCTGTAATTAAAGCTGCAAATCTTTTGAGGTACATCTCTAATAGCCTTGCTCATCTAAAGATTAAACCTTTCCCCCATTTGATAAGTAGTTCAAGCTCAGTCAGAGTGGATGGATAGAATATGCAAACAGTTTTCAAGTTGTACCATCTGCTCTCAATTAGACGGAGGTCTACACTTTGACAGGGCCAGCGTACCACACAGATATGTTTTGATCTAAGTTATTCCATTGCAGGTCCAGCTGTATATTTAGGGTCACTGTGGTACTGGAAATTGAATGACCTCCCTAAGTCTTAAGCCACTCACGTTTCAATTCATCTCTTCATCCACTCTGTCAAGATTAACAGTTTCTCCTGAAGCAAGCATCTCCACAGCAAGATGCTGGTTTTGCACATTTGCACCATGTATCTATGGTTCAGCTATGCCATACCCTTCCCATGTTCAGATGATGGATTCAACGGTGCTCCTTGAGATGTTCAAAGCTTACAATATCGCTTGAAGACTTTGCCGAAACCTTCTTAATGACACGTCTGGTGATACTGGCCAACTTCATGCAAAAATGTTGAATTTGTAGCTGCAACATGACAAAATGTAGGACAGTATCAGAGATTATTAATACTTCTCTCAGAGACTGTGGCTGTTTATATTTTCAACCAACAAACTTTAAAATTTAAAATGCGAGACTCCACAACAAAGTATTGTTTACTAATTTAATCAAAAGTCGGGAGGACTTAGAGGCTTAGTAGAAAACAAAATCATTCCCACTTTTTTTTTGTATCTTCCCCTGAAATAATGCACTGTAATATTTGGAGCTTTTGTCTCACTGACGCTAGAACAAAGGAGCCCGGTGACTTTGGAAGACGGAAGGAAGACGTGGCCGCTCCCTCCCACCCTCCCTTGGGGTGACGCATCTAAAGTCGGGCCATCAATCTCCAGGTCTGCGGGTCGCCGTGTGGGGATTCGCCGTGAACGCGAGCAGTGATGAAACTCAATGCCAGGCAATTTTACTTTTCCACTTTGTATAATGAGGTAAAGTTGTGTGATTGTGTGATGCATTGCTTGTCAACTTAATTCCGTATGTCTGTGCACGTGTCCCAGCGAGAGCGCTGGTCTGTGCCGCGTGCCGCACATCTGAATGGCACCATGCGCTAAACCATGGATGAAAGTAATTACATCCCTGGAATGAACCAGTGTAAAAACTTGAGGATGCAATTATGCTTCCATTGAATAACTCATCCTTCCTGGCAAGAGCTAATTGCATTAAAATGGATTGTGTGTATCCTCTAGCATGAAGCATTAAGATTAACGCCAGGACAGTTAATAGTGTGTCATTTCCAAACAACTGCTCCCGCACTCCCCACGCCCGTCTGTCCCTCGCCCCAAACCCCGGTCTCAAATATAAGATTAGAAGCGGGGAGGGGAGGAAAAAAAAAAAGGAAGTGCAGGAGGATAGAAAAACATATTCTGTCTCTCAGCATCTGCTCTCCCAGCTGGGAAAAGACCCGAGCTATTCATCAGGCTCCAACGCCGCTGTCTTCATGTATTCAACTCACTCAAAGGTCACACTGTTAAAATACCAATCTGAAATTCTGTGGCAATGTTGTTGTTTTTTGGAGCGCCTTCCTTTTAAATAAAGCAACCCTTAAGGGCAAAGTTATTTACATTCTACTCAGAAGGGTGTGGGCAGACATATGCATTTCTGCATTGTTTATCCATTTGCTTTTGCTCAGAGGCCTGCGGCCGTGAAGATTCTCTTGACTTTTTTTCCAGTTGTCAAAACCCAGTGCAGAAATGATTTGGTCTTATTTCAGAAGAGTCTAGAAAAACAAAACCAGAACAATCTCAGAATGTTCAGGGTTTTAATGCACACTGACGCGCATCACTGCTATTTCAAGCAGTTTGCGTCAATCTAATGCTGGTGATGATGACATATAGGAGGCTGGGAATGCACCTGCTTATTTTTAATCACTCATGCACAGAGTTCACGCTTCCAGTAATATCTATTGAAGTATGAGTGGCAAAGTGTTTGGATGGTGTTATACTGGAGCAACCTGCCTGTATGTTTACTCCGCAGGACAGGCTGGCTTCAGCAGTTTGTCCTCATCACACCCCACTTGGTGTTCAAACGCTGTTACACAAAGAAACACTTTAAAAACTACTTTTTCATATGATGAGTTTTTATTCTGTATATCAAGAAAAATACTGGCGGTGCAGTGAAAAAGTGACAATATAGGAATTTTTAAGTTTTATTTAAGCGTTTTTAGCGTGCAAGGCCCCAACTTATAATCTTTCTCTGATCGCTTAGTGAACTAGATGGAAGAGCTACTTGCTTTTGTTGACAATGAAATTCAACAATGTAGTTACATTACTTTAGCAGCTCACTGAAAACTTCATGAGGAAAATACTTTTAAAATAGAATAAAAGTATGTGATTTTCAATATAATGAGTAGTTTTAGGTCAAAATCACAGAAATGTAAAGAGATTTTTTTTTAAGTGTAAGTATTACATTTCGAGATATTGCTGTGGTCCATTCAGACGGATGAAGAATAGGCAAGAGTGCAGGACTATAAGAAGATGACATGAAGGCTCGATAAAGTTTCTCTGTTTTTGCTATTGTGAATTTTCAGTCTCAGTTACGGAACATGGCGGACATGTAAATATTTGGAAATCTCAGAGCAAAGGTGAAGATTTGCATTCTGAGTGTTTAGGGATATGTATAGAAATAATACTGAATACTGGTAAGAATAATACTGAAACTCTGTTCAGCAGTGTCTTGATGATTTTATTTTCTTTACATACATCAGAGTCTAACTGGAATTTGATTCTTTTCATTCATATTTGATCCATCGTGGTGTTTCTATGGCGGCGGTACATGTTCCTTTAGGCTTACATCCGATCGCAAGGCAACACAGATGGTTTACATTGTTTTCTTCACTTTAAACCAATCACCACCTCTTCAGATTTTATGGTTTTAGGGCGTTTCGTAACAAACAGGTTCATAATTAACATAAAACCCATTTCAATAAAGCTACTGGGCTATTTTATTTTATTTTTTACAGTTTGCTTCATATCTGCATCTCGTTTCTACGAAACGCTTAAGTTGTACTTCTCGTGTGTTCTCTTGCAACACTCCCAAATGGCTCCACATGCTGTGTCATGGCTCCCTGTCAGCTGCCCAGCGCTCCACCAGGCAGCTAATGCCTTGAAGAAATGGGCTCCAGAGCTCAACAAATAATCCCTGCAGCATTCCTGTCCTCGCCTCCCTCCTCCGTTGCTGTCAGGACAAATTTAATGTGACACATATTCACGAGAACATGGTCGCTCGTAATTGTTCAGACCCGAGACGTGATAATGGTGGTTAGCCGCTTGCGTGTGGCGCTGGCGCCACAAAACTTAGCGAGTCTGTACAAATTCTCTCTAATGGCGGCTGAGATGTGTTAAAAGAGAAACACAATTTCTCAGTTAAATGATGTGTAAAACAGATCCCACACAGGGGATGTCGCAGTGTCTCTCTCTCTTTCTCTTTTTCCCACCTTGCTCTGAGAAGGACCATCTTAGAAACTGGCTTGTATTCCCTGAGCACCTTTACACCCATAAATACTGTACAAAAAGTATAGAGAACTATATCATGTGTATTATTATCTGCAAAGGCTTTCTGTGATGTCGCGAGCAGCTTCCAACAAACCCTGATAAATAAAAGAAATGTGATCACAGGTGAGTCTGACACAGGAGGTGTAGCAATTAAAACAGCTGTCTGTTAGTTTCCGTGATTGTGGGAGTAAAACAACATTTCGCTATAATTTTACATTTACATTAAGCAAAATGTTTTTACATATCATGTGTGTAACCCCCATTAATTGCTGCTCAATAATCATCTGGTTAAAAAGCAATCGGGTAATTCGTTTCTGTAATTGCTGAAGATGAACCGCACTGTCGTTCCACCATTAAACAGAAACATTGGAACAGATTTCACCATTAAGCATTTGATTTCCGTTTGTTTTGAAGTGTTTTCAGCTGGAAATTTGCATTTGTTTCAACTTCATCCATGCATTTCTTCAAAGGGCATTTACTGTATCTGTTGAGATCATTTCTTATGACAAAGTTCATCTGTAGTAGTATTAGCCATCTACAACACCCTCTTCATTTTATCAGACCTGTATTAACTTACTTAGCACGAGCTAACATCCGGTTTAACTAACGGATTGGTCATAAGGTTATTGAAGACATGTAGACATTATTTATTAACTATGAAATGTGTCATTCAAAATGTTATTTCTTAGACATGATAAAGTTTGAGCTTTGTTTATATAACATTAGCATTTTTAATGCAGTTCTTAGCACTGTGAAGATAAACCAAGTAGCCATTGTAATTGAATAAATGCAGCACACCTAGGTGGGCCCCATATGGGGAAAATAAGGGCAGACAGTATGGGTCCCACATGGGTTTGTCCATGTAGGGCCACCACCATATAGGGCCCATGTAGGCGGTGGCCCTACATGGGTAAACCCGTGTGGGGCCACCATGGAAACTGCGGACAAACCCATGTGGGACCCATACTGTCTGCCCTTATTTTCCCCATATGGGGCCCACCTTGGTATGCTGGCTGGTAAATAGCTGATTTTAACCCAAACGTTACAAAACTGCTACACGGGAAAGAATAAAGTGTTTCCACCAACACAGTGAGAGCTGAGGGACAAACCATGTTTTATTCAAATCATTCGGTGTTATTCAGACAGGATGACTCCTGCTCTGCCACTGGCACACTGGCCATTATTCAGATTGTTGATTTTCAGACTTTTCACAATTCACTTATTACTGTTAAACACCAGATGTAATCCAGCATCTCTTTCTTTTTTTTGCGTGCTCACAGTTGCATCTGGTCGCTACCGTGTGCCTGCAAAACTGAGTTGAGACATTTTCTGTTCTGTCAGCAGGAATCAGTCAACGCCGTCATGAGACGAGGCGGGACGCAGCGCCACTACAGCAATCTATAATGAATATGTTTATAATCTAACTGCATATGCCAATGTATTATTCATCAATTCTGTATTTACATTCCGACGGCGCTCCTCTGACTGTTTTGGTGCGACTGCTCCAGGCTAAAACTGACTTCTGACTGCTCAAGCTGCTGGGTTAAAGAAGTACCAGTCCAGCTACAGACTTCTGCCATTTCCACTTTAAAAAGAATATATTGTAATTTGGAAGGACTGGGGATATTTTATATCTTGAACGTCTGGGTATGTATGCCTGCATTTATTACAATTAACAAAATATGCCTATAGAGACCAGAAAACAACAACTGATGCTGAAAGACTATAAAATCTTGTTTTTTCTTAACAACCTGAAGCTAAATTCAACTTTGAATGAAAGAGTTGTGCACCCTGCATGGAGACTGACTTTGCTAGACCTCAACCTGTAGAAACCCTCTTAATAACTGATTTAAAAAAGAGAAACTAATGTTAGGTAAATCCAAACAAAATAAGAGTGAAATTTTTCGAGCTTCTATTTTTTGTAAATTTTATTCATTAGAGCTGAATATTGAAAGTAGGCTCTCCTTGACCGAGTATGAAGGTAGCACAGGTAGAGAGACATTAGTATTTCTACATTGGAGGATCATTTTCTGACACGCTTAAATTTGGGTTTTGATCTGCGAGTAAAATGACTAAAATTACAAAATAAAGACATTAAATATTTCATTCTTATGCGTAAACATCTGAGTGCTTTTTATTATTTTGTCTTTTTTTCTCCCTCTTCATTATTTTATTATAATTTTTGTACCGCACCTTGGTGAAGTTTTAAACCTGTTTTTTAAGCGACATATAAATAAATTTGAAGTTTCACTTTCCGAATCGACAGACAAAATTTCTTCACAACATTCAAGCCTTTTTTTTTTTAGATGTACCTGCATTGTTTTCTGGCTTTGTTGAACAATAACCTGAACTTAAAACGTACAACATCGCTATACACCTCCATATGAGCACTTATTTCAAAAATGATGCAGAGAAAATAACACGCAGTGAGAGGAAATAGTACTCCCTCAGCAAATTACACAAACAGCTGACACGTTGGAAAAAGAGAGAAGCAGGAAAATGGAAGTTTTTTAGTTTTTTTTTTCCCCTACGCGTTGATTTAAACAATCTGACAGCAATCACGCCCAAGCAGACCCTTCGAAACAACCGCTGTAAGCTTTGGGCAAGCGTAGAGACTGATGTAACGATTTCAGGAGAAGATGCTTGCAGCCCACAACATGCCACTTTCATGTGGCTGAGGTGCAGAGGCGCGTGCGCGAAGTCCGTGCGTGAAAGCGCCTTTGTGGGCGAGAAGCGGCCAAACTTTGAAGCGATTAAGAAGATCCTGTACCGAGTGCAGGGAGATTGCGTGGTCTCAGTATCGATTCGACTCCCGGGGTTTTCCTGCTGCTGTTTATTGGCCCTTGACTTCACTTTTGTGCTCAGGAGACGCCTGCAGAGTCCTGACTGCCAGCTTGACAGACTGAGATTCCTGAACTCGCAGCAGGACGTCGTCCCACCCAATAAACCCCCGCAGGAGCGCACACCCGCTCTGGAAAAGTGTTAAAAACGTATGTGTGTGGACATGTGGGGTTATGTGTCCAGCGACTGCCTTCCTGACTGGGAACATTTTGATCTGTGTGTGTGTCTGGGTGCATGAATATGCACGAGACGGTGTGTGTGTGTGTGTGTGTGTGTGTGCTTGTGCTGAACTTGCATTGACCGATGTGGTGTGATGGGGGCTAAATCTAAAAAGCTGCGGGGGGAGTAAGAGCGAATTAATCGAAGCGAGCTGGCAGACTGATCCCTCTGTAGTCGCAGACAGTAACAGACAGCCTTTGAGCTCAGCCTTTTCAATAAAAGTGTCTGAGAATATGCCGGTGTTTGGAATATAGCATAATGTTTGCCGGCATCGCTGGAATTTCACTGCTTCACGGTTAATAAATAATTTAAACGCGTCAAGACGAATCCATTAAAGCGGTGTGATAACCCAAAGTTAAAGTAAAAAGTCTGAAGCGATCTCTTAAACAAGCTGAGACAGAACCCTCCTGTCTTAAGGCCAAAAAAACAAAAGAAAGAAAAGAAAAACTGTTTTCTTGTATTTTTCTTTCCACCTCTGAAAACAGAAAAGTTAATTCCTTCTCTTCTCCTCTCCCACACACTGCCTTTTAGAGAAGGAAACCCATTAGGCGTGGGACAAATAGCTGATGGGACAGGAAGGACTCAATAATTCAGCAGCCATTGTTTCCTCTGATGTGCACCGCGCTCTCAATTGACCTCTGCTCCTCTGTTGTTTTCCCCTCTACCGTCTTGATGGATCCTCCTTCAAGTGCGAGACAACATAGGAGGACTCCAAAGACCTTAGGAATATAAATAAAACCATGGCTGCAGGCGGCGACTGCACCGACTGCATTATGTATAAACGGCACGCATGCGCGTCAGCCAAAATGAAGCAAACGCAGGGAAGAGACGCACGAAGAAAAAAAAAGAAAAAGGGGAAATCGCAGTGGACTCTCCACATAAATCTACTTCTATCTGTTTATTAAGGACGAGCGAGCCTCTGCCCCACGGCTTAACTGTCACTCACTGATGAATTAATTACTTGAGCACCGCTAGTCTCTCCACTATAGCTACAGGGCTATCTGCACCATGCAATGAACTTACTTCCACACAGTGACTGGCAAAAATAGTCTAACCGCTTGATATATATCCCCCCCCCCCCCCCCATTTTGTCACATTACAACCTCAAAAGTTAGGATTTTATGTGACAAACCGACCAAAGTAGCTGTGAAGAAAACTCAGGAAACTTTTCTCTGATATTCCTAAACTACAGTCCAGTGGAGCTAAGTGTCTCCAGAAGTCACCAAAAATCACTTAATAACTGAATCTCATCTGTTGGGTGAACCACCCTGGAGGTTTTTATTGGTAAATAAACGACGTTAAGACAAGACATGGAGGCGGTAACGGTGTGAAGAGGTTTAAAGCAGGGTTATAACTCAGGTTCTGTATAGCTTTGAGGGCATTGGCCTAAATCCAGTGAAGACACTGTAGCAAGACTGAGAACTGATGATCACAGATCATTTTTCATCCAGCAGGCCTGAGCTTAAGCTATTTTGCCAAGAATAGGAAGAGATGTCAGTCTCTCAGTGTCCAAAGACATATTCAAAAAGACTTGTAACTGCAGAAAAAGTCTGATCGGTTCAGTTCAGTTCAGTTTCTGTACACACTGCCAAATCACAACAACAAACAGGATTCAATTTATATACAGAAATATTTGGTGTTCAATCGAGACATTGGTGTTCAATATCAGAGATATCGAAGACGTTTCGACTCAAAGAGGCGAACTGCAAAGGCACTCCACGCTTTTCAGATCTTCAACTATCAGGTTAAAGGAAAACAACACACGGGTCTCTAATGTTTTGGGTTTTTTTTTTTTATTTTGCTTGTGTGACAAAACATCACAGCTCTAGAACTGCAATGAAAAATTCATAAACTGGTGTTTTCCTACTTTTTTTTTCCAAGTGGACTTTTTATGTCTTCTGTTCAGCAGCATCTTTCTGTTTACCGCTCTTTCATTAAGCCCGCATTTATGAAGTGCATGACACACTGGGCCACAGTGGTACTTCCCTGGTGAAAAGTGCTAATAATACACTCCGTCTTGCACTGAAAGCGTCTTCTGAAGCCGTGGAGTTTGTGGGTGTCGATGATTTCTGCAGTTTAACATGAGCAGAGACGTGAGAGTGCATTTAGGTATTGCATTCGCATTCACAAGAAAGATGACCGTTAATTTGCAAGACAAAGCGGCTCACCTCAATGCCCTTTAAAGCGACTGCGATGAGCAGAGGCATTCAGATGCAACTTCTATTTTCACACTGTTATCCAACAGCCATAATTGCCTGCTGACAACTTCGACCAAATTAGAGGCTGCCGCGCAAGAATCAGCTCTAATTACTGTTTGGATGATTCGTTCTTGTAACATTTGGCCCTGGGAAACGAGGGGAAGTGCTTACCCCCGACATGGAAATTGGGAAACTGAAGGATGCCTCTGTAGCATGGTGTTTTGTCTGTAATTTCCTTTGTGAGCATAAAGAAAACTAGCTTTTTTGTGCTGCTTAAGATAAGAGCTGTGGGTTAAGCCGAGGTTCCATTAAAGAGTATTAAAGGAGAGATGGAGGAAGAAAACAATGTTAACCTCTGAAGTTCTCCACTTGTCCTTCAAGTTGTGCTGTTCATTCAGCTTGTGATAGCGAAATCTTATCAGATTCGTCTGAGTGTGATTCAGCATGGGGGCAGCTGTAATTATTGTGTTGAGTAATTATCTTTTTTTTTGCTCCAGAAGGAGTAGATTAATCCATCGTATTGATGCCCCGCAAAGATTCAGATGGGGATAGCGCACGTTGGAGGAATACTAGCAGAGCTCAAAAGATTTGAATATTGCGGAAAAGTGCAATATTTCTTGCCAGTCAGAAAGTGAGATGGTCATTTTGTCAAGTAAGCACGGAATAAAACATTTGAGGTTTTTAAAAAATTTTTGGGATGCTTGTTGATTTGGGGTTACAGGTAAAGAAAACCCAAAATTCAGCATCAAAAATGGATGTTTTAAGCACAAAACATCAGGCTTCTGAAAAGTATGTACATTTCTATCCAGAAATGTCCACTTAGTTGGGTCTCCTTTTGCATGAATTACTGCATTAATGTACCATGGAGTAGAGATGATCAACCAGTGGCACTGTGGTGGAAGTCCAGGTTGCTTTGATAGTGACCTTCAGATCATCATCCTTGTTGGGTCTGGTGACTCTCATATTTCTCTAGATTCTCCATGGGGCTCAGGTCAGGAGAGTTTCCTGGCCAATAAAGAACAGGAACACCATGGTCACTGAACCAGCCTTTGGTAAATTTGTCAGGACCATTTCTCTCTGGACTTTAAGCAAGGTGCATTCTGTGCCTATAAACTCTCCCTCTGGACCCTTGATTTCCAAATGAAATGCAGAATTTATTTTCATCTGAGAACAGGACTCTCGACCGTTGTGCAACAGTTCAGTTCCTTTTCTCCTTAGCCCAGGTAAGACGCCTCTGACATCTCTGGTTCGGGAGTGGCTTGTCTAGTATTCGTCTGTGTGGGGTGGCATTTTTGGAATGAATTTTGCTCAACGATCCCCTCAAGGTTGTGGTTCTCCATGTTGCTGGTTCACCTTTTCCTGAAAAGTCAAAGTTTCTTGGCTAAAGAGCTTTGTGAAAAACAATTCAGGCTTACCTTAACCCTTCTTGTGAAGGTTGTCAATGACTGTCTTCTGGACCTCTGTCCCCATGATTGTCGCCTACTGATGTTTCAAAGCTCAAAAAACCTTTGCATGTGTTTTAACTTAATTAGCTGACTCGGATGTGCCAACATGAGTTTCCAATAACGACCTTTTCAATAGTATTCTAATTTTATGAGACACAGATTTTTGGGTTTTCATTATCTGCAAGCCATAATCATCAAAATTACAAGGAGCAGCGGCTAGGAACGTAACATTCTGATGATTCTAGGTATAAGAGTTTCACTTTTTGAGATGACTGGCAAGAAATCTTGCACTTTTACGCAATATTCTATTATTTTTTTTAGACTGACCGGTATTTACTCTCAAACAGTTCCTGAATCTTTGATTCTAAGCTGCTGCTTCGGTCTCTTTCTTTTTGTCCTCACAGTTTCTCTTCCACAGCAGCAGTCTGAACCTTTCTCCCTTTGTTTCCTTTTTACCGTTTTACCGTGAGGCTCATTTGATTTCGGGGATTACGTAACGTCTCAATAAATTTAGAATATCACAGGGCTGGATAAAAGCGTACTCACAAGCTGAAAGTTAAAATCACTGAAGTTTCGAGCGCTACGCTCTGCAAGATAACACAGAGACATGTTTCAGCTCCTCTCCAGCCATGGCCAATTGGATTATGTGAAGCGATGATAAACTAGAAACGTGAAAGTCTCAGTGTAGCACCAACATGTGTTAGGCAGATTAAAAGCCTCGTTCACCTCGCAGAATCGCAACAAGGCCAAAAAAAAAAAAAAGGAAGCTAAACGGGGAAGAGGAAAATCCTTTTAAGCGCTGACTGTTCCTTTTGTGGCAATAAGCCTTCATACCGCCACTTGGCTCACAATACATAATGTAAAACTAGCTGGCTATGCTATCATGGAAAGGTGATGCATGATAAATGGAAACGCTGCTGTGCTCTCAAAAGGCTGCAGGAAGGGGAGGAGAGGAAGTCGCTAAGCCTTGCAGACAGCATCTTAACTTCCTCATCGTTGTAACGTTAAAGATTTTCCCTTTCTTCCTTCCTTTCCTGCGGGAACCATCAGCAGGACAGGGTCAGATTCTCCATAAGTGTTTCCTCAACTCGAAGAGGCGCGCATGAATGCAAACCCATTACGACCAAGTGAGAAGAGAACAAATCTAACGGCGCGATGGCAGCCAGTGCCGCGTGCTTCATCAAACACGCTGAATGTCTGAGCTGAAAAAAAGCTGAATGAGCTCTGATGAAGCATCAAACCAGAACCCCAAGGCAGTGGAGGAAAATCTTTGCAAGTGATTACCAGCGGTTGAAAAACACGAGCAGTCACGCTTTGAATGCTTTCTAAAATGTTTTAATGATACTTCCACAAACGTCAGTGCATCTTATCAAGATATCGTGTGATCTTCATGCAAACAGCCAACAAAGTAAAGCTGTTTGCATGAAGAAGTCGCTTTAGTTCTATGAGACCAAAGTTGAATTTTACCTGCCATTCATACTGGCAGACTGGTATAAATGGAGAGAAACAGCATTCCCTGAAAAAGGTCTGCAAAAGATTTGAGTTTAGTGCGGAGTTCCAGCTTTCAGCAGGACGGCAATCGTAACCATACAGCCAGAACGGCAATGGGACGGTTTAGATCAAAGCACATTCATGTGACAGAAGGACCCAGTCACAGTGCAGGTCCAAATCCAACAGAAAATGTGGCAAAACATGAAAATTGCTGTTAAAAGTCGCTTTTCATCCACTCTGAGTGAGTGCAAGTTATTTTGAAAAGAAGAATAGGGGAAAAAATATCTCTAAATAAGCAAAGCTGGCGGAAGCATAACCCAAAAAACTTTCTATGTTACTGCAGCAAACGGCAGGTTTACAAAGTATTGACTCAGAGAGACCGAATTCAAATATTGAAAACCGTGTAGCATTTTCATTTCAATGGACCACTTTGCATAGTGTGTGTTGGTTTATTATGTAAGCGCATTTCAGTGTGTGATTGCGGCGTGACAGAATGTGAAGGGATTCAGGGTTAATAACAGCACTGCAGCGCACGGTAGCATGATGTTTCAAAGCCGCTTTATATAACACAGCATATCAACATCGAGCCAAGATAATAAAGAAAGAAATAGATGTAGCTGCGACCTTAGACACACACCTACAGCATCTCATCCCCCACAGACACCCCGAACGTGTAGGTTTCCACCACCACATCCTATTTTGTTCTACTGTAATTGGAAAACCGGCAAACGCATACTGGGAAGCATGACCGTGCAGGTCACAAGAAGGCATCCGGAAATGAGGTTTTTTTTTTGTTTTTTTTTCTCCCTTCCATCTTTTTTCGTAGCGGTACGACACCACAAACAGAAGCAAAGGGGGACACTACTTCTTCTTCCCACTCAGCCCTCCGGAGTCTTCCCACGTCTGTCCCGAACTGTCGCCTCGTGGGCACGCTAAAGTTTAACGCTGATGAAAGCGGACTGACATCATGAGAAATTAATGTTACACGTACAGAGTGCTACTGCGGCACGGCGGGGAGGAATTTAGATCTTTAACTTTTCCTTTGGGGATCTGGACGCTTGGATGACGGCTGTTCGTTTGCATGCGTGTGTGTGTGTGTGGGAGGACCGTAATGCAAATCGGTGTGTGTGCGAAGGTGAGCGTCTCAAGTTTGACTTTATTCTCAAAACACAAGGTGCGGCGATGCGCTGCCGCTGCACGATTGTTCTGTGAGTGTTTGGTTTTTTTCTGAAAATGTATGGATTCATTAGTACGGCGATCCCGGCCAAATCCACGCCTATAATCTCTGTAGATTAATTAGTGCAGAGACATCTCCACCTCCTTACTTTGTTCTCGTTATATGCCAGATCTTTAATTAGCCAAGGTGCTTTCTGCTGCTCTGTTTTATTTATACTGTCAAATGTTTTTTTGTTTCTCTCTTCACTCCAAGCAGAGGCAGCCAGTCAGCCCAGAACGCAAACAGTAAAATCAACCTGCTAAACATGAGACCGAAGGCCTAATTCGTCAGGCCGGACCTCATTTCACAGAGGAATATTGCAGGTTTTTCCTGTTGAGCAGCTACAGCGCCAGACTTAATTGGTGCTGCAGCTGAACTGCCCACCGTCAGCATTCAGCGGAGGAGATCTGAGGGTTGACTTCTTTGTTCTGCTCACTAATTAGTGTGTATACAGAGCCCAGACTGGGACACAAGTTTTGTGGAAATCATTATCATTAGGAGCAGAAGTCTCACAATAGATGATTATTTTACACAGCGCTCCACTCCGCACAACCCTGACGTCTTATTTTCTCTGACAGGCTCAGGTTCAATATGTACATGCACCCGGCTGCAGAGAGACGTTAACATGCACTATTCATGTGCATGGATTTCAGTGTAATAATGGATTTGAACTGGGTTTTTCTTCTCTTTCTTTCTTTTTTTTTTTGGAATAATTATACAACCTGCAGCTGCAATGGCTTAAGCGTACAGGAAAAGTTATAATTCATTTTGGATTTACCTTACAGCCCACTTGGGTCAGACAATAAATCAATAACATGTGCTTGTGATGGGTTTTTCTATGTTTTCGCAAAGTAAAGTATTTTGAGCTGCTCAAATGTTCCATAAAATAAACATGTATCTCAACAGACATGTGATTGATATCAATAGATAATACGTCTGATTCTAATAATTTCACTAAACTCTGAACTATAAGCGCACAGCATTCTGGGAGATGTAGGCAGGGGAGACGTGTTTGCCCCAAACGCGTTTTGAGCTTCTGACGAATCAGGCGCCTCCAATGCGTCTGTCAAGTAGGCCGATTTTGACGTGGCTGACCTGCCGCCACTTCAACTTTCAATGCAAACGAGACACGCGAAACTCTTTTGGTGTGAACACACCATCATTTGCATTCAGAGTACACAACTTGAAGCGTCTGACACATTTTTGACAAGCACAACACACCATAAGCAGGGTTGGTGGCATCAACTAACTCACTTGCTCTTTGGTTACCTAGCAACAGCCTGTTGAGTAACTTGCAAACCCACAGCTTCAGGTTTTGCCTCCATGGCCCCATATAATAGCATATTAGACAACAATGGCATAAACTAATCAATAATTAGTAATATCGACCGATATGAAACAAAAAACAAAGCACTTTTCTTGGGAGACTTTAAAATGGCCGTGTAATGGTTCGAGTTTGGTTCAGACCCAAAACTTAGTCTTTACCACAGAAAAGACTAAAGAGATTTTGTTGACAATAAGAATGTGAGAGATAATCGGCAAGCCGGTCGGTTTCTGTGAAGAAGATACGTTAACGTGAGGCTGGCCGAGTACAACAGAAGTAATGTGAGATACACAACAGAGGTGCTTTCCAACGCAATCCTCATTGGAGATTTGGATTTCAATAGACTTTAACAATCCAGGATTGGATAACGTCCATTACTGGAGATTGTTTCACCTGCGGGATCATGTTCAGGGGAAACCAGCGATGATGACATCCAGAAATTCAGATATTCAGGTAACAGGGTAAATTGGATTACATTCACTAATCCAGATATCAAAACATACCATGGGAAAGTCGGGGGGTTGATGTATATTCTCAATATGCAGAAGTCAGAATTTGTCCAGGGCAGCAACAGGACAGGCAGGAACAGATGCAGAAATTAATTTCCTTTTGGGATCAATAAACTATTTTTGAATTTGAATCTACAAGCTTAAGTACATAAATCAAGATTCAGAGTCAGATGTTTATTTTATTTTTTATTTTTTTACCTTTAATTCGTCAACACTTAAACGGCACACATCAAGACTAGTCTGGAAATATATAAGGACTGTTAATATTTCTAAAATGCCCTTCCCAAATCCTGACCTTCAGCCTAGTAAAAATATTTAGACTATTCCTAAAAGCAAACCAATTTAGATCAACTCTGGCAAAAAGAGCGGTAAGATATTCAGACAGAACTACGCCAGAAGCTTTAAAAGGCGTGTGGTCAAGCGCAACTTACTAAGAGGTGCATGTTGCATGCTAACCACAGCTGCATGTTATTGAAGCTTTCAACTTTGGTAAAGGAATAATGTATCCTTAAATACCCAAACAGAAGGTTCATGCCCAGGATGAGTGCATGCAAACCTCTGACGGGAATCGATTGCCTAATTCAATTCCTTCTGCCTTTTGAAATCATGTATTAAATGTGATTAAATTGTTACCCTGCTTGTTTTTCTCTCATTAATTCATGGCCTGTTTTCTTGAGTGGCATCCAGGGAGACGAGAGGACACCGACTGCTATCTCGTCGACTCACCGTGTCGCTGTCCTTGTAGAACTTTCTAATCTGTTGGCTTTTATAATGCTATCTACAGCGGGGCGTGGCGGCTGCGAGGGAGGATGCGGGTGGTGTTGGTGGTAGTGGGTGCAGAGAGAGAGGAGGGGGGTGGTGTAGGAAGAAAGCTGGCGGGACAATTTATCATTCTGTTTCTCCCTTGTCAAGTCAAAACCCGAGCCTGTTCTCCTCTGCGCCAAAAGAGCAATGATAACAATAGGCAAACAGTGGAGCCATTTCTACCATCTGTATTTCACACACAGTCCCCCCGCTGACTCGGGGTTTGAAAACTCCCCCTACAGCCTCTGACACAGCGAGCCGCCTGCCTCCCTGCTTTGGCAAGCGGAGCACACAAACACGCAGAGAGAAGCACGCCGCAGGAGCCCGCACACACTCCGGCTGAGGTGCAGATAAACAGTTGAATAGATAAGAAGCCAGAGAGATGAAATGCAGAAACAATCTGACTTGACATTCCCAGTGTGCACATGCACTCCTTCTCCTCCCACTGTCTTCCAAGTCTACAATATGAGCATCATTTCTGTTGTTGCCTTTGTCAGGCAGCCGCACGGCGGATAGATGCTCCGAGAAGTCGGATAAAGGCTCAGAGGTAATTAAGAGTGAAAGTTAAGGAGAGGAAAGAGCCAATCTCCCTCCTGATATACGTACAATTATTAATGCAGTGGGATACCAGGAAACCCATGACAGGGCGAACACATGTTCAAACGCGCATCTTTCACCGCGAATTACACGTCAGACGAGCAACTCGAAGCCGCAGAGGCGAGGAAAATACAACACAGATTGAGTTTAAGGGTAATTTTTGCTCACCACAGCAGCGTCTCCTCTGGGCATCATTTTGTCATTCACCTCACAAAATATGCCGGGAGACATGCTTTTTTATTTTTTTTTCCTCCCACTTGAGCACACAACAGTTTCTTGTTGTGCAGCAATTTGCTGCACAGAGAGTCTGGATGTTTGGAGCATCTTACCAATGTCAAAAAATGTACTGGAGAGGGCAGAGGGGGGATTTCACTAAAGGTTCTGATCCAACATTTTTCTTCTGAGACTGTGGTATTTGTGTTGAGGAAGGGGGGGGGAGAGATCTGCAGTAGAAAATAGCCAAAGATGCGAGTCTGATTAAAAGTTTGCTTTTGGTAAAGGATTTACTGATACCTTTACGTTTGTTATAGAGTCATAATTTTCAGAAAATGTCACTAGAAGAGGGGAAACTTTTCTTGAAAATCATTTGCCTTTCTGATACCTTATTACTATCTGAGCTGTATTTGCACTATTTTTGGTCACCTGCTTTACATCCCGGCCCGATACACAGGGCCCAAATCTAACGTGAGACCTAAACAGAAGAACAAATATTACCACCCTGTTTGTTTGTACATAAAACATGTTTTAGAATAAACTACTGGATCGACAAGAAAAGTCCCTACATTGACTCCTGAAATATATCAACCAATTATTATTTTTTATTTATTAAACTGCAAGTAGGAGAAGGTGTTTTAGACGAGTGGGGTTGCATATAAATTGTAGGGACTTTTTATTTCTTATTACTCATTTGCTCTGACAGTCTTGTCTAGAGTTTGGCATAAAATGTTTTAAGACTCGGCAGATAAAAAAAACCCAAAATGAATAAACAGCTTATATATATATATATATATATATATATATATATATATATATACATATATATATATAAAACAAATAAAAAGTAACCCTAATATGTAGTGAAGAGCTCAAGTCTCTCTGTTGACGTAGGAGCCGAAAGCAGCAGATCAGTTTACTTCTGTTTTGCGCTGGCTTTGCTTATTTCAAATACACTACAAAAGATGTTTGCTATCTTATTTAAAACTCTAATGAAAGAAGCTATATCATAAAACTCAACTTGCTGAATAGAGTTGAGTTTTGCTGCATAGAGTGCAAGGTGCCATTTTGAAATATTTTTGTGAAATAAAAATATTTCATGTGGAACTAAAGCTCCGTACAAAATAACATATATGTTAAGTACAAAAAACATAAATGTTTACCACAGTAAAGCCGGCACAGAACTAAGACAGTAAAACTATTGGTTAATTTAAAAATGTATAATCTTCCTGGTGTGGTTTTGTCTTACTGTTCCACATGGTACAAATAGCAAAGAGAACAACACCTTTTCCATAGCCTCTTCAGTCAGAAGATGTTTTCATAACGACATTCCTCCGACATTGATAATTGCTAACAAACTTAGCCTGTAAACACAACCTGGGGCAGTTTACGGAATTGCTTTTTTCACCCTGAAATGAATTTTTGATGCAGAATGAATATTAATATTTACTGCTAAATCATATTATTTGCACATCTATGCATTTAGAGATCTTCTACCTATGAAGACTAAAGAGCGACGGGCTACATAATAACTGCATCATTTGGATCATTTCACATTTTCTTCAGTTTCCACTCAGTTTTCCAGCCAGATGCATTATTACCATTTTAATTCAGATTCAAGCTGTTTTCACTTTGACGTTTCATATACTCCTGCACCGCTCAGTTCATAAATATTCATTCTCAAATTAAAAACTAACTTCCCAACTTCTTTTAGCTCCGTCTCTTCCACTCTCCCTACATTCCAGTCTGCACTACAATGCGTGGAGTCAAACAAAGATGCAGAGCCCTCCACTTTGCTTTGTGAAGTTGTCCCTTCAAGTGTGGCAAACAGATGAACAACGCAAACGCAAATGGTACAAGTTTCTGCCAACTCGCGTGATGAGAAAATGATATGCTGGCAGCGGCCTTGGTGTTGATGAAAAGAAATATGGAAAAAGGGTTCTATATTTAGAGCCCTTAGGAGCCTTCGTACAGGGTGGGAGGGGGAGTGTCTCTGGCTCAAATCTATGCTGCTTTCTGAGCGCACTGGGATGAAGAGCCGTGTTAGCTCATTTTTAAGCACAGCAGCCTGATAGGAAGGGTAATCGTCCAGGTTTGTTGTCCTCATGCGACACTTGAACAAAATTGCTGAAATGGATCACAAACGGTGTATTGCAGTCTCGTGGAGCAAACTTCCACAAGACTGCAAAACAGCTGAAACACTGAGTGCCTTTAAGTCTAGACTTAAAAACCCCTCCTGTTTGGAGTCGCCTCTGAAGCAAAATCGACGAGGGCACTAGACTAAATGTAATGTTTCAGTTGTTGGTTCAATGTTGCATGACTGTGAAAGGCCTTGTTGCTGAAATCTTATGTTATGCAAACAAAATCTGATTGACTGATTTCCATGTAGGACTTTACAGTTGCAGTACTGTACTCAGTACTGCAACTTAAGTAATTAGTAATTAATTAGTCTTAAGTAATTAGTCTTAGCAAAACTGATGAGATTGATTAGTCACAAGCGTCAGATAGAAGAGCTTCCAAATGAATTGGTGTGGATTGTTTACTAGAAAATAGAAGTGTAGCAAACAATGTGCTTAACATGGTTGCTAGTTTGAGTATTTTAGAAACTGCAGTGGTGCTTAGCATAGACTCACTGACGTGATGAGTCTCCATTTCAACTGCGACTTTCGAGAAGGTAGGGTCAAATTTTCATACGAAGAACATAGCATGGATCCATCCTGCCTTGATTTGTGGTGCAGTGACGATGCAGTGGATATTTCTCTGGATCATCCATAGAATCAACTGAGAATCACTGAAATACTTCAGTCCAGTGCAATTTCCTTTTGGCATATGTTGCCTTCTGAAATTACATTGATGCTTAGTCATGTAAATTTTAAATAATAATCCTAAAACCATAATAGAGAACGATTTAATATTGACTTGATCGAGTGTTTAAATGTATATTTATAGTGAGTCGTTGTTTTATGTATTTATCCTCCAGTCTAATTTTAAGTTATGATACATTTCGTTCTCGCAGCCAATAAAAAATACTACTATTCTGCAGGTGTGGATGTTTGCTGCATGGCTGTGTTTAGACAGATTACAGTGAAAAGTCTGAGAGAGTCGCCACCTCTGATTAACCCAGTGGGGGTGCGGGCTGCATGGGGGGCTGAAGAGGCCTTGCAAAGAAAAACAGTACAGACACGCGAGGCCTGCCTGGCAGCGCGGGCGGACACTTTAATGAGTCGGTGCAGAAAGTGTGTGCAAAGCTGTATCTGAAATAAGTCATTTCCTGTGTTTCAATCAATAGCAAACTGTATGCTGCGAACCAGCGACGTACAGAACGGACCTAAAAAAAGAACATGAAGGTGAAGGCAAAACATGTCCTCATTTGTCTTAACCTGGCAGAATGCATAAAGCAAAAGAGAAAAATGCTCATTTTTCTAAATATTCTAAGTAAGAATTTCATACAGTGGTGAGGTTAGCTTTTCGGTCGTGCTTTTGTTTTATTACAGCGCGCTTGCAGAGGCAGAGGATGATGGGGTTACCGAGACTATAAATATTTTCTGTTTCTCTTGCTGTGTAAAAGTATCATTGGAAAACTTGGCTTCTTTTTTTTTCCATTAGAGCGTGACAGCTTCTCTCTGAAGTATGAAAACATTGCAACATATTTCTTAAGCCCTCTGATCCCCGGCCTCACAGCGGTTCTAGGAAAATCCGAGGCAACAAGGCAAACAACACAAAGGCAGTTAGCTAGTACTTCTTTTATTAGTCAGTTCCTATCTGGATTACTCAACTGCATGTTTGCATGACTGTTTACTCAACAAAGTTGACAAAAAAGGACTTATAAGTTTGGAGAAACTTCAAAATGTTATCTGCCCTCCTTCATATCCAAAAAGTTTGTCATTTCATCCTTACATGCTTCCATTCTTTCCTCCATTTTGATTTGAACCCAAAGCTGCGCAGCTTATCGGAGTACGTTTGCAGTACCGGCTTGTGCAATATCGCAAGAGCAAAGGACTGCTTAGATGCAATATTTGGTAGAATACAGTGCACTGTGGATTCAGCATGTGTTCAATAGGTAAGACTGGATTTCACTTTTCTTTATGCCTTCAACTCATCTAACTCTGAGTCATCACAATGAAGCTCTGGAAAGTTAACGCAGACGCAAGACGACAGAAAAGAAGGAGTGAAGAAAATGTGGGTTAATCTCAATTGAGGTAGTTATTGCAGCATTCAGTCAATGCCATCTTTTCTTAATAATGTGTACTGCCATGGTTATTTTTTTCTCTTGCAGTAAAATACCGCAAAAATGAACAAAAACTCCCAACTGCTAGCAGAGTATACCAGCAGAGCTATATCTTTTAATTTACTAGTAGAGTAAGAGCAAAGTGTTTCTCTTGGGGTGCTTAGTTCAGGTTCACTTCACACATTGTGCAATGTCTCTGCACAGCCCTGGTTGACATGGTCCTTCCAACTCTCATTTTGAAAAACTTCATCGCCCCTGACTTGGCCGCTCGGGCGTCCCCGGCCTCTCCTTGGCCCCCTGTCTCTTCCTGTTACCTCTCATCAGCTCCTGTTTTTTTTTTTTTCTTTGTCTGCAAAAGCTCCAGTCACTCTGCAGCCCTGCCTTGAGCTCAGGAATCGATGAGAGATGGGGCGCTCTTACGGTAATCAGTGACCCATTCCCCAGTCTCCGTTTGGCCCCCCTGACCTTTCTTTCCTCAGCGCCAAGCAGACAGCTTTATTTCTGCAGGTCCACGTCCAGGAGGTTGTAATGATTCCTGTTCACTCGGGTCGTAACCTCTGACCCCACTCAACCTCCAGGAGTCCCTTGTTTTCTTTTTGCTCTTAAAGATACCTGCTGCTCCAAGTTTAAAGTCTTCACATGGCCAAATTGAGAAATTTCTTTCCAAACTTTTAAGACTGCTGCAAATTTGTAACAAACTCCCAGAGCAATCACGACTAATAGCTCTTTGTGCAGAAGTTTCGGAGAAAGTCTAAAGAATCTAGGCTAGACGCCTGAGGGTGCCTGATAAATCATGACTCGTCTAGTCCAGATACCTGTCTCCATGGCAACCCGGGTGCACAGAATCTGTTGCACTGCGTATGGGTGGTATTGTATTTTTCTTACGTCTTATGACACAATTCCTTATTCAATAAGGAGTCATTTTTCACACTTTCACATTCTCCCTGTGAGTCACATCAACTTGGTCTGTGTCACATTTGATAAACGATGAGATGAAAAAGAAATGATATGGTAATTAAGCAGTAATTGCTTCTGCCAGAAAAAAAACGCTCTGTAGCTGCTGAACTCAGATGCAAGAAGAAACATTGCAACTAATTTATTTTTGACTCATCTCTTTGTCGTCATCAATAAGCTTCCATTGTAACCTTTAACAGCTCTTAGTGGGAGAATTGGTAAATTTCTTGAGTTTTTCAAATCAATCAGTTTCCTATCACATACCTGACTGCTAAGCATAGTTCACTTAATTTTCCAGAAACATAACATAAGTCTGATTTTTTTCACTTCAAATCAACTTAGATATGTCTTTGGGATCATATTTGGAACACCCTATTTTGTCAAAGCCGCAGTTGTCTAGCCCTTCATTTCAGGAGAAGTTGAGGAATTTGCAAGTATTTCTGTGATGCACCTATACCAGAGGCAACGGAAAAACCTCCACACCATGATACCACCACCATGTTTGACAGCCGATATGCTATCTTTAGGTTTAATGCTTCACCTTGACTTCACAGATATTTCTACATCCTGACCAAATATTTCATTTGAAATAAACATTTGGATGGTTCTACTGTCTTTAGATTTCAGTCAAGGTTGATGTTGGTGAGTGGGGAGCATTCTTTCTCGGTCTGCACTCTGTGTTCATGGGAATGTAAAATCTGCTTCTACTGTTCCACCAGTTCCTAATTTATAGCAGGCTTGTTTTCGCTTTGTTTTTTGATTTTAAGTTGAACGTCCCTACTTATTTCCTTTCATCTGAAAATGACACAGATCTTGGTTAAAACCTTCACTTAACGGGGTGTTTCCCTAATACCACTTACTACTAATTATGCAGTATTTTATATGCCCTGGCAGTATATCTTGCAAATAAAAAGGTCAAATACAACCAGTAAAAATAAACTAAAACGTGCCAAAGAATAGCTTTAGTCTTACTTGAAAACTATCTGAGCTAGGTAAGCTTAAAATACTAATGCATACGAGTTTAATACAAGAAAACAATTGATATTTGCCAAATACCTTTGTTTTTTCTTTCAAATCTGTTCAAAAGTAGACAAAAAACAATCAAAAGTAGTAAGCAGTCTAACAAGACTACATGGAGCTTTGGCAAAATGTAAAAGTCAATAGCTAAATTAAGTTGGGATGCATCTGAATCGGCTTTCGAACTGTGACAGATGTAAGAAAGCCTGGAACTGGAAAGTGTATGTGAGCTGAATTATTTCCAGCATAGTGAGAGAATAACAGCAAGCACCTGAAACATTTCAGTCAAGGAATTCAATTTTTACCTTTATCGAATATTGATACGCTCAGTAGACCTGTAAAATGTTTTTACAGGCAACAACAACAGGGAATGTAGCCACTCTATGTGAAAAATCTGCTCTATGGTCCAACCAATAGAAAGTTATCAAACTAAATGCAACTGTATTTACTTTAAAATAAAATAAAAAAAATAATAAGTTACTTATAGGGTTAAAGCAAAGTTCATATGCTACAAGTTTATGTACAAGACTTAGTGCTGATCAAACTGCTGATGCAGCAGAATGTACAGTTAAGCCTGTTTTGTGATTTTTTTTCAAAAGGAGTGCTTATAGATAACATGCAGCACCATTTTTATTGGTTGGGTTTGTGACCACTTCCAATTTCTCTGAACAAAATGAGAACTAGCTAAAGCCAGCAGATCTCTATTTTCTGAAGACGTTAGATCATGATGCGGTCTTTCATTTCCATTTTTGTATAAACATCATGAAACACAGGAGTTTTTATTTAATATTATATTATCATACAGCAATTATTTCATTCCAGTCATTGTGGCAGAACTGTGTCGGGGTGAAAAGTCAGTTGAGTGAATTTTCGTTCAAAGCGCGGCGCTGAAAATGTGGAGGAGAGGAGAGGAAACGGTGATATTTGGAGCCAATCCTGTTGTAATGAGATGCAAAGCACTTTTCATTGTGGAAGGCAGTAATCAAATCATAGTGTTGCAAAACAGCAAATACACAAAAACAGTTTAGGAGTGTGGGTAAATGATCTCTGGAGTAGCAGCAATTGTGAGATATCAAGGTTGAAAGTAGCAAGGTTGATTATTGGGTTTTGATTTGTCCTATTATTAATGACAACTAACATCCAGTGAGAACATAAATCAGATAAGATCTATGAAACAGGTTTTTTTCCCTCTTAACCCCTAGCATAGCGTACAGGACACACAACATGCAGCTGTGCTGCATCAGTAAAACAACCAAATCAGTGGGAGAGGAACTTGCATGTTTCTTGGAAATGAGACCAAATATTACGTCCACCGCCGTTTTAAAGCAAAAATCTGCATTAAACTACATGTAAAATTAGTGTAACAAGCAGAGTAAGGATTATTCAGAAAATAATGCACTTTTTTAAAATTTTATACTGGACATTGTAAATGTCGCTTTGATTGTTAATAATTCAATCGAATTCGTTGCACAGTGGTGCATTCTTACGATCTTTTCGGAAAGAGGCTCTTGCTTCAATAAATCAACGCATGGTTAATTCTGATGATGGAACACGAGAGAAAAAGGAGCAAAACCAATTAATTACATGGCTTTAAAAAAAAAAAATAGTCTGACAGCCAACAGCTTAATCAGCAGCATGAAGCCATTTCTTTTCTGCTCGGCCAGAACTACTGCAGCGACAAACATACATGAAACGGATTGTTTTGACTTCAGTGTGTAGTGCTGCTTAAAAAGTAATTACGCCTCTTGATTTTTGTCACACTTTTAAGACAACAAAACATGGCTTTATGTGATAGATTAACACAAAGTGAGACATAATGGTGGTCTGGAAGGTGAATGACATAACAATAGTTTTAAAAGACTTTTACGAATAAAATCCCCTTAAAGTCCAGTGCAGCTAATTGCCTTGAGAAGGAAGAAGGAAGTCCCCTCACTTTCAGGCAGAGTACACCCTGTGTGTGTTTTAATCTGTGAACAAATGGAGGTGTTAGAGGCTTGATAAAGGACATTGGCAAACAGCTCCAGTCAAAGAACCTAATCATGATAAATCTCTTAGTCAAACACGTCACAAATCTGGCTACAGAAAAAAGTCGTTTTAAAATGTGTCAGATGATGTTCTGGTCACGTGAAACAAAAAGATTTAACAGAGGGGTAATGTGGATTTTAGAGATACGTAGGGCCATTTTCCAGGAAATAAAGTCACTTTATGTCACCTTCAGTTCTTATAAAATGCTGTATATATATAAATATATATATATATATATATAAACTTATTTAAATTTGTAAATTGATGCCCTGAGTTTGGGCCAATACTCCACCTTCATTATATCATCACAAGAATGCTTCTCATTATGCCGTTTACAACCGTTCTTAGATGGGTTGTAGAGAATGACTCATCATACTATACTGAGTATGATGAGTATGATCAGCAGATTTCACCCGGTGTTTCCTAATAACTGCTGCCGCTAGTCTGGAGGATTTGAGTGGGGAAGGGACTACCTGTGAGGTGGAAGCCTGGCTGGAGACGGGAGCTGCAAGGAGGAGATTTGGGAAAATAGGCTGTGCTTTGTGAGAAGAGAACAAGCGAATGGTTGCCATAGGAGATTAGGAGATTCAAGAACTCCTTAAACATGCATGAAAGAGTCAAAGAAAAACTCCAGGTATGTTTTTGACGAGGGATTGTCACTGTACTATCATACAAAGCTCAAGAAAGCTTTTTAACTTTTTAGCTAACATGGAACCGAAGCTAAAAGTAGCCCTGGCAGAATGATACTGTGGAGATGGTTTGGTATTGAAGATTATAGATTTAAAGAGAAAAAACATGACAGTTCAAGGGGTTTGACTGCTTTTATTAATGTTTAGTATTAAACTGCGTGCTACATGAGTATCAACAGAACAGTTGGCATCAGAGCACAACTAAATTTACATGGCTCACATGAAAGCCCCCTTTTTCTGTTCAGTCCCAGCTTTGATAGTTAGCTCTTCAGCTAAAAAAAAAAACAAAACAAAAAAAACTTGTTTTTGTTATGCTTCTCTATTGTACCCACAGCAGCACCAAGCCTCACTTTACTGGATCACTTTGCAGTGTTTAGTCACACGCAATGCATCATGTTCAATGATTTAAAAATAAATTACAATTCAGAGCCACTCTGGCCACCAGAGGTGTGAAGGGGAATTCAAAGGGAACGCACGCTATTCTCCTCACAGGCAGCAGCATCGTCTTCGCTCAACAGTGGCTGAGCCAACGCTGTCGTTTGTTCCTATGCTACCCAGACTCTGTCTGTCTTTCCATATTTTTTTTGTCATCACTTTCAGACGCTTTTCATTTACTTGTGCCCAGAACTTCTGACTCTTTGTCATTGTTACATAAACAAGTCGTACTTTATACGCTTTGCTGCACTGATTTTTATTTTTTATTTTATTGTTCTTTCTGTGCCACAGTCAACACAATGTGAAGGAAGCATGGAGGCTGGAAGGGAAAAACGAAGGGCTAAAATCAGCCATTGTTTACTCTCTGAGGAGTCCAGCGGAGAGGTGGAATTTGCTGCTTAAAAAAAACAGATTTTGTTTTTACTGGTGTACAGTCAGTAGATTAAATAAAAAAATTGAATGATTTCTTACTTCTGGGATCCTTTTGCTTTGAAGCCTGGTGAGCTTTCAAAACTTTGGCATCAGAGGGAATTTGCCAGGTAGCTGCCTAATTACACCTCCAAGGCCTGAGTGTGTAATAGATTTTACTTTTTTTTTTAACAAACCCAAAAGACGCGCTGTGCTGCCTGAGTCTGTCCCTTTTTTTTTTTTTTTTTTTTGAAACACAAAAGGATTAATTGTATTTTCCAAAGCCAAAGTATTATTTTTAAATGCCACTATGATTGGGAATTAGAGCCAAGCAGGCTCCAAATTGGGCAGCTTTTTGATGAAAAACAAAAATAATTTTTTTCTCTCCGTGTTCAGTCAGAATGAATGGAGGAACGGTGGCCATGCAGAAGTAATTAAAGCTAGAAGTCAGAATCGATGCTAATTCATGTAAAACATAAGAAAAAAGACATTCGATTCAGTCTTTTCCGTCCTAAAAGAAAAGCTCATATGTCCTGCCTTTCTGTTTCATTTACTTCTTTTAAAATTTCCATTGCTCCGCAATCCAATAATATTTAATCATTAAAATTTGTTTTAGCTGCTAGAAAAAAAAAGAACCATATTATATTTGCATTTCCTTGCCTCCAGCCAAAAACGTCTTAGCATAATGAAATCCGATTCTCCTTTCTGCATATTCAGGAGTTATTTCTGCATTTCAGAGTGGGAGGATTTCAGTAGGAACAGCATCCGAACTTAACTGTAGCGTTCAGACGCAGCGGCCCCGTGCTTTCACAGATTTGAATCTCCATATGGCATCAGCACCTCTTCTTCAGAGTGAAAAAAAAAACAAGTCTTTGTGAAACATCAGCTCCTCCGACTGACTGCATGTAACATTTTGTTAAGGCGCACACTCGGGCGAAGGTACAGAGCGGAGACAGCCATGTAAAGTTTGTGCAGATTACGTAAGAAAACATGGGAGGATGAGATTTAAATGTGGCGACTATAATGTGACGATAATCCGCCATAATTACATGTGGATGAATCAGTATTTGCGTTTGCTTATCTCTTAGATACTCGTCAAGCAAAAGCAACTGGCGCGTTTAATGAGCTTGGAGACTGAGACTTCGTCGCCCTCTGAATGAGAAGGACTTGCTGCAGATAAAAACTGCACGTCGGAAGCCTGCGTGTATAATTATACGAAAACATTTTTTTTTAATCACAGTGCCTTGCTAGAGTACTGATACCAGCTTAACTTTTTTTCCAAACTTTAATGTGCTTTTATTTGGGTTTCATATAGACCATCAAGAAGTAAAGGATAGTTGTGATATGGAAGGAAAATCAGGGTGCGTTTATTTACATATTTGCTAAGTGTATTTCCCATTTTGGGAATACATCTTTCCCCTTTGATCTGGAAATGTATGATTCTTGAAAACTCTGCAACGCCACATCCCCATTGTAAGAGATGAACTGGAACGACAGCATTTACGACAGGTTGGGGTTTTTTTTTATATTCAATTCATGGCATTAAATACAAAGTGAACCTCAGGTTCAAGCCCATCAGGTTCTGCTTGCAGTTTGACCGTCAAAGTAAAAAGTTCCTTTAAGTTAAAAATGTGTAACTTTATAAAAAAAAATTAAGTTGTTGTCACTAAACCAAAAGAATTGAGTGAGATTAGTGTATTTTTCTGACTATATGCCACAACTTTTTCCCCACGCTTTGAACCCTGCGGCTTATAGCTCGGTGTGGCTTTTCTGTGGATATTTCTTCAACCACCAGGGGGCTCTGTGGCAGAAAGTGAATGATTGGAAGTCAAAATTGGAAATCAAAGAAGAAAGCGCTAACTTTCACTTAGCACATGCTAGCAGCAGCACGACGGAGAAATGTTTTCAAACTCAAACCCCCTCATCATGGAAACAACAGGAAGAAGTTTATATGATGCAGCTTTTAAGTTGAAGGCTGTCGATCTGGCAGTACGGATCGATAGCCGCTGCATGTAAGCTCTGCGTGAACGAATGCGTCCTTGTGGAAAACCGAGAGCGGCGGGGATACCAGCGGCTTATATATGTACGTTTCCAGTTTTTAAAAAAAACTTAGCTGGTGCGGCTCATAGTGAGATGCGCGCTATAGTCCGGAAAATACGGTAATGTAAATAAGTCCATAAGATGAGTTACAGCCCAAATAAACTTTTAAAGTCCAACTTGGGCTTCCAAAACTGGAAACATCCTCTCTTCACTGAATCTGAGCAACGGTAGTAAAAAGAAGCGCCTCACCGTCTCGTCCACCGACGTCTCTTTCCCGTTCTTGATTTCCTCTCGACACTGGCCGGTTCTCCTGTCTGACTCATCCTAACGGGAGTGATTTGGGAGTCCACCAGTCTGTGTGTGTTTTAGGTCTCACCAGTCGAGACTGGCAGTGTAAACACACAGCCTACCACCATCTGTTTTCCCTATGATCCGCCGATGCGATGCCGCCTAGCTTACGGTTTCTCTGTCTGCTCGGTTTGTAACGGCGGCTCCCGGGAGACGGCGCCGAATCTGGGGCCTAACTTTTAGAGCGTCGCATCTAAGGTACGATAAAAGCTTAGCCTGCTTAAACGTGTCGTGTTGATTCATCCTCCAGCTGCAATTAGCTGGAAAGGAGACGGCGTTCGATGCTGCTGTGAGAGATTTGTGTCTGAGCCTGCATTATTTACAGTGCGTGCTAAAAGGCTTCTCGTGTTGAGACTCAAACTGCATATCGTATTCCCTCTTGCATCTTTCTCACCCTCAGATGCGATCTCAATCTGATTCTCGTTGCGCCTACGGATCTTTTGGGTCTGGCCCCTCACAAACCCCTGTAACAACAAGAACCTCCTTGTTTAATCCATCATTTAAAAGCATTAGTATGAGAGGAGGCTATTACAAGAGAGGAAACTAAAGGCTGCCTGATCTTCCCTCTCTCAAGCGTGCGTTTTTATTTTTTCTTTGCTGTAACCTCTCAGCCTTTTCCGTAGGTGTTAGAGGCTAAGGAGGTTAGCAATGATTTAGAGTTTTAAAGTGGAGAAACAGGAGACATTAAAAGCACTCGCTAATACGCTACGGTACATATCACGATTGGATTCCTTTGCAGAGAGGAGAATTGAGGAGCAGGGAAAGCACACGCCACAGAGCTGAGAAAAAGCAGCTGTGTATCTTGGTCGGTGCTGATTTTTCTGCTAATCTCCCCGGATGTCTTATATCAAATAGATTTGCAGCTTACAAGCTCCGATAGCTCACAATACGAATATGCAAAGATGTGAATCTATGTGGATGTGTGCCTTTGTGCATGCATGTGGGTGGTATCGCTGCTCCATCTCCGAAGGGGCCCCGGCAGCTCATGTGTCTCCAGCGTGATGGACGGGGCCCAAGTGGTTTTCCCAGTATGCTGCTGATACCATCATATCAACGTGAAATGTTGATAGTGCGGCGATCGGGAAGTCGAAGGTTGTTTTATCCGGTGTTCCTTACAGGCAGTTCTGCTCATCGATTTTTGTGCCGTGATTTTTAAGGGTTTGGGTTTCCTAACGATTCACCTGCGGCTCTATTCCTGTTGGACCAGAAAGTTCAGACCCTTGGGATGTGCACGGTTGGTCTATGTGTCTGGCTTGTCTCAAAAACAGATTTAGGACAAAAATAAATAAATAAAATCAGTTCTCGATTTAAAATGAACCTGCATGTTGTCTTGCATGGTAGTGGTTTCAGAGTTTTCATTCAATAAACCAATGAAAGGAATCAGTCTACTGTGGGAACGCCTCGTAAAAAGTATAGAGATCCACAAAACATTTCTCAGGCTGTCAATTTTAAAACCACTAACTTTAATGTGTGAGTTTAATGGAAGTGCAGTGTAGCAATCCCAGTAAAGTTGGAGGTTTTTAGCCACACTTGGCGTTTTTGCATACTGCGTAGCTGTTGGTTATCTCCAAAAGAACGTCTGTCTTTTATCAATGGCTTTATTCCATAAAGGAAAGGAGTTGCGAAGTACAATGTTGTGTGAACTCATTTTACAAATAATGTAACTTCTGAAAGCATCAGACAAAAGCTTCTCTGGGTAATTCTTTGCTAAAATGTTGCTATTACGGATGAATCGATCCATATTTTCACTTCCTATACCAATACAAACATCTGAGTTTAATATCGACAGATAGTGCTGACCTTATGTCTCCGATACCCGATCTAGAGTTTGTTTCAATATCGGGACAAATATTGGATCGGTGGATCTCATGCATCTTTTTATAAGCTAATATTTTTTTCCTTTAATAGCCCAATGGAAAGAATGAGAACAGAGACGAAAAAGGAAAGCTCAATTAATAGAGAATGGTTCTTTCATACAAAAAGTTTTAAATATAACAAAGTGACAAAAAAATCAAAGTTTCCTTTTAGTTTTCTAACCCCTTAACAAGATTAGAGGTCTTCAGCGGTGCTGCTTTAATTTGGTTTGAGCGCATTAGGACTCCAAGTTGAAAGGAGAATTAGGTATCTGGCAGATGAGAGACTGGTTGACGCCACCACAAGAGGTGTCTGATAATTGCATATGACTTCTTCAACAAACACAAAGAAGACAAAGGTGTTGAGTGGGAGGATAATAGAAGAAGACATCAAAGAGTCAGCGCTGGCTCTGCAACTCACCGCTTTGCCGTTGTTGTTATCGCAGCGCTGTTTCTGCTCCCACAAACTACGCCCACTTAGGATAATGCGCCGATGATGAGGATTTTTGACATCAAAGTTATCGTAAGATGATACTTCTCAACAAAAAAATTAGATGTGAAGTGAGTGATGCCATGCGTTTGGTTGACACGGCCTCTGAAACCAAAGACTTTCTCTTTTTTTTTGCTTTGTGCTTTTAGTTGCTAAACCTGTCTGCTTTTGTAATGGCCTGTGCCTGGGGCAGCAGGGGCTTCTTCATTGGAAATCCTAAACAAACCACAAGGCCTTTTGCTCCATCTGATTTGGGAGAGGGCAGACCACGATTGGCTATTATCTAGAAGGAGTTTTAGGAGACCACAGCCAGACCTCAGGTGCTCTGCCACACATGGAGGAAATTGAGCAAAAAGGGACGTAAGTGAGATGGAGGGCCGTCTCCCTCCGGCGGGGAACTATCCCCCTCTATTAGGTCGCCACACTTCTCTGCTCTTTTTCTCTCTTTCACATCCTCCTTCTCTACTGGCATCTCTTCTGCCATCAATACTCTACTAAACGTTTAGCTCAGACTAAAAGTCTGAACAGCCTTAAAGTTTATCCATCTGCTACAACAGCTAAATCTAAAGCACCTCTTGTTTTAGATGTAACCTACTGAATTTAAAACATTTTACGTAACAGACAAAAACAAAGGTGGGGAATAATTGAAAATGCTGCATGCTGCATTTTATTTTTACATTTTTGACAAATAAATATCTGGAATGGGTGGCTTGCATTTGAGAAGACACTTTCTTTTTAACTAGTCTGTATCCACAAGTAGCTGGACAAGAAGAAGGGCAAAGAGAGAAGGGGAAGACATTTAGGAAATGGAAAAGGACAGCTACTTTAAGAACTGTAGGATCTTCACATGGTGTGTCTTTACCACTGAGCCATACGCCCAAATCAAACCTGGCTAGAAACATTTGCTGCGGGTACCTTTTCACTATCTCTGCATATGCAAGAGAAATTGTTTCTTAAAAGTAATCCTTGCAAAAGAGCTCAAGTCAATTTAGATTGGATGGAAAGTATATGAACATAATTTTTTAAGTCTTTCAACCATTTCCAAACACACTGTCTGGAGGAAGACAGTGTGTTTTCGGTGGTGGGGAGTCCTGTGAACAGACATTCTTCCACCTGAGCTGTGGCTTTCCGCAGCTCCTCCAAAGCTACCTCCAAAGGGGCCTTTTATCTGCTTCTCTTAATAATGCCTTCCAAAAACAGGCTCTTCCAGCCTTGGTACCTTACAATTAACCAGTCTGGTCTTCATGTTGCTGTTTGTTCATTGTAATTCAGTGAAAGACCCCAGAGTCCTCAGCAGATGAGCTACGATAAAATGACCAAAGTCCTGCGTTAACTGATTAAATAAATTCTTTTTAGTTGTTCAAGTTCTACAAAAACTTGAAAACCATAAATCAATTTAATTTCACTTTGCCTCTATGCTCTACGTTGTGTTGGTTTAATTCATTCAAATTTGTAGCTTGTAGCATTAGCGGGGAAATTTGGAAAAGACATTGTATGTTTTTAAGGCATTGTACTACTCGTTGTTATGAACAGATGTGCTTATTCTAAATATGACGCGCTCGCATTGGTTGAGGTTGGGAGGCAACGCCGCGATCGGCCAGATGCAGCAGTTTGCGCTTGAACACCCTGAGGTGTGTGAGCAAACAGACACTGCTCTGTTGCCTTTTGTTGACGGCACACAGGAGAAGGCGAGAGAGCAGACAGACTGATCTACCAGCACTTAGAGTACCACCCCCTCAACCCCTGTCTACCCTGACAAATAAAAGATGTGACCTGTCTGAAACTTAGCACATAAATAAACATATACCTGACTCATGTGAGTACTCTGTGCACACACTGACCCAGGGGAGATGACAGAGAGAGCAACACGACAGGAGCCTCGGCGCGGCCGTCCCTGCTGTGTGCAGAGTGACGGCGGCGGAGTCCAGATGTGGAAGGCCCGAGGTGCACAGTGCACATCGGTCCACCGAAAACAAACTAACACCCTGATGATGTGGGAAGAATGTTGATCAGGTTCAGTCGTATTTAGATAAATAGAGGTGGAGAAAATTGATATTAAAGATGCAGCATAGTAAGACATATTTGTTTCTTTGCTAACTTTTATTCTACTCTCTGATTACAAATGCAGTGTTGTTCACGAATTGCCGCCCTTGTAAAGATGTGAAGGATGAGTTTTTGTTATGTGTCTATCTATGCATTAAGTACTCTATAAAAATAAAGTTTATAGTTTTTCTTACTTGCTTTGGTGCATTTCTCACATCGCAATTTACATTTCCACCACCACAGTTAGGGCCTTTCTTAAAACAATTAGTACAAAATGCAAAACCGAGTGAATATCCTGCAAAAGTGTGTTGCTTGTTCAAAATTAACAGTTAATTCCCTCAAAAGCAAATATTTGTGCCAATGGACGTGTCAGCGTGATCAAAATCAAAAGTCTTGACCCCACTTTTTATGAACAAGATGGTAAAATGGTTTTATGGTTTCATTATAACAGTTCACTCTGTTTTCCAATGTAAAAATTAAATATCTTGTTGACACTACCTGAAAAACTGCTTAAGGCAGCAATATACACTATTTACACAGCCATTTGAAATCTACAGATACAATAAGTGAGGTAAATGAGGACCAGAGACTGAAGACAGATGTTTCCGAAATACAACTGTGCAATCTCAAGAAAATACACAAGTGTGACAATGGTGCTGAGCAGCGCAGTCGTGTTCTTAATTACAATTACTTTACGTTTTTCGGGGCCTTTTCCTTCACCACAATTTCCTCTCAACTATTTGTAAGACTTACCACCTGGGCCGCTAAAAATACAGGTAAAGTATGCGCATCACAAACGTATACCAGATATTGGTTCTTTTGCCTGGGATTCTAAGAAGTTTGATGAGCTCTGTATATGTTATATGTATATTTATACATATATATTATGTATATATACATAAAAACAGTCAATTAAAAAACATAAGTACCTACTGCAATTCAAATGAAGTCCAAAGTCTTTCACTCCCGTTACGTTTGTTGTTCAAGGAAAGTAATTAATCACACTGGAGGGACCCTATCATGTTTCCCCCAGCGTCAGTCCTGTTCACCTGTTTCACTTGAGCCTGACTGAAAAGGTGGAAATACTGTCGGTCGGCTACTCTATGGTCTGCACCTGCAGGTGTAGTGCAACAAAAAAAACTGCTTCTGTGCTCATTATAACAGCCATGTGTCAAAGTTACATCCACAGGCAAGAATCCAGGCCATGTCAATATTTCCTCTCCCCCATGTCTAACCCTCCACTAACTCGAGTTTGGATATCACATCAGGCGCTCCGCCAGTCACGATGGTCCCAGATAACTCTGGTGTCCTGAGGTGATAAGTGCAGGGCAGCTTTTTCCATTTTCCTAGCTTCTCTCTGCAATTTACTACCAGCTTTCGGTCATATCTGTTTATATTCACAACACCCTTGTCAGGATTTATTAACTCCTGGAAGTTGTTACTCCTGCACTAAATTAGATCAATCATCATTAATCATTGTTCGGCGCCGCTTTGGGCAGTAAGGGAGAAGAGGCTTCCTGTCACAAGTTATCTACAGCCGGTCATTTCAATATGAGCTCAGAGGAAATGACCTTTGCTGGAGTCAGTAAGGTTTGGAGGGATGATAAAGGTACCGCTTCAATCTGTCACACGGAGAAACTCTCACTAAATCTTCTTGCTCAGTATTCAGTTCCTACATTTCTATAAATCCCCAACAAATCTGAGGTGCAAGATTCAGATGTTCTTGTTACTGCATAGCGCAAAGCGTATGTGACTGACGATCTGTAAGTCAGCATTTTCTCAATTCACTTATGAAACATGGAGGGAAATTCCAGCTGGGTTTGTCATTCCTGACAAATCCTTAAGTGAAGGCGGGTGAGATTGAACACGTTCAAGCAGGACTTTGTACAATATTGTAGTGCCTTTGGAAAAAGCACCACCATGTGCTACAAATTACAGCTGCCAGTCATTTGAGGAATGCCTCCTGCAGCTTTGTACAGCTAGAGTATGAATCCTCTCAGGCTTTTAAAGAACAAGTGGACAAATATTGTACTTATTTACACACTGTCAGACTTTATCTACTAATTAAGTCACTTCCGAAGATAATTGGTTGCACTGGATTTTATCTAAATATCTGCATGCATACTTTTTTATTTTTAAAATATTTTTCTCCAAATGAAGTTCAATGTATTTTTGTTCTTGTACTTTGCTATTTTATGCCATTTTGTGTTGGTTGCTAACACAAAATGTCCCCAAACTACACAAATGTTTTGGTGTCTGACATCCCACGATGCAAACAACGTATACCAGTAGGGATGGTTGTGCAAGGTACTGTATTCCACATTCTGTCTTTCTACAAGATAAGAGTAGTTGTGCAGGTTAATTAAAACAGACTTACTGCGCTGCATTTGTGTTTGCTCAATTCCTTCACAACTCACCTGCAGCAGAAGCCTTGGCCTCATTACGTCCATGTCTAGAATAAAGGGGATTATGTCGACGCTCGTCTGAGGTACGAGTGCATTCTCTCACAGCTAGAAGACATGTCAGCGCGTTAAAGCCAATCAGCCTTCTGAATTACTCTAAGACAGGCAAATAAGTAGAGCTCTGTGGTTTATTACCTCACCTATTATTGTAAATAGACATCCAGCTGGTCCCGCAGATGAGCCAATTTTAGCCCTGCCTGTGCGTGCGAGGTAAAATAAGCCGGTTTTCCCCCCAGTGTGACTTATTCCTGTACGTTAATATTAATGTCGCCGTCTCTTAAAGTGCTATTGAATGGAAATAAGGCCAGGTGAGGGATTTGAGGGGCTGAGAAAAGAGGCAGATAAAGAGTTAGAGTGAAGAGCTCATTTTCTTTTTCATTTAGTCCCCGGTGGTGATTTGGCGGCTCCGATCGATGCCGGGTGATAAATAAATAAAGCAAACATAATGCGAATCGGTTTCTTTGAGATGAGCACGTTCTAGGAGCATGCTTTCCCCCCTTCGTGGGGGGAGGACGAAAGAAAAAAGAAATGTCGCCACTTCCCGATAAAGCAGAGTTTATCACAGCAAATAAAGCAAAGCCTTGTTTACTTAAGCGGATATCTCGCGACGTGCCTCTTATACGGAGTCGGCAGACGCTCTCTTGCCAATATGCGGCACGATTCGAGATGTGAACGCTAGAAACACTTTCCCTAGGAGAGCATATGTTTATGAATACTGTTTACTGACACTGTGATCCCTCGGCTCTTTGCATGCGGCGAGCTAAAATGCACGACAGCTCGCACTCACTCTCTCCTTTCTCCTTAACCAAGCCAAGGAAAGAAGCAAAAGAGCAAGTATCACCATACTATTTATGAATCATTAAGAGCAGGAGGACATTAATATTTCATAGCTCTTAGACCACCAACAAGTGTTGGAGTGGATTCGGCTAACAGGCGAAGGCCCTCTTTCTCCCTCTCTCACAATACACACACACACACACACACACCAACTATTCCGACTGCGCAGGAGTATCCTCAGCTGCATTTATGCAGCAAACGATGAAATCCACACCCAGCACCACAGTGTAAATATACATGTGCTCACCTCACGGACACACACACGCAATCAACACAGAGCCTCTGGAGATATTTTAATTGCAGTCTGCTGGAGGTGACGCAGCGAGGAATCAGACATCAGCCCCCCCAGCCAAGTCTTCCTCTTCCTCTCCCTCTCGTCGGCTTCCACTCCTCCCTAACCTCAACCCTTGAGCATAATTACCGCTCTATCTACAAACATAGTATTGGTTTCCTCTAACTAAAGAGCAGCAGGCTCCTGCTTCCTCCTATCACTCCAGACCTTAGCTCGGTCGCCTCTCCTAATCATCCGCTAAAAGCCTGGAACTATATCAAAGGGGATTTTACGTGCAAGGGAGAGAGTTTCGGTGTGTTCTCTGGCTCATTTGTGTATGCGCATGTGTGTGCGCCCCCCCACCCCACCGCCACCCCTCTCACAGTGGGTATTGTGCTTTAGATCAAAGCTTTAAACCCCTCTGGGCTTGACACACTCTAGCAAGGCTGCTGCAGTGTTGACTCCAAGCTGCAGTAATTCTGCTTATACTGTAGGCTGCTATTTAAAAAAAAAATGAGTGGAGAGTGAGCTTTTTTTGTACTTTGGGGACCTCACAATTCTTTCATTGTTCTGTGGAGGCTGTGTGCAGATGAATGGGTTGATGAGGTTTTTTTTGGAATGTATATGTTCTCTGGTTTGGGATGAGAATATGATATGTTCTCAGCTATCGATCCTACCTGTCACACATCTTCCCTATGAGTAGCATGGTTTTTCAAAAAGGCTGGATAGAGGAAAACCCTGAGAGTTTCGTTCAACCCGAGCCTTATAATGCCAACCGGTCCACTCATGATACAGCTCAAGATTTATTTTGAGTTAAGGTAAGAGTGAATTTGTTCTTGCCTAATCTTAAATTCACGTATGAGGAAAAAAAATTTGGGCTTTGATTTACCTACCTATTAAAAAGTCAAAGGCAGTAAAAAACGTAACTCTAGATGGTCCAGGAAATTAAGGCAAAGCAATAGTTTGAGAGGGAGAAATTCAACTTCCACCATACTAAAATTGCTCAAGTCTCAACAACAGCATCTCAGTTGGGCTGGTTGATACAACTGCAAAACATTTCGCAATATAAGCATTTCAATCCATGTCAATAATTATTGATTAGCTTTTTGTTTTAAATATCTGAAATACTTCCAAACCAATGGCCTTTCCTGTTCTAGCCACAGTTTTCACTCCACGCCATTTTTTAAAATGATTTTTAAGGAGTTATGAGGCATGGTGGTGAAATCTAAAACTGCTGCTGCCCAGTTACTTGACAGATTGTTGCTAGGTAACCAAAGATCAAATGAGCTTGTTGGCTAAAGCATTTCCTCTGCCTACATCCCCCAGAATGCAGTCCGGTTCTGGATCGGAGATCAGTAAAATTATTTAACTTTCTGTCGCATCTCTATTGTGATATATACTATTATTGATGTATTGCTACATAGCAGTGTATGCAAATGCCATGTTAAAGTTAAGTTAAACCTTCAAGACATTTCTACTGAGACGGTATTTACAAAGAGGGACATAATGGGCCACCAGAGATCTTCCTGTATGAAACACGTGCCGCCAACAGCTTCCAATCAGAGCAGATGTCTCGTATGAAAGTGCAGTTGAACTATTATGGTGCTTAAAGTGAGAACAGTCTGATCAGGTGGTCTGACTGGAAACACTCCACATGTTTCCATCCTCAGTACATTTTATATCATTGATGGAAGCCAGCTTCTGTCTTCAACATGCAAAAAACAAAAGTATCTGCATAAATTAATATGGTGGGGGTTATTTTACATAAGTAAAAGTAGAACGGATGTTGTTCAGCTGAGAAAACAACCCAAAACACAGAACCTCAAAAAAGTCCACTCTTAGGACTTTACTTCATTAACTCACAGGGGCATTAAGTCTTTTTATCACACGCCCAAGACACCAATATGTATAATATCTTAAAATTCTCAAATGCTCAATTCAAGAAGTCTGTTACAGTTGAGGCTTGAAAAGGAAGGGATAATTCAGCTGGGAGGTACTTCTGCAGAAGGTGATGGGGAAAGGTGCAGGTACTTCAAGGGTGGTTGCATGAAATAAACGTACTCTGCTCTTGGCAACTCTTATCTCGTCTAAGGAGTCTACACTCCACTAAGATGAAATCTTTGGGCATCAAAGTGGCATTTAGAGCACACACATACAAAAAAGACTTTTTCAGGTCCACTGACTCAAAGGGGTTGTGGTAGAAGACAAAGCAGATGAAGAGATGCTTAAATCTGTTCATGGGGGTCTGTGAGGTAGTGGGTCAGACACAGGAACCTTCTGTTTCTTAGTGAGCTGTTCGTCCATCTTTTTTCCCCCCTGTCAAACCTTTGTTTGTTAGCCACAGGAGAGCTTTTGGAGTAGACAAGGAAGACTTCTTGAATCTCTGCTGGGTTGCATATGTACAGTCAAAAGAGACCCCTGTCCAAAGCAATCCCTCTATCTCTTTTTGTCCAACTCCTTTCTATATCAGGACTCCTGGTTTTAGCATGGGAGCTCCTTGAATGACGGAGTGGGCCGTGACCTTTGCAAAGCCGGTTCACACCTGCCGTTTCAGTCCTTCTGATCTCATGATTGCTTCTGATCTAACCCTCGCTGGAGCAACCGAGAGAGATTCTGATAAACAAACTCCCACTCTGTTCCAAAAATGTTTTCCCAAAACACAGGGAAAGGGAAATTGCGGCCTCAAAGAACTTTCAACACCAATTCTCCATCATGCCACTTTGTGGAAAATGTATTTGTTTGCTATGCCTCTGAATTTTTGGGTGGATTGCTGATATTGCAGCCTTCCACCTCTAAGTGAGGTGTGATGGCAGCATAGTGTGAACATAAACTCAAATTTCACACTTTCGCCTTCAGAATCCTAAGCCATATATGCCTTTGTTCTCAGGTGTCATAATCTCTCCTTCATCAGACAGCAGACTGAAAAGTACATTCAAATCGTACGAAGTCCATATTTTGATTTGACAGCGGTGTATATTTCTGATGAGGTTGCACTCACCTCTACCATTTGCTTTTCTCGGGTTTTGCCCTTCATTTTGCATCATAGTGCTTCAGTCAAAAATCTTTTTTTTATTTTTTTCCCCCTTAAAACACCACACCGTCTCTCTCCACCTTCTGGAAGGGAGAGATCTCTCACAGGGAAGACTTCAATAACACCCTAACACTTCAGGGAAAGACTGAGTTGAAGAGAAAAGTGTAAGACAAAAGGTGAAAGTACGGAAGCGAAAAGAAGAAGATACACCTGCCCTCGTCTCTCCTGGAGGGGAGATGATATCCTGATTAAAGCAGAATGTTGAGCCTGGAAAACATTGATCACACACAAAAAAAAAAAAACGCCTAACCTCAGCTAAGGAGTCCCAGGATGTGGTAGATATTAAAAAAATCATGACTTGTTCCTCACTGTTAGGTCAGGGCTGAAGAAAGCAAAGAGGTGTGAGAGAGGCAGAGTAAGCCAACGCTGGTGAATGGGAGGAAGACTAAGTGTTCCTGCCAAGCAGAGCGTAAAGTAAGGTCAGCAGAGCTGCATGAAAGCGCCGAGAAATACCGAGGTGAGAAAAGAAGTCCCTCTATCCATCACTTTAGCAGAACTCACTGGTCCAAAACTGATTCTTGTAAGTCATCAGAACAAATTTAAGGTAATTCAAAATGATGCTCAGGCTTAATAATTATCTCACATAGCGGTTATATCTATCACCGTCCATCCATTCATACTCTTCTGGTTATTCAAGATCAGTTTGAAGGGATAAAAAGGTCAAGAAGAGAAATTTGGACATCCCTCTCCCAAGCGAGATGGTCAAAGTTTATTCTGGGAGATCCCAAAGCAATCCCAGGTTAGAGAGAAACACTTCTCATGTGGCTGGTACACAAAGAAGATTATGGTTTGAAGATTTGAATGGAATCACATCATTTGCAAAAATTAAAGATGAGACCCTGATGAGGTTCCTAAACCAGACACTGCCCTCTCCAGGACGACACCTTCAGATTATTTCTATGACATAGTAGTTTTGTCATGAAGTTTCACAGATAAGAGTCCCTCTGAACTGCCTTTGGCTGTTCTTAAGTTTCCAATCAAGGAATCAATGTGAAGTTAAAGCACAATAGACAAAATCTGTGCCAGATATTCCAAATTTTAAAATGTAAAGCCAGAACCTCATGATTTAAGCTTAAGGTGAAGTCCAGTGAACTGTTGGGTACTTCATCAGGAATCAGCCAAAATTATGGTACGTCATTTATATAGCAGTCAAAGTGGCTAACTTAACATGCTAACAAGCAAGCTAACTCTCACAGAAGGAGACCATCACTAGAAGTCCAAATCCAGAGGTTTTTGATGAAACTTCATCAACTCCCAAAGTGCATTGAAAGGGTGAAGTGAAATAAATACTACAGGAATACTTCAAGTACTGGGAAATAACTCAATTAGCAGACTAATGCATTTTAGCTTAAGGTCAATAACTCTCTGATTAAGGCCACACGATGGTCTCCTACTAAAGCTGTTGGTCCCACATTAGTCTTGTCAGAAAACAAAGAGTCCCATTGAAAAGTACTTTTAGGAGAGGCTGACTGACTTCTCAAATTCATGGGATGAAACTAGTACGGTAAGTTGATTTAGTGATACTGGATATCTTCTGCTCCCATTTGTTTCTCATTTAAAATGATTTAAAATACTTTCACATAGATTACACTGAGTAATCAGTTGCAAACAAAGAGTCATGACTGCAAGGAGTTGCACACAAACCAAGCTGTGACTCTAAAACTGAGTTTCTGTGCTGAAGAAAAAAAGGTAAAGTTAAAATTGAAGTTAAAATGCTGCAGCTCATGTTCTGGTTTGCAGGTTACATTATTTTGCACCTTACAGGAGAATCCTGGACTTGTGGGAAAAGAAAAAAAAAAGATTTGATGGTGCGTATCATCCCACGTAAACACACTCCTTTCACAAATGGGATCATGGTCCTAATGGAGTTGACAGGGTTCCCAGTAAGTGTTGCTGCTCCTTAGAAAATGACTAGCAATTTGCCAAAGTTGCTGTTGTTCCCGCTCTTGAGCCCTGCAAGCTTTGTGATCATGATGAAATGTAGAAAATCGGAGGGAGCAAATGGATTTTAAGAGAGAGGATAGTTCTGAGAACTCGTCTAATAGCTGAAGATACATGGCGGTGAACATGACTGTAAACATTTGATCTTCAATTTAGTTTCACCAGGGTTTACCATAAAAACAGGTGCGCCCCTGAAACTTACCCGGACGGAGTGCATGTAATTCCTCACAAAGGTTTTCCTACACCTTGCGAGGAAAACCTCTGGTTGAGATATGGTTCTCATATCACAACAAAAACATCTACAAAACACAGTAGATTATACATTTGTGAAGTTCAAGTCGACGACGAAAAGATACACATTTTTATTTATCCCCTTTTTAATCTGACACCATAATGAAGCAAATCTGTTTGGCCTCACCTTGACACTGTATTAAGTATCTATACCTCCATAACTACTCTGACATGTTAAAAAAAGAAATAAAATACCACAAAAGACTTGGAGTTGTAATTGAAAGTTGGTTTCAAAGGGTGTTTACCTGGGGGATAAAAATACAAATGTACTGCACACTTTTCAGTACTTTAAAAAAGAAAAAAGATTTTAAAACATGTATCATTTTCCCTGTTTTTGACATTTATGGACTGGTCTATAAAGTTCAGTAAAGCATATTAAAGATTTCGATTGAAAACGTGACAAAAATCGAAGGAGTGTAAGTGGTTTTGCGAGGAACTATAAGAACATTTCAAAACTCCTCTGCTTTAGAAAGCAAAGAGTGACAACCACACAGCTGGTGCAAACGTACCCTGCACCTTTTTAAGTGTTTCAGCCAGGAGTTAAGATGTCACGATGCAGAACGACAATGTTTGTTTCAGTGACTTGAAATTAGATTTTTCTCCAGTTATGTTAGAAGATCTGTTATAGAAAAAATAAATAAATCAGAAACTTTAAAGTGACAAGAGAATAAGAACCTTAATTTTGTCCCATGCTAACAACCGGCCCTGCAGCCCTGGTCTGTTTACTCTGTGCACCATATGTCGCCACTCTGTTTCTGCTGAGTCCATCCACTCTTTGAGTTAGGATCCTGGAGTGACAATTTGTGCAGTCCATTAAGGGCTGATGAATTGGATTTAGATCAGCAAACTGGTGCGAACGGTGGGTCTGATCGCGCGAGCCGGCAGACCGACACCCTCCAGCCCACCCCCTCATTTGTGCAGCTCTGTGAATGAAATTGTCTCAATGTTGGCTCGGGTTTTTGAAGCGTGCAGCCAGTGGAGCTCATGCCTGTATTCACAAAATAAACACAATAGAGCCTTGGCAGTCTGACTGACATCTACAACATGAGAGCACACACTTTTTGTGTGTGTGTGTGTGTGTGTGTGTTTCGTTTAGTTTTTTTAAGAGACTAAAGGTGCTTTAATCTCACCAGCGTGTTTCCGAATGACGACGTCTCAAAGAAACGCGGGGTTGCAAACCTGGGGTTGCATCGCTAATGCGTTCTTGTACATCCAGCAAGCAGCTTTTAATGTAACATCAGGGGCGAGGCGGTGCTTGACACTTACATGCTTCTGATCTGTCAGTGCTACACGCTGTTCTGAGTTTGAACATAGAGAGTGGACTATAGCGCGGATATGTATATTGCATTAAAAATGACTAAATTATTCAAAATCGGGGCATGCTCTAGCGCAATAACTACACTTCTACATAATGTGTAATGCGAGTTTTCATATGCTAATTTTGAAAAAAAAAAAAGATGATTTATATTAGAACAGTTTACTGATGACCCTATGGTGGCGAAACAATAATTGGAGCAAGATTTTGTGCTGAAATTTAGATTTTAAGTTAAATTATTAAATTAAACTTAAATCATAATCCCCTTGTAAAGTGTTAATGAGAATGCGACATGTGATTAATGCCTATTTAATTCCCTTCTGGCTCTTAAAACTGCAGCCCTTTCTGCAGTTCGCTTGAACAGAGCAAACTGCTAAATGCTGATGGTGTGTTTGATATAACGGCCATTATTAGAGCTGTAAAGCAGAACTGCCATTGGAAAACATCCAATATCATCCAAGCAGTTATCCACCGAGTCTGATAAATGGGTTTTAATTACAAACAACAAGAACGAAGCGCGAGCGAGAGAAAGAGAGAGAGAGAAGGAGGAGGAGGTTTTTTTTTTTAAATAAATATTTGCCTCATTGGTTCATCTACAACGTTTCCCATCAGCAATAAACCAACACCAAATCATTTCTTATTCGTTCCTGAATATTGCTGATGGTAAAGTCATAAAAAAGCAGGCACAGGAGCGTTTTCTTCAGTACTAATTTTGCAACCAGACGTAACTCTTCCACGTCACGCAAACTTTTAGCCTCTTGAATAAATTTTAGATGGCAAATATGAAATATGAATAAAGAGACCACTAGATATCCACCAGATGGGGAAAGGGAAAGACTTTGGGGATTTTCAAATACAGATTAACTTTGCAAATTGACACAATCAGCTGCAAAGTCTTAGGGGGCTACAGCAAGACACCAGTGGACTGTCAATGCTACATGGAGCACTGGGACACCATCTGTGCAATGTCAGACCAAGTAAGTCAATTTTTAACAAAATAAGACTGGACAGTGCGTTCCACCACATCGGGGGAAGAATAGGTGTTATAGTCAAACCTTGAAGACAGAAGGAACGTTGTGGCTTTTGTCCTCACTGTTCAACAGTAGGACAAATCCCCTTGCAGAGATGCAGAAAGCCCAACTGGACTTTGGTTGTCCAATGTTTGTGGATCTGGAGGATTGTCGATATTTCCAGGTAAAGTAAGTTCTCAGTGCAGATAATAGTGTGCCGTCTCAGGTTCTGTTTGGCAGGATCGTAGACAGAAACTCAATGTGAGGAGCCTGTCTGGCTTGGAAACCTCTGGGTCTCATCTTTACTTTTTAAAGATTATGTGGTTTTATTGATGTCTTAAAACTATGATCATCAGTATTCACTGAAACGTTTTGCTACCAAGTGAGAGGCAGCACTGAATATAGTCAGCTCCCCTTAGCATGAAGCAAAGGTCCTCAATTGTAAAACAGTAAATGGCTCCATCCAGATCAAGACATGGTCGTTATCTCAAACGGATCCGGGGGCGGGTAGAAGGATTAGAGTATTGTCTGTTAGGTTAAGACTTGGCCCTGAAGATTTGGTGAGAAGCTTTGAGGACCTTACCTTACCTCGGAGGTAAGGTAAGGTCCTCAAAGTTGTCACCTCCAGTAGTTCAGACATATCAAGAGAATGCCTCCTGGGTGCCTCTTTTTGGTGGTTTTTTTTAGGCATGTCCCACTGGAAGGAGACCATGAGGGAGACACACAAGTACATATCCTTTCTGGCCCTGGGGGAGCATTCAGATCCCCCTAATTTGAGTTGGAGAGGGTCCTGGGCTTTCCTCCCGGAGATGTTGCCCCAGTGACCAAATCTCACATAGATAGTAGTGGGTTTATGAATGAATGGATGAACTAATTTTTATTTTCATTCAACTTCTGTCACTGTTAATGTTTAGGAGAATCATTAATACATATAAAATGAAAACATCCCACAACTACAGCTTATCTTGCAAAACTACTTTGCTTTGCGATGTTGGACGCTGTTGCTAGGACCATTTTTTAAAATAAAAGTCCACAGCAGTTTTGTCCAAGTGTAAAATTGGAATTTCTTCAGTTTCTGATTCAAAAAGATTGAAGTCTCAGAAATGTTGAGAGGAAACTTATCACTTTTACACTACTTAGTCCAATCCTTATCTTGGTATTTCATTTAATTAAACATTTCCAGCTACTTGATCTCAACAGAAAGCTTTTTTTTTTGCTTTGCACCTGCCTTTTGCTTCAAACACATGTTTGCATTTCAGGGCTGATTTGCTGTCTTCATTTAATCACACAGTGCCAAAATAAGTGTAAGGTCGGATTTTTACAGGAGCCTATTCAAACGCCCAATGTCTGACGTCCCACAGAGCTGTCAGCCCCACCATGGGGTTTTAGGACTAATATCTCACATCGGCCATGGATTAGTCTCCGACTCTTGCTCTGGGGAGAAGTGTAATCTCATATCAGAGAGAAAAGGAGGGAGAGGAGGCGGAAAAAGGAGGGAATTCGCGCTATTAATGTCTAACCTTTTAAAAAATGGATTTGCAAGTGTGACGAGATAAGGGCTGAAAATGATCCGAAAATTATTTCCGCCCTGTGACAAGTTCCAGGCAGAAGAGGACGAGAAGACAATCACTGGAAAATTAAACAGTGAGATGTCCCCTTTCATCCCGTATTACAAAATAATTGAGTGCAAAGGAACAACTAGAGACGCTGCAAGGATGACACACTTGCATATTGTTTTTTTAAATCCTTTTAGGATATTTGTGGACGGTTGGGTAGAGTTTAGTTCATATGCTTCTTACTGCTACTGCTGATGAAAGAGGTAGGATGGGTAGTGCTGGGATATGAGCTTAAAAACACATTTGTCTGCAAAATTAAGTAATGTCTCCTAGCAGAAAGCTTAGCATTACTGCAACATACATTCTGGTGATTTATGCTGTACGGATTCGTCTAGCGGGGCAGTGTTTCTCAATTACTTTCTTTCATTCCCCCCCAGGGATCATAATTTTTTTCATGCCCCCCGGCGCCCTTCCCGCCCCAGAATCGAAATATTATTGCGAATCTGTTCATATTTAATAATTTATCTGTACAAACCATTGGCTCCAGCATTGTATGACCTTATTATCAAAACTGCTGTTTTATTGTTCTAAGCCTTGACATAATTTCCAAAATCAGTTTATCAAGTGAATCAGTAACATTTATAAAGATTAATCATTTTGAGGGAGAAAAAGTGCAAATTATTCACTGGGATGTGCATTTTTAGACTTAATACAGTAAAACTGTTTAGAGCTGGCTCTGGTCTGATCACTAGTTACCATAAACTTGCTCTTTCGGGCTGAATACAGCAGTAGTTCCATGAAAATAACCCAGGGTCAGCTCCTTTATCTGCTGTCCGTCTCTCCCCCGGTAGATGTAGGCTGAAGAAACTGATCTGTAGCGACTTTGCTGTGCGCCGTTAGCTTTAACTTGTAGCGACGAATATTTACAAGCCACCATCTTCTTAATTCAGGATCGCTTGGAAATCCATGAAGACTTAAAAGCCCATTATATTAGGGAGACAACAATATTAATGGTATTGCTTTATTTGCGTCTGAAATACAACTTTGTCTTTTCTAGCTGTTATGGTAACTCAAAACGGAAAAAATAAAGCCGCATTCTGCTTATGCGGACGTGACGCACCCCCTTAGGGGCCCCACTATTTGAGAAGTTCTGAGGAATAGGGCCCGGCAGCGACAGAATACACTGCAGTCTATTGTCAGTCCAAACATGTTTTACTTCCAACATCAATGAAGAGTCATTATGAGCAAAATTATAACAATACCTCCTTCCTCTTCTCTATTTTTCATTTTCATGACAAAACTTAATTTCTCATTGAAATTGAAAGATTTTTTTTTAAACAGGCTTATGTGGAAAATATTTTTTTTTTCTTCAATTCCTTTTCAAAAGCAATTTACTTGGAGAAAATAATCAAGCACGAGTGTTTCTACTTTCTACTGCCTCACAAAACATGTGCTTCCAAACAACCTCAAATTTTAATGTATAATATTAGGATCTCTTAAGAGAAATCAGAACAGTGCAGAGCAAAGAAAACATTACTCTACAGTTCAGAGCTATCAGGCGTTTGGGGGGTGTTTCTATCAGCTTTAATTTAGTCACAAATTTGAAGCTATTCTTCCTTGCCCAAAAGGTCAAGCTCAGTCAGACTGGATGGAAAGCATCTGTGAACACCAAATGTCAACCTTTACCACACATTATCCGTTGGCTTTTACGACGAGTAAGTTTTACTTCCCAGACATTAGGCTGCTGTATGTTTAAGTTTGGGCTACAGCTGGTAGAGCTGTTGCCTTGCAGCAAGAAGGTTCTGGGTTCGATTCCCGGCCCCGGTCTTTCTGCGTGGAGTTTGCATGTTCTCCCTGTGCATGGTGGGTTCTCTGGCTTCCTCCCACAGTCCAAAAACATGACTGTTAGGTTAACTGGTCTCTCTAAATTCTCCCTGTCTTGTCTTGTATGTCTCTGTGTTGCCCTGCGACAGACTGGCAACCTGTCCAGGGTGACCCCGCCCGCATCTTGCCCAGAACGTTAGCTGGAGATCGGCACCAGCACCTCCCGACCCCACAAGGGGACAAGGGTGTTAGAAAATGGATGGATGGTATTGCTGGTATTTATTACCATCCATCTTCCCATCATCTCTGGCCAGCTTCCTTATCCATGAGTTATTAGAGTGAAATGGAACTGAATAAACTGCTAAAGCCAAAATTGTAGACTTGTATTTCTGAAACATTTTGAAAACCATATATCATCTTGCAATTCACAAACATATGCTACTTTGCTTTGGGTCCAAAATCAAAATAAAGCATAATTTAAGCTGCAACTACACAAAATAAAAAAAAAAATCTCAAAGGGCAAAAGTATTTTTGTATGGTACTGTATTTTCAGCCCTTAAATAGTGCAAAAATAGAAAGTAATTGATATTGTATGCTGCATATTGATCACACAGATGACCTTTCTCCTAAAATATAAAAAAAAACATGTATTTTCTGGTTTCCAAAGGATGTAAAAGAGAGAATCAAACCCAGACACATAATAAATTCGCATTGAACTTGTTTATGTGAGGTGATTGCGATCCTCAGCCGAGCTTACAGTTTACAAAAACAAACACTAACATGAACAGCTACAAGAAAACACACAGGCATGTTGGTGTGAAGGAGGCTAAGCACACACTTGGTGCTCTGGGACGGATGCAATACCTCTGCCAGCTCATCAGCGTAGCTGTAGGGAAAGTTTGCATGAATGTTAAAGAGTTCCCTGCCTGTCAGCCTGGTAATAAGGCCGGCTCATGACGACCTAATGGCCACGTCTCTTCGCCCACTTTTACAGCATCACTCAGATCAAATGAATGCCATGTGTCTGGCCCAGGTTCAGCAGGCCCCCCACTGCAGGCCTGCTGGATTCCTCAGCCAGATTCATCCCAGTGTGTTCATTCGCGTACATATACGCTCATTTTTTTGTACTTTGCTCTTTCCTCCCAGACATTCATGGTCATAGAAACAGCTGCAAGCAGATAACCATGAACATGTCTAGTTGAAAAAAAGATTTCAGTGTGGGGTTCCTCTGCGCGAGATGCAACCAGTAAATGGTGATCAATGGCAGACTAGAACCGGACAGAGGTGTAAAACTGATTGGCTAAACTATCTCTTACAACTGACAAAGAAAAATGGCTGCAGGAAGTGCCAAACATCCAGAGAAAGAGCTTCTCGCTCTGCTCAGACTGATAGCATAAACACACACGAGCATCCTGCCCTGCAAACAATGAGAGATTAGCACGATTAGCAGATCAGTGTCCGTTTCATTAATATTTCACATTTTATTATGGGAACTGAACTTCCCTTACAACGGCAAGAGATCACAACTATTTCTAAGCCCAGGCCAGGAATACGCAACAGTATCAGAAATACGATTAATATCTATTTGGGAGACAATAGTGCTGTGACATCTATCAGTATCAACATTTGGACTTTCATCTCCTCCAGCTTCCACCCAAATGCTGAGGCAATGCGAAGTTAAGGTGAAAAGTTCACAAGTCAAACTTTTCTTGAGCACAGTGAGAATTTCCAAGAAAACGGAGAATTTGCTAAATGAAATGGAGTTTCAGTTTTAAACAACTGGGAGGACACACCGTCACATCCCGGTAAATTATGTTGTCATCGACAGAAAGAGAGGCGTCTTATGCAAATCAAGTATCCCACAAACGGTCAGTTTGGAAGAAGCTGGATGTTCATAAGCTGCTATGTCCAGGCAGGTAGTTGATGAGTTGAACAGAAAGAATAAGTGTCATAGAAAAAAAGGTAAATAGTCGCAGGGAACTATGAGAGGATTGTAAAGCAAAGCCCATTCAAGTGTTAGTGAGTGTGAACTTCAGCTGGAGTCAGATCTTCAACGGCCACCACATACAACTGCAACCATGACCTGGACTACAACCACAGACATTTTTATTTTTTTTCCAACTTAAAGAACTAGATACAAATACGTTACAGCTGGTATATTTTCTGCCACACAATTAAATGTGCAAAAATGTAGCATAATAGCAAACTTTATGATTTCACGTTGACTGCATAAAACATGTGTGGTAGGGATAGCTAGGTGTGTGATCCTCCATTATTCAGTCAGGAAACTGTCTGTCAATGTTAACTCCAAGTCTCTTTAAAATCAGTGAAGACTGTCGCGTGTCCTCAGCGTAAGAAAGATGAATCAAACTGATAGGTCCACAGCTAAGGTTGGATCTTAATTTAATGTAAGAAAACATGGTCAACATGACAGGTTGAAACATGAACCAGCAATGAGCAATTTCACAGGTCAGTAGCTTTGCAGCTTTAGTATAAGCTTTTCTGATATTTCACATTTTTGGTGTAATTACAGAGAATTACCAAGCATTACACAGACCACCTGGTAATCTAAGTCAATAGTATTTGTCATTTTACTCTGGCAGCTTATCAGTAATGCTACTGGAATATTCAAACCCAGTTCTTCCTTAGCTCTTTAATTATAATTTCATCTGCTACATTCATGCAGGTTACTTCAAAAATGTTAAGTGTATCCCAATTCTGGAAACTAAAGAAATTGAAAAACTCCCTATCAAAACAAACTACTGTAAATCTTCACATTTTGTTTGTACAAGAGTGGATTTATCAGTTACTGTATGCTGTAGCTGTAGCTGCAACAAAGCCAACAAGAAAAACCTTCTTCAGACACGAACATCCCGGGATGGCGTGCCTCCAAACAGCAACTCCCACACTTGTGCTTTCTTATCCCACCCCTCTTTTATCTTACTTTACAGATTCTCTGTAAACCAGAGCAGCACTTATCTTCAGGATTTATTTGACTGTGCAGTTTGTTCTGCAAAGCAGCAGCAACATGATGGGATAGTGATGAAAGCGGTTTATATCAGAGTCTCCTAATGGTACTGAAGTACCTGGGTATTAGAAGCACATTGGAAACAATGGCAGGTAATGATGTTTTCTCATCCAGGAGAAGGAAGTTGAGCCTGCTTTATCTAGCTTAAAATGACAATAAATATTAGGACAAATTAATATATTTTTATGTTTGTGATTTATTTATACAACTCCACTGTTGGGGCACTGAACATATTTATCTCTTTTTCTCTGTAGTATTTATTCACCAGTTTTGTTTGCTCTTTGTTGGCCTAGTGCGCCGTCGCAGCTCCTGGTTGTTCACCCCCAAATTTTTGTAACTGCACATCATCTTTCACTCAAAATGGATGATGCAGAAGGTGCTTCTTCATCATCCATCGCGTAAATGCAGACATTTACGCGATCCCTCTGTGAGAGCTCGTTTTCAGAGAACTTTACCAATGCGTGCTCAACACATTAAAAGTTCGACTAAAACCTCAGGCTTTGGGTGTTTCAGTTCCTCTGGCGAAGAATGGCAAGTGATAAATAGCAAAGAGGTTGATACAGTGAATCTCACTCGTGTGAATTCTCCAAACTGCACCAACATCGCCCCACCAGGACACAACACCGGACCTGGAGTCTAGAGCGACTCCCCTGACAGTACGTCAACTCCTCCACATCCAAGCAAGGTGTGAGAAGCAGCAGCCACTGCTGGAGCCTGGCTTTATGTTGAGGTAAATCTTTGTCTCTTCAGAAGAAACTGTCATCCTACCAGACAGAAGATAAGCGTGACACGCTGTGACATAAGTGACAAAGACAGGGACTGGATGATACTAGCAAGTCTCAGCTAGCTGCTCTTTGCCGACATGCGTTGGGCACAAAGGAGGAAACTGAAGCGTCAGACAGATATGCTGCTCCCTTCATTGACTATGTCACAAGAACAAGCCTGTGTTTTATTTAGGACTGACGCTGTGATTGTACCTGGGAGGAGAGTGGGCAATCTTCTCAGATGTGAGTGCAGTAAAATAAGGGTATAGGGGAAATATATCACTGAGAGCTAATATGCATGAAGTGAGCCAGAGGTTTTAGTTCTGTCTTCAGAACTATGCAATGCTGTGAGCTTTAAAAACACACTGAGATTTAAGCTTCATGCTCTCTACACGAGGTGAGCACTTGAGTTTAGCTCTCACAAAATTTTCAAAGGCAGATTTTTGCCCAATTAGCCAAGGTTACTGAGCATGACTGGGGGGAAAAAATGATCAAAATGGAGACATTATGAAATACTTAGTTGACCTAAATAAACACGATTAAATGAAATATAACTTCCATCTGCCTTGAAGTAGAACCGACACAAATCAATTACTTTTTAAATGTTTTCATACTTGATCAGTTATAACCACAAACTCTGATGTATAGACAAATTCAACAAATTAGAAGTGGAGTTCTGATGAGGCTGGTTCATCAGAGAAAATGTACGAAAACAACCGTTAAGGCTGCAGTTGGAAACGTTTACGAAAAATATGTTTTAGCAGGCTCCGTTGTGGGGAAGGAGCTGCCGCGTAGCAAAGAGCAAGGTGGAAGGATGTATGAGCAGCGAGTACATTAGCTTGATTCACTGCACTAAGATGTACAAATATTTCGAAGGATTCTCTAGAAATGGTAACAGAGAAGGCAGGGGTGGCTAAAAAGTGCTTGCTGCAGTTTTTTGAGTTTTCATTTTCCTTACACTTCAAAGTTAGAGAAAGGAAAGCGTGTTGGTCTGTCACATAAAATCCAAATAACATTCAAGCTTCTGGTTGATCGCGATCAAACAAACATTTTCTGTGGGTATGAATCCTAAAATGCACGAGTTTGCAGCTCAGTTCAGAAAGTGTAGGTTATAAATGTCAAAGTGCTGCAACATAAAAAGCTCAATTTGTCCTTCAGAGAGGAGATTAAGTTCAAAGGCATTAATGTTACATCCACAAGGACATAAAGAGAAAAGATATGATGGTAAGGGAAAAAAAGGGAGGTAATGAATATGGTTATGCATTTGTACAGTTCAAGCACTCTAATCAAGCAGACATGCCTTGCTCATTTGAGGAGATCTAAAAATCCACACAGAGGGGGAAAAATGTCTCATGATCAAAGACAGAATCCAAATTTCTTCTACTGTAGTCGAGTATGGATTCTCCAAACACTGTTGATTCCTTCTGGCAAAACAGAAAAAAGAAATAAAGCCTCAGAGAGGCATTTAATCCACATTCACAGCGAACCCGCTAAACTTCGAGAAAGCAGGTCAAAAGGTCTTTTTAGTGGAAAGAGCTTAGTGTCTCACAGCACCTAAACCTGTGGGATGTGGCGATGAAGGAGAGAGGAATCCGCTGCCTGACTAGCTGCCTCAGAACAAAATGATCTATCCCTGGAAATAAAGGGCTTCAAACTTAATGGAAGTGTCACACTGAACCCCGAAATGTAAGGTGGCTTCTGGAGAGCGCAAGTATACGGCGAGATAAGAGCGAGAGGCCGGGGCAGATCAGCTAATAGGCTAAAGAGAAGTCTGGAGCCCGACGAGAACAAAGAGTGAAAGTACAGTAATAGACGGGGCTGTGAGAAAGACAAAAGCTCCTGTGGGTGATTAGGCTACAGACTGACACGCGCAGGTGCCACCTCATCCGTCATTCCCTCTCTCTCCTGCCCAACAGCCACCGGGGCGCCGAGCCATGTTCGCTGAGCCTGACGTGTGCTGGAGATACTTTGGCAAATGAAGATACACGGCTCAGCCCGCGGATGCTAATTGTCCTCCTCCATTTTCAGTAGTCTGTCACGGTACAGTGTGAGTGAGTGGCATATTTAATCCAGGACACACGACTCGGCATACTGTGCGAACCGGTCGAAGTGGATTAAAATAAGAATTCCCGTCCGTTTACCGAGGCATCTGGCCGCATCCGTATCATGTGTCGCTTCCCGTCCGGTCGCGCGCCGTGACAAACGTTTAGCCGTGACATCTCGACCGAACTTCCATTATTAGAGCGTCTGCTGTCAGTCGGGGCGGCGATAAGACAATACGCCTCTGTCTGGACAGAGCGGCCGCGCAGATTCAGCCAAACACATCAGACAAGACAAATAGACCTCGCCTAACGCTGACAGAGCCCTCCTGGGTGGAAAATTTAGACAGACATTCAATCATTTACTTGACAAGTTGGGACATATTCAAGCGAGAAGATTTCTGTTTCCATAATTCCAAACCCAGTAATCCATTTGTGTCCCCTGTCAGGGCTTGGCTGAGTGATTCCCTGGACCCAACTGAGAAAGCGCCATCTTCTTGGCGGCAAGCTCACACCATTAGGATTTCCCCCCAAAAAACAGAAGAAATGAATCTTCAGATGAAATGTCTCGCATCATTTTGTAAGAATTCAGAATATCTTACTCCTCAGCTGCCAAAAGCTACATTATATTTACCGGCTCCTGACAAATACTGCTTGTGTGCCGTTTGGCTCCTTGCGGGGCAGCATACGGTGAAAAAGTGCTGCCTACTGCTGCTGAACAAACACTCTGGAAAGACTGAATCAAAACAGCAAAACTGCAAGCTGGAAAACCAGAGAAATAAGCCGCGAGACATCATAAGGCTCTGTTGAGCAGAGGCATACAGCCGAGTCAGTTAATAACAGCCCCTTTAACGGCTTGCTTCAAAGCAGAAACACCGATTTTTAACTCTAAATATTTACGGCCATAAACTGTCAGTGAATGAACTGATCAATTGAGAGCAGACGCAGGCGCCGCCGTTTGCGAGGCCTCTGTAATTTTCTTTATTGCCGAAGAAAATAGATCGGAAGCAAAACGAGCAAAGAGGCAAACAAGAGTCAAAAATTCCCTTTTTTCTCAGCATGCTCTGTGATTTGAGTTTGTGGCAGAAACAATAATAAAACCATGAAAGTCAGCTTTTCCTGTTTGATGTTTACTGTTCCCAAGTTGTGAATCTCATCTCGGTATAACATGGTTTTTTTGGGGGGTTTTTTCATATTTCATGAAAAATTGAAAACATCCTTTCATATTGCTGCCGTTTGGATAAATAAACTTGTCAGAGGTAAGCCCTCGGCAACAAGATACCGAGTAGCATTTTTTTAGATGCAGAGGTTTTCACGCGGCGCCACAGAGCAGCTCCTTTGCATCACAATCAGCCCGCTACACGTCTCTTTGCTCCATTAACATTAACAAGCTATTTAACCTCAGTGAGATGCTACTATCGGGCCTAAGAAGCCCACGGGTGATATAAAAAAAAAACTGAGTCAGATACCGCATGAAAAGAGATGGCAGTGAGTTAACCTTTATAATGAATGTGCTGCATGTGGCTGGGGCTGCACAGTGGAGCAGTTGTTTGCACTGTTTCCGGGCCGCGGCCGTTCTGCATGGAGCAGGTTTTTAATTTTTTTTATTTCTCTCTTTACATAAGTCGACTCTCTCCAGGCGATTTATAATTTACTGTTTTAAGTCCGATATAGCTTCTAGGAAACTGTAATTAGTAAACCAAGTCGATCCGTTTGTCTGGTTTGAAAATGGCAGAATATAGAGACTTACGTCTCCTTGACACTGACTGCTGTGGTAGGTGTCTTAGTGAGCAACAGGAAAACAGAGATAGAAAAAGATATCAAAAGCTCCTTGTCAGCAAAGAGTGGCCAAGACTCCAAAATAACCATTAGATGGTATGTACGTGTGCTTCATAGTTGTTGCGGTTGTCGAAAGTTATTAAAGTCCAACCATCACGTATGTAGACGCAAAGAGAGTTTGCTGAACTCCGCTGGGAATTTTAAGTGCCTGCTTCTGGTCCAAACACCTTGGGGAGGATTCTGAACAAAAAAAACTGGTGGCCTCAACAGAAACCTGAAAATGGGTCATGCTTCAACTGTTGCTCGTTGCTGTTACATCCCATTCTTGATTCATAAGGTTTAATACCGTCACAACTTCAAGTCCTCTGCAAAGGCTTTCCACAAGGTGCAACGTTAAAGTCAGAAACCGATGTTGGACGAGTAGGGTTTCTTACAATCAACGGTTCTCCATCAGGCAGAGCTCAGGGATTATTGAATACTGCTTAATATTTAGTAGGGATGATATTACACAAATTGACTTATTGCACAGGGGGAATCAAAAGTGTTTTTCACAACAGTTTGCGGGTTTAACGGCTGGATGTTACTTACCTGTTGCCATGGTTGGAGTGACTGGAACACCTACATTTTATAATTGGGGAGGTGGTGACCCAATACTTCAGCTACTGTACCGGCAGTACCATATCTGTTCAATTTCTGACTTCTCTTGCAAACATTAAACATTAGAAAAGACCAAGATTAATCTTTATCAATACCAAAAGGGATTGATAAAGATTCCCTTTATGAAGAGAGAGAGAGAGAAGTCAAGCTCTGAACATAAATGTCTGTCTGGGAAAACTGATAAGAAATAATGCCTCCATAGAGTTGCTGGTCATCTAAATCAAGGTGTATGAAACACTAACAATTTCTGTACAATAACTGAAGAGCCACCTTTAACCGGCCTGGCGCAAATTACCTGCACCGTATTGACATGTAGGGTAAAAATAGATGGAATTACTTTATAAAACACACACTATCTCTCACACACACAGTATAAATTAAGAACAAATCAATGGTACCTTGTGTCCCAGACAGAGCAGTGGGGCTCAGTAGTAAATGAACATCTGATTACAGGAGACGAGGTAACAGCATACAGGCCGCAGAGAGAACCCATCCAACCTCCACGTCTTTCTGTCGTCTCGGCGGCCGTAAAAGGCAGCGTAATAGGATTTCAAAGCTTTTCCAGTGACTGCTTCCACTATCACACAGACATTTAAGTGCACTAATCCAAGACAAATTGTCTCATCTGATCCATGACAAATCGTCCGAGGGGCCGACAGAGATGAGGAGGCGAGGAGAGAGGGGAGGGCCCGCCTGGTGCCGGTGCCCAGAGAGTTGGGTGGAAGCAGGTCTGGTTCGAAGAGCGTACCGCTCAGCACCTGGATCACCAGGTAGTCATTGGCGAGTCTTTAAAGGGAGCTGCTCTCATTACATCGAAGGGCACGCTGTGTGATGAAGTCAAGTCACAAAGCGATGACAGGGTGTCCACCTAATTTTCGGGGCAATTATAATCCCATGCAGCGGTAGATTACAGGATTTCAGTTTGCAGGATTTGAAGCTGTTTCCTTATAAATCCAGCTGTTGGCCTTCAGTACAGGAAATGAAGGCCTTTAGTTGGATACGTTCTCTATGATATTCATCATCTCATGGCTCGTTATAGATGCTGAATATTTAAATTAAAAACTGTGACAAAAAAGGGAGATTTCTGTCATTTGAGCCTTGTGCAGAAACAATTTCCTTGCGACTAAATGTAAATTTGTTGTACACATGCAGATAAAGAACTATTTCCACGTGAGCCCGGGTTCCCCGCTTCCCTCCCAACCCACTCGACAAAAGCGCCACGAAGGCGTCACTTATTCAAGTAACTGCTATTTAATTGAATTTTCTTTCACCATCAATTCTCACGCTAATTAGTCGCCGCGGTTTAATGAGAACGCAAATAAAGCTGATTTAATTGCAAAACAAAAACAGAAGGGAGAGGCTGCGTGGATAAGACGTTCACGTGGGCAGAGACAGAGGGATGCGTCGCTCATTTCTCCTTACAAACAAACAGGCAAAAAAAAAGGAAGGAAAGAAAGAAAAAACTCCACCTCAAAGAGGAAGGATTATTTCTTTGATGTCGGCTGTAAAGTAGAAAAGCATGTTCCTCACCTTGTTTCTGGTGCTTGCAGTCGTTTTGACAACTATGGAAATGAGTGGAAGAGAGTGGGTGCGTTTAGTTTCTAAGTGGGTGAAGGTAATTTCTTAGCTTTGCTGGCAGAAAATTGTCCATTTTCTGAACCAGCCATCTGGTTTGGCAGTAGAAAAAACATATATCAATCCAAATTTACCATGAACTCCATCTTTTCTTAATCAAGCTGGCAGGTTAGGCTCAACTCTCTTCATCTCCTTTGGATTTTCCATCTCTGGGAAAATTCTATTTGCTCTTTCTGTGACCGTAAAAGATTGATGATGGTCTGAGAATTCAAATAACAGTGTTTTATATATATATAAAAAAATAGCTTTTAAAAGCCGGGAGTATGTTTTAATTCACCAGATGCATCCATGCTTGTGATCACACTGTTGCTCAGCGTTTTAACGTATGATGAAGCTTGGCTAATCAAAGTAATTGCATGTTTTTTGGGGGGTTTTTTCACCTCAAAGCCTTTCTAACACTTGGGGAGCATTATGGCACGTTGAACAATGAGCTCATTAAGATGCATTCCAATCATCTGGGATTAGACTTTACAAGACATTTTAGATCTGCACACACGCGGGCGGGGCTTACTGGATTTTCAGGCCATCTCTACTTTGTCTTCCCGATTTCAATACACGAACGACACTGTTGGGATCAGAAGTTTGCATACAATCGTCGTAACTACGGTGATCCACATGTATTTGGTCTCTTAATTATGGATTTCAACTTCACTATAATAAAAACTACAATCTCTCAGTGTCTTTTAAAAGCAGGAACTATTGCATAGTGGCAGTTGGTAGAGCTGTTGCCTTGCAGCAAGAAGGTTCTGGGTTCGATTCCCGGCCCCGGTCTTTCTGAATGGAGTTTGCATGTTCTCCCTGTGCATGCGTGGGTTCTCTCCGGGTACTCCGGCTTCCTCCCACAGTCCAAAAACATGACTGTCAGGTTAATTGGCCTCTCCTAGGTGCGAGTGTGTGTGCATGGTTGTTTGTCCTGTCTGTCTGTCTCTGTGTTGCCCTGCGACAGACTGGCGACCTGTCCAGGGTGACCCTGCCTCTCGGCCAAAACGTTAGTTGGAGATAAGCACCAGCACCTGCCAACCCCACTAAGGGACAAGGGTGTTAGAAAATGGATGGATATTTTTATACATACCAGCTTAAACATTAAAATGTCCCCTGAAATCTGGTTAGCCATTTGACATCGTCCTGCTTAAAGCCTCAATTGCTCTACTTACTAGAAATTGTAAATCTCTTTTGAATATGCACGACTCAAAATTAATGATTAGTTTTTATCTATTGTTCAAACATTTACAACAGCCTTGAGGACAGGGTCGTATCAGAAGATTTGTGTCTTTGTCCGTTCAAAACCTGTTTTAATTTGTGTTTTGAATGGCTGCTCTGCTCCAACACTCAAACTGGAATTTTAACCCTCTGACAATTAATTCGAGGGGAACTTGAAAAATGCTCCTTCCTTATCTACCCGCGTTGTGTTTTGCTCCCCCAACAGCTACATTTTGTTAAATTTACATCTAAATAATGTCAAAGTGCTTCAAAGAGATCAAGGCTAAAATTTGTGTACATTTGATGAAAAGGTCAAAGGTTTTTTTGGGCGTGATTTTAGGGTGACTACCCATAAATATGTTTTAGGTGGGTTTGAACATAGAATATATCAGTTATGGACATATTTTCTAGAAAGCTGCACATAAATATATGAGCTCAGCTTTTTCATGCATTGCTTCTGCTGATTTTCCCATTTTTATTTTATCAAACTAATTAAATTTCAGTCTCAGTGTCATTCAGTCAGACCTGTGTAATTTGTTTCAGGAGAAACTCGTCAATGTCACTGCCGCTGGAAGAGACTGCAGTGATTGGATATTAAAATTCAAAACCAGCTGAGATTTTTCTGTAAAATCTGAACTTAGTCTTTGGTGTTTGTTGTTGTTGTCAGCCTGCACAGCTGGAAGTTTAACGACACTAGAATGAAAAACGCATTGTTTCCATCTACCAACGTTGTATATATCGGGAAGTATGTTGTTACATTTACCACTACCTGCAACATGTTTTTACTTTCTGTTCTCAGTGAAGAAGTATACGGTGCATTTTACACATTAGAGAAATACCAAAGCTGATTAAAAGAAAGAGAGAAAAAGTGCATTTATGCTGGAATGAAATCAAAAAACTATTTTCTTCAAATGGAACAAAGAAATGTATCTTTTTATTTGGTGTACGTAAACCTCTGGTCTCAATTGTGCATGTTAGGGATGGCCAACATATTGGCACTTACATCTTATTATCTTGGTATCGATCAACGTTACTCATTTATTGATATATCAGTATTTGTTCATATGACTGATAGTGATGTGACGCAGGATTGTGGGAGTTTAAGCAAAGCAGTCAGTAATATATAATATGCAATATTGGTAAATATTGGATATCGACCAATATTTATAAACATAGAATATTAATATCGGTCCAAATGTTCATATTGATGCATCCCTAGTATACATAGTACTGTATTTATTAAGTTATTAAGAATAGCTCAATAAAATCACATTTCACCTGCTGAAGATGTCAAAACTGCATTCATTTCTTCCCCTCCCCGTGGCCCCCGACTTTTAACAAAGTGCAGTATGAGCAGTCAATAAGGGTCTTTGTGCATCAGTGGGGCTGATAGTGAGCCCTGTAGCTCAGCGCTGGCAGGTGGGGAGAGTGCAGTGCCTGGCTTGTTTATGTCATGTCACATTCAGCTCATCTGTCAATGTAGTGGATTATTTCTTGAGAGACCAGAATTGGCTGCCCGGAATCAGGACGCCATCAATCTTCAGCCGCACAAGCAGAACACGAGGGGGCGGGAGGAGGGCTTTTTGTGATGCAGAGGCTCATGGGAAAAGAAGAGAACAGCGCCACGTCCGAAGCAGACGTCCTACGTGTTACTCAATCTCCCGGTTTGACTGTGTGAATTTGTCATAAAACATGTTGAAACTTTGCAGCTTTGTTGTGTTTTTTTTTTCTTCTTTCTCGCGTCCCAAAGTTTCCGGAAGCAGATCGGAGGATTTCTCAAATGCTGTTAGACGATCTAACAGAAACAACGGGTGCTACCTCCACTTTGATAGCCTCACAGCTGCTTCCATTAGTCGATATCCACTGGATGTTAGTTTTTGTGTAACTTTATCTTTCGAACTGCTGAGGGACATTTTGAGTTTTAGAAATAATGATTTCCCCGAAGTTGCCTAACCCTGTAATGTCTGCCCAACAGCAAGATAACTGAGCAGAAAACAACACAGTGGCACAGGAAGAGGCACGGCATGGCTTCATTTAATATTTCATCATCGATCAGTTTTTAAGGCGATAAATGCATGATATCAGTTAATTGATGCTGCGTATAACTATGATTAAGTACTTAAAAATGCACACTATGCTATGAACTATTATTGAGATGTACTCGAAGCAAAAAGATTGAGAGGTGATGGACTTTCAAGGCATCCCGTTTTTCTATGTCCGATACACTCCTCCCTATTTATAGCCTGGCTCTTTGGGCTCGGTGAAACCAGAGAGCTTCTCGGATTATAAAATCAATTCTAATTCAAATATTTATCATAGCATTTCAATTCGAAGAGAGAGGTTCTGGTTAGATCAGGTAGCAGCACTTTAGGACTGAGCAGGACTGATGTCGGCTTCATTCTCATAGAGAAACGTCAATAAACGTTCACAAAGATGACGGTTTGTTAAGTGTCTCCAGCTTTGATCACCCATTGGTGATGGGATTCAAAGTTCAGTAGCATATCCACAAGATTTCCATTGAAATAACAGCTATTCATGATTTTACAGGGCTTGATCTGCGACAAGTGTGGTTACAGAAATGTTTGCAGGAACTGAGTGGAACTTGATGATTGTACATTGGATTGCCTTCTGCACTTACTGGCTAACTGGAATATCCACAACTGATCATTATCTTGAGAATGAAGGCAGTTTACGTGAGCTCTACCAGGTCACAGTGGTTGCAACACTCTTCAGTGTAGACGTCAGTATTGAGTGAATGTGAGTCCAAGATAGCTTTTTCTAGTTTCAGTGATTTCAGTGTCTAAAGCCTTAAAAAAACAGCAATTTTTGGAAATCTCAGATTGAATGTAAAGATCTACATCTGAAACAAACACAGATAGGTGTTTTTATGAGCATAGCCACAGTAGCCACACACTTAAGCCTTAGCATAAAGATGCTAAGAAATGTTTCGAGCCTAAAATCAGAAGTTGTCTGTCACAGGACAACGATTCATACCTGGATTGCGACATTTTACTGATTTGCTAAAAGTCAAGTTGACTTGTAGCCGAATTCAACAGGAAATAGAAAGATTGAATGAATCTACACTGAACTTCCTCTGTTGGATTTGGAAACATTGATAGCTTTCAGTAAGATCTCAGAGTTATCCTACATTCAGAGACCCTGGGGTCAGCAGCCTTTTCAATTCAAGGAGACATTGATATCGTCACAGACTGAGAAAAATGTGTTTACAGCGGCAAGACATAAATGACTCTTTGAATAACTTAATTTTTCGCATCATGAGGAGTAATAAAAATTGTCGGTTTTTTTTATTTATTTTTTAGATAAAAAAAAACTTTTACGAAAGTGTTACATTTAAGTTTTAACTAAAAATTGCAATATTTGGGAAAAAGAAACACAAAAGTGGCAGCACTAATCCTACAAAGATGAACAAATACTCCTTATTACATTGGCATGAGTCTATTGTGGAAATGCGATACATATTCATTACAAAAAACAAGAAGAACCATAAAACTATCCTATTCCTAAATCAGTGATGGCCAAAATCATCAAGAGCCTCTGTATAGGGTGTCAAGAGCCACATACACACACACACACACACACACACACCCCGACATGGACATGCACAGTGCATGTTTATGTGACCTCTCATGTTTGTGCATAAGTGCACGGAAACAGCAATAATGAAACACTGATCATTATTTGCTGTTCATATAACAGCCTGGTCCTTCATAGAACAAGATGTGGCATTCATGACATTTCATGAAAAACAATTACATTTCTTCCCCAAATCACACTGAGAACCTGTGGTGAGAGACAAATAAATGTTTTTTTGTTTGTTTTTACCCCAGTCTGTCTCCGATGCTGTAACATATTGTGAAGAGCTGCTGCAGAGAACGTCTGTTGTAAAATAAAAATAAAAAAATCTGTCTAATATGGAAAAAAGAAAATCAGGCCACCATAGTTTATAGCAATGCACCAACTTCCATTCTATCCTCATTTCCTAGACACATAACAGCAAGACGTATGTGTGAAAGCAGAGTACGACGCAACTAAAGTGACATTTTATCTTTTCATCATCTCAGTGGGTTATTTTTTATTTTTTGTAAATATGAAACATGAATCAGGCACTTTGGTAATAAAGCCTGAGGCCCCCCTTGAGCTTTGCAGGAGCCCCAATAGGGGGGGAACTGGCTCCCCAGGTTGAGAACAGCTACCTGTGCTAATCTTGCTAATCGCAATGCAAGATGCAAAAGACTTCAGATTCCAACTCTGTGTTGATTATTTGTTGTGAAGCAGTAAAATCCTCAACTGAAGTGATTCGTCTCTTAACGACAAGGCAGGCGGCACCTCGTCAAATAATAATATAAATATTAAATGACTGCTAATGGCAGGAAGCGCAGGAAGTCACTGTTGGACGTTCTACTTGTATCAGAAATCTTCCCCAAAGTTCTGCTCAGTGCATCTCCACTTGATGCCCAACCACACAAGGAGAGCTCATCAGATGAACCCATTAGGTCATCAATAACGGCTCGCGTATCCTCGGAGGCCCCATGAAAACGCCACCCTGTAATGGCCTCCGCGAGGAGACAGCCTGTAAGTGTGCGAACGCGTATACGTCTTTGCCCAGGAGCGTAATGGACGTCAAGTGTGTGAGTTGATCTGTCTGACAGTAAACCTTCCTGAACTGTCGGCCCCAGCTGTCTTTTACTTGCGTGACTTTTTCAGACGTATTGCCACAAGAGGTGGAAGGGAGGTGGAGGGGGCAGCAGCTATGTGTTTTTCCTTTTTTTCCTTATCCTCCCCTTTGGGTCAACTGCATTATTCAAAAACAACACTTACTGAGCCTTGCACTTCCTTGTACATCTTTGGCACCAAGCTTGACTTGCCAGCCGGACAAAAAAAAGAAGAAAAAATAAAGAATAAAATGGAAGTCACCCTTTAAAAATTTATTCAAAACTCTGTGCTGTTCATCCCTATCCGCCCCCTTCCTTTTTTTTCTTTTTTTGCTTCAATTAATGGGGGCAGGAATACTTTGAGAACTTTTTTTTTTTAGCTATCAGAGCAAGGATTTTCATGTGTCAGCTGTTCCGCAGCAAAAGTAAGCCAATTCTCTGACAGGCTGCTTAAAGTCACCAGTGTTCACAAGCATAGAGAATTCAGAGCAGTGTTGGGTTTTTTTTCTTCCTATTGCTCTGCTTCAATTACTGCTTCTTTTTTTTTTTTTTTGACTTGGCAGTGCAAGACACAGAGAGAGGGAACTAAGCAGGAGACGGCATCAATGTTTAACAGCAGCTTGGCATGGAAAGGAAGCCCCACTCTGCACGAGGGTTCAAGCGTGGAAGTAACACTCATTGTTAGGAGCTTAAGGAAAGCATTTGCTTTGCTCTAAAAAAAAAAAGAAGCCTTTGCCTTCCTTGTAGCACTCCCACATACACCATATGTAATTCTAGTAAGCTTTTCCATAATCAGAGAATTAGATCCGCCTCCATTTCTACCCTTCCCTTTAGCCCTCGCGGTGCAGAAGGCATCAGGCTTAATTGCCAAGCATTTCCAGTGCAAAAGGACGAAAACATAATTGTCATTTCAGTCTAAGCCATAGTGATCAAAGCTCCCCAAGCTACCACCATAGTATTATGGATTGTTGCCCATAGATTTCGCTGCTCCCATTAGTCTGCCAACGAGATTCAGGGTCGAGAATTCCTCGCCACATAAGTGAGTCATCTCCCGATTCCCAGTGTGAGAAGACCTTCTATCAGCACTCGCATGTTAAGATCCAAACAGCGGCAGACAGCTCGGCGAACGAACCAGATCTTGTTAACCGCGTTTCCTCCCAACTGCAAAAGTCACGTAGCGTTGGAACCGAAGGCACAATTAGCAGTCCCCAACCTCTGCTTATTCGCTAAACCTTAAAGCGCCGTGAATCCTCTCGTGGCGCTGACACGGCGAGTCACTCTGACACGCTGCAGCAGGCCTTGTTCTCGTCTTTGGAACAGCCGGAGCTGAGAAGAGCTAACCTAAGCGAGGAGAACATCTACATGTGAACGGAGAAATAAAAAAAAGAGCTTGGTTACGAACCCAGAGTGAGGATGTCGGTGCGACCGGGTCGGGCCACGTGGTGCTGCTGGATGGTCTGGTAGAGTGTGGCCTGGCACAGCAGCAGGAAGCCGAGGCTAATCCACATGGCCAGCAACCAGGACATGGTAAGGCCGAGTCTGGAGAGCAGCATGAAGAAACACAACTCTGTTAGACAAGCATACATGTACATTTACTACAGAAATCATCTTTACTCAGGACGGAAAAACAAAGGAGAAACAGATATAAACATACCACAGATTGAAGAAAGTGATTTTCTCAATTATATGTGCAATGATATTTAAAAACATGATTTTGCAAACATCAATTATAAGATGAACCGATCTTTCCTGGCCAGTTCCGATTTCCAATTTTCTCTGAGGTTTATGATGACCATTATGATGATTTGACCAAGTCAGATTTTTGCATTTTTCATAAGAACCATAATTTTTCGTCATTCTCTGGTGGAGATAGTCGTGTTGAATCCGACATAAACAAGGCAATTCTGAGGTAGACCTTATGGATCGAGTCACGTTCTTGACCTTTATTGGATTTGTATTAAACAAATTAAGGAAAAAATAAATAAATCAAAAGAAAAAAATCTGATCTGTCAATCACTAATCACTAATAACTAGTCAAAGGGAAACTGGCTGATCTGATGGATCAGAGCTTCTCTATATAAAATGGCTAATTGGGGACCATTTTAACATCTATTAAAACGTTGTTAGTCTGTGCTGAACCTAAATTTAAAACAGTGTGTTGTGTATTTTTACCATTTTATTCATTTCTACAAAAATAAGCATTACAACACTTTTAAAAAGCAATTTAAAAGCACAACTATATACATCGGATAACACACATTAAAGAAAAATGCAATCTTACTCACAGTTCTGCCATCTGTGTTTATACATTGAAGCTTAAATTAATAATTGCTCATCACAGACAGCACTCTAGGTCATATTAAGAGATTTATCTGCTGCTGTTGAGGGGCAGCATATGTAGACACGCCTCGTTTCTGCCTGAATAATGAGATTCCCCTCCTTTCCAGGTGGTGGTAGCTCTCATTTCCATCCAGAAATCTGAAGTGGGGAAGTTGTTGTTGTTGCCATAACTCCGCCTTCTGTAAAGCAATATTTTTTTCACCAATCTGCAAATGCTTTTTTTCTCCCAACTAATCAGAGAGCATGTGATTATTTTAAAAGCGTTAATACCATGTGGGTTTCATAGGGACACACCAAAGCTTTTAACCAAGCCTGCTACAAGTTAGCGATTCTATAAACTAAGCACTTTAATGTGATTCCAAATTCATAATTAATACTAAATGCAAGTGCATTAAAATAAAGCATGCAGCCATTAGCCATTTAACTTTGAAAGTAAGTAAAATGAGAGCAGATATTTGATTCGATGCATTATTTAAAGATGGATATCTTGAGTTTCTCATGCTATGATATGCAGTTGAGGTCAAATGCATTAGGCTAATCAAGAATTACCCTTTGTGAGATGAAGGCTGCTTAATAAACAAAGAAAAATGAGTGTATGAATCCTTAATATCATTATCACCAGCAGGAGGGGTTTTTAGAACGAGTCCTCTTTTACTTTTCTCCAACCACACATGTTGTCACCGAGTCAAAAGGTTTGCAAGGCGCATTGTTGACAAAAAAAAAAAAAAAAGAATCGCTGCGCTTGCACAGTTAATTGTATCGCCTACATATTACATAGAGCCGCAGATCTACAGTAATCCTGGGAGGCTTTTATAGGAAGAGAGGGGGGCAAAAATAACTAGTTGATAACTGCAGCTTATTTCCTGAGCTGAAAGCGCAGCAGAGTCAAAGTAAAACCACCAAAAAAAAAGAACGGGGGATTATTTACAAGGTCTTTCGATGCAAACAAAAGAGGCGGTTTTCAGAAGCATGCAGCCCACGCTTTCCGTAGATGCAGACCGACAAAGCTCTCACTTTTGTGGTGCAATCTCGAATGAGACACTCAGAAATGCAGGAGTCCAGCTCAGGAGGGGTGGGGGAGGGAGGAGAAAGTAAAAGCGCACGGAAGGTGAGGGTGGAAACACGAGGCACACCTGCAGGCACCGATGCACCTGCTCCAACATCTCTGAAGAAATAGGAGAGGTTTTTGCTCCGACAGATCGCAGACCCAACTTCAGCTATCAACCAACACCGATTGCTCCAAAGCAGAGAAAATCAGAATGTAGATGCTTTCTAATCAATAGTGCTTCTCATCCAGCAGGCATCGTCTGCCACCAGAAAGTGTCTGAACACAGAAGACGTCGCAAAGCCATTTCATATCTTCACTCAACCTGGATAGTTTTTGTTTGTTTTGTTTTTTTCGCCCCTGTCAAACATTCTTCCACATCCAACTCCCCGTCCTCTGACACCAGAGGAATGTCCCACACCCTTCCTTACCTGAGCAGCGCGTTCAGATGGAGAAAAGGAGCTTAGTCAGAATCACAGCCTGTCCGTCTTAATTCCATCGTCTCTTCATGAATTCCACCTGCAGGTAAGCCCCCCCAAAAAAAGAAAAAGAAAATCACTCTGGACTCCTGCTGCTGTGATTTTTCTTTTTAACGAGTCCCCCAAAAACACCACCCAGGTGGGAGGACAATAGGTGTCGCAAACTGACCAAGGTGCGTGAGAGAGTCACGGATCTATCGGCCACATAGGTGCTGCTCTTCTCTCTTTCAGAGTCTTTCGAAACTCCTCTGCTGAGATGAAAGGGGGTCCTAATATGCCCCCCTCTGCCGCCTGCCCTCGCTCGTCGCTGCCCCCACTCTGTCTCTCTCTGTCTCTGTCTCTGTCTCTCACGAGCTCGGCGGAAGGCTCCGGTGGAATGACCGCTCTGTCTGCTTTTGGCCACGTCCCCCCATTGAGAAGCTGAGCTGATAGTGTGAGCCTCAGTCCTGCCTCCGACGCTGTAAGTAGAGCGTCTGTGTCGGGCGGGCAGGCAGAGCAGAGCGAGTGTGAGTGAGCGTGCATGTGTGTGTGTTACACTGTAGCCCAGCTGGAAAGAGAGAAACAGAGAAAAAGAGAGAGAGAAAAAGGGGGGAGTCGGATCACACGTCTTAAAGCAAGACTACCCGCTCCTGCATCATACTCCATCAGCAAGTGAAGCATGTTTTATTAACTGAACTCTCTTTACATGTCAACCATAATATCTAAAGCGAAAAATGCTTCAAGCTGTCCGATGCAGATGTGTCTGTAAAGGATGGAGATGCCCGTGTTTCAGTTTCACCTCACCAAGATTGAGCAGTCTCTTGACCATGTGTCTTTCTTTGCCTCTTTGTTGCCACCCAGCCTGAGATTCTGCTTCTTTTCACCCTCAGGACAACCTCACACCCTGAAGACCCTAAAAAGCTTTCGAGCACTCTCATGTCACCAACTCTGCTGTATCAGAGCACGAAGGGCAAGGCTTCTTCTGTTGGCGTGTGGGCGAGTTTGCATTTCCTCAAGCAGGACAAGTAAACCCTTGTTTTTCCCCCTGATGTATCACCTTCTGAGTGGTGCTACTTACCTTTAACCATATCGATCTCAAACATCTGCCATACCTGGACTCAGTCACAGTTTGACATTTAGGATAAAATGAGCCATATGCCACTTAAAGTGTCACAGAAACAAGAGATGAGGTAAAACCCGCAGACGTTCGGGATGGAGTTCAACTCCATAACGAGATCTGATCACAGACCTGATCCCACAGGTGCTGCACGCAGCATCATGTGAGAGCTGTGCTATAAAACTGCCAGCCTTTCCCCATTGGTTGTCTTCCTCCCAGTTATCTACTAGGAGGCATTTTTGACATGGTTAACAAGCCCTTCAACTGTTGGTCACTGTGCCATAACATAAGGCATCCTGGGCCATCTCTGCTGCCATCTCTTGGGCTTGTACTTTACTCACCACCGAGTAATTTGACAGCCAGATGCACACATCCCTGCAAGAGCTCCAGTGTGCAGGGCGGAGAAGAAGAGGAAGTGTAGAAAATAAAAAAATAGAAAGAAACCCAACAGTTAGGACTTTGGACTGTAGGAGGAAGCCAGAGGACCCGGTGAGAACCCACGCATGTAAGGGGAGAACATGCAAACTTCAAAGAAGAAAGAAAGAAGTTCAAACCAGGTTTTGAACGCAGAACCTTCTGCCAAATAACAATGACCAAAATGATACAAGAATTTTTACATTTTTTTGCGTGAATGGCGTGACAGCATAAAGGGCAAATAGATTGTTAATACAGAATGTACAAACACGAATGTATGATGACTAAAATATAGCGTCCTTCCCAATATATGTCATCATTGTACACACTGACAATTACGATTCATATCATGCAGCTCAAGAGAGCATCAATCTGAGAGGCAGCCGAGACGTTCACGGTAACTTTGGGGGAGCTGCAGAGATTACAGCTCAGGTGTTGATTGTGTCATTTATTAGTCATACGTGTCACAACTCTCGTCAAATCTAAGCAAAGTGGAGGCAGTATTGTAGTGTGGGGATACTGACGCTGCTGGGAAGATGGTTGTAGCTTAATACAGGGCATGATTGCAAGAGACTTGAGACCAAGACAGAGGTTTAATACTAAACATACAGTCAGAAAAAACAGCCGAATGATTAAAATCAAATCATAATCATGTGCTGTACTCGAAATTCAGACCTAATCAAAACAAACATTTGTGGCAACACATTGGAAAATGTCTTCCCACAGACCTTCTCTAACCAGTCTGACTTGTATAAACAGTCCCCCAAACACCTGCAGATCTGACTGCTGTGGAACAGTCATTGTTCTAGGTAAGGGTAAGGTCATTTTATTAATATCGCACATTTTCAGCAAAGGCATTTCAAAGTGCTTAGGTTTTAACTTGATAAGTACGCACCATACATTTCAGATCTTTACTCACAAGAAACGTTTAAAACCATTTATGGATTTTCTTTCCACATCCCCAGTTAGGCTCTCTTTTGTGTTGGTCTCACATAACGACTCTAATAACATACAAAAAACAGGGAACATGAATACTGTGGCAGACTCCTTATCATTAGAAAACTTAGAGGGGGAAAAGCTTGTCTGGTGCTTGTTTGCTGGTGTATTTTGGTGTAAGTGATGATGTGTTTTTTTTAGCGTTGGACTGTGCTTCTTGTATAGATTTGTAGTAATCTAGTGGCAAAGTGAATTGAATGAATAGCAAACCCGCCATCTGGATCCCCATTGGGTATAAAGCTCAGCATGTTAAGAGAGAGATTTACGCTAAGCACAAACTGCAGGGTAATTATCACTGATTGGTGTTTCCACACTGTCAAGACCAACTTGTGCAGCAGGAGTTGATTACCAATAAATATGATCATTAAATCTTATCCAATTTTTTTTTTAATTGGAGGCATTAATAACCTGAGCACTTCATTTTGCATGTCTTTGTGATGTGTCCCGCTTGAATAAGATGAAAGCGTGAAATGAAACAAACCCCGAAACAAGCCCCAGGGGCAAACTTAGAATCGCAGGCACCAGATTATTATGTTTGTGTTGCGCTGCGATCATTTAGACGTTTAAAGCCATTTTATCTTCCTGGTGGCGATTCGTTCCAGTCTCCTGATTTTCATTCTGCATCATTCTGTGCTGCGTTGGGAAAATGGACAGGGACAACAGAATTTCACAGTAATTCTGGATTGTTGTCGCGCTCTCTCTTCTCAGGGGTTTTCATCATTTCCAAGCAGCTGTCGCCGCGGCCCGTGCCAAGACCTAACTACAGCCGACCAATCACCGGCCAGTTCTGTGTTTGGATCTGAGCAGCCCTGTTAAACAGCGCTGTTTGCCAGCGCTGCTTTTTTGCTTTCTTTTTTTTTTGTCTCATTCTGTCATTTTTTGGTGGGTTTTTTTGTCATCTATTTTTCCTGCTGGCTAATAAAATTCTCCCTTCCAGTGCAGCCTGCCCCAACTGTGTCCCAAAATACCAACTTAAGCCTCCTCTCCTCCTAACCCCCTGGGCTTGTCTGCTTTACTTAACATTTTTAACTAGAACAAACAAAGGGTTTCTTCGTTTGACAAAGCCTATTCTCCAGAGTTATTCTGAAATGTAGCACAGATGCAGAACGAGAGGAAGAGGCAAAAAAGAAAAGGAGAGGAGGAGTCATTTGGATGAAGTAGATAGCAGGGATCGTGTACACCGTTTAAATTAAATTATTTGAGATATGATCAACATTTGTTGAACTTTTCTGCTTGTCATCTTCAGCTCACACCATTCACTGTCCCCTTAATGATTGAGTGAAAAGGTTACAAATGAATATCTTAAGAAGCACTTCTAAAAAAACTCTGAAGTGACGAATAAAAATGAGAAACAGAGGAGTAGAGGTTGCTTTGTTGCTTTCATTGGGATGGTTATTGACCGTCACTGAAACCATTTGTACTTGCAATGAACCAACTCTTTGTTCAGCCATGTTCTGTTTATGCTCTGTAGCAAAGAAAGATACTTCACTGAGCCAAATGGAGAAAATTTGTGACTGGATATCACGTCTTACGACTCACAAATACCGTTGAACCAAAGCAGCTGGAGTTTATTGAACAGGCCACAAAAACTTTCTCCCCCCTCACTTTCTGGCATTAAATCAGACTGAGTTTTTTGAGACTGAGGTTTATTTTTCCCTGATGACCACTGCAAAGCACTGACTGTCGTCTTCAACCTTCTTTGGAAATAATTTGACTCGATGCTCAGTCATTGTCCATTGGATGGACCCGTTTTCCACGAGGTTAAACTTTTTGTTAATGTCTTCAGATGTTTGCAGATTCCTCCATTTTCCTCTAAAAGTATCACATGTTCTTTGTGACCACATACAAACAAAAAGAGGTCTTTGTCACCGATTAGCATTTGCTAACTGCAATTTGGCTTTTTTATGTTGCTTTATGTTGCTACTTCCAGTCTGAATAGCTTTTCAGCCCATATCAGTACTGCGCTTGTTTTATGACACCAAGTATTAGTACTTAAGAATATTTGTTTGAACTGATGAATGTGCCAACTTCAGACAGAAATTGTGTTAAGAGTTGTTGCCCTTAAATACATCTACAGCTGTTCATTTACTGAACTGCAAAGTTGTGAATTAGCTTACAAAGCCAAAACAATTTTCTTCAAACATTTAACTTTGAGCGACATATTTCTTTATATTCTGCAGATTCAACATTAAAGAGAGACAGGTGTGGTCCAGTACTCTGTCACATCTACTGGACCACATAAGTCATCAGAAGTGTGTAAATGTTTTATTCCCGCAGCCTTGCTGTGCTAAATCTGAATCTCAAAAGTTGGACCGATGATTTTTCTTCAGGCATTTGACACCAAAGTGGTTGTTGACCTCTGTGTTCCCTTTCTAATATCTACGCATTCAGTCATTTTGTCCCTAGTTTTTCTGTCGTTGTTGTCCTCAGTAATCCCTCACCTGTTTTCTGGGATTTTCTTTTTAAATCAGACTGCTGCTCACCCCGTTACGTGCCTTGCTTTGCTTCCTACTGATTTTTCCAGTGTCTTCATGCTTGCCTGTGTTCCTGTTCCTGTGCTTCCCTTGTTTGAACTTTGTTTTGCTTCAGACATTCGGTTTAAGTTCTGTTTTATTTATTAAGCGCATTCCTCTTGCTTCCTGCGCATTCGGTCCCCTAACATGTCATCCCCATTAGTCCTAAACTCAACTTTTCAAATCTACGTATTCAGCTGAAATGTAAGTCACCTAAGCAAGAAAAGGTACCTTGGCTGTGTTTTTGTTTTGCTCCTGCCCAGTTGGCATGTTTAGATGTTGTTCGCTGTAACTTCCTATTACATATATATTTAATATTCTAGAGTTTGCCTTGTCTCAGTTTTCATGTTGGTGTCTCCCTTGCAAGAACGTTTCTTTGGTAACTTCTTCTTTATGAAGAGTTTAGAAGACCAAGAATAAACAAAAAAAAATATTAATGAATGAAATACTTAAAGAAAATCTAAACTATTTGCATTTTTTAAAACCAAAGGTAAACCTTGAATCTTTTATATTACTTCGCATTCCAGAAACTGTTCCAAACTGTTGTTTGTTTCTTCACTTAAATATACTTTGCTTCTAAAATTTGTTAAAGGTTACAGATTTTAACATGATATACTTTTCACATTATTTTTATACATACTTTTACAACTGGTCAATTTTGTCTTGAACATATAAAGAGAGAAAATGTGGTATTGAATTCTATCGGAGTCCTCTTCGTCCAAATGTCTTGGGAGCGTTAACAGCCCCATATTCAGTCATGAACTCTGGACAGCAAAGGAAATAAGTTACAAGATTTTAGTGTTTGGAGTGGGTCAGAAATTTGGTGCCGGTGATGCACTGGGACCTGACAGGTCTCAGCAGGTGACATTTTGTGTCTCGGGTGAGTTCGAGATGGAGGAGTAATTGAGCAATAGATGGCTCGACTACCGGAGACGATGGTAGCCATGAAAATGTTCCCGCACAGACCAATAAAAATGTCCTCTACTTCTTGCTGTAATTGGACCGGGGACAGTGGGGGTTGGTCTGTAGCCTGAGGAGACCACCTTTAGAAATGCTTTGTTCAATACACTCCTATTAGACTGATGAGACATGGGACTCGGTGGAAGAAAGACACGTCTCAAAAGAACAAGAGTAATGCTGATGAGAATGAAAACCTGAAGGGAAAGAAGTTGCCAGACTGGAAAGGTAGCAACATGTAATCACAGAAGCTGATTTTGTGTCTACTGCTCACAAAGGTCAGAGTGCTTCCTGAAAAATAACAGAGGATGTTTAATAGACAAGTGTTGCCTACAATCTAATGGGAAAGAAACTGCAGCATATACAGATTTGAGATGGTTCCTAGTGCATCACATTGATGTTCGTACCAGAAAAAAGGCATGAATACACAAATTCCCACTCTTATTACGGTAAATTTTTAACACCTTAAAATCTTTTGTCCTTAATTTATGAAATAAACACCATACTTATCATACAGTGCCATTTGTTGACCATCTCACCATATCATCTACAGATGTTTCTTGTCTGTTTTCTTATTTGCAATCTACAATTTCAAAAATTGAGTGTGAACTGAAATTCTTCCTTTATTTGACGCCTGAGACCAACAGAAGCCACAACAAACCACGGCTTGCCAGGCTTTTGGCTTGAAATGTGACAACTAATGTTCTCCACTGCACCTGCTTGCTGCACCAATTAAAAAAAGATTAATTATGTCCAAAGGTAGCTCCATTTCAATAATTATTCTTCACAGTTCTTCTTGACATTGTGGTTTTGATATAAGCTAACTCCTGCACCGTGCATTTGCTTCGACTTTGTTCAGTCAAGGCACAGTTTTTGTTATTCCAGGCGTTAATCTACCATTTCAGTCACTTTTCATGCTAAAAAGCCTAGCTGGTACTCTGACCCTTGTCCTGACACCATGCAGGTTCTAATCTATACTCCCAATGAGGTCACACCCTGCTTTAGGACGCCGAAACACTCTAAAGACAACAATAATAAACTAATCAATCAGATGTTACAGTCGGCTAACATGGAGTGGTTCCAGCACCAATTTCAGCAGAACGATTTCTCGGCTCTCTTTGTAGCCGTCGAGCTACACATTTGGAAGAAACAGCTAGTGCAGTTTACTGTTGCTGTTAATAGGTTTGGCATGACGAGGGACAAAATGCCTGTGGCTCAAATCCTCCGTGACAGAAACGACACGAATGAGAACCGGTGGAAAGACGTGCATACTGTAGCTCTGACAATAAACAGAGCATGGTATTTAATATGAGCTGTAGCTTCCTTTCTTTTTTAAATTAACTGCAGCAGAATTGGCTCCAAAAGGAGCTTTTATCCCTGCCGTTTGATGGTTTGGCCTTTTTTTTTTTTTTTTTTGCCACTTCTGTTTGCACAGTAATCATTTTTTTAAATTTCTTTCTCCGTTTTCTTGTTTCTGTTCTAGGTGCTGTGGAGGACAGAACATAAAAAAGCTGCGTGGAACGTTCTGTCAAGGCTTCTCTCAAATGCAGAAACTGAATAAATAAACTGGAAACGAGTGAATAGAAAGCGGTGATTCAGGGAGAAACCTGTTAATCGGTAAATATGGTGGAATAAACAGAAGAAACATGCTATATTAGTTATAGATATAGTAACTAATATAGCATTTAAATTAGTTATTTAACCCTAAGTAACTAATATAGAAATGTTGTGATTGTCTTAGCATTTTCTTTTTTAGTTTTGATTTATATATTCATTCTTTGACAGTTCTTTATTGAAACAGAGCTAAGAGATGGGGCTTCTTAACTTTGGAACATAATTGTGTTTTTTTTTTTTCTTTTTAATAATAAAACTGGAGAATTGCATTTTCAAATAGTAAGAAACTTGATTGCAGCATTATTTAAGTGGGTAGTTCTATGAATAAATTGAATAAATGATGTAATTTATTATTCTCCTTTAATTAAATAACATGTATAATGCATGTCAGCTGAAGCCAAAACCAGTTTTCTCACTGTCCTTGTGTTTATACAGTTTGATTATTCCACCGTTTCAACAATCATGTAACTTTGACAACTAAAACGTTTGTAGCCGAATGCATTTCCTCTTTATTTGCGTTTATCACCAATTTAGCGCTTCAAATATTAAGCATGAACAGAAAGAGTTTCTTGAACACATGATTGCAGTTTTGTTAAAGCACCAATGGATCGCTATGTGGAACATGGTGTTTGGTTGCCCAGTGGGACCAACAACAGAACTTGGTAGGTGTGAAAACTGTATTCTGTTTTATTCATAGTGATTCGTGATGCTGCATCTACTAGATGCTCTAATTGTAATGATGGACTGTCTCAACAGGTAATCCAGTTTTAAGAATCAGCAATTCATTGATCAGATTCAATTAGATCAGACAGATTTATTAGCATTGTATGTATAAAACAGTACAATAAATTGTCTCCACAGCAAAAAAAAAAAAAAAAAAGGTTAAAAAAAATGTAAATAACTTTTTAAATATGAATAAAGTATACAGTGTGTTCAGTCTGTGCAGGTGTTAGTTGTCCTCTTTAGGGGCCCTCGGGTTTCCCACTGATTCTTTCACAGTATTGTCAGGCGTTTCCTCCTCTTATGTCTGCTGGAGGCCCAGCCGATATCATTTCACATCTTTACCCCCATTTTCCTTGTTAAGAGTCTTCATGTCTTTCTTCATCACATTTTAGGTGGAAAGAAAATGTAACTGTCCCTTGTGACTGGATCAGAAAGAGCACAGCTAACTGTAGTCAGGAGACTTTGCCGAAGGGAATCGTAATCAAGCCATCTGAGGAATCGTTTTAGCCCTACTTATCACGTTTTAGCTGGATTACATATTAAACCAATATGAATATTAAACCACCAAGACCATACTGCAGACGCATGTGTTACAGTAAGGGTCTTGCGGCTGACATGACATTTCAAATTATGCAACAATTCTGCAAATTGTTAGCTAGTTTTACGCTGAACCACCCACATTATTTTACAAATAAACTCTTACTTATAGCCAATCATGTTAGCTTTGATTAAACCAAAGCTAACATGATTGGCTATAATCAAATACCTGGCTACGTTTCATAGAACAACAGAAACGTACATTTCCTATAGCATTGGTTATTTATAGAGCTTTTGGCAGCTAAGTGCTCTGCCGTGTTCTCTGTCTTGTTGCTAACTCTGTTTCTCTGATGTTTTGTTCTAGGTAGCTTGTAAGGTGTCAGTTCAAGGAAGAGAACGAAAGGCTGAAGCCAGCGACTGGAAGTGGGTGTGAACAAAAGTGTTTTCGTAAAACTAAAAGCTGGCTGTTGTTAAAACTGCAAAAAGCAGCCTCATTGCTCTGTCAGAGGACAAGTAATGGTTTAGCATTGGTAATCTTAAAAAAAAAAAAAAAAAAAAAAAAAAGAGCAAAAGTCCCAAAACAAGGGAGTCAAACAAATCAAACAAAAAGAGAAAAAGGTAAAAAAACAAAAACAAAAGATGTCTGGTTTGATTTAACCTCAGACTCTGAGGGGGAAAAAAAGTGCATATGTGTATTAATTTGGTCAATTTAATGTTCTGGTTTCAACTGTGTGTTTCATTCCAGAGTATGATCTCACAAATCTCCCACAAATCCAGCTGTCTCACAAGGTGACTAATCATTAAATCCTCACAAGCTTAACCAACCTCACAGCTCTGGTGCTTAAAGGGGGGTATTATGGATTTTCCAAGAACACAGTGACATTTTATAGCCAATCAAGCAACTGTGTTACCTTCGTTTTTTATAATAATGCTTTATATATCAAACATGTGATGTTTGATATATCAAACATATATATAAAACATATATCAAACAGCTTTAGCTGTTAGCAAAGTTAGTATTTTTGACACATTTTTAACTATGCTCATATTACTTTTTCAATGTTCCAACTAAGCTTGTGAAAACATTATATTGACTGTTATTGCATTCGTTTTTATTCGACAATTTAGCCGAGTAAAAACAATCCTGATCCAGTGCTGACCTTGCCCATGTGTCACCGAGGGCTGGGTGATGTTTAACTCATGAAGTTGCAAGAAGGAACACCATATGACAAAAGTAATAGAGATATAAGGAAAAAAACACAGAGAGAAAGGACAGAGAGACACCCGAGGCAGATATGCCGTGAAAAAAGCCAAGGCAATACCTCTCAAACCGCATTTAAACATTCATCCAGCTACTCTCCTCTGTTGAGTTTGTGCCTCAGCGCCAGTTCTTGGGCGATAAGCCAGCCGTGTGCCTCTCAAGGTAAGGGAGTGAATAGAGAAGAACAAGCTTTGGCTGACGCTGAGAAGGGACAGAGTCCACCTGCTGACCTTCCTTACACCAGCTTTACCTCAGCAGGAGAGGAGTGTTTCATAAATGGGTTATTCCACTCAGTCACCTTTGACCTGCAGCGGCTTCAGTTGGCTGTCCATCACTTACAGAGGCGCTGAACGAGTTGCAGAGGGGCGTGGGGTAAGAAAGGCGGTGGTTTCCACCCGTGGTTGGATATTAAGCCGTCTGTGGTGAGATGGGGAGGAAAAGGAGGATTGACAACACTGCTGTCAGAAACTGCAGCTGCTACCATGTGTGCTGGTGACTCAGTAGATCGGAGAAATATGAAAGGGACTGAAATGACCTTGTTTCTCAACCACAAGGCACAGGTGTTCAACATTTTCTCTGCTGACAATTATAATCTGCCAAAAGTGGCAGTGAAGCCCCATGAAAAGCCAGCGAATGCCAAATACCCGGCGTTCCACCCACAAAAGACTATATTTGGAGCTGAAAATGAGATGAAAAGGACCTTCCAGGTCTTTATTGAAAGGGACAAGGGATGGCAGAGTCATATCTGAGAGCATCATTACGGAGAGCACATCTGTTAGATGACTCACTGAATCCGGAGAATCACAACTGCAATTTAATATCGCGAGCAAGTGCGGCTGTGAGGAGAGTGCAGCAAACATAATTGTCTTTTAACGTCCCTTTATTCAATACGTCTATATTCAGGTTTAATTTATACGGCACTAAATCAAAAAAAAAATTTAATCGGAGAACTCCTGTATTAAATACACAGAAAGGTCAGTGAAACTCAAGACTCTCCCCCAAATCTGATGAAATTCCGATGAAATTCATCATGTTAGGTTACAGTAACTCTACAGGGCCTCAATGTTATTCCATTACTATCTAAGCTATTTATTTTAAGTAAAAGACAAACACAAGATAGTCTGCACGTATTAAGTAGTAGGAAAACATTGTAAAAAAAACAAACTGATAATTTGGCAATGCATATATCAGCCACCTCTACTCTGAAGCCCCTAATTAAATTCCAGTGCAATAAATTCCCTTCAAATGTCACCCAGTTAGTAAAGTTCCCTTGGGTTTAGCTTAATCTCACTGTGAATAGAACTGTGCTGACGAGGTCTCAGAGATTTGTTAGAAAATCCCGAGGACCTGACGGCACCATGCAGACCAAGGAACACACACAAAGTGAAGTTAGCGTTTGCACTATTGCAGGAACTATCACCTAACACTGTTTAAGCTATCAGTTGAGGATGGAAAGAGTGTCTGGTATCCTACCAAGACATGCCTAGACTGCAGTCAATAAGAGCAAAAGTCACACAAGCAGCCAAAAAACCCCAGCCCATGGAAACTCTGGAGAAGCTGCAGAGATCCAAAGTTCAGGTCTGAGAATCTATTAGTTGTCCATTCCACAAATCTAACCGTTGCAGAGTAGTGATAAGATCATGGGCCCTTGTTGAAGAACATATATTAGTCCCATTTACAGTTTGCCATGTTGGAGACAAAGACAACATCTGGCCTTAAGGTGATCTGATCAGATGCAGCATGGTTGCAACATCATGATGTAGGAATATTTCCTTCAATAGCAAGATTTAGAAATTGATGTTCATGGATGTCCCTCATACATCAAGACTGAGTCTGAGCTACTTACACAGAAGAATAGGCAAAATGTTCAGTCACGAAGCTGTGTCGACGCTTCAACTCAGGGCTGAATGTAAATTGTCACAATTTTCAGATTTTGATTTGCAAAACGTTTGAGAACAATGTATAACTTTCCATCCACGCAACGGCTATAAATAACTTTTTGTCAGTCAATAACAAAAAGTCCAAATAGCATACCTTGAGGCTTGAGGTTGCAACATGACAAAATGTAGATATGTTCAACAGACATGAACACTTAAGTTTGGCATCATATGCATGCACTGAATGATGATACAAGCATTTTTGTTGTCCTGAATAATTCCCCCTCCTAAGGCCCATACCTGTAGCTTTGCCCGTGACTGACAGCTGATGCTTTGGATGACGGCGAGCCAGTGAGCTGTAACAAGTCACTCCAGCAAAACACAATCTCCTACAAGTCTCAAAGGAAAGCTCTGTGAGGGAGGCATCCAATTCTGCCTTCCTTTCAGCTATCATCCGCCAGGCATGCAGGAATGAAAGAAGCAGGATTGAGAGGAGGGCGAAGCAATAGAAATTGAGACGTATGGTGGAACGATGGCGGGGCGCAAGGAGATAGCAGGCGAGGAGGAAAACATGAGGTATTGTAAAGCAGAAGGCGGAAAGATAGAGAAAGGCCACAAGAGAAAGGGGGATTTTCTTCTTTTCACTTCTCTCCATTCTGTTTCCCTCTGGCAATATGGTGCTTATTTACTGCGTCCGCTCCTCTCCCAGTGGAATGGGAGGGAAATGGGCTCTTAACTGGGTTTCCATACATCACCCGCTGACACTGATTCTTGTAGTTTTGGAATGCCTGCATCTGATGTTTCTTTTTAAAATCAATTATTTACAGAGTGTCCTTGAGTTCCTGCAGTTTATCTCGGCTAATTGCAGTACATCACCTTGGTTGTATTTCAAATTCTTTATGGGAGAAATGTTGTGCGTGTATTTTGCACAGTGCTGTAAAATTGTAGGCAAAAGGGCAGCTAAACATTTGAGCTTTTATGCCTTTAAGCTATTCAAAACATTTAAAAGATCAACTGTCCAGCATTTGGTTCAATTTTGTAAGCCTTAAACACTAGATTTTGTATTTTGGAGTGAAGTTCATAACTGACCTGCAGCACAGACGTATTGGGCAATATTTGTTTGATAGGAAATAGATTAATTGGTCCTGGATCCCAAAGTTAATGGTTCGTCCAATAGGGGTCAAGACCAAAACAGATTGCTACTTTAAAAAAATAAATCTTTAAGCTTGTGTTACAGATTCCTGTGTTTCCATGTATGCTAATATTTTTAGAAAAACAACTGTTGTGTGGTTTTAAAATGGAAGGAATAAAGAAAGTCTGGTCCTGTGATGTCTTATCTCTGACCTGAACCTTCAGAGCCACATTAAGAGGGTGACAAAGTCGGCCTTCTATCACCTCAAGAACATCTCCAGGATTAGAGGACTGATGTCTCATCGAGATCTAAAGAAACTCATCCATGCGTTTATCTTTAGTCGCACTGATTACTGCAACAGTGTCTTCACAGGTCTGCCTAACAAATCAATCAAACAGCTACATCTGATCCGGAACGCTGCTGCTCACGCTCTCACTAAAACTAGGAAGACAGAGCACATAACAGTTTTAAAGTCCTTCTCTGGCTCCCTGTAGCTCAAAGAATAGACTTTAAAATACTGTTAGTTTATAAATCACTGAACAGCTTAGCAATACATTAAAGACCAACTGAAAGAGTCTTTACAGTCAGAGGTTGGAGAGAAATAGAATCACGACGGAGTTTTAGGACCACGCCATAAAAAATGACAAAATAAAAATCACAAAAACAAAGTTTTAATATTACGAGAATGAAGTTGTGTCAAGAGAAAAAAAGTCGTAATATTACAATAAAGTTGAAATTATACCAGAATAAAACCGAAATAATATGAAAATGAAGTCAAAGTTTCAAGAAAAGTCAGAATAAAGTTGTAATATTACCAGAATAAACTCATATTAAGAGAATAAAGTCAAAATTATGCGAGAATAAAGTTGTATCACAATAACCTTCCAGACCCCTCAGATTCTAGTTCTGGTTCTGTTCTGCATCCCCAGAACCAGACCCTAATGAGGAGAAGTAGCATTCAGCTTCTATGCACCACAAGTCTGGAACAAACTTCCTGAAAACTGTAAAACAGCTGAAACACTGAGCGCCTTTAAATCTCGACTAAAAACCCACCCGTTTAGAGTTATATTTGAAACGTAATCAATTACCAATTTAATGACAGCACTTGACTTAATGTAATGTGTTGATTCTATGTTGTATGACGTTGTTTTTGTGTTTGGTACAATATAAGCACTTTGAAATGCCTTGCTGCTGAAATGTGCTCTACAAATAAAATAGTATTTGATTTGATTGAGCCTTGAAGTGGATATGCTTTTGATGTGCTCTTGGAAAAGTTTATGTATACAAAATATAACTACGGTTTGTTTTATTATGAGCAAAGTCTTCTTTGGTCTTGGCTCCCCTCAGACTTCCTTGCAAGCCATCAGGGACAAACTAATCTGGCTTTATACTAAGGGAGTTTTCACACTAGGATAGCCCATTGGTTCAATGGGTGGGAACATACGAGAAATCTTCTCAAATTCAGTTGGTGTGATTCACTTTTGCAATATTCCTTTAGAGGGATATATTATGTGAAACGAGCCCTGACGAAGCGGGAATAAAGGAGAAAAAAATCCTCCCCTTTAGTTTGCTTGTTCACAATTGAGCGAGACCAAACTCATGCAGCCTTGGTGTTTCTGTTCTGACCTTGGTGTTGGAGCCTAATTGCTTTTTTCACAAGAAACTGTGCAGCATAAGCAGCAGATGAGGCAGAGAGCCACCCAGCATGTTGCATCGTACATCTAGCTGGTTCACTGCCACTCTTTAGTTTGCTCAGTGGTCTGTTATCAGCCGAACAAGTTTGTTTGGTTTGTCTGCACCAGAGTTTGGATGAGTTTTACGCCTGGCTACACAAAGGAATCATTGGTCAGTTTAAAGCAGACCATCGGGTCTGAAACTGACGTAAATGAAGAAATCAAGAGTTATCCTTTACAGGTAAGATATTAACTGCCTATAATGGTTGACCAGAACCATACTTGAAAAATCCTCAACTATTTATTTAATGTGAATTAAATTCCTTGCACTGATTTACTTGAAATGTAATGATGGTAATTCAAATACGTTATGTACGGACCCTACGGGCTGCATTACTTTCTGACATCTGCAGTAAGAATTATTTTGGGAATATGACAATCAAGTATTAGTAGCCTAAGCTCATTACGACCTTACAAAAAATGCACTTATGAGGAAGAAATTACATTTCCTTTGTCCAAGCAAAGCTTGAATCCAATCATGTTATGTCACATGGTAATCATCTTCGACTATTGAGCTCTAGCCAGCATGCTAACCCTTTTATGTGTCCTAATTATCTCCTTCTACACACTGATGAGACCAATGAAGAAGGTTTTTCTATTTTAAAGCAATGCTTGGTGCACCTGTGGCCCATCGGGCAGATTAGGATGTCACTGAACGTGAAAATATGTTTCATTTCTCCTCAGCTCGCCTTCCTCCCCCTACCCGAGCATTTGCAATCTGATTGCTTTTACATGAAGCTAATGAAATAAGATAGCATTTTGGGTAAATCCAATAAACACATTAACCTTTACAAATCAAAACACGTCAGCTTTTAACTTTTTCCATTTGCCTAAAATGGTCAAATTAAACAAAAAAAGTCATTATGCTGCTTCTATGTCGACTTAGCGGTGCATCCGTGTGTTCAGAGACAATGGATTCGTTAGAGCTTTCCCTTGAATAGAAATGCTAGTGTTTATCTTCCTGTTATTAGGGAAAGGATGATTTTGTTATCATAATGCCACAGATACTCACCTTCACAGTAAACAGTCCAAAACACATTAGATTCGGGCAATTTTTCAATGTTCGACTTGCATTTGAATGAACGGTCGACCCTCGTGACTTTCTCTGCTGCCATTATCATTAGCGCCACTAAAGCAAAAGTTCATAGCAATTTGTCTGGGCAGATTGAGACAAAGCTAACAGAGGAAAAACGTGATGCGAGGTTAAACGCAAGAGAAGCTAAAAGATGAGGAAACGTCGAGCAAGGTGAACGGTGGCTAGATGATCGCCGAGACTGAGATGAAGACGGCGGGCGAAGGATGGGGAGGAAAGCGAGCTGATTGACAATTTGCATCCTCTTCAGAGGGTATCAGAGGACATGATTGAATCCAGTCAGGCTGAACCCATTAGGGGAGCACTGTTGTCGGAGGCCGAGCGGAAAAAGCCCATTCACTGCCACCAAGTCCGCGCTCCTCACCGCTCTCCATTTATATTCATGCAAGGTTTGAGTTATTGAGGGAAAGGAGTGACAGAGGGAGAGGAAGGGGAAAGAAAAAAGGGCTGGAGAAGGTCTTAGTTGTTTGCCAAGTGTAAGTTATAAAGTTCCCACCTTCACCCACGTTTGCTCGCCTAATCTTTGCACAAATGATTTGCATGTCAATTCCATGGGTCAACATGTCCGCAAATTGGATCCAAACTCTGGACATGTAACATCTTAAGCTCCGTAAATGCAGCAGGAAAAGCATTTAAAACCTCTGGGGAAAAGGTAAAAGACATTTGCATTTCAAGCAGCTCAATCTGTCTCTTCTCATTAGGCTTTGCTTAAAAATGTTACCATAACTAAAACCCATCAGGGGCATTTTTGGCGCTGACAGCTTTGTGACACATCACGGATGAGCTGATGCAATCACCTTGCCGAATCCTCCTCTTTGTACTCCTTAGCAGATCTCGGGGTACGATGAGAGCAACAGAGATATAACACACTTGAGGGTGCGATAAGCCACCGAATCCAAGGGCCGCCGGGAACATTTCCCATCTCCGTTCACCTCCGCCAGGCAGCTGATTCGCAGCAGCCCCGGAGTTTGACTAGGTGACAAAAGAGGTGGAGTGCTGTGGAGGGTCTTCCGCATGTTGCCATTTATCTCACACACGCAGCACACGCCCTAGGCAACGGTATTACAGCAGCCTCGTGTTTGATACAGCCAGCTGTGAAAGCAGGGACGTTGGAACCAGCCTGATACATTTGTCTCCAGACTGAGAATCGGGAGGCAACGCATTATTTTTAGCTCTTTGCTTGTGACTTCTCAAGCTGAACTTGTTGGAATATTAATGGTGACTCAGAAACACATGCGATAGAGGGACACTGAGACATTTAAAAATGGCTATGATCATATTTTAATTTGTATCTTAGAGGTGCAATCAGGATGCCAAATTGCCTATTTGGCTGTTTTCTTAGAAGCTAGCATAGCATCACTAATCCAGTTTTTATACATTAGCTCCTTGCTTTGATGTGATTATGAAAACAAATTTAATAAGCTTATCCAGAACATTTTAGGGAGTCCAAGGACTCTAAATCTGAAATAATAGTCCAACTGATGAGGTCTCCATACAAGCCTATGGGAAGTGGATGAAAAGCAATGTTTTGTTGTTGTTTTTTTTGGGAGGGGTATGCATTTGTATTCAGTCCCTCTAAGTTGAAACTCCATAAAACCACATATTGTTGCACTCAGCTACAATTGCTCTGGAACTTTTGCACACCTTCTGATTAAAATAAATTTATCTTGAACTCTAAGAAAAACACAATCGTTCATTTTCAGAGCATTACTTTTTAATTCAAACAAACTGGCCACTTACATCTGACTGTCCAATCTAGAATGAGGAACTTAGATGTCGTGTTTGATCAATGTCGACAGGTATCAAACTGTTGTTTTGATTTAGAAATATTTCAAAATTAAAAATGCTGATGTCTAAATAAGAATTGTATAAGATAATGTGTGCATTTTTTTCTTGCTTAGACTGCTGCCATAGACTTTTTTTATAGCCTTAATAAATAGGACCTTGATCATTTCTCATTGGTACAAAAGTCTGGAGCCAGAATCAGAGAGGCATTTGTGTCCTCTGTTTAAACATCGCTATGCTGATTAACACTTACTTTCAGAGTTAGTAAGTGTCTAACTCTGAACACTTACTAACATACTACATACTTCATGTCTTCAAAGTGAAGTATGCCTTCACTTTGAAGACATACTTTTAACCTTTAGGACTCTGCAAGGCCGACTATCTTACTGCATCTCTGACCTGGAAAAGCCTTATGCCGCAACCCAGTAGTATAAGACACAGCATATGAACACATTACTGCATTTGTTTTCATGCTTAGCACAACTTCTTCTGTGATTCAGGGAATCAGTCAGTCAGGAAAAATTAAAAGTCCTACCTAAGTCTTAATACATTTTTTATTTTTGCCATTCTGACACATGGACATTCCCCATCCATCTTCGCATCAAGTTCAACCAGCTACTCTGTCGCTGATGTGGAAAAGAATCTCCAGAACGATATGGCCACCATTATGCATGGTGTGTTTGGGGTGATATGCATTGTTGCTTCTCCTGCAAACTGGATTCAATTAATGGCCTGGACCCTAGAAAGGTTCGATTCAGCACCTTATGTTGTAGATTTTAAAGGTCACTAGAATGAAGGTGACTCAATACAAACACAAGCCTCAATTTATAGGTGTTTAGTTGAAAAAGTATTTAAAAATGTATTATTTTCCTTCCACGTTTATAGGTATGTGCTATTTTGTACTGGTCTACCATGCGACTTGCAACATTAAAAAAAAAAAGTAATACTTTTGCAAGTTTACATGTACATGGGTAATCATGCAAACAACACCAATCGGAATACTCTGATCAGATTCGGCTTGATTCCAATGAAACTGTAATCCGACAGAGAGAGAGGTAGTTTATGACGATTCATAATAGAGCTGCGTGCATGTTGACCCTTCTTCTCATCATGTTACTGCGGTTGCAGCAGAGTGACCTGCAGAGAGAAGGGCAGCAGCTGGAGGCAGCACAGAACTTTGAAGGATGTTTGTTTCCTCCTGCTCTCCCATCCTGCAACGCAGGAAGACCAACAGCATGCAGCGTAGTAACGTCTCAACCACAATCAGAACCTGGCGCGGGTCCATTCTGGCTCAGAAGACAACAGTATATGAAACACACTGCTGTGTTTGTTTTTATGTTCAGCACAGACGGAAGCACAACTTCTTCTGTGGTTCTTTTTAGGGAAACGGTACAACTCTGCGTATACCAGTGCTTCTTTTCTGAAGAAAGCCTGGCACATGTAAACACATCGTGATTGGATTAATTCATGTTGTGCTCATTTAAACGATACATTCGGATTATGTAATCCAAACACATTTCGACCCAAACAAGCTGTAGAAACAAGTCCACTGTTGGGTGCCTAAATAAAGCTCTGTGAGGCTTGAGAATGGTCCAGTTGCTTCTCCACATGCTGGAGGTTGTGCAGGAGGTGAATATTTATATCACTTTGCATGCGGACCTTCTTGGTGGAACTGCTTCAATAAACGCAACTGTAGTGGTTATAAAACTAAGCTGTAGTGATTGGAAGATCTAGTGATCTGCGATCGATTGTTTTGGGCTTTCAAGTTCAGTACTGCAGATCGATATAATAAAGAGTTGCCTAAGTTTAATTGATCTTAAAATGTATTTTCTTTAATGTTAATTGTCCGGTTGTGTTTATGTATAATTCTCGAAGAGTTCAACCTCCTTAGATATTAAGTTTTGAGAATTTGTTTATCGTTCATGCATCGATTGGTTTTGTCTGAGTGGGTGAAGGGGAACGCGGTGTTTCTGCTCTCCATTATAAAAGTGGAGACGAAGGTTGAAACATTGTATCCACAGAGTTTCATTATTCCCCTTCACAGGTAGCGTTTTTATTTATAAAGTGTTACTTTGAAGATGTGTTTTAAGTTTATTATGTTTGTTTAGTCGACAGGGAGCATTTGTGGTAGCCGTTATAGCCGTGTTTTAAGTTTATTATGTTTGTTTAGTCCACAGAGAACGTTTGTGTTAGCCGTTATAGCCGTTGTTTTGGGCAACGGTTGTAGCCGTTGTTATAGCCGGTGTGCCTTAGCTATAACACTCGCTTTAGCTTTTTAACTAGCTGCATCCTGTGTGTTTGTTATACTGTGTGTAATGTTTGAAATATTATTATTATAAAAGTGGAGACGAAGGTTGAAACATTGTATCCACAGAGTTTCATTATTCCCCTTCACAGGGGCGTAACATTTTTGGAGGCACCGCTGGGATTGAGTGAGGCGAAGTTCGACTTCTGCTAGGACCAGACGTCTCCAGCTCTCATTCAGCTCCCCTTTAACTTACTTACCCAGGCAGACAACATCTACTGGACAACTGTGTGGCAGTCTGAGTTTTTCTACTACCAAGGGCAAAAGTAATCTGAGGTGAACCTAAGGTACCAGGAGTGCTGCAACCAAGGTTTAGCAAACAAATTACTGCTACAACAGAACACTGATCAGGTACGGCAGAGAAGATGGAGTCAACTGAGGTAGAGGCACTACAGCTGGAGATAATAGGACTTTGTGCACACTGCCTGTAGAAAGCCTAAAAGAACTGTGTGATTTTCTCACCATTGCTGGGTCAAAATTTGAACATGTGACAGGAAAGAGCAGAACATCGCTCATTTTAATGATTACTAATCATCTACAGAGTGAAGAGTTCCAGATGTTAGAGGATTTGGGAATGTCAGAGCTTCTCTGCCTTAAAGATAAGATAACTGAGCTCCAAGCTGAGGCTACAGACATCCAAGAAAAGGAACTTAAAGTTACACGACATGAACAGCAAAATGATCATAATAAGATGTTGGGCAGTACATCAACAGAAACCAGACCTTCTCAGTCTCATTTACCACCTCAAATAAAACATACTCATGAGGAGGACGAACATAAAGTCCAGGCTGCCATGTCCAGCCTTGGAATTTCAGCTTCAGCTCTACGCCAGACCCCTGCTGTATGGCACAAAGAATTCAAAATATCTGGTCAAATTGGAGACCCAGGACAAAAGGATCGCCTCACATTTTCCAGTCTCGCACGACAAATTGAGCATGGTCTCCTCAAAGGTTTTCCAGAGACTGAGATTGTTGATGCTGTCATCAGGGCCATTGTCCCAGGGATGCAGTTACGGAGCTACCTAGAGGGAAAAAATGACCTTACACTTCCCACCCTGAGAAGAATCCTGCGCTGTCATTATCAGGAAAAGAGTGCAACAGAATTATATAAACAGCTGTCATCAGAAGCACAGAGCGTTAAAGAGACTCCTCAGAGTTTTCTCATCCGCACTCTAGACCTAAGACAGAAGATTCTGTTTGCATCACAAGAGTCAGAGTCAGGTTTACGTTATGATCCAGTGCTGGTGCAGAACATGTTTCTTCATACAGTTATGACCGGGTTGCTGAACGACAACATAAAACGTGATCTTCAGCCATCCCTAGAGCAAGCTGGTGTTTCTGATGAACTTTTATTTGAAAAACTAAATATTGCATGTGCCTATGAAAGTGAGAGGCAGGACAAGAAGAAAATGAATGCACCACAACAATCTGTGAGTGTTCACTCTGCTCAGTCTGACCACACCACCACTCAGAAGAAGGATAAAATAGGCCAGTCGAGTCACAGTAAACAGAGTCAAACAGATATTCTTTCAGAACTGCAGGAGATGAAAGCTAACATGACCCTGCTTAAAGATCTGAAAGCTGAAGTATCTTCTATTAAAGAGTCTATGCAGCAGCCCTCTTATCTGCAGAGGCAGCACCCAAACGCAGCATCAGGACCAGATTGCACACCAGCTCAATCAGCACCAGATTACTATAACCCGTCTCTGACACACAAGCCTGCAGTACATCATGGTTACCATCAAGCTCCTCCAGTACAATACAGCTACTTGCAACCCCCTTCAACACATCACAACTATTTACCACCACCTCCAGGACAACATGATCATCTTCCACCCAATCAGAGGTATGGAAATCAACGCCCCCTCTCCACAGCTTCGCCACGGCCTAGGAGGAGGTGCTACGCTTGCCAGCAGGAAAATTTGGAGGACTGCATTCACTGTTTCAGGTGTGGCAGCAGTGAACACTTCTCAGCTGGCTGCAGAATGCGGAGATCAGGCCAATTCAGAGGGAGTGCTTTAAACGAGCAAGGGTTACCCCAGCGGGGCAGGGAGTGACCATGTCATCAGCAGTGCCCCAACTCTGTGCACACTGTGAAGGAAGTGGGTTAGAGGTGAGACTGAGACAATGTTCATCTTGTAAAAGTGTGCTGTACTGTTCTGAGGGATGTCAACATGAACACTGGGCTGTACATAAAAATCAATGTTCTAGAGCTTCTTGTAGCACAGTCCGAGCCACACCACGAAAGAAAAAGCAACTTAGATTTGCCCCACTAGTTGGAAATAAATATCTGATTGACTGCTATATCCAAGGTCAGCAAATTAGAGCGTTATGGGACTCTGGCTCGCAAGTGACTGTAGTAAGTGAACAATGGAAAGCAGAACACCTGCCATTTGTGACTTTGAAAGACATTTCTGAGATTGTTGAAAACAATGATACTTTGAATCTGATTGCAGCCAACGGCCAAGACATGCCGTATTTGGGATGGATAGAAGTCACATTCAAACTAGCTGCAGATGGAGTTCCAACAACAGAAGTTATTGTCCCCACACTAGTAATTAAAGGCAACAGTCTTGCTCGCCCTATTATTGGCTCAAATGTCATTGGCCTTATAGTGGACACTGAGCTACAGCAAAGTAAAGACACCCACAAACAGCAGTTAATCAAAGCTGTCCAAGCAGCTTTTTTTGACTTTGAAATGGATGATGCTGAAGTGTTTGTGGCCAGAGTTGCTGCTGAACAGCAATTTCTGGAGTATAACGTCAAAACCACCAGAGGACAAGTACATGTTCCAAAACACACATCAGTAAAGGTAGAGTGCCGTGTTATAACACCCCCTTTACAGGATGAGACAACTCTGATCTTCGAACCTAGTGTCAACCCGCAGTGGTCAGAAGGTCTAGAGTTCACTGACACCCTTATAAAACTGAAAAAAGGTACAAAATCATTCATGATTGTGGATGTGCAAAACCCCACAGATCATGACATAGTACTCTCTGGGAGGACTGTTATTGGAACAGTACAGCCAGTCCAAGCAGTTTACCCGCCAACAATCTTTGAACAGTCCTTCTCCTCATCTCCATTAACAGTAGCTAAGGTGGAGGTGAGGAAACAACAAACCTCTGATTGTTACTGGGACCCCCCAGTTGATTTGGACCATCTCAGTCCCCCTGAAAGAGATCTGGTTAAACAGATGCTAAGAGAGGAAGCAGGCTCCTTTTCCTGTTCCGATGATGATATTGGGTGCATCGAGAACCTGAGACTGTCCATCTCATTGAAAGACACAGAACCTGTGGCTAAAACTTACCTCTCTGTTCCAAAACCATTATACCAAGAAATGAAAAGCTATCTACATGATCTGATCACACAAGGTTGGGTGCGCAAATCAAATTCCCCCTATTCTTCCCCGGTGGTGTGTGTTAGAAAAAAAGATGGAAGCTTACGCCTTTGTATCGATTACCGTGAGTTAAACCATAAGACTGTACCAGACCGCCAGCCCATTCCCAGGGTACAGGACATTATGGATGGCCTGGGAGGCAACTCATGGTTTTCGCTGTTAGATCAAGGTAAAGCTTACCATCAGGGGTTCATGGCGGAACACAGTCAGCCCCTCACGGCCTTTGTGACCCCCTGGGGTTTATATGAATGGATTCGTATACCCTTTGGTTTAATGAACGCACCAGCTGCCTTTCAGCGGTGCATGGAAGAATGTCTCGAGGGGATTAGAGATGAAATTTGCATTCCATACCTTGATGACATCCTTGTCTTCAGCAAGTCATTTGAAAGCCATGTTGAACATGTCAGAACTGTGCTTAGACGATTGAGAGTGCATGGCATAAAGTTGAAGCCATCCAAATGTGAAATGTTTCGGCATGAGGTTCGCTATCTTGGGCGGGTCATTTCATCAGAGGGCAGTAAAATCGACCCTGCTGATACCATGGCTGTCAGGGCCCTGAAAGACAAGCGACCAGCCACTGTGGGAGAATTAAGAGCCATTATGGGCCTCCTCAGTTATTATCGTCAGTATATTCGAGACTTTTCTCAAATTGCTGCCCCTCTTTATGATCTCATGAGAGCTCCTGCAGATTCAAAACAAAGTGACAGACATGTTACCAGACAGAGACAGAATAAAAGAAAAACTGGGACCCCCTCCAACTTTCCCATTGTGTGGACAGAAAAACACCAACACTTGCTTGAGGAACTGTTAGACCACCTGGTGGAACCACCGATCCTCGCCTTTCCTGATTTTAGTAAACCCTTTATACTACACACAGATGCTTCCAATCTGGGTCTGGGGGCAGTTTTATATCAGGAACAGGAAGGAAAAATGCGTGTAATAGCATATGCCTCGCGAACACTCACCAAATCTGAAAAAAATTACCATTTTCACTCTGGAAAATTGGAGTTCCTTGCCTTAAAATGGGCTGTCTGTGAAAAATTTAGAGACTATTTGATTGGCTCGTCATGCACTGTATATACAGACAACAATCCACTCACTTATGTCTTGTCTACAGCGAAACTGAATGCGACCGGGTGTCGGTGGGTGGCTGAATTAGCAGATTTTCACCTTACCATCCGATATCGACCAGGGAAAGAAAACATTGATGCCGACTGTCTGTCAAGGCTGCCAGTGGATATTAACACTATGATGGAACACTGTACTGAGGAAATGTCATCCCGCTCCATTCAAGCAGTTGTGCAGTCAGTTGAGGACCCAAGTTCCCATGCAGTGTGGTCCATGGCACTCTCTGCTCAGTGCAAAGAAATCAGCAGTTCACACCAAACGCCTCTTTCACTAGAAGAGATTTGTCGAGCCCAGAAGGAAGATACAAATATTGGCCCAGTGATTCAATATTGTCAGTTAAAAAAGAAACCTGACAGAAAACAGCTAAAATCATTCAGCACACAGAGTAAAAGACTATTACATGAATGGGAAAAACTAACTTTGGATGATGACGGCATCCTGCGTCGAAAGACAGCCAAACGGATACAACTTGTTTTGCCTGAAAAGTACAAAGCAATCGTTATGAAGGAACTACATGATGACATGGGACATCAAGGGGTTGATCGAACCACTTCATTGGTGAGAGAACGTTTCTGGCCGTACATGCAACATGACATTCAGCACTATGTGACTCAAAGCTGTGCATGCATAAAACAAAAGAAACCAAGCCGAGAGACTAGGGCACCTCTAACTAATATTGTTACAACTCAGCCTTTTGAGTTGGTTTCTCTCGATTTTCTGCATGTTGACAAGTCATCTGGTGGATATGAGTACATATTGGTCATAATTGATCATTTCTCAAGATTTGCGCAGGCTTACGCTACAACATCTAAGTCAGCAAAGACTGTGGCTGATAAACTTTTAATGACTATGCCTTAAGATTTGGATTCCCCCGACGTATCCATCACGATCAAGGTGGTGAATTTGAAAACCAGCTCATGTCACAACTAAAAAGAACCTCTGGAGTTTTGGGCTCGCGGACAACACCATACCATCCTGAAGGCAACGGCCAAGTTGAACGTTTCAACCGCACACTCATACAAATGTTGAGGACCCTTGCAGAGAAAGAAATCCCAAATGGAAAGACTCACTGAACAGATTGGTTTTTGCATACAATTGCACAAAATGTGAAGTCACTGGTTTTTCTCCCTTCTTCCTTCTGTTTGGAAGGACTCCAAGACTGCCGATTGATGTACTCTTCCGCTTGACACCAGAAACGGGTACACCTGATCACAGAGTGTACATGCGAAAATGGCAAGAAGGGATGCAACAAGCTTATGACATAACAAGGAAAAATGCAAGAAAATCAGCTGAAAGAGGCAAAAGGAACCATGATCGCAAAGTAAAGAGCTCAGAGTTGGAACCTGGAGACCGTGTCCTGGTTAGAAACTTGACCCCAAGGGGTGGGACTGGTAAACTTCGCAGCCATTGGGAGGACATCATCCACAAGGTTGTGCGTCGAGTAAATAAGGATGCTCCTGTATATGAGGTGGTACCTGAACAAGGAAAGGGGAGAGATAGTAGGATACTACACCGCAACCTTTTGCTCCCCTGTGACCACCTGCCTCTGGAAGTTCCCCTAAAAGTTGCCAGATCACGAAGAAAAAGTTCAAGACAGACAAGTGACGGTGAACATGACAGTCAACAAAAAGACGACAGTGATGAGGACTCAGAGGATGAATGGTTTTACTACCCATGTCCTGAGCCACACCAACATACAGATCCCACTGCTGAGGAGCACACCGAGATGTCGGCAGACCCTGAACCCACAGCAGCGAGGAGAGGAACAAGACCACAAGATGAACAAGAGACAATGTTACACCGGAGAAAGATCAAGTAATGCCCGATCTGCAAGTGGAAGAGGGAGCACCTGAACAACTGGAAAATTGTGGAGACAGCCCTGTACTGTCACCCATATCACCTCCTCCATGTCAGAACCACAGTGAAGATGAGCAAGTACAAGATAGGCCTAGAAGAGAACGGCGACCACCACAGCGACTCACCTATGGTGAACTTGGTTATCCATCTTGTTACAGTTTGGGACTTCCAGCAAGGTCTACATACTGGCTTGACCCAATGCACTATTGTGGACCTCTTCAAGCAAGGTCTGTGTGGCCAGAGCCAGTCCAGATGTCCACATACCATCCTATGTTTGTGTATGGCTGATTTACCTTTTATGGACTTGGTATCAGCACTTAAAGACTTTGATTAGGCCAAGTACCTGGATTGGGACTAAATAGATTTGTGTTTATGGACTGTTTGTCATGTTACTTCCTTAAGAATTGAATGTCGAGGACGACATTTCTGTTGAAGGGGAGTGTGTAGTGGTTATAAAACTAAGCTGTAGTGATTGGAAGATCTAGTGATCTGCGATCGATTGTTTTGGGCTTTCAAGTTCAGTACTGCAGATCGATATAATAAAGAGTTGCCTAAGTTTAATTGATCTTAAAATGTATTTTCTTTAATGTTAATTGTCCGGTTGTGTTTATGTATAATTCTCGAAGAGTTCAACCTCCTTAGATATTAAGTTTTGAGAATTTGTTTATCGTTCATGCATCGATTGGTTTTGTCTGAGTGGGTGAAGGGGAACGCGGTGTTTCTGCTCTCCATTATAAAAGTGGAGACGAAGGTTGAAACATTGTATCCACAGAGTTTCATTATTCCCCGTCACAGGTAGCGTTTTTATTTATAAAGTGTTACTTTGAAGATGTGTTTTAAGTTTATTATGTTTGTTTAGTCGACAGGGAGCATTTGTGGTAGCCGTTATAGCCGTGTTTTAAGTTTATTATGTTTGTTTAGTCACAGGGAACGTTTGTGTTAGCCGTTATAGCCGTTGTTTTGGGCAACGGTTGTAGCCGTTGTTATAGCCGGTGTGCCTTAGCTATAACACTCGCTTTAGCTTTTTAACTAGCTGCATACTGTGTGTTTGTTATACTGTGTGTAATGTTTGAAATATTATTATAAAAGTGGAGACGAAGGTTGAAACATTGTATCCACAGAGTTTCATTATTCCCCGTCACAGGGGCGTAACACAACCGCTTCTCTGTGACGCTGAATTTACTGCAGGCGTCTCTGCTCTGCTGCGCACTTCGCCGGGAAAATCTGACAAAGTCGAGCAGATTGTCCGAACTCATCCAATTGTTAACGTCCTTCACCTAAACTGATTGAGCTCGGTCTACTTTGGGGGAAAATCGGAGAAAGAACTTCAATCTTTAGATATGCAAAGCTGGCAGAGACTTATTGTAAAAGATCTGCAGTTGTAATTGCTGCAGATCTTAATTGCACAAAATATTGATTAAAGAAAAATACATAAATTGTAAAGAGAAAAATGTGTGGGTTGAATGTTAAGTTGTTGGCTCGCAGTGAAAATATGTAATGAATCTCTCATGCAGAAGAACACTCTGGTAAATATATATCTTGAGTTTTACCAGGTGGGCTGCAAGTGGCACAGCTGGTAGAGCTGTTGCCTTGCAGCAAGAAGGTTCTGGGTTCGAATCCCGGCCCGGATCTTTCTGCATGGAGTTTGCATGTTCTCCCTGTGTTCTCGCCTGGAATGTTAGCTGGGGATCGGCACCAGCACCTCCCGACCCCACTTAGGGAAAAGGGAGTATAGAAGATGGATGGATGGAAGTTTTATCAGTAGATTTCCCTGTACTGGAGGCTGGTGGCATGTGCTTCCTGGATTAGTGTCCTGGTATAATGGTGCACAGTGACAGGAGTGCTGTTTGCGAGCTTGGGAAGGTAATTAATTAAAAAAGCTTGTAATCCACCCGATGAGTGCAGCAATCAACACGCTGATGCATTGAGAGAAGCAGGAGGTTTTCTTAGCCGAGCATATCAATAAGTTAATTTTATTAATCTGACATAGACAGGGACGGTTAATCATTTCACATACCTCTTATAAAAAAAATTAAAAAAAAGAGAATATATGTGCCATGTTTCCTAATGACCCCAAACCTTCATCGCTTAACATTCATCCCATTAAACTCCAGAGTGCTCAATTTACCAGCATGCTTTAACAGATGAGGCAGGAGGCAGGACTTGGCGGGAGATTGGAGCTGATTATGCCCTTGTTCTATTCATTTGCCCAGACCCTAGTTAATTGACTTCTGAGCAGCGATGCTTTGGACACCCACTATCTGCTGCCAGGATCATCCTGACCCCACTCAATGCCGGCGACGACGAGAGGAGCAACTGTTGAAATAAACTGCTTGTTCTGCGCTATCAGTGTGTAAAGCAGAAGCACGGGGGGGAACAAGAGGAGGCGGGAGACGCGTTTTCTCTGCTGCAGGGGCGACATGTAGGACGAGCAACTGGAAGATTTAACAACAGCGGAACCAGCGACGCTGTTCAGCGAGCGGGCTTAATATCATCTAGCAATTGATTCTTGGTTTCATCATTTATGAAGTGCACATGCCTCGGCAAGAGAAGCGAACATCCAGTGATGGATTTTCCCGTTTAAATAAAAAGCTGTTGCCACCAGTGAAACAATAAATTCAACTGGAATTAAAAAGTTATTTCTACAGGCTGTTTGAAGATAAAGGAAAGCACTCTGGATTTGGTGCAGGCAGAATGTGTTGGGAGTAAAAGTTCAACGTCGATATTGACTCATGTGAATGGAAAGGCAGAGCACGTTTTCTGCCTCATTTGTTCCCGTCATCAAGGGTGTGAAGTTGCCAGAAAGCTGGTTTATGATTATCCACCTCCTCTGAGTTGAGTTGATGATGGATCATCCAGAATGTGACCAGTCTATTAGTTGATGACAGATGAACCGGAACTGAGTGGCTTGTGATCTATTTAGCAACAAATCAAGTCGATAGGAAGGCGAAACGATTCAAGCACGAATATCAGACGGAGATTTTTGGTGCGTCTTACACTCAAAGAAATGCAGGAGAAGAATTAGAGAATAAATGTGTAAGGATGAAAATGTGAAATGTATGGAAAGATAGAAGTGCCAGATCTTTCTAGTGAAAATAAGGAAAGGGGAGAACTTCTGAAAGCTAGAAATTTATTTGAAAACATTTTTTTAAATTCATTTTTCTCTGTGGAACTTGGACACAGCTAATTAATCAGGCTCTGGGTTTGTGTCAGCGGGGTCACATTGTTGTACAGCTGCCACGATGCGCCATTGGTGGAGAAAAATGACAATGTTTGGGATCTTAATGACGAACAGTGCGTGAAGCACGTCTTTGACTTGTAAGGAAAAAAACCTCCCATGCTGACCTTTAAAAAGTGTCTGTGATGACAAAAAAAGTTTAGATTTCGCTCTGGGAGAAGGAAATGAATTTGAAAATCAAGTTCACTATAAATATAAACGAGGTCTAAGATCAGGTCATACAAAATAAAATTAATTGATGAATTCACGGCCAGAGTTAAATCAAAACAGCTGTTAAAATTTTTTTGGGGAAAAAAAAATCATATATAAACACTATTTTCCTTCTGATCTTTGTAGTCTGGTCTTTGCTGCCTAATTTACATAAATATTTTAGAAAAGTAAATTTGTTGTAATGCTGCTCTCCTCCACATATATTTATGCTTTTGCTGAAGGCAACAAAATTCTTAAAATTTTGTGCAACATCGAGAGTACTGTTGCACATTCACAAAGGTATGTGCAGTTGCTAAATTAATAAATTAATGGAAATGTGAGTCTGCAAGTCATTTTAATCCTGGACTATGATGCACAAGGAGGGAAGCAAATAACACCCTGCTCTGACACAACCGGCCTGCTTTTAGAGGAGGCAGTATGCATGGTTTTAGAAAAAGCAACTCAGCATGAGCTTAGATTGATGTATATTAAGCCAATGCAAACAACTTCCCGTTCCTAAACACCACAACTGCTCTACTGTATGCATTTTATGCAGAGAAGTACCATCTGATGTACAAAGACTGTAATTAAATTCAGTTTTAATGGACTCCTATTCTATGCTGAAATCTAGATTTTGATTTTTATTGCAGAGGGATGTCTGGGCTGTTGTTTCTGAAACACACACATGTATAAAGTAAAACAAAGAACTGGGACAGCAGTACATAGCTGCTGTGTGGAACAGCTTAATCATGCGGCGCGCACACTTCAGACAAAGATCTTCTCTTCCTTCATCTCAAGATGAAGTTTGTGCTAAAGAATCGACAGCAGCTGTTAGCTCCTGTATATCCCAGTGTTGGATGTCACCAATCAACACTTCCAGCTGCACGTGTTCAAACACAACACTGTCACTACTCATTCAGTTGATAATGGTGGTAATTTTTTTTTTTTTTGCATCAACAGTGGAAAGGTAGCTCTATCCGTCGCTGCAACAAACATTCAGACTGAGATATAAATCAATCCCGCATCTGCGCGCAGAGCGAGGTTAATAGCTATGCAGCCTGTAGCAGAGCTATATCCCGAGCATTTTTATGGCTTTCATTGTCTTTTAATAAGGTTTTAACTTGAAAGTAATGCACTGTGCACTCAAAAAATCATCAGAGTGAGATCTACTGCCTCGCCGAGTTACTGATTGCTTTAGCAACGGCAGCCGTTCAATACGGCTTGTTTTAAAAAATGAAAATTCTTCATGGCGAGAGAGGGAGAGGTAAAGCCAAACACGGTTAGGTGAGGCAGCAACCCCCAGACTTCATTGGGGAAGTTTCTTTCAGTCCCTCCTATAGTGACTTTTACTAAACACTCGTTTGCAGGAAGCTCCTGCTGACTGACCCTTCGCCGTGTTGGCCGTTGTGATTTTTCACTCTCCGGTTCTTTCTCTTTCTCTGAGAAATCCTATCTTGCGGCACTGACAGGGTGGTGCGAGTTTCTGGGGTTTAAAGGAATATTCTTCAGCCCTTCTGTATAAATTTTTCGCCGTGGGTCAAAGGTGACACACAAGCTTGCGGCGTACAACGCAAACACCTGTCAACTGCTGTAGCACAGAAGCAGAAGTGACTAATGCAGTCGGGCACGAACGCGTCAGCTCCTGAATCCTGGTGACACATTGTTGCTCCTCTTTCGTTATTCTGTGCATTCCAGCCGGAGACACTGCAGTGCCGTAGTCAACCAAAATCAACAACCCATCTAGCATAGTGGGAGTGGAATCAATATGGCAGTGCTGAGTCTAAATATCTGGGATTGACTTTTTATCGCCAGGCCCGTATCTGCATCTCCTGCTGCCGCTCGGTGACTCACAATTTGGGAAGCATTGCATTGACTTTTACTCATAAATGTTTTAAAATCGAGCAATATTTATGATCGTCCCCCTTTATGGCTAATCTATAGCAGAACCATTAAGCATGCATTAGCGAGTGAAGTATGTTTGACCTAATCTTGGTCCTCTCTGAGAAGTCAATAGCTTGCATTAAGCCTTCCTAAATATATATAAATATAAAGTATGACCCGGCAATGTTTTTGCACTAGACACTTGAGTACTGCTTTTGAAAAACCTCTCAGTCGTCCTCCTTCTAATTGGGACATTCATAACTTGAACATGATCCCTTTGTGTCTATTTTAAACCTCAGGGACAAAGAGGAAGAGGCAGAAGAGTGCAGGGACAGAAATCAGACTAAAAAAGAAATACAAGGAAGTCGAAGAGAAGCAAAAACACAGAAAGAACAGATGCACCACTTCCTATAATATGCACAATGATACATTACTGCTTTTGTAACCAGTCCACTCAACAACAACCCAAAAGACTATATCCTCATTCGCTCTGTTTACGTGCGCGATACAGCTCTGGCCATATTTTTCTTTTAGCCTGGGTTAAGTTTTCCTTGCAGCTGCAATGGTAAAGTTTAATCCTTGATTTATGCCCATTAGTATGAACTAACATTTAATGTGCAAGTCAGAAAATGTTTCTCAAATAGGAAAAAAAAGAATCACATATAAGTTGATCTGGACTGTAAGACATGGCACCATCCAAAGTAAGAGAAAAATTGTGACTTATAGTCGGGAAAATACAGTAATTATTGATTCACCTGACAAGAGCACCTTTTAGTAAATGTTTGGTGTGTTTCCTACTTGACTAGTGGTAAACCTTCAATGGAAAGTTTTGTCTATCTCTTTTCTCTCAACAAGGGCTTTTCTTCTTGCTGCTCTAGGACCGACAACATGTTTGTCGAGAACAGGAATAATAGCCGTCATGATGGTGGATTCTTCCACCATCATGCAGCGCTACCTTGGGTCTTTCGCCTGCTTCTGTGATGATCAAATGGCTACAGCTAGTCAAGTTCGATCAGAGCCCCTGCCTCTTTGGCACCAAAGGCAATATTTTGTGTGGCGTCCCTAAATCATTCCACCCATTTACAATTGCATACACTCGTTTTTCAACAAACAAAACATCAACCAAAACACTGAAAATATTAAAAACATTCTGACCTGATCCGTTTGAGGATATGGCTAGTCAGCAGGCTCTGTTAGTGCAGCCTTTGATTCTGATGCATGAAGCTTCTGTGAAGGTCAAGGCAACAGGAGGAGCGCTTCCTGGTACTGCTGAAGCGCCACGTCTGAGATTTTAATATCTCAATAACACATCTGCAGATGAACACAGGAGAAAGATTCCAGGAACAAAAGCAAGAACGCACAAGAAATGTGTTATGTTCACTATAATGTGCATGCAAAAATACTCAACAAATTGTCCGAGATGCAATTTAAATCAGAAAAAACTATCTCAGTGAAATGCAAAATTCAGGGAAGCGAAAAACTCATACAAAATATGGGAATACAATAACGACTCTCTATTTGGCAGATGAATACAAGTCAATATTGGGTATTTTTTCACTTTTTCTGTATTTCTTATCCTCTGACACACTTTTAGTTTACATTTAAAGTACTTGCTGTAATATTTACAGTATTTGGAAAAAGACATCATGCAATCAATAAAACCATTTCTGATTCCGAGTCCATTTTTTTACTCTTTCAACACAAACTGTGTTGGGAAATAACAAAATGGCACTAGCAAGAAGGTGATGTAATGGGCTACAATGACAACCATTGGCTCACTCAGGGCTGTTTTTAGTTGTCCATTGTGTCATAATTGATAGGAAGAGGTGACAGAATTGGCTGCAAAGTGTGTTGCTTGAAGGCAATATTTTGTTTCATGTTTGAAATCACTTTAAATATTTTGGGACAGTAACTTTTTGAAAACAAAATGTGTCACTTTTCATTACTTCCGTGTTTGGCTAGCTAGCTAGCCTAGCTGCTACGCTACACTCTGCTAAATAACTACGGCAACAGGTAATTTTATCCCATTAGCTTTACCTCAGTTCATTTACGTTTCTCTCCTCGTTTCTCGTCCTTTGGCCCCAGACAATTCGGGACGTTCTGACGTCACATGCGTAACGAAAGTCATGACAGCTCGCGACTCTGGAAACAGCAAGCAGGGGGAGAGGAGCGAGCTCGGTGCTGGAACAAACCAACTAGTGGAGAAGGAGAGGGGGGCGCTAGCTATGCGAAGTATTATTATTTATCGAAGTAGTGGTATTTTTAATATTTAGATAAATTAGTACAGAATTTTTAATATTTGGAAATTATATTATTACCCATAAGTTTTTATAAGGTTAGTGAAAGTAACTTTTTTTCCCCACTTTCCCCTTTTTATGGTACATCCCGTGGGCACCGTTAGCATGTACCTATAGCCTGCTGGCTATATGGCATATATTGCATTACATTTTCAAACCTAACCCTGCTTCACATTTTACACAGCTTTCCTTTACTGTACCAACTTTATCTTCATGATGTTTGTTCATTCATGGTCTCTGAAAAACCAAGTGACTTTCAAAGGCTTTAATAACTACATTGCTAATAATCTTTCATACTTTTTCAAGCACTGTAAATAACACAGTTGTCGTGGATCGAATATGTTTGTTATTTTCCATGCATCCTTTCCTGCAGCACAGTGCATGTTCTTTACTGATATTTAGTCTAGTATTGAAGGATTGTGTTTTTCTCCCTTCTCTGTTGCCCGCTGCGCCATGCACGGATGCTATGGAGACAGGATTGTTTAAATGCAGAAGATTTGATCCAATTATTTTACTTCCTTCACTAGACAGCTCCACACAAATTGGTATCATATTGAATTGTACTGTTTCAAACTTTATTGAATTATGCGGGGCTGAATTGGATGGTAATCGGCTCTGAAATTGACACGTTTTCTACGTAAAGGGCCAAAATAGGACCCTTTTCAGGGTTTTGAACTGAACGTGTGTGCTGTAAATGAAGCTGGACCGAAGTGAATCATCTCCAGAAAATCTAACTAAAGGCTCCTTTTATTTCCTGTCAAGACTTAGTAAATGACCTTGTTTTTTTGGGAGATAGATGAGAGAATAAAAGGAACTCTGTGAAATGATCCGAGTGCATTTTTTTTCCCTCCACACGTATCTAGAACACTTCATTTCTCAATGTCGTCCACAAGTGTGTCTGAGCATTTCAAAAATATTCACTAAACTGGTGTAAAAAAAAACAAATAAATAAAATAAGGAAATAAAGACCACAGAAGGTGCACCGGTTTTGACGTAAGAAGTGAATAAAAACTTTCAAATAAAACACATCTGCCTCTCCCGGCCAATATTTCATTTCAGCGCTCTTCTGTTCAGTGAGCAGTGCAATAAAAGTTTGGATCATTTTAAAAGGCCCCGCAAATCGAATCTGTGTGATTGGACACAATGGGGAAAAGGGGAAGAAAGGCCACAGTCATCAGCAAGCTGCAAGGTATTAGAAGCTCCTCTTATACGGGAAGGCTTGGGGCTTTCGTCAATGTCAGCTGGCACAATGGGGCTGGATCCGGGCTGGAGGAATCGTCACTTATTTCATTGTTATTTGGTTCAGTCTATGTTCTCATTTTTCTCTGGCCAATATCCCAAAGGAAATGGAAGGAGCAGCTTTGTTGTTGCTGTCTGTCTTGTGGTGGCAAACTCAGAGAGCCACTGTGTGTGCACACACAGAGCCAGCTTCCAGGTGTTTACAACCGAGTACAGTGTCATTGTGATGGATGAGATTTAATCCAGAGAGTGTTTGCACATCCAGGAATTATATTTAAATGATCATCAATTATTGGTTTAAAAAAAAAAGAATACTGTACACATTGACTTTGTATGTAATCAGAAACTCCAGTCATTTAAATAAAAACCAGATAGTGATGATGAGGAAATGTCTTTTATTTAAAGGTTTTATTGGCTCTAGTGGCCTTTATTTAATAGTGAATGAACAGGAGATGAGAGACGGGGGAGACATACGGCAAAGGTCATCAGGCCGGGAATCAAACCTGCGACAGCTGCATCGAGGACTAAGGCCTCCTGATGTGGGTTGTGCTCAACCCCTGCGCCACCACAGCACCCCAGGAAATGTCTTAATACTCTTGAGCATCATGAAAATGTGAGCAAAGATGTAACCTTCACTCTTACACATACCAAATGCTGATCAAAATGAAAAACGACTGCTGCATTTCTCATGGCTTCTTATACTGACCAAAGGAAATAAAGCAAGTCCAATCAAAAAAAGCTAAAAAACGTAGCAACGCTCCCATTTTACCGTCACTCATATTCTTTTTGTTTAAGTGGCAATGAAAGATTCCCGGGTTTAAATCAATAAAATTCCACGAGCCAGGCAGCTGATATTGTCTCGTGCGCTCATCAAAATCAAAAGGAGAGAAGAAGTGACAAATATTCCCATTTTGTGCTGGAGGACAACAGCCGCATTTCTAATAAAAGTGTCAAAGCGCAAAAAGAAGAAAAGGGAGGAAGCGAAGCGTTGCAAACTACACATAAACTCAAGCAGGCTGGTCGCGAGGTGATTAGAGGTTAAGACCACAGCCTTTAAAAGTCCAAGTCTGTGCATAAATCTATAGTTTACGTGATTTTCTGTCAGGTCACTTTGTCATGACCCTACTGCAAACGAAAAAAAAACAAAGGATTTATGTCTTTGAATTGTTGAGCTGCAGGCTCAGGATGCCTCGCAGTGCGAATTCACTGCTGAGGTTTGGACGAAGCAGGAAATGGTAGAAAAAAGACAAAAAAGCTTCAACTGCACAGTACCTGAGGTTCCCATTGAGCTGTCTGCGACTTAACAGGAAGATCCCCTACCCATGTCAAAGCCCTCACGGATGCTGACTGCAGCCCGATGAGACGGCAAAGGAGCAACAAACATGGGATTGTGAAAGACAGAGAGAAACAATTCTAATGGCTTCCAACATTCCTGGAATAACAAGGAGCTCCCAGCGGAGATGTTTTGCACACAGCACAGCTGAAGGAGGCTCCTTTATAATCTGAGGAGCTTTTTCTTCTGTAAAATAATGGGGCTTCTGGTTGTGCATGGGGAGTAAAACTGGCTATGTGGAGATATTGCAGCAGGTACATCCCTTGACTTACTTGTGTATGCTGTGATTATTGAGTTTTCAACAAAACACTGAATGTGCGATAAAATAAATCTGAATTATAAAGTGTGTTCCCATGATCCTAACAACATTAAAAGCATTTTTGGGGGGATTGATGTTAATGGATGTTTACAAAGACAGGCGTCAGCTGATGATGTATTAAATGAGAAAATTCTTCAGAGTTAAGGGATTTAACTCATTACTGAGTAATAATGCTACTCAATCTCATGCTATGTCAAGCAGATGTTCTGTCCGCACCCATGAAGGTTCTCACAACTCGACATGCTGAAAATGGCCGACATGATTTATCCGAGTATTTAGCAAATTGGACCAGAGACAGGCCTCGTTTGTGGATCTTAAATGGAAAGAGAGACCAAATATAACCGATTTTGACCTTTTGCAGTAGCATATTATGTATTTTATATTGCAAAACAAAAGCACTTACGTAATGTAGTGCGTCATAAATGATACCAATACTCTGTGTTTTAGAAATCGTTGTTTATTAACATTTTGACTTTTACAAGCATGTTTTAGATTCAAGAACATACATGGCAAGACAACAAACATCGACTGCCGGCTAAAAATGAAAGATTTTCTTCAACATTGGTTACAAAAAACTTGGTTTTCTTTAAACCTTTTAAAGGTGGTTGTGATCAGTAATTTTTAAGGCTACCTGCAGGTTCTTGTAAGTCTTTTTCAGTTGCTTTTTCAGTCATTTTAGTCCAGGATTTGACTACATCTCCAAGTGAGTGTGTTTTTTTTTATTTTTTTTTATTTTTGTACATGAGGGGTACAAAGGTAAATACAGTCAGCCATTCTGATACATTTCTAAAGAGCTCTCGGCTGTAGAAAAAAAAAAGCCATGTCCTCCCCTTCACCTTCACCTCTGTCTATCTTGCACGAGAAGCTTGCGTTCATGCATGCCACATCCACGTTTGAACAGGTGCACATATTGCCATGGAAAGGGGAAACCAATACTGTTACTTTCTTATTTCTTTTCCCTCAATATAGTCCAGGTGTTTTTTTTTCCTTCCCAAAAAGTAACAGCCACCTTGATGTTTCATTCCTCTACCCAGGGACAAGATGTCAGAATGTGCTACTGCGTGTTTGTTTTTATTGTGACAAGCAGCTGAATTCTCAGGCATGCACACACTGAAACCAGTCAGTCAAAGAATATCACTGTTTGAGGCATTGAAGCCTTTTGTCGTCTTCCTCCAGGAGAATAGAGTCTTTCACTCCAGAATGAAAACAGGTGAGCTTATCACCCCAGAGGTTTTAGCACTGATAAGTTAGCTAACAGAAAAACAGGAGCTAATTTCCTTTATAGTCATGAAGTGAATGTGCGCCTGATCTTAATGCCCCCAACACCAAGCTTTGAGATCTGACAGCTTGTGCATTTCTTACTTTTTACTCATACGTATCATATGTCGATTCAGGATGTCACATCTGTTTGTGTCAGTGTGCTCTCAAGGTACAATCAGTCAGTAATCTACCTAACACAATTAATATTGTGTAGTTTACACTTTATATTCAGTTGAGAACATATATTTACATGTGGGGTTTTTTCTCTTTGTCTGACAATAAATCATACTATCAAAATTATTTATATTTGCCTAAATATCACCACAAAATTTGAGATTCTTTTTAAATGCTCTGTTTCTACGCCTGCCCTGCGACAGACTGGTGACCTGTCCAGGGTGACCCCGCCTCTCGCCCGGAACGTTGGCTGGGGATCGGCACCAGCACCTCCTGACCCCACTAAGGGAGAAAGGGAGTATAGAAAATGGATGGATGGATGGATGGATGGATGGATGGATGGATGGATGGATGGATGGATGGATGGATGGATGGATGGATGGATGGATGGATGGATGGATGGATGGATGGATGGATGGATGGATGGATGGAAGTTGGTGTCACGGCTTCGTAAGCGTCTAGTGGGTTAAGTCGCAGCATTTGACTGAAACGCATTTGTACTTATTTTATAGCATATCGTCAAACACCTTCTCATGGAACATGGTTTGAAAACCAGTTGTGTGCCTTGAAAAATCTGGCTAATTCACCAGATGCCACCTAAATCTGTACAAATGATTATGTTCAAATATCTCTCTCCCACTTGTCCAAATTTCCTTCTGCGTCACATGTTGATGCGTCTGGTGCTCCCTTCTCATCAGTCAATGACGTTCAGGGTGCTCTCATTGACTGCTGCAGCGCTCCCCAAAAGTCCGAAGCTGACCATCTAGGAATGAAGAGGATGAGTCTATTCTAATATTTGAAAAGTACTTGTAGACATATTACAGCTGTAATGACTTTGCTTTTCCTCACTAGAAGTTGATATGTGATTTAATAAGCTTTGGGTTAAAAAAAAAAAAAAGCTGCAGCACTTTTCAGTGGCAGGTACTACATGTTCATGACTCCTTTCCACTTTCTACCTGTGAGTCTCAGGCTGTGCTTACAGGGCACACTGAGGTTTCAATTCAGAAAGTCCTAAATGCTAATTGGCTTTGCTGGAAGGACTGAACGATGGAAATGTTCCCACTGCTCTGTCTGTTTGGTACATTCTTGGACCAGTGAACAAGCTGTGGCACATTTGAGAGAAAAAAAAGATGCTGTAAAGAAAGAAAAACAAGAATCGGGAAAAGATATACAGCAACTAGAAGAGCAATGTGAAATGAGGAGAAGAGGCTTTAGCACCGTTCACGTCGTCTCAAAATGCAGATTTAAACGGTGCCTGGTTTATCGTATCGAATCATCTGCAAATCCCAAAACGCCTTCGGAGCAGGTTTTGTGTGTATTCATCGCCTTTGTACATGTAGGCAAACAATTAAAGCGGCAGAGAGCCTGTGTGCGTCAGACCACTGCACCACAACCCCACAGCATCCATCTTTCCGTTAGCCGCCCTGCTCCCCGATGAGCTGTGGTTCTCCGACCCAATAAAAAACTCATGAAACTCTGCTGACAGCTCTGCGCTGCAGTGGGCTCTGATCAAAAAAGAGCTACAGCCATTCTAATAGCCACATCTCATTGCATTATATTTCACACAGTAAATACGACATCAACCTGTCAGGGCTCGGTGAAATTTATGACAGTGTTTGGCAGACTTTTTTTTTTTTTTCCTCCAGGTTGAAGCGTTTTCATGTAAAAACGGTTCCAGATTGATAGATTGGAAATAATCCTGTGGTCGGAGTTTGAGGCGGTAAGATGATGAGATGAATTGCTGTGGAGAGAGGTGATGTTTACATGCAGTAAGCACAGGCAGCACAGCTGCTAGCTGTATGTTTATCGAGTTTAATTGTTGCGCAAACAGACGTGTCCATGACTTTTAAAGCTGAGGTATTATGTAAAATCAATTTTGAGTTTTATGTGATCTTATAATGTTATTCCCTCATCATAAATATACATTTGGTTCTTTCATTACGGTGGCAGACGCACTGCTAACAGGTGGCATCAAACTGTGTATGACCAGTTGGCGCTGGCCATTTTGTTTCCAGCCACAGAAGCTTGAACTCAATTTATATGTAAACTTTACAAAACACACTCCCATTAACTCGGGGTCCGGTGACAGAATGAACATTTCTCTCTTTGTTTTTGTAAAAGCAGCCAGTTCATGTTTCTCGTGGCAGCACAGGCAGACGGAGCAGATATCAAGGACATACACAGATAGTCAGATAATCCCACTTCAAGGTTCATTCCTGGGAGGCGACACAGAAAGTGAGCAATTGTGTTCGAGAGCTTTAGGTCTGAAGGATTTCAGCTGTTCTCCGATGGCTTCACCCACTCAGCTCCCTTGTCCAAGGCTGCTGCCTATAGGGTTATGCACTGGTCTGAACCTTTACAGTCTGCTTCCAACATAAACTTCTGGTTCAAAATTTGCAATGAAAAAACACATTTCCCCACGATGCAAGTTTTTTTTTTATTGTTGTTGTTTTTTTTTTGCAGGTGCAGAAGCATGTGTTGCTCTCTGTGTGATGCAAAGCTGCAGGCGGAGGGCACGTACCGATTTAACACCAGAAATTGTCCCGATACCCGCAGTACCCTTGAAAAAACAGTCCCTGTGTGCTGAGGGATAAAATTGTAAAGGGCAGTTACTCCAAAAAATGTTGGAAAAGCGTAATTGTATCTCAAATATTTGACTAGCTGACTTCACTATTGAGTTGATAATTTCCCAAAAACTTTGAGGACTCTTTTAGAAAAAACAAAAACTGTCACTTGTTTGAGCTGATGAGAAATTTACATTTGACATTGATTAGAGTAAAAAAAACAAACATCAAGATTGTAACGCTAGTATTACTAGATATGACTTGAGCATTTCAGAGTTAAAACTGCATTTATATTTCACACTAATAAAACAAACTTACACAATAGTAAGCTAGACATTCTGTTTTTACCAACACGGTACATATTTTTAGTTATTTATGATTTATGGCTTTATGCTGGCCACTCAGGGGATATAGCAAAAAGATGCTAAATGTTTGATAGCTGATATACGAGTTAGCATGTGTGAACATAGGATCCAGACTTTTCTAAGTAATGCGTCCTTTGCAATGAGCTTTGTTGAGGACATTCTGAGCACATCGTCTGCAACATTCATATTTAATTAAACAATTATATATTATCCATCCATCCATCCATTTTCTATACTCCCATTTCCCCTTATTGGGGTCAGAAGGTGCTGGTATCTATCTCCAGCTAACGTTCCGGGCGAGAGGCGGGGTCACCCAGGACAGGTCGCCAGTCTGTCGCCAGGGCAACACAGAGACACACAGGACAAACAACCATGCACACACACACTCACACCCAGGGACAATTTAGAGAGGCCAATTAACCTGACAGTCATGTTTTTGGACTGTGGGAGGAAGCCGGAGTACCCGGAGAGAACCCACGCATGCACAGGGAGAACATGCAAACTCCATGCAGAAAGACTGGGGCCGGGAATCGAACCCAGAACCTTCTTGCTGCAAGGCAACAGCTCTACCAACTGCACCACTGTGCAGCCCCCCAATTATATATATTATTATTTCTTAAATGAGCCCCTTGAGAGAAACTCAAGTCTGGCGTCTGGAAACATTTTTGTAATTCTTTACAGTGTCTAAAGACTCTGTAATTTAACACTTTCACCAATTTTTTGGAGAAAAAAAAGATATCACCACAGAGTCTCCCCTGTGCAGCGTTTGGCTCCCATTTAGCAGGGATGTGATTTGTTTTGCCTGCTTGTCCAGTTCTATAGCTTCATACTCTAAACCAGATCTTGGCATGAAGGCAGAAGAGAACCTCCGAGGAGCTGTGAGACTTTATTCATATTTAGTCTTTTTATTTTTTGTTTTTTTTCCTCCTAGTACTTCGTTTCACATTTCCCCCCCTGCGACTGGGAATAATTGAAGCGTTTTAGAACTGTACTTCTGAAAAATTGTGCAGTGGAAATACACAGATCCCTGCTGAGATGGGCTCATACTTTCCAAATGAAGCTGAAATAAGAATGTGTTATCCTTTAATGGAAACTGCAAGGAGAGCACTTCTGCAAAGAAGTGGGGGGGAAAGAAAGTGGGAGGACTGAGCTCTCAGTCAGGTGCCGACTACTGTATGGGCCTGATTAGAAGTAACACTTTGAATATTGTGTTTTGCAGAAATAAGGCATCAAAAAAAAAAAATCAACAAATCAGCAGATGGAAACTGTAGAAACAGTGAATTATTCCCTCAATTTTAACTCCTTCATCTGATCCTACTTCTCATAATTGGATCCCTAACTGGTTCTGAAACAACAATCTTTTAAATTCAACTATTTTGCTCGTCCTGCTGCCTCTCTCTCTCTCCGAACCCTTTCCACAAAAATGTCGTTTTTTAAAAAATATTATTTTTTCCCTATATCTGAGACAGAACCTGGCTGGATTTGAACAAACCAAACTCATTCTTTACAGATAAGAAATGACAGGATGGGGAAAATGGCACTTGACAGGCGCCGGTGCCCGACGTTCACGTGTCACGTAAACCTAACAGAAGCTGTGGCGCCGGCGTGACGGGAGGAGGGAAGGAAGTAAAATGTCAGCGGAGTAATAAAGGGTTTCCCCTCCTGACACCTCAGACTTAATTAAAGATCCCAGACAGATATGAAGGACATGAAGAGGGAAAACGAAATATTTTGATGTAGACGCTTTACTTCTGTAATGATGGGGTGTCTTTTTATCTCTCTGGTGCGCGCGGACGCACGCCGTACTGTACGCGGATGAAAAACAAGCGTAGAGTTAATTATCGGTAATGATGTCTCAGGGACACGAGGCCTGGAGTTGTTGTGATTCCTTCCGGCTTCGAGAGGGGAAATATGAATTACATTACATGACTTATTCCACATATAGCCTGCCTCGCTTCCTCCTGTTCTCAGCGTGGCCCCAAGGCTGCGGAAAAGTATTTCTAGATGCTGCGGTTTACGTTTTTAAAGTGGAATGTGGTGAAATACGCTAAACCTAGTGGAAATATTAAATACACAAATTGAGTAAAGCCAAGACCTGTAGACTCACGGAGTAGCCATGTTTTAAATGGATTTAATCAGCAAAAAAAAAAAATTTGGTGAAGATACAATTTAAAACAATTACAACCCTCCAGGATTGGGGATCATTTGTTGATTTTAAGCTCAGTGAAAGTTGATTCTAGTTGCATATTTTTTTGACAAAGTCTGGAGTCGCAGCTCTTGAGGTTTTTAATTACCACCACCATGAAGTGATCTAATAATTGTGCTGTGTTTGTAGGATTTCACTACAAATAAAGCTGAACCAGAGCTCAGAGTTCAGCTTTTGCTTTGGACACAGGTGTGTGTTCCCAGATCGCAGCTGGAGGAGCCACTCAGCATCAGGCGGAAACAGCAGAACAACTGCAAATGCTTCTTGTGTTACTTTGAAATGTTTCCATGTTTAAGTTCTTACTAAAGTTGGAATTGTCTTTAGAAATCTTTAGACATTCGCCAAGAAATTGGCTCTTCACTTATTTCAAAAAAGCAGAAATATGTTTTGGCTTTTGTACGTTCTTACTGTATAATTGCAACACGGTTGGAAGGCGACTTCCCTGAAAAAGATGTAGCTCTGATCTAGGTGGAGCTTTTCTACGTCACTAACTCATACTTTGTGACCATGAATATGTTTTGATCTGAACTATTCCGCTGCCGACTTGACTTTGTGAACAGGCCTGTCACGATAACCAATTAACAATAAATTGTCCCAGAACGTATTGCGATAAGTGATAATATCGTTGTTTTGAGACCATTTTCAAGCAATAATGGCATAGGAAAGCGAAAACACATTCTCAAGGATAAATAAACTTGGACTTTTAAACACTTGAACTGAAAGTCATTTGAAATATGGAAGAATAAATAAAGAAAACAACAAATAAAATGAATTATGACATCTGCATAAACAAAATGTATCTTACAAGAAAAGGGAAAGTCGAGGCCAAAGCACCAGACTGAAGACTTTTATCGTTCAGTTTTTGGTAAAAAGAGAGAAAAACGATAAATGAAGCAAATGAAAATGATTGAGTTTCTTTTCATTTATCATGAGATTAATTGATTTATTGTTTATTGTGACAGGCCCATTTGTGAACCGTCACTCTTGTCTCTCTGTAATCCGACAGTCGTTTTCTCAACAGATTTTTCTGCTCTAATTTTTCTCTGAAAACTGATGTCCTGTCATGTAAGGATCCCAGTAACATATGCAAAAGTTTACAGTTTTAATCCAATTGAATGTGAAAACAGTTCAAAAGGTGTGAACGCTTTAGCAAGGGGCTATTTCTCAACGAAAAGGGTTCAATAACCATCAAAAGTAACTAAAAACCAAAATTCAGCAATTCAGAAAATCACAGGAGTTAAAATATATATATATAAAAAACAAAACACGGTAGAATATGGCATCACAAAATAAAATGTCACCGCTTTTGCATTTATTCTGCAAGTTTCACCCTGTCAAGCTTTGTTTCCTGTTCTTGTGTCTTGCACATTTGATGCACATTTGAGAATAAGTGGAATTTGAGATAAGTTATACTTTCTTTATTTTATTTACCTTTTTAGATAAATAAAATCACTGCTGTACCGCCAAGCCACTCCACAACATGTCTGAAGCAAACAATGCCGCAAATATTGTTTTTGTTCATTACTTTCTGGCTCGGGTCGAAACATCCCCATGCAGCTTTTGACTATTGATTAACAAACCAGGAGTTCTGAGAGCTCTGACGAACAGAACCAAGTGGGAACAATCCATCGCCGGCCACATTAACGTCGGTGTCCATTTATATAGATGAAGGTCAGTCGATCGATGGGCGGTATTAAAACAAGAAACGCAAGGTGATGCTTTGTCAAATCAATGTGTGAGCAATCCATCGCTGGAGCTCCATGAAGTTATGACCTTTACAGCTGAAAATCTGAATCTCCATGGATCCCTCTTTTTTTTTCTGTTTGTTCTTTTTTTTTTTTGTTGCCTATTTTTGGTTTCTAAGAAGTTCTCTTTAGCTTCCAGACTGAATGCATAAACTGCTTGCTAAGTGTTTATTTAACCCGCTCAGATATGCACATTACAAACAACATCCAGCACTTCAAAGGAATAATGGAGACGTCTCAGTCATGAATCTTCCATTAGCCTGGTGCTATGAATATGCTACAGACTGAAGTTCAGGTTAAATCTCCCAGCAGGAAGGCTTGCATTCTGGTTTTACTGCAGAGGGCATGTGAAAGGGTGAGGAGGCATCTGAGCTCTAACAAGAGCGAGGTCTGAGTTCTTGTCCAGAAGGTAATTGTGGAATAAGCATAAAACAGGCCTCATAAATCTGCTAAAAAGGGGACGCGCACAATTGGAAAAGGTCAGTGCAAAGCACCTATGTTAGAGTTGGGACTGGTGCTATCTTCAGAAACATGAGATGCCAGATCAGCCTCTGGATTTCAGTGAAAGTGGGGAAAAAAGGAGAATGATGTCTGAGGGGGATTTCAGACAAAACAAACAATAAAAATAAATAAATAAATAAAATATTGGAAAGGGGTTTCTGTGTGCGTCCAGGTGTTTTTCCAAACGGAGCCTCCCTATTTTAAAACTGTATTTGAATCATTGTGGCATCAGATTGAATGGCTACATGACTGCAGGATGTCGGTGCAGATGGATCACAGCTGTTTGCGTGAGAGTCAGTGGTGCTTAAATATCATGACAGGAACAGGACACACAGTGGAAACGACTGAATCTGGACTGAGGTTTGACCAGCGCAGTTGATAAAAACAATCAGAGAAGCTTGAAGGCAATTTTGCTCAGTGGTGTTAAAAATGTTAATTTATTTATCTTCTTTTTTTATTATTATTCTCTGAAACCCCATTTAGTGATTCAGGCCACCAAACCAACCAACACCAACTTCAGGACAAGCAAACCTCTGAAAGAATCTGAAACTGGCTTCCTTTGGTAGAAATGTTTTTTTTACCATCACATTCATGAACTAAATTCACCTGTATGTGTTATAATAAGGGTTAAATTGTCATCAGTGTAGTTGCATCAGATTTTAAAGTGTGTTAGGCTTGGATTGAACCCGATATAGACAAACTGGACTCTGCTGAGTCGGACATAAACTGGGCCTGGATGACCTGTAAGTCGACTGGGCTCACATTTGATTTGACATCATGGCGCGACATATGAGAGAAGCTGATATAGATCACGTCTAAATGAATCAACAGACACTAATAAAGAAAAACTGAATGGAATCGATTTGAATGAAATGAATGTATATATTATTTATTAAATTAACCCCACACTGAACCTTTAATTGAAATGCTTTAATGAAAGAAAAAAAAAACAAGACAAAACCTTAATGCAGCTTATCATAACTCATACATGCTGCTGCCAAGGTCAGTGCAGGAAGAGAATTAGAGAGAATAAGAGAAAGTTGAACAGAATGACCTATTAGATCACTCTACTTTAAGTAGCTTATATACATGTCTATCAGAATGAAACACATTTAAATGTGTTTTTATAAGAAAATCTGTCAGGACACACGTCTTGTTTCAAGGTATTTAAGCTGATGAAAACATGCACATAGAAAATCTCAGCTTCAGTTTACCTACAAATTCTGGATCATAACTTCTCATAGAATATACATAACTAAAAATAAAAAAAACAATAAATCCCTGCAAACTGTTGAATCTTTAATCACGAACACTGAAATATTCACCACGTATCAGACAGACTGTGGCGTCCTGCTGAATGTTTGTGCCTCTAAGCTAGCAGAACAATGCCTGGTTAGTTCAGGATTAATAAATAAAAACATATGCTTTAGTTCATTTGTTTTGAAATGATTCTCAGAGTAAGCAGTTTTTTTTTTTTTTTGGAGGAACAATTATTTTGTTTTTGGCAAATGAGCAACTAACTACAAGTGCTCCAATTAAAAGCTGTTTTAAAAAACACAACAACCCCAAAATAAAATAAGATAATTTGAGACATTTCACACATTTTTTTTTTCTTACCAGAAGTGCCAGTTTGTTTATGAGCTGTTTGATGAGCACATGGAGGCAAAAACACAAGACAAGTGTTACATTGGGATCACAAGGCCTACAACTGCTGAATGTGATCTCTCTTCCAAATCATTTCCTGGTTTCAACTTGTTGTTTTGTTTTGATCACATTTTGGTCAGTTTTTTTTTTTTTTTGGTGATGCGTTAACTTGGCTTACGGCACAAGGGTTTGCAGTGAACCGCCTGCACTTAAAGTCGTACACATACCACTGGATAAGCTCTTCACAAAGAAGCTAAACGCTTAGAAAAGGAATTAATGCTTTGGTTATGCCACAGTATATAAATTAAATACATTATGCTAAAACAGCTTAAAAAGTGAGCTTGGCCTTTTCAAATAAAAATCTCAGCAGGGTGGAGGTGCAAATTTTTTTCCAGCCCAGTCTACTTTGCTACCCCCAAATTAAAGTCCTCCACAATCAGCCGCCTTCAGAAGTGATCTAATTATGAGACTGAGTCCAGTTTTCTTTTTTTTATCTCCAAAAAAATTAAAAGCTGAAAAGGATTCTCAAGCAAGCAAAGCCAAAGTGATTGGCTAAGTGATCTAAGCAAGTGATTGACACTGATATTATTTATAATGCCACAATACTCTAATAATTATAATAATAATAACAGCTGGCAGAATTGTGCAGAAGTCGAGCACACCTATTACAGTTCCACCTGCTGGGTAGAACTCGGTACAATTTGTGAGTTTATTAGAGAGCAGCAATTAGATTGTAGCTGCAATATTAACCTCCTTATGAGCTTGTTTCAGTTCAGCACCATGGAGAGCCTCCATGACGCTCACTGCGTCCAACATGGAGGCTGACCGGCCCTCTTTTCATATCCTCATGCATGACGAGAGTTTGTATTTATCAGAGGCCTTGTGGTGGAACTTTTTTGTTGTTGTTGCGCATTTTGTGTCAAACCGTAATACTGTCCTTTGTCTTCCGTCCTCGTCCTTGTCTGAGCTCTGAATGCAGTCTGTCAGAGCAAGGCAGCCCGGTCTGAATTAGATTCAGTTTTTGCAGGCGTTCGAAGACAACAAGCTCACTTAAGGAGTCATCCTGCCTGACAGTTGAAACGACTGACAAGCTTCTTATTGCGCACAAGTCCGCGTGTTTTACAGGGCAATGTAATGAATGCAAACAATTCTGAAAAAAAAAAAAAAAAATAGAAAAAGTCCTTATGGACAGCTGACCAGGTTGCAGACATTACAGCTCTGCAAAAACCTAAGAGCCCACTGAACTGAATCCCAGTGAAACCTCCTGGTTATTCCAACAAATATTGATCTCTGATAAAACTTTGGTATTGTTGCTTCTAAATCAATATGAACTTGTTTTCTTTGCTTTATTTGGGGTCTGAAAGCGCTGCAGCTTATTCGTTTCTCTTTTTCTGCAGATAAATACAAAATTTTGTCTTGGAATTTCAGAGACATGTTCTCAGAAGTTCATAGAATAAAAGAACAGTGTTCATTTTACCCAAACATTTACCTACAAAGAGTTAAATTAGAGAAAGTGATCATTTCTTAAAATGTCTCTTAAAACATCCATGCAAACGCCCACACTGGAGGCTGGATGACACATCTTTAGCTTAAAATGTTCCACTTTGGTGAATCAAATTTCAAAGTTTGGTACACCAACAATCTCTTGATTAAACTGGAAACAAACTAAAATAACTTGGCCACACTTGGACTTCAGTGTAAATGTTACTTGATAGAACAAGTGGCTTAACAATGGATTTAGGTTTAAATCTCATATAAACCAAATATGAAATTGTCATATTGAGTTAGCAAATCTTATTTAGCTGTCTTGGAGTTTTAAACATGTAGGCATAGGTATTTAGTTTTTACTGAATAAATTATTTATTTATCTATTGCCAAAAATTCAATGCACTCATGTTGCTGCAACATCAGGCGTTTTGATCGTCTTATTTCCTCCATCCACTTAGCTGTTAAACAAAAGAAATCTTGGCCATGCATGCCTTAACATACCTTTTCAGTAATCAATGTTATGCAGTAGATGCCTCATGTAATTGACCAATAAATTACCCAGGAAGGTGAAAGAGGTCTCGAAGTTAATGTAAATCCCGAGTGTAATGTCTGCAGGGCCGATAAGAACCTGTTTGTTTTGCCCCCTCACTGCATTAAGCCAAAAATTGACTGGCACTATCTGAGCCTCCGGGCGATTATCTGACTTGCCAGAGGGCTCATGCTGCAAAGACTAATTAGCTTCATTAACTTGCACTCGAGATAAAAAACAATTGCCCTCTTGTAATTGAAATTCTGATTTTCTTATCCCTCACCTCTTCCGTCTTCGCCGCGCCCGAGTCTCACGAAGGAGCCGGTATCCAGCGGCGACCGGCCGCTTTCCTTCCCTAACTTCTCCAGGCTTATCTCGCCTAGTTCCCACTTTCAGACAGTTTTGCTAATTAATTTGCTCATTACACACTTGATCAGCTTTGTCAGAAAAAAAAGAAAAGAAGAAAAAAAATCGCTCCTGATTTAGATCCTGTTTATTTTGGATCTTTTGCATTTAACACATAAAAAATGTTGTTTTTTATCAAAGCAGTGACTTTGGCAAAAAGTCACTGCTTTGATCTGTGATTTGCAAGCATAAAAACAAGAATAATTCTCACTAAAAGTATAACAAATGTTGGTTGTTTTGGCAGAACCGGTTCCTTTCCATTTGTCGTGAACCTGGGGAAGGTAACACTGTTTATTAATAGGCAATAAAATTATTACTGGTTGCGTTTTAAGGGAACATTAGTAAACGAGGGGAATTGAGTAAAAACACAAGAGAGGTGTCGTGTCATGGGTGGAGTTGTGGAGAATTTTAACGCAATTCAAGATTATGACACTATATTTAAAGTTTTAAGCATTTCATGGAGAGAATCAACATTGAAAACAACCCATAGACCCCTGGTGACTCTGGAGGAGCTGCAGTGATCCACATGTGGAAGAATCTGTTGGCATGGCAACTAAAAGTCATGTTTTAGGTCCACCTTCCAGGAGGACAGTACCCTAAAGATAAAGCAATGGAATAATTTAGATAAAAGTTTTTGGTAACACTTTATTTGAAGACATTAAAAGTGTCATTATTTACCAAATTACACTTCATGACAACAATTGCAAACATTCACGAAGACTCCATGTGTATTACAACGTCAAGTCAGTCTTATACACACCCTTCAAATAAAGTGCTACCAACTACTTTCCTGTTTTGTGTTGTAGAAAACATCATTAAATAATATTTCTTTATGGTTGTAATGCAGCAGAACGTCCAGCAGTTCAGCCGATATGCATACTGTGTTGCCTATTGCATTATAATTGCCAGATTGACAGCAGGTGTTTCCGAAATCAAAGATGATTTTTAATATTCAAAGAAAAAAAAACGAACGATGATGACTCTTCAAAACAGAGACTTGAAAAGACATCCTGGACAGCATCGCCAAGACTTTAAAGAAAGAACCCATCAGCGCACTCTTTCTCAAGGTCACTGCAAATATTCTCCTTTCATCTTAGCAACCATTCTCAGTTTACTTCAGTTCTATTCCATCTCTGCTGCTCCACATTTCCAGTTCTCCTCTTTGTTTCCTTTATCTTCAAATGATATATATATATTTTTTCCCACCCGTCTGGACATTCACTGCCCATTTTCTCACCCAGGACGTGTCGGGCTGAGTGGGAACGGGACGGCTTCCAGATTTGCATAAGATGCAACGTTTGAAAGGCAAAAAGATTCTATTGACTTGAGGTTACACTAGCAGCGGCGCAGTATGTGTTTGAGCCAGCAGAAGGGCTCGCCGACATATTGAATTACAGTCATGGGGCCGCCGAGGAAAGAACAAAGGACAGCAGCTGTGAGGCAACTCAACAACACAATCTTTGCTTTTGGTAATTTGGCCAATGATTTAATTCTTGCTGATACTTGTGGAATGTCGCGTTTTTTAACAAAAGTAATCCTCTGAAACAGCAAAAGTATTTAGATTTAAGAAATGTTACCACCACCTCATCTATACATTTAGTCAGTCTTGCTGTTTTGCTGGGAGTTCTTCCCACATTAAGCTTCTGGAATGGATCTGAACTGAGTTTTGTAAGTCTTTGTTCGTATTTTTTGTGTAAATCTTCAAATCTTTCAGCCTATCTGCATCTGGGTTCTCTTCAACCAACATGTCATCACACAAATTAAGCTCGAGTTGGAAAAACAGCAACAAATGATTAACCACATTACTTAAAAATCAAATATTTGCTTTCTTGTTTCTTGCAACTGCCATTCCATTTCTATACTCCCAGCTAACGTTCCGGGCAAGAGGCGGGGTCACCTGGACAGGTCGCCAGGGCAACGCAGAGACACACAGGACAAACAACCATGCACACACACACTCACACCTAGGGGGAATTTGGAGAGGCCAATTAACCTCACAGTCACGATTTTAGACTGTGAGAGGAAGACGGAGTACCCAGAGAGAACCCATGCATGCACAGGGAGAACATGCAAAAAGACCGGGGCCGGGAATCGAACCCAGAACCTTCTTGCTGCAAGACATCAGCTCTACCAACTGCGCCGCTGTGCAGCCCCCTTGCAACTGCCACTAAGTAAATAAAAATTAGAGCTGCTCACGGTTATGAAACGACACTGGGCTAATAAGACGAGCAATTATTATTCAGAGACTTGATTACTCTGAGTTATGCTCATTAACTTCTGGAAGTACAACACATTTTGCGTCACATGTTTTGTGATCGCTGCACTCCGAGGTCTTGATTTCTGCAGGCAAAAAACGAGAACAATCAGACTTCACATCCGTTGTTTGGGAACGTTTGCAGCGATGAAAACATTTAATTACTTCCAACCTCTCTCTCTCTCTCTCTCTCTCTCTCTTCGAAGGCAGCAGGTTGCTCCTCTTCATCTGTCTCAATATGTCACTCTAACTGCGGGTGAAGAACGGAGCCGGTCTTTGTGAACCGGACTGTGATTTGCCTCAGCGGTAGTTTACATAAATACGCTCTGTTTTTACCTCCAACTGTTGGCACACAAGCCACGTTTTGTCACGGGTCACTGAGACGCTGTTTATTTTTCAGCACAGTTTAAGATGCACTGCAAGGCCTTTTTAAAAAAATGCATTAACTGCTTGGTTTTCTTCCATTTAACAAAACCAAAAGCCTTTAAATATGACCATCGGCAATATAGATTTAACAACTTTTCTCACATTATTTCTCACATTATTTGTACATTTTAAATCCTTTGCATTTGCTCTGCTGTCATCTGCTCTAGTTCAAATCCTCCAGATAAAATGTTGGCAGATTAGTTGAGAAAACTGGTGGCACCTTTACTCCATATGTACCATGACCTGCCTTCCTTAGATTGAACCGTTTGCTTTCTGGAATTTATCTCCAGGTTACCTCAAAGGATTCTGACAGTAAATTCCTTATCCATGCAGGTTGCATCCTTGATTTCATAACATGGGGATTATTAAACTTAGTCAGTTGCTATGGTCGAAAGGTTTTGTCTGAATCCCTGTCCGCAAATGACAAAGTCATACTTATAGGTTCTCATAACTAGTTCATTTAAACTCGTTATGATGGTGTCAAACAACCTCACCGCCTTCTCGTTGTCTTAATAAACTGAGTTGGGTAAACTTAACTGACTTACTTGCTACCAATCAAATGAATTCAATTAAGTTGGTTCAACTAATTTCTTTTTACAGTATACCCGGATGTCTTTCTCTGATTGGCTGATCTCTTCCCTGTGACATCGCCTCGTCTTAAACTGGCAAGACGCCTCTTGGGTCAGAGAGGACTGACCAATGTTTTGAGACGCCCTTGCAATTAATGTGTTTTGCTTGTGTTTGTGTGTCTGTTAGGTTGCTGCAAGACTTTATTATGTTTTTCCCCCCCCTCTCATTCACACTAAGGGCTAACCCAGTAAACTTATCTGCAGGAGCTTTCAGCTTTAATGTCATTAATATGGTCCCTGACTCTGAACTTGGTCTAATTAAATGCTGGTGCCATTACTGACAGTCTGCCTGCTTCATAGAGACCTTGATTTCCCAGTTTGCCCAAGCTGAGGGAGAGGTGATAAGAACCACACACCTGTAGAGCTCCAGTCAGTTTCATCCGTGGCAAAACAGCTCAATTTCAAACCTTACAGGTCGCTTTTATCCTGCGCTATTGTGGCGGCTTTTGTGCTGAAGGCTGGTAGATCAAAACCGATTCTGAATCTTGAATTCACCTTATTTTTTTTCCTTTTCCCCTCTCAGATTATTGTTATTTAGACTAAGATTTCAACTGTAAAATCAATTTTTTTTTTTTTTTTTTTTAGGTTTCTGAGAGAAGCTCGGCTCCTGGCGATTCTCAGACTTTAACCGATTAAATAATATATCAACGTTTATTCCCTAATCTAAAAACTTCCACTTTCAGATTTGTAGAGATTAATTAGTGCGGTTTTTTTGTAAAATACTCGTGTTTTACTTTTTGCTTAATTAATCAGCTGAGAGTAGATATTAGTGGGTAAATGTTGGTTTGATGAATAATTTAATTTTCTAAGCAAAACCCAAATTCAGAAATGTAAACAAAAAAAAAAAAAATTGTTCAGTGAAAACGTAAGAAGCTGGTTCGGATTGTGAGACAAATCTTTAAACACTAATACGGCTTAAAGTAGTTTAGTAATCGTCCTCTGTTCACACTGACAAATGTCTGATGATGTAAGAAAAAACCCTTTTCAGATCAGAGTGCTAAAATGACGTGAATGAGCAAAAAGAGAAAAATAAATCTGTAAGAATCTAATCCAATCCAAAGGGGTTCAGCAAATACCGCAGCGCACAATGGAGACGTTGCAGAACTGAACATCCCAGCACCGTTTTTTCCACTCGTCTTCACGGCTCTCAGTCTTTTATACCCCGACTGGTCGAGTGTTGATGTGTGAGATATCGCTTGAAATTGTGTGGAAAATGAAGCAAACCGGAGTTTGACAGCAAGGCGCAGCGGGGACCGGCTCAAAGCCGCTTGCCCTATAAAGAGATATTGGCGTTTTGACCAAAGGGGCCTGTGCCCATCACAAATGACCTTTTCAAACACACAGAGTGAATACATTGTATCCAAGCCGCACTGTCAAATCTCTGCCTGGCCCACAGATGCTTTGTTCCACGGAGAGTGGGAGCTGCATAAATCAAAGATTTACATATTCGGAATCACACGATCATAGCAAGCCTCATGAAAACATCTCTGGCTGGTCGATCCGAAGGTCTGCTGTGGCAGGAGGTCCTGTCCTTTCCTCCTTCTTAGTCGGGACTTAATGAATTTAAGTCGTTTTTATGAAACATCCACCAGATAATTGGCTTCATGGAGTCACCTTATTGAGGAATACAGGAATCAAGTTTAGCATCCTGACATACGGGGCTCGACTTGCTGAGTTTCCATTACAAATGTGCGCAAAACTTTGTCAATATTCCGCTAATGTCAAAAAAGAAACAACACAGTTTCCATTGAATTGCAAGCACAAATACAGTCACATGTGACAGGTCATTAAAAAAATGCCACGCCATGACCCTCCTGCTACTTCCTGTTGTCTTCTTCATGTGTTGCGCGGGTGGCAACATCAGCCAATGTTGATCATTTGACTTGTGATGCAGTAAAGAAAGGTTTTCAGTGCAGTCTAGTGAAATAAACCAGCCAAAACCTCAAACACTAAAACCTTCTACTGAAAAAACAAGATTTTCTTTCTTTAATTGCCGTGTTTTAATTAAGAAACAAAAACTGGTGGACAGACATTATTGCTGACCAATACACAGTAACATGGCGCCTGTGCTGCGTCCTTCCTGGTGCAGTTTGATCGTCTTCATCTGAAGAAATATACTTTTTCAATATCCTCCGAACCGCAACGATTTAAATTTTTTTTTTTTTTTTTCTGGAAATTGCAATGAATTACAATCAGTTTCTTTAGAAATCATGAAAGAACATGATTTTCAGGAACAGACATTTTAAAAACCTGGATAATATTTCTAGTTAAAGGTTTGGCATGCAAAACTGTTGACCTTTGAGTTGAACCAAGTCCAAAAAACACGCAAGGTTCAATTTGTAATCATCAGAAAAGTCAATAAGCATAAAGTTGGTGGAAAGTCCAAAATCCTAGACAGAAATATAACAGCTGGAGTAAGTTTCCTCAGCACTTAGTTATATACACGTTAGCAATATACATATATGCATGTTAGCAAACACATTTATACAGTGTTTAAATAACTACTTTGTCATTTCTTAACCCAAATCAAAGTTGTACACTTTAATAATGGTTTAGAAATTCCCCAGTTTGTTTCAGAACATACTAAGAAGCCTCATAGCTCTTCACATTTTAACTAACTACTAAAATAAGAAATTGCAAGACTATTTCATTAATATTAATGTCAGTGGACCAGGTTACTAGTTTTACTTCACACTGCTAGCATAGTCATTTTGTTTAGCATCAAGCTAACTTTAGCCTTTGAGCAGTGCGTGCTAGCTAGCACTAGCTACGCTCCCTTTGATAAGAGAGTTGCTCATAAAACCACAATAAACAGGATAAAAATAATGCTTTTCATTCTTTTTTTTTGGAATTTAAAAGATTAAAACATGTTTGTAAATGTCAATTGTTAACCGACTTGTGTGTGGAATATAGCTAAGATGGCTCTTACATCTTACCCTCTGATGTAGCTTAATGTATCCAAGAGAAAAAGAAAGGCAGTAATGGTGTAACCACCACAATGCATCGACGACATCCCAGCGGCTTTGCTCAATTGGAATTGGAAGCCACGTTCAAGCTGTAGCGTCCATGAGGACCTAAAGTTTTCTTGCAGAACTTTGCCAAAAAAAAAAAACACACACACACAACATGCCTATTCCCCGTAGTGAGTTCTTCTGCAGTCTTTTCCTTCAGTTAACAATGTATGAGCTTTCGTAGGCAGCGAACATCGCTCCTCTTCCCTGGGCTCTGTGGTCCAGGTTCCTACGACTGTTTCAGAGCAACTTTCTGCCCCAACTTTTTGTTTTTTTCTGCAACAGAGATGAAGCTTAATAACACATTCAAGCCCTACTTCCTCTTTGTCTTTTTTCCTTTTTACTTTACTCATGGATTTCAATGTTGTCATTTATTGATTCTTCTTTTCAAATAGCACAACATTTCTATTTGGGTTTTTGGGGAGGCTATTTAATGTGTAGTTGTTGCAACCAGCAAAAACTGAAAGAACTTTTTTTTTTTTTTACAAACAGCCATATGGGCTATAAAGGACACATTCATTAAGCGATTTATTAGAATGTTGCATTAATGAGTATAGATTGCTGCAGAGCCACCCTACACCCAATAGATGTACAAATACCAGGTTGGGGAGTGTAAAATCTTTCTCTAATATCTTTAGCAACAAGATATGTGTTGCTAAAAAAATCAAATGTGACATAAAGTGCTAAACAACTTTTTCACACTTCTTAAAGTGACTTTAAAGTCACTGCTCTCTCTCAAAGAATAATGAATCAAATGAATATTCCTATTGACATGACTTCATTGATCTAACGTGAGCAGATAAACACATTTATGTAGGATTTTTCTTTTGACTTTTATCCTCACAGTTTGTTTACTTTTATTGCTAATGATGACCTTGAGTAACTTTTGAGCTAAGTTACATATTTACTCATTAAAACGAGCAAGCGCTGCTATTTTCCTCACAACCCCAATGTTTGCATCTGATTATTTGCTTCCTTTGCAATAACAGGACAGAAGGTTGTTTTGCTTACTTGCCTGCTAAATAAGAAGACCTGACTCAGGACGGCCTTGCAGGACGTTTGCCAGGTGAGTATCTGTTGATGGAGCTTTCTGTCAAACCAAAAACAGCGTTCGAGTCGTTGTTTTTCCGAGGCCAGACAGCATTAAATGTCTATTTACCCTGGATTAGACCCATTGCTACTCGCGTTTAATGGCCTCCAGGTGCCATAACAACCACTAGGATTACACCTTCTGTTCTTAATTGCATGTGGAGGGTCGGTAAGTGCAAGCAGAGAGAGTCTTTGCTTTGCATTCTGCCAGTTAGTCGTGCTAATTTCTCTTATTTGCCTATGAGGAAAATAAGTTAATCATTAATAAGCCTGCTTTCCAAAACCTGGAAGCAAATGTAATCTATGTCTGTGATTTCACTTATTGGGAAAACATATTTGAAACCTTTTAAATTAGCTGTTTTCTCAAATCCATCCATCCATCCATTTTCCTACACCCTTGTCCCTTAATGGGGTCGGGAGGTGCTGGTGCCTATGTCCAGCTAACGTTCTGGGTGAGAGGCGGGGTCACCCTGGACAGGTCGCCAGTCTGTTGCAGGGACACACAGGACAAACAACCATGCACACACACACTCACACCTAGAGACAATTTAGAGAGGCCAATTAACCTGACAGTCATGTTTTTGGACTGTGGGAGGAAGCCGGAGTACCCGGAGAGAACCCACGCACGCACAGGGAGAACATGCAAACTCCATGCAGAAAGACCCGGGCCAGGAATCGAACCCAGAACCTTCTTGCTGCAAGGCAACAGCTCTACCAACTGTGCCACTGTGCAGCCCTGTTTTCCCAAATATGCCCTATAAGATATTTACATTTATTGGACGGAAAATTAAATGAAATGGTAAAAAAAAGTTTTTTTTCTTGCCTCGTTTAAATATTTTGAAGTAAACAAACATCCTCTAACATTCAACTCAATGGATTGCTGGATGTGCAAAACAAGAGAAGACTTTTTATGTGGCTTTCCACAGCAAATGTTCCAGGTGATGTCTGACTGCAGAGATTACTGTGAGGTTCGTGTTCAGCAAACTCATGATTTATACCGTCATACAGCTGGCGGACATTGCATCTGGAAGACGGTAGAACTTTATAAAACCTGTATTCTAAAAGGTTTCCATTCAAAAATTTGGGAGAAGAAAACAATGGACCCTGCAGGTGCCATGGCATAATTTGAACCTCATGTTGCTTTTTATGTCAGAGTGAAACTCTCTTTTCACGTCTTCCTGCTCTCTGCTCCGCCTCGCCTGTGATTGTCACAGCCGAGCAATCTAGCTGCAATTCCAGCACGAGTGATTATGTGTTAATGTGAACTAAAATTGACAGTGGCGAAGCACCGCAGGACGAACAAACCCACGGATGGGCAGGCGGCGCCAGACACTTCCTACTTCTGAGGAGTTACTTCCTGAATTTCCATTTCAATCAGCTGCTGCCTCTTGGGAAGCCCCGGGCTGTGCAGCCTCAATGGGAGGAGTCGCGCTCCTTCTTTGCCAACACTTGTTAGCGTCGAGCAGCACAGCCTGACGCCTCTGCATTCGCACCTGTAAAGGACCGAGACTGCATGCGGCACAATCTCCTCCAGCCCCTTTCTCCCTCACTCTGCTCCCAACCTCACCGTCAGCCTCCTTCACTATCTCTAAGTCGCAGTGAGAAGCCTTACACAAGTTAGTAATTCCCCCTTAAACATTAGTTTTATCCTCCCATAGAGAGTATAACAGTAAAAACAAAATACTAAAATAACCTCAAACATGAAAATATGAAGATGATTCTCTTCTGGGGGCGCAGTTGCTCCCAAAATTAGCCACGGGTCATGAAATGGTCACTCATCGCTGCGTCTTATTGCTTTCGATGCGGAAAGCCTCTTATGGAGCTTCGTGTGGCTAAATAACGTGGGTTAAAAGGAGGACGGTGCTCCATGCACAATGCAGCTGTCTCCTCTGGTACAGTATGTGACATGCAGGCTGCGCCAAGGACTCGCAGCAGCACTTTGTGTCTGGAAGTGAGATGCGGTGATGCTTACTGACATAAATAGGTCCTGCAATATTTTGGTAACACATTGCCTGAGTATATGTGGATGTGTTGCAGCCTCTAATCGTGCTCTTCTGCCCTATTTCTTTCTTCGTTCTCTGTCACAAAAATACATATACACACACCAAAAATGTGTATCTTGGTATAATATATGTAAGTCAGTCACAGCTTTTCACCTGTTGTGCAAGTTGTTTATTTTGTCTTTAAGACTGTATAGTTTAGGCAGGGAAGAGGCGCACGCACTGCCTTGCAGCTCGTCATGTTTCTCACTTTGCATTACTTTACACCAGAAAATTCTGTATTTTAATGATATTTTTATGTGATAGACAATTGTATAATTGTAAAGTATAAGGAGAAGACAAAGGACTGGAGTCCTTTGTCTGAATGCCTCAGTTTTGATATTTTTTATCTGGAGATAAAAAATATCAAAACTGAGGCATTCATGCATACTTCCAAGTTTATTTTGCCCTTTTGGGTTTGTTTTAGAATGATTGAAGGGCTTCTGAGCAGATTGGATTTAGACCTTTGCTTTGACTAGACCATTCTCACACAAATACTTTGTGAGAAGTATACTTTTTTGTCGTATGAAATTGTTCATAAACTTTAACATTGTAAAAAGAGTGAAGGTTCATGAATATTTTTTCTAGGCACTCTAGATACGTACAGCTATCTTTATAAGTATTAACCAAATTGGTTATTTTGACTTTTATATGTACTGCTTGGGCTATAAAGTAGCCTCCTGATAGCCATGAGAAGGAACCAAATAAAGTGATCAGGGTTAGTTGTTTACTGACTCGCTCTCTTTATGTCTCATTCTCTCCTCCTCTTGGTTGTCAATACTGTAAGTAAGATGAAAGGGTTGTTTAGGTGAAATACAATAAAGACATTTCTGCCTCCGGGTACACGACCTCCGGATCGATGGCCGCCAAGCGTGTTTTCCTGTAAATAACATGCATGAATCCTATCAGATGGTGTATCTTTAGGGGGGCTCCAGGATTCTTTTGTCTTCCGTTATTTGGGGCTAATCATGCGCGTGATGACAACAGCTATTTTTTTTATTTCTTTTGAAGAGTCTTTGGAAATCAGGGAACAATCTCTGATAGTTCCATACATCGGCACATAATATGAGATACTTTTTTGTATGCGGATGCAGCTCCTGCATTGATAGCCGCAGTTCAGCTCCACAAAGAAGCTGATTGATCTTGCTTATAGCTCAGCAAATAAAGCCCAAGCACACAGGCAGCATGAGCCAGAGGCCATTCAGCCGACATAAATAATGATTCCAGGCATGGTTACTGTTTTCCTTCCTTAACAGAAGTGGAACTGTCGGCTGTGCCCGCTAGCATCATTTCTGTAGATATCCTGTTCAGTCCACAGCAGCAGTACTGACCCAATAATCCTGTCATCACAATGTCAGTTACCAACAGCAGTACGCTGCCTATGGTGCATGCATTTTTTATAAGATATGTCCCAACCTCCTTTTCACTATGCTTTAATATAGAGGACATATTTTAAAAATGGTATTGTGCTTAAGAGCATGCAGTTTGAAAAAAATCATAGGTTTAAACAGAAATCACCTATGAAGCACTTCAGGTATGAAATTCTTGCGTCTCCAACTTGAAGTGAGATAAATTTAATGTCTTTACTTTCGTTTTCAACTCATTTCTCCTGCCCTTCAAAGTGGAAAGTTCTTTTTTTGTTTTTCATCATTATAATGGTGTGAAAAAATAAGTCCCACCAGAAACCGTCAATAGGTTGAAAGAAGCAAGCTAATAATGTTAATTGTTTTTCAGTTTTTATTTTATCTAAACGGTTGCTTGCCTTAAGTTTAATTGTTTCAATCGACGAGCTGATTCCAAACTGAAACCAAACTTTGGTAGGCTTTAAAGTTCGAAGGGAAAACCTACACCACTTCTCCTAGTTAACACAACCGCCAAGCCACGCAACTCTTTTGAAATTGTTGTTTGTTTTAATGGTCAGGTGAGAGGTCACTGGAGTCAAATTTGGTTGTCAGGTAAACTCTGATTACCTGAGAATGCTTCTCTTGGAGAGAGGCATTTATCTAAATTACCAATTGCTTCCCCAGTTGAAGGTCTAATCCCCCTAATCTGTGTTGCAACCTCCTCCCCTTTTTTGATTTGGTGAATATGCAGTTTGAGTAAGCTTGTCTTTGGGCTAATTATGTCATGTGCTCTTTGAGCCACTTAATTTGTGGAACGTGGCCTTTGGGGGCTCGTCCGGGACAAGAAAACCAGACTTTCTGTTGTAATTTTACACCAACTTTAAAGATTGTCACTGAAGTCCATAACAATAAAGCAAACGACAAAAGTGTATAATGAGCAACAGTTTAATTGTTGTAAGCTCAAAGATAGTGATTGGAAGTTCAACTGTTTCCGAAGGTTTTGGTCATTTGTTTTGTTTGTCTTTTGGAAGACCGCATATGAGTCCGAAATTGTTTTCCATTCGGGAACTTTCATTTTTTGCAGTTTAAGATTATATTTTGGTTTCTGTTTTCATAAAAAGGATTTTTTTACAGACAGAAAACAGGCCTGACAGTTTCTAACTTTGTTGGACTTTGCTTGTTTTTGGCTCATTTTAGATTTATCTTCTTCCAGGGTTCATCCAGTGGATCAGCTGAGTTTGTGAATTATGGGTCTGTGCCTTTTATACTTGAACTAGACACACAAAGCAAACACTAAGGTGGGGACCGAAGGGAGCTTTTTGATTTGGAACATAATTTCAACTTTTAAAAGGCATTACACTTTATCTCCTTCTACAAAGTTTACTCTAACCTGCATGCATGAAATAATCAAAAGAGACATGGAATATAAATGCAGTTAGCATCTGGTGGATGGCTTGTGATTAAAATGACTCTTCGTGGTCCAATATCGCATGGGTGCTAATGTGAAAGATGTATGAACAGATATCTCAGAAGATATCTGAAAATAACTTTAGATGGATCAGAAGAAATCTTTGGAAAGGAAGATCATGAATCTCAGGATGTGACCAACTTATCAATGTTACAGTTACCAGATTAAATCCTCGACTTTGTTAATAACTTCAGCAATCCTTTCAGTGACCCTAAACTCTGGCACTGTTGATGTATCCACTTTGGAAACTAACCTCCTCCAGCTAAAGTGGTGCATGCATGTAACTTTGAAAAGATGAAATAAAGATCTAGTTTTGACAGAAAGTTTCATAAAATCTGAATGATAAACGAGGAGTTAATAGATTCCAAAGAAAACAGAATGGTCTCCAATAATGCAAGAATGAAACTTTCAAAAAAAAAAATAAAGATCTGTCATCAAAACCTCATATTTGCATGTCTGTTTTATTTGTGTGCATATCTTCCTTTGCATTATACTGAATCCATTTTGTCTGTGCTCATGTGGATTTTTCATTGTGCTCGTGTTTGTGTGCGTACATGCTGTGTGCAAATGTGCTTACAAGACAGGGTTGCTGCTTATTTTATTATTTCCCTTTTTCTTGCCAACAGAGAACATCTTATGAAAAATACAGGGGCTTTTAAATAAACCTCGCAAATGTTTGATGTGTAAATGTGTGTTCCAGAGATGTAAATAGAATGCTATCAGCGACGTTATGCATGTCTGTCAGACTGTTGACTTGTCACCAATGTTCTGCTCCTTCATCTGAACACACATCTTTCTTTTGTATAGTTCCTTTTTTGCCTTGACAAGAAAGCAAAGTGGCAAGTGCAGCCCGAGGCACAGCAAGAGGGCCTTTGTTTAAAAGGTTATGCATTTTTTGGTTATTCTGATAGGGAATTTGCAAGCCCAGTGGCTTTGTGGCTGTTTCATCTGTTTTATCTGGGAAAAAAGTAATCACAGAAAACACTCCCTAGCATATTAGAGAGAGAAACGACTGACTGCTGCACTTGTAGGAATGACTGCATTGAGTAAATACAAACAAACAAAAACAAAGAAATAGTCCTAACAACTTTATCTTAATCAGCCTGAAATGGGTACATCATTAAGATCATGAAAACTAAGAGCGATAAGCTGCGTTAGCACTGTGTCATATCTTCAAGGGGTGTGTTAAATCAAATTTTACATACATCTAAAATTTATCAAATTAAGGGGATTTTAAGAGATAGTTGAGATTTTAACTGGAGGCATAAAGGGCTTTATATATAAAATGTATAATTAGTGTCATGGAAAATTGAGCCCTACAAATATAAACTAAGTGCTTCTTTTCTTTGTGTATATTGGGATGAGTGGTGTGGAATTGACAATGTTCAACAAGAAAATATGTTTCTTTTGTTGTGATTGCAATTTCTTATATATTTTTTTTATTGTTTTAGTCATATTAAATGATAAACTGTTCATTTGGAAGTGAAATTAAAACATTACACAACCCCCTCTAGAGCAAAACTGCCATAATAAATATGCAACTTAAACTCAGCCTGAGCAATGCAAGACTATTATCTATATCCGATAATCTATATTCTGATTTGTTTCATGCATCAGATGCTCATAGGTTTGTTGCCATCTCCTGACGGGGGAGTCAACTTTAACCCACTCTGTTGACTTTGAGACATTAAGGACAAGATCACGGAACAACGTGGTCAGATGGGTTGTAGCCATATCATATCAGAAAGTAAAGTATGCTGTCAGCTTCAGCTACAGGTAACCGCCTCAGCACCGAGGTCTGCATCGTGTAGGGTGAGATTAGGTCATTTTGATCAGGTCGCTGCTGCAGAGTTTAAGTCACAGCCGCATTGATTCTGTGGCAGTGGCACAGGTCTGTGTTTTGCTTAGTCAGTGAGAATAGCAGCATTGATTCTGTGGCACTTTTTGACGTAAGGAAAAAAAATGCAGCAGCCCTTTTTTTAATCTACCGATCAGATTTTGCATTGCACAGTGTCACATGCATGCAAGCCAATCCCGGAGCTGTGTTTTCAGGTGGCATCATGTCTCGAATGTCTTCCCATGGCATTAAAAACAGGAGAGAGAAAATCAATGCTACGATTGGGGAAATACATTTTTCTTCGTTTAAGGTCAAATCTTTCATTTGTCTTGACACATTTAGCTAGATTGAACATTAATGTAGAGCACCAGTTTAAGTAACAGGCAGACTAAGAGCAAAACATTGGTAATAAAACAGATTGTACTTGACCTCTGCTGTTGAATCCAGGCGTTCATCATTTCCCCAAGTGGAAAGATGCAGTATCATTCTTTACGGTTCTCCCTCCAAACACCAGCAGGTCCAGCTGCATTTCAAGTCACTCGCTCCAGATCAAGTGACTACATCACTCTTGTCCTTAAAAACCTTCACTTGCTTCCTGTTCCTTATCAGATAGTTTAAAGTCACTGACCTTACAGCCTTCCATACCCAAGATTCTTTCTATTTTTCAGGTCTTCTTCATGGTTCCAGTCCATCACGTTGCTTGCAGTCCCTTATTTTCCGTTTTTGTTGCCCCAGCTGTTCAGGACCAAGAGGTCTCCTCCCGCTGGACTCTGAATGAACCACATTGTAATCATTCCCCGAATTGCACCTCTTAAAAGTATTCCCTAGGCCTCTTGTTTTTATCTCTCTGTTGATTATGTGTTACCGTTTTGGTACCACTTTATTTGAAGGGGTGTGCATAAGACTGAATGGTTATGACTGTTGTTATGAAGTGTAATTTGGTAAATAATGACACTTTTAATGCAAAGTTTTACTAAAACGTGCATTAAAAGTGTCCTTATTCACCAAATGACACTTCATGACAACAGTCATAACCATTCATGAAGACTCCTTCATGTTCATGACAAGTGTTACATTTATTACAGTGCAATGTCAGTCTTATGCTCGCCCCTTCAAATAAGGTACCCATGTTTTTCTCTATAAATTAAATATAGATTTTTATTATGTGACTGAATCGTTCCTAGTTCTACATGTGAGGATTTGCGTTTGTGTTTATTTAGGTTTCTGTGCCTATTGAATCTCCGTGTTGTCCCGTCTACCCCTTGTTTGTTCCCTGCTGTACCTCTGTGTATTTAACCCCACTTGTGTTCCTTCTTCCTTGTTGGGTCCTCGTCTTGCCCACCGTCCAATCTGTCGTTTAGTCCGCAGTCTATGTGATTATTACCAGTTCCTATCAGTTTTGAGCTAATAGCCTTCTGCTCATCTGTGCCGCCTGGATTATTGTAATTATTCATCATTAAATTAATCATTTCCCATCTCTACCTGGATCCACTGCGTCTGCATCACCACTGTACAACTGCTGTTCATGACACCGCAGCTCTCAAAAACAGTGAAAAATTACAAGGTTACTCTGACACATCACACAGTGACGCACGGGGTTTGTGGGAAATCTAAAACATTTTGAGCGTATAATTTTAGTTTGACTGAATGTCTTGCAAATAAATGCCACAGTCATTCTGATGTTGCCTGCTGCACTGTCTGCTGCTGTGAGTTTGGCATTTGGCGATCCTCAGTTTGGGTCATTGCAGCAGGAGGAGACGTGCATAGGACAGATCTGAATCAGAACACCTGGCCTGCTTAAGCATTACCTTGATCTCTTTTGTTTTTTCCCCAGCTGGGCTTTTTCCAGTGTGCAATAATACACAACCACCAAATGCGCAAATTCAAATGAAATGTGTTCACAAATTTTAAGTTACAAGGAGATTTTGTCCTTTTGATGTATGCATGCCAACTTTTTATCTGTACAACTAAAGACTAATTCGTTTGTCTAAATCTGTATTAAGAGGTTAGTAGGTGAGTGTCATAGTTGCTGAGATGTTCTTTGAGAAATTCACTCAACCTTTCTACTCTCTACTCAAATCTGGTCCTTCAAAACTATTTCTGCGGCCCATAGGCTTTACAGCAGGCCGTCCGCTGGTAGAGCTTCATGGTAACAGTGTGTTTAAATATTATTTTATCAGTAAAATCCAGTCAATTTTATATATAACGTCAATTTCTTTCTATGTTAATTATTTATTACTACCGATATATTTTAATTGCTTTTATTAAGACATTCTTCCTCAGTGTTCGTGATCTTGATGTGACCCGTATGAAAATGAGTTCGACCCCCTGCTCTAGAACAAAGGAGTGGTTTTGACAGTTCTGCATTGGTGATCCTGTAAATTTGTCTCTCGTTTATTTAAAATTCACAACTTGCTTTTCTTCACTCCCGGGGCAGCATGCATGTCTCCGCTGCATGTGGACTCTGCCCTGTCAGGACGTTGTGAGGACATGATTGTCAAATTCAAACCTCTTTCTAACGGTGAAACGATTAGCGGGATTCTGCCTTCGCGGCCGGTCCTGCCAGCAGATTCATCCAGATCTCTGCATGGGGACGCAGCATCGAGGAGAAACGGGGGCAACTCCCAGACTTTGTGCCGGTTCTAACTGTTCTTCCTGACTGTCTTGTCAAATGGGGTTCTGCTTTGAGTTAAAGTAGAACCTCATAGAGCTTAGAAAGTCACCACTACTAAAAAAAATAAATAGACGACATTTCTGTCAGTTTTTTGGTTTCTTTTTTCCATTAGCATATAAAACTATGAATGAGAGCAGTTTTTTCATGAAGTAAACCCGACATGGGAATCTCATCTTCTAGGAACAGATCGAAGCTACTTCAACTTTCAAGTCAAGGAACTCTTTAAAAAAGAATCAGATTAATCTTATCTTCATTTCAGTTCACTTATAGGTCCCCCGAAGGTTGAATTCAATTGCAACAAGTTGTGGTGACAGCCAAATACATTCACACAAGCTGTGCAGGCGTACTGTACAGTACGCCTCCATGCCCACCTAAGAGCCTGAAACGAAAAAAAAAGAAACATTATCTTCATGTTTTTATGCTTTTATTTGTGAACCTCCTTTACTGTAAAAATCCAGCCGCCAGAAGCAGCCGAACATGAGCAGCTCCCCCGCCGTGCGACACAAAACCGTCTAAAGGTCACAATCAGCCGAACCCTGCCGTCACGCAGGACTCCCTCGATCCCGCCACTGCTGTTTGCTTCTCAACCCAAAACATTTGTTCATTTCATTTGTGGCTTTAAGAGGAACTAAATATCCCAGAGATGTTTAGCTCTTCTTGATGTCTGATCTCACCACAAGACTCATTAAAAATACATGATCTTCATTTCCAGCTTCGGCTGCCGGGTAACTGCGTCTCTATCTGCCACCTTCAGAGGGAATTAAATGCTTCAGATTAACACGATTCCACCCTCGCAGAATTTACACGCCACACAGCATGTTGGCCGCACATACTAAATAACCGCTGTTAGTAGACCGCCGCGTGAACTAAACATGCAACCGCAAAAGTGGTTGTGACTGAGCCTGCTGCTACCCGCAAGACTCCCAGCAGAGTTCAACTTTTTCTGGGCGTATTTTAACTTGGCTATTTGCCATGGCTGACATCCCCTCTGTTGAACTTTGTCTTAGTTGATGGAGACCAAAAGTTCAGTCTTGTCTTTGGTTTGGTCTTCAATTGCTTTTCCTTTTTTCCTCGTTCATTATCATTTGTACCGCTGAACTTTTCTAAAGCCGGACAAAATGTTTGTCGAGTCACTTGAGGGGGAATTTCAGCTCTGCTGAGGGTAAAGTCAGAGGCTGCCGAGGGTTAAGCGGCAGAATTTGATTTGGGGTTTCTGCTTCTCGTTAAGCACATCGCCGCCGCTTACAGGTTTTCAATAGAGACTCGGCGCAGTCTGGGAGTTCATGTGACGGAGATAAAAGCAGTCACAGATAACCAGGGAATATATGCTGAGCTATAAATAATGAACACTAATATTTGCACTTTCGCAAAGAAAACTGGCCAAATAATGTAAATCTTCAATTTTAAACAATTTAATTTTGTTATCTGCACTATAACTTTCCATTTAAGATTGGACAATTCTCTGTCTCAGTTGTATTTAGGTCTAACAAGCACACAAAAAAAAGGCTTTTCCAATGTCCCACCAGAAGCAGCTTTGTGTTATTTGCGAATGTCACTTGTGCGTCAGATTTATGGGCTTACCAGAAACACACAAATACAAAGGTTCTGGCCGGAACCTTTGTATTAATTTTAAAAAAAAATTTTAAAGTGACTAATTGGTTTTACCGCATTAAAATCAATTAATTAAAGTCCTGGCCTTAGTTTGTAATGTAGATTACTATGAAAAAGTTCAAGAGGTTGTGAATATTCCTTGGACATGATAACTCCTGGTTGGGCAAAATAACCTCTTTGTGCTTTTTTCTGTGGACCCAAAAGAGCGATCATACATATGATATTCTCATAATACCTGCATTTGTGCACCTTACGCCATTATGCATCTGTAGAGACTTTTTTTTCAGCTTCAAATTTTCTGTGGAACTAAATAAGTGACAAATATTGCTCCATCAAGGAAAGTAATCCTTTTGGCTTCAGCTAACTCTCACCAGTACATTTTAGTTAAGTAAACTCCTGATGCATTGCTGGTTGTAAGGCTGGCAAGCTGTGAGCACACGTCTGAGTTTGTGTGTGTGTATTTGTGCGAGAGAACCAGAGGGTGGGGTCTAATTTCAGTATTGATATCACAGATATCACTCACCAGGCACCAAACTGTCTGAACGCTTAAAAAGAACCCCCCACCCGCAGCAATAAATCCTCCTTTTTACCATCACAGACCTCGATATGCATCCTCTCAGTGACTCGCTTTTACTAATTGTTTGAAAAATTCTCCTCCTGCGCCGGGGGACAGCCTTTTTCTGTGGACGCTTCCTTCATTATTTAGCAGATCCCTTTTGACTGTTGTGCGTGTCGTCTCACCGAACCATTTCACAAAAGCTACCAGGTCAAAGGTGTGAGATCAAATGTTGAGCGACGAATGAATCAGAGGAGGGCGGGGAACTTTTCCTGTCTCCCTGAGCTGTCAATTCATGAAACATGGCCGATTATCAAGGACCATCACAGCAGAGATGGACAGACGGTGGTCGTCCCAGGTCATAAATCCACCAATCTATATTTGAAAAGTTATCTGGTGAAAGCGAAGCCCCAGTGTTTTTCCACAATGAGTTATAAAAGATTCTCTTTTTGTTTTCCTCTGTTCGTTTTTTTTTTTTTTTAATCTTAGTTTTTAAGTGCCTCATCAATATTTCATCCACCTGGTCCTCTTGACGTTTGGGCAGATGCTTTGATGTTAGCTCTCTCCACCTGAATCCAATGTATTTTTTATAATCTCTCTGACAAGCACCAGTCCCATTGTATTCAGCATTGGGCCATCAAAAGGTATTAGTTTATGATAATGGAGTGGTGTCCACTAGAAAAATGACAAGAAAGAGAGGATTAAATATTGGGGGGCTGGTTGTATTGGAGTAGTCAAATACATTTTTCACTTGGGTTTTGCAGGTTTCACTGTAAAAACTGCTGCATGAAAATTACTATGTAAAAAAAACAACAACTAAATAGCCAGTGTTTTGTTTGATTAACTTAGAATAACAGTTTAAAATTTTGCCTGTTAATTTCGACATTTTAAAACTTTTTGACAAAAAGCCTGTGTATAGATAGATAGATAGATAGATAGATAGATAGATAGATAGATAGATAGATAGATAGATAGACAGACAGACAGACAGACAGACAGACAGACAGACAGATAGATAGATAGATAGATAGATAGATAGATAGATAGATAGATAGATAGATAGATAGATAGATAACTCTCTAGCTAGATGTCTAGCTAGTTAGTTAGCTAGATAAAATAGTAGTAAATAGTAGCTAGATAGGGTTTAAATAGCTAGTTAGTGTTTTAATAGTAGGCTCGTTTCAGTCCTTTCTCTCACCCAACAAACTGGGTCATGTTTTATTTCCACATGTTTGACTTGGACTTTTAGAATAAAACATAATTAACCTTGATTGAAATCCTTGTGCCCCCTCACATTTCAGGAAAACTTGTTTTCCGCAGCTCCACTTCTCCATTTGTCTTGCTCTTCGGTGCATCCACTCTACTTTAGCTGTGCCCAGCCAATGTCAGGTGGGGGCCATCATTAATTAAAAGCATGTGCTCCATAGAAGCACCTCTCTGCGACGCAATAAAACAAGTTTATAGGCCTCAGTTGCCCACATTCTTTTCTACCACTTTTCATCTCTATGACAAAATACCCTCTCCCTACCCAGAGAATAACTCTCCGCTCGCTGACAGCTCCGGGATTATGACTGTGGGGAAGCGGGCGAGGTGTGCAGAAATGGGAGGCGACAACTACGGGCTCCTCAAAGTCATTGTGACGGTCGTAGATTACAGAGTATCCCTTTACTCGCCAGTTCCTCTGGCAGGCCCACGGTGTGAACCAGCATGCCTGCTGATCAGTAGTAGGGAAAAATGAGGAAGGAAGGGCGATGGGACAGAAAAGCTACCTGATCTTGCAGCCCAGGCGCCTCTCGGTAGCCCACTCAATAGGTGGAGACAGGAAAGGGCTGGTGTGAGCTGAGCCTCTGCTGTGTTTGGATCAGGCCATTAGGTCTGTTTTCTAAGTGCGCAGTTAAAAATATATACATTATCTTGTTCAAAACGGTTAGGAAACGGAGTGCGGTTATTAAATATTTATACTCTACAATAACCTATAATTATAATTATTAATTTCAAACATACAGTGCTTTGCAAACACATTCATGCCACTTTTCACGTCGTATCGGTTATGCAAACATCAGTCGTTATTCTTTTATCCCGAACACATGCGTCTTATAGTGATACAATTCAAGAGCACACAATTTTCAGTCTGAAAGCAGGACTTCATGTCTTTCTTCTTAAAACTTGTAATGCTTGTACTCAAAACTTACTTCTACTCTTTTTCAACTATTCACTGTGTTGTCTCAAACCTTTCTCCTCCCGCTCAAAACTTGTCACTGCTGGGAGCAAATTTCATTGGCTGAGAGGTTGCCAGGCGACAGTGCATTTTTGTTCCGAGCGCACGCAGAAAGTGATTCGCAAGGGAGCGGAGAGGTTTGCAAGTGATCGTGTTTTGTTTTCTCGCATGTGCTTATTTTTAAATCTTCTGTCATAATACACTCTGCTTTGTTTGTTGAAGGATCTGAAATTATTCATTTTGATCCTGGGCCATTGCAAAAGAAGTTCCTGAAAACTAACCAAATCTGCAGAAGGCTTGCAAGACTTTTAAAAACAAGGAGCAAACCAGAATCCTGTGCAGTCATTCACTTACTTATTACTTGTGTGCATTAACCCCAGGTTACGATAATAAAATAAAATGTATTTTGGTGTTTGTGTTGAAAACAGGTCTCACTTTTCTGTCGGCTCCACATCATTAATAAAAATCTGCATGCAGAACAGTGACTGTTACAACCATTTCATACTTGTTGTTTGGGGTTTTTTTTGCTTCCTTTTCTCTTTCTTTCTGAAGATACTCAGTTTATATCTTACGTTATGACACGTCTCAAAAACATTGGGTGGGGGGCAACAAGCTTACCAGTCTGTTGCATCATCTTTTCTTTTACTGACACGGAGAGCATCTGGGAAGGGAGATGATTCTGTGCCGATTATCAAATGAACATACTTACATACTTTAATACTTAAATACTTGCATACTTCCCTCTTTGAGAGCTGCTAAGTTAGCCTGGGCACGTTTATCTGTTTCTCTGTCAGTAATGCGCCAAATGCTTCAGCAAACACTTCTGAACTGCCTCATCCTTTAGCTGTCTTTAACATCTGATTGAACTGCTACACCACACCAAGGTAATCTGGCTTGAAATGAGCCTAAACTGCACTCAAACTCTTGATATAGAGCACTTAAAGAATAATTGCGCAACAATGTGTCTGCAGAAAAAGTTAAAAGCCACCAAACGTTTCTGGCTGTTATTTTTTTTTTAAATATATATTTTATTCATATGTCGTAGCCTTTGTGATCTATCAGTGCTGAGCAAAACGGTGCATCCTCCTTAAACTTTCCCACATTCTCTTCAGATTATGAGCTTAAATGTCAGTATGCTCTGCTGGGGTTTGATGTGGTAGACTTCGTTCATCGTTTGGAAAGGAAAGAATACGAGGTTTTTTAATATTCTTTGTATTCCTTTACTCTTAAAAACTGTGACCGCTGATGTGTTACTTCAAGGCTGGACGACTATAATTCTTCTAAATCATGAAGTACAAAAAAAACATCCAAAAATCCTTCAACTTATTTAATCTGCTCTAGGGAGAGAGATATGATGAAAATTAAGAAGAGAGATAATATTTCTCCTTTCTTAGCTTCCCTTTATTGGCTGCCTCTCAAATCTAGAGCAGAATTTAATATTCTGTTTCTTACATATAAAGCCCTTAATAATGAAGCTCAGTCAGAGATCTGATTGATCCGATCGGAGGACTTTGCTCTCAGACTGCAGGCTCGCTGGTGGTTCCTACAGCTTATAAAAGTAGAACGAGAGGCAAAATGTTTAGCTCTCACTCCTTTTGTGAAACAAGCTGCCGGTTTTACTGACAGACAGGCAGAAACGTAAAGAATTCAGAGAGGTTTATCAGCAATAAAATGTTGATTTGGGGTTTAGTCACACTTTAAGACTAGGCTTAAAACTTTATTTTGTCCTTCTGCCATTCAGGGTAACGCCTTTAGAGATGGTTAGCTTTGACCATGTCTTTCTATGTTCAACCCCAAATCCATCATAGACGAAATAAATGAAGAGCAATTGCTGCGAGTACTTTCCATTGTGCAGAACTTCTTGACTGTTGGCTTTGTTTCTGACACAGATAAAGATAGGTTCTGCTGGAGGCTTTTTTTCCTGCCAAAAGGGATTTGTTTTCTTTCTACTATTGCAACATGTGCAATAAGTATGAGGGATTGCTTCAGAGCAATTGACTCAATTTAATTTTTTGGCATATGCTTGTCAGGAGGTGTGATAGCTGCAAAATCACAAATTTAGAAATCATATTTTTTTAAACAAGTTTGAATAATAAACCGAACATGTCTTCCATGTTTGATAACAATAAAACATGCAACCTCTCCTCCCACTTCAAAGTTTTGCATGATTGTATGGTTGATCTCCAAGCGAATAAAACACACCAAAGTTTGGAAATATAAACGAGCTTAAAATATACGAATGCTCTTGCAGGGCTCTGTAAATCCCTCTGCAACAGGAAGCAGATATAAACAACAGTCCCACGGTAAGCAAATGATTTAGGTTTTGATTTATTGTTTCCATAGAGCATTATTTCACCCCTAATTAAGCAGTGCCTGCTGCACTTTATGGGTGATTCATACATGTTCAGAAAGAAACTGTTCCCCACCCAAATTGCCTTTTCATACATCAGTCGAAACAGCGGCTCTACTTGCCGTATGACTGAAGCTACGACCCGGGCAGCATATTAATTTCATGGTTTCATTATTAAAGAGAAGTCTGAAGGCTGAAACCGCGCTGTCCCATTTATAATAACTGCACTGGCAGAGCAATCCGTAACTTTTACTAACGTCTACAACTGCGGCACCCAAGCCTGATCGGTCCACGGTTTTCATTGGCGTCTCCACGTGCCACAACATGGCCGCGTCAGACGTTCGTTTAAAAGTATGACCCCGCTGCTTATTTATTCGAGAACTGCACGTTTTCGCTTTAGTGCCAGTGAAACCGAGCGAGGTGGGGGGGGGGGGGGGATAGCATTTTCCTTCACTTTTTTTTTATTTTGAACACGCATCAGACCCTAAACTTTCTCTACCCAGATTTTTCCATGCAGGATGGTTTCGAACTTAAAAGACAAGGAGAAAAAGAGTCATGCAGATCGTTGCGTCACGACGACTAGAAGGAAATCAGTTGTGTGCCGCACATGGCATGTGACAACAAGGAATCTGAAGGAGAGCTCTTCAGCTGCAGCGTGAACCTGTCCTTGTCTCTCCATCTGTCTCTGGCTGCTCACTCCATCCGCATGCTGTCTCCTGTCAACGATTCTGTCACCTTTCTGCAGCTTTTCCCCCCTGTAGCTCCCCGCCTTCTTTCTCTGTCCCATTTGAACCGATGAAACTTCACTGTTTTTTGCAATCCCTCTCTCACCTCCTCTTCCGATGCCATCATTCTGTCTCAGCAGAATCCTCGCCTCCTACAACCCAGGATGGATTAACATACATTACACATCTAACAATGGTTCAGTAAGAGCTTGTTTGCCCAAAAGCAACAAAAATAAAAAATACCCCAAAAAAACAAGAACAGAATCTCCCCAAGGTCAGGACAGACCTGAATAGCCTGGCTTAATTCATTCCAGACTGGGGAGAGCCAGTACTTTGGCATGTTGGTTATTTTGCATCGTCGAATGGCCCAGGTGTTGCTTTTAGATTACACTGTGTGACCACAAAGGTTCGGGACGAGCCGCTAAGCAGGTTAGCTGGATGAAGACACACAGCTCCTTTCCCTCTTTGTAAAATATTAGCTATTTTCAACACTCAGGGCCTTTTCTCTGTTGCAAGCAAACAGGTGACAATAGGAATGGATATCATGATCACGATTCAGAAGGCTTGCAGCTGTTTCCTGCTACTCAGCCTCGTCCCCAGACGCGTTCAGGCGAAATCTATCAGTTAGACATCAGATAAATGTTTTAAAAATTTCCTCGAAAAGACAATTTTATTGCTTTTATTTTCTTCTTGTGTTTCTGGAGCAGGTCTACAGAATAAAAAATTAAAAAAAGAGCTGGGAGAAGTATTTTCTCTCTGATATAATTTCATATTTTAATATTTCACCATCAAAACATCAAAGTTTAATATTAGACAAAGACAATAGTAAGAGTACAGTAAATGAAACAAAATGCAAAAAAATAGAATGGCGATGTTTTCCTGTAACATGTAATTTACCCAGTAATATTTTTACATTTTCACCCTACTGCACATCTTTTAATACAATGGTGGACAGCCTCAGTGCTCCAACCATCGTTTTTACCCAGCCAGCATACGTAGGTGGGCCCCATATGGGGAAAAGGAGGGCAGACAATATGGGCCCTACATGGCAGTGGCCCTACATGGGCAAACCCGTGTGGGGCCACCATGGAAACCGCAGACAAACCCATGTTGGACCCATATTGTCTGCCCTCCTTTTCCCCATATGGGGCCCAGATAGGTGTCATTTCAACTTGCCGCCTTCTGTCGATGATAATTGTTAGCGCTTTCAAAGGAAGGCCACATGTTCTTACGCCTCATGAAAACCAACCAGAGGACAATACCATGTATGAAAACTCACAAATCTCTGTGTCAGTGTTGTGTGAAGGAGGGGATAGGAATTATTGATAGCCGCCCTGAGCTTAATCGCCATACAAAAAAACAAGGCCTTGGGTTTGAAAAAATCAAAAACAAATCTCTGGGATTGTCTTTTATAGCCAAAGGGTTTTGCATCTGCATTCACTCTTACTTCTGTCCTTTTTGTGCATTCCTCTGGTAAACCCCACCAAATTCAGGGCATGAAAATGGCTTAGTATTTGTTCTAAAAAAAACCAACACCTGTTTGAAATCAAACCCCCAGTGAGCTCAAATGTCTGCCCCCAGAGATTTCAGTCCTTTCATGACAGTTCATGTCGTCTCAAACTTCTACTGGTGCAAAAACTGCATGTCTGAGTAACAGATTAATAGTTAAGTCACTGGGAAGTAGCTTAAGTTTTCTACAGTTGGTAATGATTGCTTAATAGTTGGTGCTAGTTATGATACCAAACTTTTTGAGAAAAATAAAAAATGCCTGTAACATTTCTTCTCCAAATGTTTCTTAAAAATTATGGAAATTGGCTCTTTTTCCATCCGTCGCGTAAGCGTTAGCTGATCCTTATCAACACTCTTTGGTGTGAAAGCTTTTCCTGACTCCTGTTCAGAAACAGCAAAGTGTTTATAATGAAATACTGAGGTGTAACAAGCTACATAAAATGAAAATGTATTTTCTACGATATGTCGAGACATCCCTGCTGCTCCGGTGGGCTGCAGGAGTACGAGAGAGAGCGGCATAATGTTGCCAATTTAATGAGCTTTTTGCTGTATTTAATGAGTATTCAGAGCCCCTCTAGCAACTCATTTTCAAGAAAGAAAGAAAGAAACTAACTAGTAATGTGAGCATGCACAAAGGCGTCCCTGGCTGGGTCGTCTGACCCCCGGATGGTTTAAGAGCCAAACATTAGGAAAAGTTAAAAATAAAAGAATGAAGCCAAACCACGTTAATTGCGGTTTTGTGAAAATCTTAAGGTAAACATCTACATCGTCAAAGGAATTTACACAGACATCTGTTTTGGCTATGCTGACTGTGCTAATGTGAGTAAATCAAAATTTAAAATGTGATCATGCTGTAGGAAAAGAGAAGGTGAGCTAATAATAGAACAAGAGCATTTCTGAAGAAATTTAAACAGGGTCTGCCAAAGTGTGCCCATCAGGTGGAACCCAGCGTTCAGATGTGAGGAGCAATAAAAATATAACAATCAAGTACATTCATGCTTTCAGTGAGTTTTGCATATTTTGAGTATTGTAATCACACCTTTTTGAATATCAAGTACAAAGCTTCATATTGCTACACTGTGTTAAAACCCTTTACAAACTTGTATTCTCATTATAGTTTGAAATGCTTCAGCCAAGGCTAAGATGAATAACCTTGTTTACATGCAACAGTTAGATAAGGAGCACAAATTATTCTAGGATGTAGCCGTATGGAATGTTGTGACAAGCAGACGTTTCTGGTAGAAAGGTGTAACATCTAGTACTAACGATAAAACACAACTCCTTAAATGATCAGCAGCCAACAGTGAAGTGTTTTATGCAGGAGAGGATTCATTGATTCAATGACTCATCTCTTAACAGCACATTATTAGCTATTTTTATTATTGTTTATAAAGCATAAGCTCTTTTGAAATTCTGTTTGTCTGCTTAGACACAAGAAATTTACAGTGAGTAAATTTTGCAAAAGTAAGATTCAGATGTTTCCTTCGTGGCACTTGGTTACCAGAAAACGCGCTCGTCTCTTAGCAACAGATTAACAACAAATATTGTTTTTGTTCTAAAAAGCAAAAAGTTTCTTCTGCTCATTTGAAATACTATTTATTTGACTCTACTTACTACTAAACAAGAATTGTGCATTTGGTGAATTTGATGTTCTAAATGATTTTATGACTTTTCTTGCGAGTCTTGGTGGGGTCAGAGAGAGTGCTCTTTCCTATCTCATGTTTAGCTCCAGGTACCCCAGTGTACCTGGAGAGAACTCATCTATGTCTTTGAATTTTAAAAATATTTTAAAAAGGCAGAAAAAAATTTAGAAGGTAATTTAGCTTTACTTTCTGCACCAATCTGCAAAACAGTGTCCAAAAAAAATGTTTACACCATGATATTGTCATTTAGACATTAAAAATAGATTTTTTCCAGTCTTGCATGATTCTTTTTAGTCCAAGCGTCATTCTTGTTCTGGCTGTTTCAGGAGTTTTGCTTCCTCGTGTGATTATCGGACAGTTTTCCGTTACTGTTTTAAAGTGATTACATTATTAATGATTGAAAGCGCAACCTACAAAATATCAAAAGGGCTGTTTACCCGTTTGGAATGCCTTACAAAAAAAAACAGGCCTGGCAGGTTGATTCCTTTTTAAAGACAAATCAAAGAAGACATAGAAGATTTTCAAAATGTTTTTATTCTGAAAATGTTCCTTCTTTTAAGCTTTTCTCCGCCTCCCCTAAATCTATTTTCACAACGCCAAAAGCCATTTTACTTTTCTTTTTTGTTCTGGTTCCATTGGTAGCAAAACAAAGAATTGCAAAACCAGGACTGAAGCTCCAACAGACCAAATACTAACAGCAGAACTCCGGCCATTTACATGGCACATCACTAGCCGAGGCAAACCCAGCAGAAAAATGCCCAACATCTCTGGAAATGACTCAAATAATAATACAAAACCGCGAATGGGAACAATGTGGCAAATAATCTCTAACTGTTTCAGCGAGGCGATCACGATTCCAGTTTGCTTCATCCTCCGCATCGAGATTAGCTTCTGGTTCGTCAGAGCTCTAATCCGGTTTGGGCATATGGCCGACCCCTTTGCAGCTGGAATGCCCCCTCTCTCTGGTCTTCGTGGTATTTTACACCATCTGGGTTGGATTTCCCTGGGGAAAAGTTTGTCACACTTGATGAAAATGCTTCAGAATCCATGTTGGAATCTGCTCACCCAGCAGAGTTTCAACATGTTTAGTAGAAATGACAAAACTTACTTGCTGTTTGCTATTGTTGAAGCTCCTTGGGGTCAGTACTGAAGACCTCCTGTGATAATACTGAAACATATACACATCTTAAGAATATTTCTGTTCTAATGTGTCACTGAAAAACATGTTTTTGTGAAATCCTCTTCCTAAAAGTCGTATCCTCATCATTCGGCCGTGTTTTTACTGTAACTTTGCAGCTGTTGAGACAGAAATTCACCTCTGGCTATTTGCTTTAAAAAGAATCAAAATCAAAAACGCATATGCATCCAAACAAAACAAAATGCCCGGCAGCCTCGATGCATGATTTTATGAGAAAAGGTGAGAGCTGTTAAACATCTGTGGCACAAAATGAACATCCTGGAGCTTAATGCAGCTTAGTGTTGCAAATGTAGATCTTGCTTTTGTACCCACTGTGCACACTCTTAACACGTTTTAGTAAAATGGGACAAACAAAGGGAGGCAAAAAAAAGGGAGTCTGAATAGAAACAGTAAACAGGTAATGAATAGTTAATGAATATTGCAGGGAGCTTTTCTGCTTCTGTTTTGAATGGAACCCTACTAAATCTTCGAATGCACAACATTGGCTCTCTGCAAATTAAATGAGCACACAACACAATGTCTGGCATGGATAAAGTCATTGTAAAAAAAAAAGAAAGAGAGAGGAAGAGCGAGGGGGAAAAAGCAATAACATCCAGTTTTAAGGATTTGTGCAGCAGAACTTAGTAAAACGAGCGTTTACTCATGCTCAAAATGAGCTATACTCAGTCTCAGATGAACATATGAAATATTCTGGATAAATGTAAATGCAGAAGCTGCGTTTTAAAACCTTGGTCCAAGCCAGTTGCAAAGGGTACGCAGCATCCAGGTGCTGCTCCTAATAGGAACTTTGACAGCACAGCTTTGGTTTGTAAGGTTGCACCTGAACCATTCACAAGACCTGCAGCAACAAGGGCTCCAAAAACAGATGAGACCAAAGTGGGGAATTGCTTCACTCTAATGCGTCGCTCGGAGGAACGGGGGGAGACGACCCTCAATGTCTCCTCTTTCATGTACTTTAAAGGTTTTTCCCCCAGGAAACTTGGGACAGTCGTTCATCCAGCCGGCCCGTCGTGTTTTAGAGTTAAAAAATGTTTAAAGTTGACAGGAAATTTGAATATATCACTTGATAATTATGTGTTATTGAAGGATTGGAAGATTAATACCTAAACACCAACTATTAAGTCTTCAAAATGCAAACATAAAAAAAATAAATAAATAACTAAGCAGTGCTTAGCCTGGTGGGGGCACAAATAAAGCCTGGTGGCCCGCCAGACTTATAATACACAGAGGGAAATCCTGACATTCTTCTTTTGCCGGTGTTGCAGCCAAGACGTGTTAAAATAAAAGTTAAAACATGCTTTTCCCCCCCCCATTCATGTTAAAATGCAGAATCTGCAGTTTATTGGCTGTGTTACAAAGCTGCGTACAAAAGCTGCTCGGGCTTATTTTAATGTTCTAAGAACATAAATCCATACATGGGGCTACGAAAAGGGCCAGGTTCAAAGGAAGGTGAGGACAGGGGAGGACAGAGAGCCGTGGGCTGACTGGGAGCAATGTGGAAACCTGGCTTAAGGCATCGAACTGCTCACTGAACCAAGTTCGTTTTTGCACATCAAGAAAAGCTAAAACCTTCTTCAAGGACACGTCTTGGAAAGGGAATCGGTTACAGTGGGAAGGGGTGTAAATACTCGTGTAGCGTATGAGTTGCGTGGAAGGTTCCCAAGGTGCCGAATGCGTCAAAGGATTGACGAGATGAAACATTTGAGTCGGCTTTGGTCCCACTGCTGACACTCAGAAACAAGCCGTTAGCTACATAAATGAACGAGAATGAAGGAGTAATAACTGTTTTAACTTGACTGGAAATGGAGCCCAAACTAATTAATGGGCTGGGAGCAATTGCTTATTGCTCCCAGCCCATAGGTACATAGAGAAAGAAATTAAAACCTTTTCTTTTTGGCTAAAATCTTCTGTTACAACAAATAAGATAAATCATCTTCATATGATTTATGATGGTAGCTTGGTGTCCTACCATCATTCACCAAGCTACCTCCTTACAGATTTTCTCTGGTCTTTAGCTTTTGTCACACATAAATGTTCAAGAACATTAAACATTTCAATTGATTTTAATTAATAAAGAAGCTATCCAAAGCTGTGTGTAGCTGCCCTAATTGCAAATGACCAAATGAAAACCGCCTGACTCGTAGAAGCAAGAAAAGACAACACGATGAAAGGTGAAACGTTTCAAACGTCACGCCAAGAGCAAATTGGAAACAAAGACGCTGAAATCAATAAGGGTTACCAAGTCATTTCTAAGGCTTTGGGACGTCAGAGAATCACAGTGAAAGCCATTACTAATAAATGAAGAAAACATGGAACAGTGGTGAACAATTTTATCGACATTAATCCAAGATCCATCAAAGGGTCCAGCAGGTTGCAGCCGAGCCCAGAAGAAGAAACTTCTGAAGCGCCGCAACCCTCGAATGTTCGGCTTTGGTCTGTTCTTGATTCGACAGAAAGAAGCTGGGCTAAAATGTCCGTCATAGTCAGAAACTTGTGTGTGACACAAAAAAATCAAATTGGGTCCCAGTAATCCATGTTTTTGTTTGGGATGTCATTCTATCTGTCCGCTGCGTTTTTTCTTTCATTTTTAAATATCTCATCGGTGTGGTGGTTGAGATCGGATGTTTTTGTGTGTTTTGGTTGTAAACAGAAACTTTAAATAAAGAAATAGAATTTAGTTGAGATCAAATTCAATTCAGATGAGTTACAGCAGCAGTTTTGAAAGTCACCAAAAAAAAAAAAAACTTTTAAAAATGATTCTCATGAGTTTTCAACATTTCTAGAGCGTTCAAATTTGTGAAAAAATGAAATGGGCTGTATTACCATATGCATTTTTCCTACACATAGTGCCATTTCATAGCATAATCAAGTAATTACCTTCAGTCGTCATAGTAACGCTGTATATTGAGAAACACAAAAAACATTCCCCCGGAACAGCAGCATGCACAGTTCCGTTAACGAGGTAAATGCACAGATCGCACAGAGCCAGTATGGGAAATAATGCAGGCATAAGCAGATACATACAAGTACTACAATATATCAAAATGTGCAGCTCAATCCTGTGAGTGGTGCTATTACTTTTGTTGGCGTTTGCCTCCATGCAGTGCATGGAAAGCACCTAAAATTCTACACCTCAAAATAACTGAAGCTTCCTTTCACCATTAATGTGGCTAAACAGCAATTTTACTTATTAATTTGATGTTAAAGAGATCAGCGGGATTTTTTTTCTGGTAACGAATGAATTTGGCAGAAAAGTGAAAATGGAGGGTTTTCATTGGTTGTAAAAAACATTTTCTCTTTTCTGCCAAATTTACCAACTTATGCACAATTCTTAATTAGTAATATAAGATAAATACTTTTTCAAAAGAGCAGAAGAAATGTTATGCTTTTTAAACAATGACAATATTTGTTGTTAAGTAAATGTCAGATTTTTACCTATATTTCTAAATTTACCTGCTGTAAATTTCTCATGTCTAAGCAGTTTTAGAAACAATAATATTACTTATTAATTTGGTGTTAAGAGATTAGCGTTTTTTTCTGGTTACAAACTGCCACAAAGTATAAATTAGACTTTTGCTTTTATATCATAAATTTACCACCAAAGACGGCAAAAAAAATTACTTTTTAATTTAACTTTACTGCCAAATTCACCAAATGCACAATTCCTGTTAAGTAGTAAGTAGAGTCAAATAAGTAGCATTTCAAATGAACTGAAGAGACCTTATGCTTTTTGAACAATAACAATGCAAATTGTTATTGTTGTTAATCTGTTGCTAAGAAACAAGCATGTTTTCTGGTAACCAAGTGCCGCAAAATTTACCAACTGTAAATTTCTTGTGTCTAAGCAGATAAGCAGTATTTCAAAAGGAACTTATGCTTTATAAACAATAATATTACTTGTTATTAATGTGGTGTTAAGAGATGAGCGTTTTTTTTTTTTTCTGGTAACAAACTTCCATGAAGAATAAATCAGATTTTTGTTTTTGTAATATATTTACCAGGAATGACAAAAAAAATAAAAATTAAAACTTTTCTGCCAAATTCACCAAATGCACATCTCATGTTAAGAAGTAAGTGGAGTCAAATAAGTAGCATTTCAAATGACGAGAAGAAATCAAAGGTTTTTTTGAGCAAAAACAATATCTGTTGTTAATCTGTTGCTAAGAGACGAGCGCGTTTTCTGGTAATCAAGTGCCACAAAGGAAACATCTGAATTTTACTTTTGCAAAATTTACCTTCTGTAAAATTCTTGTGTCTAAGCAGACAAACAGAATTTCAAAAGAGCTAATGCTTTATAAACAACAATAAGAATAGCTAATAATGTGGTGTTAAGAGATGTGTGTGCAGGGTTTTCATTGTGCATAAGTTGCTACACATGGAAGCACAAGAACTTCATGCAAATGAGCCTCAGCCAGTGCTGCTCATTTGTTGGCTTTGTGTAAGCCCCCACCACATCCCCCCCCAAAACATATTTTGTGACTCCTGATGTATGCAGTGACCCCGCCGGCTGTCAAGCAGATTGGATTTGGGATTTAAGAGGAATAACACAAATCAGCTCCCTCACAATGACACAAACGTCTGCCGAACACAGGGAGGCTCGGTCAGCACTCTGCGAGAAGAGGAAGTGAGCTCCGCTGACAGCGTAAATCATAGATCAGTTCATTAACAAAACGGCACTGACGGATTTACACCGAGGTCAGAACATTACCAAGCGCCCGCAGGATCCCCGGCTCCGTTTGACAACCTTGTGTAATGTCCTGTCCCCTGTATCCCGTCTTGACGAACATTTTAATTCTATGCTGAACACCTCAGGCAAAGCGCAGCTTTTCACCTCAGAGAGTGAGAGAACAGGGGAGTCATAGTATCGATTTGGAGAGGCTGAGGTTTTCTGCAACTGTGACATTGTCAGTACACAGACTGGAAGAAGCCATGATGCTTTTTACATTTTATTACATCACTGCCACACACTTCATGTGTTATTAGATGAAGTGGAAGGAAATTGATGTCAGGTTTTCAAAGGTTTTCATGGGTAAATTGTGTGATTGGTGAGGATACAGTCCAGAGTTTGAATCCCGTCCTCAGATCGTTTGCTACACGTCTTCCTCTTCTCTCTCCGCCTTATTTCCTGTCTCTCTACTGTTCAATAAGATCCACTAGTCATAAAAATTGATTAAGCGTAAAATTATTTTTAAATAGTGCGGTTTGTATTAAGACCACCCAGCCAGAGCATCACGCTGTGGAAAAGTTTGTAGGAATCCTTCTGTCATTGCTGACTATCTACTGAAAGAGGTACTTGCCCATATTTTATTGCAAAAACAATTCAATCACAACCTCATTGGATCGAGTGGTTCCTCAATATAGTCCAGACACATGAATATGTTTTAATATACAAAACCTGCTATTGTAAATTTGGCTCAATGTTGCTTAGAGTCCTGCTCAGAGGGATCCTTCTGCTCCAGATCTCTCACAGCATTGAACCGGTTCTGTTCCAGGATCATCCTTTATTCAACTTCATTTATCTTCTCGGCTTCTCCATTCCTACGGGCAAAAAAGCAACATCAAGCATGACACCGCCACCACCATGCTCTTCTTTGGTGTTTTGATGGAATTTGGCAGTGTTAGCGTTTGGGACTTCTTTATTACGTACGTCTTGATTTTCAAACCTGATTGTTTTTCCGCGCGGTTGTTCATACGACCCCAATCAGACTTCAGTGTGAACCATTTACGACCCCAGAGTGACCCGCATGCGCAGAAGAATGCTGACGTCACACGGTAGCGCACTGTTTAAGGAAATGATGATGATGGAGCCGTTTATGATCACCTTTACAGTTGTTGAGCAATGGAGAGAAGAGAGTATTGTCACAAGATCACAATAAGATGAAGGAAGCTAAAAAAATGAAAGCGCAACTAATAGCAGTGGCCTTTTGTGGAGCCAAGACTGAAACTAACCCAGAAAAGTCTGTTGGGATGCGACTTCTTTCATTAGTTCAAAATGTTCACAATTATCATTTTGAGCCTTTGAATTTACTGCGTTTGGCTCATAGGAACATCATGGGTTCCATTTGGGAGAAAAAAAAAGGATTTTTTCCCTCAAAAAATTATTTTTTTTTCTAATTTTTTGAAAAATTGGGAATTTTGGGAATATTGGAAAATCCCAATAACATGCATTATGGTTTGAGGATGTACATTTTCCACATGCAATAAAGACAGAAAAGATATTAGTGCATCTCTGAATTTCCAGCATTGATATCTAGCCGTTAATATGAGGGTGGACAAGGTTGTGCAGAGTAAGCAGAACGGTAAATAAGGTCAAGGATGCAAGTATTTCCATGCTCCTCTTGCATTTTTGTGCCAAAAATTGTCTGAAATTGTCTGAAAATTGCCTCAAACTGTCTGAAGCAAACGTCTGCAGGAAATATATAAAAGCATATATGACTGAGACAAAGACAAAAAGTGATTCATTAAAAGCCTAAACTCAAACATCTTGCACAATCACTTCTCAGATCATTTGTGATCAGTTCCTATGTGCCTCTGTAAGACAAGCAGGGGAAAAGCAGGATCAGGGTCTGAATCACACAGCACTTCTTCCTGCATGAAAAGCCTCGGGTTTTTTTTCCTTCTATGAAATGAATTACCATCGCCTGAAGCCTCTCTTTTGAAAGTCAAAAGAGGGCATTCGCACTTCGCACAGCATTCAGAAAGTCGTCAACAAAGACGCATGTTTATTATAAAACATAGTCTAAGTGGCTTTGATCGGGACGTTTTATTTAGCTGGTTGGACGCTGTGAATCTGTCCGCCCTTAATGCTGCAGTGAAAGGGCCAATTCAGACAAGGAACTCGCTTATTTCTCAGTATTTACACAGCAGCAGCTCTGTGGTCATTTATTCATACGCAACAAAACCATCACCTCTATCATAAACCCAGCCCAGAGGAGGCCGCTCCGTCGTTTCTGTCTCCGATGTTGACTGTGTCCCGCTGTGGGGGTTTCTGTGGCTCCGCTGTGACAATGAGTATTTCTTTCCAGAGCGGCGGCCACTTCCTGCTGAGAGCAGCTCAGCCCACGCCGGGTCAAGTAAAGGAGAGCCACTAGTCTCTTTGACCCCGGTGAATAACCTTCTTTACTGCTGTGTGAGAAGTGTCTTCTCGAGCTCCAGCCAACGAGAAGCGAGTGTCACTCTCTGGGGAAGGAGGGTCTGTCATGAGTGGGGAATCTACTGAAGGAACTGCAGGTTCTACAACTCCTGACCGCTAGGAGGCGTGTGCAGCGACGGAGGGAGCCATGAAGGCTGCAGAGATGGGGAATCAATTAATCGCACTGCAAAAAAAAAAAAAACACAAAAAGTGTTTTTGGTCTAGTTTGTAGTGCAAATATCTTTGTACGAAACTAACTTAGAAGTAATTTTTCAGCAAGATTAAGAGGCTTGTTCCAAGTACCGTATTTTCCGGACTATAAAGCACCTCACTATAAGCCGCACCTACAAAGCTTTTTTTTTAAAACTGTAAACCTATATATATAAGCCGCACTGGACTACAAACCGCTGATATTTCCGCCGCTGTCGGTTTTCCACAAGGACGCAGCCCTGCGTCTCCAACGCCAAACCATGGATTCGTTCACGCAGAGCTCAAGTGCAGCGGCTATTGATCTGTACTGCCAGATCGATAGCCTTCAACTTAAAAGCTGCATCGTATGAACTTCTTCCTGTGGTTTCCATGATGAGTTTGAAAACATTTCTCCGTCGTGCTGCTGCTAGCATGTGCTAAATGAAAGGTGGCGCTTTCTTCTTTAAGTTCCGATTTTGACTTCCAATCATTCACTTCCTGCTAGAGAGCCCCCTGGTGGTGGAAGAGAAATCCACAGAAAAGCCGCACCGGGCCATGAGCTGGATGGTTCAAAGCGTGAGAAAAAAGCTCCTTGTAGTCCGAAAAATACGGTAAATAATTGCTAAATATTGATGAAAAAGTACTACTTCTATTGGCAGGTAAATTATGTTACAACATGGGAAAAATGTCACATAAATTGATCACCATCCACAAAGACTCTTTGGGAATACTTGGATTATGTGAGTTACGACATTTTATTTCTCTTTGGGATAGATAAAGTATTTTTGAATTGAAGATACAGCATAAATATTCATGAAGTGTCATAACGTGTCAGAGGCTCTGGACTCACGCCACCATCTATGAAATCCAGAGATGGATTTTTCTTTCTCAAAGTGAATCAATAGAAGAACTTTACAGTCAAGGAGGTCCTCAGAGCTGGCGGCTCGGATTCTAGTCAGCAGATTAGATTTGGTCCACCTGTCTTGTGCTGATTATCGACTTGCATTCTTCTAAATCTGAATTTTTTGTTTCTGGTCACCGAGGAGATTTTCAGTTTGCCTCTTGGCTAAAGCTGAACCTCACGCCAAACATGATAACTTTTACTTTAATCTTGGTGTAGCATGAAAAATTTTACTCAAACAATAATAAATTGCAACAAATTTTTTCGAGATTGTTTATTATGGAAAAATTAAAATACTGGGAAAACTGGGGTCAGGAGGTGCTGGTGCCTATGTCCAGCTATAGTTCCGGGGTCACTCTGGACAGGTCGCCAGTCTGTCGCAGGGCAACACAGAGACAAACAGGACAAACAACCATGCACACACACACTCACACCTAGGGACAATTTAGAGAAACCAATTAACCTGACAGTCATGTTTTTGGACTGTGGGAGGAAGCCGGAGTACCCGGAGAGAACTCAGCATGCACAGGGAGAACATGCAAACTCTATGCAGAAAGACCGGGGCCGGGAATCGAACCCAGAACCTTCTTGCTGGAAGACAACAGCTCTACCAGCTGCACCACTGGACAGCCTCATTTTTATGCATTAACTTGAAATATCAACATAATGTGAATAACTGCCTTGTTTCACTTCTGTGAGGGCATGACGGCACGCTTGGCTTGTTCAGCTGCTGACCCCGCTCACCTCCAAGCTCCAGGCTCAAACAAACAATGGCAGCTTCCGCCCCGCCTCTTCAAGCGGTGGGCTGCGGACTGGCAGCTGTCCCGAAAAAAATAATCCAGGTCTAATAAAGCATTTTGTGTGTGGGAGGGCCTGCGAGTTTAGGTGAAATGAAAAAAGCACCAAGTGATAAATTTAGCATCATGAAAGCCGGAACTTTCAGATTGTGGGTGCTGTGGGCTTTTACGAGAGAGGGATGTTTTCATTATACCTCCGATACACGTTATTATAGTGACTGTGCCATTTCCCAATTTATTAGTACATTTATTTTTAGAAGGGCCATTCGTGGGAGAAGGAGCTGTCTGATAGCGGGGGGGGGGCGATGTTTACAGTAGTGTTTGATGTGGTGCTGGCAGTCGCCATATGTTAGAAAATTGTGCCTGAAATAGAATCATTGAACCGCAATATTGTTCTAAATTATGAATGCTCAAGTACAGAGAAACACATTAGAACCACTTAACTGAAGATTAAAAATAAATCAGTGTGTGGGCTGCTGCTGCTGCTGAGTTCATGGTCTCCAGAAAGCCTTTCTGAAGAACGTCATCCAAAAGGTTCATTCATAAGATCTTTTGAAATACAGCGCCCCCTGCTTGTATCTGCACCTCTTAGAAAAATATAACCAAATGTTGTGATACAGAGTTGTTTTCTATCTTTGCTTCAGGTACTTTATGTTTTGATTGCTTCCCAGCCAGCATACCTAGGTGGGCCCCATATGGGGAAAAGGAGGGCAGACATGGCACCGCCTATATGGGCCCTACATGGCAGTGGCCCTACGTGGGCAAACCCTTGTGGGGCCAAAATGGAAACCGTGGACAAACCCATGTGGGGCCCATATTGTCTGCCCTCCTTTTCCCCATATGGGGCCCACCTAGGTATGCTGGCTGGGTTTATTGCTTCATTATATCTTGCAACCTCTTGTGTTAGTTATTATTGCTGGTGGTTTTATGGTTTGTTCTGTTAGATTCAATATTTATTTCTATTTCCCTTCACTTCCTTGTTGAAGGCACTCAGCCTTCAGTCGTCTCTTCATTAGCCCGACTTGTTCCTTTCCCCAGCTGTGTTTATTTACCCCACCAAGTTCCTTTGTCATTTCCACTTTCTCCTCTGTTATTCCCCACTGGCTCCGTCAATTCTGTTGGTAATTTTCCTCATCAAACAAATCGTTTCAACAAGTTCAGATAAACATACTCAGTTGAAATATTTCATTTTGCAACATTTGATACAAAACCTTCATCAGGGGTAAGATATAACAGGAGAAGGACTTAAAAAAAAAACAATGCGTAAGAGTTTTTGTATAAATACATTTTTGGGATGTATTAAATTACGAGCTCAAACAAAGTACAACTACAAACCAGCTTCCAAAGCTGTGCAAACATGAACTGATTGGGAAATACGTTGCACAGGATGGGTGTCTCAAAATGGCTATCGCTGATGTTATTAATGTGGAAATAATTGCACAGTCAATGACGAGAATGTGAATTTTTTTCTGTCAGGCTTCATCTGGCTTAAATGGTTGTTGGTGTGCATGAGAGAGGCAGGAAACGAAAACATCTTTTATCTTCTACCTGCTCCTTTTCAAACAAATTGTGTAAAATTGCATGACGATTTGTCCTATTACTATCATCTTTTTTTCTATTTTCACTTTTTGACCTTCTGTTCGGAATAAATAAGTCGTATTCGTGGAGCCTCATAAACAATAAAGAAAAGAGGTATTGATCAGCATTATGTTGTACACTGTTACTTTCTCTACTGCTATCACTGCATTTGCTAGAAAAAGCAAAAAAAAAATCATCATTATCATACAATAGCAAGAAACGCTTTGTGTCATCACATTATCGGTCCTGTGCGCTGTATGCGCTTCAGTAACAAAAGCTGACTTTGGAGATGCACAAAAGGCAGCAGATCTGAGGAAGATGCAGTGAGAGGTGAAGCATGAGCGGGAGGAGGAGAAACTCAGGGGTTGCATAAAAAAAAAAGAAGAAGAAAAATATGATACTGAGGGACTGGAATCCAATTTAGTGCCCTAATCAGAGCAGTGCTGTAGCAGCAAGACGGACGGAGCGGATCTGGAAAGGTGTCTGATGGAATCCAGCGAGCGAACATCAGCACCTGTCCGTCCCCACGTCACCGAGGAGACGGAGATGGAGACGGCACGGTTCTGAAAAATCTTTAGAGATGGATGTAGTTTTTTTTTTTTTAAGGATAAGATCCATGGCTGACAATCATCAGATTATGCACCGTTAAAGAAAAGACATCTATAAAATTACCACTTTTAAGAGTGTGAAGCTACTCTTTTCAATTTCCCAAAGCAAAGCCGCCACTGCTTTTATGCCAGGGTGAAACAGAGATAACTAATGTTGGGCTTTTTTTATGTCTATTAAGCAGATGAAAGGTTCAAGCTTTAAAAAATAACAGCAACAGCCACATGTGGTTTAGCTCAAGAGGTTGCTGGATTCGGGCTGCACAGTAGCACAGCTGGTAGAGCTGTTGCCTTGCAGCAAGAAGGTTCTGGGTTCGATTCCCGGCCCGGTCTTTCTGCATGGAGTTTGCATGTTCTCCCTGTGCATGCATGGGTTCTCTCTGGGTACTCCGGCTTCCTCCCACAGTCCAAAAACATGACTGTCAGGTTAATTGGCCTCTCTAAATTCTCCCTAGGTGTGAGTTTGTGTGTGCATGTTTGTTTGTCCTGAGTGTCTCTGTGCTGCCCTGCGACAGACTGGCGACCTGTCCTGGGAGACCCCGCCTCTCTCCAGGAACGTTAGCTGGAGATAGGCACCAGCACCTCCCGACCCCAGTAAGGGAAAAGGGACTATAGAAAATGGATGGATGGATGGGTTGCTGAATTCTCAGCATGCAGCGTACTTTGCTTTGCCGGTGCAATTTTATAGAATCCACCAAATACCTGTCGCCGTAGTACAGAAGTGAGGGCAGGAAACAAGACTGAACTTGTTTTGATGAGCCATCTTCCAGTGACGAGATGTTCCCAGGTTTCAAATCGCCTGGTGTTTCATTAGATCAGCGGGCGGGACGCCGCGTCTGGTTGTTTTCCTGCTAACCGGCTGTCAGCGTTGAGATCTAGAAACATTAATTCCGCGAGCCGAGCAGCTCTCAACAAGCTCACGCTTCGCTCTCTGAGCACGCTCCTATTTTCTTCCTCTCTTCCTCCTTCTGCTATTGGTTAACACTTTCTCTACAGCTCAGAGAGTCCAGACAGCAGGTATCCGCTTGTCCAGCGTGAAGTGGTGAAGCCTTACCAAGTAACACCGAGCTGAGATCCAGCTGAGCAGCTCTCTTCCCCCCCAAGATTGAAATCACACCTCTTCGAACACCACCAACGTATCATAGAAAAATGCTTCCTGACAGAAGGGGATGTGCTCACTTAATGGAGACACTAAAGTTTGACCAGGTTTGACCAGGTAGGCAGACACAAAGTAGTGCTTATTTGTGAAGTGGCCAGAAATGATGATTATTATTATTTTAATGTAAGTAATGTAGTTTTATTTCTATAGCACATTTTCACCAATAAGGTACCTCAAAGTGCTTTAAATGAAGTACAAGGAAATACAACCAAAGCAACAAACCAAAGGAATGAGCAAAAAAAAAAAAAAAGTATAAATTACATGTTGGTTCTGTTTGGTAAGATTAGTGAGGCATAAAAGTAAATGTTGGTTCTCTATGTTTGATTTTATAAAGTAGAGGGTGATAAATGTTGATCGAAGGCAGAGCAGTTGCTCTAGATAAACTAATAGGAGTGTCTCTGGATTCTACGTTTATTCAAATTCCTGTTCTGGGTTGAAGGAAGTATATAAACTAGATCCTCCTGTTCTGGGTTGCTAGGCAGAATAAGAATATTTACACCAGGAGTTCCTCTGGATCGTTTTGTTCTAACAGGTTTGGTTCCAGTTTTCGGGGTTGAGTTTACAAATGGAAATCTGGAAACTTTCTAGAACTTTAATTTTCATGACTCATGATGATGCTGTACATAAGATAAGTGATATATAGAAGTGATGAATCCGTGATGTATATGTATTCACACTCATGCCTATTTTCTTTTCTGTAAGCTGTTACAGGGAAGGTAGAGTTGGCACAAGTTTTTCTTTTTCTCAGGACTTCATGTAGTTCCCACTTTAAAGGGATGTTCAAGAAGTGGTTTTTACTCAAAGATGAATCCCTTTTTAAGATACGCTCATCTTAGGTTCCTTTGCTAGGCCGGTTAGTTCACAATCTGAACTGGGAATTTGATGCAGAACAAATCAAACTTATTGATTAGCCAAAAACTGACATGTGGCATGAACATTGGGATTCAGAGCATAACTTTCTAGAACTTTAATTTTTTTTGTTATTGTTGCTTTTCAATGTGTATTTTTGATTCTCAGTGAAATTATGAGAGAATAAAAGGGTAGTGCTGAAATTAGCATTACATTTAATTTTAGCACAGTTATGTGTCAAATCCTCACCTCCATTAAATAATTATTTAACTATGCTGTGCATGTCTGTGCATCTATGTGATCAATGCTCTCTTTCCCCTGCCTATCAAGTTAGGTGGGGAGCCATATCTTTTTTTTTTACCATTTTTTAAAGAATGAAACAGTGCAATGTGAGATGTTCACAGCCAGTTTTGCACTCTTATCCCCTGCTTTAACCTTTTCCACAACTGAATCTGTGATTTGTTACAAACATTTCTACAAGGCGCTCATCTGGGAGTGGGAATGTTTATTTCACTGATAAATCCGTTTCAATATCATAGAGCAGACAAACATTAGACGACGCAGAAATCTGGTTTCTGGGGTTCCTTCACGTACAATTAATCTGTTCTATCATTAGCTTTGCTTATCTGTGGTCCTTTATGCTAAGAAGCCATGTGCATATTAACTGTCTGGTTCTGTAAATATAAAGGAGGCTATTTTGGAAGCGTGCCTGCACTTAATATTCATTTATTTATTACACTTTAAATCAGGGTCTGCATTTTCTGGTTTTCTGCTGTTGTTAAAACTGACCTACTCTCCCGTCTGACCTGGATTCGCTGTGATTCTGGCGCTATTTGGCGTGTTGCATCTGGGTCTTCCCCTCTTCGTTAATCAAACCGGCACGGTGTATTTTCAGGTGCTTGGAACAAAAGGTTTCAGTGCGACTTATATATTTCTCCTTCAAATTTCACTTTTTTACATTTGGACTTTATGACTCCCTTCATCCATGACAGAGGTGATTCACCATCTGAGTGCAGCAGCGAGTTTGACCCGGTTTGTTGTCTTGGGGTTGAGTGTTGAGAGAAGAAGTCAGCCGCAAAGTGCCGTCAAATGATGCTGGACAACGACCAACCCTGAGGAGGCGGGTGAGCTGTGTGTTGCACTCGCTGATCATTCTTGGAATGCAGGCAATCAGAAACTGGAGGTGGAACAGAAGTGTACTTTGAACCATGAAGCGCCTTTGTACCTGGATGACGGCTGAAAGAGCCTGATTGTTGTCGTGCATCCACTCTGTTTTCAATTACTTTCAAATGTCCATAGGTTCTACCCGCTGCATGTCCAGTTTTATCAGTTCTTGTTGTCTGTTGCTGATTTCTATCGCGGGTCGTCATGAAATAAACCTTGTCAATGGCAAAATGTTACCTGTGGATCTTAGTAACGTGATAAAGTTACATTTTTGACCGTTTTTTTGTCCAAAAAATTTTTTAATAATGTTAAGAAAAATCGTGCTTAATATGATAGAATTCAAATGAAAAACAAGCAAATCAGTTTGGGGAAGCAAGAACAAAAAATACTGTGATATTTTAATGCAAAAGTGAGCAAACTGTGAAATTAATACCTTTCTTTTTTTGTGTGTGTGTATTTTTATGTAATCCATCAGTTATGGTAAATGTCATTAATTGTACATGAAGTTAATTTGTCCCAGAATGATTTTCTTGACTCTAATGTCTGCTCAGAGGTACCAGTCAGGAGAAGGTTACAAAAAATTTGCACTTTTTGGTAAATGCACTGATTAATAACTGGAGATAAAAAAATTAATGCTTCAATTGTTGACTGTGTGTTCTGTGACTGTGTTTTTGTGGTGTAAAGGACTTTGAACTGCCTTGTCGCTGAAATGTGTTACACAAAAAACTTGACTGATTAATTGACTCATAATCATTTTATTGATCGAGTTTGTTTAGACAAATTAGTAATTTGACTTCTGGGTCACAGACATACATTAGATATAAACATGTACATTTAATGGGACAACAAATATGCTAAAATTAGCATCTTTCCCAAAGTTGATGAAAAGCTAGAAAAAAGGAGAAAGCAACATTTACGGACCTGTAGGAATTTCCAGCAAGTACTGGTCATGTTTTACGCATTAACCATGTCTTTAATTCTCCGTTTAGAAATGAGAACAGATTCAAGATGGTATTTTCTTCCAAAAAGTAGATTCAAGACTGGCTAAAATCTCCCAAAACACTTTCTGGGAGAACACGTTGCTTTCTGATGAAATTAAAGTTGAATTTTTAGGACTTATTAAAAAATATATATAAGTAGAACCAAAAAATAAAAGCCCACAGCGAAACACAGTAGTGGTAGGATCATGCTCTGGGTTTACATTTCTTCAGATGGAATTGGATTTTTGTCAAGATGAATGGAAACATAAACGGTTCCAAATAGCTACCAGCTTGGTCTCAAAACTGCAATATCAGTATGAGGGTATTTACAGGATCCACAACATAAATACAAGTTTTCACACCAGAACCAAACAGTTTCCACATTTGTGGCTGCGTTCGCATGCCACTCTTACCAACGAACCTGAAAGCGTAATGGTTTGATTCAGAGCCCGTCTCGTCCCTGCGCCTGAACTTCCAGGATCGCTTCATATTAATGTTCTTGTAAGCAGCTTTCAGCTATCGTGGAACCAGATCATATTTCATGCTTTTATTGAAAAGAGAGCCCATTTGAGTTCATAATTACCGGTGCATTGCGCCTGGGGCCCTTTTCCTTTCCCCACTTTTCTGATTTATATTCCACTAATCTTCAGCGCGGGGTGTGAAGGCAGCCAGTGGCTGACCTGGATATCACCGAGCATTAGAAAGCACTACAGGGAGTCTCAGGCTTTGAGAAATTGCGCCAATGGGGCCAGTGCTGTGAGCATACATCTATTGTTAATACGTCTTCTGCTCTCGGGGGCCCCTGTGAGGGCATGTTAGGGACGGCGGCAATCTATTCACCCCAACTTACTGTCAGCGACAGCGCAAACAAACAGACTTTTAAAAGCAGGAGCTGTCTTGAATTCACTGTTGACTTTTTGTCATAAGACCACTTTCAAAAAGGGTCCAGTTAGCCAGTGGATAAATTGCTCATATTGCTTTCTGGGGAGGGGATTTTATGTGACAGACCAACAAATAATACAACTTAATTGTGAAAGGGGAGGAAAATAATATATGGTTTTCAAATAATAATAAACAAATCTGGTCGAGTCTAGCAAGCTTTTGGGCGCATCATTAAATAAAATCCAATGAAACCTACTGAATAAATGCTCTCATATAAGTAAATTGATTCTGTCTGTTTGTAATTCAACAGACAGAAGGCTTCAATATCCCAAGGTCTGAACATTTTACAGAACTCTGTTCAATCTATCATCTGAAAACAGACGGACTTTTGTAAATCTACCAACACCTCTAGATGGTCACTCTGGAGGAGCTGCAGAGATTCACTGCAAGAACCCAAAATCTTACAAAACATTTTTGTCTACGCTGTAAAATATTTAGTGAAATATTCTCATCTTAATGAGAATTGCATTAAAATGAACATTTGCCTTAATAAAACACTAGAGTCAGTTCAACGTGCCAAACATCCATCTCAGGATACAAAAACAAGCCGCTAAGCACTCTGGGAAATAGCTCCCACTCCTGTCTTTTTCTCCTTTCATTTTTTTAAGTGGTAACCTACAAACTCTAGTTTGTTCAACTCTTGTAGTTCTAACAAAATAAAAAAAGTTAACAGAACTTACTACTGTAAGTTTATCTTCCACAAACTCATTTAGGTTCAAAATCTGAAATCGCTAAATTTGTTTGACTTAAAGAGTGGACGATTAAAAGTGGCCCAAATGTTTTGCAGTGTAGTTTATAGTGCAAATGTCTTGGTGCACTTGAAATAAAATAAAACTAACTTAAAAGTAATGTTTCAGCAAGATGTTTAAGCTTTTTACAAGTTAATAATTTAGATTTTTTTTAAGCAATCGTTCAACTGGTAGGTATTTATTATTTATCTACAACAAGACGTTTTTCACTGTTTTACGTGAAAGAAATCTGCCGGTGTATGTAGAGCTTTTGTGTGCGTGTGTTTTTGCAGCTCATCTGGGAGATTACTTTGACAAGACAACTCCTTGAATTCGACCTTTATGAGAAAATGGCAGGATTAAAGCCGTTGTTGAGAGAAAGACTTCAGAAGTCCCATTTGCAGTTTCCTGCTACGCTATGGACAAAGCAACCATGTGGAGTGAGGTGTTCTGGTGAGATGACACCAAAATGAGACTTTTTCAGTCATCCTGGGGGGACAGGAAATCTGGTCATTGAAAAGATACCTGCTGGAGGCTGCAAAAGATTTGATACTGGGACTGAGTTTCCCCTTCCTCCAGGACATTGACCTGTAACTATATTAAGTTTAGAACCAATGCAGTTTCATGTTAGAATGACCCAGTCAAAGTCCTGATGAAGATCCAAATGAAAAAGATTTTAAAAAAAGGGCAAAACTTGAGTATCGCTGCTTCCCATCTGAGCTTGTAGAGCTGAAAACAAGGTAAAGCCATACCGCAAAATAATTCTGAGTGTAACATTACAACCCAATGTCATTGCACAAGGAGGCTGACATATAGATGCACACCACACTTTTAAGATTTTCATTCGTAAAAAAATAATTGAAAACCACCAATAAGATTCTGGTGTGAAAAAATATGAAACCGTTCCAGACTGAAAAAAAGAAAATAGTTGAACCAACTTAATTTAATTGCTTCAATTGGTAACAACCACGTTAATAAAGTTGATCAAACTTAGTATATTAAGTTGGTTTAACTTCACATAATTAAGTCAGTCTCACTCAAATTATTAAGTTTACTTCAAATAAAGGATCATTTATTTAAGTTTTTTTCTGTTGAGACAACCTTTATTTGAGAGTCAAAGAGAGGAAAGTGGGTAATGATAGAGAGGGAAGGAATGTAGTAAAGGTCAGCAGGCTGGGAATCAAACCTGCAACAGCCACGTCACAGACTAAGGTCTCCTTGTGGGCATTGTGCTTAACCTCTGCTCCACCACGGCACTCTGTCAGAGCAGGATCTGTCCCTGGTGAAGCTTGCATCACAGAGTCAGACGAGCTATGAACGCGGCATTCGTGTTCGTATCTTGTTTCAAGTAAAGTCAAAGTAAAAAGTTCCTTCAAGTTAAAAATGTGTAACTTTGAAGTTAATTCAGCACAAAAAAGTATCACTAAACCAAAAATAATTAAGTGAGATTAATGTAAATAAGTCCACAACATGAACTCCAGCCCAAATACACATCTTAGCGCAACGTTTCGAATTGGACTGCACAGAGTTTACTGGCGATGTAGTTTGGAGTCTGGGTTAAAGTGGAGCATCTTTACTTGGGATCTAATTGTTTTCCTCAGAGTAATTTGCACATCAGGGAGAGAGTTCCAGCTGTGATGAAAGGGAAGTGATTCATAATTCATGGGGCTGTAAATGCAGGGAGCAACGGGCTAATGGGCAATATGACGTTATGCAATGAAACTGCACATAATGAAATCTGGGAATATTTCGTTACCCCTTTAATGAGAAGCAGGATTTTCTAACGAATGTGGAAGTTAGCCTACATGTGTCGAGTTTATTTAATTTCGCTTAACGACGTGCCGCGCGACTGCAGAGGCAATTATGGTGACATGAACACAAAGCGAGAAATATCTATTCTCCACTCGTCATCGTCTGGATTGGGGGGTGGGGGGGGGGTCTGCGATGGAAGCGGTTGACTTGAAAAGCTCTTTTGATGTGACACTTAAGACACGGCTCCACCACCGGTCAGATGTCCTTTTACAAAAGAAACCATTAAAATCAAGAGATATAAAAGCAAGGTAGAGGGACAGATTAGAGAAAATAAGGGTAAGACAAACAGGAAAAGAACCGGGGGACGACGGGAAAAGCATCCTAAGGAAACACAGCTGCTTTGTTCTCATGCCACACACAAGAAAGGGCCACATCAATGATGCTGGCTGTTTCCAGCAAATCGCATAAAAGTGACGGGAAGTGGGGGGACTCAGTAGAGAAACGGGGAGAAACTGAACATAATCCATTTGGGATTCTGGAAGGGACTCAGTCCTTGCTGTCACCCGTCCATCGTTTCCAGGAAACACAAAGAGCATTATGCATGAAGCCCAGAAGGTCTCGGAGCGCGAGCCGTGCTGTTGCGCCGCTCTACCTTGCAAAGTTGCTCCGACACAATTGCTCCAGGATCTCACAATGCCGCCATAACACAATGAAGTACATCCAGATCAATGACGGGGTAAGAGGTGATCATTTGCACGGGCTTTTCAGCCTCGGCCCAATCCCCTCTCCCCCCCACCTCTCCTCCTTAAAACTTTTATTAAAGAGTGAAAATGTAAGTCACCTTTCAGGTGAGACATTGCTTTTCTCATGGGTTCGACTTGCAGAAAAAAAGAATACGGCACGGGGGGGAAAGTTATAAAAGATATTCAAATATGCTGTGTCCTTTTTCTTTTGAAGTCTTAAAGTGCTTGTCTGAGATATTTTAAATTTCTGTGGGTTTTCTCTTGAGTGGAAGTGCAAAAAAACTTCTGATTCTGCTGTAAAGTTTAGCAGAGAGAGAGACACAGAATCAGGAAGTGGCAATCGTCCAAACATTGTTCCACTGCGTTTTGCAGATAATGTGAAACTCAGAGCAGCGAAGGAAACTAAGGGAAAGATAAAGGCTAAGTCAGATTACATTGTGAAAACAGCAGTGTGATAGAGCTGGTGGTGAAAAAGAGTCACTTTCACCTTTTGCATGTATTTTTATAACCTGGTCCTTTGCAGAAACCCCAAGGTTTTCAAGGAGCCTGGAGGAAACCAGTCACAGCTTCGAGCTCTTCCTGGCATGTCCAGGCTGACATGTCTTAAATCTTTAAGGGACATATTTTGTCTCCTTTATTCTGTATTCATCTGCATGGTTAAGATATGCAGAATGAAAAATGACTCACGTCCAGGTCCAAACAGAGCCAAGAAGTCTGATTTATGCAAAAGTGCATTTACATACTGTACGGACCGATATTTAAGGTTCAGCAAGATGCCTCATGAAGGAAGAGTAAAACTACATGAAAGCATCTGGTCTAATATAGTTTCATGGATAATAGTGCATCACTCTATGTCAGGTTATCGCCACAATAGAGAACAAATATGAATGTAGCAACATTTGTTTATCAAAACATAAACGGAGTTTTATTCCAGGCTATTTTTGAAAAAAAAAAAAATGCAGTTTCAATGAGTACGAGTACCAACACGTTTAAGGGAGAAATACTTACTATGCGAGTAATAAAAAGTCACTTTTGACATCATACATTAGCACCGACATCACCAAATTCTGGAGAGACTGATCAGTGTGGAAGGACGATCAATATTATTCTAAGAAACACTTATTGAATGCTGAAACAAACAGCTTTTTATTAATATTTGAACAGTACGATGGGTTTTATCAATACATTCTGACACAACGGGCCCTTTAAGAACATTCAGATTTTTGACATGGCTCAAAATGAAAATTACACCCCTAATGTGTTTGAAGACAAAAAAATTATGTTCTTGGTCCTCTTCTGCTAACAGTTGCTAGTATTAAACAGAGTCCTATTAAAGTTTGGACAGTAGCTGATCACTGTAACTTTGTTTTAGCACCAAGCGTTGTGCTGTGGGCTTCGTTAAAGTTACTGCAGCACATTTCTCTCCTTGTGTCCTTGTTTGTGAAAACATGTTTGCCTGTTTAGAATGACTTCCCTCCACAGTCCAGACATACAGATCATGAGAATTATTGAACCAAAGCTGCCCTGTAGGTGTGGCCGTGCATACGCTTTTCCCACTCTTTGTTACTTTCACAATACAAAGGTTTGAATTTGTTCTGATGACCAAATAGTTTAAAACATGACAGTTAATTGCGTTCCCACTTTGCATCTTTTGGTTAGAAGTAGATCTAAGAGACGTGAACTAGATGGAGACTATGCTAAATGTCATTGGCATACAAAGTGTGAATGGATGCTACTGGAAATACAACATCCCAGTGTAATCAAGCGGCCTTTGTGATTGTAATATTGCAAACCCTGAAATTGCGATGAAGATTGGGATCTGATTTGTTGTGCAGCTGCAATCTGAACTCTGGTTCTCATCAATGCAGCAGTCAGGTTGTATTTAGTCTGAAAAGTGTAGATTTAGTGTATTTCCAAAATCAAGTGCACATATTCATTTGAGGTCCAAACGTAGACGTGTGTTAACTGAGACCAGGGAGTGTGTATCACTGCAGAAATGAGCCTTCTCATTATTATTACTATTCTAAGTCTATGAAGAAGCCATGTGTCAGCTGTGTGTGCATTTTCTCCTAATATTTCAGAGAGATGTTGTCAGTGTAGCTTCATTTCAGTGTTACAAATGTGACTTGAATTTTTCTGAGCTGAGAGTTCTACATAGGGAAACTGCTGTGCAACAGAAAATATTATTAGCTAGAAAATGAAAAAGGTGCAATAAGCTGCTTGCATATCTGTGCATAACCTTGAACTAATACTTTTATAAACTACTGTTAATCTATAATCTACTGTTTTAATGTCGTTTTTAAGATTTCTATAGAAGTGAGAACGTCTTGAGTAGGTAACATCTACCCTCTCCCACAGAGGCCTTCCAAATCAATAGCATTGTGAAGACATCTTTTTTCCACAGCCATCCTTAGGTGACCTTGGAGACTTCATGTCAAACCTCGGGATGCTGATGTGGCCATTGCAGAACTTCACAATTCATCTGGTGATACAAAAGGTCAGGAGGTCAACAGCAACATTGGAAGAGCTGCAAACATTTCTGGCAAGTACTAGTTGTGTTGTACTATTACTGATAATAACTTGCTGCATCCTCCATGTGTCTCGACTAAGACAATGGTTGCAAATGCCATATAAGCCTGGCTCAAGCACTTGTAGAAGTTGTTTGGCTTGGTGGTCTGAAGGAACAAGCTAGAATGTTTGAGCCAAAATTCCAAACAGCATATTATATTCTTGGATTGTGAGTTTTGGAATGGACTAACTGGGGTCCAGAACAAAATCTGACAGCAATTTTTGGGGGAAACCAAAAAAGAACTACTAAATGTTCTCACGGTTTGTTAGGGTTTTGGAGTGGGGGAACATTAATTTCTTGATAGCACTTGTCTCATCAAAGGCAGATATGAATATGTACAGGACTGTGCCCACTTTTGAGAAGCGTTGTGCATTTGTTTGCGCTCATCTTGAGCAACTTTGAAGATATAAAAACGTGTGCAACAGCTGAGCTTCACAAGAGGCTACCTTACAGGTGTCGCTTAGCATTCAGCCCTGTCCCGCCACAATGCAAACCAGCGAAAGCAAATATTGGCTTTGTGTCAAAAAGCTACTTTTTGTAGCTTTTTGACAGCTACAAAAAGTAGCTGTCAAAAAAGTTGGATGTTTTAATCTTCTCGCTATTGGCCTGGTGAAGCCTTCCTCAATATTCCGGTCCCCGCCTCCATTTACTGAGGGTATTTCCACAAGGTTAATTAGTGTAGGGTCCCTTGAGGTTCCCCCACTTGATGTGGGCTTAGGATAGTGGAGGTGCCTCAAACAAAAACAAGGTTACTGGAGCCTTAGAGAGTGCCCTCCTCCTTGTTCCCCTGTCCATCTATATCCGCATGGACAACCTTACCGTTCCTGCTTTAAACTTATGGAGGGATAGTTGTTTATCTTGGAAGCGGGACCTGAAGGTATAAGCTATGAAGGAGACATTTGCATCGGCTTGAGGTCAATCCATAATTCAGGTAATGGTTCAGCTGGCGATGGGAAATGGAGTTATGGTAAATAAGCAGCTGCTTTTCTCAGCAGTGCTATGAGATGAAAATCAAGAAGTTGAATCATTGTGTGTCAGTGTGCAGAAAGAGCAACAGCGGGAAACATTCTTGTGACCGAAAAATGCATTTGGATATAATTTTGCTCCGGAAAAACCATTTCGGCAAACATCATCCATCAGCGGTCTTGCAGTATGGGAGCTTTTCTGATAGGGGCAATAATGTTCTGTTGAGCTAATCTGAGGCCCATGGGTGCATCTGTCATCATCCCCCAAGAGAAAGTGGCAGTAACATAAGGCTTAAATCAAAGAAATAACACACAGAGTGGATGGGGGGGGGCCCTTCGAAGGTCATCGTGTCACAAATGACTTTGCATCAAGAGTCACACTCTAAATCGCACCCTTGAATAAAGTGTATCTTCGCGTCAGTCCCCACGGCCTGCAGCTGAGAGCACTGCGCCTCACCATTTATGCCCCCTCTATTTCTGCCTCTTCCTTCCCTCCACCTCTGTGACCTTCGTCAGGAGGAACATGATTTATCACACCAATATCCCCATCTGTAGCATCCTGATTGCTTTGATTTCTCTATTGACATTTTCCCACCATTCAAGCCGCATGCATTTTTCACACTTGTGAGCGAGCATCCGCAAATAGTGTCAAGAATGCACTCTGAAATAACACCTCGCATGCCAGTGCATGCCCTGAGCCTAATGGGCAGCGATCGTGTTTGCTTTACATGCTGCAGATTCAGAGGCCGACACAGGCCGGCTTCTTGAAGAAACGGTCTTCAGAGAGATTGAGATGAGAGGCGTCTCGCAGGACCTAGAGGGTCGCGGGCGAAGAGGTGTTGAGGTGTCAGGGGTTTCTTGCGGGGAGAAAAAAAATGAAAGGCGGCTGAGACTTTTAAAGCCTGACCCGGTTCTCCTTTGGTGACCGAGGTGGCGCACAGAGTGGACAGACAAGCTTGTGAAGGAATGCAGCTGCTCTTACCTTCATATGCACATCTAAGCACTCTCCCATCCCCTTTTCCCGGCATTGCCACGGCGCTTCAGACTGTTTGCTTTCACTTGCTTCTGTGTGTATGTGTGTGTGGGTTTCCGTGTTATCAATTCAGTCCTCGCCTGTGCAATGAGCCGTGCTGTGTGATATGGAAGCCTGGAGAAAGAAAACAAAACCTAAAATCCACGATTGAAGTCAACATTTCAGATGTCACCTATGCTCATCCTGTTGAAGTTGAGAGTGTGTCAGCATTTGTTTTCCTTTGCGAGAACACAAGAAAGCCTCTAAACCCCTCTCCTGCTGCAGTGCGCCAAAGCCCCCTTAAAGCTCAAGATCTGCATGGTGTTGCGGCTTTGCAGGAGCTTCCTAGGGGCCAACTGTAGTTGGGAGGTGGAGGGACAGGGGCGAGAATTGCTTCAACTCACACGCATGCGTGATTAACAGATCAGTCGCCTCCATTAAAAGTTCCTTTCATGTGATATCACGTTATTATATCACGCCTCCTTTGATCCGAGATGGCAATTTCCATCTGGGGAAACTGCTGCAAAAACCTGAAGAAACATCACACGGTCGTACACACGGTACTTCACAAGCTCCGTTTGATGCATCTGTCTCCAAGCATGGGACTCGTCGTGTTATTCCACAGCACATTAATGGAAGGCCTCCAGCTGAGTGTGGCTGACAGGCCTCTGGGAGGAGAGAGATAGCGAAGATGTGGCAGCTTCTGTCATCGTATTGATTCAATCTCAACCACTGACATTCAGAGCAGACACAAGCAAAGCTCAAGCAATTTTCTGTTCTCTTGCCGGTATGGATTTTAGGATAGAAAAGTGAATGTTACGTTGAGGTAATGCCTCGCCCTTCTGGTTAAAAATTAAACTTACGCCCTGCACAACCCAGCCCTGGAAACTAATAGGAGAAAAAAGATAAAGAGATCTTCTTGGCTTATGCATATGCAAAATGATGACATTGTCAATTTAAAGGGCTAGCACAGAAAAATGATGACTGATAATGTTTGCCGTCTGTCAAAGCAGAAGATGTGCTGAGCGCAGGGTGGCAATGACCCTTCTTCCCTCTTTCCCTCCCTCCCACCTTCACGTTCTCCTCCTGTCTGGTCTCTCTCTGCTCTTGGTGCTGGTGTCTTTCTCGCCCATTTTAATTTCCTTGTCATGCTGTCTGCTTTCTGTCTCTGTAAGCTGCTACGTTTCTTGCTTGTTGACTCAGCAGTAGAGTGCTGTAATTCCTCATCTGCTCCATTCATTTTCTGTTACTTTAGATGGAGATATAGGACTTTAGTCGGTTAGCAAAAGCCCTGTAAATCGATGTGCAAACACACAGCTAATGTGAAAACACCCATCCCTCCTAAACTTTTTTCTTTTTTCTTGTACTATTTCGTCATGTTGAAAGCCTTAGTGCATATTAGTGGGATTTCATAAGGTGAAGCCAACACGCAGTAATGATTATTGTTAAATGGAAGAAAGAAAAATGACATCAAAATATGTGAGAACTGTGCAACATGCATTTGTTTTTAGTTAGCACATAGCATTGCAGAAGACCACCGAGAGTACATACCGAAAATCTTGCCAATCTAAACAAAAGCCAGTTTAGCAGTGAACTAGACTGGCTGTAGTTTTCTGAACTTCTGTAGAAGTAGAAGTAGAAAGAAGTTCTTTTCTACTTCTTTTCTGTACTTTTGAGATCCAATGTAAGTACGCTACTTTTTGTGTGAGTAAAACATTTTACTTTGTAATTCTTCCCAACCAGATGTGTTTGACTTTACCGCTTTGGCTCACTTCCTGTCTCACTCATGACATTTTCACCAAAAATCTAAACAAAATAGACTTGTGATCTATTCTTGATCGGACATAGATGCAGACAAAATGTGAAGAAGCACTTTTTGTCACAATCTTAGGTTGATTTTTATTTACATTTTTTTCTGTGCTTGTATTATTCTACATCCTATCTTTTTTTTGTTTACAGTTGTGTTTCGTTAAATCTTGCATTTCCTTAGATCTGTGTTTGTTTCCCTGTTACTTGTCCTGTTTTCCATTTGCAAGCATTTTAATTAAAAGTAATTTTACTCGCATCGTGCCTGAAACAGCATCTGCATCGGCAGACCAAACGCGATTGGTACCTCCTGTCTGAATTATTTTGCTTTTAAATGCACGCATGAATGTGCCCTCACTCTTGCATGCGCTGCATGTACTTTCACCGTTTTGACCTTTTGCTTTAGTTCCTGTGGCCCGTGCATTATATGTGCATATATTCACAGAGGTCAAAACCTGGGAAGCCGCTGTTTGGTCCCTTCCACTCTTTTTAGAACATGAAATATCAGTCCAGGCTGAATAAAATAGACCCACCAGTGAGCATAGAAAACTTGTGAATTCCTCTTTGTTCGGTGACCTTCTCTGCTGTCCAGTCAGTTTTCTTAATGAGACAGGCCAAACCTTAATTTCCTTCTCTCAGTGACATTTGATGGGGTTCCTACGGTCAGGAGGTTCTGTACAGAAGTCTCCGCTGAGCCCATAAGCGGGACGTGTGGCTAACAGGCGAGCCAAGGAAAGCAAAAACTCCCACACAGAGGGAGGGGAACCAGCAATGTGAACACAGCGAAGAAACTAGAAGAACCTGCAATTAGAATTTAAGTTAAAAAAAAAAAAGAAAAAGTGATAGAGAGCGATGGCACAGCCATCAACACTGCAGTCTATAAGCTCCGTGGAGCTTGCAAGCTGTGAGTCCTGTGAGCTGTTAGCCAAGCCTCCTGCTGCTGTGAAGGTGAGAGCGAGGAGGCGGAGTTCGCCACACAGTCTGCAGGGATCAGTGGCTCTTATTCTCTGCTGCTCTGATGACTTGCGGCTTTGCCGGGGACTCGCACTGGATTATTGGCAGGAAACCGCAAATTAGTTGCTCTGCCACCACATTAGCTCATGTTCCTTTGGAGAGAGGAGCGAGTGGAGGACAAGATAGGACAAGTGGGAGTTAGTGGATGTATGGTGTAGTTTTCAACAGGGGCCACCTGAGAACGACTGCGATTGGCTAAGCAGTCACGATGTAACCAGGCATGAAAAAAAAAATGCTATATTATTCTGTACAAGTCAGAACAATATATAGCTCTATGGCACTTTGCTCATTTGCTCAAAACAATGTGCTATGCTAGAGTCTGAGTGAGCCTCTACTTTCTTCATAGATATTTTAATAATAAAAAAGAAGTAATATTCAAAAGAGGCAATCAGAGGAAGTAGGTCATTAGGATTTCTACAAGGCTTTCAGATCAGGACAGAACCTGACTGTTATTTTGAGTCATTTTTAAGATCGTTGTGGTTGAAACCTGGAGAAAAGACTATGATTCGAGGTTATATCAGATTTTCCTGGAGCCTAAGAGGTCTTCAAACCACTGTTTTAAAAACTTTTAAATAAATAAAAATATTCATTTGCGTACATTTGTATTCTGCCCCCTCTACTACCAACACACCTAATAAAATCCAGAGTGTAGCTTCATCTCGGTACAAATCCAGCTGATCTGTGAAGGCCTCAGAGGCTTGGTAGACAAAATTATTGAGTAAAGAAAACCATAATGACCAAGAAACACAGCAGACAGATCCACAACAAAATTAAAGAGAGGTTTGGAAATAAAACAATGTTCTATAAGCTTCGAATATCTAACCAAAGGTTTGTCTCCAGATCTGCAACGATGATGAAAAGATTTGCAGCAAGTTAGTGCACTAATTACATACAAACTAATTAGAAATGCATTCCACAAGCTTCATATTTTTGATTGCAAAAATGTTTTATGTATTGTTTCACTTTATGTTCTGCACTACCTTGTGTTGGTCAACCTCCTTAAATCCTAATGCCAAGGATTGAATGCCTTCAAACATCTAATTGTGTGCTGCTAATCTATATAAAGAGTTTCACTTGGTGATAAAAGTTCCTGAAACAAATGGACTTTTCAATAATTTTCTTATTTATTGAATGAGTTTGTACATATGACAAAGTGAAGCGTGACAGAGGAACAAAAACTCAGAGATTGTGGAATAAACCCTCGGCTGGCGATTCGCTTTGGCTTCAGCTCAGAGACTCGCTCTATTCCTATGCAGAGCCTGCTACTCTTCACTGGCACACAGAAGCAGGGCGAGCAGTTTATGCATTCAACAGGATTTGTTAACATGCTGAAATATTATGCCACAGCAGCACTTTTCACTTCATTTGTGCTCGTACAGTGATTATGTTAAACAGGCTTGCAGCCAAAAGAATACTTTTTTTTCCTTGCACGGAATATGGATCACCAAGTGTCAAAATGCACTCGCCCTAGAAGAGGAGAGTCGAGAGCAAGAAGATCAACCAAACATGGGGAAAATACTCTCTCCCGCCTGACGGTAGACCGACTCCCATCTGCGCACGTTTTCGAACTTTCCTGGGCTTTGTTGTTTGAGCATGAAGAGGCTCAGAGACAGATCTCCTAGATGTAGCCGTTCATCATCGTCTCCTCCCCTCCATCTCGTTCTCTGTAGCCTGCTGACACTGATGGTTTCTGGGCAAGTATCTTTCTCTCGCTCTCTCTCTCTGTCATAATCACTGCTCTTTATGATCGCTTTGCCCTCTCTGCCCTTTCAAGATGCGCCATGTAATGAGGGCTCTGGAGGACTATGTGAGTGGGCTATTTAGCTATTCAGACAAGATCGCCTCACACATCCCACGCTCTCCAACTCGACTCCCCACCAAACACCTTTCAGCTGAGCGCAGTGGTTGTTTGTCCTGAACACAAGGTCACACGCTGGACGGAGCCAGAGCGGCTCCAGAGCACCAACATCCATGACGGGGCCCTTTTAGTACCTATTTACTTCATGTAAATTAACGTCAGCAATGAAAATGGACGTGTTGGATGTTTCAAATCCGCGGTTATGGATGCAGAAATATTCTATTTTATAACTGCACAGACAAAATAAAGGTTGCTTTCCTCAAATACAATGTGGAAATATTGCAAAGTTTTTCCTTTTTGTATTTTATGTTTAGAAATTTAATAAGTACATGAACCTTGTCTTCATAATCAATGTTTATGCATTTCTTTTGTGAATGTTTACATACGCAGCATAAAAGGGCACATTATATGTATTTTATTAGAGCCTGGGATGAAATCAGACTAAAGTTTTCCTGTGATGTGTCAACAGAAAGTGCCAAAGGTGTCTCTCTGCTAAATACCAGAATAATAAAAGAGAGGTCTGAGGGTTTGTGCTCCCCCGCCCCCTCCCACACACATTTTCTGCTTTTTTTTTCAGATAGGTTTATATAAGGAATGTTAGGGCTGCACAGTGGCACAGTTGGTAGAGATGTTGCCTTGCAGCAAAAGGTTCTGGGTTTGATTCCCGGCCCGGGTCTTTCTGCATGGAGTTTGCATGTTCTCCCTGTGCATGCGTGGGTTCTCTCCGGGTACTCCGGCTTCCTCCCACAGTCCAAAAACATGACTGTCAGGTTAATTGGCCTCTCTAAATTCTCCCTAGGTGTGAGTGTGTGTGTGCATGGTTGTTTGTCCTGTCTGTCTTTGTATTGCCCTGCGACAGACTGGCGACCTGTCCAGGGTGACCCCGCCTCTCGCCCGAAACGATAGCTGGGGAAGGCACCAGCACCTCCTGACCCCATTAAGGGAACAAGTGTGTTAGAAAATGGATGGATAAGCAATGTTGAGCTTTTTCCATAATCTTTTGAAATTTACCTCTGTTCAATAATGTGTTATTTGGAAAAATTACAACATTTAAGCAGATATTAAACTGACTTTTTAATAAGCTCACGCTTTAAAACCCCCCAACATTTTTATTGGTGAATGTAATATTCTAATCATAAGTTGTTTGCGTGAAACCCTCATCATTTGTAGTCTCTATATAATGGACTTTTCAGGATAATTTATAACATATTACATTATAAATATGATATTATATTATATTGTACTATATTAAATTAAATTATATTATACATATTGAAATGACTGTACATCAACATTTTTTTTTCTTTTTACAAAGCGAATTATTATCAATATTACCAGCATTTGCTTTCTCAAATGACTAAAGTGACATTAGGACTAAACAAAAAACAAACTATCCAAGACAAAATCCTAACGTTTTCATAACTTTAGAGCAATATATAACCCACTACACCACAGCATTTACATTTCAAATACCTACGCTTACATTAGCAGTATTTACCAGTGTTGTCACGTCAGCCCTGTGTGAAAGCGGTTCCCTCCATTGGTTCCCTCTGCTTGAAGCCCCGCCCACATCTTCCGGTTGCCCTATTGACGTACACGTGGCTTCGACGTCACTCCTGCCTCCGGTATTGCGTGTCAACATGGCGGCTTCCATGGCTTCCCAGGCTGCAGTTAAAGGACTGAGGACAACTGCAACAAAGCACGTCCTGCTGGACAAGCTAAAGGTAGCAGTGCGTTTTGTGTTCGTGACGGAGCGGGAGTTTGCTCCCGCAGGTTGTGCGTGGCGTGTAGGAACGTGGTTTGCGGGGTTAAGCCTCTTCAGTAGAGTGACAGACAGTACAGGCTCTCTCTTCCCTGCAGACTCCTGTAATAACTGTAATTATACATGTCCCGTTACAAGTACTGCTTGACAGAATCATAGTTATTTCACTCGAACTTGTCTGAAGAAAGTCTGAGTAACTCGTCCGTCGCCGAATGTTGGAAAGTTGTAGGCGTGTGTAAGGCTAGATTAGTGTCTTAAATGCTTGGACATTTTCACCAGTTATCTTATAACTTTTATTTCGAATAGAGGCAGTACACATGGAGCATAAGTAGAGATTTTAAATTGAGCTGAAGATACAAAGTGTACTTGCACCCTGCTTCTAGGACAAAGGTCAGAGTGGTGGACTATGACCTCCTTTCAGATAAACCTGGAGTACAAAGGTCAACTGTGGTGAAGCTGTAAACAGCAGCAAGTCAAATGCTGGCAAAACTGCTGAACAGAGCAACAAGCTAAGCTGCAGTGCAAAGAAACACTAGAGAACAGAGCTGTATTCATACTGTTTTCTATAAATTTAGATTATAGGGATAAAAAAATCAGGATTTCCAGCTGCAAACATCTCCAAGTTGAACTTTTCCTCTAGTAGATGTGGCATGGTATTATAAGTTTAACTGCATATATCACAGTATAAAAACGTGTGAAAAATGTAAAACACACGTCTCTCTAATCGAACATTAATTGGTCCATGTACAATCATGTTGTCTGACATTTGCTTGTTTTTATCCAGCTGTATTTTTTCAAGTGTTTTGTGCAACATGTTATGAATATTACACCAACAGCAGAGTTATAGAAATTTATCTTTTTGCTTTTTCTCTTGCCATGACTAAATGTGTGTGGAGCATTTATCAGTTGAAGGGGAAATCCTGCAGTGGGTTGTTAGCAGGCATTTCCCAGTGACTTATTGGTTGAGCGAGAGTGGCAGATGCCCTCCACAACCATGTTTGGATTCTTCTATATAAGCGAAATGTCTTAAATTATCGTCAACGACGGCCAATTTTACAGTTTTAGTAGTTTTTTTTTAGCATATCGGTTTATTGGTACATCTGAGCCCGTATTGTTTCTGAAGGAGAGAGGGTTGGACATGTGGTATTAGTCTGTGCATGTGATAGTGACGCAACGCAGGATTTTAAAGTGTTTACCTGGCGCAGTGTGGTTGTTTTTTTGGTTTTTTTTACGGTGCTAAACGGTTAGGTTAAGTAGTGCTTACTAGCCACAATCATAAGTTAATATTTGCCCAAATTTTGACATTGTTGCATCCTTATCTTAGATAAATGACAAAGTAAATAAATGTCCAGAATCAGGTAAATTCCAAGTTGTGTGAGTGAGATGAAACCTCTCATGTGGATAACTGCACATGCACTTTGTTAGCGATTAATTAATAAACTCTGTCAGGTCACCTCTGCCATGCCGGCAAATGTCTCGTTGTTGGTTAAGGAGGAAAACTCCCCACCAGTCCACACCTCCACCTCACATCTTCCTGGTTCATCTGCCGGCTGACTGCTAAGGAAGTGTTGTTTGTGGCTGTAAATATTTCCAGATTTTTGAGCTTCCTTTAAGTGACAGAAAAATATCGTAGCTGCTTTTTTTTTAACTGACAGTGCACAGTTAAGTTTGAAATCGGGAGCACTGCTGCTTCATGCTCCATACAGCTGGATTAGTTCAGCCCTTTTTCTTCTATTTTGGTAAAAATACCATAAACTGCTGAAATGGTATGGCAGAATATTTTAAAAGTTCTGACATCATTAAAGCTGAATGACCTGCCCGTATCTTGTCTGTTTCATATCTTTAGTGTGTCTGTGTCACTGCAGAAGTCTTCAAGACAATACAGCAAAGCACTATGTTTTCCCTCTAAGAAGAATCAGATGTTAGGTCTAGTTTAGTTAAACAGTAGGCAATTACTATTCATTTTGCCCACAAATACATGTGCAGGCAAAGTATTTCTTTTCAAATTGAAAAAGAAAAATCCCGGGTTGTCGTGGCTCTAGGAAGATCTCCTTTTGTGCCCTTCCTGACTGCCGGTGCTCCTTCATGCTTGCCAAACACAGCGCACCGAGCTGTCCCACGGTGTGTTCTGACAAACGGCATGCTGCTGTTGCTGAATCAGAAGAGCGAGAAGCAGGTTGTTGTGTGGTGCAGTGGCTTACACTGTGCCAGGATATCCCTTACACGCAGGTGTTGATTCAGCTCTCACGCTGCCCCTGACGCTGGCTCATGAATGTAACTTGCAATGGGTCGGTTGCATTATTAAGGAAACAGCGCAGCACCTTGAAGAGGCAACGGTTGGACCTCGTTCAGCCTGTGAGGAGATGTTATTATGATTGCATATATATATATATACACAGCTCTGGAATAAGTTAAGAGACCACTTAAAATTATCATTTTATATATATTTGTATGTTCTATGAACTACTGACAACATGCCTCCGAAATTCCAAGCAAAAATTTAGTATTTATTTGCAGAAAATGAGAAATAGTCAAACCTGAAATGATGCAAAGAAAACAATTGAATATTCATCTAGAAACAACAATACTAATGTTTTAACCCAGGAAGTGTTCAGAAATCAATATTTGGTGGATCAGTGTAGCGGTCTCTTAATATTTCCCAGAGCTGTATATATATATGACATGTACTTAATTTCCCTATGCTTACAATATCTAGTTGTTGTGTGGAGCTCTTGATAATGTTGATTTTCATCTATTTCCCGACTTTTTTGTGAATAATAACGCTGAATTATTCTCGATAAATTAGAATTTTTGTGGATTATATTGTAGAGCATAAAATATTCAAAGGTAAATGCTGCTTGGGAAGCAGAAATACATGGATGCAATGCTACTTCACAGACTATTGGCTGGCATTTGTAAAGCAGCCAATCCAGAGGCACCATTTATTTTTCTTGACACTGATTGGCTGTACTGCCAGGAGTGGAGCGAATGAAAACTGCAGATGTTAGTAGATGTTAGGTCTGTGGTAGTGCTGCTAACACGGTTTCCACTGCCCGTTTAAATGCATATTTGGTGGTTGAATTATTAAAATGGGCAATTGTAAACGGTTTTAGAGAGGATCTCAGTATTTGTGGATTTTATCTATTTGTGGCCGACTCTGGTCGGTAACCTCAGTCAATACGGGAGGTCAACTGCGTCCAGCTCCATCCATCGTCCTATAAACTGTGACCTTGTTTGTCCTCAAAAACAAGCATGCTGCCGCTAACGTAGGATATGTGGAATATATGTTTAATTTTAAGTCTATGTGGCAAAAATAAAATGCTAACACACATGTGATGAATAATTATTGCAACTTAAATAAACAATACATATATTATGTTGGCAGCAGGATGAGTAATTTTCACTTTGGTTTTTAAACGGCAGTTAATTTGTTTTTCACAATTGATTTAAATATTAGATAATTTACATAACTCTATGAACCCTGCTACTTTTACTTAAGGTTATTGCTTCATTAGAATCTCATACTGGCTCTTGCTTTAAAAAACTGTAACTTATAACTCTTCATGAAGCGAAGCATGAGCGCGAGGAAACTCTTATGTGTGCACTCGCAGCTTCATCCTTGGATTTGTTTCGTGGTGATGCTCCGTCTTGAAATTCAATCTCAGCAAATTCCATCCAAATTTTAAAACCTTTGTGAAAAAAACAAACGATAAGGGAGCCTGACTTCAGCTGTTGTGTCGAAAATGAGCCACTTCAGTTGCTACTCGTGTTTTGCTAAACTATTTTTGTCGGGTGGCAGAGTTATGCATCGACTGCTGTTGTGAAGAAGAAGCTGCAGCTCAAGGCTTCTCTCTTAGAACACATACTTCTGAATAAAATCGAAATAGAGGGGGTAGCGATATCTGTCTTGACTCGACAAAACATGCTGTTACATCAGTTCTGTCACTAGGAATGGGCCAGAACTACAGCAAACTAGGGATGCACGGTATTGGATTTTAGGTTGACATCCCGTATGCTGATACACTAAAACTCATTTGGCCGACAACCGATACCAAAACCAATATTTTCTTCCCAGACCTACTTACTGAAACTATGGCTTTCTCCACTGTGAAATTGTTATCTTTGTTTTTAGCCTAATTTAGCCTGCCACCAAATGCAAATGCTAAAAAAGAGGCTGAAAATGATGTAACACTTTCAACTTGCATAATGTTTAGTCAAATTTATTCATGACATTTGCTTAGTTCAAATTTGATGATGTGCTGCACTGTCACTGGTTTGTCACATAAAAACAATCGGTGAGTTATTTTTGGCCGATGTCCAATATTAAATTTCACAACTAATATCGGCCGATACCATGGCAATAATATCGTGCATCCCTGCTGCAAACTATCACGACAGGTTTGTAAAAATACATCAAAAACAACTTTTAACTTTAAAGAAACTAATTAAACCTCATAAAAATGTGGCATTATTGTGGTGTTGAGCTAAAATAATACATTTTGCTTCACCTAGCCAAACCAAAAGAAGACACATGTATCAAGGGCCATCATATTAGATCGTCCTCAGATTCTAAATATTTTGAGTGTGTCCAGATGTCTCCGTGTTGTCCTGCGATGGACTGGCGAACCGTCCAAATTGTCACTCTGGAGATAAGGCCCCAACTCCACACAAAGAGAAAGCAGTTATGGAAAATGGATAGATGTATGTATGCCCATGCTTATCACCAGGCTATGGACAAGTTTGAATATCTGACATTTAAAAGCACATCTTTTTGCAGCAAGACGCGGCTCAAAAGTAACTCTTGCAAAACTTTTAATCTCACTTTTGCCACCTTTTTGTAACTGCTTGTCTCCTCAAAAGAAAGGAAGTCCTTTTGTCTCCGTCTCTTCCCTCGTTACTCTTTTTTCCACTGCTCTTGCGCTCTCTCTCTTTCCCTCACTCTGTCTCTCTCTTTTTATCTCTATCTCTCTCTCATGGGGAAGGTGATAACGGTAATGCTGAGGATTTTTCTTTGGTCCACAGCACAGAGTCGCAGCCACAAATGATTGGCAGCCAGGTATCACCACAATGGAATCAAATCAGCTCTGACAGTATGTCAACTCAACTGAGAAATTCAATTTGTGATGATTTGTAAACAGCAATGCCTGGAACACGTCAGTATCCAAACGGTTAGGCTGCAGAGTACTCTTAAAGGAGCGGTGAGGTGTTGTTGTCTTTCTCCAGCTCATAAATCAAACCTCCCCAATTCTTCGGTGCTGGGTGAGATAAACCTCAAGCTGTTTTTCCCTGTTCCCCGCGCAGCTGGGAGTATGTAAATATTTGCAAAGTTTTTACTTTATGTAAGGTGTTCATGTCTGGTAATAACCCAGCGGCGCTGAAGTCCAGCCCGGTCTGAAGGGGGGTGCACGGGGAGGAGAGTGCAGCTCGGGAGCCGTAGCCCTGAATATTTCATCGAGGGGGTGGAGAGCCCTCTGCTTGCAACGACTTCTTTAGCTGGAACTTCAAACGGCGGCCGGTTTCCCCATCTGTTTCAGTGCGAACACATTTACATTTCCTCCCCGCGAGGGACACTGGAGGCCGTAGTTAGCTCTTACTGGATTTGAATATCACTCTCCAAGGTTAATAGCCGTTTCTGTAGCTGATGTGGTGCTTTGGCTCTCTCAATTATTTAGACTGGCTGCAGTCATTAGGAACTGTAACCAGCCTCTGAAATGAGGAATGCAGTTAGTGAATACGGCTGTACTACCTGCAGAACTTCTACTCTTATTCTGGTTTAGGAGCAAAGAGAAAAGCCCAATTTACATTGAGAAGTCATTCAAATCTACTTACGCTAGGCGTTTAACCACTTACTGTTTTAGTGGCCTGATGTTAGGCCATCTGCTGTTTAGTCTAAATCCAGCGTGTGTGGAAAAGTGCTGCATAGAAGCAGATGTGCAACCGAATCTCTGTTAGAAGTTCTTGAATTTTACCATACAGGGGCAGTATGACAACCTTCATAGCATGCTATGAAGGTTCGTTACTGGTACTTCATACCTTGGCTGTTGCCTTCCTACACAGCTCTGATCGATTCTCATCTCCTTTCAGTGCTCTGTCTGGGATTTCTCCCATTGAACTCTATATTTCCAAGTTTCCGTGCTGCTGTAGAATTGTAGTCTGCTATAGTTGTAGGTTTAGCAGTGGCAGAGGAGGAAGTGAACAAAGTCTGCATTGGCCATGCTTCCAGATATTGAATTAACATTGACAGCTGTTTTATTCAGCTGGGCACTTGTCCATTTGCAGTTCAGGATAGCTGTTTGCAGCGCAGGCAATTTCTGGTAAGCATCATAGTGTCGAACCGGTGCAGTGTGTACTTCACGGGCAAAACTTAGCCATTGGGTAAAATATCCACACCTCCAGCAAGCAATTGTTTCTCAATAGACGAGAGTCGAGACCCTCTGAATGAAGTAAAGCGAAGAAGAAGAGGCTGGTTTTTACCAGGCTAAGTACTTCAGTTTCCTCACTTATTCCCAAATTACATGCTTTGTCAGTCGGTCTCTCTTAATGCCCTTCAGTAGTGTACGTGCATATGGTTATTTGTTTCTCATGTGTTGCCCCCGTGGACCGTAATTTCAGAGTGCTCATTTAAATCACTTTTCTACATTCTAGATGTGGCAATTACTAAAGAGAGCCACGTTTATGAGTTAGGAGCTGCAGGACATCTGCAATTTTGCATAATTGGGATTTTTATTACAGCTTATAATACAGTTTTGCTAGTTGTGCATATGAAAATTCAGTGCTGTGAAAAAGTAGTTGCCTTCCAACCCTTCTGGTCATCAAAAAACGTTGGTGCCAAAGATGACAAGTAAATATTAAAAGCAGTTTTATAATGTGTTAATTTTTAAGGGAAGAAAATAATACCTAAATCAACCAGTGTCATTTCAAAAACTGACACAGAAACCTCATGATTGGTTGTGCCACGATTGGCAGCAATTACAGGCAATGAGTCTTTACATTCCTTTGAAGCAATTTTTGCCCAAGCATCTTTGCTAAATAGTTTTAACTCAGCCACACTGGAGGGGTTTTAAGCATGAACAGTCTTTTTGCACAGCCGTGTTTGGACACTTACCACTAAGTTGTATACAGATAGCTGAACTTTGACACAGTTCCGATTCCTGTAAAACCTTATCTCCCTTATTCACTTGACACTCTTCAATACAACTGTTTACACCCTTTGTCTTATTAGCTATGCTAATTGCTAAAATCCACATCTACAGAGACTCAACAGTCAGGTTTTCTTTTCTTAAGCCTGTCTGCAAGAGATTAGCCCTGCCTTGCCCGAAGACCTGCCGATGATGCAAATCTGGCTGATCTAAATCCCGGAGCCATGCTCCGCTGCTCTCGCCTCTATCTCTGCTCTTGTTCTATCCCCAGCTCTTCACCCGGCAGATGTCAAATCTCTCTGTGTACTACGACGCTCCGGGCATGACCTTTAACTTAAAGGCAAAGACAGACGAAACTTGGCGACCTTTTGTCGGCGTGTCCTTGAGCAAACCACTAAGCCGTCACTGCGACGCTGTGTGATTTAAGAATAAATACCCTGGTTCTCAGTAGCAGCACTGGCTAATCAGACTGGCCATTGCCATTAATCCAACTGTTGTTATCTGCAATGTTTTCTTTTTTCAGATAAACTTAATTAGAGAAGAGGGATAAATTATTTGTTATTTTCTCTTTTTTTGCTTCATGTCTGGCTTTAAATATTTCACAGAGATGTTTATGCAGAAAATCTGTGCCTCTTTTCCTTGTTTATTTGCTTTTATTATATGTCATGGTCACCTGCATGACAGCTCACTTACAACTGTGCGCTCGCCTAATTGCAAAATGGTCTGTATTTACGAGATGCCGCAAAGTGGCAGAGTGCCACCTCATTAACCGAGGAACATTCCACCGCAATCAGCGCAGCAATGATTCTGATAGCCGCTGCGAGGACCGCCGCCTGTGATTCAGCCTGCACTCGCAGAAGTGGACACTAAGAGTCCCCATTTCAATCCTTCCTGGATGGTTAGCTAAATGGATAGGGAAAAGAGACGAGTTCATAACCCCAAAAAGGCGAACAAATCAATTACATTGAATTGTTGAACTGGCAATCTGTTAATTTATTAGACATTTGATATTGCTCTCATAAGAAGCATCCTGGTTAATTAACTCTGCAGCCATTCGTCGTCACTAATTGGGTAGTGTCATTTCAAAGGGTTACAGTTTGGCCATGACAAGTAATTAGGATTTTAACCTCTGCAGACATCTCTGAGTTCTGCTTCATGAAATGGGAATTTTTTTCGTCTCCCCCTTTTCTTTTTTTTTTTAGTGCCTGACCAATGAGTTAGATTAGCAATTTAGAACAAACCGCAAAGGTTAATATAGGTGAAAGTAAGGGCTTTTGTTCAGATGGGCCCATTATTAACCAGCGCTGGCAGCAGATTTGTACTTGTTGTAAAACAGACAAAGAGATGCAAATTGTGTAATTGTTTCAGCTGCCAGCTCTGCTGTTCTTATATTTTGCTTTGGACAAAAGGTGTGGTCGTGGCCCTTGAGGGCGTCGTCAGCGCCAAGCACAACAATAACGATTTATTTAATATTTGTGTGAGCAGCACAACGGAATTAGGAGTAAAAATTTTGGAAATTGTAACAGAAATGAGCCGGGGTTCAGTCCCTGCATCACGCAGCTCTACCTGCTCCTCTCTCTAGTTATGGAGTCCTTTAGTATGTAACATACTAACTGTGGATCAGTGCTCAATACAACACGAAAATAGCGAGTTTGACCCCAAATATTTCTATGATGGAAGGCAAAAGCTCCGTCCATTTTTGAACTTCAAGATGGTTGCCTCTTTTACAGAACAGGTTTGCACCTTGTTTTGTTAACCTGCTGCGCATCTTCTTTATGTGTTTAAAAAGGAGAGTTTCAAACTGAGATTTTATGGGTAGAATCACTAAAAGTCAATGCAATATAATTAAGAATTGACAGCATCTGCAGCCCTTGAGATTGGTTTAGGACATGCCAATATGTCCTAATTTTTCTTAAAAGATTTATTGAAGATCTCAATGCTTTTGTAATACTGTAATACTTCATTAGATATTTGAGAAATAAAATTAAGCTTAGTGCTTCTGTCTCTTTAGTTATTATTGTGCGATCTTGCTTTACTTCGCTTCTATGAAACTAATTACACTTTTCGACCACTGCTTACAAGTCCTTGAGTTTTTGAGTGATCGACTGACGAGTGGCGTAGCATCGACTGGCTGCTGTTTATGGACCGGATCAGGGGTGATTGCCTGCTTTTTGACCTTCTCATGTAAATTACAGCTCTAATAAATTTCCGAAGAAGGCAGACCTTCCATGTCAGATGGCCACTTTTTTTCGACACTGTTCCCCTCTCTCCGAGTGATAAAGACAACCGCTTTAAATTAGCCCGAGGATATTGACTCTGTAAGTTTAAGAGAAGGGCAAACGACAAAGTAGCGGCGTGACTTTGCGAAGTGCCAAGATCAGACATCGCCTTTGCCGTGATGACACTTCTCACGGCGTAGTGCAGTTTGACATTGTGCTTCCCGCTCTCTACCAAAACACGAGAACGCGCAATTTAAAACCTCTTGGGAGGAGAAGAAGTCCTGATGTTGCACGATGCGGTGCTGAGTACCAGATGGTGCAGCCAGAGAAGTGTTTGGAGAGTAGCACCACACACCATGACTTTGTCCGTCAGTGCCTCCAGTACGTCAGTGAATCTGCAAAGAGGACATGGTCATCGGATGCATCTGCTACTGCGTCTCTCAGGGGGCTGTGAGACGAGTCTCAAGAGTGTTATTGCTCTTAACTCTTTTTTGCAGACTTCATGTGCCGGTTTTAATAATTGAATTCAAAACAAGTTTAATTATTTTTCGGTTGCTGATCGTGGCTGCCTTTTTTAAATTATAATTTGAGCCATCAATCAAATAGATTTCTAAGAAAATGAAAGCTGTTTTCCCCACATTCCTGCCCCACTCCCGCAACATCATTTAGTCTTATTTATCGTTCGTTCCCTTGGCTGTTTGCCTTGAATAACTCCGGACGCCAACACGCTTAGACGTGATTGACTGCAATTAAAAATAATGCGGGTTAGCTGTTTTCAGAAAAATTAGAAACTTTATTAAGAAAACGGAAATAGAAGACTACATCGCTGGTTTCAAAATGAGTAGGATGTTTGCTTCTGGCTTTATATGCTACTATACAGAATTTAATGAAGAAACAACAAAAAACTAATGTTAATATACTTGTATTTCGTCTGTGATGTATAGTTGCTTTCAATCAAGACTTATTGTGCTAGCTTGCTTGTGAAAATTACATTTCTGTAATGTTTATTTATCTTCCCTGTCCTCTTACTAATTTGAAGTTTGCTATAGGGTTGAGTAGGCTTTAGCATCAAATTGCAAATATATCCATCCATCCATCCATTTTCCTACACCCTTGTCCCTTATTGGGGTCGGGAGGGTTGCTGGTGCCTATCTCCAGCTATCCGTTCGGGCGAGAGGCGGGGTCACCCTGGACAGGTCGCAGGTCTGTCGCAGGGCAACACAAAGACAAACAGAACTAACTACCATGCACACACACACTCACACCCAGGGAGAATTTAGAGAGGCCAATTAACCTGACAGTCATGTTTTTGGGCTGTGGGAGGAAGCCAGAGTACCCGGAGAGAACCCACGCATGCACAGGGAGAACATGCAAACTCCATGCAGAAAGACCGGGGCCTGGAATCGAACCCAGAACCTTCTTGCTGCAAGGCAACAGCTCTACCAGCTGCACCACTGGGCAGCTTGCAAATATATCTCTAAACCTATTTCTGTTTTGGGGGAAAAAAACCAGATTTGCTGGAGATAACAATGTCTTTTAAGGCTGAGGTAAATATAGTGACAATAAGAGAGCTTTAAAAAAAAAAGTTTAAAAAACCAAACTTGAACATTCCTGTATGTGGCAACATTTCTATAAAAACATCCAAACTACTCAGTCAAGACAACAGCCCACATAGCCCAAATTCAATTTGCCTTTTGGGAAAATGACTCCAAAGGCTACCTGCGTCTTCCTGGAAAACACAAAAGCAAAGTTTGGGTGCAGATGTTTTTATCCATCTCAGGAATACCTTTGTAACCGTCACCCACCAGGTTTGGCTGATGTACCTGTCTCACTTAAGCCTCTTTTTAAATACACTGAACTGGATTGGATCCTACTTTTCATCTAGGACACGGTGTGCGATTCGTTCGCTAGCTCTAAAAGAAATGTTAAAAGTAATTGCATCTTCACTGTCAGATACTTGGAAAAAAACAAACAGTTGAATCGAGAAAACACTGTTTACAGATTCTGTTCTGGTCCACAGAATATTTCCCAGTCTGCTTCGAGAATTCATTAAGAAGAACTCGGATAACGTAACCAGAGCAGGCACCAGATATGACCGTATTATATCATTTCTGACAGGTGCTTTTTTATCAAGCTATTTTTATCCCCGAGCCGGAATATAATTCCAGGAACCTTTCGTGAACTCCTGTTTTTCTACTTCCTGAGGCGAACGTCTTAAGACGTGGCTTCGACCGCAACTGTCAACATGATGCCACTTAAAGTTGTACCTCTATAGTTCTTATAGTCCTTTTTATAGCTTGAAAATACATATTTGTTTACAGTCAAACCCATAAATATTTATAACCCTGGCAGATTTAGATTTTGAATAATTTTCATTCAACTAAGACGTTTGACTCTGGAAGGAAATCTTTTGTTTTATCTTCTGAAAAGATAAAACAGTTATTTTTTTCCCATAGCAACATTATGGAAAAAATTAGCTAGCTGCTTTTACATGTTTATTTACAAGTAAATATATAAAATTATTTAGACCTGCCTCAATAAACTATAGAAAACATTTCCTTTACATTACACCAATCAGACCTTGATTATAATCGCTGACCAGCTGTAATTTAAAGAATTAATCTTTTGGTAATGATCTTTAAGTTTTTGAGGTTGGAGGGCCTGCTTGCCATCACCCTAATCTTTTGCTTCCTTCATAGGTTTCCTATGGGATTCAGACCAGACGCCAAATTTTAAAATGAGCATTACTTCCAGTCAGAAGAAACATGCTGGGAAAAATGAAAGATTGCTTTAAATCTAAATCTGCACAACAGTTTAATTGTTTTGACCTTGATTTTTATTGTATTTTTGTGTTTGACGCAAAACTTCCAGTAAGTTGTGGATAGAAATGAAACACTCGGCCATAACCTCATAGTTTTTCATCCAAATATTTGATATTCATCGCCCTATTTAAAAAAAAAAATAAATATATGCTTCCACATTGTGAAAGACACCTCTGTCTTCAACTCTTAATCAAAGCAGCAAGCCACCAAAACATTTCCAAAAATTATAACCGAGATCACTGGTTTACGACCCACACTTTTTCTGTTTTGTTTTGCGGTAAAAAATTGATGCGGTTTTCCTCTTACCTCAATAACTTGATGTTATTTGTCTTTGTCGCCACTCCACGTCTCCTTTGCCAGTGTGTCCCACTTCTGCTCCCTGGGATGCATTCGTCAGAGCGATCTTTAAGTGCTTTTGTGTGTAAAGGAGTTTGCTGCGAATACTTTATCCCGTCTCAGGCCCTCAGCTCACTACATCGTGCTGTTATGTACAGAGGATCATGCGTACCTTACTTTCCTTCTTCTTCGTCTTCTTTACAAGTCTCTTTTTTGTGCTTATGAGGGTAAGTGGATCAGTGTGTAGGTAGCGGGGCTGTGCAGCTTTGTCTCTGGAGTGCCGATGATGATAATTACTGTAGAGACAATGTCTCAGGGGGGAGCCGGCCAGCTGCCTGCTTCGCTGCCACTCTGTCATCCACCACTTACTGTTTTTCTGCCAGGGGAGACATGTAGCACTCAGATAATTCCTCTCCATTTTAGGCCTCTGCAGTATCATGACTTTCCCATCTATCAGCATTAAACAGATTCAAGGAAAGCTGAAGCAAAAATGGCAACCAGTCTGATAAAAGAGATTTTTTTTTTTTGTGCAACATTCCACTCTTAGGGTGGATTTAATTCCTGAGAGATAATTACATTTTGTTACAACTACAGAGATGGTTGCTTTTCAATGGTGGTGTTTTTAAGCAGCATGCAGTGGTTATTAAAAAGTGTTTATGGAAGGGTGTTTTAAATGGACTTTATTTTAAAAAAAAAACAACACATCAGTGGAAGAGATTGTTTAAAGAGAAGTGAATGGTGCTGTGACTGCAGTGAACTGGTGTTTCTATATTCTGACCGGTTACTTTGGTTTCAGTGAGGATTTTCAGATCAACATCAAAACCGTGAAAGACAACAGGTCGACCACGCTGCCTTTTTTTGAGTCTCTATTCAAAGAAAATAGAGACTATTTGTTAAATAGAGATTAATCGTTTTCTAAACGATTAATTGTTTTCTAAATTTGTTATTTCAATAATAAATTTATCATGATTAATCTTGATTAATTGTTTCAGTCCGAATGCCCATTTAAAGGTTTTGGGGTAGGCGACTGTCATGTCAAGTAAATTTGTTCAGAATCGCTTGGTGGACGATTATTGTTTTCAGTCTATTCCTTTTAGATTTGTTGTTGTAAAGGACAGAGTTTACCTCTGGTAGGTCCCAAACTGTTTGTTTGCGTTTGCACAAAAAAAACGAAAAAAAAGGCTGGAACAGAAAATGTATTTCTTTGCAAAACTTTCATTTCATTTCAAATAACTCAATTCACCGTAAATGACCAGTTGGCTGCTTACTTAGCTCAATCTTTTTGGAGTCTTTTGTTTTTCACTACATGCAGAAGGAAATGTCATGAGTAGTTTCATGTCACTCTGTGCTAAAGACGGTAACTTTTAGCAGGATGTTTACGATCTTCAGAATAGCCTGGTTTGTCTGTTTTAACTTGTTTATAGCTTTTCAAAATTCTCAAACTACCTGCATTATGTCTGAATGTCTGCTTAAACCTGACAGGACTGCCAAAATAATATGATGCAAGTTTTAAACTAAAAAAAAAAATACTACTAATAATAATAAGAACAGATATATTGGAAGTCAATATAGCTTGTAGTATTGCTGTCTTTTTTAAAATTGTTTTCTTTTTTAAATTTTAAATCGTGTTCCCATATGAACCCATAATGCAGTATTACGGGATCATATGTGAACACGATTATTTTGCCTGCTTCAGTTCAAGTTCGTCTCTGGCTACATTTACAGACACTCCTCCTGTGTTGCAGTTTACAGGATCCCTTCTTTCTAAAAATCTGTCTTTGTATTCGGTGCATCCAGTGCCCTAGGTTTATTTTCCATTCTCTTGTGTCTTGCCCCAGGTAACTCTCAGTGCCTGAGGGGTCACCTCAAGCTCACCTGACCTCTTGGATGAGCAGTTATTTTAGGATGTCTGCCTCACTTTTTTTTTTTTTTTCTTTACTTTGTTCACATGTTTTTTGGGGTGTTGGAGGAACTCCAGCATTAGGGTTTTAGTTTGATGTTGAGCTGGTATAGGAAAGTAAAATGGTACAAGTTTTGTCTAATGCATTATAAACAACTTTTCTCTTAAACTGCGCCTAAGAAATTTAGGTAAGAGCTTAAAAATCACTGATATCTACCAGTCATCCACAAATGTATAAGAAAAACACACTTAATTTTTCTTACTGGAAGACTTTGGATGTAAAAATAGTTTGTCCTCTCAATCCTCAGAAGGCCTTTTCCGAATCAGACGGAGCCCCAGGTGGCTCCATCAAGGACGGAGATCCTTCATACTTGAACCGCCTGTTTCACCACGACGCCATGCCCCTCCCCACAGCAATAATTTAATATTACAGCAGTCCTTATAAGCAAATGTATGGAAAAAATAAAACGATTTATCGTTTTGTGCATTATCTTGTCTTGTACATTATCAATATGATAAACATTTGAAGTCCGTCTGTCCATAATTCAGTCGCTAATTATCTGTCAGTCCATCTGTTTCTTGAATATCCATCCATCCTTAGATTGAAGAATTTGATCATCCTTTCGCAGATACTATGTTTAAACTTTGAGCAATCTGAAACTGGTACTAAATTCATGTGCAGGAGCTCAGAAATTTGCTGGCCATGGTGGAAATGTCCGTTTGGAGAAGCTTTTGAGTGCAGAGTTTTGACCTGGAAAAAGCTTCAAAACAATGAATTCATGACTAGATGCATTATTAATTAAAATAATTAATTTAATTACTTTAACGCACTCTAGAAAAGTAATATTTCACACACAACACAAATAAATTCACATGTTCAATTGCTATTATTTTTTTGTCTGTCTGACCTTTTCGATCTTTGGCTCCATTAGTTTTGCGTTGAGGTCAGTTGCCCTAACCTTGTTTTCCTAATTCAGCTCAAGAGCATGGTAGGTGAAAACCTCTGAGTTAGTGTTTAGCAGATAGATAATTGTTTTTTTTTTATTTTAGTCTTTACAATGAGTAGCGCAGCTTTTTGACCTTTTTATAACTTCACTATCTCGGCTTGAATGTCGGCTCTTGCTGTGACTCACAGCACTTAGCATGAGGCATTCAAAATAGTCTCTCATCCGACTTTTAAGCCCCATTTACCCATGACATTATTTATTTAACAAAAGAAAAACAAATGAATGTTTTGCCATAAAGTTAAAAGTCCTGCTGTATGTGCAGCAGCACATGACTGCGTTACCTGAACTGTAAGCTGCTGCACCAGATTCCTCCTTAATCTTTGTTGGTGAGGCCACTCACAGGCGGAAAAAATGCCTTCAGCGAGAGCCTTAATGGTATCGAATCACTTTCCTTGTCCAAATTTTCTTTTTGCTCCCTTGCTCTCCAGCCATAGAGAATAAAGATTCACAAATCAATTTCGCCTGCATACTTCCAGACACAGAGCCCCACTCTCTGAAAAAAAAAAAAAAATAGAACAGAGCATTGTTGCCAGTGACCCACAATCACTATAAGAGCCCACTTTTGCAAATTAAAAGCTGCCCAAGTAATTGAGCCTTTTATGTCGCTGCTAAAAAACCCCCATCTCTTCCCACTGACTTTTAGTTCCAGCTTTGCATGGTTTCTTGGCTTCCTTAGGGAAAAAAAGACTTGCATTTGGTCAAAATCACAATTGGCAGGTCTGACCTCAAAGAAATCGGGTTTGAGCTGCAATGCAACTCTATTTTTATTCTACATACTGAACTGAATCTCTATATATATTCATTATTTCTTATTCCTTATTCAATGTCAAAGTTGCATTTGCCGCATTTCTTTTGCATAATGGATGGCGAGTTACAAATGTTGGGAAGTTGGGAGTGGATGTTGTAGGAGCAACGGCCCTGTGGGAACCTGACAGCAGAAAAACAACTGTGGTCTGCAAATCAGGGGAATCCTGTTCTGCAACTCGGCTTGTTCTGACTATGGGAATATGTTCCACTTAAGTGAAGAAGTTAAAATAAATGACAGGCAGTAAAAATGTATGCAGGACCATTTCGTCCAAATTCATCAACATATTTTTTTTCTTTTTCTGTCTTTTTGTTTCTATTTATATTTCCATATTTCTGTGTTTCCCTATAGTTCAACAGTTGACCTCCTGGAGAGTCTTTAAACCCATTCATGCTGCTCCAGAAGAGCCCCGTCATCATTATGCTCTGTTCATCGGGGGCTTTGGAAGCAAAGGTCTACATAAACTTCTAATACAGAGAGTAATAAGTGAAGCATGTGGATGGTATATTTTAACAGATGAAGAGTTGACCTGCAGAACCCCCTCACATATTCTTTCATGCAGAAGATGAGACCAGCGCATATCAGCATGCTCTGTTCTTTTAGAGACTGAACCATTTTGGCTCTAATGAAGTCTCTGGACAGCCTCTCAGGAGTGTTGGAATGCAGAAGCCATGCTAATCCAGTTTCGCTCTGACATGACTGGTCTCTGGGTTGCACATTCGGAAATGATGACTCAGAATAAATACATAATCTGACTTGATTATTTGTCCGCTGAGGTTTTGCTAAATGGCTAATATGACGACCCTAGATTGGCCAAAGCGGGTTCAACGCTGGATTATAAGAGGAAAGTCATAGAAGGCACCACACAAAAAGAGTTTTGTATGTAGGTGATGAATTTTGTGGCGTTTGAGAATGGATTTTTTTTTTTTCTTCTCTTCTGTTTTGAGTCATCTGCTGTGACTTGATTCCTCCTTCATGTTACCGTCATGCCTCTGGCCAGCAGATGGATTTGGTTGATCTGTTGTTTGGGTCAATAAAGAATTAAAGTCTGACCTGGAGGACCTTATGGGCTTTTTCACATGACATTTTCGAGCCTTTATCCATTTGTGTTTTGTACATCTCGGTGTGTATCATCACCAATATGGAGTACGTGGATATTAAGCTATGCCAGCAATAACTGGTAAAAGCTCATCTTTGTGGGGCGTTCCTACCCTGAGCGGTGTATGACAAGAGTTGCAGTTTTTACCGTTTTTACTGGCTATCCAGTAAAAATGAAGGATTTTAAGTGGGCTTCCAGATGGTTTATGCACTGTTCATATGCTACTGTCTCCTTTTTCACTATGACCCTTTTACACACCAGGCAGCTGTCCTCCAACGTAATCCAACAGTGGAGATGACCTTGTGGACATTCGTCCACAAGGTCCAGACCTTCTGTACGAAGTGAAGCATGGAACAAAGTGGCCGATTTTTACCAGATTACTGAAAACCGTCCTACTCAACATTTATTGGCTGCTGGTTTACCATATGCTGCTTGTAGCCCCTCGATCTGTATTAGTTTGACAGCCTCAGTTCTGCAGCAGTCTTCAGAGTTTTCTCATTTTTATTCCTCGGTTTGTAAGAATTTTGACACATTTTTAGCTTCCAAGTTTTATGGCAACGTGCCCCCATCTTCCTCCCCCGTATGACAGGATGACGGCACGAATGGCTATTTGGTCATTTCAAAACAGTTTTTTAGTATTGTGTGTTATATCGCGTCACAATCTCCCGTTGTGTGTAATGCTAATAAAGAAAAAGGATCTTTCAAAATGCAATAAATGTTGGCTAATGTATTCCAAGTTTCATGAATGTACATTTGAATGCCAGTAAAACACAGCCTGTTGAACGGAGTGTGACTGCTGGAGATGCCCACACCCATACAGAGTAGATCCACGATGCTAAAAATTTACTTAATAGGTATAAAATTTCATGGTGCATTCTGTGTGCACATAGCACATCCTCCTCTCTCCATCAAGTCCGTGCAGAGTGGACGGACAAACTGTGTTACAATAGATATGAAACCTATTAAAATGTACCTTTTTTGACACATATGGACTTGTGAAAAACTTAAAAAATCTATTATGTTTATCAAGTAAAGAGTCTTGCATAGATATGCATTGGCTCGGTGTGTAGCCAGGCTGCAAAAATAGAGAAATTTGTTCTTTTACCCAAGGCTGCTAGAACAAAGTTCTTTGTAGCTAGAACATAAAGCTAGAACATAAAGAACTCTTTGAAAATCTTTATACGTCTCTGTAACTGCAGCTTCAGTTTTCAGGAGTAGAAGGTTTTTCATCAGACATCACACAAGAAAGAAGGTTCTGCCCTGAAATGAACCAAGAACAAGCTTGATCTCCCAAACCAAGACTCCAAGAATGAAATGGTTATCCTGTCCTTGCAGACTGAGGAGTAAGAACAAATGTTCTTGTTTTTCTGGAGTATGCATTGTCCTTTTTTATTTTGAGTCTAATGTTTCCATCCAATTGTCATGAAAAATCTCAAGTTTACTCTTGAAATGTCGTAAAAACCAAAAAAAAAAGAAAGATGTGAATTAGGTGTAATAAACAAGATGTAGAGCTTGCAAACTCGCATACACACATTTTTTTTAAAGAAAAATGTAGAGCTCTCCACTTTGGACTTAGCCATTTCATGCAGTGAATGGGAGCAATCCACCTCTCCTCCCTCAACCTCAAGTCCTCCCTCCAGCCACTCTAGGCTACAAATCTCCCCTCTGTGCTGAACATTTGGGCTTTTAAATTTTCAGTTTTGTGCTTCTAGTTGTGCATCTAATGCCTCAGCAATCTTCAAGTTAGCCACTAGGAGCAATACTCCAAAATACTCAAAGATGTCTGTTGATATCAATGCATTTATTATAATTTGGATGTATGGATGGGGTAATTTTAATGCTAAGCAATCCCAATTGTGAAGACAATTTCTTTCTTTACTTACATTTGGAAACTTGTTTCACTTGAAGAAGAAGCACAAGCTGATGCGACCAGTGCGCTTTACTGTCGGCATTTTTGTCTTTTGACGATATGCAATAAGTGCTTCTTTTGTATGTCCTGGGTGTGTTATAGTGTTGGTAAAAAAAAGAACAACATAAAGGTGCCTTTTATAGATTTTTTTGTTTCACACTTTCAAGGTTTGTCCTTCTGCTTCAGGAACTGTGGGGTCAGGAGCTGGTCACACGGCACATTATTGTTCCAGTATGCATCACTCTGAAATTGTGTGAGGCCTGGTGCTATTTAGGAGCATACATTTTACACTTTTTCTCTTTCACACACTCTTTGGCCATCAATGCCTTTTAGGTCCTGACTTCTAATGTTGCCATTTATTGCAGTCTAACGGGGCTTTAGAAACACACATTTAGGGCAAACTATATTGTTTCCTGTCTGTATGTGCAGCGTTGTGGGTTTGTTTAATCCTTTATGGCTGTGCAATGCATGATTCAGAAAAGAATCAATTAATCTTATGTTTATTAGTAATATTTGTGTCCTTACTTGATTGTCAATAGATGACAAATTCTGACAAACTCCAGTTTTCTCGTCCTTGTGTTCTTATCATGGGTCCTTATGAGAGAGCTTTTTATTTTTGTCATATTTTATCCTGAAAAATAATAAAACTAGTAAAACTGTCTTACTAACATGGGCACAAACTCTTTGGCATTTATTTTGTTGGGTCTTTTATGTCTGAAGAGTCTTTCAGTTTTTATTTAGCAGCATCTTTGTCTTTGAATTTTTTTTTTGTTTTATTTAAGATTTATTATTCAAAGAATAATAAGGTTAAAAATAAGCAAATCTGACACAACACAGAACAGACTGAGTCCATTACATTGGATATATTCCATACCTGATCTCAGTTTGATGTTTGATTGCTAAGGAAACACAAACACCTGGAGCATAATTTACACGTGAAAGCCTAATTGACATCGAAATCCTTGTTTTGCTTTTAATTTAACGGACTTTTCTTTTCCTAATGGTTCCCTAAAGTTTTTTTTTTCCTCCCCTTTTTGGTAGCACAGGTGGCCGCTCGCCGACTTGCACTTCCACCTGTGTGCTTAGCACGTTGTGCAGGGGGATTTCATCTCTAAAGCAGCCCATGTTTCTCCTTCCTATTACAAAGCCAATTTCTTTTTAATAGCAGCAGCAGCTGGAGCTGACAGAGCCAATGTCTGCTGGTGCAGCAAGCGGCTCCTTAGCTCTAATTCAGGTGCAGAACCCGGTTTGGTGGTGCATAAGGAGAAACGACCCAACAGTTGGGAATCTTGTCACTAGTTGCGCGTTAAGTCCTGTAAAATATTTGTGCACCATGTTAGCCGATTTTCCGAGAAGCGAACTTATTCTGCCGCCGTCTTGTTCGTCCTTCCAGTGCAGCTGGCTGACCCCCAGGAGATGGCTGAACCTACAGGAGTACCAGAGCAAGAAGCTGATGCAGGACAGCGGCGTGGCGGTCCAACGCTTCTACGTGGCCGACACGGCGACTGAGGCGCAAGAGGCGGCAAAAAGACTCAGTGAGTACATGATGCCAGAGCAGTGCACTGCATGCACGATTATGAGCAAGTTTTACTTTTAAAGATTCTCATTGAATCTCATTCTCATTGAACTGCAGTCCCCTGAACCAATAAAAAAATGTCAAAAAACCTCAGATGTGAATATTTAAGAAAGTATTTGGGAGGTTTTGACTTTATTACAGAATATCTGGAGCAATTACTATGTGCAAAATGTTTGATGTTTGTTGTGAGTGACGCCATATTCACAGAAGAACGAGGTAATTAGTCGAACTTTGCCATTTATTGAACGTTCAGAAACTACAGCAGCTGCGACGCGCCACAGCAAAGGTAAAACAACCCGAAGAGATGATCAACTCTAAACCTCTGCCACCTTTTTATTCTCTCTCTCTTTGTCATTAAACTATTTATATAAAAAGCTATTATTTCCCATTTTAGATTGTTCTTGAAAAACTAATCAGTCACGGCTGCTCCCGTTGATTTTTTTACAGCAGGCAGCCACAACCCTCTCTTGCAGGTACTGCGTAGCCCCGCTAAATCTTTTAGAGCGTACCGCTTACTTTCACCCCTGCTCTTATCTCATCGGTTCGTAAAACCTTATGATATTTCCTTGTCCAGTTTTGATGATTCAGCTTATCTGTCTTGTCCTGCGGGTGTCGAGTTTTAGCCTTTCTTAACTTGGCCGTGTCTCTGCACACTGTAGGAGAATAACATCCTTTCTCTATTTTGGTTCATAATGTTTGAGGTTCAAGGAGAGTCAGTGAGATGAATTCATCAGTTCCATTTGTTAAGACCAAAACACAGCTCTGGTTCATCGCTGTGTTTTCCTTGAGGGACAACACAGCGAAATGGCCCCGAACAACAGTTTCTAATCCCTTTTGTTGGCTTCTATCTAAGCTGCGCCCTAAAAAGAAGCCTTGGCTGTGTAAATACGAGCATCTAAGTAGCTAAAAGAGAAAGAGGGAAAACACAGAATTATTTAATCCCAACAACACTTTCTACTTTTGGGCAGCTGCTCAATCTTTCCAGCTCATTTTTCCAGATAAAAGCATGAAAACACTTCAAATTGCTTCCGGTCCATCTTTAGCAGAAAATAAAATTAATGCGTTATCATGACTGAAGTCCTTCTTATTGGTTGTTTTTAGCAAAGAGCTCCATTTGGAAACTTCTGTTTCCCGATCATTTGGTCATTTTCCTTCAAAACCAATGGATTCATAGATTTCTTCAGAACCAAAGGTTTAACTTTTGTCAAAATTATACTCTTTTGTCAATAAAGTCTGCAAGATATTGAAAATGATTCATGGAGATGAGATAAGGTCCTGACAAAAATCGTCTGAAAAAAAAAACTCCATCTTTGTTTTTTTCTAAATAGGTGGCTGTTGATTTCCTTGTGACCAACGTATTTTTTCTCTAATTGTAGCCTCATGTATTTCCTGAGAGATAAACCCGCTCTTTATTTATTTAATACAATCTCGGGGTTATTAATATCAAAGACGAGACTGCGCTGCAGAACACAGTAGGGCTGTTCATCGTTCAGGGTTGTTCTTTTTGCTACCCGACGCGCAGATGGCTGTGTTTAATAAGGTCTGAAGTTTTATCAGGTCTAATCGCGTCTTTTGTGCTGTTTATTTCTATGCATGAGCCAGGGTGTTTTGACCTTAGCGACTGTGCCTGCTCCGCTTTTCATCACAGCGCTTCATCTGCCCTAATTTGTTGCACAACCTCTCACATTGAGTTTCTCACGCTTTGCATGCGTATTTTATGATTACTATTTGTCTCCTTGCTGTTATTATTTGGCGCTTGTTGCCTTCATGCACTCGCACAGAGCTGTGTACGGAAGGAGCTGAGACTCTACTTGTTCTACAAGTCTGCAACGATGCGTCGCACTTGCATGAACAAAGAGGGTTTAGCATCCATTTGTATGCAACCACACGCTGCGTTCTTCTCCGTTTCTTTACTTTCCCTTTCCTACTTTGCTTCTGACACATAAAGAGTGTGTTCCTGCCTTTAGATTTTATTCAGCGTTGGTTTCTAAATACAGAAACCGCTTTTTTTGGTACCGTATCCAGATTGGTTTTCAGCCAGCAAGGTGCCACTATGATTGCCGCCCAGGAACTCAAGAGCCTGAGGTTCTGACTTCAGTGGTTCTGGTTGTGATGCAGAAAAAGATAAACTGAATACCATAAGGATTATATATATTTTCCTGACAGCTTATATTGCTGCCAGGGATAAAACAGAGAGAGAGAGAAAGCTGAAGACAGATGAGTTACTAGAGAGCAGACAGCTTACTACAAGCCAGGCGAGACATGGACAGATGGAGATCGTCTTTGAACAGCGGTTTTGAGATGTTCCCACAGATTCTCAGTTGGATCTACATCTGGCCTTTGACTGGTCCATTTTGACACGGTAATGTTCCAGGATGGAGATGATGTGTTCAAATTTATGTGCAGTGTTCATATTCTATCACACAAAGAATTGTGGATGTAGACCAAAAAATCTACTTTAGTCTCATCAGACTCTCATTTTTCCCTTGATTTGTTGTGTTCCCCAACATGCCGAACTGCAAGTGTGTAGAAACCAGGCGTGGTTAGTCCGCTTTCATTGAACTTCAGTTCATTTGCCTACAAAGTCCGGTTCATTTGGGGAGGTGTGAATGCATAGTGGAACAGACCAAAACAGATTATTTTTTTGCATTGTTGAACTTTTTTTCTGACTGCATTCTAATCTCATCCGCCTTGAGCTCGAACTTTTGCCCGTAAGACATGTTGATCTCCAGAAAAAAATAAAAAAACATGAGACTTGTTGAACAGCTCAGCACCAGGTCTTAATTAGCACGCTGGAGTCGTTCCCTGCCAAGTTGTGGGGGGAAAAATGCGTGAGAGTAAATGTTTTCAGTGTCGGTTACCTTGTCCAATAATGCGCCTTGGTTCGCTTGGCGTGCCTCTGCGACTTCCTTGCACTTCTCCAACCCGTGACTACAGCTGGCTTGCTAATAAAGCGTGCAAGTGAGCATCCGCAGATGCTTCACTTCCTCGCGCTCGCAACGCGTGTGTGAACGTTTCTCTTGGGCGGTGTTGGGTCGCGCAAAGATGCATCAGAGGGCGGGGGAGAAAGAAAAGCGAGAGATTGATAACCTTTTCAGATAGGATCAGTTGGGCCAATAAACGGAGCGAGAATGGCAGAGCCGGACTCCTGGGAGGCAAGACGGGGCATGGAGCCAGCCCTGGTTGAGGCTCTGTTTAACGACTTTGCCCTGTAGAGGACATAAGGCTTTTCTCCATGCATGAGATGCGTCTGGGTGGGGGTATCTGAGCCGACTTGGAGCAACTCAAAGTAGGTTTGTGGTTGGTGCCGATGTCCTGCTGTGAGCTTCTGGCTTCTTGTACACACACCAGAGTGAGTGAGCCAAGCATTAAGGCGCAGAGATGAATGGGATTCATCCCTTCCTTTAGGCTCACCAAATAAGATTCTCCAGTTCTTTTTTTTTCCTCTTTTAAGCTCACTAAACCATAAAGCGGTGAAGGTGGCTAAATTGCAGCTGTATCGCATAGAAACGTTTCTCTCGTCCTCAAGAAGTCAAAGATTTAAGCTTTCTGTGACCGTTTCTAAAAAACCTGAAAGAACCCTGAGTTTTCTATCAAAACTTAAAAAAAAACAAAACAGAGAGCCCGACATGGATCATTGATTTCCCTTTTAACTTGAATGGCATGTCTAGGAGGGAGGTTTGCAGTGTGGCAGATGGGTGATGCGCGCCCAGCTAATGGCTCATGGAAAGAAGGGTTTTGATTTCGGCGGCGCCACACTGGGTGAATCCTTCGGGGAGTTATCAGAAAGCCTGAAGCTTTTGTAATGCGCTCTCCGCCAGGACGCTGCGAGAGTGGCAAACTAACCAGCACTGTCCGTCCAAAATCGATGACCCACATCCACCCGTCTCGCACTTCAAGCTTTTAATCTTCCCAGCGCATGCGTTCGTTCGTGCGTGCGTGCGTGCGTGTGTGTGTGGGTGTGTGTGTGCAGCCGAACTGGTCTGTCTACAACAAGATGATGCGATTTAAAAAATCCAAACTTTTCTTCATACGAAAAATATTTGAAATATGTCTCCTTCTGTTGCATTTCTGTGTTGTCAGCACACCTACCTGGTTGAAAACTGCTCAGGCTAGAAAATGTCTCATCAAGAAAACTATTTTGTTTCAGTTTGCATTGTTCTGATGCGATGGACAGACTTTTTTTTTCTTTTAACAGTAAAAGTTAGGCTGAATATAGGGATGAACCGAGCGCCTCCTGCTTGGGCTTCAGGTCCCAGATGGGGATGAAACCAGTTCAGCCTTGGATGTCAGAGGTTGAAGTTGTTTCTGAGCAGAGAAGAGCCAGCAAGGCAGTGAAGGGATCTCGATCGTCCACTTCCGTTTTTGTCTTCTTTTCACATCAATCGGTTCACTGGAAGTACCAATGTTTTGCAAGAGTAGAGCAGAGATCCAGATTCATCAGAAACAAACAGCGATCACATTTCTGATCACATTTTAAAGTTGTATGCAGCTTTAATCTGGATAATTTTAACCCAAACATCCATGACAGAATCAAAGCAACATTCCAGGTATGTTTTTGATGAGGACAAAACATTATGACACGATGTTAAGTTCAGAAAGTTGATTTTACATAGTGATAGACTTTTCTATCACTAACAAAATAATACTATCTGGCTAAGTAGCATGTGCTCCGGTAGTCAGCTGTTTAACACATATGGAGCTTGAAAGCTTCGTACCTTAAAAAGAAAAATAGTTGGTGTCCCTGTTAGTTTCTACACCTGGATTTCTGTATTTTCTGCATGCAGGAAATATTTTGAAGACAGCGTCCGTTGTCTTTCTTCCAGCCTTCTTTCTATCAGCTCACCAGCAGTACACAGAGATGGGTGGGGGAGGTGAAGCACATAGATCAGAACCCTTTACAGCTGTGCACTGTAAAGGGTTTTTGAAATCACCACCTGTGGTTTGAATAAAAATGTCTTTGTGATCCTCTGCAGAAGCTCCAAATGTAACAGAAGGAGGATCAAACATGAGCCAGAGCAGGGGTCTCCAAAACGGGGCCGTTTGTGGCCTTTTGAATGATTCTGTGTGCTTCCACCGTCAGACAAGTTAAAAACTCAACAGACAAATAACATCTTAAGATAAGATAAAGAAATTCTTGGTACAACGCAGATTTCTTATTCATCCGTCTGATTTTAACTGAGCTGGCTTGGATGCTGGGGTTTTTGTAACCCGTGAGATTTGTCAATTTTACAATTTTTGGCCCTCACAGCAAAACTTTCAGAGTTAGAGAAAAGACATATGATGCGACAAAAGGACTTGGGCTTTAGTTTAGAAAAACCACACCAGGTCATTTGGTGTTTGTTCGTTTTTTTTTTTTTTAAGCCAATTGCACATCGGCCCTTCAACCAGTTTAATTCCCAATTTAGTGGGAAATTCAATCAGTCAGTTTGCAATTACAGAAGTAATTCACACTAGCTATCATTTCCAGGCACTTTACAAGACAAACTGGTCTAACTCATAGCCAGCTGTACAGAAATAACCAAATCATCAGGGCCATATAGAAGGATCCAGATTCACTTGCACTCTATTCAGTTTGATCAAATCAGTGTCTAACAGTAGGATGGGTTAAAGTTCAGCTGGTCATGTAATGCCTACCGGGGAAAACCTGATGAATCATTCAAAAAAAAAAAACACTGGGCGATCCTGTTGTGAAAATAGATTTTCTCTTTTTCCGTACCTGTAGACTTCCTCAAATCACTATTTGGCTTGTATAACACAGTATTTTAGTAACTACAACATTTAGCTGCCAGCAACAAATGAGAGAAGAATTAAAGTTCTGCTGCATTGCATCAGCGGCACCAGCATCCTATTTTCTTCTCACGATACTCTGTTTTCAGACGCAGACTGCAGTTTTGAAAGCCAAATATTTCCCTGTTCTCGTTGGATGCAGGATTTTAGTCGCTGAACAGTTTGGAAGCTTTATTTGTTGTATTTTTGGCTGGGCCACATGCAGCACAGCCCATAATCCTCAGATGTCTCTTTGCCTGTCTGAAAGCAAAGTCTCAGGCAGAAAGAGAGAGCGAGAGATTTCTTCTTGTTTCTGAGGGTCTCTTTCAGAGCCTGAATACAAATGAGGACTGTTCAGCCACTTTCACCCTAATGTGTGAGGTGCCTTTTGGTCAAAGGTAATATTATATCGAAGGAAGTTAACTTCCTTTGAGCTTTTTTCCACCCTCAGCTCTCAGCAAGCTGCAGTGGATCGCTATGGTTACAGGAATATTTTATTCTAGTATTTTTTATTATTTGATTTTCACAAATGATTGGTGCTGTTTTGCAGTAGCTAGATTCAGAATATGACCTTGTGACTCCTGCATTTACATCAGCCCTTGGGTTTAAGGTTGAGCCCTCTTGCTTATCCAAATCACATCGCGCTGTGCTGCACAATGTACTTTTTAGTGGTAAACTTTCCATCACTGACCGTGGTTTGGTAGCCTGCAACCTCCAGATATTAGGTTAGACATCTTTATTATTATAGCTTCAAGTTTGTAATATGTAATATGTATGTGGTAGTTGTTTTATTAATGATTTTCTATATCCTTTAGAATACATTTCTATGCTTGAATTTAACATTTTTTTTTCATATGGCGCTTTAAATAATGATTTTTCCACCAGTATCTATTATGCTGTCTACAGGGCTCTGTATGTAAACATATTTTTCTTTCTGTTAAAGTTTTTTTTTCTTTCTTTTAGCAATGGCCATAAGGAGAACTGAGCAAACTTTCTTAAATAAAATCATTTTTAAAAGTCTCAGCTCTAAGGTTTTACATATAGTTGAAACCAGACGTTTACTTACGCTGAATACATACATATTTTTTCTGACTCTCTGAAGTTGAATCAGACCTAAATCTTTGTTTTAGGTCAATTAGAATTACCAAATTTATTTCTTTTTGTTAAATGTCGAGACAGGGAGGGCGAGGGAGAGAGAATATGTCAGAAACGGACCAAAAGGAGCGCTGACGATCCAGCCAAACTTGCAGTACCGTAGTTCCGCCACACTTTGCACTGTCTGAAAAATTCACAGTTCCTGGAAGGAGAGATTTTGCGCTTTCCAACCAATATTGGGTTATTACAGTCATTTTATTTCTGCAAACAGTACTTCAGCATTCCACAGAGGAGTCTAGTTTAAAGCCCGCCTCTCTGTGCCTACGCCTTTACCTTTCAGCATTTTGAAAATGTTTACTGTAAAAGAGATGACCACATCGGATATCGACACATTTGAAGCGTCTTTGTGAAGCTGCAAAATTGGTTTTCAACCATATTGATTCTGTGCCAGGATTGGCCAAGGGCGCTCCGTAAGCCAGCAGCATCAAGGGTGTAACACTTTTAAAAAATACAAAGTCTTTATGTTGGTGGTTTGTTTGATTCCCATAGCTTTTACTCCTTGTTGGTAAAACGCCTTATTCAAGTTGTTTTAGAGATCTAGAACACTTTTACAGATGGAAAAAGAATCTTCTGCTTACATTCGGTGCAGGTTCTCAAGGCCTTGTACATGGAAGCAAATGAACATGTATCTGCGCTCGCACACCTGCAGCCTGCTGCCGCCACTTAGTGCGTCGCCACCTGCTTGACAGATGCATCTGTTGAGCAAATCTTGATGGATTTCCAGCCTGAATTCTGAATCAAAACCTCATTTTCCCTCCGTCTTCTGGCTACAGAGCTCTTTACGTCTCCCCTATCTGCTGCCTCCTCTGAAATCATTCATTGACAAAATGGTGATGGAGGGATTTGTGGCTTTTTTGCTGGCTTATCTCACCTGTATGCTGGCGCCGTATGATGAATGTGGGCAAATGTTCGCCTCCTGTCTAATAAAATAAAGGTGGGGGGAATCGTGGTCTTTTGCTGTTGCTAATCTTCTTGTCCTTTTTTCGACGAACTGCGCCGAAGCCGTTTCGTATTGATGTCGCCGATGTGCTTTTTGGCTCGTTTACATTAACATCGTTTTCAAATTCCTCATCTGCCTCAGTTGGCCTCTGCTTCCTTCCGCAGAAGTCTCTCTGCCAGAGTGACGATTATGGCAAGAAGGAAACATTTTCATTTATTTTGCTCTGCCATGAATATTCAGTGTAAACAGTTTTTATGCATGACTGTCTAATCTCATGTGTGCTTATTAGAAGGATAGTTAATTTGATATGTCGGCATGCTGAATAATTGCAAGCTACCTTGACACAAGCAGACTCTTTGAGGCAGATGTGTGTGTGACTGTGGAGGTAGTATTGCAAATTCAGGATGTTCTGTTACTGTGAGGGAATAAGACATTTACTCATGGATCTGCTCACGCTCTCAAATGCTGCAGATCGAGCCAAATGTCAGAAAGCGGAGAACACTTCGGCTGGTTTTTCCCTACTTTGTGTATTGATTTGTTGGTTTATGTTTTTGTGACTCGACTGCAATTTGTAAAGTGAGTCTCAATATAAAAACAAAAACAAGCTAATTTGCATTTATGGAGGATTTGAAGTTG